>JAZHRO010000036.1:136120000-137378750 GCA_037157565.1 Thalassia testudinum | reverse complement strand
TCATCTTCCCAAGATTAAGAGGATGATTAGGGAAGAATAGGAAAGTTATCTACCCTGGAGTAGCTGTTTTACATGAAAGATCGCCTCGTGAAATACCTCGCAAAATCACAAGAAATCAAACAGGGCAAGTTAGTGCTCAAATATAATCAAATATAGCAAGAGAATAGCAGTGAATTGCGCGTTGCTCTCCGGCAACGGTGCCAAAATGTTGGACTCGTGAAATCGGTGTTTAAGTTTGATACGTTGTAGTGCAGACTAAAGTCGCTCATCAACAAATACAATTTATTACTCGAATTAAAGTTCGAGGTCGAACATAGGGAGAAAGTATTGCATTCACGCACTAATCTCAATAGATAATATAAATGAGCACAATTAATTACTCAAAAACTAATATGCAATGTATAACATGAATATATGCGGAGATAAAAAGAACTCTAGACAAAATAATGGTGATTTGGATAGCCAATTATTAGCCTAACAGGTATATAGTATTTACTGAATATAATCAAATGAAGGAACAGATAATTAGTCGTCTGATTTTACAATCAGATGACTTAAAGTGAGTTGCTACAATGCTCCTTCTTTCTTTTTTCTTCTACTGTTCTTCCTCTTCTTCCTTGCCTTCTCTTCCGTCTCATTCTCTTCTTCTTCTACTGTACTGTTGTTCTGGCTTGCCTCTTTTCTTCTTCCTTCTCCTTTCCTTCCTTTGGTTTCTTCTTCAGCCTCCTCTTCTTACGCATAGGGGGAACAACTTCTTAAATAGCTAAGTGTTAGCTGTTCTTCTCTATAGACCCTCCCCTGCCCCGCACCCTCTTTCTTTCTCTCTTCCTCTTTCTCTTCTAGGGATAACCGGGTATTTGGGTTTGGATTAGAGCGTACCCAAAATCAAGATTACCGGCAATGGGTAGCAGCCGAGGTGTGAGGCTTAGGCGGGTTATCAGGTTCGGATTAGGCCCACGTGGTGGTGTCGCAGGCAAGGTGTGAAGGGGTGCGGGGGGCCTCACCCCTGTGTACTAAGGCAACAAGGCACATGCACAAAAAACATTTATGCACGGTTGTGTGCTCTCCTCCCACTGATGTGGGACTAAAGGTCTCAGTTCCTTCACGTGCAACAGCAGTCAACAGCTCCTATTCAATTGGCTTGGGGGAGCGGTCAATGCCCCCAATTGATGGTCCAAGGACATTCCTAGAACGATTCCGCAATGTCTGAATCCAACACCTGGAGAGGGGACCTCAAGAATAGGGTTTGGAGCTTCACGAAGAAGCTCCAACAATGGCGCAAACAGGTCCCGTACCTGAAATCAAGAAGACGGTCTTTCAACCATGTTAAACTAGTTCAAAAGGTTCGCTGGAGGGAGTGGAGTGAGATGGAGGTGGTTTTGTGGCGTGTGAGTCGGTGTAGTGGTTGGACGGAGGCTGATATGGAAGCCGGTGATGGGTGTGTTAGAGGGTAGTCGTGAGAGCGTGAATGGTGAAATAAAGAGAGGGCTTTTGTTCGTGAATTCAAGGTGGAGGTGTAGGGTGTGGTGGCGAGGCGGATGGAGGGGTGTAGCGGCAGGGATGCCTCGCCAGAGGAGCGGCCGGAGCAGGACAAGACGAAGGTGATTTATGGTGTCAAAGGGTTGAAACAAGAGTTAAGAGGGGGAGAATTAACCTAAGAGTCTAAGGGAACTAAACTACTCCTAAGACAATGGACAAAGGGGGGGAGATCGACTTGCCGGGGGTACGTCGGCGTCGAGGACGAAGGTAGCTCCGGTGGGGACAGGACGACAAGGACGATCGAGGCAGAGGCGTCGGCTGGTACGGCACGACATGGAGGAAGACGAGGAAGGAGAATCCGCCGCCGTATTGCGAGCAAATGACGAAGGAGGTCAGAAGAAGTCGCTGGACGTCGAGGAGCTTTTCGATCAGAGAGGATGGAGGAATTGAGGGTGATTCCGGTCGAATTCGAGCCTGGAAGGATCGGTGTGCATTGGGGATCCTTTTATAGGCCTCAGGGAGTCGGTTTAAGCTTGAGAATCAAGCTCTGCGAGCATGGAAAGCTCGACGGAGTTGGAAACTCAAGAGATACCCGAATCTCTCATGCATTCGCATGGGAGATTGGGAAGGTTATGGAGTTCAAGGTCGGGTGCGTTGGAAAGAGAACTCCATAAGGAATCACCCTTCCAATTTTGGAAGGGATTCGTTGATCAGAGAAGGAGCTCTCTTCAATCAAAGGTCACCGGAGAAGGATTCCTTCGCGATAATGGCAGTGGGACCTATTTGCAAAGAGTGTCAACAAAGTTAGGGGCCTATTTTTAAGAATTTTAATAGTTAGGGGCATGTGTGTGAGAGAAAAGAGTTAGATAGGACTAAATTGCAAATTAGGCCAAGATGATCTCAGATTAGGTCTAAATTTTGTTACAAACCTAATTTTGACCTAAGGAATACAATGGTGAAGTGGATTTAGGTTTTGACCAAGTTTGACTGGGTAATTCATGCAAAAACCTAAATTATGGCAACTATCTGTCTGAGACTCTGTTTTAGGTCAAATTAGGTTCCAATGGTCAAATCAAGCATACCAAACCCTAGAGAATATTTTTCTATGATTTTTAGAGGGTTTACCTGAATTTTATCCTAATCAGAACCTCAGTGAATCAAGCGGGTCTATTTTTGTGATTTCAAATGTCATTTAATTCTTGAAACGTGTGAAAACCCGTTTCTATCTACACGGACCCACTTGTTAGACATTTAAGACCATTTGACCTTTAATTAACCCCTGAGAAATCCCATGATTGTTTTGCAATTGAGATGTGCTGTTAAAATTGCATTTTTATCCCTGTTTTACTGCATTCTCTCAGAATGATTATGTAATGAATTATAGTTTTCTGGCGGTTATGTAAGAGCATTTATTCCTTGATTATGACCAATTAAAGTTAGATATAGCTGATGATGATGTTATCATCAATTACATATGTTGTAATATATATGTATATATATGTGTGTGTGTGTGTGTATGTAGTATAAGTATAGGTAGTAGTGTTGTTTGAGCTTTTATATGTATATAAATAACAATTAGAGCTTTAGTGACAGATTCATCCATCACTGTAGATAGTTATGTATGTCAGTATAGATGGTACTTTACATTATGTTATGTAAATATTTTACTAAGGTTTTAGCGACACTTATATATGTTGCCGTATATATGTATATGTTACTATAAATATTGGTATGTTATAATGATTTAGTATAGTAGATATTACTAACTATTTTTGTACATGTACTTAGGTATTATCTATATTAGCTTTAAATAATTAACATAGAGTAGTTATACATAGTTTTCTAGGCTTGTTTGCATATAAATGTTTACAAGCATTACAATTTATTTTTATTCATTCTTTTGTATATAATTAACCAATTCATGCAATTATTTGATTCTATCATTCTTTTTTTGTAAATAAAATCAACATTTTTCGAATTAAAGAATATTTTTGAACTTAGAGAGTGATGTATATCAATAATTGCCTCCCAGTGAACAACCTGGAATAAATCAGCAAAAATTAAGTATATAAATAAAATTGACGCGACATCGGTTTATATTTGTGACATATACTACAATAACGACATTTTAAAACCCCTTTTTAGTGCGAACCAGTCGTCAACGATCATATTTTTGGCACCGTTATCAGGGACAAAAACCCAACAACAATGCTTTATTGTGATTGACGAATGTCGCAGCAAGTCGATTAGGGACCCTCCAAGAGATGTGCTCAATAGGAGGCTTGTTTGGAACTTTGGCGAAGAGTTTGGAGTAGAAGTTCATGGCCTCCACCCTCAGTCGCTGCTCCTCATTAATGACATCTCCCCGCTCATTGAGGAGCTTGGAAGGGAGTTCTGATTTTGTCAAACTCTAGTGGCTTTTGTGAAGAACCGCGTGTTCCAGTTGCCCAACTTGAGCCAATCACATCGGCTCTGTAGCTTCCAGAAGTGCCCCTCCTCGAGTTACGTTAACTCAGAATGGATACATTGTTCTTCCTGATGGGCAACAGAGTTTCCAAGGAGTTGCATTAGGCAAGCAAGGAGATTATCCAAGTCAAAGGAGAGTTCGGCAATGCGATTGCCCCTAGATCGATCAAGTCGCTCCCACTCCTTAAGGGAATTCTTGACCTTTGAGTTTGATCATGCATCGGTAAAGGGGGTTGCCGTTGACATTTCATCTCTAGGCTTTCTTAACAAGGGGCAGGAAGGAATTGCGTTCTGCTCAATAGTTAAGGAAGAAGAATGGCTTCTTTCTGATGTGTGAAGGTGCAATCTTGAGTAGCATACATGAATGGTTGCTAAGGTCAGAGTGGATATATTCCTCCCATACCAATGGGAAGAGGTTCACCCAATGAGCATTGGCTAACCCACGATCAAGCTTGCACGAGATGCGATTACTTCATTAGCTTGATTGCACCAAGTGAGAGGGTTCCCATTGGTTGCAATCTCAAAAAGCTCACAATGGGTATGTAGTCATTGAAGTCCTACATGGACACCATGGAATGTAGGATGCCCCCACGTTTCTCCCCAAGGAAGTGGATTGCGTTAAAGTCTCCAATCACCACCCATGAGCCTCCACGAGGAAATGTTGTGCCTTAGGGTGGCCCAGAGTTCAGCTCACCGAGTCTTTTCATTTCTAGCATAAACAAGAGACAGGAAGATAGTGAGGCCTCTTCTATTAGTACAACAAACAAGAGTTACTTGATCGGAAGAGTGGATGGAGGACATAGTCCACGTGTTTTCCTTCCACAGGAATAGCACATGGCCATTGTAACCTTGCTGCATGTTGTGGATCACACCCCATCCATCAGGGATACGTTGACGAAATCTCGGCTAAGAGTCTGTAGTGATGTGGGTCTCTAGTAGAGCTACCAACTGAATATCAATGTTGTGAAAGACGGAGTATACCTCCTTTAATTTTCCTGAGGTGCAAAGGCCCCAAGTGTTCATGTGGCTAATGACATGGACCTGGTGTGGCACCAACCGATGCCTCTGCAGAGCGTCACTAAGCACTTTGGTCTTCTTCTTGTTCTTTTTCTTAGGTTGATGCCATTCCCCCTCCTCCAAGTCCAGGCCCTCTTTGAGGAGGTTCACCAGAGAGAACGAAAAGTCATTTTCCATTGATTGCCCTTTGGACGAAGCATGGGGGGTGGGGGTTGGGGTAGGGGAGCATGAAGCGGTTGGAGAATGTTGAGGTTGATGGGGTGATGGGCTTCCATGGATGAACTCTCCAGATTATTACTCGCATTTCCCACAAGGATGAGGTTTGCATGGCATTATCATGCAATGTTGCCTTGGATCCTATGATTTGCTTTTCCTAATTTAGCAAAGGCCACGTGGATTATTCTCGCCAGCCATACCTTTCTAACAAATGCCATTAAGTATTCCAACATTTCCACCCACGTCATGGCCATTGGTAGACGCTCCATCAGGACCACCCAATTTCGGATCCTTGCTAGTGCAAGAAGGGAAGGGATCGCCAGCACCATCTTCCAAAATTGAAGCATTGATGGCATCAATTTCCAAGTCCAGAACATTAGTGATGCCACCCATGAAGGAGCGATTATTGCCATCAGAGAAGACGTGCAATTATTGCAAAGAGAAGATGCGTGATTATTGCAAAGAGATGACACGTGATTATTACCAACAGGAGCATGGATAGCCACATCTGCCACATTGGCAACATTAATTTCTTCTAGAGAATTGGCGCTAGGATTGGGGTTACACAAGTCACGCACGTGCGATTTGCATGGCCTTGTTCATGTCTTCGAGGGGGGCATTTTGATCAACTCTTTGAGGCCTTACGATGCCACGACAGTTCACGTCCTTTGAGGTGGTCGGGATCCTCCATCGAACAACCCACCCTCGCGTTGGGGCAAGCCACGGTAACGTAGCTGAAGACCTTACAGGAGGTGCACCATTGAGAAAGCCAATCATACTGGACCTCCACAATTTCAGCCCTCCCACCCTCACAATAGAAAGCAACCTTGAGAGGGGGCTCCTTGGTCACTTCGATTTGGATGTAGACTCTCACGTGGTTGAGATGGGAGGCAGCCAACATTCTGTAGTCTCTACCCATGGGGACACCAATCGTGCTTGCAAGCTTGCTAATAGACATTCTCGACTTGCGGTGGAGTCCCAAGTTGAGAAACCTCATCCATACCAACGTCGTCTTGGGTTCAAGTCGATCAAAGGGTGAGTCGAGGTTCCATCGATCTACAATGAGCTGAGCCCCATGGAGGAACCATGGTCTCTACTCAAGGACACCAGAACAATTCTCTTTGCAGTGGAACTCGATGAGGAAGAGCCCATTATCTCGGGAGTGCAAAGAGAATCCACCCTTAGGTGGCCAAAAGGTGATGATAAAGTTCTTGAGAGCTCCATAGAATGGTCGTTTACCTAGAGAGTACACCACCAGGGTAAAGTCTCATCTTATTAATCCTTCTGCTACGTCTTGCTAAGGGAGACAAGGTGCCACTCTATGAGGGAAGATAGACAAGAAGATTATCGAGAAGGAAGAAAGTATCAAGTGGAGAGAGAGAGAAAATCCCCTCTCCGTGGAATCTCATACTTTACTATCAATACTAACTGATTTACATATAGAATCTTATACGTTATGCATTATCGTGCAAAGCATGGGTTAAAGTACTGATTATATAAATAATCTCACAATGCCGACATCACTTTCCAGAAGTTGTTGGCGACAATTATAGATTTAGGTGAAAGGAACAAAAGTGGTATGAGAATCGGAAATACAATTGAAAAAATGAAGAAAATAGTTGTGTAACAATAGCATAGGGGGTAGTGGGAGGTACCAACTCCATACATCTCAGCCCTCTCCTAGAATGTTGACAGCTTGCAGCATGTACGGGGTGGGAGTGCGCAAACATTGTTGTCTGTCCTTTTCTTATGTCACTACTCAGTAATAATTTAGAAAAATGAAAAACAATCTCATTACACACCTAAATTTACATCCTCCCATCTTTCCAAACTAAATTTTACAAAATTCAATAAAACTTGTTCATTCTCAAGATAATGTAATGTATTTTTGAATTTGAATATTTTATACAACACATTACATCGCACATCGTACAACACATATAAATTATCTTCTTTTTTAGATGTACACTTTTTTTTTCTTGATTTCTTAGGTATATTTTTTAGATATAAAAATATGGTAAGAAGGATTATTTTTGGATCTCATTTAGGTCCATTTGTTTGGGTTTACTTTTATGTCTATTTTTTTAGATGTGTAGTGGTTAATGCTTCGATGAAATATATGTGCTTCATTTGTGTGATGTGGCGTGTGCCATTTGGATGTTGGGATACTAAGGGGGAGGAGAGTGGAGGAGACCGGCGGTGGTGTTGCTTTGTTGGTGGTTGTGTTACTCTGTGTCGTGTGCTCTTGTGGCGGTGGGATGTTATTAGTGTGGAGGTGCTTTGATGATGTGGTGTGCAACAAGAGACACACGTGTAGTGGGAGGGGGGAGGAGAGCTTTTATAGGGGTGGGTCTAGGGTATTTTATAGCTCAATAACTTTTATAGGTTAAAAAATTTTTCCCTTTTTCAATCATTGGTTTTCACTTTTTTTTCTAAGGAGAGAAATGACTCTTTTAATTGAGTTATATAAGGTGGGGAGGAGGAATGGAAAATTTTTAAAAAGCTATCTTATTGAATTAAATTGTGGCAGTTTGGGATGCAGAAGGATAACCTTCTTATGTGCACAACTTTACTATTCGAGAGTTTGGTGATGAGATAAGGTGTAGAATGATATTTGTACCCTTTCAACCGTTGTTTTGAAAGTTAGTTAATTGTTAGTGGTCGTTAGCTCTAACAAGGTAATTATATTTTTTTATTTATAACAAATATGCTTTATTTATTGTAAAAAAATTTATTTATTTATTATTATAATTAAATTCATATTGATTAAAATGAGTTGTTATGATTAGCAACATATGATTAATTTATTTAAAATGATTATCATTTTAAGTATAATTAAGGTCAGATTAAAGAAGCCACCGTCCATGAGTTGATCGATAGTTTATCGTTATCAACATTTGATTTATTTTTTTAAAATAATGATTCATCTTTTTTTAAAATGAAATATTAATTAATAGGAGATGACATTATGAATTATTGGATGGGTAATTCTAATTACCAACAAATGATTTATTTTATTAACATAATTATGCATATAAATTATATAAGGTTACATTAATTAATTGAGCATGGTTGTATACATAAGTTGAAATGTAAAGAGAGAAAATGCAATTGTCAAGACATTTCAATAACCTAGTAGTCTATTAACATACAAGGTCATGAATCATTAATTACAGAAGAATTTAGTATAATTACAAGTATTCCATTGACACATATTATAATTACACAACATTGTAAAATCTTCTTCTATGAGTATACAGATAGATTACAATAAAGAATGTTACAATTGATTCATACTTCAATAAAAGATGAGAAGATGTCTCAAACCTTATAATTAACCTTTATTGATGACATCGCTTCTTTACCTGAAAGCATGCAACACAATGCAAGCTTAACATGCATAAGGAAATAAAATATTAAAATGAAATGAGAATAATGTATCGTACCTTTAGTCATTGTGAAAAGTTAAATAAGTTGTTACATGAATTATTATAACATAACAATTATGGAATAAAAATATAATAAAGAAATAATCTAAATAAGGAGTAGTAGAAAATATATAGGTTTAAATCATACATGTAACCTGACGGTTCATATTTTAACACTAATATGACCTAAATAGACACAATTTGAATAACAAGATGAATAATACACATGTGATTATCAATATTTAAGTAGAATTAGGTCTATCAAGTACCTCTGACAGAAGTGGAGCCCTTGTAAGCAATGGTATGTCTCCTCTACCTGAGATGATGTAGGGGAGATATTAACGAGTGATAGATTTCATGTATCAATGTAAGCACACATTAAGTAGAGGTTTGCTCATTGTAATTCACTACATAGGATCATTCAGCACAACCACATGATTCAAATAATCTCAACTCCATGTATCATCTTCTAAGAAGAGCATGATTGTATAATAAGTCTATTGGAGGATCTTTCATCTACTTTTGAGATCCTCAATTGTGACACGTGCCTAGTAGTAGGTTTCGTCAAACTCCTGTACAACACGACTCCAAGCATTATCAATTGCTGTAGAGTATAGTACATGGTCATGTATCATTTTGAGATATTCTACCAGTTAGCATAAAAGATCATTATTGTAGAGTGTAGTACATGGTCATGCATCAATCTTATAAACCACAATGTAAGCTTGAGAGAAATAGTATGTGGTGGTAGAAACAATACTAAACTGTTAGTACTACATCATGTTCAAAATAGTATAGTGCTAGCGACCACTCAATTGGTCCTCTAAGTCATCTATCCTACACTTCAACTCCTCATTTTTTGGTTTTAACCTTTGCATTTGGTTCTGTTGATAGTATATGTACTCTTCATTGAACTTTATTATAATATCTGAGGTTTTAATTAAGTTCATCCTCCAATTTGCTATACAACAAATCCATGAAATTTCACTCTATCTTCATTATGTGAAAGTTCGCAATACGAGCTCGTGTTGGATTCCTATATTGACAATCTTGCATAATAATCATGGTAGGTGATTATGTGCATCTCAATGTTGAATTAGAAATTACTTTCATTTGTACACAGCCTCGCCCCGAGGGCATACATTGAATATGTGGTCCAAGAGTGTCTTAGCACCACCAATCTCCTTGTTGAACATGAGGTTGCAAACTTCACAACATAGGCATAGTTTCCCACAGATATCAATCTCCTCCTCCATACGGGGCTTCCTTCGTCCCTATTAGTTTATCTCGAATTGTTACGACCCGAATCCGACCCCTTTGGGAACCCGGGAACGGCTCGTCTTGACTAACCCCAAGACCTAGTTGTCCAATGAGAGACTATCCCAAACATATGAAACAAACCACAAACTACGTATACAAGTAGCTAAGCAATTTAAATAAAGCCAACAACGGAAATTTAATTTAGATTCCAGAAGGATAACATGCCATAGGCAGAAAACATAGTCACTAGCCATCACAACTAAGGCAAAAAGGCATAATGGTAACAGTTCTCAACATAAGACAGAAGTACTTACTAACAACAGAAAGTAGCGAAAATGGAAAAGAACAAGTAGAATTATGGCTGGGCTCAACTGGGCTCAGCACTCTCTGCAATCGGAGGTGCTGGTTGCTCGACTCTCTGACCTGTACACGGTTATATATGACGGTGGTCAGCCAACGTTGAGTAGAGTGGTATATTTAAAGCAATTATAGCATTTAAAAACAGTAAAGAAAAGTAGTTTTGTGCATGCATTTATCCAATTATCCAATCATACGGTTAATTTACTACCAAGTGTTCGTGAGCCATTTCTCTAATAAAGGTCCACAATGTCTCTTAATCTTCCTATTTCTTAAGGGAACGATCTTGATTATAGTTTTTACCGTGATGCAGGATGTACACATGTCACTCTCATGGCTAGAAGAGCACCTCGTGGAAGTCCTACAATCGATCTACCACCCTGAGGTCACGGTCATGACATAGGGGCGACTACGGCATGCACG
Organism: Thalassia testudinum; assembly: GCA_037157565.1. Lineage (NCBI taxonomy): Eukaryota > Viridiplantae > Streptophyta > Magnoliopsida > Alismatales > Hydrocharitaceae > Thalassia > Thalassia testudinum. The sequence goes on along the minus strand of JAZHRO010000036.1, from coordinate 137,368,104 downwards.
ATAAGTGCACGGGTAGCTACCCCGCACTGGCATGCGGTCAGTCATTTCCGTTAGCGGGTACGCCTAAACGTACAGTATAGAACAGAATAGGGGTCTCACCCTTCAACAGTCTGCGTAACCTTGCCCGACTATTCCGATTTGCCTAGTCGGCCTTAACAGGAGTCGACGTAAGGGGGCCAGCCCTAACCTTATGCTCCATGGGGTGGCTAGCTCCCCTCTACACAAAAGGAACAGTACCTCTCCTCGGTACCACGTACACGAGGACCAGCTCACTTCCATACCAAGAGACAGTTGCTCTCCTCAGTACCGTGTACACAGGGGCCAGCTCACTTCCCTTACTAAGTCCGAACCACCGCCCATAGGTAACATGTTCCATCATTCCACAGATTTTCCACATCATGGTTTTAGTTTTCTTTCAAATTCCCCGTAGGGTTCATGCATAGCTTTCTTTATTTACGTAGCATCTAAATATCTCCATTCATGTCATGATTAATTAAATACATAGCAGGTAGCTCATAGTTTCACAATCTAGCAATTATCTAAGCAATCAATTATACAGGATACAACATGTATTTCAGTTCAAGTTAGGGTTCAATAATTATAAACAGGCAACTCAAGACTTATTCAGGAAACATCACAACAGATTAAGCATTCAAATAATGCATATTCCTCTATCTTAGTCCTAGGGTTCATTTCACCTCCTAAGGGTTCTATCAATAGTTCTAATGTAGCATGCACTTCAAGTATGTAATTCACAAGATATAGCAAAATCACTCTACCAGGGTAACCAGGAGATGTGGGGGCACAAGCAGTGGACCTCGTAGCCTCTGCAGGTCCCGTGCGCACCATGAATGGACGACCTATTTAATATGAACAGTCAAACTTCACATTACTAACATCCCACATGACAGAAAAGTACTCAAAACAATTAGAACCAAACTCCATCACATTGGAAAATCTGACAGGAAGCTAACGATACTTCGTTTGTGAAAATCCACCCTCGTTTGGGCCCTGAACTGGCCCAAACACACTTCCCAGTTCACTTGAACCAGTCCAGGCAGGTTGGTTCAGCTGGATTGGTCGCCTAATACCTGGAATATTCCACCAGGCTGATATTAGACGTCTAAAACAACTTCCAAGCGTCTTAAACAACACCAGAATTTTCACCTTGCGTTCTGCGCTGAAAACAAACGTCTGGAATCCCTCACGGTCATCCAGGGGTCCTTCCAGACGTCTGGCAGTGCACTTGGATGCCTAGGATGGGTATCAGTTGTCTGGAGAGACATCCAGACATCCTAAAGTGTCTGGGGAGCTGTGTCTACGCCTCTTCCCAATGGCTCTGCATGTGTATAGTGACGTACAGTCACTCGCAAACAACACGTACGAAACATATACACGGACAGGTGATGGGAGCACCATCATGAGCCATAACTAGCTCAATTTGACTTGATTAAGTCATTAAATGCTCCTACATAACTGCCAAAGGACTGGAATTCATTGCATAATCATTCTAAGGAAAAGACAAGAAACCAAGGTTAAAACTGCTATTTTACCGTCATATCTTCAATGCAGTACAACCATGGGTTTTCTTAGGGATTAATTAAGGGTCAAATGGTCCTAAAAGGCTAACAAGTGGGTTAGAACAAACAGAAAAGGGTTTTCGTGTGTTTTGAGAATTAAATGACTTCTGAAACCCTAAAAACAGACCTGCTCAATTAACTGAGATTCTGATCAGGATAAAATTCACCTAAACCCTCTAAAATTCATAGGAAAATATTCTCTAGGGTTTGGTATCTTAAATTTGACCATTAGAACCCACCTTGACCTAAAACAGAGTCTCAGACAGACATTTACCCTAATTTGAATTTTTACATAAATTACCCAGTCAAACGTGATCAAAAATAAAATCCAACTTCACCATTGGATTCCTTAGGTCCAAATTAGGTTTGCACCAAAATTAGGGCCCAATCTGAGATTGTCTTGACCTAGTTTGCAACTTGGTGCTGTCTGATCACATTTCTGCCCTTAAATTCAAAATCCTTATAAAAGGCCCATAACTATCTAATCATTTTCACAAATAGGACCCTACAACCATTAATCATATTCCTACAAACTCCGGCGACCTAAAATTGGCAAGTTCTCCTTGATTCCTTGATGAATCCCTTTCAGATTTGAAAGGGAAGTTCGTCAAGGAATTCCCTTCCTTTTGAGCCAATTCCCACGCCTTAAAACCTTCCTAATCTCTCATGTGAATGCATGAGAGATTAGGGTATCCTAGAAATCCCATCTCCAGAGAAGCTTTCCAAGCTTGGGAAGCTTGCTTCCCAAGCTTAAAACTCCCTCTGAAGGCCTATAAAAAGACCTCCGGATCAAACCGTTCTTTCGACGCTCAAATTTGGCCTTGAACACCTCCAATTCCCCTCCTCTTCCTTGTTCAAATTGCTCCTTGACGTCTGACAACCCTCTCTGTCTCTGTTCTTCCTCCGTTCACAATATCGACAGCGGAGCTATCTCCCCCATCCTCTTCCACATTGGGCCGTACCCGCCGACGCCCCTTTCGTCGTCTTCCTCGCTATTTCCTACCCACCGGAGTAGCTTCCTTCTCCAGCATCGACCATACCACAACTGATGCCATCTCCGCTCCCCATCGTTCGCTACCTCTCTCAACCGACACCTCAACTTCTCATCATGCCAACATCTCCAACATGCCGCCTCGACCTCGCCAATGTTGTTCGCGGCTCCAACTTCCATCTCTCCGGTAGACCACCGGCGAACCTTAGCGGCTTCAGCACACTGTCAAACGAGCCACTCCCGCACTCCACACCTTCGTCGTTCACCGTAGATCAAAAGCCCTAACTTAGTTAAGGCTATTGATCACCCCTACACGCTCCCGAACACCACCACCTTCACATGCATAGTCCGACTTCGCCCCAAACACACAGACCACCCCACACCACGTCGACCCCCTCATCAAGTTCGCTGTGCTTCAACGATCGTTCCTGAGCTTTTTGTCGTGGCTGAAAGGCCTTGTTGTTGCTTTCAGGTATCGGCCCCAAATGCCATTAGTGGACCTCCTTCGAAGCAAGCTTCAAGGCTCGATCCTCGCCTATAGCTCCAGGTCGCGCGGATTCATTCCACACATGTGCCCAAGTCTCTAATTGACGGAGATACCCTCAGCAACTGCCCCAATTGAGAAAGCATCCACTGCAGCTGCGCACGAAGAAAAGGGGGACAACATAATCCCACCTCGGAAGATTTGGAAGCGACACAACCGCATAAATTGAAAAAGTGTTGAGGGCTTATCGCCTCAATACTTGAGGGGTGAGGTCCCTCACACCCTTCACGCTCCTCGTCTGCGACACGCTCGCCGTGAACCTGGTGCATACCCGATAACCCGCCTAAGCCCTATACACTCCTTGGCTGCGACCCACGCCTACAACCCTGGTCCCGGGTGCGCTTAGATCCGAATCCGAATACCCGATACTGTTGAGGGCTTTGGGAGAGCGTGACCCAAGGAGAAAGGAGAGGAGAGTTTGCACGGGGTAGGCGAGGGTTTTGCTCTGTTGTGGATTGGCTAACACTTAGCCAAAATTTGAGCCCTTTCCCCTGTGCAAATGGCAGAAAAGGAAAGAAGAAAAGGAAGAGAAGAAGAAGAGCAAAGAAAGAGAAGCAGAAGACGAACAGAAGAAGAGAAGAAGAAAAGAAGAAGAGTCGTAGAGAAAGGAGAAGAAACAGAGCACTGTTCATCAGATGTTTAAGACGTCTGATCATTCAATCTGACGACTGACTTGAGTTTATTTCATACATAGCTATTGAGTTCCACTTGCTATTATTGTAGGGAGTAATTAGTGATTAAAATCACCATTTTACTCCATTCATTTTGCAATCTAACACTTGATATTATTGCTACATTATTTTGAATCAATTTCTGATCATAATTTCTTACCTCTATTGTTTAAATTGCAATCTTGAGAATTGAATTCCTACTTGCTCCTAGCGAACGACCTCAAACTTTTTTTAGTATAAATTTTATCTGTTTTTTGCGAGATTTTGACTATACTGCAATGCAACGATTTAAAACCCGATCTTGAGCGAACAACAATAAGACTTACCGTTTGAATATACTTTATCGGACGTCTGGTGCTACCTCTAGACGTCCGGTCAAATGTCTGTTGATAGGTACAGACATCTGATCTACGGAGAAAAATATCCCCAAAGTCCTTCGCGAACCTTCCTCTCCTTATGAAAAACACCCTCGCCCTGTGCAATGCACACACCAAGGTGCTTAGCCTTATGCCTACTGGGCAGAGGAGAGTATACTAAAAATCGCGCACAAGACTCAAACAAGGCGTTACCTCAGATTCTGCGTGGTATCAGACGTTCAATAATAGCTCCAGATATCCGACCAGACGTCTGTTGAACTCCTCAGAGGTTCGATTTTGCAGAAAAATGACTTTGCAGAACCGTTTGCGAGTCTTTTCTCCTTGCGAAAACACCACACCCCGCACGGGGAGCTGCAGTAACAATGGCGCTCCCTCAGCTTTGCACGCACGCCCTCCCTCCAAGCTCCATTGTCGACTCGCTCGGGCTCCTCGCGTACTCAAGCTCCCACAACTGGAGCTCCTTGTGCGGGCAGGGAGGACACGAGAGGAAGGGGGAAAGGAGGGTGGTGGTGTGTCGTAGGGCGGAACTAGGAGAGGATGGGTGGATCGGGATTCGAGGCAAAAGGGTGTTTAAATAGAGAAGGGGGGTTTAGGGTTTAGGGGTGTGCGTGGGTGAGGGTGGGGCCGGGGCATTTTGCAAGAAATGCCCTGCAAGAGTCTCATTTATCCGCAGACTATTTACCAAGCGAAATCGAGGCTGTAAAAGCTGCGTCGTAGTGTAGGTCAAAATCTCTTGAAAACAGATAAAATTTATAACTTAGATGAAAGTCCAAGGTCAAACACAAGGAGCAAGTAGGAATTCACACACTAATCTCAAATATTATGTAACTGAGCACAAGAACTAAAACTAAATAATGATATTCAATAAATATTAATCTGTCACATTAGGTATTCAGTGAATTCTCATGTATCTTGAGATAATAAAAAAAGTAGAGAAGCTAAAACAATGGTGATTTAAATCGCCAATTACTCTCTAAGCATATATATATATATTAAGCATTCAACCAATTTAAATATCTCAACAGTAATTCTAAATCAATCATTCAGAGTATCAAGCCTTAAATTAGACGTCGGGTTTGGTGACCAGACGACTTAGACAACAAGTGCTACAGTGCTAGGGAAGCACTGTTCTTCTTCCTCCTCTCAAGCTTTCCTTCTTCAGCTACTCTCCTCCTCTTCTCGCGCTTAAGTGTCACAAAGAGCAAAACCCCCCTGCCCCTACGCGCTCTCCTTCTTTATCTCTTTGGGATCCTCTTCCTCGCCTTCTCAAGGCCACAGCGGGTTATCAAGTATTTGGGTAGAGCTCACCCGGGACTAGGCTCACCGGCAGTGGGTTGTGAGCGAGGAGTGCACGGGTTAGGCGGGTCGGATCTGCGCCAAGCCCACATGAGCAATGTCACGGGCAAGGGCCATGTGAGGGGTGTGCAGGGGACCTCACCTCCCTGTGTTACTTGAGGCGATAAGCCAGCATCATAAAATCAATTTATGCCCACGCTTTCGAGGTGGGACTAAAGTCCCACCCTTCCTCTTCGCGCTAGCCACAGCAGATGTTGCATCCAATTTTGATCAAAGGCCTAATCAAAGAGCCAAATTGGTCCCTGGGTCGTGTTCCTGGAAGGATTTCGCTACGCCTGGGACTTCCACCTGGGGCTTGCAGGTGCTGAAGCAAGCCTGTAGCAAGCTCAAGTTCCTCGTCAATGGCGGGTGAAGTCCAGATACCTAGAAACACAAGAATGGGCTTTTGACCCTATCAAAAACGTTCGGCAAGATCGTCGTGAGACTGCAAACGTGGTGGTGGGTGCAGCGTGGAGTGAGAGTGGCTGAGGTGGCCGGACAGTGACGGAATAGGTCGGTGAAGGTGGGTTTGTTCGGTGGGCAATTTGGGTGAGTGGAGTGGCAAATAGGGAGAGGGGTTTTGTAGAGGGTGGTGTGGCGAAGGTCGTGCGGTGGTCGGCGAGGAATTTGGAGAAGTGGAATGGGCGGGGAGCCTCTCCAGAGGTCTGGTCAGAGCGGAGAACAATGGAGGTGAACGACGGCGTCAAGAGGATATTTTTGAGATTTTTGAGTAGGAATTTAGACTAGGGACCTAAAGATGCTAAGCTAGCCCTAATCTAATGGACGAAAGAGGGAGAACGGCATCGGCGTTGATAGGCCAATGTCGGGAAAGAAGACACTCCAGTGAGGAGGACGGCGACGGTGACGACGACGGAGAGAGGGCGACAGCAGCTGGTATTGCATGACGCGGAGGAAGGTGAGGAAGAAGAATCTGCCACTGGTATTGTGGTCAGATGATGAGAGGAGTTGGGGGGAGTCGTCGGAGCTCAGGGAGCTATTTGGCTGGATGAGGAAAGAGGAAATTGGGGATTTTTGGCCAAAATCTAGTCTGAGGAATTCGGTCTGATTTGGGGGTTCTTTTATAGGCGTCTGGAGGGCGTTTTGAGCTTGGGAAGCTTGGAAAGATCATTGGAGTTGGAAACCTAAAAATATCCGAATCTTTCATGCGTTCGCATGAGAGATTGGGAAGGTTTTGGGGCTCATGGACGGGTGCAATGGAAAAAGGACTCCTCAAGGAATCTTCCTTCCAATTTTGGAAGGGATTGATTGATCAAAGGAGTTCTCTTCAATCAAAGGACGTCGGAGTTGTAGCAATAGGATTCCATTGCGGTAGGGACCTTATCGTGAAGAAGACAAAGAAGTTGGGGGGCTATTTGTAATATAAAAAAATCAGATAGGACCAAATTGCAAACTAGGTCAACATGATCTCTAATTGGGCCCAATTTTTGCTACAAACCTAATTTGGACCCACGAAATCTAGTGGTGGATTTAGATTTAGGTTTTGATCTAGTTTGATTAGGTAACTTAAGCAAAAACTAAAATTAGGGCAAATGTCTGTCTGTGGTTCTGTTTTGGATCAAGACGGGTTCTGATGGTCAATTGAAGGTACCAAACCCTAGAGAATATTTTTCTATGAATTTTGGAGGGTTTAGGTGAATTTTATCCTGACCAAAGCCTCAGTTAATTGAGCGAGTCTATTTTTAGGATTTCAGATGTCATTTAATTCTCAAAACACGCGAAAATCCATTTCTGTCTGGATTAACCCACTTGTTGGACTCTTAAGATCATTTGACCCTTAATTAACCCTTGAGAAAACCCATGATTGTACTACAATTGAGATATACTATTAAAACTGCAATTTTAACCCTGTTTTACTATATTTCCCTCAAAATAGATTTGCAATGAATTACATCTCTCTGGCGGTTATGTAAGAGCATTTAATGACTTAATCAGATCAAATTGAGCTAATTACAACTCATGATGGTGTTCCCATCACTGACCCCCAAAACAAGAAATCCAGGGGGTTACAAATTGCAACAACCCCCCCTAAATTCTAGAAAATGGACCCACGAACCTTGGGGAGGGTCATTTCACGAATGAAATTGAGATAGCATCCCACATATTACAAAGTATAAAACAACACGTGAAATGTGAGGGTCACAAAATAAAACGACATGTCTAACATGATAGAAAACATTGCTATAAAAGTTCACAACGATCCTACAAAAATAATAATACTTAACTATAGCATTAGTTCAAATATTACATACCAGATTTATACAAAATAGGAGAGGAAGTATGCAATAGAGTCCAAGAGTGTCTTAACAATCCAACTACTACATAACCAATCTAACAATATGGGTACAACAATGCCAATAGTCCAAATATTGCATAAGAGAGGCCAACAATAAAACTCCCAGCAGAATTAACTATAGCAGGTCCTTTTGCAAGAAGCACCAATTTTGGAGGTGACAGAGCCTCTCATTAACTTGGTAAAATGGGGGAGGATATAAGAAAAATGAATAGTTTTTGTGAATTAATGCTAAATCACCTGTCTTGCTCATGGTATTGCACTGGGCTGAATCATTAGGGAGTACCATAGCATTGTCCTCATCCTACCTCCAAGTATCTTCGTCTGTGAGGAGCACCATGATTTCATGGTACATCCTCTTAAGGACCTTCCACCTATTATAGAGTTGATCCATGGTGGTTCCTATATGGTTACTTTCCTTGAATGCAACAACATCACAACACTAGCCATTTTTTGCAAAGACACCTCCTATGAAGTCTACCTCACTCTTAACTCGATCAAGTGCACCCAATAATAACATATTTAAGTTCTCGTTCCACTAGATAGCTCTATGATTACCTATTGCTATGAAATAAATGGGACAAAATTGATGTTAATAGAAATCTAATCACAGAAAATCGTACGTACTATGTGAGTATTTCTTATTACAAGGCTTAATTTAGAATAATTTGTTAGTGGTACAAGAAGGAGGGGGTTACATTGTGCTTAAAATAATTTAAATAAATTTATGTAAGCAACAAAAGATAATCACACAAAATAACATAGAATTTAGAGAGGAAACTCTTATGCGAAAAATCACTATGAAAATATCTCAATCTAGGATTTTGCCTCTACCCAAGTAGGAATCACTATCAACAAATGATATTACAATTCCCCTCTTCCTGGACAAACCTCAAGAAGAGTTTGCCCCTCTACTAAGATGAAACAGGAAACCTACAACTTGGATACCCAAATAAACTAGCAAAACATAACATAAATAATAATCCTATGAGTCTTGAAACATAAAGAATATAAAGAGATTTAGAATACTCCCTTTAAAACCTATGGAGATGAAAAAATTTAGAGAGGGAGTAAGATTGTTCTTAAAGAAGTTTCAAGAACAAAATAGCACTAGAGTGTACAAGTAAGAGAGTAAGAAGCTTGTAGCAAAAGAGAATTTCTTCTGCTTGGTGTGTATGCTAAAGGTCACCATAGGAGGGAATTTATAGGTGGAGAGGATCAGGTTTAGGTAGTAGAATTCGTTAAAATTTGAATTTAGGTGAAGTAAACTAAGGTGAAATAGATACTTAACATCTAAGTGTAGGCTGATTGAAATAGACATCTAGAAATGCAAGACAAAAGTCTAAAAACACAAGATAGACATCTAAAAATGAATGACTAGATGTTTGAAATGACATCAGTATCAAAATGAACGTTATTGGATATTTTAGATTGAAAACAAAGTCATTTGATCAGAATATTTGACATTGATGGTAACACTGTTAAGACTCGTGCTATATCGGCCCCTTATGACATCTGGAACTTGGGTCAGATATCTGGAAATCAAAATTTTCGTGTATGAGCTTGCGTCTGCGTGTGTGCTGTGCGCAGACAGTACATAACCCTTGTTTTCTTCTCCTTCTCTCTCCTCTCACCCGATGCAAACCCTAACCCCACCCCTTATATAACCCCCCTGCTCTCCCTCACACCACCCCCACTTCCAGCCACCTCTTCCTCTACCCACCAGCGAGTGTAGCCGAGCGAGAGCGGCGAAGAGGAGGAGCAGCGTGAGGAGAGAAGAGAAGGCTTGCGAGCTCGTGTGGGAGCTCGTCGGGGAGCTCACGGCCAATCGACACATGCGCAAGGCGGGGGAGTGCGTCGGGGAGGTCCACCCCGACACTGCTGCAGCCGGAACAGCAAGTGAGCGGGCGCGACGCAGCCACTCGCGGCGTGAGAAGCCGAAGGCAGGTTCTGGTTCTAGGTTTTTCCCAGAATTAGACGTCTAAATCGACGTCCAGATGATGTAGGCGATGTCTGGAGGAGGTTCCAGATGACTGAGAGGTAAGCTTCACGACGTACATCTTCTTTGCGGATACGACCATGCAGGCCGTTCCGCCGAGGCGCTGTTTCGTGCCTTATTGAGAAGATTTTCGATGACGCATGCAGGATTCGCTTCGGGAAGGTGCAGGACATGTCTTCCCACGCAGTTCGGACATCTGGGCGAGGCACTAGACGATAGGAAGTGTTTCCAGACGCCCGAAGAGGTGGTCAGACGTCTGGAATTGGGTCCAGACAGTCCAGCGGAGTTCCTGGACGTCTGAGGTGTAGTGCAGAACTAAGGTATGGCTCTGGATTCTTTTAAGACGTCTGGAAGGTGTTCCAGACGTCTGATTTGAGTCAGAATTACTATTTTTGACCCATTTAGGGTCCATTTGAGGTCCGATTTCTGCAATTAAGATACCATTGTTTCCTGTATGTTTTCCCCTACTTGTTGGAATACTTTCTATATTGTTCTGAGTAGTCTCTTGTGTTTGATCCTTGTGATAGGACCTCGTTCCGTTGCGGGTTTGGGGTTTGCTAAGGCACGTGGACCTGCCGATCAAGCCCCCATTACTCCTGGGTTTACTGGTAAAGTGGCTTCCCCTTAAATTAATTACAATTTAAATGCATGTGTGTAATGAATGATTAGAACCTAGGATATGGCATGAATCCTAGGACTAGAAATACTGGAATACTTGTATTGAATGAATGGATTACAGTCTTGAATGAGTAGGTAGAATCATAACAATTGCCTGTAAATGAATAACAATTGCCTGCGAAATATGTAGTATTTGTGCTAGTTAACCGTTAAATGTAACTTTCCTGTCGTATACGTGAAATGACAGGTATATAAATTTGGAATTGGAAAGGTGAATGTTGAAAACACTAGCTACTTGTGAATAACCTGAATATGGAAATGTGAACGATACTATTACAATGTGCATGTGTATAACCTAAGAATGGAAATAGAAACGATGAAACCTGGTATGGAATGGCGTTAGGCATTTGAACATGAACCCTATGGGAAGGATTAGGAGTAGAGCTCCTGAGAAATATATGAAATGGATCTGGAAATGCTTAGGAAGTGCACTTGCCCTTGAGTACGTGGTACCAAGGGGAGCACACGCTACCTCTTAGTGTAGAGGGGTGCTTGCCGCCTTTCGGGTTGAGACCCAGGGTGGGTTTGGCCACTTTGCATCGACTCAGTGGCCCTCGTGTACACTGTACCGGGGAGACCAACTAGTGTAGGGAGAGGGTTAGCCACCCCACAGGACTCGGGGTTCAGCTAGCCGCCCTACACCGACTTGTTAGGCCCACTGGGCAAACCAGGGTAGTCAGGCGAGGGTGCGTGAACTGTGGAGGGGCGAGACCCCTGTTTGATTACGGAGAGGGGCTAGACCCCTGTTACTGAGAGGGTTAGGCCCTATACTGGTTTTGTGCTGTGCTTTGGGCGCAATCGCAAACGGAAATGACTGACCACATGCCAGTGCGGGGTAGCTGCCCGTGCGCTTATCGCGCGTGCCGTAGTCACCGTTACGTCTATCCGTGACCTTGGGGTGGTTGACTAGGTGTAGGATCACCACGGGGGACTCTCCCAACCAGTAGAGTACCACGTGTACCTTCTACTCTTCGGAAAAGACTGCAATCAAGATCATTCCCACGAGGAACATTCAAGATCAAGAAAGAGATCTGATAAATAAACCAAGTGGTGAAAGAAAGAATAATTAGTTAAAGGAAGAAAGAAATTGAAAAACAACAACTACTTGTCCACCTTTACTGTTTAGTAGTTGGTTGCCACTCTACTCAGCGTTCGCTGATTTCGTGTACTCATAACCCTTTTCAAGTCTAGGCGTTGAGCAGCCAGAGCACATGGCTGCGGAGGGTGCTGGGCCCAGTAGAGCCCAGTAGTCGTAGTTCTTTTGTACTCATTCGTAGTAGTGAGTAGCTTCTTGTACCTTTATATTCTGTTCTCTTTCGTTCTACACTTTATATTCATGTACCTATTTAATTTTCTACTGTTGTGGTGGTATGTACTATAGTAGTTTTACTTCTTTACTGCTGTACTTTTTTACGGTTAGTTGCTTGCATGGTAAATGTGATTTATTTTACTACTTTTTGGATACTTTCTCGTTGGACGACTGGGTCTTGGGATCGATCGAGTCGGTCCGGTCTCGTGTCCTGTAGGGATTCAGGAATTGAGTCGCAACAAGATGGTATCAGAGCAAGGTCACCCCGAGAAGTGAACCAACTAGCTGGAAAATAATCAATTCACGTGCTTGTAACTAGAGTAACCACCACAACGTACAATTTGACATCTGTTCTGAGGTTCTTTTGTTGATTGTCTGTGGAATTGACGTCTTTCTGATCTGTGTTCGCGTCTCCTTGTAGGAGATGCCTCGTCGTGGAGTCATTAAGGTGGGCCGCGGACGCAGTCGAGGACAAGGTCGGAGGGGCGGACACGTTGATCCCGACGTCTCAGTGGATCAGCCACTACTTCTGGGCGTTCAGGCCCAGGACCTCACCCAGCTGATATGGGAAATCATACGAAAGGAGCTCCACCCGCCTCCACAGGTGCCTCTCCTTGGGGCTGCGAAGGGAGAGTCCTTTGTGGGACCGCGAGACAGACACAGCACTGGACATGGGGGAGGGGGTGGTCCTCCACCGCCCCCACCGTCCTCTGACACTTCTGAGCATGAGCCCTCCTTGCCTGGAGGCGTACCAGTTTCCCAACTTCAGCGCCATTACGAGCTTTTCGAACAGTTCCGGAAGCGGAAGCCCCCCTCCTTCAAGGGGGATGAGGACCCGACTGAGGCAGAGGACTGGCTCGAGCAGATCGAGAAGGTGTCTGACACCCTTCACCCCCCTATGGAATGCTGTGTGGCCTTTGCCACGTACCAGCTGGAGAGCACGGCACACAGGTGGTGGAGGGCAGTCAGAGGTCAGGAGAGGGCTGAGCCGACTTGGGACAAGTTTGTCACCCTCTTCTGCGAGCAGTACTTTCCTCAGACATGGCAGGACCAGAGGAGGCGGGAGTTCCACACTCTCCGCCAGGGGACGATGACCGTGAGCACGTATCGCACACATTTTCTGGAGCTATCTCATTTCGACGCGACAGCTGTAGCTACTGAGGAGGAGCACCTGTGGAGGTTCACACCGAGGGGCTCCAGCCTGTTATTCGGGGGTATGTCAAACCCCTGAAGTTGCATACGTTCTCTAGAGTGGTGGAGGAAGCTATGACATATGAGGAGATGTTACGAACGCGTGCCCCAGACGTCTTTTAAGACGTCTGGGGGGCGGCCCAGACGTCGGACCAGACGTCTGGGATCACATCCAGACGTCTGACAAGACGTCTGGGATCGTTTCCAGACGTCTAAAAAATAGTTATTTTTCGCACGAGAGATTCGTCTACGCGCCTATGCGCGCAGACCCGCGATTCCTCTCTCTCTCTTTTTCCCTCTCTCTCTGCGGCTGCAGACCTGCTGCGCACTCTCTCCCTCCTCCTCTCGCAGCCTTAAAAGGCCATGCCTCCCCTCCCGTCGTCTCCACCGTCCCCTTCCTCTTCTCCTTCCTGTGCGCGAGAGCGAGCGAGCACGAGGGCGGCAGCGGCGGCCGCAGTGAGCGCGGAGGAGGTGCGGCGTGCGAGGGCGGAGCTCTGCCGTGAGGGCGAGCTCGCCGGAGCGGCTTGGCCGGCTGGCGGAGGGTGCAGGGGGCGCGGAAAGACGCGGTTTGTTAAAATACGTCGTTGTAACGCGTAAATCCGCTTTCGCTCTTAAATTTATAATCCTAGATAGGGGAGTATTTAGGGTCGTCCAAGGAGGCCAAATATTTGCAATAGTGATTCTCTTGCTAGGAATATAAATCTCAACTTTCTTTTTGGTATTTTTCAATATATCATTTTTTTTTATTTTTAAACTAAGGTAAGGCAACATGCGAACTGATGGCGGGAAAAGTGTTTACACTTCGAATTAAAATACTACTTTTATGTGACAAGCAGAACCTCTCCCTAAGCTCACTCTAGGCAAGTGGAGGCCTAGAATAATTAGGGAGAGGGAGTGAAGAATGCTGAAAATAAGCTGATAGAAATGCAAACAAAAAAATTGCAAAGAAGGCAACTAGATAATTGATAAAGTGTTTTACAAAAGGCCTAGTAGAGGAAAGCTTGTACTACTAGAAAATTGCAAATAAGAAAATAAAACACAAATCCTCTAGATAGATGGTGAAGAAGAGGGCTTCTTGCTCCAAGGTTGGTGGCTCCCAAGCTTGAAAAGAATCCTTCAACTCCTTCCTTGCAGAACTCCGCCAAGGTGATGACCGCCAAGGCAAGCCCTAAGGGGGCATGCCCTAAGTTTCTCTCCAAGGGTGGACGTCCACCCTAAGCTTTTCTCCTTTGCCTGGCCGTCCTCCTTGAAGTGGGAGAGTCCTCCTCCTTGGCGTGGCTCAAGTTGAAGAGAGTGGGGAGAAGAAGGCACCAAAAGGGCTGGTGATGTGCCCCTTTAATCTCCTTCTCTACTCCTTCTTCTTGGCCGTAGGTATAGGTTGTTTAGGTAGAAAATATACTAAGGGAGGATGCTCCAAAATGGTGGTAGGTGGTGGCTTTTTATAGAATAGGATGGGGGGTTAAGGTGCCCCTTGAAACGGAGGGCTAGGATGGAAGGATGAGGGTGGTTGGTGATCCTATGGCTAGGGTGAGTTGGCGCCAACCCAAGGGGTGTTAAAGGGGGTGGTTATGGTGGTGTTGGTGTCTTTTGGTGGTGGAGAGACACCACCATGTTGGCGCCAACATGGGGTCTTCTAGAAGGGGGGTTAGGTGGATGGTGGAGATGGGTTCAAGGGAGATTGTGTGGTGGAGATGAGAGGAGATTTTGGAGGGAAAAGTGGCGCCAATATAGAGGTGGTTAGGGGTGGTTTTTGGCGCCAACTTGAAGTGTCTTTTGGTGGAGATAATGGGGTGAAGGGATGGCTAGGAGGTGGCGCCAACTTGAGTAGAGTAGCTAGCTTAGGTAGGCTTGAGTTGGTGGAGCTAGCTAGGGTTGAGTTGGTAGGTGGGTTTTTGGGGTAGTACAAGCCAAGGAAGTTGGAGCATAGCTAAGCTAAGCTAAGCTAAGCTAGCTTAGCTAATGGAGGAGTAGAGGAGAAGGTGTTGGAGCTAGGGTTTGGAGGAGGGAGCTGAGGAGAAGAAGTCTGGAGCTGGAGCTGGAGCTGGCTGCTGCTGAAGAGGCTGGCATGGGGCTACTCTAGCTGGCTTAGCTTGCTAGTTCTTTGCTAGTTGCTAAGCCAAGCTAAAGTGAGCTAGCTTCTACCAAAATGAGCTAAGGTGAGCTGGGTCTGGTGCTCCCGGGGAGAATCAAGCTGGTTGAGGCAGCTAAGGTAGCTTAGCTCAACTGAGTTGAGCTAAGCTGAGTCCCTGTGAGCTGGACTTGAGCTTCCTGAGCTGGGATGAATTCTTCTTCAGCTGGTTGGAGCTGAGTGGAGCTGGATGTAGCTGGATCTGAGCTGGGGTGAACTCCTGTCAACTTAGCCGAGCTAACTAGAGCTCCCTGTGAACTAGTGGGAGCTGAGATGAGCTAGACTCAGCTAAGTTGAGCTGGATCTGAGCTGACTTGAGCTAGGGTGAGCTAAGGTGAACTCTCTTGAGCTGCCATCCAGCTGAGATTAGCTGAATGGAGCTGGGATGAGCTAACCCTAGTTCAAGTAAGCTAGGTTCCAGCTATGGTGAGCTGGATCAAGCTGGGTTCCAACTAGTCTGGGCTTCTCCTTCACCAATTGCCTCTTGAGTGCTAGGGTTTTAGGGATCTGTGAATTTATACATCCCTAACACTCACAAAAACACATTAAAACAACAATAAAAAATGCAATGCATGCCTATCCTAATTTATGCCTAAATGCAGCCCAAAAACCCATTTGCGGAATAAAATCCTAAGAGCTAGGTTTGTTTTAATGCATAAGAATGATGATAAACTGGCGTTTATCACACCCCCATGCTTATCCTTTGCTAGTCTCTTAGCAAAACATTAATTTTTTTTGGAAAACGGAATTTTTGGGAAATCTTTTTTTTTTTTTTTTTTTTGACTTTTGAGGAGAAAAAGAGATTAAGGGACCTTGGTAGATTAAAACACAGGAGATACGGGATTTGTTGAAGATAAACATCAGGATTTGTTTTTGGATCCAACCATTAGATAGAACGGGATCAATATATCCTCAGAAAATTCACAAATTAACCCCTTGTTAATTCAGATGACTTGAAATGTTTGTTTTTAGGATTTTTCTAGCTCGTGAATCTGATTCTCAACTTGCAAATTCCTTTAAAATCTTGTGTCGGTGGTTGTGAAAAGCCAACTTTAATAAGGACGTGTTATTATTATTATTATTATTATTATTTTCCCCCATGCTTATTTTTAGCTTAGTCTTACAACAGATGTGTCGGTATCATCATTCCCATTACCATTCCTCGAGGGGGCTCTGGCGCCAGTACTTCGGGATAGCACTGTCCATGACACCACCCAGGAGCTCACAACCCCAAAACACGATGCGGTGAAAAGGGGCACTCCAAGCAAACTCAAGCTCTTGCTTCGACGCTATAGGTAGAGCACCGTCCAAGACACTTGAGCTGCTGAAATGCGCTTTAATGCTCCGTCCAAAGATTTGAAATATAGATATAGAGCAGCACCGAGGCGGTAACATGTTGACATCGTGTCCTCAAAGAAGGTTTTTTCCTTCTTCTCGACGGTGGGAACTCAAACCAATGATCTGCTTCAGACTTTTACTAAATCCAAACAAGGGAGTTTTTTCGAATTTTTTTGTTATTTTTAAGTGTTGGCTTGTGTGTGAAAATTGACATAAGAAGTTTCTCAAGAACCGCAGGTTTTTGAATCAAAAACTAAGTCAAATACTTTCCATATTACAAAATAGGATCAAGTCACCTGAACTATCATGAGTTCAGGTGGAATTTTAGAGAAGGATATCTGATCTAGTCTAAAATAGACCCTGGAATTCTAATGATCAGATCCATATCCTCATCCTTAGTTTGTTAAAGATTAAATCCCATTGTACCAGAAGTAAATTTTTCGACCTTAGTCCTGATTTCAAAATTTTTCCTCAAAAAGTTTTTAATATTTTTACTTTTTTTTGGGTATGCAAGCAGGAAATAAATTAAAGAAAATTGCATGTTTTTAGGTTTTAAACATCCTAAATCGATAGTAAAAATTTAAAAACACCCCCCCATGCTTAAGATATGCCATGTCCTCATGCATTAGGAGGGAAAAGGGATCACCTTAGTGAAGAACGGTCGGGTTTAGGATAAATAAAACCTGGAAAAAGAAGAAAAAAGGGAAAGCAAGAAAAAAAATGATGGGTTACCTCCCATCTAGTGCTATCTTTTACGCCATTCAGCCGGGCGTGAAGGTATGCACAGAACACGGAAAATCATGTAAATAATTGGACACTTGGATGCCCGCAAAAAAGGTGTCTTCGTCTAGATCCCTAGAAAATTGATTAGAAATAATATTGGGATCAAAGTGAGATGGAAATTGATAAGTGTGGCCCGAGTCTGGCCATGGTTTTAATTCAGGTTGGGTGCCAAACTCGGGCGGGGTTGGTGGCAGGTCCGTAAGAAAGGGGTCGGGGAAGGAATGGTGAGTTAGTGTGGAAAAATTAGGTGCGTGAATAGTGGGTGGGTTAGGGGGGGTATCAGGAACAAATTTGGAGTCAAGACAAGTTTCCGGATCACAGATCTCGCCGACCACTGAGTCTGAATCAGAGTCCTCAAAAAAACTGTGGTCGGTAAGGGTATCTATTAACATTGTCTCCTCCACCATATTAGAAATTTCAGTATCTGAGTCCTCAAAGAAGTTGTCATCATGGAATCTCCTGGAGGATTTAAAAATATCTAAGGTGATAGTTTGGCCTGCACAGTTGATATCCATTTTGCCTGTGTGGCAATTGATATTTGCCTTTGCAGTAGCCAAAAAGCGGCGTCCAAGGATTATCGAGGAGTCCAGTAATGATTCGGGTGCCTCAATGTCAAGAACCAGAAAGTCTGCAGGGAAGACACAATTCTGGACCTTGACTAATACATCCTCGACAATCCCACGAGGTTTGATTGTAGATCGGTCGGCTAATTGCAGGGTAACCTCGACGGGTTTTAATTCACCGATCTGAAATTCTTCGAATAAACTTGTGGGAATAATATTTACAGAGGCACCAAGATCAAGGAGGGCGCGATTAAATGTAGTGTCATCAATAATTACAGAAATTAAAGGCGCCCCCGGATCTTTCATCTTAGGAGGCAGCTTACTCTGTATGACAGAGCTTACTGTCTCTGAAAGATGCACCTGTCCTAGATTTTTAACCTGCCTTTTAGGAGTACAAATATCCTTCAAAAATTTAGCATAGGCAGGTATATATTTGATGGCATCTAGGAGAGGAATATTGATATGAACTTGCCCAAATAGCTCCATGAGTTCTTCTGTAGTGGGCTCAGATTTCTTTTTTTTTTTGGTGGTGGGGTAGAGAGCTTGTGGGAAAGGGACAGGAATCTTGTCTTGAGATTTTTGTTGTTCTTTTTCTTCCTGATGGGGAGGTGGGGAGTCAACTTGCACATGTATCTTACCAGGTTCGTGCGAAGGCTCGGGGTCAATGGTGGTTTTCCCACTCCTCAAGGTAACTGCATGTGCAGTCGGATTATTATTTGGAGGAGGTGGGGGGGCCTGTGATTGCAGGAACCTGGGCGGCTGCTGAGGTGGATTAGGAGGAGGCTGATTTGGATAATGTGGATTTCTGCCCATATAATGTTTCCCTTGCTGATTGGGATTGGGTATGGGTTGGGACGGAAGATGTCCTACAGGTCTTTCGTGGGAGCAACCCCAATCTGATTGTTCAGATTTGTGATGTTGCGGGTTACTTCCGTCATTTTTGTTTGCATATCCTGCAGGGTCCGTAGCATCTGGGCATTGATATCTTGTTGGGATGGCCCAGGATGGAAATTTGGATTCGACCCATACCCATTAAAATGATATGGTTGGGAGGAAACTTGATTATTCCAGGAGTAGTTCGGGTAATTTTTCCAATTGGAAGAATTTTTAAAGGGCTCCTGGATGGCAGAAATATTTTGGGTGGGGTTAAGATCTGGATAATTGAAATTCCCCAGTGAATCATGGGCAACCTCAGAATAATCAGCAGGAGTGGTGTTGAGATTGTGCAAATTTTCTCTTCGTGGAAAGTTAGGTTGGGTTAGATGTGGTCGTGGAGCTTGAATTGATGAGGCGAGTCTTTCCTCAATTTTCTTCTGATTAATATGCATCTGGTCGAGTTTCTGAGCGATCATTTGAAGATCGTCTTGGGCGACTGGGATAGATTGAGCGCCTATTTCATGAACACCAAACTGCGGGTTTTGGGTTCTGCAAAATGTGTTTATGGAAGCTTGGTTAAATGAGTTTTCACTCATTTCTTCAAATAGATCATAAGCACTTTCAGCATCTTTATTTAAGAAGTTGCCGCCACACGAGGCGTCGACAAATTGTCGGATTTGATCTTCTAATCCATGATAGAAGATTTGCACGAGCTGCCACAAAGGAATCTCGTGGTGCGGGCAACTTCTTAAAAGGTCCTGAAATCTTTCCCAAGAATCATGGAAAGTTTCGCCAGATTTTTGGTGAAAGGTCGTAATAGATCTTTGTAAGGAATTGGTACGACCTATGGGAAAGAATTTCTTGAGGAAGGCACTCTTGAGTTGAGGCCATGTTGTAATGGGTCGGCCAACGGTCCTGAACCAATAAGCGGCCTTATCTTTAAGAGATAATGGAAAAAGCCGCATCAGCCATATGTCTTCTTGCACATTTCGGGAACGGGTTGTCTGTGCAAGAAGAGTTAATTCTTCAAGGTGGCTAAAAGGGTCTTCCCTAGGAAGGCCATGAAAGTGTTTAATCAGGTTCAGGACGGCTGGCTTGATCTCAAAGTCCCCCTCCGGTATGACCACCCCTGGTCGTTCCTCATAATAAGACGGATCATAGAAATCTTTTAGAGGAACAATAGGCTGCTGACGGGGTGGTGGGTTTGTCCTTGGATTGGCTAGGTTTTGGATGTTCCTAGTCAATGTTTGTTGATTGGAATTTAATTTATTAATCTGATCGGCCATCAATTTTAAAAGATCAGGTAGAGGGTCTTGATGTTGTGTGTAGGGCAACTCAAGATTGGGGAGCTCCAAGTGTGGAAAGTTACTGGTGGTTGGGTTTTGGGTGGAAGGGTTAGAATTAGGGTTAGAGGTGGGGTTAGAGGTAGACGTGGAAGGGTCAGTGGACCTATTTTGTTGTGTTTCCATTTTTTCAGGAGAAGACAGAAAAAGTGGTCTTTTTACGTGGGGGGCTAAATCAAATGGTCCTTCCAAGTGCGGATTTTGAGACCGTCGCCCGTGCATAAAATGGAAGAACGGGGAGGGGAGGAGAAGAGAAAGAGATGAGAGAAAGTGTGCAATTCAAACAAACAAAAACTAGACCTAACTTAATTGTGACTCCCTAATAATAACCTAAGACTTGGTCTATATAGGAAATAAGTAGTCAATAGTGAATACCCGTTCTATCAACAAATCTAGCCAAGTTGCTTAAGGGGAGGTTTGGGCCCAAACGTTTCCCAGGGAAAACCCCAGGTGCTTGTACAAACCCGCGCCTGGTCGTTTGACACGGCCCCTCAGCCTGAACACCAGATATAGATGACAGAATTGGTACTAACTAAAGAAAACTTAAGACCTAAATAGCAAGCCTAAGTTAATAAAGCCTTACGGGTCAAGTTGCTACAAATTTTAATTAGGTCTAGGATTCTATAGTGCACACGGAATGTGGAGGGCGTTTATTGGGTTGTTGCCCTGTTATTTGATTTTTTTGTGTGTGTGCAGGAATTGGAGAGTGGCTCCAATCAAAATCAAGTTGTCACACAATTTTTTTTTTGTATTTTTGTCTTTTAGGATTTGATTTAATTGAATGTATTTTAGGGTTTCTTTAGTTAAATTTTCAAACAAGTTTGAAAACCCACAATCAAAGGAAAACAAGTTGTATGGGTGATTGTATATTTCCTTTGAATTAATCCTCAAAAGAGAAAGAAAGAAACCCTAAGCCAATTATCCCTAAGACAGAAATTTAACTACCAATGAGTTGTTTTTTACGCTTTCAGAATTAAGTAGTGGTCCAAACAAGTCAAAAAAACACCACTACTTTGAAGAAGATCAAACAGAAAAGATTTTTGTAAGATTTTAGGAATTTGTTTGATAATAGTTTTGAATTTTTAATTGTACTGGTGTCAAAGTCCAGAAATAATACCCGTGGGTATTATAGACTTTTCAGTATTACCACCGACCTCAGAAATTTTTTATGATTTTATATGATATGTAAAATTTCACAGGGATTCCAACAAGATAAATTTCAGAAAAATTGGATGAGTATAAAAATTCTGAAAATTCGCGGACAGTAGCAAAACAGGAAGATTAGAGGGTGTGACCCCTCTGTAATCCACGAATTTTTAAAAATTAAATACAAATCAAATTGATCTGAAATTTGGAACAGATGTTCCAAACTTAATTGGGAATCGCTCTATGAAATTTTATGATTTTAGGAGGCCTGTGGTGTTAGGAATCGATTTTTCAAATATGGATAGAAATCTAGACCCGAAAAATAGAACACCAATACTTGCAATGGAATGGTGCTAAAGAAGCATACAAGCAAACAATGATTTTAAAATGCACCACTCCACTTAATTTAAGTGTTTAGGGTCCTGAAAGCCAAGTTTAATATATTTTTGGTAGTTTTAATTAATTATGTGACTAGAAAGAGGAACCAACCTGAATTTTCGCGGGAAGAAAAGGATCTTTAAGCTCTCGCTTCCAGATTCCCGCTTTCCCGCTGTAGTTCCTGCACACACAAAAGAAAGAAAGAGAAGGGGATGAGATCCACTTCAAGCAAGAGAAAATGAGTTAATGCAAAGCCGTGCCTTCCCGGCAACGGCGCCAAAAAGTGATAGCGATTTTACGCGGTTTGTTAAAATACGTCGTTGTAACGCGTAAATCCACTTTCGCTCTTAAATTTATAATCCTAGATAGGGAGTATCTAGGGTCATCCAAGGAGGCCAAATATTTGCAATAGTGATTCTCTTGCTAGGAATATAAATCTCAACTTTCTTTTTGGTATTTTTCAATATATCATTTTTTTTTTATTTTTAAACTAAGGTAAGGCAACATGCGAACTGATGGCGGGAAAAGTGTTTACACTTCGAATTAAAATACTACTTTTATGTGACAAGCAGAACCTCTCCCTAAGCTCACTCTAGGCAAGTGGAGGCCTAGAATAATTAGGGAGAGGGAGTGAAGAATGCTGAAAATAAGCTGATAGAAATGCAAACAAAAAAATTGCAAAGAAGGCAACTAGATAATTGATAAAGTGTTTTACAAAAGGCCTAGTAGAGGAAAGCTTGTACTACTAGAAAATTGCAAATAAGAAAATAAAACACAAATCCTCTAGATAGATGGTGAAGAAGAGGGCTTCTTGCTCCAAGGTTGGTGGCTCCCAAGCTTGAAAAGAATCCTTCAACTCCTTCCTTGCAGAACTCCGCCAAGGTGATGACCGCCAAGGCAAGCCCTAAGGGGGCGTGCCCTAAGTTTCTCTCCAAGGGTGGACGTCCACCCTAAGCTTTTCTCCTTTGCCTGGCCGTCCTCCTTGAAGTGGGAGAGTCCTCCTCCTTGGCGTGGCTCAAGTTGAAGAGAGTGGGGAGAAGAAGGCACCAAAAGGGCTGGTGATGTGCCCATTTAATCTCCTTCTCTACTCCTTCTTCTTGGCCGTAGGTATAGGTTGTTTAGGTAGAAAATATACTAAGGGAGGATGCTCCAAAATGGTGGTAGGTGGTGGCTTTTTATAGAATAGGATGGGGGGTTAAGGTGCCCCTTGAAACGGAGGGCTAGGATGGAAGGATGAGGGTGGTTGGTGATCCTATGGCTAGGGTGAGTTGGCGCCAACCCAAGGGGTGTTAAAGGGGGTGGTTATGGTGGTGTTGGTGTCTTTTGGTGGTGGAGAGACACCACCATGTTGGCGCCAACATGGGGTCTTCTAGAAGGGGGGTTAGGTGGATGGTGGAGATGGGTTCAAGGGAGATTGTGTGGTGGAGATGAGAAGAGATTTTGGAGGGAAAAGTGGCGCCAATATAGAGGTGGTTAGGGGTGGTTTTTGGCGCCAACTTGAAGTGTCTTTTAGTGGAGATAATGGGGTGAAGGGAAGGCTAGGAGGTGGCGCCAACTTGAGCAGAGTAGCTAGCTTAGGTAGGCTTGAGTTGGTGGACCTAGCTAGGGTTGAGTTGGTAGGTGGGTTTTTGGGGTAGTACAAGCCAAGGAAGTTGGAGCATAGCTAAGCTAAGCTAAGCTAAGCTAAGCTAAGCTAGCCTAGCTAATGGAGGAGTAGAGGAGAAGGTGTTGGAGCTAGGGTTTGGAGGAGGGAGCTGAGGAGAAGAAGTCTGGAGCTGGAGCTGGAGCTGGCTGCTGCTGAAAAGGCTAGCATGGGGCTACTCTAGCTGGCTTAGCTTGCTAGTTCTTTGCTAGTTGCTAAGCCAAGCTAAAGTGAGCTAGCTTCTACCAAAATGAGCTAAGGTGAGCTGGGTCTGGTGCTCCCGGGGAGAATCAAGCTGGTTGAGGCAGCTAAGGTAGCTTAGCTCAACTGAGTTGAGCTAAGCTGAGTCCCTGTGAGCTGGACTTGAGCTTCCTGAGCTGGGTTGAATTCTTCTTCAGCTGGTTGAAGCTGAGTGGAGCTGGATGTAGCTGGATCTGAGCTGGGGTGAACTCCTGTCAACCTAGCCGAGCTAACTAGAGCTCCCTGTGAACTAGTGGGAGCTGAGATGAGCTAGACTCAGCTAAGTTGAGCTGGATCTGAGCTGACTTGAGCTAGGGTGATCTAAGGTGAACTCTCTTGAGCTGCCATCCAGCTGAGATTAGCTGAATGGAGCTGGGATGAGCTAACCCTAGTTCAAGTAAGCTAGGTTCCAGCTATGGTGAGCTGGATCAAGCTGGGTTCCAACTAGTCTGGGCTTCTCCTTCACCAATTGCCTTCTTGAGTGCTAGGGTTTTAGGGATCTGTGAATTTATACATCCCTAACACTCACAAAAACACATTAAAACAACAATAAAAAATGCAATGCTTGCCTATCCTAATTTATGCCTAAATGCAGCCCAAAAACCCGTTTGCGGAGTAAAATCCTAAGAGCTAGGTTTGTTTTAATGCATAAGAATGATGATAAACTGGCATTTATCAGTTACTGAAAGGGGCTAGACCCCTGTTACTGAGAAGGCTAGGCCCTATACTGATTCCGCGCTGTGCTTTGGGCACACCCGCTAATGGAAACGACTGACCGCGTGCTAGTGCGAGGTAGCTACCCGTGCGCTTATCGTGCTTGTCGTACTCACCATTACGTATGTCCGTGACCTTGGGGTGGTTGACTGGTTGTAGGATCACCACGGGGGACTCTCCCGGCTAGGAGATTACCACGTGTGCCTTCTACTCTTCGGAAAAGACTGCAATCAAGATTGTTCCCACGAGGAACATTCGAGATCAAGAAAGAGACCTGATAAATAAACCAAGTGGTGAAAAAAAGAATAATTAGTTAAAGGAAGAAAGAAATTGAAAAACAACAGCTACCTGTCCACCTTTACTATTTAGTAGTTGGTTGACACTCTACTCAGCGTTTGCTGATTTCATATACTCATATCCCTTTTCAGGTCTAGGTGTTGAGCAGCCAAAGCACACGGCTACGGAGGGTGCTGGGCCGAGTAGAGCCTAATAGCCGTAGTTCTTTTGTACTCATTCGTAGTAGTGAGTAGCTTCTTGTACCTTTATATTCTGTACTCTTTCGTTCTGCACTTTATATTCCTGTACCTGTTTAATTTTCTACTGTTGTGGTGGTATGTACTGTAGTAATTTTACTTCTTTACTACTGTGCTTTTGTTACTGTTAGTTACTTGCATAGTGAATGTGGTTTATTTTACTGCTTTTTTGTTACTTTCTCGTTGGACGACTAGGTCTTGGAATCAGTCGAGTCAGTCCGATCTCGCATCTTGTAGGGATTCGGGAATCGGGTCGTAACAAACACCATCATTCATCGTAACTAACTTAAATTAGTCAGAATCTAGTGTTAAATGCTCCTAAATGATCATTTGAGGATCGTAATTCTGTACCAAACTGATTTGAGAGGAAGACAATAAAACATGGTTAATTCTACCATTTCACCATCTCATCATAAATGCAGATTAACAAAGGGATTAATTCAAGGACAAATGAACTTAAAAGACCAAGAAGTGGGCTCATATTGCCCTGAATCAAGGTTTCACACATTTCAAGGATGAAAATAGTACAGAAAATCCTAATTATCAGTCGCACTTAAATTGAAAGGGTTTTGGTAGAGATAAATTCAATCTAAACCTCCTAAAATTCATTGAAAAATATTCTAAGAGGTTTTATTCCTTTACTTTGATCATTTGAACCCATTTTGACCAACAATAGGGATTCAGACAAGAATTTGCCCTAATTTAGGCTCTTATGCAATTTACCTAGTCAACGTAGTTAAAATTCAAATCCAAGTTTACCACTAAATTCTTTGGGTTCAAACCAAAATTTGGGCCCAATCAGAGTTTATCTTGACCTAATTTGCAATTCAGTCCCTAGATCTCCGATCTTTTCAATCAGACCCTCAACTTCTACAATATTCTTACCAGGACGCCTCTAACTTTCTCATCTTCTTCAAAGATAGTTCCCTGCTGCCTAAAACTAGCCTAAGTCCTAAACACAGAGCAATACCAAAATCATGCGAGCTTTATGCAAAGATTAGGCATGCATCTCAAGATCAAATCCCTCCAAACATGAAGGGATTGATCTTGAAGTGATCCCCTACCAAATGCACAAGGCCACGAGGACTAACTTGCTCCGCACACCGTCGATGAAGAGCTCGAAAATCATGGATTCAAGTTGCCAAAATTGAGGAAATCTCGCGAATTCCTCACAATTTAGGGCAAATCTCACCTCTACATACGCTCTACCAGGTCCCTAAGTCAAAATTAGTCAATTCTAGGCCCAATTCCCATCTTCTTCCTCCTCTCCGGCCACGATCTCCAATGGATCCAATGACCCTCTTCTTCCCCATCGTCCGACCACCCATCGGCTAAATTGAGTGTCCCAATTCCTTCCTCATCTTCTTCCGCTCCTCGCCGGACAAAGCAAGAGCTCTCTACCCCATTCTTCCTCACCGAATACCCCCTTGGAGAATTCATCTCCCTCAGCTCTGACAAGCCACGCTGGCGAGGAATCCTCCTCCTTTCGTCCAATTAAGTAGGTCTCTCTCTTTCCCTCTTCTCTTAGATTAGTTTAGGTCCCTTAGCTCTAGGTTTTAGACCCTCGCTCACCGTCTTCCCCCTCATCTTCTCCACCTCCAACCACTCCTTTGGCATGGTCACATGGACACCACACTCAACCAAACAACATCTCACCACCTCCAAAACCTTCCTCTCGATCCATAGATCAAAAGCCCCAAAGAAATTTGGAGCCTTGACCTACGAATCCTCCGGTCGAACAACCCATCCCTCAATCACCTCCGTCGAGCTTGATCGACCACCATATGCCTCCATTCACCAAATCAACACTTCCATCACACTTTACGCACTCCGGCGATCCTAATGGACTTTCTAATTGGAGCAATGTTACGAACGCGCGGCTTCAGATGTCTTTTAAGACGTCTGGGAGGTGGCCCAGACGTCTGGAACCCCTTCCAGACGTCTGGGATTCGATTTTTTTCGACAAGCATGGTTTCGTCAGCACGCCTGGGCGCGCAGGCCTACGAACGCACCCCCCTCCCTTTTTCCCTCTCCCTCCTGCGGGCGCAGGCTGCGCCCCTCTCTCTCGCTAGCTCTCTCTTTCTCTCCCCGCGCGGCTTTAAAAAGCCTCACCCTCACTCTCACCTCCACCCCCTTCCTCTTCTCCTTCCAGCCGATGCGCGAGTGCGAGCGCGAGTGAGCGAGCGACGGCGGTGGCAGCCACGGCGAGTGCGGGAGGAGGTGCTGCGCGAGAAGAGGAGGCGCTCGGCTGTGAGGGTGAGCTTGCCGGGGGCTGCTAGAGTCCGCCGGTAGGGGAGCAGCAGACTCGGGGTGACACGGGAGGCCTGCTGCAGGTCGAGCAGCATGCGGACGAGGCGCAGCGCGGTCGTGCGTCGCGGGCGGAGGGCGAGTCGCGCTCTGATTCTGGAGCTTTTTCCAGAATCAGACGTCTGGGTTTCCAACCAGACGACGGGGAAGACGTCTGGAGTACGGTCCAGACGTCTGAAAGTTAAGTTATTTTCGTACCTTCTTTCTTTTCTTCGGCCGTCTGTACTGAGAGAGAAATGGGTACGCGCAGGTTCTGGATTCGCCATCCAACGCAAATCAGACGTCTGGCTGCAGTGCCAGACGACGGGAACGACTTCCAGACGTCCGGGGTGACCATCGGACATCTGGGAACTAGGCCAGACGCCCCCGCAGGCTTTTGGACGTCTGAGAGACCACGCAGGACAAGGTACCATCTAATCCCCATTTTGAAGACGTCTGGAAGAAGTTCCAGACGTCTGATTTTGCACTGTTTCGTCGTTTTTGACCCGTTTAGGGCCCGTTCAGAGTCCGTTTTCTGCGTTTCGAGTTGCGTACTTTTCAGAATTAAATCCTCTACCCGTCTACAGTAGTTGTATACTGTTTTGAGAAACTCCTTGTGTTTGATCCTTGTGATAGGACCCCATTCCATTGCAGTCTTGGGGGTTGCGGAGGTACGCGGGATTCCCGACCACGCCCCCAGTACGCCTGTTGTAACCGGTAGAGTGGCTTTTAAGTTTATTAGTATAATCTGTTAAATTATGGAACCATAAATAGAACCTAGGGCATTGCATGAATCCTAGGAATGAGAAACTAGAATGAATGGTAGATCCTAGGGTGTTGCATGAATCTTAGGGCTGGAAAACTAGATTGTATGATAGATCCTAGGGTATGGAATGAATCCTAGGATGGGAAGAACTAGTGGAATATATAAATACTGCAGTCTTGGAAAATGTGGAAAGGAAATAATAGCTACCTGTAAATTGGTTTAACAGCTGCCTGTTATGAATAAATGAGCATGTCTGAGAATATGGGATGTATGAACGTGAAACTGGCAAGGTGAAACCTGAATGTGCTGAGTTAAAAAGAACTAGAACCCTACGGGGGATTAGGAGTGGAACTCCTGAAAAGAGAAAGGAATGGAACTGAGAAAGAAAGACGTGGTAGTGTGCTGTCTCTTGGGTACGTAGTACCAAGGGAAGTACCTATACTGTTTAGTGTAGAGCGGAGCCAGCCGCCCCAGGGACCCGGGGTTAGGACTGGCCACTTTGTACCGACTTGCTGGCCCTCGTGTACCTAGTACCGAGGAGAGCTACTAGTGTAGGGAGGTACTAGCTACCCCACGGGTCCCGGGGTTCTGCTAGCCTCCTACACCGACTTGTTAGGCCCACTGGGCAAACCAGGGTAGTCAGGCGAGGGTGCGCCGACTGTGGAGGGGCAAGGCCCCTGTTTGGTTATTGTGGAGGGGTTTGACCCCTGTTACTGAGAGGGCTCTGCCCTGTGCTGGTTCCGTGCTGTGCTTTGGGCGCACCCGTTAATGGAAACGACTGACCGCGTGCCAGTGCGGGTTAGCTACCTGTGCGTTTATCGCGCGTGCCGTAGTCACCGTTACGCCTGTCCGTGACCTTGGGGTGGTTGACTGAGAGTAGGATCACCACGGGGGACTCTCCCGGCCAGGAGAGCACCACGTGCTACTTCTACTTTTTGGAAAAGACTGCAATCAAGATCGTTCCCACGAGGAACATTCGAGATCAAGTGAAGGATCTGAGAAATAGATAAATTTTGAAACAATAGAAAGACGTAAATAAAGGAAGAAAGAAAATTAAAACAACTACTGTACACTTTACTGTTTCTTTAGTTTAGCTGCCACTCTACTCAGCGTTTTGCTGACGTGTTACACTCGTTACCTTTCAGGACCAGGTGTTGAGCAGCCAGGGTCAGCGGCTGCAGAGGACGCTAGGCCGAGTAGGGTCCAGTAGAGTTACCACTGTTCTCTTGTACCTCTTTTTGGTTCCACTGTAGTGAGTAGTTCTTGTTACCACTGTACTTTTCTTTACCTGCAGTTCATATTATGTTATGAATGTTGTTCCACTGTTGTGGTGGTATATACTGTAGTGGTTTCTTTCCTTACTGTTGTATTTTCTTACTGTTAGTTATATTCATGCTGAATGTGGTTTATTTTACTACTCTTTTGGTTACTTCCTCGTTGGACGACCAGGTCTTGGGATTAGTCGAGTCGGTCTGGTTCTCGTGTCTCGTAGGGACTCGGGAATCGGGTCGTTACAAGCAATAAGCTTGTGTTACATGTTTTAGGTCTTCGCCATCGTCGCTACCATCACTGCCATCATCAGCCCATCTCCAGCCACCATACACCTTGCCACCAACACCTAGAGATGCGGTTTCACCCCACAAACCCAGCAGCAACATCAATCAAGTGGAGCTCCATCCACAATGCACATGCAAAGAGAAGGCTCACGATAGTCCCACATCGTGGGTGTTTAAAATTGAAATGCGTATAAATTGAATAATGCGCTGAGGCTTATTGTCTTCGACACAGAGGTCAGGTCTCCTACTCACGAGCCTATGCACACCGGTCCACTACCCATGCCATGCGAGCCGAACTAGTCCCCCTATGCTGAATCAAATTGGTCTGGACTGGTCTGGGTCTGGCGAGAGAAATAGGAGAGGTTTTCAGAGAGAGAAGAGCAGGTTTTGTCCCCAGGATCTGTGCCTAAGGACTTAGGCGCATTTGAGGTGTTTGGCTCTAAACGCTTAAGGCCATCTGCTTGGCCTGAACTGACCGTTTAATCGAGACGTTTGTGCTAACTTTAAGATTTGGCTCTAAGTTGAAAGGCTAAGTGCTGAATTGAGAATTTGAGTTGGGAGTTGAGCCAAGTGTTAAATGATTAAATGGTGATCTCAACCACCACTTTTTAGGCTCTTTATTATATTTTTATCTATTGAATTGGAGATACACTTTGGATTCTTATTGAATATATTTTTAGTTGGTTAATTATTCATTGCATTTATCTCTCTTGTGATTGTTGTGCTCATGATTAGTGGATTGAATTCCAATTTTGCTCCCTGCGAACGACTCCGAAACTGATGATTTTTTTAGCACTATAAATTTAAGTATTGTTACACTTTTATTACCTATACTACGATGCATCTATTTTCTAAAACATGGTAGAAGCACTCCAATAGACATCCTAAGGAAAAAAATAAGACATTTGAGAAGGAAGACAGACATCTGAGAAATGGAAACTTTCAAAATTAATAAGTGACAAACACATTTATTAACAATCAAGATCAACCTGTTCAATTTGAACATAAAAATCTGAACGTTGAGCAGTAATTAAGCAAAGTCAGGCGCCTTATAAGGGCTGCAAATGTCTGAGAATTAAGAGAAAATTTAACTGTTAACAATATATGAGAAGAGAATATGATGATGATAATGGCTAAAGAGACATCTAAACTAATTCTACTAGACATCTCAAATCAATAACAGTCGTCTTAAAGTAATAACAGACATCTTAAACAAGAGGACACTAAGAACAAATTCTGGAATTGGTCTTAAACGTCTAAGAGGATAGGTCAGACATCTAAAAAGGCAAATCAGACATCTGAAAACAAAAATAAGATGTCTCAAATTCTCTCATAAGCTAAAGGTTTAAATTGTAAGAAGAGGATGAAGATTGAAAGGCTCTAGAAGATAACCTAAGGATAATTTGGATGATGTGAAGGCTCTTTTGCATTCTAAAAATGAAAACAACAGATACAAAAGACGAAACTAAAAAAAAACTCTCTTCTTCATCTTCTTGCTTGGTTCATTCTCATCCTTAGTTTCAAGAACTCCTACGATACTTTTAGTTCTTTCATAAAATAATTATTTGTCATTATCAAAAAATACTTTTAATCATATTAACAATATAATTATTATTTCATGAAGTGTCAAAAAGAGTGTTATGAAAGGGATCCACCAACATGCTTCATCCCAGGGTTTGCTAATCACTAATGTTGAACAATTATCTACACCCATTAGATTAGCCATCAATCTAAAAGACTAGAAACAAACAAATGACTTTCTTAACAATTTTTATAATTTTTCATCATTACCCTTATATATTAATCTACAATGGGAAAACCTGTGTGATAGAATAAACAACATAAAGATAAATATGCAATAATTATAAAGGATGCATCAAACAAGTGTACAATCATTAACATATAAGGTTCTCCAAAGTGAAAAAAACTTCCTATAGAATTAGGGTACAATCTAAAGAAAACAGAGCATTCATGTTATGGATCCATGGAGCATAGCTTAGCCACGACGACCACCTCCAATATAGTCATGCCACATCATTTTGGCAATCTCTTCTCTTATTGAACCTCTACGTCTGATGTTGGCAATGCATCTTGCATTGTCATCAGCAAGAGGCTACCTAGGATTGCTATAACCAGGATTAAGCTGTTTGGGCGAATGGGTTGGTGTAGGTTCTTGTTGTAATATTCATTTCTCCATGAGTGTCTTAGCAAGTAGTTGTGTACGATGCAACAAGAAACCACGGCATCCGCCTACACATATTCATTGTAGAAACATGGATGGCTAAAGCATTGGAAACGTTTCTCCATAACTCCAAAGGTGCGCTCCATGCAATTCTGGACCTTCACATGGTGATGGTTGAACAAATCCTTTAGAGATTTATACCTATTATGTTCCCTCCATGTGTTGAATTTGAGTTTGTGAGAAGTGAGCCCTCTATATGGAACTAGGAATTTGTCAATGTTGGCATACCTACAGCCAACAAGATATTGACAACCTTTAGGCACTCTGAATCCATGTATTATCATCACATCTCTCAAAACCTTCATATCTGCTGTAGATTCCCCACATTCACTTAAGACAAACAGGAAGGATAGATCCAATGAAACCATGCACATGACATTTTGAGAGGTCCATTGATGCATATTGCAATATTGAGCCTGGATCTCACAAGGCACGATTCACTCAACATTAAAACCATCGATTGCACCAACAACCCTATGTAAAAGGAACAGATTTACCTAATATATTGTAATATAGAATCATGCAAATAAGTTAGTGGGATTGAGTGTTAACCTAAAACTAAGACCCCCTGTTTCTATTATGCCTGATCTTATCATGGATGGGTGTGTTTTTATAAGGCATGGTGATGAATTCTTTATCCAACTTAAAGATTTTGCAGAGGACATTTTTATAATATTAATTGATGGTCTCTGCAGAATGTTGAAAATGCTCTTGTATCTCTCTATTAATGTCTCCATGTCCAACACCATATAGGAAAATTGTAAGCATCTTCTTTGTCTGACATGTTCCTCGTCTATTTCAACCCACACCTTTGCTACAAATCTTTAAGTTAATGAATTCAGCTGCAAAAACTCTAAACATGTGTTGTGGAAGCTCACAATGGTCCTTTATGACCTCCTTAACCCATATATAATCGATCAATGTATTTGTGTGCTTTTGTTGACGAGGGATGGGATCTACCACATTCTCCTCTATCACATTGTCGTCAAAGTCATCAACATTGACATCGTACAATTCCATTAAGTCTAGAACATGTACTGCATCATTAAGGTATTCAGCCCATTGACATTTGAATCCGACATTGTCTAAAATGGTCAAGTCCAAGAAGAAAACAAATTCCCAACCTTTGTTTAAGGAAAATATTAAATAGGTTGCTAGCTAGAAGTTATGAGCAAAAATATCTACTTTATGCGAGTTACTTTCAGTGGATTTTGATATATAGGAGTATACAAGTTTTTGATAAGTTGGATCCACGAGAACAAGAAATCGTTCAAGCACATGAACAAAGACCCATATTTGATATGAAAATTCCTTTGCAACTGATCACACTATTATTTCATTCGTTTTGTATGGCTAATTATTGCTAATTCTGTTGAAATAAATACATAAAGGAAATAAATAAATAAAAACATGCACGTTTTTAATGTTTTCGCATATATCAAAAATATTAAATCAAGCAAGTCAAACATGATTTGATAAGATCCATAATAAAATAAAGAATAAATAACATGCAATAACATAAATAAACAAAACAAAAAAGGTTACAGATAACTCCAATCGAAGTGTCCATTAAGGACTTCCCTTAGAAAAAGTATCGCCCCCTATAATACCAATGTGTCGGGGTCTGAAGAACTCCTCTTAGGATACGACGATCTACCTCTAAGATTCGATACACTCCAATCTTAGACGTCATTGAAAACCACCTCAAAAGAACAAAGCTGATACAATTTGGCTTCTAACCAAATTCCTAGTTGATTTACCAATTTAATGATTTGATTAACCAAAATTTTCTCATAGATCTCTCAATCTTCTTGTGCAAGATTGGCAAAGGTGATTGGAGATTTTTCTACTAATCTCACGTCGAACAAACGCACCAAGAAAGAGAGACAAGAACGAGAGAGAGAGGGAGAGAGTGGAGAGAGCTTTTCTGCTTTTGTTGTGTGTCAAATGAGAGCCCCTTCATGACCCTTATATAGAGCCCACAACCAAACCAATTAAATCCATTGATCGATCAAAATAAATTGGTCGATCAAAGTTGACTTTTTGGTCGATCAAACTAATTGATCGATCAAACTTAACTCATTGATTGACCAAAACAATTGGTCGACCAATTTTACCATTTGATTGACTAATTCAGGTTAAAATCGTGAGATTAAAAATCCATAGCAAAAGGAGTCCATGTTTCAAATTGATTCTCACCTGAACCCGAGCCCGCGCTAGGTCGGTGCAAGGCAAGGCACGTACAAGTGCATGGTCCACAGCCTCACCTCTCACTCTTTTATACATAAGCAATGGGAGGCAGAAATATTTTTCACTCACCAAAAGGTTTGTCCACTTCCAGTATGAGATTAAAAATCTCTCTCAAATCTCACTGATTTCAACATGAATTCCCATGTCACCATATAAGAATTACATCCTGAATAATGCAATTAGACTCTCAAATCCAATAAATTCTAAATTACCTATGTTGTAAATATGCTAGATAAGCCATTTATTTATAATTCATACACTAATAAGCTTTTGCCTCCTTATTGGCTCATAGGTTGAGAAGACGGGAATAATAAGGGCATATTCCAGGTTCTGGAGGCTGTCGGGAAATTTCCATGGTGATCTGGGAACTCAAAATATGATGCCCATCCTGCAAAGAAAATGGTGGAAAATGTGTTTCCACGGTAAGTTCCAAGCTTGTAAGGATCTTTCTGCAATTCTCATGTCACTCAAGGGTTCCACTTGAAGCTTTTACAAAAAAAAAACCAAAGTAAAGAAACGATGATGGGTGGAACTCTCCTCAAGTTGGCGTACAAGAATCACAAAGATTGGCAACATCTTAGGAAAATAATATAAAGAAATCGGATGAGCAACGCACGCGATCTCAAATGGGAGATCTTCCCCGTCCCTTATGGGGAAATCGACAAAAATTCATTTTTCGAAGTGGGAAAAGGAAGGAAAGGTAGGAGGAAAATCCATCATTGATGAAGTAGGGTTGAGCCTCCTTGCAAAATGTCAGGAAAAGCTCTTGCAATTTCCTATCTCATGTGTGAGACCTCCTGTGGCGTGAAGGATGGATATGGGCCTTCTATTAACCCTGAAGTGGATGGAAATCATTTAAAACATCACGGTAATTGATTGAAAAAAAAATGGGGGCATATTTGAACGGGCACCGCTCTTTTATTGAAGAGTACATGAGCACCGGAGAAATGAGCTAATTACACTCATCCTGAATATCTACGAGTTGAGATGGTAAGTAGCTTATTAGTGCCAAACATTGTCTCTTTATTTCTTGCAGATTTATTTATCTTTGTCGATAGATTTCTCCTACATTTTTTAATGTCTTATCATGTAACCTAATTATTTAGTACTTAATTATTTATAGAAAATATTAGCAATGCTAGAATAATTTATACATAAAATATGTTAATAGTATAAATTTTCTTACCGTACTCTTCATGATGATACTTAGGTTTTAGGAGTGGTCGATCATAAGAGTGTATGTTTGAAGTCCATCACTTAGATTCGTTGGGTTGTTTCTCAATTTAATCAACTTGAATGTTTACTAAAATATATGTACCTTTTATGTCGTCAAGGAGTTTTATCGATCGAGGTATTAAGTTGCCAGAGTAGGTTTGTTTTCGTTCACCCATTGCATTGGATATTTTTGAAGCTTGAGCATCTCACGCTTTCATTTGCACACTAGTTGGCTTGTAGGCAATTATCAATGGAAAGTTAGGTTTTCAAAAAGGGGTGAAATCTAAGGATCTAATCTTTACATCGAACTTAGATATCAAGATGATTTTGAGACCCTCGGAAGTATGGTTGTTATGTTGTATTAGGTATGTTCTTTAGAGTATGATATTCAGATCCCAACCTAGCACTTTGATCTCCACTTGTTCCCATTGAGGAGTTGTTCTGAACAAAGTTTTGAGAGGAGACTCATATATATATATATATATATATATATATCAACAAATAAAAGAAACGAAAGACATATGTGTGCATATTTAAATATGCATTACATAGAATAAGGTTCGGTGCCACCTACAATGTCATCTCAAGGCATCAGAGTGAAGGACTTAGCTACGGGGTTGCCCTTTACTGCGTCATCTCAAGGCGTCGGAGTGTAGGATCCTTCACGGAGATATAGAGGGCCAATGACTCTAGTTTTGTAGCAAGACAAATCTAAAGTGAGATGAGTAAAGTGATAGGTAGATTTATGTCATGGAGAAAAAATGATTTTCTAAAGAAAATATCCACTTGTTAAATAAGTTATCGCATGCAGAGATGCTTAGAGTTTCAATCTCTATTCAAACCTTTGGGTGGACTATTGAGCAGTGGAAAACTATTCTAAAAGCCCAAAAGTAAGGTTAATTAGAAGCCGAAGGGATAAGACGTACGATTCATATTTTGGTCCAAGAGCTGTTGAGCTTTGTGTTTGAGATTTTGCATATATTTCTTGTGATTGGTGATAATTGTACCTCATGATTTAATAAAACTTTAACTCAAAAACTTTGGCATTGGAATTGCAAAATTTATATTTTGGGTGTGTCAACTAGGGAGATTATAACCCCTCCATTATGGAAACCTAGGAATTAAAAGTCTTGTTGCAAATGATAAATGCAACCGTGATTCCTATAAAAGCGACTCATGTTTTTGGGCTTATTTTACTTTACTTAAGATTAACAAAAGATAAACATGTGAGTGTGATCAAACCATTATATCATACATTTTTTATGCCTAATTATTGCTAATTCTAGGTTACTTAGGTTGCAAATATGCTAGATAAGTCATTTGTTTATATTCCTACACTAATAAGCTTTTGTCTCATCATTGACTTACAAGTTGAGAAGATAGGAATAATAAGAGCATATATCGGGTTCGGAGGCTGCTAGGAAATTTCCATAGTGATTCGGAAACTCAAAATATGATGGCTATGGATAGATATGCGAAGAAAATGAAAGAAAGTAATTTTTCATAATAAATTTCATGCTCGTAAGAACCTCCGTGAAATATTCATGTCACCCAAGGGTCTCCCGTCAAATATTTACACAAAAGAAGAAATGACGAGAGAAGGAACTCTTGAGCTGGCGTGCAAGAATCAAGAGATGGCCAACATGTTAGACAGATAATGAAAAGAGAAGGAAAGGTAGAAAGAGAATCCATTATTGATGAAGCAGAGTTGAGCGTCCTTTTCATGTCAAGATGAGTCTGACAATTATAGAACTGTGCGTGTGATCTCGTCTAACGTGGACAAATAGGGCTTGGATTAACCATCACGTGGATGGGAATCATTAAAAACATTATGGTAAATGATTGAGGGGACATTATGGTAAATGATTGTGAAGGGATCAGGGGACACGGGTGTTGGAGAAATGAAGGACACTCTTTTTTTTTGGGGCCACGTTGAAATTAAATGCAGGAGCTAGGTTAGTTAAGGATAGGGAGATGAGTGGATGAAAAAGGGGGGGGGGGGTGAAGGATGAATGTTATTTAGGATTAGTTTACTTGAGGGGTTAGGATAATAATGTTAAAAAATGTGAAACTGATGTTAACTCGTAATTGTATTTAATTGCGATGTGGTATTAATATCAGTTTATCTTTGCTTGAATTTATGTTAAATTATGATGTAAACTCCTATGATATTTACTTAGTAGTGGTGTTAGATATATAAAATATGAGAGATGTCAGAGACATAAGTAGTATACAATTTTAACACAGATTTAGCTAACACCAATTGAAATTAGTATTAGATAAATTCGTGTTAAAGTTGCTAAACCCTGGTTAGTAAATAAAGGGTTAAGTAGTCAAGTAAACGAAAGTTAACCTCTATTTTGAGGGGTCAACCCATTAAGTAAACTAGGCCTTAAGGTGGGAGAATGACCTGTGCAGCGTGCATCAACATGATTTTCGACCCTTTTAGGTTGCCTTTTGGTCCAATAATGGATTTAAAGTCGAATATTATGATTTCAAGCGATTTTGGCACATGAGATCCTAATCTAACGAGGAACAGTGACCAATTGCAACTCCAATTAATCTCAATATGAACTAGACCCTTTCGAGGCCCTTCAAGCTTTTTAAATACCCTTTGGGGACAGTAAAGAAAGGGGAGGTTACTTGTTCTTTTATTCCAAATACTATTTGTGGGTCTCTGCTCTCTCCATCAACAACAAGAATCTTATCGTGTTTTCTCTCCTGGTTTACCTGCACGCTACTACATCAAAATCAGACCAAAGGCATCCACTTCGAAAGTGATTCATATCCATCTTGTTCATGGGCATTCGGGTAGCAGACAGGCACTCCAACACATGTGAAGGGTGAGGGATACTGTTGTTTCTCATAAAGCACATTTTTGATAAGCAAATGCATCGTAGTATAATGCACAATATGATCAAACAAAAATATTTATATAAAGATAACGAGACTTTGAGTCCCGGTTGTTCGTCTTTGGGAGAAGTTTATATAAATCTGAAATCGATCTTTTATCGCTCTACTTGTTTAGAATCGCACGCCGGATTCCAATCGTCGGATTAAAGTTTTGCCACTTTCATTGTGAACTCCGATTACGTGTGCATGTGTTAGATAGATGACAAAGGTGAAAGTGTGAATTTCGGTACGTACAATTCTAGTTATGTGGTTGTTGTTTATAGAAAATGCATTAATAGTTAAATCCTCAATATTTTCTAGCACCGACATGCTGGTTGCAATATATAAAAATGAAGAGCAGGCAACTCGAATCACAAGAAATAGATTGCAATCAATAAGCTCATGGTGATTTTCAACACAGAGATATGTATATAAAAAATATACCTTTCATTCATTCATTCCGAAGGGTGTTTGCAACATGGAATTAGAAGAAAGCTTATAAAGGAAAGCTTGAAAATATAAATCTAGCTAACAGAAAATGATCGCATACAGGAATCTATGGAAGGATTTTACATGAAATAATGGGGGAGAATAAGAGCTACATTACTAAACAATAAATAAAAGCATGTAAATATGAAGAACTAGCTACTAATCTAGCAGAAAATAAGGGCATTCGGAGGTGGGCTCCGATGGCCTTTGAATGGTTGAGAGGAGAAGGAGGGGAGGCTAATGGTGTTTAGGCCGGCCCTTGGAGAGAGGTTGGAGAGGTGATCCAGCATCCTGGCATGGAGATGATGGCAGCCATGGTGCACAACTCGTGGAGGTGGAATGGAGGTGAATGTAGCTAACCTAAGTGTGAATGAGTGCCAAGAATGGGATGGGTGCAAATGGCCACCCCTTAGGTCATTTTCTAGACCTAAGGGAGACTCTCTAGAGAAGTGTGGAACTATCTAGAGAGAGTCCCATAAGTGGCCGGCCAAGTGAGAGAGAGAGGTGGTTCCTAGATCCATAAAAAGTGGATCTCAATTTGAATGGCTC
This sequence comes from Thalassia testudinum, assembly GCA_037157565.1. Lineage (NCBI taxonomy): Eukaryota > Viridiplantae > Streptophyta > Magnoliopsida > Alismatales > Hydrocharitaceae > Thalassia > Thalassia testudinum. The sequence goes on along the minus strand of JAZHRO010000036.1, from coordinate 137,329,189 downwards.
TTAGTTGCTAATTTTGGCAACCAAGAGTGGTGCCACCTTTGGAAGAGAGTTCTAGAGAACTCTACATGGGTGTGTGTGTGTGAGTGTGTGGCTGTGCCCTATGTGGCTAAGTGGTCTAGGTTAGGTCCTAAGGGGTTTAGGTTGGTGTAGGCCTTAAATTAAGGTTGCAAACCCTAATTGCTAAGGAGGAATTGCAATTAAACTTAACACAAGTTTAATTGAATGGGTGTGAACCTAATTGAGAGTGAAATAACTCAATTAGGTTGGGCTTAGGTCAATTGGACTCTCCCTGAGTCCAATTGGACTTGTATGGGTTGAGATCTGAGCTCAATTGGATCCTATGAGTCCAATTGACTAGGCAATGGTAATCGACTATGCTCTAAGTCAATTAGGTTTAGTGAGGACCTAATTAGGTCCTTAGGGAGGTCTAGAGGTGATGTACTAGGGTTAGGGTACCTTAATTTAGGTTCCTATGGGGTTGGAATTGGATTTAGGGAGCTAGAGATGCAAGATCAAGGCTTGAATCTCAAAACAAGAACTGGAGAACGGTTCCAGACATCTAATAAATGTGTCAAATGACTTATACTCAAAAATCAGAAGTCCAGACTTGTTGTCTGGACGTCTAATCAGAGTCAGGAAGGATTCAAGGTTCTGTCTTGGGTATTCTACAGAAATTGGATGTCTGACCAAGTGTCTGGACGTCCAATAACACTGCAGAGGTGGGTTTAAGATGTGCGGGAGTTGGCTAAGGGTTCTGGATGTCCTATAATTCATCTGGATGTCCAGATAAAGGTTGGAATTAGGGTTTTAAGGTTTCCTAGGATGTGGTGACCTAATCTAAGGATGGCTAAGGCTTGGGGAAATTTTTAGGCTATCTTAGGGCTAGGATGGACCTAAATTCTTCACATTTTACTGCTTTATTCCTACTTAATAGAGTAGCATGCCTTAACTCCCTTACATTATTATCCACTACATCTAATCTAGGTCTTCTGCTCCAGCTTTGCTGCAACACCAATTATTCCTTCATTCTTCTGATTTAGCTTTAGATACAATAGAAAGAAGCCTCTGAAACGGAAAATAACGAAGGTACAACTATGGCTGGGCACGACTAGGCTCAGCACCCTCTACAGCAGATGGTGCTGGCTGCTCAACTCCCTGACCTGAACAAGCTACATATATCTCTGGTCAGCTAACACTGAGTAGAGTAGTGTTTATGTCATTTACATGCAACTAAGGGTAAAGGAACAAGCAGCTAACTAATCATAGAATTTCCAGTTATATATTATTATCTATTTTCATTTAAATCATTTATGTGTTTCTGATTCGATTTCTAGTAAGGGTCCACAACATTTCTTAATCCACTTGTTCCCTAAGGGAATGATTTTGATGCAGTTTTCCCACGATGCAGGATGTACACATGGCACTTTTCTAGCCGAGAGAGCACCCTGTGGTAGTCGTACACCCGATCACCACCTCGGGGTCATGGCCGCAATGTAGCGGTGACTACGGCACATGCGATAAGTGCATGGGCAGCTACCCTGCACTGGCACGTGGTCAGTCGTTTCCACTAATGGGTATGCCCAAACATACAGTGCAGAACAGAATAAGGGCCTTACCCCTCAACAGTCTGCAGACCCTCGCCCGGCTATCCCGGTTTGCCCAGTGGACCTAAAAGAAGTCAGTGTAGGATGGTCAGTCCTAACCTCGGGTCTTAACCCAAGGGGCGGCTAGCTCCGCCCTACACTAAAGGGACAGTAGCTCTCCTCGATTTTACGTACATGAGGGCCAGCTCACTTTTCATACGCAAGTCTGAATAGTCAACCAATACGCCCGTAGGCAACAGATTCCCTCATACATCAGATATCCATTTCAGTATATTTGAGTTTCTTTCATAGTTCCCTGTAGGGTTCATGCATAGTACTCATCTTATTTTATTTTGTGGCATGCATCTCTATCACATACTATTTCTAATTCATACAACTGGCAGCTCGTAAATTAACAAGATAAACCATCACCAACATGATAAGCGATCACCTCATCATTTAAATATTCCAGTTATCACAGTATGAAGTTGAACACATGCATTCATAGATTTTATAACATGAGAGGTTCATGCACTGAATATAAACCATTCACATTCATGGTCCTAAGGTTCATCTCATAACCTAAGTTTCAAGCAGATATTTCTAATTTAACATGCACTTTACTAATTCAAACCACAGAAGTAGAGTGGACCACTCTACTAGGGTATATGGGTGGTATGGGGGCTCGAACGGTGGATCCCGACATCTCCATGGGTCCCATGTACACCATGGATTAAAGACCAATATTTTTGACCAATATGTCAAACGAGCTCAAAATTGTATAGACACTATACAAGCAAGTAGAGAATCCTGAAAGAAAACCAACGATACTTTATTTGTGAAAAATTGGCTCCATTTAGGCCCTAAACTGGCCCAAAAACACGCATCCTGACCAAAATCAGACGTCTGAAAAGAGTCCCAGACGTCTTAAACAAGTGCGGGATCTCACCTTGCTTTCTACATCTTTTTCAGACATCTGAAACCCTTCACAGCCATCTGAGGGGACTTCCAGACGTCTGACACTTCTTCCAGTCGTCTGGGAAGGAGGTCAGATGTCTACTGATGCCTTCGAACGTCCTGAAGTACCTCGAGTACCGCACCAGGGTACCTTCCCAACGGTCCTGCAGCGGCACAAACATGCGCAGTAAGACCACGACGTCCTAAAGGTACATACAAATGACACAGGTTTCGAACATAGGCTACCTTACTAATTTGCGCGCTATCAGACATCTGGTGTCACCTCCGAACGTCCAATGACTTCTTCAGATGTCTGGCAAGTGTCGTAGACGTCTGAAGCTGCAGAAACAATGACTCTGCAGGATCTCCTCGTGAGCTTTGTTCTCCTCATGATACCTCCCTCTCGCACCAAGAGCTGCAGCAGCTCCCGCAATGGCGCGCAGCACCCTTAGTCTCCTCGCAAGCTCTCCGTACGCACGACCTCGTCCTCTCCTCCAATGTCCTCCTACGCCCCGCTCTCCCTCTCCTCCCCCATTCGACTGCTGTGGTGGAGAACAAATGGAGGAGGAGGGGGGTTTTATGGGTGGTGAGGGATGGGGGAGGGGTAAGGTGGCGTAGGGATGGGGAGAAGCATGGTGGCATGGAGGGTGGTATAGGATAAGGTGTATGGGGCATAGGGGAGGTGTATGGGGTATGGTGGGGGTTTTTGTATTAAACCCCTCAAGGACTAAAAAAAATTTCTCATGGAATCCTTTTGGTGCATAGAAATTGAGATAAGGTCCCAAAATTTCGAAAAAAATCCAAACGGCCCTTTGGAAGGGTCATTTTAATAACCCTACCCTATCCTAAAAACCTTAGGATGACCTTATCTCAGTACATATCCCAAAACCAGCTCAACCTTAAATATTTGAGCTCAAAAGCCAAAAATATAAATAGCCTTATCCATGAACCTATCCACCCTATCCATAGTCCTATCCTACTATCCCTAACCCTAGTCCACTTATCCATTACCCTATCCCTAGCTTAGAAACCTATTTAGGTCCATACCACTCCCAATTGACTCAGTCTAAGTCAATTGGGTCCATGGGATCTGATTGGACTAACTCTAAGTTGAGTAGACTCATTTGAGTCTAATCAGACCCAAACTAAACCTAATAGACCTAGCCACATCCAATCAGGTGCATCACTATTTAATTGGGTGCATCCAACTTCAATTGGCTTCAATTGGAACCTAATTATACTAGACCCAACCTAATTTCCTCCACCACCAAGATCCTTAGGACAACCTATTCCACCTTTTAGATAAAATTCTTTACCAAAAATCTTGTCATAAGCTAGCCTAAGGCCTTCCTGATTTTAGTAAACCTAACCCTATTTAATCCCTATCATCCATCACCCATCCTAAGGCCAAAACAAACTTTCTATTTTTAGAAACCTAAAGAACCTATCCATTCCCTTATGCTACATCAGCCACCTATTTTTAGAAAACCATCATCTTATCCGAGCCTTACAACCAAGATCCTAAGGTCCCTATTTAACCAATCCTAGGCATCACTTTTGATTGAATCTAAGCCATCCAAATTAGTGATCCTATGCACTCTAGATCAACCAATAGGAAGCCATCTAGATTCATATAAAAAGACATAGCCTCCAACCCTTAGAGGGAACATAGTCTTTTAGATAATTAACCTACCTAACCCTCCTCTACCTTAGTGCACGCTCACCAATAATATTCCTCTTTGGACCCCATCTTCTTCCTCCAGGCACCCTGGATCTGAAGCTCCATCAAAAGCATCCCTCAAGCAACTCTGATCTTCTTTATCTCTCTATTCTTTTATAATTCTATTCTAATTGTAATCATTAATTAGATTCATATTTGTGAGACATTCCTAATATTAGAAATAAATTGCAATATTCATTTATCTGTCTCTAGTAGTATTATCTGTGCATCTATTTGATATTCATATATATATTCTACTCTACTATATAATAACTTCGAAAGATATTAAATAACTATTGCATCCCTGTGATCGACCCAGACTCCTGGTATTTCAGTATTATATTAATTGATCGCTTTATTTATGCATTGCAACGATTCGATATTTTTAAACACGTAAATTTAACGAGCATCGCATACCATTATTAAGACATCTCGATATTCGAGAATACTTATCTTATTTTTATTCTTTTGTACTCACTACATTTATTGTTAAGTGGTACACTTAGTGGATTTGATCTATTCAATATATTAACAAATCCTAAGTTGAGAGATTTAGGTTGTGTTTTTTACCCTAGTTGAGTTTTCACCTAAAACTCTTTGTCTCTTGTGGTGAATGTCTTCATGCAATTGAATTTTATATTGCAATTGTTTATCGATTTTATTTCTTACACTATTCATCCCTTTCTAGTGCGTAATCTATAGTATGGCTCTCTGGTTGTGGGGCCTCCTACAACAGAAGTATTGGGCCTTGTACCTTCCCAAGTGGGCCTTGAAGGTTTCCCCCTTCTTCTGGTAGATCTCTACCAGCTTCTAAGGGTTACTCCAGGTTCTTTATTGGCTAGAGAAGTAATGGCAAAACTTCTCGCCCAACTCCTGGAAGGACGCAATTTGCCCAGTTGGTAGGTCCTTGAAGCATTCCTAGGCGCTACTAGTGAGGAGGGATAGGAAGACTCGGCACATGATGGCATCAAGGAAATCATGGACAAGCATGTGCTATCAATAGCTCCCCATGAATATGGTCGAGTCTATGGCCTTGTCGTACTATAGGAGGTTGGGGTGTTTGAAGCATTATGGAAGGGGCATGCTCAAGACCTCTTTAGTGTAGGGGAACGTCGTGGAGAAGGGCTTGCAATGTATTGCCCTCATCATCTGAGTGACTTGTCAAACAATGTCAGAAAGTAGGTTATCAGGGTGAGGGTAGGTGGAAGATGAAAAAGAGTTTACCGCTGATGTCCTTGCCAGTTCCTTGATACTTTGTGGGATCTGTTGCCAAATTTGCTGGTGCAACTCCCCCAACTATTGTTGGAGGCAGGCATTTTCCATCTTGACTTGGTGGATGCAGTTCTCACCCCTTCCCTTGAGGTGGCACCTTCCATCTACTAGGTCTTGTAAGTCCTTGCAAATTGCCTCTCTCCAGGCATAGGCTTCCTAGATCTCTTCTAGCAAACAACAAGAATCCTCTGCTATGATGTGTAGTCTCTCTCAGGCCTTCCTCTTCACCTCCTCCATCTGGTGAAGGGGGTCAGGTTCATCTTGGCTCGGAGTTTTGAGCTTTCAACCCATGTCCTCCTTCACTCGATAAATCAGGGGCCCTGCCTTTCGTCAAAGGAGGATTCGGCCAACTACAAGAAAGGCTCTAGCGAACCCTAGGGGGGCACCAAGGTTGCCCTCGACCTTAGTGTTGCTGCTCTAGTTATGGGGTTGTCACCTCGAGTTTTGTGTAGTCACACTGCTAAGGGGCAATGACCTCGAGATCTATCTTCTGGTAGCCACTTTAGCGATGGGTTGGAGTGGGTGCTCTCTTTTTGGCAGGGGTTTGTGATGGGCACTTTGGTTATTTCTTCCCTTATCAAGGGAGGTGAGGAGAAAGAAGAATGAATGGGGAGGAAAAGAAAAAACATGGATGAAGATACTGACGTAAGTTTCAAATTTTATGTTGTTAATTTTAATAGGAAAATATTCCCTCGTTCAATAGAGTTAAACATAGGGGGGGGGTGTAACTATCATCAAATCAAAATTTGTAAGATATGGATATAATAATAAAATATAAAAAAATATGGATGTCATTAGACATATTTCTAAGAATATAAATATAAAATTCCTACTAATAAATCGATGGTGTCAAAAGAAGCACACATCCATGTGCTCACACCAGCCGGTGGGGCTACTTTCCACGTGGAGTTGAAATTTTTTATTCTTGTGTTTTTTGCACGTGACATTTGAATACCATCACGTTGGGCTGTTACCAACTCATCTCCTCATTTACCTCACATCTTGTAACTAGCGATATCATCTTGTCTGATGGCCTTACCTGGGATCATGGATGTTCAATCTCTCTGCAATTGCATGTGAGTTTACTGTACAAACAGGATGACCCTTTAAATTATTTCACCGCATTTCAAATAATCATAGGTTAGTTTGGTAGAATAATTTTTTAGACTTTTGAACAAAAATGTAAGATAGTCCTTCTAAAAAATCCTATCTCATAAAATTCCATCCTTCAGTCAAAACTAGACCCAAGAGATTTTCCTTTGTAGCCTCTGCCATGTCTCAGTGTTTATTAAGACTAACCATGAAAGAAGTGCATCAGGCACGACAGGCATGATAGTGGATCATCAAATCCTTAGCAGCAGCATACCAATGCCAGCATTTGTAGGTGAATTTCCTTTCAAGGGATACTTAAATTGAATTGACTCCCAAATCTCTCAGTTCAATTATGACTGTCGTTCTGCCTTGGTTCTGATCGTGGACTGTTTTAATATTTTTCATTTTTTTTTATCGTTAATTATAATAATGTTTCCGTTACTATGGATCTCTTGAATGAAACGCCATACGCATTTGTTTTATTATTTTAAACCTATGCCCCCATTTGTCCTCGTCGGCTTTTCCGCTTTCACTCTCACCCATCCCTACGTCAGTAGATAAGCAGTATAATTGAAGAGGTCGACTAAATGCATGCATGAGTTTTTCTTGGAGGTCTAATTTGACGAGGGGAATCATCTATTAAAATAAAGGTTAATTTTATATTATGGGAAGGATATTTTTGATCTGGATGAAGAGAATTTAATTTGAGATAAATTATTTTGAGATTGATATAGGTTAAGTTCCTTTTGTATGTTATATTATATATATTTTTACATGTTAATCTAAAAATTTTTCAAACAATCATAAATTAATCCACTAAGATAATCGTTATGACTTCCAAATAATAATAAAGAATAATCTAATTGTAAAAAAATTATCCAATAAAATCTATTCCTCCATTCAAATTAACTCTAAATCTTTTCGAATGGATAAGCAATGTACCTTCGGGCTCCTTTGGAAAAGGTATAATAGAGTATTGAATAGGGATAATCTATATCGTATTGGACAAGGAGTAAACAATGCTCTTTATCCTGAATTAAAGGCATCTATTTACCTATATATTTCACAGATGGTGTGATTTGAAATTTTTTTTTTTAATTTTGTTAACCCTCAGTCTCCTAAGAAAAAGGATGTAATTCGGGTCGCATCAACGTTGAAACAAGCACCACCAAGGACTTGGTCAGAGCGGAAAAAACAAAAAGCTTCGATCCCATTACAGGTGAAAACAATATAGATTGGTCCATATGTGGAAGACGAAACGAAATCACCATCTTGGTTCCGTGCTTAAGCTAACGAACAATAGAAAGAAATTTAGTCCGACCCCCATAGAAAGGATAACTTCGTTATTCTGCGTCCTCCGATCTACTTTGATTTACGCAACAACTATGGTAACAACCGGCAATTTTACGAAAGCAAGGCGCTCCCCTTACCCACCATGGGGGACGGCATGGTTTGAAGAGGACCCACACCCCCCCCCGCCAAAATCAGAGGCTCTGTCGGGTAGGCACGGAAACAGTTGGGAATCGGAAATTTGAGCATGTGCTTCGTCGTGGCATGGGACATGATAAGTTAAGCGATATGTACTATCTAACTTTTTTTTTTTATTATTTATTGGATGCAAAAGGTAAAAATTCATGTAAAAAGTTGATGTAACGAGTTTTGGATGTGATTTTTATATGTTGTATATTTTTTTTAATGTAAAAAAATATTTATATATATATATACACGATGATATCAATCACTATTGAAATTAACAATAAATTCACTTGTATATATGCAAATTATTCAAATCATCTTTAGAATCACTTTGCACCGATGTAAAATAATCATATCACCTTTGTATTAATTTTACATCGATGCAATCTTACTTTGCATCATTTCAAAGTAAGATTACACCAGTGTAAAATTAAATTCCAAGTGCTTCTTCATCTAAGCATGATAAGTGATTTTTTACTTAAAAAGTGATTTTTCACCTTATAATTTAGGGTTTAGTCTTTAGTATTTAGGGTTTAAATTCCCTAAACCTTAAATCCTAAATCTTAAACCTTAAGGGGAAAAATCACTTCTCATAAGTGAACCACTTTTCATAAACATAAACTCTAAACCTTAAATCCTCAATCCAAAATCCATAGGTTAAAATCACTTTGCACGGGTTCAAAATCACTCTACACCGATATAAAATCACCAGATCACCTTTAGAATAATTTTACACCGATGCAAATGAGGTTGCACTGGTGCAAAGTCACCTTAAAATAATTTATCACTAGTGCAAAGTGATTTATCATCGATGTAAAATTATTTATCACCTGTGCATTTTAATTCAAAGTAGTGTTATTATTTTTTTCAATGCAGTAAGACCGACCACGTAACAAATCTTACATTTTTTATCTTTTTACATTAAATATCAAGTAAGAATCACGTTCACATCATCTTACATCACAAAATACATCACCTCATGCATTTTCGTGCATTTGAGCATGTGCTTCGTTGGATAGGTACTACCAAGTTTTTTTTTTATATATGATGTGAATTTGGTAATGTAAAAAATTGATGAAAAAGTTCATACAAGAGAGTTATGAATATGATTTTTATTTGATATATTTTTTATGTAAAAAAAATACTTACATGTAGTGAAGTTTATTGTCATTGAAATTAATAATAAATTTATTTTGTACATATGCAAATCACTTAAATTATCTTTAAAATCATTATACACTGATGTAAAATTATCATTTCACGTTCAAAATAATTTTGTACCTGTATAAAGTAAAATTACACCTGTGTAAAATTAAATTCTAAATATTTCTTCACCTATGACAAGTTATTTTTTATTTGAAAAGTGATTTTTCACCTTAGGATTTAGTCTTTAATCTTTAGCGTTTAGGATTTAAATTTTAAACCCTAAATCCTATACCCTAAGCCTTAAAGAGAAAGGGCACTTCTTATAAGTGAAACTACTTTTCATAAACTTAAATCCAAAATCCTAAATCCAAAATACATACGTCAAAATCACTTTACACAAGTATAAAATCACTTTGCACCGGTACGAAACCATTAGATCACCTTCGGAATAATTTTACACTAGTACAAAATTAGATTGTACCAGTGCAAAGTCACATTCAAATAATTTATCACTGGTGTAAAATCACCCAAAATAATTTATCACTAGTGTAAAGTTATTTTTCACATATACGTTTTAATTTAAAATGATATGATAATTTTTTTCAATGTGATAGATCCCACACAATGTAATAAATTTTACATTTTTTATTTTTTTACATTAAATATGCAATGGAGACCATGTGCACACCTCTCCATCCCCTCCACGTCCGCTTTCCTCCCCTTCGCAACAAACCCCAACGACGATGCCTTTGAGGCCGAAGCTACCGCAGAGGAGGAGAAGTAGCAGCCCTCTTCCTCCTCCTCCACTGCAAGTAGTGTGGATGAGGTGGAGGAGATAAAGAGGAGGCTGGTAGAGGCAAGGGCAAAAGGTGAGGGTAGTTGGACGGCCATTCCTCATTTAAGTTCGACAACCAACAGCAGCCATTGTATGATGTATGGAGGTGCTAATCGAATCGAACGACTCAAATATAAGTATGTTCGAGTTCGAGTTCGAGTTCGAATTCAATAAAATATTCAATGTTTAAGTTCGATTCGAGTTCGTTAAATATTCAGTTATGAAATTTCAAATTTGATTAGATTATGAAACGAAACATTCGAGTTTGGCTCATTATTAATTCGTTTACTTTGTTCAAATAAATATGTTTAATTAAGTTCGATAATATGTTCGATAATAATATATTTGCTAATAATTTATTTAATAATAATTTATTTGATAATTATCTTTAATAGTATTTTGAAATTATTTCATGCTACAAAATATACAATACGGTTGAAAAAATTTACATATTTTAATAATCAAGATAATTATATATTTTTTAATTTCTAGCACCACCACCTCACACACAAAAAGAAAAGAAAAAACCTCAACAGAAAAAGAAAAAAATAATAATTCCAAACTCATTGACGAGACGTTACATTGATCGGCATAACAGTATATTAAAAATAGAAATAACAATAAAGTACGAGCATCCCTCCTAAGTGAAAGTGAAAGTGAACGGAAGGAAATGGCATTGGAAGATCACAATATATATCAAGCAAACTTTCCACTAACCAAATAGAGCTCATAAGAAGATAAAGCTTGATGATCTAATCAATTCATTATTTATTTATATCTTTTCTCATCTAAGGTCAGGAAAAAGACGAAAATCGGAAAATTGAACATGTGCTTCTTGACGGTATGAGATATAATAAGTTAGTGGATAGGTACTACCTAACTTTCTTTTTTATACAGGATGTGAATTTGGAATCCTAAAAATTTGATGTAAAAGTTAATATTGAGAGTTATGAATATGATTTTTATTTGATGTATTTTATTTTATATTAAAGGATACTCATATGTGGTGTGGTTTATTATTATTGAAATTAATAATAAATTTATTTTTTATGAATGTAAATCACTTAAATTATCTTTAAAATTACTTTACATCAATGTAAAATTATAATTTCATGTTCGAAATAATTTTACATCGATGAAATTTTACTTTGCATCGGTATAAAGTAAGATTGCATTTATGTAAAATTAAATTCCAAGTATTTTTTCATATATAACAAGTGATTTTTTACTTAAAAATAATTTTTCACTTTAGAGTTTTGGATTTAGGTTCATTAAATCATAAATCTTAAATCCTATACCTTAAAGCTTAAAGGGAAAAATCACTTCTCATAATTGAAATCACTTTTCATAAATCTAAACTTAAAATTTCAAATCCAAAATCTATAGGTCAAAATCACTTTACACAGGTGTAAAACCACTTCGTATCGATACGAAACCACTAGATCACCTTCGGAATAATTTTGCACCAGTGAAAAATGAGATTGCACGGTACAAAGTCATCTTAGAATAATTTATCATCGGTATAAAATCACCCAGAACAATTTATCATCGGTGGAATCATCGATGCAAAATTATTTATTATTTATGCATTTTAGTTTAAAGTGATGGAACCATCACGTAATAAACCTTACATATTTTTATTTATTTACATTAAATATCAAGTGAGAACTATATTCAAATCAACTTACATCACAAAATACATCACCTCATTTATTTTCGTACATTTAACTTTTATATATATATATATATATATATATATAAGGCCTATTTAAAGAGCATTGTACTTATGAAAAACCTAATTAATTAAATTTGGAATCCACGCATGAGATCAAACCACCAAAAGGAACATTGGTGGTTTTGTAACCACATTTGTAGGATTGTGAGTGTGTTCTTGATTTTGTTTCCAGTCGGGATGGTTGTAGTTTAGGGAAAAAATGCAGCCTTTTGGGAAGTTATTTCAATTAACTTCTTTTAAAACGGATTTAGTGGAGGGTGTTACGGGAAGATGAACAGATTGGCCGAAGATCAAAAATCCTGTAAAGTTGAAATTCTTTAGAGAGAGAAATGGATCAATGTGCTTTAATGATAGTTTATGTATATCTTCAGTTTAGAGCATATATATATATATATCTTGTCTTTTGATGATGGTTTTTGTGCATGTGTGGTTCAATTAGATTACGTACTTTGATTATGGTTTTTGGGTGTTCAAGTCATGTCGTTTGTTGATGGTCTATGCATTTTCAATTTAATTTGCTTTGGTGATGGTTCATTCAAATTCGGTTCATATTAGATTGTGCTTGTTGATGTTGGTTTGTACATATATTTTATTAATATGAGATTGTGTACCTAGATAATGATGGTTTGGTTCATTTGGTGGGTGTGTGGGAGTTGACATCTGAGATGCAAGTGATTGATCCGCGAAGATGATGGTGCAAGTTAATAGATATGAATAAATGACGGTGTTGACTGTTAGTTGTTTTCTTTCTATTGTTTTTGTTTCTAAGAAATTTCTTTGGTTTCTTGTTTTCATTTAATGAAGGGTTTGCTGCACACATATAAGTAAATCAAGGCGTTGTGTGTTTGAGTTAGTTGTACATCTGAATGTGTGCTATGATTAGAGAGTTTTTTTCGGGTTAGGGAAAGCAACCTGCACTTTATTTCTTCACTGAGTCTGCAGGGAGATAGAAGCTTCTATAGAGATGTGGTTTCTCTGGCTAGGAGTTGGGATTTGTCTTTGACTGAAAGACAGAACTAAATTGGGAAATTTTGCCATCATTGAGAATGAGATATGGGGGAGATAAGTTCCTTTATGCAAATCAAGTGATGGATTAATATTTCAAGACTACTCTAAATTTCTTTAGTGCTCCCCTTGCACCCCACTGCATCTCTCTCCAGCTCTTGTTCGGCTAACAATTACAGCTCTTTTCCACATCCACTGGGCAGTCATTTCCAGAAGAACACACCATATGTGACAACGATTTCCTCCTCCACTAACAGTTATGCCATGGCCCTTCTCCCCATCACTTTCTTTTTGAGATTAATTTGTGTAAAGAAAAGTATTTTATGATTTGTTGATTGAGTTTTAATGTTGGATACTTTGTTTTAAAAGATGACAATTATTGAGTGGTTGTTAGGAAGGGGTTTTTGAGATCCGTTGCATAGTGTCAAAAATTAATTACAATCAAATCTACCTTACTTTTATAATTTAGATCAATTTCTTTATTTCACTCATGCATTGTTGGATGACAGTACAAATAAATATATATAATAACTTACGGAGTGTGGATAATAGTTCAAATAAATCTACAAAAAATTCTTGATTACAAGTATATGAACTACATTTTCCATTGCTTAAAAAATTTTATCATACCGACAAGGAGTCCTGATTTATGACATCAAATAATTCAGTATCATTGTAATATTCAGGGTGCAAAAGTCCATTTCCTCTATCGGTATGTTATTCTATTTAATTATTTTTTAAATAGGTATATGACTTTTTAGGTCAGAGTTCATTTATCTTGGATATCATTTTATAGTAACACTCCTCTGAGTTACGCTATTTGGTGGAAGAAAATCTTGGCCGCCATTATGTGCTGGGGTCTCCCTTGCTTGAAAGGAAGAAAAAAAATAAAAACAAAAAAAACCAAAATGATTTTTTCTTGCATCTCAGTGTGGGTGAACACAAGTGTTCATTAAATTCACTCACTCAAGCACTTGCAAAAATCTCTCCCTTGCTTAAAAAGAAATATAAAACCAAAAAATGTAAAAAACCTCCATCTCCAAATACACATCATCCTTGCACGTGTCATGCTTCCAACAACTCCCACTCCCCCCCCAGCCCCCGCCTCCCTCCTTGGTGCATTCCATCAATAATAATATTATTTTTATCATTAAAGTTAGGTTCAATTTCCTTGTGTGTGTGTGTGTATAGTGATGTTTTAACTACCAACCACTGTTAAGAAGGCACAGAGGGAGATAGGGAGTGGAGCATCTCTCACCAATTGCTTGAAAACTGCTTTTTTTTCAGGCATGTGCAACACGCACACAACTATTAAAAATGCTTAATTCTAAATTACCAACTAATAATTCTAAATCTTTTATATTTTCTCACGCAATTTCATGAATTTTTGGTAAGAAACTACTTTTTGGACACTAAAATTAACGAATTTCAAAATAAGCCTCCTCCTTGAGTTCAAATCAAGTTATTTTAGGCTCAAGTTTTGGCTTACACTCCTCGCGAATCCGGTAAAATGTATGTACCTCGACTATAATTCGGATTTGGAGAAACCTTTCTTGTACTCAGGCCGAACTCTCGTGATTACCTCCTCATCTCAAGGGCAGAATAGATGCAGAAGGATTGGGCTTGTGGCGAGACCCACCATGGATCCTTACGGCACTTAAGATCCCCGAGTGTTGAGTGCGATCCCGAGTTACATCGAGATTTTGCGAAATCGTTACACTCCAAATCTCCCATAAAGAAACACAGCCACTTTATTGTTCACGAAAGTATACATTGAACTTTATCTTTCACGTCCAAAATGAAGCAACTTCCGAGTCCAAATCTTTGCATACGCTCCTCCAGAGATGGATCAAATTTTTAGCAACAACTTTTCTGTAACGTCCTTCCATGGGCCTCTCTTGAGGGTATTGCAAGTAGGTTAAACTTACCTTTCTGAGTTCAAATTATGCCAAATTCAAGTACAAGTCTATTCCTGCACTCTATTTGAAGGTACGTAGTGATTTGATTTTTCAATGATTAAATCAACGATTTGTATTGATTGAACGGACGATGATATTAGTATTTAAAAAAATTAAAAAAACTTAAATTATAAATCTTTATATTAGTTTGCATTAATTCAATCAAGTCCAACGGGATTAAATCGATATTTAATAAAAATTATTAAAGATAAATAATAAGAAAAATTATTTTACAACTATAATTATAAAAAAGTAACATATTTTTATCAAATACCAAATAAAATTAAAAGACATAATCGTTCCTGAGAACTTAATCTTGAAGAATATATAACTTTTTAAATTTTTATTTCAAATTTTAAAATCATATATTATTTTCTTTCTTTCAATTTAATTTTTAACTCTTAAAAAAAATAATCAAATCAAATGATCAATCAATTTAAATCTATTTTTAATCAATTTACATTGAATTTAATTTTTATCATCTAAATCAATCGATCCATAAGGCTTCGATTTCCAATTAAGCTAACTAAAACTACCTATTTAATTTAATTTTTAAAACATTATTTATGACGCCACAACTATCATTCAAAATTTACAAGCCTAAGCCAGGCCTTTTCAGACCAATCGAGAAGAGGATTGACCGCTAAACCAATGCATACAACTGTAGTTACCGTACTAAGCCAATCCACACTACTGGAAACGATGTGGACAATCCTTGGGAGTGATCAGACGCCTAATAGGGCTGACTTACTGTTGGTACGAGTCAGCATCAATTTTCGAATACCAAATACGAGCACAATTCTGGCCTACTTTTCCGATGTTCTTGGACCGTTTGATGTCCCACGGTGTGCCTTGTAATGTGAAGGGAAACTTTGAGCTTAATCTACGATCCCTCTCAAAGCCAATTTGACTAGTCATTTTGTGGTTTAATAACAAATGGGTGATTTTTTAAAACTTTCAATTCTTTCCTAGTTTCACACCAAACTACCTAGAGTCCATTTGAGTTAGTCTTGTAAGTTGATCGCCTAACTCTAGCTTTTGGAAATTTCTCTTATAGCAAACTCGACGTCATGTAATTCAGCTTATGACTTTCCTTGGATTTTTGATAAGCTACATATGAGTTGTTAGCTTTTGTCCAACTTCAATCGGAAGCATATCGCGGAAACGCGAGATTACAATATCTTGATCTAAAAGAAATTAAATTGCATTTAATATGTTCTTGTTAATGTCAGAATGTGAATGTCATAATATATTCTTGATGAATTTTGATGCAATGAATATGATTTTCTTTAAGTTTATTTCATTTTAGCATGACAGGAATAATGTTGTGTACGTGGTTGAGAGGAATATTTTGTCATTATAAATAATTTTATTATGAATGTGTTCTTTTAGTGTTGCAAGATGCAGGTGCATGGTCATACAAGAGTCATACAAAAAAAAACAAAAAGTCAAAGCTGGATCTTGACATTCAAATTTAGCATAAAAGACCGAAGCAAAATTTCAAGATTCAACTTTGCTCCTTTCAAAAGCAAAGTCAAAGTTTTAAAAACTCACTTAGGTTTTGAAGATTTAAATATGATTCAAAAACCCAAAGTTGAGTTTTCCAAACTCCAAAACTCAACTTTGATGTACATAACGATTTTACTCTTCTTGCAGAGTAATTAACAATTTTCTTTTTCTCAAACGTCGTCTGCACGAGAATTTTTCGCTAGCGGTAATCTCTCTGCTCGCTTTGAAACATAGGGCTGGAGGTACCTCTCCCTGGTCTTTTGGTTAGAAACGATCTTTTCTGTGATTGATGAAATTTTTGCATTTGAACTGCTCATAAAAAGAAATATCATAATTGAGTGACGTTTGGTAAGCAGGAAAGAATGAGCAAGATAAATTTTGGTAGATGGTGAAAGAAGTTCAAATGGTGAGATTAGAACACTTCCTTTAGGTATGCGGGAGATGTCTTGGGATAAGTAGAATATCCAGATGATATTTGTTAAAAATGAGAGAAGCCATGGCTCTGTGAGAGGGGTAGCAGGTGAAGCTAACCCACAATCCCAATCCCAGAGGAAGGATAGAATAAAGAAAATGTGGAAGCCGACCAATCTCGGGATTACCCAATCCAGAGATTGGATTCATCGAAACATGGGATCCCCAGTAAATAAAAAGTGCCTTAAACGCTAGTCAAATTCATGGTATTCAAAGAGCTCATGCTTCACCCGATCTCAGCTTGTTACGGGCTTACAAGTTAGCTCATGCTCAATCGTCAGTCATATTTTAACCCCAAAATTGAACTCCTTATTTCAAAGGCTGATTTCTGATTTAGCTCCACTACTGCTACATGCATGTATCTATACAGATGTGCACCAAAAAATTTGGACAGAAAAAGTTTCTGGATGGGCTTTCGGACATAGTCGATGTATGATCACTGCATTTTCCTTTCCAAAATTTTATCAAATGGCGAACGGTATCACAGTTCCATAAGAAACATGATTGAGGAGAACTACCAGTTGTCTCAACATTCTTTTATAAAGTATCATAGTAGTGGAATATAATAAATGATAAATAAAACTTATTCAGGCAGAATTAGAAATACAGAAGGGTCAACCACTTGGAGCCCGGTTGAGCACCTTATGAGTAAACGAGAGCTTTGGTAGCTACGATGCAATAGGGGTATGTAGCAAAGCAGGCAACCCCATCGATGGCTCTTTGAGAATCTGTGAAAAGTGCTTTTCACACGGGCCTCAAGCATTTCACAAGCAATCTGATAACCTTCCATGATGTTAGAATTTGATTCTTTACTTCAGAGCTAAGTTATTTTGTGCTTCCGCTGATAACTCCGCAAAGAACTCTGACCTCAACTGCATCAGCAGCCTGCCCAGAAAATTCAATCCTTCACCTTCACGTCCACCACCCCAGAAAAGATCATGGGGCGAAGCTTCTACTAGAACAGAGCCAACGGTTGATAGCAACAAGGAATTCAGATGGGGATAAATAGAGAACTTGCATTTCAGAGCGTTGTACATGACATCAATCTTGACGGAATCCCAATCAGGTCGAACCTGTGTAGGCACGAGAAAGGAGATGTCAAATACATTTTTTTCAATTTGGAGAACTATCTCTTTAAAGCTCAATAATATTTCAAACAGCTAACTATAGAATTACGAATGCCAAAAGAGAGCAACTTATAAGGTCCCCCAAATACAGGATCATGCTTAATGTAGTCCCTTACCGTTTGGGGGTCCAAACTTGATCCTAACCTTATGAACATTATCTATATCAGGCATCAATTTACTGTCACTTTTTTTTCTTTTTTTCTGAAAGGAAGGCTCTTTTTTTTTCGGAAGGAAGGATAGGCACAATTTGCTGTCACTGTTATAGGCGTGCATTCTGCATTTATCCCCAAACTACCCTGTATCTGTATGAGACCGCCATCATGCTGCCATGATACCAAACGCTATTCAATAGTCTGCCAGTGCATTTTCACCAAGCTCCTTTGAGACCAATAGCCCCCATCAATGGTACCAATCGCTCCACATCCATTATGCCACGAGGCACAAGCTGTTACATCTCTTCTTTGAGATGCCATCAAGGACCACGTCACAATTTAATAAGTAATCCCTCAAGATAAATAAAATATCAAATACTCCCTTACCACTCAACACCCCCCCCTCAAGTTGGGGCGTATATGTTAATGAGGCATAACTTGTTGCTCAGAAAATCATGGCATTTCTTCTTGGGAGGCTTGGTGAGAATGCCAGCAACCGGCAACTCAGAAGATATATAAAGGGTACTTATCTTACCCTTCAAGACCGCATCCCATGTAAAATAGCAATCAACCTCAATATGTTTTGTCCTCTCGTGGAAGACAGAATTGGAGGCAATATATGCCGCCGACTTATTATCAAAGTAGGGAGGAACCGAGGTATCAACTAGCACCCCTAGATCTCGCAAGAAACCATCCATCCACATGATCTCACATGCAGCCAGTGCCATGGACCTGTACTCTGCCTCAACACTGGAGCGGGCAAAACACTCTATTTCTTGCTCCTCCATGAAACATATTTGCTCCCAAATAGACAGCAAAACCTGATGTAGACTGCATGTCCTCTACTGAATCTGCATAGCCTGCATCAGAGTAAACCACAAGATCAAGAGTGTCACTCATACTGTAGTACAGACCTTGCCTTAGGGTTCCCTTCCGATGTCTCAAGATGAGACACACATCATGCCAATGGCTGTACCTGGGACTCTGCATAAACTGACTAGCACAACTAACTCCAAAGCTAATATCTGGTCAAGTAATGGTCAGATATAATAAACGACCAATTATACTGCGATACCTGGTAACATCCTCAAACAAAGGATCTGACTCATCAGATGTATGACCAACTAGTGCCTCAGCTGGTATCCCTGATGGTTTGAACCCAAGACGTCCAGTCTCCTCAGGAATCTGTAAGGTATACTCCATCTGTAATAAGGATAAGCTAACCTCCTGACAAACAACCTCTATCCCCAAGAAGTAGCGAAGATTACCCAAGTCTTTAGTGACAAAAGTGGACTGGAAAAAGACTTTCATTTCTGTTATCCCATCAATATCATCACCTGTCAAGATCATATCATCAACATAGACTGCTAAAATAACTCTCCAAGCTCCACCATGCTCATCCTCCTAACAAATATAGAATGGTCAATAGTATATCTCTAAAACTCAATCTTCTTGATCTCCAAATTGAGCCTCTTAAACCAGGCTCATGGACTCTGGTTCAGGCCATATATAGCCTTCCGTAAACGACAAACAAGCTCCCCTTGACTGTTATAACCTAGTGGCTGTCTCATGTACACTTAGCTAAATCACCATATAAAAAAGCATTCTTTATATCTAACTAATGCAGGGGCCACCTCTTAACCACAACAACACAAAATAATCCTGATGGACGTAATACAAGCAATAAGCAAAAAGGTATCAAGGTAATCCACCCCACATATCTGGATAAATCTCTTAGCAACAAGTCTTGCCTTATATCGCTCCACTATCCCATTAGATCTGTATTTGATGGTATACACCCATATGCAACCAACAACTATGACACTCTCAGGACATGGAACAAGATTCCATGTTTTCCTGGTATGTAGCACATGCATCGCCTTATCCATAGCTACTTTCCACCGTAGATCATGGAGAGCCTAAACAAAGTCTCTAGGAACAACTGTTGTAGTAATGGTAGACGCAAACTGCTTGTCCTCCTCTTGGAGATGAGATATAGTAGTAAAACGAGAAATAGGGTGAAGAGTGGTGTTAGGTCTCCTCTGCACAACCTTCTCCTCTCCATCTAAGTCACCCCTATGTGTAGGGTTAACAAGCTGAGCTGGCTCCTCATCCGTGATGTCATCTAGCTATGATTTCTTCTAATATACCTATGTGTCCTGTATAGCAGCCTCTATGAATGAACCTTCCTCTGAGAAATAAGGAACCTTCTCAAAAAAAGTCACATCTGCAGTGACAACATATCTCCTACGACTTGGATCATAGCACCTGTAGCCCTTTTGGGTCCTAGAATACTCAAGAAAGACACTCTGTGGCACGAAGGGCAAACTTATCATGTATACCACAATTTTAAACAAAGAAACACACCCAAAAGCTCTCACCATGAAGCACTGAAGATGATAATCTGTTAGTCAGATAGGCTGCAGACAATATAGCATCTCCCAAAACTGTCTAAGGACCTTCATATGAGACATCAAGGTCCTAGCAATATCAAGCAAATGATGCAACTTGCACTCTGCAATCCTATTCTGCTGGGAAGTCTGAGCACAAGATGTCTGATGAATGATCCCCCTTGAACGAAACACATCCTACAAATCATTATGCATAAACTCTAATGCATTATCACTGCGGAAGATGCGAACAGTCATACCATACTGTCTGTACCTCAGACAGAAACTGCTGAACAATGGTAGGAATCTCACTCCAAGCCTTCATCAGAAATACACAGGTCAACCTGCTGTTGTCATAGTGGTGGGATCGATGCAGATGTCCTCTGTCAGATCACCTTCAAGTTGATGATCTAAACATATTGTGGTGGATTTTTCGATGAGAAATTGGGGCACCGATCTAGGACCGCTGCTCTAACATCATGTGGAGAATCAAAAGATGCATTACTATCAAATGAAACCCTAACCCTCTTTTATATAAAAAAAGAACTAGGCTAATTATATAAGTACCCCCTCAAGATAAATAAAATATCAAACACCTCTTTACAACTCAACAAATCTTTTATGCCCCATACTGCAATTCATCACACAATGATCTGCCACAATTGCCACCTGCACTACTTCCATTCAAAAGAAAGCAGCTCTTGCAATTTTTCACCCTTGTTCACTACCACTAGCAGTCCCCTGGTGCCCTATACTGTGTTGAGATGCACCATATCATCATTCACATGATGCTCAGATGCTTCTCTTCCCTTCATTCCTTGAACACATCCATGCTTTGGCCCCTCGCACGGCCGCATAAGTACACACTCCTCACATTCCCAAAGAAAAAGTAACAAAAAAATAGAAAGAATAAAAAGAAAAAGCAATGCCACCTCCAGCATATCCTCTCCCCACCAAAGATAACAGGTAATTCACATCAAGATTCACTAGCTCTTTAACTTCAAAATTTGCCACTAAACATTCCTCCCCAGTCAAGACAACCACAGAACAACATTTATCAAGTCACCTTGTAAGATTTTCCGAGGCTACAACATCCACCGTTATTGCCACCAAATCATAGTTCAAAGCTATCACATTTTGAGTTCGCTTGAAAGAGAAATTTGTTGGTACTTGGGATCACAGATATGAAGACAAATAAAACTTTGAATTATTGGTTGCGTAAGTGATAAGTTGAAATTTATAATACGCAGAAGTAAAATATCTAAGCCCTAAAATCATAAAAGAATAGCCGAATTTACATGGAAACTCCACTCACGAAGAGTTGGGAGAAAATCATGGAAGATGACCCTGATAGAGCTAAGATATGTATTATTCTTCTCAAAGAAATAAGTGGAGGGTACATTCCTATTTATAGGTCACCATACACTCCAACAATCCACATTACAACATATGACACTAAACACCACACACTCCTCTCAACATGATATGATTGGTCCGAGTTGATAACTTTTAAGAGTAAATGTCCAAACCTATCTTTTTACCCTTGAAAGATTTAATGGGGATTTAATTGTAGATTACTATGCATGAGGTAGAGGCAGATGTAGCCAAGTGGGTTAACACAGTAAATTCTGAATCTACCATGTGAAAAAGAAAAAAACCATTTGTCCCTTTCTCCAGTATAGAAGGTGAACAGCTCCCCCTTTCGGTCAATAAACCGAGCAAGGAGGATCTGCTTTTAAACAGACTCGGATGCAGGAAGTATGCTTTCGGTTTCACAGTATTTCAGTAAGTTTCCTACCCTTAAGTAATAGCAAAACTACATTGGGTACGTGTAACATTTGAGGAACCACATTTTTGTATTCTCTATTAACAAAAAAACATGTACTCTCTATTCAAAACTTTCTACTAATTATAAAATCTCAATAGTAGGGCTACTGCTTTTTTTTTTTAATTGAATTCCACTGCTTAAACTTTTTTACAGATATTAAATAACTGCCCAAACTGTCCTTTTGACATAACATATTAAAATTACCCTATGTACATTGATTCCATAATGTTTACACTGCACCTTTTTTTGACGAGATTTGCAATAACTATGCTACAAAATCTTGGGAATTACATCAGCTAGAAGGAAATGTCACATCTTATTCCAAGATATCCTAGCCCCTTTATATATATGAGAGAGACTAATGGGTAAATTATAGGGAAGAAACATGAGAAATAACAAATATCCAAAAACATTCCCAATAAGGTCATACTTTAACACTCTCCCTCAAGCGAAAAGATAGATGTCAATATGCCAAGCTCGTTACATAAATAATCATGATGCTTCCGTGGAAGTGACTTTATGAAAATATCAACCACCTACTACTCAGAAATAGTGGTAGAAGTGCTGATCTTCCCTTCAGTCACCATGTTTCAAATGTTGAGCATAGACTTTTTTGTCTATGTTATTATCTTTGGGGTATCTTTATAATTTTCTCAAACCTCTCTAATATAAAAGAAAGACTAGGGTTTCTATTTTGAATAGAGACTTTCATTTTCTTCAACATGGTATCAGAGCAGCGATTCTAGGTCGATGTTTTGGTATCCTACCAAATATCCCATCACAAGATGAACGAATCCTCGAGATCACGAAGATTCAATCAATGATCTTGCGGATTGGGAGGAGCAGCAACAGCGGTAGCGCGCTCAGCCCCTCCGCCACCATTGCCACCACGCCAAAGGCAAGCCCATCTCCCCCAAGGCCCCTGCCATCACCCCCATCACCCCTAAGGGGGCTCCTTCGGCGATGTAGGGGCAGCGATGGCCCCTACCATCACTCCCATCGCCCCCGATGGGGGCCCCATTGTCGTTGCAGGGGCTATAATATAGCCCCTACCACCGCTGTTGTTGTCCCTGCAGAAGACACCGTCACTGGAAGCGCTGCGATGGGCCCCATCGCCGCTACAAACAACGCAATGGCCTGTCAAGCCCTCGTTGCCGATGAGTAGGTGGTCGGTGGCTTTACTGGACGTGTTGTAGGCCACAGGCCCCTCCCTCGCCACCGATAGATCCACTATGGGTATGTCAGTGGCCCAATCAGGGTACGTACCATCCCGGTTCGTTGTTTCTGATGTCCTCATGTACATGACGTGGGTGTCACACGCCTGAATCATGGTGATGAGCCTTCTCTCACCATTGACTGCAACGATGAGTCTTCTCTCGCATAACAAGGAGGTGACACACTCACCAAGAGATTCTATCTCACAAGTGAAGGGGTTTGCGGTTGCAACCCAAGACAACACAAGAAAGAAGAATAAGATCAGAGGATGGTGGATAATTGATTTAGGTGCTTCTGTCTACTTCACAGGAGATGTGCAACGTCTCGTAGATCCCAAGGCTCCGTGTGGGATCAAAGAAGTTAGGGTGGTTAATAGGGCCACGTCACCTATTACTGTAGTAGGGCAGGTACATTCTTCTCAGAAGATGTTGATAAGAGGAGTTCATTGTGCCCCCGAGTTTCCGGTGAGTCTGCTATTAGTTAGTGACATCTGTAAGGACTTGGGGTGCCATGTTGTCTTTGATGAGGGCTATTTCTACTTTCAAGACAAGTAGATAGAAGATATTATAGGTGGTGGTATAGAGCGGGATGGACTATATTACCTTGACACACCTACATTATTTGTAAGGGTTATATCCATAGCATCTAATCCATGGCTATGGCATAGAAGACTTGGGCAGATGCGCCAGATGTATCCTAGCTTGCTAGACTCTCTGACATTATAATGTGAGGACAATCAGCTTGGGAAGCACCACATGAGTACATATTCACAAAGGGACGCCGAGGTAAGTGCTACCCCCTTTGCCTTGGTACATTGTGATGTTGGGGACCATCCAGAGTGCCTATTCCAAGAGGACACCGATACTATGCGGTTATTGTGGATGATCATTGTCGCCTCACTTGGATTTTCTTGATAAAGACGCACAGAGATTCCACAGATTATTCAGCAGTTCTTAGCAAAGGTTCAAACACAATCTAATGGTATAGTTAGAGTCTTCCGCAACAATAATGCCTTGGAGTTTATGCAACAAGATGTGCAGGATCCATTTTCTTATCGAGGCATCATTCACCAGACATCTTGTGGTGCTCACACATCTCAGCAAAATGGTGTTGCTGAGCACAAGCTTTGCCATCTCCTGGACATTGCTAGGACCCTGATAATCCACATGAAGGTTCCTAAGCAATTCTGGGGAAATGCTATCCTTACTGCAGCCTATCTGATCAACCGGGTGCCTTCGTCAGTCCTTCGAGGGTGGATTCCTTTCCAGGTGATTTATCCAAGGAGTGACAGGTCATTTGATTTACTTCTATAGGTGTTTGGATGTACTTGTTTTTTCCAGGTATACAGCAACCTGGACAAGTTCTCTCCGAGGGCAACTAAATGTGTCTTTCTTAGGTATTCCAAGAGCAGAAGGGATGCCGGTGTTACGACCCAACTCACAGGAGATATGTTGTTACTGCAGGCATTACCTTTTTTGAGGGGATTCCTTCTTAGATGAGGGAACGTCTATACAGGCTGCTCTGGAGGAGACTCAAGTATATCACCGGAGACCACACACTTTGCTTGATTAGGGTCCTGATTCAGAGTCGACAGCTGAGAGCAGTTCAGACACGAAGGAGTAGGGATCCTTGAGGAGATCCAGTAGGGATGGTACTCTCCATCCTCTTTCTCAATACACAGGTGTTGCTCATCTTGAAGATGGTGTTCGTCAGTTTGCTTTAGCTATCATCACTGCTGCTATTCCCAAAGATTGTCTAGGCTTCACGTGATCCTAGGTGGCAGGCTGCAATGGATGAACAAATACAGGCCCTACAATTGCGACAAACTTAGAAGTTAGTACCTTGTCTTGAGAGTGCTACCTTGGTGGACTACGTATGGGTCTACACTATCAAGTATAGACCTGATGGGGCAGTAAACAGGTACAAGGCCAGGTTGGTTGCCAAAGGCTTTACACAAACATATGGAGTAGATTACTTTGAGACATTTTCTCCAGTAGCACGAATTACCTTTGTCAGGATTATTATATCGGTTGCAGTGATCAGGAGATGGCCCCTACATCAACTTGACATTAAGAATACCTTTTTGTATGGTGACTTATCTGAGGAAGTATATATGTAACAACCACCAAGTTATAGACTATAGCACCCAGGGGGAGTATGTTTGTTGTCTAAAGAAGGCAATATATGGATTGAAACAGAGTTCTCCTACCTAGTTTGAGAGGCTCAGTACTAAGATTTGAAAGATTAGGTTCTAGCGATCTGATCATTTAGTCTTCATCAGGAAGACAAAGTACGGAGGACATGCATGTGTTGTTCTTTTAGTCATATATGTGGATGATATGATCCTTATAGGGGATGATGAGGATGGCACTGCCCAGACCAAGTCCTTATTACAGGCAACATTCGTTACTAAGGACTTGGGCGAGCTAAGATATTTTCTGGGTATTGAGGCTGTACAACGACCGTTAGACTTATCCTTGTCACAAAGGCAGTATACATTTCAGATTCTTCAAGAAGCCAGTTTGCTTGGGGCTAAGCCCTCTGGTATACCTGTGGAGTCACCGCCTGCACGTCATTCTGATGAGGAGGATCCTTTATATGATGATGTTACTTAGTACCATAGTATAGCGGATCGCTTACTCTATCTTACCATTACGAGGCTTAATCTCAGTTTTGCAGTAAGTAGGGCTAGTCAGCATATGCAGGCTCCACGTTATAGCCACTGGCATGAGGTTTGCCTCATCTTGAGATTCCTCAAAGGGAGATCAGGTAGAAGATTGTATTACAAAGACAGTGGCAGCCTAGACATACTTGCTTACTCTGATGCGAACTATGCTGGATCTGTGGAGGATCGTCACTCTACTTTCGATTTTGCAATCTATATTGAAGGAAATCTTGTCTCCTGGAGGAGCAAGAAGCAGAGTGTTATAGCCCGTTCGAGTGTTGAGGCGGAGTATAAAGCCATGGCTCAGGCTGCTTATGAAGTTATGTGGATTGTATCCTTCGTGTAGGATCTTAGTATCCAAACTACTCTACCTGTTCCACTGTTCTGTGACAATAAATCTACCACCTATATTGCCTCGAATCCAGTCTTTCATGAGAGGATCAAGTATATCGAGGTTGATTACCATTTTGTTCGTGGTGTTGTACTTAGTAGCAAGATTAGTACCCCATATGTCTCTTCAGAGCTTCAACTAGTTGATATAGTGATATATTTACCAAGGCTCTAAAGAAGAAGCGTCTAGACTTCATGTGCGACAAGTTGGGTCTATGCCCCAACTTCAGAGGGTGTGTTGAGCATAGGGACTTTTTTGTCTCTTTTACTATCTTTGGGGTATCTTTGTAATTTTTCCAAATCTTTCTAATATAAAAGAGAGGCTAAGGTTTCTATTTTGAATAAAGACTTTCATTTACTTCAACACAGACAAAATGACAATCAACTTCAATGTACTTAGTATGCTTGTAGACAATTGGATTTGAGGTAATGAATGTAGCAAATCAATTGTTACAAAGCATTAGAATAAGGTGTACTCTCATTCCGATCAACTAGGAAGTGTACCATCCACATAATCCCACATGTTGTATGGGCCATGGCACAATATTCAACTTCAACACTTGACCAAGCTACCACAATCTACTTCTTGCTCCTCTAGGTAACTAGATTACCACTAAGGTGGCACAGCCAGTAGTGGATCTCCTGTCTGCTGTAGAGCCTGCATAGTCTGCATCAAAGTAAACATACAAGTCCACATGTCCATTATTCTTCATATACAAGCCCCTTCCAGGATTACCTTTTAGGTACTTCAGAATTAGGCAAACTACATGCCAATGATTGTAGCAGGGGTTCTCCACAAACTAGCTTGCCCTATTAACTACAAAGCTCATATTTAGCCTAGTAACTATGACATATAGCAACTTCATAACAATGCTCCTATATTTTTCCTGTCCTCAAACAAAGGATCATCTTCCTCCTTTGTGTGCCCCTGTGGCTGGACAATAATTGGGGCTTGGACCCAAATTAACCTACCTCTTAAAGGAGCTCCATGACATTTTCTCTGTAAGAGAACCATGGCACCAGAATCTCTGGCAACTTCAATACCTACAAAGTATCCCAGACTACCAAATCCTTTGTAACAAACATTGTCTACAAGAAATCCTTGGTTTCCTAAATGCATGCGACATCATCACCAATGAGAATCATATTATCAGCATAAACAACTAAAATGACAACACTTGTCTCCCTATGTCTAATAAAGACAAAATGATCTAAAGTAGATCTCAAGAAACCAATCTTTTGAACTTCACCACTAAACCTCTAGAGCCATAATTTGGGGCTTTGCTATAGGCCATATATCACCTTTCATAAACGACAAAACTTCTCCCCCTCAACTACATAACCTGATGATTGAGTCATATAAACTTCCTCTTGCATGTCATCATATAGAAAGGTATTCTTGACATCAAGCTACCACTGATAGAATGAGACGAACATAGTTGAGTCGAGCTCCTTCGAGCTCCTGGACAAAATGTATCAAAATAATCAAACCCATAGGTTTGTATCTAGCCCTTTCCTACCAACCTCGCCTTCAGTTTCTCAACACTTCCATCTGTAGTCAACCATTGTTGCCCCATCAAAAAGATCCATCAACTCCTATGTAGCCCATGTAATGAGGGCAATCATCTCCTTATCCATGGCCAATCTCCAAACTAGATCCTACGCAGCTTCATGATAATTCTTATAAACTACCATGGCAGACAAAGCTGTAAAGAAATTTTTTAAAGCAGGACTAAGATTGTCAACAGTAGTATAATGTGGCATGAGATGAAGAGTACAGCTTCTTACTGCCTTCCGTAAAGCAATAGACAAATCCTTTGGCTGCTATCTATTGAAGATTTCAGAGCCATTGCACTGTCTAATGCTATCTCATTGTGGCCAAGGTTCTTGCCAATAGGTTGAGGTCTTCGAGAGGATTTTGTCACCAATGCATACGACTTTTGTCCCAGGTCGTAATATCCTAGATGAATTTGTTATTGCTTCAAAGATTCTAACCTTTTAGAGGAGAGAAAAGAGGAGGGCATTCCTAAGGAAGGTGGATTTTAAAAATACCTACGACTTGGTATGGTGGTCTTTTATTTGAGCTTCCTTGGTGAAGAGGGGTTTACTTCCTCGGTGGGTGGATTGGATGAAGTGCTGCGTGACGATGACATCTCTTTTCCATTCTTCTTAATGAAAATCCAACAGGAGGATGGATTCAACCAAGGCGAGGGGTTAAACAGGGATGTCCTTGACAACTATGTTCTTTGTACTAGCGACAGCTGCACTGGCAAGATCCACTATTAGAACGTACGAGAGGAATCTGATTAATGGTTTCTCAGGGGGGAGTAGGATTCAGGTCCAGGTGCTTCGATTTGTTGACAACACTCTTTTCTTTGTGGAAGGCTCTGAGGTTGGGGTAGGAAGGATGAGAATCCTCCTGGAGATGTTTGGTGAAGCTTCGAGACTGCTGATTAATTTCTCCAAGTCAACTTTCATCCCTATCCACATGTCACCCAAGGAGGCTAACAAATGCAATGTGGCTCCACATACAATAGGTGGCTCCTTACTCATTTCATATCTTAACTTTCCTCTAGTAGACAAGAGGATCTCTGTGCAGGGGTGGGTACCTTTGATAGATAGGTTGGAGAGGAGGTTGGCAAGGTGGGCCTTCAAGGTTTCACCCAGAGGGGGAAGGTTGATTATCCTAAAAGTAGTACTGGCCTCCATGCATTCTTACTTCACGTTTGTCCTAAAGCTGCCACAGAAGGTTGAACAAAGGATTTCAGGTCCGATAAGGGAATTCTTTTGGACAAACTAGGGTTCAGCTGGGAAGGAAGCAAGGATGGTGGCCTAAGAGTTGGTCTCTAGGTCTGTGAGAGAAGGGGGCTTGGGGAGAACGAATGATAGTCTTCTGGCTAAGTGGATTAGCAAATTCCCAGGGTGTAGGGAGGAGTTTTTAGGGAAGATTATTCTAGCATGCTACGGCAACTCCATGAACTGGGACTTCTGGCATCATCTCAGAGTAGTACTTCTCATTTTCTTAGAGGGTTGTCTTCAATGGTGCCCAAGGTTTAAAGCTTCTTTACATCGTATGTTGGTGTAGGCGATACTTTTCGTTTTTGGTTGGATTACTAGATGGGCCAAGGAAAGTTGAGAGATTGGTTCCCAAGGCTTTTTGCGATGGCTACTTGTACGGAGGTAAAGGTGACTAAATGCTGGGAGGGGTCTTGATGCCCTAAATTTGTGGGGAATTTTTCACACCAAAGGATATGAGAGCTTGAAACTTTGTTGCAAGAGTTGGAAGGCTTTAGGCCAGAAGGTGGAGTTGATGCCTACATGTAAGAGGATGGCGAGTTCTCTATAAGGGAGGCTTATAAAAGGTTGGGAAACAGAGGATCGATAACAAATGTGGATTTCATCGAGGATTGCAATTTGGTCAACTTCATGTCCATTAAAGATCAAAATTTTTGCTTAGTTGCCTAGGAGTGAGACTCATGGCGTGACTTTAGAGAGCTAAATGGGTACCGAAGATGGAGAAGGCATTCCCACTTTGTCTTGTGGAAAATGAAGATGTGGATCATTTGTTTTTTGGGTGCTTCTTTTCTATGCAAATTTGGAGACATTTTCGTTTGGAGTGGTTAGCGCATACAAGTTTTGATGATTTTTGAAGGTCCTTTAGGAGCAAAAGCTAGATTGGAGTGTACAATGTCTTTATGATGAAGAGGGAGAAGGCAATAATCCTCGGAAGTAACTGGAGATGTGTAAATAGCACCCTTCTGAATAAGATCTTTAATATAATGACAATCTATCTCCACATGTTTCGTGCGCTCATGAAACATGAGACTATTGACTATATATGTGGCTACAAGATTATCACACCTCATCTCCATGGGTCCCTCTATCTGCATATGCAATGGCCTGCACCCAAGCCATTTCAAGTGTAGTTTGTGCCATAGCATGATACTCTGATTTAGCGCTAGATCTAGATACCACAGTCAGCTTCTTGCTCCTCCATGTCACTAGGTTCCTTGCTACATATGTACAAAATCTAGTGGTAAACTTGCGATCTGCAAGACACTCAGCATTATCTACATCAAAGTATCCTACCACTGTTATAGGACCCCTCTTACAGAATAATAGTCCACGGCATAGTGCCTTCTTCAAATACCTGAGTACCTACACTGCAGCATTCCAGTGCTACTTAGTTGGCTTCTCCATAAATTGAATAAGCTTTCCAATGGCAAGAGAAATATTAAGCCTAGTAATGGTAAGGTATAGGAGCCTACCAATCAGCTGTCTGTAGCTTCTACTATCCACAGGTTCTGCATCCACATCATACAAATGCACCTTGGGATCCATGGGAATGTTAGCTAATCTGGCTCCTAACATCCTAGTATCCCGAAGAACATCAAGTGTATATTTCCTTTGACTCACTACAATGCCATCTTTTCCTCCAGCCACCTCAATACCCAAGAAATACCACAGAGAACCCAAATCTTTCATAAAAAACAGTGCTACCAAATTCTCCTTAACCTGTATTATTTTATCACCAGTAATGATAAGGTCATCAACATAAACA
The DNA here is from genome assembly GCA_037157565.1 of Thalassia testudinum. Lineage (NCBI taxonomy): Eukaryota > Viridiplantae > Streptophyta > Magnoliopsida > Alismatales > Hydrocharitaceae > Thalassia > Thalassia testudinum. The sequence goes on along the minus strand of JAZHRO010000036.1, from coordinate 137,298,102 downwards.
AGAAGCACAACCACCCCTCTATCAGTTTTCCTAGTGAACAAAGAATGATCAGATGTAGATCTCTTTAAGCTCATGCTTTCCACAACCTCAGATAATTTTTGAAATGCACGAGAACTCTACTTGAGTCCATAAATTACCTTCTTTAGCCTGCATACACGCTCCCCCTCAACCTCAAAGCCAAGGGATTGCTACACAGTACATATACACCTCCTCTTAAAGATCATCATAGAGGAAGGCATTCTTCACATGTAGCTGGTGTAGATCCCAATCTCTATTTGCTGCCACTGAAAGAAGTATATGAACATTTGAGAGCCTCACCATGGTTAAAAAGTGTCAAAAAGTCCACCCCATAGGTTTGGGTGAACCCTTTTGCCACCAAGCGAGCCTTATGCTGAGAAATAAACCCATCAGAGTTGTATTTCAAGGCAAAGACCCATCGACAGCCAACCACCTGAGCTCTAACTGGTCTCAGTGTAAGTTCCCACATGCCTCTAGAGCGAAGAGTCGCCACCTCCTCCTTTATAGCCTAATGGCACTCAGGATGGAGCATGGCCTGCTGATATGTACTCGGTATGGAAGACACTAAGAGAGCCATAGTGAAGGTAGTAAAAGTGGCACTTAGGACATCACACAGATCACCTGCAACACGGTAATGTGCACAACTACGGTGTGCCTTCTGAACTGCTATCGGGAGATCAATGTCATCTTCTGGAACTATTGTAACATCTTCCTTAGGGACATTATCTAAACCTCTAGAAACATCATGAGGCACAAAACCTTCAATATCATCAACAAATACCTATGTAGGAGAGGATGATGGCACTAAGGAGGGGGAGGGGGTGGTAGTGATGCGTGGCCTATATGACACTGGAATTTGATATATCACTGGTGGATCTCTAAACTTGTTATCAACTAGATCCGCAGATGGCTAAGCCCTAAGTAGGTGAGAAGTCACCAAATTGTATGGGTGGAACATGCATGGGAACAGACTGAGATGCTTTGTCCTAAGGTACAAAAGAAAACTGTCGTGCAACAATAGAGAAATATAGTCATGTCTCATGAAATGTAACATCTACACTTACATAATTGTCGGTGCAAGTACACAACAATCGTTGATTTTGATGATAACAAAATACTTGTTATTTGACATTTGCATTTGAGCTTAAGATTTCAGGTTAAAATACAAACAGAAGCAAGTGTGAGGAGCTCAAGATCAAGCTCACGTCCATGACAGGATGGAGCTTAATGGAGAAGTTGGAGCTTTGCTTGGAGTTAAAGCTTGAAGAAGAATAGGACTTAGAAAGTATGATTGTAACCTTTATGTTGTTGCATTTCTCTTATAATTGCTGTAAAGAGCCCAAAGTCTAACACCTTAGTCCTAGGAACACTTACACAACCTTAGGACACTTAGGCAAACCTTAGAACAGAATTAGAAAATAAAAATAGGAAACGGATAGCCTGATCAGATGTCCAACATGAGTATCAAACGTCTTATCTCGACTTTTAAGTCATCTAATATTTAAATCAGCCATCCAATAACCTAGGCTGGAAACCTTGGTCTCAAATCTTTGTAATCAAACGACCTAACCCTCTTTCAGACGTCCTATAAAACATTTGATTATCTTGATAGACATCCAATAACCTAGGTTGGAAACCTTAGTCTCTGATCTTTGTAAATAGACGACCTGACCCTGTTCCAGACGACTTATAAGATGTCTGATAAACTTGACAAATGTCCAATAATAGGACCGTTAGCATATCAGCCAATACCTTCGCAAACCCACTTAGGAAATATTTTAATATTATTCCCAAACATCCATAGAGACTCTTAGACGTCTAATAAAGAGACGTTAGACCCAAATCATGATTTGTCAGAACAAAACTAGCCGTTAGCTTCTCGGGAATCCATTCCCACAGATGACCATCATTAAATGTCCAGATCCTTGATCAGATGTCCAATCATACGTCTGACTTGTTTACACTAGAACCATGTTTGGATCTGGTTCAATCTAGGAACAAACCCCCATATGATTAGTGATGTAAACACATTTACACTACTTAAAATGTCTATTTATGCATGTTCTTAAGCATAGGATTGCATTTCATGATATAAATATTGCATTACATGCATCATCTTGCATTTAGAGTAGTTTGAACAAAATGGAGGTTAATTGTCTCCTTTTATGTGCTTGGACAGGGCAAATATTTTATCGGGGCCTCGGATCAAAGATCCAACCGTATGGATATGATCAGGGCGACGATTGGAGTTCAACGACTCCAAGATCGCCCTAATCAAGCATCCGTAGCATCAGATAGAGACCGGGGAACCCTAGAAGATCAAGGGTCAGGATGGTGTAAATCCGCACTTCAGATGGAAAATCCGACCACACGGATGAATTCAGATCGACGATCGCAGCCGAACGACACAAAAATCGAGTCAATCCGACATCCGTGGCACCATCTACAACTTCCAGAAGATGGACGGCCAAGATAGCGCCACGTGGCGCCATCCCAGCCGCCCAATCGGCCGCAGGAGTCCTGTGAAGACCGCGCACCGTCTCCTCTCCGCCGTTGGATCTCGATCCAACGGCTGCGGTCGCTCGCGTTTAAAAACATCCGCGCGACCATTTCGCCCGCGTAGCGCAGCGGCGACGCAGCTGCGGGCGAAGCGGAGGTCGCGGGTTCGAGCCGCGGTGAGGGGGTCGAAGGCGTGGGCGAGCGGGCGCGCACGAGCGTCGGATGAAGATCCAACGGCCGCGCGCGCCCGATAGCGCCGACGCGCAATTGGACGCTCTGGTGGACGCTCGATCGCACGCGGGCGGGCGCGCTACGCAGCGGGCGCGGACGCGATCTAAGCCGTCCGACCTCGCGATCGGACGGCTGAGATGACGTGGACGTGCGTATGCGTTACGCGCGCAGGCCAGCCGAGCGGGCGCGCGTGGGCGCGGCGGCGACGGCGACGGCGGGGCTTTAGCGACGGTTTTATCCGTCACTAAAGACCCCTTATTTATTATTTTAAAGATGTAATGTCCATTTTGCCCCCACTCCTTGCAACTATAAAAGGAGACCCCCTCCATACGAAATTTTGATCCCTTCCTTCTCCTCTCTACCTCTCCAAAGCTCAAGAGAAGCTTGTCCCACACCCGGGATGCTTCTCGCGAGATAAAGTCCAAATTTTCGTCCCCCTTCGGAAGTGGATCCCGCGACGACGACGGCGTGCTGCTTCGTTCCCGTTCTTCTGCTTCGTCCTCCTTCATCCCGCTTCGTTCTCCTTCGTCCAAGCGTCGTCCCGTCCGGCTCGTCCTCCAAGCGACCGTCGAGGAGGATAACTTCTCTCTCCCATTCTTATTTACAGCTTTTCTAGTGTAGAATTTTCCTACTTTATAGTGTAATTGATTTCCCGCTTTCTAGTGTAACTTTAATTTCGTTTGCTTGTATAAACAATTGAAATATTGAATGCATGTTCTCTTTCTCTCTCTCTTTCTCTCTCTCTCAATTTGATAGCTCCATTGTAATTATTTCGCCTTGTTTATCAAAAATCTTAAAAAAACATAATTGCGAATATAGATCAACGTAGCCTCCCTGAGTTCGACCCGGAATTCTTATTTCGGTATAAATTTTATTTGTTGAACACGAATCCTTCGCTTTCGAACTACAACGACGGGTTTTCCAAAACCAAACACGTTAGCGTAGATTCTCGTTCAACATTTTGGCGCCGTTGCCGGGGAGGCAACGATTTCCGATCTTTTCTTCACATTTCTTGCACTTTATTTGTTTTCTAACTAGCTTTCTCTTGTGTCTATTGTTTTGCAGAGACCTCCATCAAGGAATCAACAAGCGGTAGACTGGAGTAAAGTGCAGTTGAAGATAACTGTAAGTGCTCCCCCATTCTTTCCCCCTCCATAGATTTCATTCGCCACATTAAATCCAAATTCCAATTAACCTAGGTGTTTGCATAAATCCTAGGAATAGTTTGGTTGTTTGGATTTCTACTCACTCATTTCACCCTCATTCATAAAAAAAAGAATAATAATAACAAAAAGATAATTTTGTGGGGTAACTTTCAACAAACACACAATACACACCCACATTCAAGGCACTTGATTAACTTGATTTGTTTTCTACTCAACCGGGTTCTGATCTGTGGAACCGGTACACACAGAGCAACACATAACAGAGTAGAAATCATTCTAGGTTAACCATCTTTGAGTGCCTAACTTAGTGGTGCAATTGTGGCCAATTGTTTGAGTTGTTTGGGCCGCACCACTTTATTTAAAACCAACTCATCAAGTAGCTCCTCCTTAGGGTTTTCAATCTAGGTATATTCTAGGCACTCCGCTTTCTTTCTGATTTTAAAGGAAAACTATCTTCACCCGTGTTTTACAACTTGGTTTGCCTAGAAATTTGATTGCAATTCACCTAATTTGAAACCCTAAAAGCTACTTAAGCAGGATTTGAACATTAAAATTCACACATTATAAATAATCTTGCTTGAAAACCCTGGTTGTGCACGCACTTACACAAATTTCAATCAATCATTAAGGGCACAACCCATTATAAGGGCCCATCACATTCCATAAGCACCACAATCCCAGGCCGTAATAAAATTGAGTAGACGTTGGCCCTAAGGTTTGATTCGCTCTTCAAGGCCTAGTCTGAGATTGTTTTTGATTAACCTACTTGTACTGATTAATCTGATGTCTAGCTAGGGGAGTAGCGTCAAACGACCGCGGCTGGGGGGGTACACTAGGAACCGGAGGCGAAAGCCAAAGGAAGAACCTTCTCCCCAGTCCCTCCTTCTAACTGGTTGGATTATACAGACGCAAGTAGAGTAAATCAGTTACAGTCTTAAGGCTGGTGTTGGGAGTCAGTAGATCCTTAGGCTACCTCACTTAAGGACAGCCTTGTTTTGTTGTACTGCAGGGTCCCTATCCCCGGTCCTTCCGACCTACTCCTAGTTTATCCTGGGAAGACGGTCATTGAATCCCCGATTAGAAGGACCATTAGAACATTCTAGGAGGCGCAAGTTAGATTTTGGTCAATTTGATCCCATGGCCGAACAACAGCCTCTTCTGCCTGGAAATCCACAGGAAGAATTTCGAAGGCAGCTGGAACAAATGCAGAGAATGCAAGAATGGTTTCAGAGAATGCAGGGCGTTCAGCCCTTGAAGGATTTTTATGATCCTTCAAATTACGGGGAACGTCCCGGCGTCCAGATTCCAGCCGGTGACGTAGAAATCAAGCCCCAGGTGTTAAGCCTGATTAAACATTATCATGGGCTTGGCTCCGAGGATCCGTTTCAACACTTGGAGGACTTGACCACTTTGGTCCAGACCACCAAGTCTCGAAACGTAAACGAGGAGCAAATGATCATGAGGCTCTTCCCTCACTCTCTTAGGGATAAGGCCGCGCATTGGTATAGGACAATAGGAAGACCAATTACAACTTGGAATGAGTTGAAATCGGCCTTTCTGAAGAAATTTTTCCCAGTCGGTCGTACCAATGCTTTAAGACGGCCAATCACTACTTTTACCCAGCGGCCGGGGGAGCAGTTTCATGTGGCCTGGGAGCGATTCCAGGACTTATTGCGGAGGTGTCCACACCACGAGGTGCCGAAATGGCAACTCGTGCAGATTTTTTATCATGGGTTGACTGAGCAACTCAGAAACCATGTGGATGCTTCTTGCGGAGGCAATTTCCTTAATAAAGATGCAGATAGTGCACATGATTTATTTGAGGAAATGAGTGAGAATTCAATAAATCATGCCTCCATGGATACTTTTAACCGGTCCCAACAACCCAGATCAAATGTCAATGAAGTCCATGACTCTCATTCATTTGATATGGAATTGATTTGTAATAAACTTGACAAAGTGGACTTGGTTGCTAAAAGAATGGAAGAGTGGATGGCTGGCAATTCTATGAACAACTCTCAATCCACTCAATCCCAAAATTCGGGATTCCATTCTTCACGAGCTCTTTCTGGACGGGAGTTCGTGAATCAACTTGATGCGACTCAACCTATGAGTCAGCATTTTTCGGAACCCCATGGGTTCCCAACTGGGGCCTTTGATCCCAGTTTTTCTAATCCTTCCTTTTCTTTCTCTCCATCCTCACTTTATGAGGATGTCTGTGCTGTACAAGAGAATGCTAGATCCAACCCCTACTCGAATGCCTATAATCAAGGTTGGAGAAACCACCCTAACTTCTCTTGGAAAAATCCGGGGCAACAGACCCAATTCCGACCCAGCAATTATGCTCCGCAACGACCAATGGGTCAGGGTCAAGTATATACTCAGTTGCCTCCGAATCAGGTCAATCAGCCAGCTTGGAATGCCCGTCAACCCGCAGGGCAGGCTGATTTGAACCATCAAATAGTAGAGATGCAAGGATCTATGCTCCAGCTCATGCAGCAAATGAAAAACTCACTGGACAACTTGCAATCCGGGCTCATTGCTAACTCTCGCCAACCCGGATCTCTACCATCCCAACCCGTACCCAACCCACGAAACATTACGAATTCGGGCAATCAAGCCCAAGGGTACGGAAATCAGAGGGACCCACACGCGCATGCTCAGGTGGTTGAGCAGGGTTCCTCATCTTCTTCTGTAAATCAACAATTCATGGTCAATCAAGCCCCTCCAATCTTTCCTAACCCTCCTCAAGACCCAAATTCTTACGCTTCTGCAAATTCTGTCACTTTGAGAAGTGGTAAGAAGACTCAGGATCCACAACCACATTATTCTAATCTTTTGAATCCTGAAGAATCTGAGGAGAGAGAAGAGAATTCTAAAGGAGAAATCAAGGCTCAGGAATCCGATTCCAAAGATCTGACTCGTGTTCCTTTTCCTGAAGCCTTAACCAAAGCAAAGAAGAAGAAGTCTGTTGATAGCAATGAGGAGCTTCTGAATTTATTTAAGAATGTTGAGATCAATATCCCGCTCCTTGATGCTATCAAGCACATACCGACTTACGCAAGATTTTTAAAGGAATTATGTACACAAAAGCGTAAGTCGAGAGAACCTGTTCCGAGGAAGGTGGTACTCTCCGAGCAGGCTAGTTCTGTTATCCTGCACTACCTCCCTCAGAAAAGGAGAGATCCTGGTGCTCCTTTGATTTCTTGCGTTATCGGAGATTACACATTTGATAGAGCACTTTTGGATCTCGGTGCATCCATCAACCTAATTCCGACTTCTCTTTACGAGAAGTTTGGGTTAGGCGAACTTCGGCCAACTTCAGTAACGCTACAGTTAGCGGATCGTTCGGTCACAAACCCGCGAGGCATTATTGAAGATGTTATAGTTAAGGTCAAGGATTTTTATTTTCCTGTAGATTTCCTTGTCCTTGACATGGATGTACCAGATAATCTGAGGAACACGCCCATCATTCTGGGACGTCCGTTCCTGGCTACCGCAAAGGCCAACATTAATTGTGAAAGCGGTAGCATGGAAATCGCCTTTGGGGACCAACGTATGAAATTAGATATTTTTAAGGCGATCAATAAATTTGAGGATTGTGGAGTTATTGAGGAACTTGATGAGGATAATATTAATATTGAAACTTGTTTGACAGTTTCTTCAATTGAAAGTTCCTTTTTGGTTGATGAATTTGACCCGCAACCCTCTAACTTAACATCTTCGGAAGAGGTTACTGATTTTGTCCACTCACAACCTCTCCCTCTTGTTGAATCTTCAGCATCTACCCGACCATCAATCATCACCCCACCCCAGCTCGAATTGAAACCATTGCCCGAGAATTTGAAATATCAATTTTTAGGACCTCAGAATACGCTCCCTGTGATTATCAGTGCTAAATTGACAAAGGAGCAAGAGATTAAATTGATTAAGGTCCTAAAGGAACATAAGGAGGCAATTGGTTGGACCATTCATGACCTTAGGGGGATCGAGCCATCTTACTGCAATCATAGAATATTTTTGGAAGATGGATCCCGCCCTTCTCGCCAGATGCAGAGGAGATTGAATCCAAATATGCGAGAAGTGGTCAAAAAGGAAATCATCAAGTGGCTCGATGCAGGAATTATTTATCCAATCTCTGACAGTCCCTGGGTAAGTCTCGTTCAGATTGTTCCAAAGAAAGCCGGGATTACTGTTGTGACTAATGAGAAAGGAGAATCTGTCACAACTCGTTCAGCTTCATCTTGGAGAGTTTGTATTGATTACAGGAAGCTGAACACTGCCACTAAAAATGATCATTTTCCCCTGCCCTTCATTGATCAAATCCTGGAAAAATTAGCCGGGCAGAAGTACTTCTGTTTTCTTGATGGTTACTCGGGATACAACCAAGTTCCTATCCATCCCGAGGATCAGGAAAAAACTACTTTCACCTGTCCCTACGGAACCTTTGCTTTTCGTAGGATGCCTTTCGGGTTATGCAATGCACCTGCGACTTTTCAAAGGTGTATGCTAGCCATATTTTCCGACATGGTGGGAGAGTTTATGGAAGTCTTCATGGATGATTTCTCCGTTTTCGGAGAATCATTTGACTCTTGTTTGGTTAATTTGGAAATGATTCTTAAGCGATGTATCAAGACACGATTGGTCCTTAGCTGGGAAAAGAGTCATTTCATGACCCAAGAGGGCATCGTTTTGGGTCATGTAATCTCTGAACGGGGAATTGAAGTGGACAAAGCTAAGGTTGATGCTATCGCTAAACTTCCTCCTCCCACATCAGTTAAACAAATCAGATCATTTCTTGGCCATGTGGGATTTTATCGAAGATTCATCAAGGACTTCTCGAAGGTTGCCCGCCCTTTGAGCAATCTTCTTGCCAAAGAAACACCGTTCGTTTTTGACGAATCATGCCAAAAGGCATTTGATTTCTTAAAAACGGCAGTCACCTGTGCGCCAATTTTGCAACCACCTATTTGGACAACCCCATTTGAGATCATGACCGATGCTTCTGATTACGCGGTCGGGGCTGTCCTGGGTCAGAAAATTGATCAAAAGCCCTTTGTCATTTACTACGCTAGTAAAACTTTGGATGAAGCCCAGAGGAATTACACTGTTACTGAAAAGGAATTACTCGCTGTAGTATTTGCGTTGGAAAAATTCAGGGCTTATCTCTTGGGGTCTCATGTTATTGTTTATACCGACCACTCGGCCTTGAGACATCTCTTGGCTAAAAAGGATGCTAAACCCCGGCTTATTCGTTGGATTCTTCTTCTTCAAGAATTTGATCTTGAAATCAAGGATAAAACCGGGGTACAAAATGTGGTGGCGGATCATTTGTCGAGACTCCTAGGTGATTCCTCTTGTCCGGACATTCCGATTGCTGACACTTTTCCGGACGAAACCATTCTTACAGTTTTAGGTGTCCACACCCCATGGTTTGCTGACATTGTTAACTATTTGGCCGTTGGTCAAATCCCCCAGGATTGGACCAAGCAACAACGGGATAGACTCAAATCTGAGGCCAAATACTACTTTTGGGAGGACCCTGAACTGTATCGCATCGGCTCTGATCAGATTATTCGCCGATGCATACCGGAGAATGAATTCAACAGTATACTTGAGTTCTGCCATGCATCTGGGTGTGGTGGACATTTCTCCGGGAAAAAGACGGCTGCAAAAATTTTGCAATCTGGCTTCTATTGGCCGTCTTTATTCAAGGATGCCCAGGAGTTCTCACAGTCATGCCCTCGATGCCAGGCACTCGGGAGCATAACTAAGAGAGACATGATGCCCTTAAACCCTATTCTTCCTGTCGAAATTTTCGATGTTTGGGGCATTGATTTCATGGGACCCTTTATCCCTTCATTTGGACATCAGTACATTCTTGTCGCTGTTGATTATGTGTCTAAATGGATTGAGGCAATTCCCACCCGAACCAATGACCACAAGGTGGTCATCAACTTTGTCAAGAAAAATATCTTCAGTAGATTCGGGATTCCGAGGGCTATCATCAGTGATGGTGGCACTCATTTTACTAATGCCCAATTCCGGAGTTTATTGGCCAAATACGGGGTTAATCATCGAATCTCCACACCTTACCATCCCCAAACGAATGGACAAGCCGAGATCTCTAATCGAGAGATCAAGAACATTCTGCAAAAAACGGTTAGGCCCGATCGCAGGGATTGGACTCAAAAGCTTGAGGACGCTCTTTGGGCCTACCGTACGGCGTATAAAACACCTATCGGCATGTCTCCATTCCGTCTGGTGTATGGAAAGGCATGTCATCTACCCGTAGAGATTGAACACAGGGCATTCTGGGCAATCAAACAATGCAATCTAGATCTAAATCTAGCTGGGAAGACCAGGAAACTCCAACTATCTGAGTTGGAGGAGCTTAGAAATGATGCTTATGAGAATGCCAAGATCTACAAGGCTCGGACCAAAGCTCTACATGATCAAATGATTTCCCGCAAGAGCTTTGAGCCAAACCAGAAGGTCTGCTTATTCGATTCTAAACTTAAGCTCTTTCCTGGTAAACTTAGATCTAAATGGAGTGGCCCATTCATAATTGATCAGATTTTTCTAAATGGTGCCGTTCAGATTTCTGACCCAAAGATGGGTAACACCTTTAAAGTCAACGGTCAACGTCTGAAGCCTGTTGTTGACCATAATCTTCCAGAACCCATTTCAGACTCTGTTGCTCTAGCCATTCTGTGACTTCTTTGGCTGGACTTCGCCTAGCTGACGGCATTAAACTCAGCAGTTGTACATATAACACAAGGCTGATACGAGCTTCATATCCAGGTGATATCTTTCATATTCTACCCTTTCTTTCATGTCTCTTTTTCAATGAGGACATTGCATCAGCTAGGCATGGGGGGGTGGATTCATTTTTGAATTAGTTGGTCAGCTTTGTGAAATCCATATAAATTGCTCTCTTTCTAAAAAAAAAAAAAAAAGAAAATTAGGAAGGATTAGTTGGACATTAGGACTTTTCAATCCTAAGAAATTTTACATTAGGATCTGAGCACAAAGACCCCTCAGGTCTTTGGACTTAATTAGCCTGTGTATCTACTAAAATGTGGATTTGTCTTTGAGTTCTCGCCATCTTAATTCTATTATAATTGGAATAAATAAGTTTGGGTGATAAGTACACGACTTGTCAACCCACCCTCTGATTTAAGGGAATTTTGAGTCTTAAGCATCTACACACTTTCTTTGCACTGACTCGTTGTTTGGCGATTTTAACGGAAATTGGGTAGCTAATGAACCTTCTAGGGTGATATGGCTGGCAAGTTATCGTGGGTAACAGCCCATAGGTAGGTTGTCCAGAGCCCAGTCACTGGACCTTTCTCTTTTTGCTGCCTTTAGGTAAATCTTAGACCAGGGAAGCCACCTACTTAAAAAAAAAAAAAATCAAAGAGAAAAGAACAAAAAGAAATAAGCCACACTTTGCCGCACGAGTATGGCTGGCAAGTTGTCGGTGGTAACAGCTCATCGACCGGTTGTCCAGAACCCAGCTCAGAAAATGCACTAAAAATTCCCAAAACACTTAGGAAGAAGCGGAGAAGTAGAATAAACCGGGGAGATATACACTGGATTCACCCTTGTGTTGACCCCGTTAAAAAAAAATAAAAGTAGGGAGAAAGCTACCGGTTGTAAAGATACACCTTTAGGCAGAATTCTTTTTGAGGTCACCTAGAGGCGTAGAAATCCGAAGTCCGTTTTAATTGCCGGTCAACGAGTCTATCACAATCACAATAAGATGCTTAAAACTTAGGGTTCTCATCAAATCTTGGGTGAGTTGAATGGCCGTAGAAAGCCACTCTTAAACCCTAAAATTTGAAAATCCAAAAAAAAAAAAAAAAGAGAGTAAAAACAGAAAAAGAAATTTTTCTTTGAATAAGGCGAGGCTTGAGGCGGTCTGCATTTTGGCTGATACCCGGGCACTGTTGTGTCTTTGAAAGTTCAGTTCTTAAGTAGACAATTTCTTAATGATTGAAAATAACTCAGGTCCAAATAATCTAACCTAATTCTTTTATAAATAGCATATAGTTTTTGCTAGGGACTAGCAAAAGATAGGCATGGGGGTATGATGTAAACACATTTACACTACTTAAAATGTCTATTTATGCATGTTCTTAAGCATAGGATTGCATTTCATGATATAAATATTGCATTACATGCATCATCTTGCATTTAGAGTAGTTTGAATAAAATGGAGGTTAATTGTCTCCTTTTATGTGCTTGGACAGGGCAAATATTTTATCGGGGCCTCGGATCAAAGATCCAACCGTATGGATATGATCAGGGCGACGATTGGAGTTCAACGACTCTAAGATCGCCCTAATCAAGCATCCGTAGCATCAGATAGAGACCGGGGAACCCTAGAAGATCAAGGGTCAGGATGGTGTAAATCCGCACTTCAGATGGAAAATCCGACCACACGGATGAATTCAGATCGACGATCGCAGCCGAACGACACAAAAATCGAGTCAATCCGACATCCGTGGCACCATCTACAACTTCCAGAAGATGGACGGCCAAGATAGCGCCACGTGGCGCCATCCCAGCCGCCCAATCGGCCGCAGGAGTCCTGTGAAGACCGCGCACCGTCTCCTCTCCGCCGTTGGATCTCGATCCAACGGCTGCGGTCGCTCGCGTTTAAAAACATCCGCGCGACCATTTCGCCCGCGTAGCGCAGCGGCGACGCAGCTGCGGGCGAAGCGGAGGTCGCGGGTTCGAGCCGCGGTGAGGGGGTCGAAGGCGCGGGCGAGCGGGCGCGCACGAGCGTCGGATGAAGATCCAACGGCCGCGCGCGCCCGATAGCGCCGACGCGCAATTGGACGCTCTGGTGGACGCTCGATCGCACGCGGGCGGGCGCGCTACGCAGCGGGCGCGGACGCGATCTAAGCCGTCCGACCTCGCGATCGGACGGCTGAGATGACGCGGACGTGCGTATGCGTTACGCGCGCAGGCCAGCCGAGCGGGCGCGCGTGGGCGCGGCGGCGACGGCGACGGCGGGGCTTTAGCGACGGTTTTATCCGTCACTAAAGACCCCTTATTTATTATTTTAAAGATGTAATGTCCATTTTGCCCCCACTCCTTGCAACTATAAAAGGAGACCCCCTCCATACGAAATTTTGATCCCTTCCTTCTCCTCTCTACCTCTCCAAAGCTCAAGAGAAGCTTGTCCCACACCCGGGATGCTTCTCGCGAGATAAAGTCCAAATTTTCGTCCCCCTTCGGAAGTGGATCCCGCGACGACGACGGCGTGCTGCTTCGTTCCCGTTCTTCTGCTTCGTCCTCCTTCGTCCCGCTTCGTTCTCCTTCGTCCAAGCGTCGTCCCGTCCGGCTCGTCCTCCAAGCGACCGTCGAGGAGGATAACTTCTCTCTCCCATTCTTATTTACAGCTTTTCTAGTGTAGAATTTTCCTACTTTATAGTGTAATTGATTTCCCGCTTTCTAGTGTAACTTTAATTTCGTTTGCTTGTATAAACAATTGAAATATTGAATGCATGTTCTCTTTCTCTCTCTCTTTCTCTCTCTCTCTCTCAATTTGATAGCTCCATTGTAATTATTTCGCCTTGTTTATCAAAAATCTTAAAAAAACATAATTGCGAATATAGATCAACGTAGCCTCCCTAAGTTCGACCCGGAATTCTTATTTCGGTATAAATTTTATTTGTTGAACACGAATCCTTCGCTTTCGAACTACAACGACGGGTTTTCCAAAACCAAACACGTTAGCGTAGATTCTCGTTCAACAATTAGTCGTCCAATAATTATCTCAAATGTCTTAAATATCTAAGTTAGACGTCTGACTAGATTTCTATCTAGATCCAAACAAATCCACGGAGACTGTCTTTCAAGATCAAATGTCTAGAACCTTCATCAAAGTACCAGACATTTGATGCAAAAATTAACCATCTGATTTAGTTGTCAGAATCATCATGACCTTGATTTCAGCCTGATTCTCTTGAGATTTATTCCCAACAGCTATGAAAGGCCTTCTTGAAGGCTCCTATGGCCTCTATAAATAGAGCAGGACATCTCCTTTGTTCATATACTCCTTGCTACAATTCTTTTCACCATTTTTAGTGATCAAAAAGGAGAATTCAACAAAAAAAAAAGATTGTGGCCTTGCTCTCTAAGCTTCACACTTCATATACAAGAGCACCGACTCGTTGTGTTCACGCCTACTCTACTTCCGCATTAGGGAAGTCTTCTTGCCTATAGAAGCTTAGGTTTAATCCTTACATTTTGGGCTCTATAGGTTTTTGTTTTGTATTTTGTTTTTGGTTGAGTATTCATGTGGCGAATTCCCGACTTCTTCATGAGACAAAATACTCTTCACGAAGAAGAGGGGTTTTAAGGTACACTACCCTTAGGTTAAAGTAGTGTGGTTGTACTTAAGGTTCTACTACCCTCGTTTTAAGTAGTACAATTAGTGGATTTGATCGACTCGGTTGATCGAGAAATCCTAAGTCGAGAGGCTCAGGTGGTGGTTTTTACTCGGGTTAGGTTTCACCTAAAAATACCTGTCTTGTGGTGAATGCTTGTGTGATTGATTTTTATTTGCAGCTATTTTTTTCCACACTATTCACCCCCTCTAGTGCACCTACAATAATGTCGTATGGCAAAAGGATCATAGCATCAGTATTCTTTCTTGTTATGAGTATATCCCAGAAAAACACACTTAATAGCTCTTGGGGCCAACTTATCTCTACCAAGCCTAGTAATGTGTACAAAAGCAACACATCCAAATGTACGAGGTGGCACCAGAAAGAAATCACGATATGGATACAAGGTCTGCCAAGGAATCTGTTCTGATAACACAGAACTGGGCATCATGTTGATAAAGTAACATGCTGTGAGCAATGCATCACCCTAATACACCTGGGGTACATTTTGATGTATAAGAAGAGCTCTTGCCACATCCAGAACATGTCTATATTTTCTCTCAGCTATCCTGTTCTGTTGGAATGTATGTGGACATGTAGTTTGATGGACAATGCAATGGGACCTGTAGAATGTACGCAATCTAGATGTACAAAACTCCAAAGCATTATCTGAGCGCACACACTTGACAATAGTAGAAAACTGAGTCTTTATTTCAATCATAAAATCTTCTATAACTGTGCCCACATCAAACTTATTCTTTAAAAGAAACAACCATGACATGCAAGAACAATCATCCACAATGATCAGATAATATCTATGTTCCAATCTATCCGATACTCTATTAAGACCCAGACATCCAAATGAATCAAACCAAAAACAGACACAGACAACGAAGAACTTGCAGGAAAAGAAACTCAGTGATGTTTCCCAGTCTGGCACGCGCCACACCTGATCTCAGTAGAAAGTGACAGATGAGGGATGATACGTCGTAGCCTGTCCAGAGGAATGTGTCCAAGGCAATGATGCCACTGAAGTGCAGTCCCAACAGCAAAACTATACTCTCCATGACATGAAGCAGCTATATCAGTTTGAAGTAGGCAATATACCCTCCCACTTCACGACCGCTACCAAGCATCCTCCTCGTGAGCTTATCCTATAACACAAAGCTCACATCATCAAATATAACATGGTAATTGAGATCTTTCGTGACTCTGCTAACTTATAACAGGCTAAAAGGAAACTCTGGTACAAATAAAACGTGAGACACCTACAAACTAGGAGTTAGAGAGACCTCCCCGTCCATCAACCATGGAGTGACGACCATTTGCAACCGGCTTAAAGTAACAAACTAAAGTTGCTGAAAATCATATTGATCACCACTCAGACATCATAAAGCTCGAAAGTCTATAAGCCATGTAAATCTACTACAATGTGGGAGTACAGAAAAACTAGAATCACACCTTATACCTGAGGAGGTGAGGGCAGCCATATCTAAAGTAGATGGAGACTCCTGTGTCACTTAAGCAAGTCTCTAGGCAAGAGCATCAAACTTTGCTCTGGGTACCATATCTGTCTCTGTCTCAGTAGAAGTCATAACCTGATTGGCAACAGGAGGCTTACCATGCTTAGTCAAGCATATGACCTCAATGTGCCCATACGTCCACAGAAAGAGCAAGTTGGGCATGGTTTGCCAGGTTGTCCCTGGCCTCGTCCATGTCCACAAATAGCAGAGCCACCATGTCTTCCACAACCTCCTATAGCTGCAAAGGAAAAGGTCTGGCCTGTAGTCTCTGGAGCAGTAGCCCTGACGGGAAGTCTACTGACTCGACTGTATGCTTCCTCTAGAGTACGAAGCTCTGTCAGCATAAGTATCTGGGACCATGCTGACTCACACTCAGGGCCTAGTCTAGAGAGAAGCTTGAGTGCCGTAAACTCCTTGCAACACTCTCTCTGTGTGGCACAAGTACAAACAAGTCTACAGGCATTATAATTCTCAAGTAATCCTTTAAGCTTACCATAATATTGAGGCAAAGTGAAATCATCCTGAGAGAAAACATGTCATGAGTAATCTAAAATACCTTATTAGAATTCTTTTCATGTGAATACGTGTCATGAAGAGAATCTCACATTTCCTTGGTGGTATTGTAATACATGATTCCATCACCAATATGAGACGCCACAACATTCATAATCCAGGCACTTAACATGGCGTTGTCCCTCTTCCACATGGCATACTTCCCAGTTTTGTTACCAAGCTATCTCCAGGAGAATATGTTCCTTATCGTGCCCTTCAATTATCATAAGGAATGCCTGTGACCAACGTGCATAGTTGGTCTCATCCAACTTCATGATGTGAAAAAAAAATGGATTTTTGATGTTCCCAGTATTTTTTGTGATATCCAATGTGACTTCGGATGATGAGGAAGAAGCCATGACACCAAAATGGGAAGGAATAGCCACTAAAAATGGATTTTTCAAATCATGCAGACCATCAAATCACAAGAAAAAGGGTCCTAACACATGATATGGAAAAACAAAGTTCCAGAAATCATGTTAGGAGCACGATCCATTACTACTGAGAAGGTGCACATGAGAGCTAGAGAGCCCCCAATGCCACCTCCTAGCAGGGTCTGGGTTCCCTGTCGTCGTCTCTCCTAGTGGTGGCAACTATTGGCAATAGCCCTGCCAACAAGGACTGTCGTCGCTCATGTAGGGGTCGTACGCGAGGGAGAGAGGAGAGGGAGAGAGGGGTCGCGATGCGCCTCTCTCAGCAACAGATCACGATGGCACAACAACGAAAGAGAGGAGGGGTTTTGGTGGAAGGGATTGGAGGCTAGGTATTTGGTGGGATACCAAAGCGCCAATCTAGGATCGCCGCTCTAATACCAAGTTAGAGGAAATAATTAACTTGTTATTCCTTGGAAACCTTACATCTCTTTATATAAAGAGAGATGTAGGTAAATTACATAAGAGGACCAAAAGAATAAAAAAAGACAGAAATATAATAAAGCAATAACAAAAAAGGAGATATTGTAACAAGTAATCCTACTGCCATCTCTCAAAGTCTGGCGATTGAGCTCCAAGGGCAAGCTTGGTTAAAATATAAAGTCTCTTTTGTGCTCTGACAAATATCTTGAATGCATGGGATCATAGAAGATAGTTTTAGGCACCGTTAAATTTCATAAAGGTGCCCGAATCACAAATAAGGTAGTGGACGTCATAGGTTTGACTTCAACAGTATTAGGTCTTGACGTCACCATGTGAAGGCAGAAGCAGTCTAGCTGATCTACATTCAAAACAGCAAGAATGAGTCCAACATCATTAAATCAAAAGCCAATGACAATCAGTAAGAGTGCCCCCAGTCACGTCATATGATACACACATCTCGAGGCGTAAAAAGAAGCATCGAGAGCACAGATTGCCCCCTTAGTCACCAGAAGCACCAGCAACGTTGTTGGGCCCCTGGTGATATTGGTAGCGTTAGTGCAGGCATCACTACTATTGGTGGCACTGGCCACACCCTGTGCCTCCAGCGACACTACAGATGACCCTCTTAGAGGTGCTGTTGGGTTCTAGAACAAAGAAGCGAGAATAAGAGAGAAGAAAAGAGACATCTCTTTCTTCTAAGGTTTTCGTAGGAGCTGCTGAAGCACAAATAGCCTAGGGCACCCTACTCTTATACCATGTTAGAATAGAAGGAAATGTTGCATCTTATTACAAGAAACCGTAACCCTTTTCTATAGAGAGAGATTAATGGATAAATTATAGGGAAGACCTATAAGAAATAACAAATATCACAAAAACATCGCCAATAAGGTCATTCTCTAACAACATCCTTGTCAATCAAGAATTTTATAGTTATTGTACATAAATAATTTTCCATCAGAGATGTTGCTTTACACTATTTTTTTGGATAAGTACCAGATTTTTTTTTCATTAATGAAAAGTATCTGCTTCTCAAAAAAAATTTGAAGAGCATCCTAGAAAAAGAAAACAGGTCCTTTCTTTGTATAATGAAGGAAAGAGTAGAGTTAATAGGCATCATAAAGTTATAAACATTTAAGAAAAGCAAGATGACTAGACAATGTGATGAATATATAATGATGACAAGAGAGAGAATTCCATAATAGTCAGTAGAAATGAGTAAGTTATTATTTCAAGAAAATTCTACACCTCTTTATATAGAGGAAGTGGTGTAGGTAAAATATAAAGGACCAAAGAATAAAAATAATAATAAAACAAGACATAAAGACATATATATAGGGAAACTATAACACTCCCCATCAAGCTAGAGCATAGATGTCAATCATCTTAGCTTGTCATGGCAGCTATTAAATGGAGTTTGACCAAGTGGCTTGGTTAAGACATTTGCTGTCTAGTCCTCTGAGGAGGCAGTAGTGTAGATGATCCCCTTCTGGATGAGATCCCATGTATAATGACAATCAATATCCACATGTTTCGTGCACTCATGAAACATGGAATTGTTGACAATGTAAGTAGCTGCTAGGTTGTTACACCTCATCTCCATCGACTCCTCTATCTAAACATGCAAATCTCTCAGGAGATATCGGATCCACACCATCTCTGCAGCAATTTGTGCCATAGCATGATACTCTGACTCTGCACTCGATCTGGACACAACTGTCAGTGTCTTGCTCCTCCAAGTGACTACATTCCCAGCAACAAAGGTGCAGAAAACAGTAGTCGACTTCCTGTCTGCAAGACAGCCTGCATAATCAACATCTGAACATCGTATAACTGCCATAGGATACCCTTTTCTGAATAACAGCCCACGTCCAGGTGCTTTCTTCATGTATCTAAGCACCTGCATAGCAGCATCTCAATGTTGCTTCGTGGGCTTATTCATAAACTAGCTCAACCTCCCTACAGCAAAGGAGATGTCTGGTTTGGTAATGGTCAAGTACAACAATCGACCAACCGTCTGTAGCTCTTGCTCTCCACCTGTTGTGCCTCAGTGTCATACAGATGGACCTCGGGATCCATGGGTACATTTGCTGCCTTTACCCCAAGCATCTCAGTCTCCTGGAGAATATCAAGAGCATACTTTCTCTGACTAGCTACAATTCCTTCTTTTCCTCTAGCGACCTCAAGGCCCAAAAAATATCGTAGAGGACCTAAGTCCTTCATAACAAAATGCTACGCCAATTCCTGTTTGACTTATCCAATCCCTTCTGTATTATCTCCTATAATGATAAAATTATCAACAAACACAAGGAGCACCACAACTCCCTTGTCAGTCCTCCTAACAAATACGAATGATCTGAAGTAGACCTCACCATGCCCAATCCTTCCACAACCTTTGACAGTTTGTGGAACCATGCACGAGGACTTTGCTTGAGCCCATAGATCACCTTCCTCAGCCTGTAGACACGCTCCCCCTCAGCCTCAAACCCAGGGGGCTACTGCATATATACTTCTTCCTAAAGATCACTATATAAAAATGCATTCTTTACATCTAATTGATGTAACTCCCAATCTCTGTTTGCTGCAACAAATAAGAGAATCCAAACCATCGAAAGTCGTGCCACCAATGAGAATGTGTCAAAGAAGTCTATCCCATAAATCTGGATAAACCATTGGCCACCAACCAAGCCTTATGCCTAGAAATAGACCCATCAGGGTTATATTTCAAGGCCAAGACCCATCTGCATCCTACCATCCATGCAGTAGGTGGTCTCATCGTAAGCTCCTACGTGCCTTGCGAACACAAAGCTACCATCTCCTTCATGGCCTGAAGCCACTTAGGATGAAGCATGGCCTTCATATAAGATGTGGGCAGCTTGGATGCAAATACAGCAAAAGTAAATGTAGCAAACTGGGAAGCCAACCCATCACTGACAGAAGCACCTGTGATCCTATACTGAGCACAACTACAAGGCACCTTGCAAATGGCAATAGGACAATCACTATCCTCAATAGCCTCATCTGAAACATCGGTAACTTCCTACTCCTCTGGAATACCAGTAGGATCCTGTTCACTGTCCCTTTGAGAAACATCAAACACAGGCATATCAGTATCATCAACACATACCCGTGTGGGGGAGGATGACAATGTTGGGGTGGAAGAGGGGGGGTACTGTGACTCGTGGTTTATAAGTCATTGGAAGCTTGTACACAAATGGTTGTCCCTTGAATCTGCTATCTGTACTCGTAGGTAGTTGACGTGGAGAGAAATCTCCAAACTGTATAATAGGAACCAACATTGGTGTCGTCTCAACAATAGTAGGCATCCACTGAGCAATGAAGGAAAAATAAGGTACAACCTCATGGAAGGTGACATCCGCACTGACATGATGCCGTCTGGTCAAGGAATCATAGCACCTGTACCCTTTCTGGGTAGAGTTGTAACCTAAAAACACACACTTCACTGCCTGTGGTACTAGCTTGTCCCAGCTAGGTCCATTAATGTGAACAAATGCAACACAACCAAAAATACGAGGTGGCACATGAAACAACTCTCTATATGGATACAAAATCTAGCAAGGGATTTGTTCAGACAATACAGAGCTGGGCATTCTGTTGATCAAATGGAAGGCAATAAGACACACATCGCCCCAATAAATTTAACGAACATTGTGATGTATCATCAATGTTCGTGCAACATCCAGGAGATGTCTATGTTTCCTCTCTACTATCCGATTCTGTTGGAATGTATCAAGATAGGAGGTTTGATGTATGAGACCATTCAATCTGTAAAAATCACGCAATCTAGAAGTACAAAACTCCAATGCATTATCTGAGCACAAACATTTCACAATGGTAGAAAATTACATCTTTATTTCAAGAATAAAGTTTTGAATGACATTACCAACATCTGACTTATTCTTTAATAAAAATAACTATGACATGCATGAAAAATCATCCACAATGACTAGATAATATCTATGACCTTGTCTATCTGAAACACGACTTGACCCCAGACATCCAAGTGAATTAATTGAAACGTAAAATTAGTAGTTGAGGAACTAGCAGGAAATGAAGCCCGATGATGCTTCCCAAGCTGACATGCATCACAAGTAATCTCAATTGCCGGAGAGACATGGCGGAAAATCCAGCAAAACCTGTCCACAAGAAAATGTTCAAGATGGTAGTGCCACTGCAATGTAGTCCCTATAGCAAAACTAAACTCACCCTGACACGAAGCAGCAGTATCGATCTGGACTAGGCGATAGACCCCCCCTCTTCATGTCCACCAATCATCCTTTCTGTGAACTTGTCCTGTAATACACAGCCGACATCATCAAATATAACATGGCAGTTAAGGTCATTAGTAATTCTGCTCACAGATAAAGACTAATAGGGAATTCTAGTACAAACAAAAATCGAGCCAACTGTAGAGTAGACGAGAGAGATACCTCCCCCTATCCATCTACTATAGAGTGATGACCATCAACTACCTGCACAGATCTACCAGAAGAAACAGTTTGTATCTGTCTAAAACAACTCCGATCTCCACTTAAGTGCTGGGAGGCTCCAGAATCAATGAGCCATGTAGTACTACTGCTATGGGGAAGAACGAAAATACCAGAAGCACATTCCATACCTAACGAGGCAACTGCAGCGGTATCAAAAGTGGATGGAGTCTCATGAGTCACCTGAGTCAGTCTCTAGGCAAGAGCCTCAAACTTTGACTTGAGTACCATATTAGCCTCCATCTCTAGGGTCGAGGCAACCTAATTTGCCACAGGAGGACGACCATGCTTGGTCCAGCAACTAGCCTCCACATGACCAAT
This sequence comes from Thalassia testudinum, assembly GCA_037157565.1. Lineage (NCBI taxonomy): Eukaryota > Viridiplantae > Streptophyta > Magnoliopsida > Alismatales > Hydrocharitaceae > Thalassia > Thalassia testudinum. The sequence goes on along the minus strand of JAZHRO010000036.1, from coordinate 137,276,030 downwards.
CCATCCATAGTATGTGCAAGTGGGTCATGGTTTGCTAGGCTGTCCCCAGCCACGCCTACGCCCACAAGTGGATGGAACTCCATGTCCAGCTTCAACAGTAAAGGTCGAAGTCTGGCCGTCACCTCAAGATTACTAGATTTAATGGACAATCTACTAACCCTACTGTAAGCCTCCTCTAAAGTAGGAAGCTCTGTGAGGGTAAGCATCTGATCTCGTGCAAACTCATACTCAGAGCTCAAACCAGACAAGAACTTGAGCACCGTAAACTCCTTGCGATGCTCTCTCTGCGTCACACATGTGCACACTGGCCTGCATGAGTTGTTCTCCAACAAACCCTTTAGTCTGGCATAATACTGTGCCAGTGTCAGTCCATCCTACCTCAGCGAGAATGTGTCATGAGTGATCTGGAACACCTTGCTCAAGTTCTTCTCATGGGAATATGTATCATGAAGAGAGTTCCACATCTCTCTAGCAGTCCTGTAAAACATTATCCCATCTCCGATGTAAGCAGCCACGGCATTCATAATCCATGCTCTCACCATAGCATTGCCACGCTTCATGTGGCGTATTTCCCAGTTTTCTCTGTTGGCTCTAGCTCCAGGAGAGTATGTTCCTTATCATGATCTTCAACCGACGTAAGGAACATTGCAACCAATGGGTCGGATTTTTGATGTTCCCATAATCCATTACACTCTCAGACGAGCCTTCGGACTTTGGAGAGGCAGCCATGAAGCCAAATCAGGAAGAGAAATCATCACGAACAGATCACTTCATAGACGGGCTAGATTTGAATTAGAGGTTTGCATATCTACATGATGAACAGAAGGACCCCTTGGACAGACAGGCCTGGCAAGGGTGCAAGGGAAGGCACCCAAGATGGCCTCAAGGAGACCTAGGTCTCTCGCTGCAACCACAGGAGATGCGACCCTAGAACAAGGTCGCAGACACCCTGCAACCGACTGGATCAACGTCGCTGCGCCTACAAACCGCCACAGTGTCGCCATTGCACCGTCGTGCCGCCGCTGCTTCTACAGTGCCGCTGCTGCTGCTGCTTCTATAGATGGAGTGGCACTGTTGATCATGCTGTCGTCGCCGCCGCTGCACGCTCTGAGCTCCCCTTCAGCGCCGCTGCAGCTAGGTAGGAGCTCGAGGAGGCTACTGTATGGCGCCACCGACACGCACGAGAGAGGGGGGTATGGTGGTTTATGATTTCAGAGGCTTTTTCGAGTGGGATATTGAGAGCTCCAATCCAGAACCATCACTCTAATACCAAGTCGGTGGAAATAAGCAAGTTATTATTCCAAGAAAACCTTACACCTCTTTTTATAGAGGAAGAGGCGTAGGTAAAATATAGAGGACCAGAGAATAAATAAAATAGTAAAACGAGACAAAGACATATATATAGGGGTACTATAACAGTAACAATTGACACTTAGGCTGTGTTTGGCTGTGGCATGAGGGGCGGGATAAGGGTTAAGAGGTGGGATGGGATAGGAATAGCACAGATTCCAAGAAATTCACTCTTCCCATATATATTCCATCTTTCCATCACATCAAAACCTACTAATACTCTCTCTTTCCACATATAACACAAAAAATAATACTTAATAATTAAAATCCATCACATCAAAACCCACTAACTCTCCTCTCTCACAAAACCAGCATACCAATCATTAATAATCCCACCAATCATTATAATTCCACCAATCATTACAATCCCACTAACCAAACACCTTCTATACTTATTCCACTCATATTCTATCCCGATGTAGCACTATCCCCTACCAAACGCAACCTTAGGTGTTCAATAGAAGTCATGGAATGTCAATTCACTTGGTGAAAAAAAAAACAATTAAGTAAAAATTATTCTATTGGAGAGACAAACATCAAGGTTTTAGATAGATCGTTTCATCAGTCCAGCTATAGTTTTCAATATTTTCAAGAGATGAGGAATAATTAGAGGTTATGATCAACTTCAGACAGGGAGGAGATCATCCATTTCCTACTTTGTAGTAGTATCATCTTTGTTACAAGTTACAATTGAATCATTACAACAAAAAAGCAATCATACGTACGCATATTCACATGGGGAAATATATATACAAAAGCAAGTTGCAGTCCATGTAGATGTTTAAAAGACATTTTAAGGGGACTTTACAAGCGCTGTAGACCATGTTCTTTCTCAAATAATTCTTAAAAGAGACAAAAGATTAAGCTTAAAATGAGATTAAGACAAGTTTTCCAGAGGTTTCCTATCGAGCATGTCTTCTTTCTAATGATGCAAGCACATGGAGGAATGTGTTTAGTAAAGAGACAATGAGACATGTAACTTAGTTTCAGAAGAGTTCATACCAATTCAGGCTGCTTTCCTTGCAATGTCCTTCCTATACGTGCTGCCTCTTCAGGGCTCTTTGCAGACTTTATTTGATTAATAAAATTGTACGCAGTCTGATCATTCATGCCAACAAATTTTTGAGCCTGCAATGAATAAAGAATTAAGCTTTCCAAAGCCCAGTTCCCACATCTACCTACCCTCTTGAAGTTGAAAGTTGATTAATCCATGCTAAAGATAAGGACCAAGTAAAATAGAACTCCTTATTATGGACAATAATGGGTTACACCATATTGAAAACTTTTGCCACTAAGAATCATTTTATCTAAATGTTAAAGCTTTGTTATGAAAGTGGACCAACCTGATAGTAGTGTTCCACACTCGGCCAAGTATAGATTTCATCATTCTCATCAGTTAGGTCCACAGCATGAGGAGAGAAGTTTGAAAACACTCCATACGGATCCCATGTCTTATAGAAGAATATGATATTTGCATCATAAGGACAAACCATTGGATCAACCGCCGAGGTTTCATTAACTGAAGGAATGACAGGTGTAAGATCTGGAATTGGCTGAAGGAATCCACTGATGAGCATGTCTGGTCCAACCTGTGAACAACAATGACAGAACAGGAGCTGAATAACAGTCTTACATTAATAAAACAATTAACAAGAAACATATAACGTTTCTGAACAAGTTGCGTAATTAGAAACCCTCAAGATTAAAAATGCACTACCATTATTTGTCAAGATAAGAGATCCAATTTTACAGTGTTTAGTAGAGTGGCAAATTATAGAGACGGTGAGGAACTTCCTCCAGCACCCACAGTCAGTTTACATTTGAATATCATACGGTTTATTTCTTTTTTCAGGATTTCTAAATCATTAAATAAATGTTGATCTAATACCGCAAATAAATGAAAGGGCATCTTCTAAGCATAGGAAGATGTATGCAACATATATCCATTGAATAACATATTTTCACTTTATCTACCAGAGATAAAATGCACAAGCATTTGATGACCTAAATGAAGGCTAAAAAGGGAGATGGAAGCAGATAGCAAACCACGATGCAGTAATTTCTACAAAGATCCACCACAAGGCACTAAAGATCGAAGTTTTTGTTGCTTTCATGAGGATTTGCTACTTGTAGGCAGCATAACAATTGTGTTACAGCATATAATATTGTTGAGTTACGTTTAGTATGAGGGGGCATTTATTATTCTTATTTTTTGTGTTGGACCCATTATATTATTTTTCCTTTGTCTCTTTCTATATAAAGAGACATAAAGACGATTTGGTAAAATATGATTCTCTCTTTACTTCAACTTGGTATCAGAGCACCAGGTTGAGGTCTCCACCAAAAAAAAAACCCTAACCCTACCTTAAGCCTTCTCGCCAGGAGCTACAGCCGCCGCCACCGACGGCCGTGCCGGCACCAGATCGCAGCCGCTGCTGCAGCCGGTTCTTCACGCCTGCTGCAGCGCCTGATCGAGGCGCGGTAGCCACCTCTCACCACCTTGCTACAGCGCTCGCCACCATGTCGCAACACCGAGTTGCGACGCTGCTGCCGCCGCCAGCAACCACTCTAGCTGCAACGCTCGTCACCGCGCCGTAGCACCTGGTCACAGCGTTGCTGCCGCCGCCAGTAGCCGCTCCAGCTGCAACGCTCGCCACCACGCCGCAACGACTGGTCGCGATGCTCCTACCGCCCCATTGCAACAAGACCACCTCCCGATCACCGCTGCTGCCTGCTGCTCTCCATCTCTCTCCTCGGGGATGAGGATTTGAATCAAAAAAAAATCCTCCTACGAGTGGTATGAACTTAATCTTTTGATCTAATTTGGGTGTGTATTCCACGTAGTGAATGGTTTTTGGGGTGTGTATTCCCCAATGAAATGTTGTTCTTTAGTCTGTGGATTGTGGGGTGTGTATTCCCCAAGTTTGTTAGTGCAGTTTATTCAGGATTTCAGACCCATTGTTTGGGCTAACTCTTGTGTGCTTGGAGTTACAATGTCTACATCATATGGTTCTGAGGTGTCTTCAGGACAGAATACAGAAAGTGGGGTGTATAAGAGCCCCTTCTTTGCTCCAATTACGAAATTAAATGAGACCAATTAACCCCGTTGGTCTCAGACCTTTCTTGTTTCTGTGGAAGGTCATAAGAAGAAGCATGTGCTTATGGAAGCACCACCGGATCAGAAAATAGGAAAGTATGCGACTTGGAATCGGGATGATGCTATGGTGAGAGCCTGGATTTTGAATAGTGTCATTCCAAGGATTGGTGAAGTTATGTACTACAGCACTGCCAAAGAGATGTGGGATGGCTTGAAGACGACTTATTCACATAAGTTGAATTCAACTTAAGTATTCCAGATCCACTGTGACTCATGCCATCTCAAGCAAGAAGAGATGAGTCTGTCTCGATATTACTCTACTATGAAGGGATTATTGGAGAAATATAATGCATGTAAACCAATGTGTACTTCTACATGCAGGGATCACAGGAAGGAGTTTGCAGCCCACATATTTCTTGCAGGGCTAAGTGATCACTATTCTGCAACTCGTTCACAGATTCTGACTCTCTCTGAGATTCCTCCTATTGAGGAGATTTACAGGAGGCTGAGTAGGATGCAAATTCAGCCTACACATGATGTTGTCACCAACACGTCCTCGGCTCATGCTGCTGTTAGCACTCATGGTGGTTGTGGAGGCTTCTTTCGCGGCAAAGGCAGGAGCAGGACTGATGGTGGTCGAGGCAAGCCTACATGTTCTTATTGTGGCAGGCTTGGCCATGTTGAGGCGAAGTGTTGGAATAAACTTGGTTGTCCTACTGTTGCCAACCAGGCTTTTGTTACAGCATCTCCAGGTGTGAGCAATGGGGCAGTATCTCTTGCAGAAGCAGACTATGATGCAATTGTGCAGCGGCTAGCACAGTTGACTCGTAAACAGCCTTAATCCTCCAGCATTGTAGCCTATGCATCTGCATCAGGTACGAAAGGTTCATGGTTGATTGATTCTGGTGCATCTAACCATTTGACAAGAAATTCCTAGTGCTTTGGGGAATTACAGAAGACATCACAGGAACATTCAGTACAGTTGGCAAATGGTAGGCATGCCCCCATTTGTGGTAAGGGAGGGGTACCTGTTATACCCTCCATGCATCTTGCTGATATATATTATGTGCCGGATATGGTAATGCAACTGCTATCTGTTAGTTCTATTACCAAGCAGTTGAATCATTGTGTTATTTTTGACGATGTTTAGGGTTATACTACAGAGATACCTACCTCCTACCAACAGGCTCTGCTACACCTACATTGGAAGGAGGCCATGGAAGAGGAGATATCTGCACTCACTGATAGAGGGACATGGGAGTTATCTACTCTACCTTCTAGTGCACACTTAATTGAGGCCAGATGGGTCTTTACCCTGATGGGTCTATTTCTAGGTACAAGGCTCGCCTTGTAGCCAACGGATTCACCCAGACTTATGGGATAGATTTCTTTGACACTTTCCCCTGTAGCATAACTCTCCATAGTCCGTATTCTTGTCTCTGTTGCGGCTCATTATGGATGGCGTCTTCACCACCTAGATGTTAAAAATACCTTTCTATATGGCGATTTGGAAGAGATATACATGCAGCAGCCACCTGGTTTTGAAGTTCAAGGGGAGTGTGTATGCAAACTTCGTAAGGCTATTAATGGCCTTAAGCAAAACCCTCAAGCCTGGTTTCAGCGTTTGTCTAAGGCACTTTCTACGTTCGGGATGCAAAGATCTTCTGATCATTCCTTATTTGTTAAGAAGACCAGTACTGGTACCGTGGCTTTATTGGTATATGTTGATGACCTCATTCTTACAGGTGATGATGTAGATGGTATTACTCAGGTGAAGGAGTATTTAGCTCACCAATTTGTTATGAAAGATCTTGGTAAGCTGAGATACTTTTTGGGTATTAAGATCGCCACGAGCAAGTAGGGCATAGTGATGTTTCAAAGAAAGTATACACTTGATATTCTTCAGGAGACAGGCATGCTCGGATCCAAGGAAGCCAACATTCCTATGAATGCTAAAGTTCATCTATTTGATGATACAATGAAGGTAGAGGACAAAAAGGTCTATCTGCAGCTTGTTAGGAAGTTATTGTATCTAATCATCACCAGGCCAGACATTAGCCTTACAATGGGTAAGCTAAGCCAGTTCTTAGACAAATCCAGTGATGTTCACTAGTAGGCAGTTATGCAAGTGTTGAGGTACATTAAGGACTATCCAAGCAAAGGCATTTTATTTCAGAAGACGAAGGGCCCTATGTCAGTAGTGGCTTACTCTGATACTGATTATGTAGGAGATGTAGGAGACAGGCGATCTACTACCGATTTTTGCACATTTGTGGCTGAAAATTTGGTGATTTGGAGGAGCAAGAAACAAGGTGTTATTTCACGCTCTAGTACAGAGTCCTAGTATAGGGCTATAGATCATACTATAGCCGAGATGATATGGATCAGATCTTTGTTACGAGATCTTCATGTTGAAATTCAAGAGCCTATGGAGATGCATTGTGATAATCGGGCTGCAACATATATTGTTAATAACCCCATGTTTCATGAGAGGATGAAACATGTGGAAGTAGACTATCACTATACCAGGAGCCTGATTCAGCAAGGTCTACTTCGTACAACGTGTCTTGCCTCTACTGATCAGGCTGCTGATGTATTTACCAAGCCACTGCCAAACCCCAGGTTTGACAAGTGTAGAAGCAAGCTGAGCATAGTGGATACATATGCTCCAACTTGAGGGGGAGTGCTGAGTTACGTTTAGTATAAGAGGGTATTTATTATTCTTATTTTTTGTATTGGACCCATTATGTTATTTTTCCCTTGTCTCTCTCTATATAAAGAGACATAGGGACGACTTGATAAAATAAGATTCTCTCTTTAGTTCAACTAATACAATCAACGATTGTGCCTATTTCAGCAATTAAACTTAGCTTTTTAATATTCAAGGTCCCAAAGGATCTTTACAGGAAACAAGACAACAAGCAGCGCTTCTATATTGATTGATTTTTTTTTTTTTTTGAGCGAGTTCTATATTGATTGATAGCATACTAAGTCGTCTCCTAAGACTAGAAAATTGCATCAGTATTCTCAGGTATCTACGTATTCTTTCCTCTTTATCCTAATTGCTCCTACTTCCCATCATCTATCACATGCACGTGAGACAAAGTCGTGTAATAGCAACAATGTTGGAAAAGGAACTGTTTGTGATTTAAATAAATATCCTAACCCCTTCAAGCAGGATTTTCTGTAACTTTTAGTCTTGACTTATCATCCCACACAAACAAGGGATGGAATCAAAGCTAGATCAAACAAATATAAAGACAATCAGAATATGCAGGAAAATTCTAATAACTGATAATTTCTTAGAACTACAGCACTTCTTGAGATCCAAGTCATGCATACTTCTACTACATGCCAGAAATCAAAATACAAATTGCATTTCCTTTTTCAGATAATTTACAGCCAAACCCAAAAAGCTCAATTGTTATGGCCATCTCCAAACGCTAAGCACAGTCATAGCATGCATGTTTACTTACGAAATGCTATGTTCCATTATTCTATCTCATTGTAATATCCAAAATCAGAACCTATTCCACACGACGTGAGGAGGTTTTCATAGATTCTTCACAGTCACCATGATATTTCCCAACTCAGCATTTCCTTCTGGCACTATCTTTGATATTCCCAAATCAAAAACTCATGAAATTATGGTGTGATTACAAGGATTGTAAATGTCAACTTCGTCTAAAGTATTCTGGGCAATTGGCTTGTGTGAAGAAAAATGAATAACTATTTTTGGATCTCTTCTCTATATAGAGAGATGCACCAAGGAGAAATTACATAGATAAAGAATGAGAAAGCATAAGAGAATTGTACATAATAACACAAAATCTAAAACTCTCTTCGTGACTCCCTTCTTGACTTGTTGATCTCCTTCCCTGGCAGAAAAATCTCTCTAAATTTCACCATGCCCAACTTGAAGGAAATGCCAAAAAGATAGAAGAGTATGGAAAAGCTTTTGTGAGGACATCAACTCATACTCACCAGACAAATATGGAGCACAAATCTGGCATGCAAAACGGCATCTTTTATGGAGTGACTGTCAATGTTTATGTGATCTGTGCATTCACTGAAGGTGTGATTACTAGCAAGGTGGCAAGTTAATCATCAAAAATATAGGAACAGGCCTCTCCACTAATATACAAAAAATTCAAAGACTGATTCCAAGGAAATTTAAAATTAGCGTGAGCCATTGCCCTATACTCCATACTAGGTCTGGAGACAACAGTCCACTTCTCCAGACAGCAAGTTTCCTACCAACAAAGGGATCAGAACGAGTACTAGGCCTCTTTATAGGCCTCACAGTAATCTACAGCAGGGAACCTAGAACCTAAAGGTGACCTCAAAATATAAAACCATTTCCTAGAGAAGACTTGAGATATATCAATATCTAACAGGTAGCTTCTTTATGCGACTCCTAAACCTATCTATGAATTGGCTAATATGCCCAACAGAAACAAGACAAGTCACCATCAGGTATAAGGCTTGCCAACCAAGGGCCCGTAGTGTCCAATATATAGACATGGAGCAGTATTTGATGTTGGCTCTTCAACACCCAGGGCTATAGTTGGCTCTACAGGTTGATTGTTTGCTCATTAAAGTAGTATGTGAGATAGTTTAGAACTTTAGATGACAATTTGGTCCAAATCTGGTGTGGCCATAGTGGGAAGAAATGATCGAAGTGCTTTATTGAGAAAACCCTACGCCTCTCTATATAGAGAGAGATGTTGGGAAAAATACATAAAAGAACCAGACAAAATATAAAGATAACTAAACAATCCCCAATAAACATAAACGAGAAATATAAATAGGAGAATCAACACTCCCCCTCAAGTTGGAGCATAGATGTTAATCATACTTAGCTTAGAACAACAATAATCAAATGCCGATCGAGGTAGAGGCTTTGTGAACACTTCAGCAGTCTGGTCCTCAGATGCAACATAAGTAGTATGTAGCAAATCACGTTGTATGAGATCTCTAGTATAGTGGCAGTCAACCTCAACGTGTTTGGTGAGCTCATGGAACATCGGGTTGTTGGCTATATATGTAGCAGCCCGATTCTCGCATCGCATCTCCATAGGTTCCTCAATCTGGATGTGTAAATCATGCAGTCTGAGACTGCATCCAAACCATCTCTACAGTAGTTTAGGCCATCGCCTTATACTCTGATTCTGCACTGGAGTGAGAAACTACCCCTTGTTTCTTGCTCCTCCAAGTAACCAGATAAACAACCACAAAGGTACAGAAACCAGTAGTAGATTTCCTGTCAAGCACACATCCTACATAATATGCATCAGAATATCCTACAACTGTCATAGGAGAGCCTCTCTGGAAGAGAATACCATGACCTGGTGCTTTCTTCAAGTATCTAAGCACCTGCATAGTTGCCTGCCAGTGCAACTTTGTTGGTTTCTCCATAAACTGGCTGAGTTTACCTACTGTCAAGGCAATATTCGGTCTAGTAATGGTCAGATACAACAGCTTGCCTACAAGCTGTCTGTACGCTCTGCTATCAGCTACCTCTGCCCCCTCATCATGTAAGTGTGCCTTGGGGTCCATAGGAATATTGGTTGGCTTGAACCCCAGCATGCCTGTCTCCTAATGGACATCCAACGCATACTTGTGTTAAGAAAGAACAATCCCATCTTTACTCCTAGAAACCTCAATCCCCCAAAAAGTATCTACGCTGGCCTAGATCCTTCATAACAAACTTCTATGCAAGAGACTCCTTGTCCTGTCTTATCTCAGCCTCATCATTGCTGGTGACAATCAGATCATCTACATAAACCAGTAGTGCTACAATACCATTCTCCATTTTCCTGGCAAACAGAGAATAATCTAAAGAGGACCTCTGCAGCCCCATCCTCTGCAACACATCTAACAACTTCTGAAACCAAGCTCTCAAGCTCTACTTCAAGCCATAAATGGCCTTCCTGAGTCTGCACACACTCCCCCTAAACCTCAAAACCTAGGGACTGCTGCATGTAAACCTTCTCCTGAAGATCACCACAAAGAAAAGTATTCTTCAAATCAAGCTGGTGTAACCTCCAATCTCTGTGGGCAACAACAGAGATGAGTACCTGAACAGTTGCAAGACGTGCAACAGGAGAGAAAGTATCAAAGAAGTCCACCCCATAAGTCTAGGTGAACCCCTTTGCCACCAACCTGGCCTTATAACTTGAAATAGACCCATCAGGATTGTATTTCAAGGCAAAGACTCATCTAGAGCCAACAAGTTGCGCACCTGTAGGAAGCAAGGTAAGATCCTAAGTCTGTCTATTTTGAAGTGCGGCCATCTCATCCTCCATGGCTTGACGCCATTTAGGATCAAGCATGGCCTGCTAATAGGTAGACAAAATGTGTGACGTTGTAAGTGCTTGACAGAAGCTACTAAACTGAGGAGCAAGACCATCGATAACCAAACTACCTGCAACACGATATCTGGACTCACATATACGGGGTGTCTTCCTAATAGCAATAGGAAGGTCAAAATCATCTGGTACCTCTGACTGAGTCGCTGCAGAAGGAGCCTCACTACTGTGGCAATTTGCACTATCAGGGGAATTAAGTCTAACTAAACTATCACTGCCATCAAAGTCGATCTCAACTGCCTGTGAAACATCAGTCACTGGTGTGGCCGATGGCTTTTGTAGTGTCACATGAGGTCTACCATATGTGTGTAGAGGACCATGCAATCTCTGGTAGTCATCCATGGGGGTAGTGGAGCCTGAAGAGGTCGATTGAGGTATGGAGACCGGAATATCCTCAAGTGAAATCAGAGAAATAGGCATGAGAGCTACATCATCATGAGCACTCGTCTGTCCAACAACAGAAAAATATGGTGTTGTCTCATGAAAAGTCACATCAGCACTGATATAATACCTGTGGTGGATGGTATCATAGCATCGATACCCTTTTTGACTCCTAGAGTACAGTAATAAGACGCAGTTAACAACGCGAGGAGCAAGCTTGTCACGTCCTGGTGATGGCACATGAACAAAAGCAACACATCCAAAACTCCTAGGAGACACGTGGAAAAGCACACCATCTGGATGTAACAGGAGAATCGGTATCTGCTCGTGAAGAACTGAACTCGACATCCTGCTAATGAGGTAGGTCACCCTCGAAACAGCATCCCCCAATATCTCTATGGAACATTGTGGTGGGATAAGAAGAGTGTGGGCAACCTCTAATAGGTGTCTGTGCTTCCACTTGGCAATTCCATTCTGCTGTAAGGTATAGGGACAAGAAGTCTGATGGATAATCCCATGAGTCCTGTAAAACTCTGCAAGTCTAGTAGTGCAGAACTCGAGAGCATTATCTGTTCGTACAATCTTCACTGTAGCAAAATACTAAGTCCAAATCTCCAAAAGAAGAGTCTCTATAATACCTCCAACCTCTACCTTGTTCTTCATAAGAAACACCCAGGATACTCTAGTGAAATCGTCGACAACAACGAGATAGTAACGATGTCCTATCCTGTCTGGAACTCTACTCGGTTCCCAAACATCCATATGAAATAACTCAAAGGGAGCAGCTGATCCAGGAGAAGTACTGGCAGGGAATGAAGACCGATGATGCTTATCCAATTAACAAGCATCACACCTAATAGTAACAGAAGAAGCATCGCAGCCTCCAGTAGTGTCATCGGTCTTCACAAAATAGCCAGGCACCTTCCCCTTAAAGTCCTTAGTGAAGTACCTGCAGCCTTTCTCGCAATCAGTAACAAGGAGCAACTTCAAACCCTCGAACCAGAGCGAGTCATTTTCAAATAGAGAGCTATCCCTTGCAAAAGAAACAAGGAAGGAGCCAACAAAAGCATTGCCAACCCCAGACCAAACTACTACAGAGGTGATCACAAGAGGATCACCTCCTCAGAACCATCATAGGGATGATTGCACCGCCGATCCCCACCGGTCGCAACCTCAGACGGCCACTACGATGTCGCCTGATGGTTGGCAGTGATGCTACCACTTGCTGCAGAGCACCACCAACAACCCTTGGACCAACAGCGCCACCACCAACTGCTATAACGAGTCGCAGCGTCGCTGCTGGGTCTATCAACCCTCACCAGGGCACCGCTCGGTGGTTCGGAGGCTTCTGCGTCGCTGCAACCCCGTTGCAAGGGCTGAATCAAGCCTCAGGAGCGCCGCCTCCAACTGTTAGGGCTCCTACGTAGGGCCGAATCGAGCCTTAGGGGCTGAATCAAGCCTCAAGGGCACCGTCGAGGGCCACTAGGGCTCCTGCGTGCGGCCAGAGGGCCGCCGTAGACTGCTGCCACAGCCGAGGAAGGAGATAAGAACGGGATTCGATGCTAGGGTTTAGGAGGTCTTGAGGGGTGAGATACCTAGAGTCACGGTCTAGGACCGATGCTCTGATACCAAGTGGGAAGAAATGACCAATCTACTTTAATGAGAAAACCCTATGCCTCTCTATAGAGAGAGATGTTGGGAAAAATACATAAAAGAACCAGACAAAATATAAAAATAACTAAACAATCCCCAGTAAACATAAACAAGAAATATAAATAGGAGTATCAACAGCCATTAAAGCATTGAGAGAGCATTTCACTAGCTCAAGAGGACTGATAAGAGTGTATCTCTAGTGTACGAGTTATCATGCCCACGGTAAATGCTAGGTAACCAAATACGAAGTGCATAACTACTACAGGCATCTAAGTAGTAACCCACTCCAAGATGATTGCTCTCTCATTGTGACTTAGAGACTAGAATAGCATAACCAAGACAATGGCAGATCCTCTACCCCCACAAGGATGGAGCAACAAAAGTGTTGAGAATCCAATAAAGTCACAGCACGACGAGCCATATCATCACAATAGGTATTAAGTGGAAGTATGGCGTACGTAGCTAAGGTATCCTTACTGATTGATAGATTTAATCCTTGTTCCTACGAGACCTAATCTATTGCATCTGTTTTTATTATTAAAACCAGATCACTTGGGAGCATTGGTATGCATTTGTAGTGGCATATCTAGTTTGGCGGTGAACCATGGGAATCCTATGTTGATCCCCTTCAACAAGGCAACTAAGGAGGCTGCATCTATGTCTACTCCCTTGCGAATGAATCCGACACATTTGCCTATCACCTATCTAGGATTTCCTCTAAAGGGGAAAGAGGGTGACAGTTGAAGACTGGTTACCTCCGATTGATAGGCTTGAGAGGGTAGCTGGTTGGAGGGGTCGTGTTCTCTCAAGGGAGGTCATCTCGTGTTGCTCAGATTTGTGCTTTCAGCCGTCTCTGTTTTCCACTTCTCTATTTTTTGGCTGCCAAAGACAGTGTTAAAGAGGATTGATGCCATTAGAAGAAAATTCTTTTGGAAGGAGCTAGACCAAGAGGGGAGCTTCATGTCCTTGGTCCAATGGGACAAGAAATGTAGGCCACTCGGAAAGGGCAACCTGGGTGTGCTCCATCTACGCAACTTCAATGATGCCCTTCTCTTGAGGTAGGTGGTCAGGTTGTTCTAATCATGATACGATGTGGGATAAGTTGATGCAGGACTCTTATGGTACTTTGGTAGATTGGCAGGATAGCTCAAGGGGGGCTTCTGCTTTTTGGAGTGGGATTTTCAAGGTGATGGGATGGGTGATGCACTTTTTTAGGTTGATGTTGGGTGATGAGCGCACATTCCTCTTCTGGGAAGATGATTTGAGGGGCTCATGCGCTTTGGCAATGGTTCACCCACATTTGTATGTGTCATTGTCAAACAAGCTTTGTTTCATTGCAAAGGTTTGGGACGAAACCCTCCCTAATGGAGGTGGCTCTTAGGCTCCACGACCGATGGGGCATTTATCAAAGGCTAGGGCCCAAGAGTTCGAGCAACTCCTGGGAGCCATTCTTCACTTCTCTCCAAGGGTAGGAAACCTGGATGCGTTACCTTGGCAAATGGACAACTTGACAGTGAGCAGGGCCTATGCTTTACTCTGTGATGAGGTGGTACTTGATGATCCTTTCCCAGTGATTTAAATGCCGACGGCATGTCGGCGAGAAAGGCCTTTTTTGGGAAAAGCCCATGCCAACATGGTAAAGTTGTCGAAATGCTGGGATATCGTTGGCATGCCACCGATATGGTCGGCATGCCAATGAAATAGATGGGCATGCCAAGGCTGTTGCTGGTCCGTCATTGACATTCTTGTCAACATGCCCACGAAATGCACATTTAGAATTTCATCGATACGACATTGAAATCGGCATTTCGAACCTTGTCCTTTCCTGGGACTGAATTGTTCACTCTTTTGGAAGATGAAGATACCATACAAGTTGAAGATTTTCTTGTGTCTCCTCCAGTGAGGCAGGCTGGTCACAAAGGTTAAGAGGAGGTTATAGGTTGAAGGCGATGATGTGGTGTGCTCTCTGTTAGGAGAATGAGTTGTCTTGTCTCATTTAGAGACCTCAAGGGCTCTTATATAGAGAAACCCCATTAGCTAAAATATAAGGGGACCCTTACACAATAACGAAATATAAAAACAAGAGATATAGACTGTCAACACTACCCCTCGAGATGGAGCATAAACATTAGACATGCTTAACTTGGAACATAGAAATTTCAGCCACTTCCTTACAAGCCTTAGCAAAGATGTCAACTATTTCATCCTCACTGGAAATATATGGAGTGGAAATCTTCCCAGTCATCACAACATCCTAAACAAAATGACAATCCAATTCTATATATTTAGTCCTCTCGTGAAAGGTGAGATTGTTGGCAAGAAAGGTAGTAGTTTTATTATCGTAGTACATGGGGATAGGCCCAGAAACCTCAACACCAAAGTCATCAAGATAGACTTGATCCAAAGAGTTCACAAGTGGTATATGCTATAGCCCAATATTCTGACTCTGCACTAGATCTAGAGACAACATTTGCTTCTTGCTCCTCCACATGACCAAGTCACCACCAATGTAAATACAATACCCCATAATTGATCGTCTGTCCTTGTGGACACCAACATAATCAGCATCAAAATATCCACACCCATCAAGGTGACCATGCCTCTGGAAGAATAAACCCTTTCCAAGAGAATTCTTCAGATACCACAAGACCTAACATACTCTTGCCCAGTGTGCCTCCCTGGGCACCTGCATGAACTGGCTCAATCTATCAACTACATAGGATATATTTGGTCTTGTCATAGTCAAGTAAAGCACCTCGCCAATCATGGCTCTATATCTGGTAACATTGTCACGCCCCAAAAACCCAGGCCCCCAACGAGGGTCGGAGTTCTAGGAGTAGAAACAAAAAGAGGTGTTGGTTTATTTGATTCAGGTTGTACCAAACTAAGTCAAGTTATCAAAGAGTTCCATTTATTAACAAAATGGAAGAAAATATCGGAAGAACGACACATAAAGATGATTCCCATCACAAACTAAACACGCACCAAGCAAGCATATAGAGCAAAAAACCATTGTAAATCCAAAGCATAAAGGTACCTACAATTGCCACCCGACAAAACCTACCCTGCAACAAGTCCTACTCGTTGACGCACGATGGCAACACCTGAAAAAAGGTCACAAAATAGGGATGAGTCAAGTGACTCTATAGAGAACAAACAACTACTGTAATTCAATAAAAATGGAGTAGTGTACAATTTCACTAGTCGGCTAGATCCCTAGTCCAAACACAAAATCCCAAGTTTCAATTCCCTACCCAGTTTCACCTAACCAACACCGTGGTGCAAACCTATTAATCATTCTTGTTGATTAATGCTACATGTTCTACATAACTATCCCAACGATCCAAGATCCTGACACCTGCTACTCCGATCCCTGGAGTGACTAAATCAACCTTTCCTCCTAAAGGAGATCCCGATGTACCCTCTCCAATGGTACACTTGTACCATAACCCCTCCTCGACCTTCAGAGAGATTAAAACACGCATGTCCACCAGACAAGAATACACAATCCGGTGGCTAGAACATTGACTACACCCGAGGTCCTTGGAAAACTATTTCACACAAGACATCCCCAAGTTCCCAATCCAAATGATTCAGCGGGAGAGATTCCCCACTTTACCCCCGTGATCTCTAGAAGACTATTCCACCCAAGATCATCCACATTCCGATGCCTTGGATCCTTGGAAGAATTTTACAGAGGATCACCTGCGATTCTCGTCACTCGAGATCCCTGGAAAGCTATTCCACACAAGATCGATTGAGTTATGAAACCTGAGATCCCTGGAAGACTATTCCACACAAGAACTCAACACGCCTTGCATCGAGTCGGATTCAAGTCGTTCTCAATACTTCGTCTCCATGACGGCACCCCATGTAATCCTTACTAGGAACTATTCTAGTTCCAAGGTTGAACTGTGGCAACTTCTAGCTGCCCCGAATTCCCAAGTCTCCAACCCGAGACAATGAAGTCACGATTCACAAAGTCCCAGTGTCTCGCCTTACGAGCTCATCTCTTCGACCTAGTCGCTCCCTAGTCTTTTTTCCCTGATCAATACCAGATCAGGCAACCCTAAAGACCTACTAGATCGCCTGGGTCTTATCCAAGACTTAGGATCCAAGCATTTTGTTTATTAGACTCTAGTCGAGTCATCAACATTTGGGTTCAATCTTATGCTTAGTTGGATTAAATCGACTTTTAATCCCCTTCTTAGGTTTCAAGAGTTCCTTGCCTCCTAAGCTCAAGCAAGGTGGAACATACGCACCGATACTGATACTAATATTAAATATCGGTGCTAGGCATCGCCAACCCACTCCAAGCCATCGTGTGCCAATGCCGGTACTAAGCTCTAGTACCAATATTAGGCACCCACAGTCATGGCCACTGAACTCAACCAGCACCGCTACTAGTCACCAATACAGGTACTAGGTGCCTTTAGTCCCAGGCTTATGACCCTTTTTAGTCAAGACTAAGCCAACCAATACCGATACTCGGTGCCTCTAGCACCAAGTTTCGAACTCCAAATCACCCATTCAATTACCCACATTCACCACCAAACTACACATGATAGAAAATGCAAATCCAAGTATTTTCAATGATCAATAAACACGTATATCAAGGGAAAATTGAGGAAAATTATTTCCATTTGTTTAAAACCCTAATGCCAAAATGAACCCCTCAAAACCCTTAAAGGGCAACACATAAAAAGGCTTGGTCCCATGCCACCGAAAATCCACATACATAGACCAATTTGATGTCCTAAAACCTTTCCTCTACCGTTACATGGTTAAGTCCTACAAAACCAATTAGGATCCATTTAGGTTCATTAGGAAGTTTTAAAACTTATTCAACCATGCATTAGGCCATTAGGGCTCTATTGCAAAAATTCGCCTTATGCTCCCAAGCCTAAGTCTCTCATTATCCTAGATTAGGCCCTTTGATCATGAAGACTTGCTTAAGTTCTAAGTAGGGTTTAAACAATATAAATCTAATTAAAACATAAGGAGAGCATATAATCTATCAAAAGTTCCCTTAATTCCCTTTTTAGCAACAACACCATCGATTTGGCCCCAAAGCCTATTTGGATGATATAATTCCATTGTGCAGCCACTACCCCCAAAATCATGATCCAACCCCATCTTTGGCTCATTCAAAGCATTCCACATCATAAGAAACGAGAAAATAAATCAAGGCAAGGTAATATTCCCTACCTTGGAGATGGAACCTCTTCCTTCTTTGTTCCCTCTATGCGAGCAATAGGCACAGCAATAATAACATCAACAACAGTAACTGCAGCAACAACTTCAGCACCAGCAGCACCAGCTATAACTCCTCCGGCGACGTAGCAGCAGTGGCGGCCGACAAAGGGATGGCTAGCTGGCAAGGGTGGCTGGCTGGTCGGTGGGGCAAGGGAGAGCTGAGGGTGAGGATTGCTTCATCGGAAAAGAAGGGAGTGGCTTGGGATGCAAGCAAATGGATTTTTTTTTTATTTCTAATCTTATTTACCTTATATAAAGGGTATAAAAATTGCACAGAAGCCCTTCTACCCAAAATGTATCTTTTAAAGAGTTTACAAACCCATCTTGCATCAACAAATGCCGCTCAACTTTTCATTTCTTACACATTTATTTTTAACTTAAAGGGATTACTTATTTCTAAGGCCCTTAATCCATTATTAGGCAACCAATTAGGATTTTAACTAGCCTCTTAAATACATTAAAAATCCAAGCCCTTACAAACATCCTCCGAGATAGGACTATCGGTGTCCGCTAAATGAGTGGCAGGATCTAATGGTATGCTAGAAAGTTTGCAGCCAAACATCCTTGTCTCGTGAAGCATGTCCAACACATACTTTCGTTGGAAGAGAACCATCCCTCCATTCAATTGATGTATCTCAATACCCAAAAAATAGCTGATCAGCCCAAGATCTTTGGTGATAAACTGAGTATGTAAGAAGCCTTAGTTGCCTCTAGGCCTTTCCTGTCACTTCCTGTCAATCGGATATCACCCACATATACTATAAGAATCACTAATCCTACCTTTGTGTGTCTTACAAATACTTAGTGATCTGACGTAGACCGTGAGAACCCAAATATCCGAATGGCAGTGCTAAATGTGTCAAGCCATGCTATTGGGCTTTGTTTCAACCTAAACATTGCCTTATGTAAGTTGTAACTTGCATACCTTGTGACACTCTCCCTCGCTAACAAATTCAGGAGGTTATTGCATGTATACCTTCTCATCAAGGATGTCATATAAGAAGGCATGCTTTATATCCAGTTAGGCACGATTCACTACAATATATAAAAGGATCCGAGAATAATTCAATTGGGTAACCGAGGAAAAAGTCTCAAAGTAATCAACACCAAAGGTCTAAGTATATCCTTTGGCCACTAACCACACCTTATAGCATTCGGGACCTTTGAGGGTAAACACCCACCTACACCCCATTATAGTACCACCTGGGGTAGGTCAACCAACTCCCATGTGCCAAGAGATTGAAGTGATGCCATCTCTTCCTTCGTAGCAAGTGCCCAAGCAGGATCCCAAAAGGTCTCTACATGGCTATGTGAAATCTGGTGACTGTCAACTATAAGTGATAGCAACATTCGTGCTATAGGTAAACAATCAAAAGACATGCTATGAAATAGAATAGTGGGCACATAACCAATGTCCCTTCCGCTGAGCAATGAGAAGGTCCAAGTTAGATCCCTCAATATAAGGAATTACTTGATCTCCATTCAAATCCGCATGATCAACAGAAGGTTGTGCAGGAATGGTGGATAGAGGCTCATCTGTAAGTTCAGTGGGAGCTCTGCGATGGAATGTCCGCAGGTAAAAGAAGGATGGCTCAGGAGGAGGATCCGGTTGTCCTGTACTTGGTGGCATAGGAAGAGTCTCTCTTTCCATGAGTAATAAGGAATGTCCTCAAAAAAGGTAACATCAGCACTGATAAAGAATTTATGAGCCATTGTATCATAACAGCAATATCCCTTTTGGGTCCTCGAGTATCCCAAGAAAATGCACTTCATGACCCAAGCGGAAAACTTGTTGAACAAGTGGACAAACCAGACACACTCAAACACCATAGGAGTGAGGAGAAAAGCATCTCGACCTAGAAAAGTAGAATAAGGTGTCTGGCCACCCAAGACGAACAAAGACACTATTTATGAGGAATGCAACGGTAAGGATCGCATCCACCAAAAACAAGCAAGCACATGCATGTGAAACATCATAATCCATGTTGCATCAAGTAAATGCCTCAACATGTGCTCAACCACCCCATTCTGTTGGGAGGTATGAATGCATGAGGTCAAATGAATGATCCCCAAAGAAGTAAAAAACTGGGATAAAGTGGCATTCACAAATTCAAGCCCATTATCAGTCTTGAACACACATATAGTAGTGAAAATGGAATCCTTATTTCATTAAAAAAATTGAATGAGTATAGAAGCCTTCAACTTTTCTTTCATCATAGTACAACCATCAATCAAAATAAGAAAATATTGAAACCCCAAACACTTCGAACCCAACCTATCTCACCTTCAGTCTCTTAACAATCCCATCTAGTTTATAATTGATGGTATAAACCCCATCAGGGAGATTAGTAACTCCCAGGTCCCCCATGTAGTGAGGGCTATCATCTCCTCATCCATGGCCTATCGCCAACTTGGATCCTGCACATCATCATGATAACTCTTAGGAACTAACATGGCAAGCAAAGCTGTAGAAAACTTCTTCAAAGCAAGACTAAGATGATCAATAGTAATATAATGTGACATGGATGAACTCCTCACTGCCTTCCGTAGAGTAATGGGTAAATCAACTAACATTGGTGGCAAAGATAGTCCAGATGGGCTCCTTCAACCTACATAGATGGCAAGGAAATGGACATGGGGTCCTTGGGACAATGCTCATAGGTATAGGTGACCCAACCAAGATAGGAGCCTTCATCAAGAAAGGCATCCTCTCAAAAAATGGCACATCAGCAAACACATAATATTTATTCCCAACGTGATCAAAACAATGATACCCTCTCCGAAAGCATAAGTATCCCAAAAACACACATTTGAAGTACTTAAGGGAGAAATTGTCAACTACCCAAAAAAAGGTGGACAAAATTGGTACAACCAAAGATCTATAATGGTAAGCTAAAGAGCTCAGCATTGGGCTATAAATTCAGAAAGGAATGTCACCATTAAGCATAGAGGATGGAACCTTGTTGATGAGATATGCAACAATAAGGATGGCATCCCCCAAGAAGTGTTTAAGCACTTTCATAGTAATAAGACATATGTAGGCCATATCAAGAACATGGCGAAGCTTCCTCTTAGCAACGCCATTCTTTGCAAAGTATAGGCACAGGATGGTTGGTGGATGAATGAATTTTAGGCAAGAAAGTCTTGAATATCCCTTTGCATACACTCAAGAGCATTATCACTATGGGAAATTTTTACGCTAGTTGAATAAAAATTTTGAACTTCATTATAAAACTTAAGGAGTATAGCATTGATCTCTAACCAATCCTTTAACAAAAACACCCGAAATAGATGACAATAGTCATCAATAAAAAATGACAAAATAACAAAATAAAGAACGGTGGGTTATTCAACAAGGACCCCACACATGACAATGAACTAAATGAAATAGAGAGGGATTCTAGTTATTGTCTCAAGGAACAAGGACTCAATGATGTTTCCCAAGCTAACAAGCATCACAGTCCAAAGAGGATGAGATAGAAGAGTCTGGGAACATCTTCCTAAGTTGTACAGCAGAAGGATGACCAAAACGACAATGCTAAAGGTAAGGATTAACAGAGACAGATCATAGAAGCAACACCAGCAAAAACATGATAGAGCCCATCTTTCTCAATCCCCTCACCAATCATCTTCCCTGTCTAGATGTCCTACAAGAAAACAAAATGCTCATCAAATATCACCCAACATTGGAGATCTTTACACAATCTATAAACATATAACAAGATATGTGGAAATTATGGAGTATAATAGACATCTAACAACTGTAAAGTAGGTGTAAACTGAACATCATCAAATCATAACAGGCGAATACAACCCATCCGCCAATCTGACAGTAGTAATACTAGAGCATTGTAAGGAGGCAAGAGCATCCTTGTTACCAATAAGGTGTTTGGATGCACCTGAATCAACCATGCAAAAGGTAGAAGATGCCATAGCCAAATTGGTTGTAGCACTTGTAGAGTTTGCAAATAAAGTAGAAGCAACATGATTATATGTATGTGAGGGAGCCTGCCGAAGAAACTGTGGTAGACAGTTATAATCATTGATGGAGAGAGATGGACTCCACCACGAGAAAACTCCCAAGTCACAACAGAGTTGGCTCAGCTTGGTCTACCAAACTTGGCCCAACAATGATCAGACAGGTGATTAGTCTACTTGCAATGGATGCATGGCTCATAAGTGCAACCACAATCACGACCCCATCCACAACCTAAACCAGGCCCCCCATGCCCACCAAGAACAAAGGGAGATGTCTCTATGGGGGAAGAGCAAGTTGTGCAGTAACCTCTGGCACAGTGCTCACATCCATAGAGGTCTTCTGGAGTCTCCCATATACAATTTCCAGTTCGGGAATATCATCCATAGCAAGTATCTAATCTCGAGCAAGTTGGTATCTAGATCTCAGATCATCTAGAAACCTATAAACCTACCACACCTATCGATGCCCTATTTGGGTAGTGCAACAAGATGATTGGAACACATTCAATTCCTCAAATAACGCTTCTATCTCAGTATAGTAATCGACAAGCAAGCACTCATCCTGAGATGTAGACTAAATTCGACAGTATATATCTGCCAAACGGGCATGATAGGATTTCTGAGAAAACTTCTTTGCCAAGCTAACCGATATCTCCTTAGCAGTCTTCTTGTATAACAGGTTTGCAACAATCAATGGCTCAATGTTGTTCACCAAATAATTGTCCTATTCCCATCTCTCAAAATCTAGTAATTGAGCATCTGGGGCAGTCATGGTCAAGATATAGAGTTTCTTTTATCCTTCAACAAATATATTAAATGCCTGGGAATGAAGAAGGTAATTCTAGACAACGTTAAGCTTCATGGAGGTGCCTTGAATCACAATAGAGGCAAAGGAAGTCATAAGTTTGACTTCAAGGGCATTGGATGATCTCGACGTCATCACGTAGAGTTAGAAGAAACATTGGAGAAGATATTAAGGGCTATTATCAAAAATAGATTTAGGATCATCAAATTATCAATAGCAAAGATGATAGCCAAGAGTGCCTCTAGTCACATCAAAGATGGTATACAACTTGAAATGCAAGAGAGAGCAACAAGGAGCGTAGGAGGTTCCCTTAGGCAGCCACCAAAGGTGTTGGCGACGTTGTAGGGCACTACAACAAGCCCCGACAGCACTGTTGTAGGACTAGCGGCGCCTCCAACTGCTATTGAGGCAAATGCTAGAGATGCTATTAGGCAACAACGCTACCTGCTAGGAAGCTACAATCAGGATCCAAAACGAGAAGTGAAAAGAAAGAGAACTCTTTCTTCTAGGTTTCTTTTTGGTGGAAGGTACCAAAACACAAAGAGCCAAAGACTCATCCCGCTCTAATACCATGTTAGAAGAGAAATAAGTGGCTTATCTTCTTTCAAAAAAAGCCCTAGTCTCTTTATATAAAGAGAGGCTAAAAGGTTAAAGTACAAGAAAGTCCAAGAAGAAATAGAAAATAACAAAACACCCCTCAAATCATAACATAACATATTCTAACTAGCATTACGAATCAATAGAATGCATGTCATGTAATAAAAGTTGTTAATCTTTTGTGAAACTAAACAAACCTGCTCAAATGAGACATCAATCAAATTAAGTGCTTGGGACATTTCAACCATCCCTAGATCATTAACTGGAGTTGGAGCATGTTTTCCCCCGATGATTTTAGGTGCAATAAAAGCATAAACCTGTAGTGCACGGAACAAAAAAAAATTATCATCCAATAAATAGCATACCTTGATGCAACATATTCTTCTAGTAGAAGTGCAAAATACAAAAGCTTGGTTACAAATGATAGAAATCAAACAAAACCTGTGCAAAAATATAAAGTTATCAAGTTGATGAGCCAAAGAATGAAGCTTTAAGGAAGCATTATTTGTAGAGAGGTTCAAGCAAGTTTTTAATGTAAGGGAGGACAATTAGTTTGGTTGGCAGGTCTAGAACTTAAGCAACTCGTCTCCTAAGGTGTAAAATGGAAATCCTCAAAGCAAAGAGGTACCAACTACTCTCTTTATTGATTTAGTGAAACTAATGATTGTATTGCAAGAAATATCTTGTCAAGAATTTGTGAGAGTGGTGCTAAATTTGTAGATTAACCGCATATGAAATATGTACGAAGGACTCTAACTTAAGGACTCAAAGGTTGCATTTAGCTGAGAGATAACCTGTAGGTTATCCCATTAGAAAAGGTTATTCTCTACAATCCCAAAGGGTTATGTTGGGGATAACATTGGCTTCGTGATTCCCAATGAAATTGTTTCCACAACTTTTCCCACATTCTAATATAAAAAATATTTTAATCGCTTCCACTATCAAAGTTGTCAATGTGAAAGGCGACGCTAAGGCGACAAGGCCCACAATAGCGAGAGGCAAGAGGCGACAAAAAGGCGGCAACCCAAGTGAATTCAGGCAACAAGTTTTTGTTCAACTTGTTTTTACATATATATACCTTAGTAACTCATAATAACAGTACTCAATTTATAAAAATATTTATGATAACAATATTTTTAGAGTTTAAGGAAAGAAAAGTATAGGAATTGCATTGAAAAAAACTCATTTTACATGCTTTCAAACTTTCAAATGATAAAAGGAAGAAAATCCTCCACTAATCAAGGTAGAAAAAAATAAAATAATGCATATAATGCATCACTCATCAAAGTCATCTTCGAGATTCAATTCATCATCGCCATCGATGTTGTCACCACCAATTTCTTCAATCTCTTCTTCCTCTTCCTCATCGTCATTGTCCACATAACCTTCCTCTTCCTCAATGATTATTGGAGCTTTTCCTTTTCCCTTACCCTGTTTAGGAGCATTTTCCTTTGTAGTAGCACAAGCACGTCGAGAAGTAGCTTGTTCCTTGATGCCTGATGCAAGCTCAACCATGCCCCAAGTGAGATCATCACCACCAAATACAAGGTTATCCCTACATTTTCCTCATCTACCTCCCTAACAACCACTCATTTGATCATCAATCTACATCTTGGACTATCAATACTCTCTCAACTCTTCTCTAACATGTTATGGAGTTTGTGGACATATTACTATATTCTTATCATCACCAGCAATGTGTCCAATAGCTCTATGAATCCCGCCCTTGGCTATCCTATCACAGAAATTGCACTTCATGTCATTGGTCTTTTTAGGATCCTCCAATGTCGCATATTTCCAACATGAATGCTTTCTCCTTGATTCAGTCATCTATGAATCAAAACACATGCAGACAATAATATACTTGGGTGAAATGACTCAAATCATTATAAAAAACCCTAGGCTCTCTTCTATAGAGAGAGGGACCAAAGGGTTGAAAGTACAGAACTGCCCGTAAGGAGCTAAACACCCATAAGCCCGTAGGCAGATCACTATATCCTAACACTCCCCCTCAAGCTAGAGGATGAATATCTATCATGCTCAGCTTGGAACAACATACCTCAAAGGCAGATATCGCCAGGGGCTTTGTAAAGACATCTGCAGCCTGCTCCTCAAAAGTGACACTCGTCATATGTAATGTCCCATGCTGAATGAGATTTAGAGTGTAATGGCAGTCAATCTCTACATGCTTTGTCCTCACGTGAAACATAGGATTATTGCCAATGTAGGTCGTTGCTCTATTGTCACACCGCATCTCCATAGAGCTATCAAGAAGAACATGAAGATCTGATTAAACTGACTTGACCCAAACCATCTCAGCGGTTGTTTGGGCCATGGCCCTGTACTCTGACTCCGCACTAGATCTAGATACAACCACTTGCTTCTTGCTCCTCCAGGTAAGTAGATTGCCTTCAACAAAGGTGCAAAATCTTGTGGTGAATTTTCTGTCCCCAACACAGTCAGCATAATCGGCATCAAAGTATGCTATAATCCCTATGGGCGTTTCCTTACGGAACATAATCCTTGTCATGGTGCTCTCTTCACATACCTAAGCACCTACATTGCAGCCTCCCTATGCTGGCTAGTTAACTTATCCATAAACTGACAGCCTACCAACCAACAAAGACAAGTCAGGATGAGTGATGGTGAGGTAAAGGATCTTACCCATCGGCTGCTTGTAAGCCCTACTGTCAACCACCTTAGATCTCTCATCATATAAATGAACATTGGGATCCATGGAAATACTTGCAACCTTAGCTGTTAACATGCCAGTTTCCTGAAGAAGATCAAGAGCATACTTCCTCTGCGAGAGCACAACTCCATCCCTGCCACGTGCAACCTCAATGCCCAAGAAATACCTCAACTTTCCCAGATCCTCCATGACAAACTTCTCTGCTAGGTGCCTCTTGACTTCTCTATCCCATCTCTGTCATCCCCGGTGATGATAAGATCATCAACATATACTAGGAGTGCCACAGTTACCTTGTCAGTCTTCCTGGTAAATAATGAGTGATCTGAAGTAGAGCACCTCAGACCAATATGGCGAAGCACCTCTGATAACTTTTGGAACCAAGCCCTAGGATTCTGCTTCAATCCATAGATTGCCTTCCCCAATCTACACACACACTCCCCCTAAACCTCGAAACCCAGGGGTTGCTACATATAAACCTCCTTGTGAAGATCGCCATAGAGAAAGGCGTTCTTCACATCAAGCTAGTATAATGACCAATCTCTGTGAGCAGCGACAGAAATAAGTATCCGGACAGTGGCAAGCCGCACAACGAGAGAGGAAGTATCAAAGAAGATCGCCCCATATGTCTGAGTGAACCCCTTTGCTACTAACCTGACCTTATACCTCGAAATAGGCCCATCAGAGTTGTATTTCAAAGCAAAGACCCATCGAGAGCCAACTAGTCATGCGCTAGTAGGAAGTGAGATGAGATCCAAAGTCTGCCTACTCCAAAGTGCTGCCATCTTATCCTCCATGGCTTGATGCAACTTTGATTCAAGCATGGCCTAGTAGGTAGACGAAATGTGTGACGCTGTAAGTGCCTGACAGAAGCTACTAAACTAAGGAGCAAGACCATCGGTAGCCAAACTACCTGTAACCCAGTATCTGGACTCACAGGTGCACGGTACCCTCCTAATGGCAATAGGGACATCTGAATCATCTGGTACCTCTGACTGAGTCGCTACAGAAGAAGCCTCACCACTGTGGTGATCTGCACTATCTAGGGAGTCGGGTCTAACCAAACTGTCACTGGCATCAGGTACCCTCTCAACTATCTGTGAACCAACAACTGCTGGTAAGGGAGGAGACCTCTGAAAAGTAGTATGATGCCTGTGATAGGTATGTAACGGCCCGTGCAATCTCTCAAAGTCATCCAAGAAGAAAGAGCTCATTTGTTATCAGTTGGAGGTCTGGACTGAGTAGACACCTAAGTCTCTGTACATGTAATAGACAGGGGAAGAAAGACAACATCATCACAAGAGCTCCTCTATCCAGTGACTAGGAAATATGGTGTATCCTCATGAAAAGTCACATCAACGCTAACATAATGTCTTCTACAGAGGATCATAACGGTACCCCTTCTGTGTGTTAGAGTACCCAAAAAATACGCACTTGATAGCATGAAGAGCCAGCTTGTAACGACCAAGTAACAGCACATGGACGAATACAATACATCCAAAGGTCCTAGGAGGCACATGAAATAACTCATCATCTGGATGTAGAAGAAAAATCGATATTTGCTCGTAAAGAACTAAGTTGGGCATCTTGTTAATGAGATAAGTCGATCTCTGCGGCACATTGCGATGAATCAATAGTGTACGGGCAACATCCAATAAGTGCCTGTGCTTCCGCTTTACAACCCTATTCTACTATGAAGTATGAGGATAAGTGGTATGGTGGACAATCCCACGGGTCCTATAGAACTCCTTAAGTCTAGCAGTGCAGAGTTCAAGAGCATTATTAGTCCGTACCATCTTCACAGTGGCTAAATACTGTGTACCGATCTACAAAAAAAGAGTCTCTATGCATCCTCCAACCTCTGCCTTGCTTTTCAGCAAGAACACCCACGTGGCTCTAGAGAAATCATCTACGACAACTAGGTAGTACCAGTGCCCCATCCGGTCTGAGACTCTACTCGATCCCCATACATCCATATGGAACAACTGAAATAATATTGAGGATCCAGGAGAGGTGCTAGTTAAAAAAGAGGATCGATAGTGTTTACCCAATTGGCAAGCATCGCACCATATAGTAACAGCTGGGGAAATATGTGGTATCACCCTCCTAAGGCGATCCAAAGACAAGTGGCTAAGACGAACATGTCACTGTAGAACACTCCTACTAGCATATTGAGTAACTCCTGCAAATGGCTTCTGTCCCAAACGATAAACGTCATTCTCCTCCATACCTCTGACAACAGTCCTCCTGATGAGCTTGTCCTGAACAACACATTCGATATCATCAAAGATCACTCTGCAGTTGAGATCTTTCGTAATTCTGCTCACTGACAACAAACTCAGTGGGAATTCCAGCACATGTAATGCACCAACTGCAAACTGGGGGTCACAGACACCTCCTCCTTACCCCTCACTGGGGTGTATCTACCATCAACCACATGTACAATCCTTCCTAGGGGAACAAACTATGGCGAACAAAAATAAGTTTGATCAACGCACAGATGTTGTAACGCACCAGAGTCGAGCAGCCACCCTACTCCATGGTGGCTCCTGTAATGCTTCTGATGCACCAAACTCACAGATTCTGCCATAGGTGTCAAGTAGACCCCATCCAAACAAAATGGTGAATACACACCCCAAGGATCATGCAATACGGGGAATACACACCCCAAACAACCATCAATATGGGGAATACACACCCCAAAAATAGTCCATAAAACTAGAGAAAACTATACCACTGTTCGGCGAACACCAATAGATCTAAAATAGAATGGATTCAAATCTGCATGAATGACAAGAGACCCCCTTGGAAAGACGTTGGCCTAACCCAAGTGCAAGGAGAACACCCGAGAAGGCCCCAAGGAGACCTAGGCTCCTTCTCCCTGCGACTACGAGGAATGCAGCCCTAAAGCGGCACTACACACCCCTCACAGCCCCTAAAGCAAGACAAATAGCCTTGCGCAGAGGTCACCGCCAATAAAAGCACCACTAGCCAGACGTAGAGGAAGCACTGCAAGAGCACCGCGCAAGCACTGTCGGCCGATAGAAGACCTGCAGCGCCTCGCACAAGCACCACCACACTGGATCAACCTCTCCCACCGTAGTAAGGACCGTCGCAGAGTGATGTGCACACATCTAATTGGCCTAAAATGTCTATTTATGCACGTTTCTAGTGTCATAGAAGCACCATGCATTATAAATATTGCATAACATGCATCATCATGCATTTAGGTTAATTTGTACAAATTGTATAGTAATTCACCTATTATTGTGGTCAGGGGACAGGGCGATATTAATCTGGGTCTCGGATTGAAGATACAACCATACAGATCTAATCAGGGCAACGGTCGGAGTCTAACGCCTCTGAGATTGCCCTGATCAGACCTCCATAGCATCAAATGCAATCCAAGGAATATCAGAAGTCAAGGGGTAAGGTGGTGCAAATCTGTACCTCAGATGACAAATCCAACCGCACGGATGGGTTCAGATCAACGATCGTAGCCCAACAACGTGAAAATCGGTCCATTCTGACATCCGTGGCACCACGTACGAGCAAAAGATGGACGGCTCAAAAGATGCCACGTGACACCATCAGAGTCATCCGAGGTTGCCCACCCACTCTCTATAGTGCCTCCAACACACATTTTGGACCATTGGATCACCATCCAACAACCCAGCAACCGCGTCTCAACTCTGCAGGGGCATAGCCTCGCGCATTCACGACCGTTGGATGCCCATCCAACGGTCGAGATATTGCGCCATGATTTTCCTCCATGCGACATTCCAGCAGCATGGCACAACGGTCAACCGCACTGCTCGCAACCAACAAACGTGGGTTCGAATCGCCCCACGCCTTAAATCAACAACGCAAGCAGAAGCGGTTAAATAGAGCCGCTCGATTTAGATCCAACGGAGACGGAGCAGCTACGGGGCCACACAGATGAAGCGGACCGCAATAATGCGTGATCATACGCGTGAGGCGGGCTATCTTAAGCGCACGTGAAGCGCGATCTACACCCTCGGATGCGGATTGGACAACTGAAGCAACTCCACACCTTGCAATGCTTGGTGTGCGTGCATTATCAGCTGAAGAGAAAGAGACATGAGCATGGCCTCTTGTGGGCGCTCGGATCAGAGATGAACGACCATCCTTCCAAGCGTGCTTCAGCAACAATTGCATGTGTTACTAAAGACCCTGATATTAATTTCTAAGCCTTAAAAAGATCATTTTGTCCCATGACTATACCTATAAATAGCCTACCCCTCCTACACATTTCTTCATCCCTTCTCTTCTCCCCTCACCATCTCCAAAGCTCTAAAGAGCTAATCTCATACCCAGGATGCTCCACTATAGTCTTAAAAGTAATTTTTCCATCTTCTCACCCCTGTTCGTGAAGCGCCCGTGGTTGTCCTCTCGTTGCCATTCGGGAAGCGGATCCCACTGCGACGCCATCTTGTTCCATCCTCCATCCTCCAGCTCCGTTCTCTCTCGTTTAGCATCTCACCACCTTCTTTCGGGTGCTCCATCAACGCAGCTTGTCCTCCAAGCAGTCGTCAAGGAGGATTTTCTCATCCCTATCTTTTTACTACTTTCTAGTGTAGATTTTAATTTTGCAATTAGTGTAATAAACAAGGCTATATGATTATGAAATATTGGTTCACTCTCTATCCCTCTCATTTCCTTATATTATTCTCTTTTCTATTATTTATTCTTTAAGTAAAATAGCTAGCGTAGATTAATTTCAACCAGCTACTCTACTTTTTGACAATAATTCTCAACGCGATTTTTAATCAAACGTTCTCCTCCCTGTGTTCGACCCGAGACTCACTTTGAGTTTTGGTAAAATTTATCTGATAGTGGATTTTTACACTACAACAAGTTTTCAAACTCAATCTTTCACGCGTACAAAATCTCGCACATCACAGATGTGCTACACTGCCACTGGAGGCAGTGGTTACCTTCGTCGCACGATCTGCAGCACCACCAGCGCTCGGATCAATGTAGTGGTCGCACGATCAAGTGACCCAATCACACTCGCGTGACGATCTGCAGTGCAATGCGGTCCGATCACCCTCGCCTAGCCTCATGACCACCACACGAACGCCACTGCGTTGAAGATCGGCTACCAGTGTGCACAGAGAAAGAGAACGGAATTTAGGTGTTAGGGTTCGGAGGTCTTAAGGGGTGGGATACCAAAAGCCACGATCTAGGGCTAGTGCTTTGATACCAACTTGGGTGAAATGACTCAAATCATTATAGAAAACTCTAAGCTCTCTTATATAGAGAGAGGCACCAAAGGGTTGAAAGTACAGAACTACCCCTAAGGAGCTAAACACCCACAAGCCCGTAGCTAGATCACTATATGCTAACAAATATAAATGTTGAGAGAGGTGTAGTGTGGTTGTTTAGTCCAACATAGTAGAGTAAGACTTTATGTTGTGTGTGATGACCTATAAATAGGCGTGTACTCCTTCATTTTTCTTTGAGAAATTATAGGCAATCACACACAATATAAAGTTCTACTCCACTATGTAAGACTAAACAATCACACTACACCTCTGTCAATAATAAACATAAACAATAAGTTAGAGTTTAATAAGTTAAGAGTTTATTTACACTACAAAGTGAGCAAATATGTTATAAACTCAATTTATAACATATTAATAAGTTCGAGCTTTACGAATGTAGGTAAAGTAACTTGCATACTTAATTACGGACTGTTATATCTATTGCCTTTTATAAGTTATTAGTGTTACTGAAATATTCATTGGCTTTTATAAGTTATTAGTGTTATTATAAATTATAAGTCTACTAACACAGATCCTGATTTCTATACTTAGATATTAGTATATTACTAGTCTAACAGTAATAATATTTTATTACTGTTTAACGTATAATTGTAATAGTACATTACATATTATACTTATTCAGTATTACTGTTTGAGTGCTTAATACTGTAATAATATGTATAATAACAGAATTACATTGGGTGTGTATGTATTAATAATATAATATATATTACTATTACATAATAATACATAATATGCATAATACATATGATACAGTGTTACTTTTTAATATCTAACAGTAATAATATGTCTTATAAGGATAATATCTTTTAAGGATAGACATTCTAAGTCCACTCTCACGGATTCTACACTTAGATATTAGTATATTACTAGTCTAACAGTAATAATATTTATTACTATTATAATATCTAACAATAATGATAATTATGATATGCATAATGCATATTATACAGTACTAGTACTGTTTTAAGTGTTTAAGCTTAAAACACATTAATTCTGTGATCTGTCCTTATGCATTATTTCTATAAATTCTGTAACATAATGTACTAATACTGTTTAATACTAGACTAGATATAGTATTACTATCTAAACATAATGTATTGTAGTCACTCACAACACTTAACAAGTTACAACAAAAATTAAAATAAAGTTAAAAACAAACATCTAATACGGTAACATTGTGACAGTCGCAAGAAGACAAAAAAAAAAAAAAAATGGAGGTCTAGGGATGAAAGAGAATAGACAATGTTAGCACATGTGATCTTTTTATTTTCTCTTATTGTAAGGGCTATGGGTGTTTTGTACCTCAGAAACATTTCTATACTTTTGACTCTACGGTTTCTCTCTATATAAGAGAGCCCTAGGATTCCTAATGAAACTAAGTCATTTCATCCAATCGATGCCGATTACGAAAGGCTATATATAGCCTTAAACAGTCCCAAAGCTTGGTTTCAGAGGTTGTCACATGTTGTGGAGGCAGTTGGATTCAAGAGATCAACAGCTGATTTTTCACTCTTTGTCAGGAGGACTAAACGAGGTACTGTGGTACTTATTGTTTATGTTGATTTAATCATCACAAGGGATGATGAGCAAGGTATTGCTGAGGTTAAATGCATCTTAGCAAAGCAGTTTGTCATGAAGGACCTGAAGGCTCTACAGTATATTTCCTTGGTATTGAGGTTGCTCGCAGTAAGAAGGGTGTGGTCTTATCTCAGAGGAAGTATGCTTTAGATATCCTGCAGGAGGTTGGTATGCTTAGGGCCAAGGAAGCCAATATTCCTATAGACCCCAAGATGCAACTCTATGATGAAGATGCACAGGTGGTGGATAGCAAATGGTACAAACAGCTTATGAGCAAGCTACTGTATCTCACTATTACAAGGCCAGATATCTCCTTTGCAGTTAGGAGATTGAGTCAGTTCATGGCCAAGCCAACATGTCAGCATTAGGATGCAGCATTGATAGTGCTTAGATATGTCAAGAAGACTCCTGGGAAGGGTCTCTTCTTCTCTAAGGGGTCTTTTATGACATTGGACGGCTACTCTGATGCAGACTATGTCGGATGTCATGTGGATCGCAAATCCACTATTAGGTTCTGCACCTTCTTAGCAAGAAATTTGATCACATGGAGGAGCAAGAAACAGGGCACAATTGCGAGATCTAGCGCCGAGTCTGAGTACAGAGCTATGGCTCAGATGACTGCAAAGATGATGTAAATCAAATCCTTGCTTATTGACCTACAGGTGCAGTTTTCTAGCCCCATTGAGATGCGATGTGATAATAGAGCAACTACCTTCATTGCCAACAACCCAGCATTTCACAAGATAATGAAACATGTTGAGGTTGATTGTCACTATACCAGGAACATTATTCAGAAGGGGTTGCTACATACCACTTCTGTTGCATCTGAGGAGCAGACTGAAGATATTTTCACCAAGCCCTTGGCCATATCTTCATTTGATTCTTGCATATCCAAGCTGAGCATGATAGATATTTATGCTACAGCTTGAGGGAAAGTGTTAGCACATGTCTTTTTATTTTCTCTTATTGTAAGGGCAATGGGTGTTTTGTCCCTCAGGGACATTTCTGTACTTTTGACTCTACGATCTCTCTCTATATAAGAGAGCCCTAGGGTTTCTAATGAAACTAAGTCATTTCATCCAATTGACAAAAAAAAAAACAATCCATGGCGAAGATGGCAATGCCAGGAATCCACGATGGAGGTCTAGAAGACGAGTCGAGACTCAAGGTTATACCTATGCTATGGAGGTCGAGGAGGCAAAGAAGATTGTGAGCAACGATGATGGTCGAAGAAGCTCCAAGTTTCGCTGCGCCAGCAACAATGGTGATGGGGGTTGGTGGGGAGAGAAGTCACAACTCACGTAAATAAGTGTATGGGATGAGAATCATGACTCTTCGATTGGAAAGTCGCAGTTTGTTGCCTTTTTAACAAAAAAAATTGAAATCGGGCTTTAGGGCTTCATACGATGGGGCGAAAAAGTGACGAGGCATCGCCCGAGCTAAGGAGGTAGGTCACCTGACCAAAGGCCATCACCTAGAGGTTCGGTTAAGCGATAACTCCTACCAACGCCTCACCTCATTGCCTAATTGCCCGAGGCGTTCGCCTCAACAGCACTGGGTGTATTAATAGAGTGCATGCCACATCAAGAAGATGCATATGCTTCCTCTCAGCAACACCATTCTACTAGGAGGTATGAGCACAAGTAATCTGATGAATGATACCATATGCACCAAAAAATTGATGTAAATGAGTAGCAATAAACTCCAAAGCATTATCAGACCAAAACATTTTAATAGTAACAAAAAGTTGGGTTTTTATTTCAATAAGACAATTTTTAATAATCCTCCCAACATCAAATTTATTTAAAAAAAAAAAAAACAACCAAGAAACTCTAGAAAAATCATCAACAAGAATCAAAAAATAACGATGACCAAGTCTATCAAGAACACAACTTGACTCACATACATCCATATAAGTCAAGTCAAAAGCATGCAACAACCCAGAGTGGCAGGAAGAAGGAAAACTAACACAGTGGTGCTTGCCAAGTTAATAAGCATCACAAGTTATGGTGGTACTGGCAAGTATGTGGGGTAGTACACGCCCAGGTCACTCTAAGGGAATATGGCCAAGACGGAGGTGCCATTGGATGGGAGATCCAGAAGCCAAGGCAACCTCCCCCTGACCCACAACAATAGCAGTAACAAGGGAATGACTTAAATAGTAAAGCCCCCTTCTCCATGTCCTCCACCAATCGTCCTCCCTGTGAGCTGATCCTGTAAACCACAAGATTGCGCAGCAAAAATCGCTCAATAATTAAGCTCACAAGTAATACGACTAATAAAAAGTAGACTAAGTGGAAAACCTGACACATATAGCACATTTGGCAAACTCAAACTAGAAGAGAGGGATACCTCCCCCCTATCAACTACTTAGGATAACCTGTCACCAATCACCTATATAGTCCTGCCTAGAGGAACAAATTTCAACTCGAAAAATGTACCATGATCACCACATAAATGTCTAGAAGCACCTGAATCAACTAACTAACCACTAATATCATGTGTAGAAACAAAACAAATAACCTCTATACCTGAAGTAGAGGCAGTAGCTACAATCTCAACAGTAGCTGTTTGGGATAGATGACTAAATTTATGTAGTAACTCAACAAACTCTGCTCTTGACACGATGTCTCCAGGGATATCACCCTTAGTAGCCTGGTGAGTAGTAACTGACTTCCCGTGCCTCTGCCAGCACGTAGCCTTAGAATGGCCTAAACAACCACAATATGTGCATGTTGTACGAGTGCATCCTCCAGATGCACGTCCACTACCACAACCACGAGTAGAAGGGCCACCTCTCCCACATCCAGGAACAGCAACTAAAGTAATAGTCTGGCCTATGATCTCGACTGGAGAGACCGAAATTGCAATCCTACTCAACCTACTATAGGTCTCCACTAAAGAGGGAAGCTCTGACAAGGTGAGAATATGTTCTCGTGCTACAGCAAAATCAAGTCCCAAACCAGAGAGCAATAATGATACAACCAGCTCTTTCTTGAACTCACGCCAAGAAGAGCAAGTGCATCCTGACCTTTAGGAATTATGCCTCTCTAACAGGCCTTTCATCTGAGAATAGTACTAAGACAATAATCGACCCTTCTGTCATAACTAAAACAACTCGTGATAGACCTAAAAGGCACGTGCGGAGTTCTTCTCATGAGAACATGTCTCACGAAAAGACTCACATCTGCTTGGTGGTCGAGTAATATATAATCTCATCTCCTATCCTGGGAATAACAGAATTCATCATCCAAGCACATACCATAGCATTGTCTCTATCCCATGAAGCATTGGCTCCCATCTTGTCAGTGGGCTCGAGCTAACTCAAAATTTTCTCCTCGCCATAGCCTCAAGCAATCATCAAGAAAATATGCGACCACTACGAATAATTGGCCTGATCTAACATGATCATTGGACCAAAGAAATGACTCTTGTAACTCCCAGTATCCATAAGAGAGTTCGATGTGACCTCGGACGAACTAGAACATGCCATGGCTCCACAACCTAAACCCTAATGTGAAAAAATAAAGCCCCAAGCCATATATTCAGATCTGAAAATCATAGAATACAAGATCTGAACAGAGTATTCAGATCATGAAGCAAGGTGTGAACGACATAACAACCCCCTTTAAAACTTCGCCAATCAAGAAAAGTTGCCTCTCCTTTTAAAGATCCTACAAGAAGATCAAGTGGAGATGTCAAAGACACCCCTATTGGTCGTGCAAAGAAGGCACGTATGGATCAAGCTAAACGAGAAGAGGGAGAGGGCAGTGACAAGCCTACAGCGCAAGCAACCTAGGCAACGCTGGTGCTGCAGGCAATGCTAGCGAGCTTAGGCCACCACTAGTGGTCCACCGATGGTGAGAGGAGGCCCCCTCCCTATCAGCAACCCCTATCAAGGTTGACAGGGTCAGTGGTGCCGGCAGGGGGGAGGCAGCAGTGAGAAGCCTACCGGTGGTGGAGAGGGGTTGGCTGCTTGTTTCGGTGGTGGTACCTAGGTCACCAATCTAGGATTGCTGCTCTGATACCAAGTTAGCAACAAATGAAAGGCTTATTATTCTTTGGAAACCCTACCACTATTAATATAGAGAGAGGTGGGAAAAGTACAACACAACTCCCTCAAAAATATAACCACAAATAAGACTAAGAAACCAAATCATACACCTTCGAGAACGCCACCTTCCATAAGAAAGCACTTCTAGTGGATCTCCTCCATGCAACTAATATCTTGTCTACCATAATAAACAACTCTTGTAACAAGCACCCATGGACGAAGGCAAACTACATAGGACCAATCAAGTCTGGAAGCACACATCTCAATCTATTTGTCAGCCCCTTTGCCACAATTAGATAAAAAGCAATCGACAACGCAATCGAGCAATAATGATCTATCCCTTCAACCTCTTGTCTTCTTCAGCAACAATAAGTAAAATTTATTCAGCCTCTCAAAACCACAATTATCAATCAAAAGTTCTCTAATCATATCAATAAAGTCCTCCTTGACTATCTTTCAAAACTCTTTGAGGAACAAAACCCGAAACCTGTCTGGATTAGAAAATTCCTCAACCATTAGACCTCACATGGCAAAGATCACTTCCCTGAAACATCAACACACACTACCTCATCCAGCATAGGCAATTCAAAGGTCGCTAACCGCCATATCCCTCACCTAGTGAAGTCACGAAAGTGTAGCCTCAAAGCCTCTGCAATCTTGCCCTCATCAGTTATCGCCTCATCTCCAACCCTAAAGGAGCCAATCAGATTGGTTTGCCTCCTCATGCTAGCCACCAAGTGGAAAAACCACATATTTGAGTTTCCCTTCTTCAACCAAAGTCGTCGCAACTTTTGTCTCCAATCATCCTCCCTTTTAAAAACCTCCCAGTGTACAATAGCTTGCAGCCACTCTCTCTCCTTGCTCATAATCCTTAAGTGTGTGCCCATCATCAACCCTATCCAGAGAAGAAACCCCTTCCAAAGCCTCCACTCTTGATCGCTCCCTTCTTTCCTTCACCTCCTTATAGTCCATCAAGATCACCTACAAATGTTGAAGCTTTGCAGACATAAACAATGGAACTTCCCGCCATTCTTGTTGCATAAGATCTCTAAACCCAGGCTCAAGTAACCATGACTTCTAAAACTCGAAGTAGAAAGCAAGCAAGACCCCTTCATTACTATTCCAAACCAAAGGTGTATGAACTGAAAAAGGCCTCTGCTTCATGGTAACATTCGCATAGAATCTCTTTGATGGGTCCATTAAGAAAAGGAACCTATCAATCTTCGACCTCGAGCCAGCCAAGTTTCTTCAAGTGTATGTAGCTCTAGAAATGGGGATGTCATAAAGTTCCAACTCCACCACACTTGCAAAGGCTACAATGGTTGAATCCATCCTTCCATCTAGCCTATCATCTACAAATAAAGTGGCATTAAAATTGCTACCCACCAACCAAGGTCTCCAATTAGCAAAAACTGCGACCTACCTCAACTCATCCCACAATTCTACATGGGTCACATCCTTAACGGGTCCATAAACTGATGGCATAACAAAGGTAAAGCCATCAGATCTACTAAAGATAGTAGTAAGCATCCAACGATCCGTCTTAGAATCATCCACTGAAAAATATCATCTTTCCATGCCATAGCAATACTTCTAGACCTCCTAATAGATGGCAATCTCACAAAGGCGATTAAAATCCCTCCACCTCTCTCTTCAACCTGTCATAGACATTCTCTAAATGCATTTCTTACAAAAGTACTATATCAATTCTCCATTCCACCAGCTACTGCGAGAGGGAAACTCTCTAGGTAGGGTCACAACGACCTCTAACGTTCCGCAACAATACTTTAACTATGGGTAGGTGTATTAACCCCCGTAGTCTCACAGTCGGAAGCACTTCTAGCATCAATAATAGTAGCACCCCTCGCATCTGCGTCGGCCTTGATCTATTGACTCAACTTGAATGGCACGTGCATGCCTTTGCTTCTTGAGCCCCATCCTCTTGTAGACAGTGTTGTAAACTAACCTCGGGCATAGGACATGCAGCTTCCAAGATGAATTGGAGAAACATTTCACTACATGTGGTCAAGAATCTAGATGAACTGCATGGTTCACCCCTACTATCATAAGCAGAGCAACCTTCATAGCAAGCTCCTCAATCCCTACAACACCCTCCAAAGTAGCAGCAGGGCCATCATTTGTTACCGCAGGAGTCATCCCACCTGATCCCTCGCTAGAGACCACCACAATAGCACTAGTAGCAACTTCAAGCGAAGCAATCATCAAACTAGAACACTTGTTCTCACCAAAACAAAGCAATAACATTGCCCCCATCACCACTTGGAAATGAAGGCATCTTCCTACACGTGTAAGAGCCCATCACCAAGAGGAGAAGAAAGGAAAATCAGCTTAGACCTCAACCCACAGTGGAAAAGAATCCCCAAATTAGGTATAGAGAAGAGTTTGTTTGACATACCGAATATGGATACGTTCATAGTTCTGGAGTTTCCTTGAAGAGGTGATGCCTTAACAAGCCCAAAACCACCTCCACTTGTAGCCTTCACGTTGCCAAACGCCACACTAGCTTCCAAAGTGAAGGAATCATCCATGCAAACCTGCAAGACCACCTACTGATGCTCAATGCTTCGAGAAGGCCCCTCCACGACCACACAACACCCCAAATCGTGAGCACCCCAAAAACTTGAACCACGAGTCCTCCAGATCAAGGCGGCATCACCAACCACTTCAGATGCCTGTGGTCGAGGGCCTTACACAACCGAGGCAACGTCATGCTAAGAACTAGTGGTGTTGACACAAGCAAGCAATGTTGCAACAACATTATCTCGAGAACTAAGGCCCACCATCAAGAAGGCCTCAACAGTTTAGTGGTTCACCTAGTCACAACGGGCCCCAAGAGGAGAAAGGAACTAAAAAGCAAAGGAACTAGGTTGTGATGAAGACCTACGCCCCAATCGACTACACAATCCCCACACCATCTATAGGAACTTTCCCAAAGCACCCCCTGGACCATTGGATGCCATCTCGTGCCCACCTCGATTCGCAGGATTACTACGACTCTTTAGAAAGCAAACTCACTTTTGTAGCAACACCGAACCACCCCTTGCCAACATCGAAGAGGAAGCCACAACCTCAACAAAAGAGCGATGCTCCAAGGTTGAAAGAACCCGAACAACCTAGGAGGACCCCCCCCTCCTGCAGAAGAAGTTTGGGAGGGATATCCTCGATGACCTCAACAACTGGCAACACCCACCTCAGATCAAAATTAGGTCCAACACGAACACACAACCAAAGCCTCGAGAAGCCCAAGACTCGAGCCTCCACCACCTCTAGCGTGCGAAGGTGGAGGGGAATGCCAGCCAACTAAACACCAACGAGCTTCCACGCTAGGGGCGTCTCTTTACAAGCACCATCAGTAATCATTGGTTCCCTCCAATGGATCTCTCCATCACCCACCACCAATGAGCAAAACCTTAGCATGTTTGAGTCCTCCGACGAGCATCCATTAATGATGAACTCGAGTCCTCCCAACCTCGCAAGCTTCCATTGCTCCAGCCTCAAACAAAATACCTTCACCGCATCTCTAACCAAGGCCAGTGAGGGCTTCCCAACCAACACATCCCCTACTAGAGAAGCATCGAGAAAGCATCTAAGAAGCTGTAGTGATTGTGACCACTATAAGAGAACAACAGGCACCCTGTTGCCGTGGCCCTCCAAGGAAAACCTAGGCTTCATAGCACGATGTTGCAGTGAACATGCCTACCTAGGATAACCAGGTCCATTACAGTGGACCCAAACCACCAGATCCTAGAATTCTTCAGCAAGGTGACAACGCACCTGACAATGGAAGCAAACAGGCTCCCTTTGAACCTTTGAACCCACTACCCCACTTGCCCCTCCTCGATCACCCCTATGTTGCTTGTTCCCTACTAGGACCCCCTCCCACTGCTAACTTCTCCGGTTCCCACACTCTCTCATCATCGTGCATCTCCTCTAATTGTAGTTGTTATGAACATTACTTCATTCTTGAATATTTTTCAAGTCAAGAATTGATATTTTATGTGCATTTCCTTACATTTCATCTTTCTTATAATTTCCCCTAGAATTTCCTTGATTTATCCTAGGCAATGTTCATTTCCAAACTGTCAGAGTTGGCACAATACTAGCACATAGAACTGCATCACAGGTTACAAGGAGTAAGAGCCGCAAATGAAAATATAATATACAATTTTTTTTTGAAAAGAAAAAGGTTGATTACATGAGGTTTATAATACAAAATGTACAAGCTAGTTTCTTTGAAATAAGATGGTTACGTGCTTTATCTTTGGGGACCATCTACAACCCAACGCTATGTGAAGAGTACCTTGTGTATAACACCAGCAGAAATTGCAGGTGCAGCTAATGATCCCCCGCATTCCCATAGAACTGAAAGATATCCACGTTGATAGCAATATTCCATGACATCTCTAGGATTCAAGATGTCAAATTCAACCACTTCAACACCTTTTGATCTAAGAAATTCTTGGAATTGCTTTCTAGCACCTCTTTGAGTTGCAACTATAGTGTAACCATCAAGTGTGGTCCACAGGTTTGCCTTGTCAGGAAGATTTAATGTTTGAGACATCACAATTCTTACAGGAACATGCCCACCTCCATGTCTTGCTGTTAAGCGTGGGTCTGAAATAAATCAAGCTCAGAGGCACAGTAGAAGAGAGCAAATGGGAGAAGCCACCAATGTGTCTACCAAGTAAAATATGTAC
Source organism: Thalassia testudinum (assembly GCA_037157565.1). Taxonomy (NCBI): domain Eukaryota; kingdom Viridiplantae; phylum Streptophyta; class Magnoliopsida; order Alismatales; family Hydrocharitaceae; genus Thalassia; species Thalassia testudinum. Next base: position 137,234,191 of record JAZHRO010000036.1, on the reverse strand, counting down.
CATCGAGGCGAACAGTATTTCCTCCTACAACAACAGCATCGCTTCTGCCTCGTAATTCAAATACCCGATTCCTAGACAACTTACTACTGACCCATGATGCATGTCCACTACTGCATGCAGTTTTTCCTGTATGATAATGAGAAGAGGTTACAGAGATAACTTCCTTTCAAGTTATTTTTTGAAAAAAATCACATAAAGTCAATATTTATACACCAGCAACAAACTGAAAATGTTAAAATCAACATCAAAAGGAACACACTGCTTAAATTTCCAATAAGACGCACCATCCAAGGTCATTGCATACTTGAGAACAGAATAAGGAACACGATAGGCTGCTCTATAGAGTAAAGGAGCGTTGACCAGGAGACACGAGTTCAAGGCTTCCTACACATTTATGAAAAGTAGTCAAAGGAAGATGAAATTACTTAAACTAGCATCATTTCCAGAGAGACAATTTCCCAGTTCCTTTTTTATAATTCATGCATTTCTTTGAAAAGCATGAAACCAGCATGCATTTTGAGTGGCTTCTCATAGAACATTCTTTGAAGTAGATATCAGACGAGGGAAATTTCCATGTGCTACCTTGGAGGAAGCAGCAAGAATACAATCGAAGAAGGAAGCATTGGAATATATGGAGTGAGGCTTTCTCACCTCCAAGACTTTGCTTTGTAGATCCTCCCCAAGAACGTCAACCTGAACATCATGACTTCTTAACAACTGTATAGCCTTACCCCTTAGATGCTGCATTGGATGCCTTAAACCTAGAACTACTCTTTCAATTCCTGCCTATTAAGAAGCATCAGTTAAGCAAAGAAATAGAGCAGTGCAAAAATAGAAAGTTTATTAAAATAACAAGTGGAGACAACTAGATGTAAATCACAACCTGGCATAGACCAACAAATTTTCCCACATTCGACAATACTGAAATTCTAGAAGAAACCCATTTTCAATTTTCATCCAACTTTAGCTTTTGAGATGTCCAGAAAAAAAAATAGCAGAGTCAGCATGATTAGCCTCTGGCACTGTAGCTCTTATCAAGGAATGGAGTTTTATAATTTGCCTAATATGAAGAACACAAACTAGAAGATCCATGTGGTAATGGTAGTAGTGATTGAGAGCTAAACACAGTATTGTAAAAAAATAGCTAAATGTCATAAAGCAACACTACAGATTGACGCAATCTTTCATATTAAGAATTAGAATATCCACCATGGCCATAGCCCACCATGCTGTAATAGACCGGACCCAGTAAAGTCATGGGGGTTTAATAATATACACAAATTTAGTTGAGAAAAAGACCATTCCAACAAAACACACACACACACACAAAGTTATGCAAAAAGCCAAAAACAATAAATGACATTTAATAGGGCATGAATAGAGAAGCATATCTTTTTCTTCTGAAAGAAGCAATAGAATGATTAACAGAAGTTGATAATAGTCCAAGTGACTTTTTTCAATATGATTAGAAGATTCGGAAACGCAACAAGAGGAGTTCTTGTTATTAGAGCAGAATTTGGCAGAGTTTTGCCCTAGATCAGGAGAAAGAGATGGATGGGAATCGGAGGAGAATGATTTTTTGGTTAAATCTGCTTATAAATTACTTCAGGTTGGTGGGATATAACATGATGCATGTTACCTTAGAGTGTGTCAATTGGTTTGAATGGTGGGGTTTCCCTTGAAGGTGAAGATTTTCACCAGGCTGCTGCAGAAAGACAGATTGTAAAGGTGTATTACAAGAAAATTACATCATATTTAGATACCACATGCTCCCTTTGTCATGGTGAACCCGAGTATTATTGTTCACATCTCTTTTCTGGTTGTACTTGCATTCAGGAAATTTGAAATCAGGATTTGGATTGGACACTCTTTTTTAGCAGACTTATGGGATTCCATGGCAATGGAGCTTTTAGGTGTAGAAGGGAAGGGGCGTATGTATTAACTTGTTTATGGTCGATTTTGTTGATACTCCTATTTATATTGTTTATATTTACTGGGTATTGTTTCGTTATCTTTATATTTTGTCTGGTTCTTTTATGTATCTTTCCCAACATCTCTCTCTATATAGAGAGGTGTCATGTTTTCTCAATAATTGAGATTGGACATTTCTTCCCACTTACTATCAGAGCACCGGTCCAAGACCGTGGCTCTAAGTATCCCACCCCTCAAGACCTCTTAAACCCTAACACCGAATCCCGTTCTCATCTCCTCCTTCCTCGACGGCGGCAGTGGTCTCCAGCGGCCCTCCGACCGCACGCAGGAGCCCTAGCGGCCCCCGGTGAGGCCCCTGAGGCTTGATTCAGCCTCTAAGGCTTGGTTTAGCCCCACGCAAGAGCCCTAGCGGCTGGAGACGATGCTCCTGAGGCCCGATCAAGAGCCCTAGCAATTGGAGGCGGTACTCCTGAGGCTCGATTCAGCCCTTGTAATAGGGCTGCAGTGGCGCGGAAGCCTCTGAACCACCGAGCGGTGCCCCGGCAAGGGTCGATAGACCCAGTAGCGGCGTTGCGGCTGCGCTGCGACCTCCTACAGCAGCTAGCGGCAATGCTGCTGGTCCAAGGGTCACTGGCGACGCTCTACAGAAGGCGCTAGCGCCGTCGCCAAGCATCTAACAGCATCACGGCGATTGTCTGAGGCTGCAACCGGCGGGGAGCAACGACGCAACCACCTGTTGCAACCGTGAGTGTGATCTTTGAGGCTGGTGCTAAGCCGGTGCTTCGCCTTAGCACCGCCACAGCAGCCACCAAAGGCCACTGCGAGGGGCAGCGACGCACCTAGGGCTATTGCGCCGCTAGCAGCTGGACACTTGAGGCCACGACAGTGCCTCTGGGGCTGTTGTGCCACTGATGCTTCACCGAAGCACCTCCTCAGAGACCGCCTAAGGGCTGACTGGATGCTGTGATGCTTCTTGTGTTAATTTCAAGGGGTTGGTGCCATTCTAGAGTCTACCCATGATTTGAAAAACTCACTGGTCATGGTTTGGTGCTTCCAGATCAAATTTTGCATCTAAAGAGATGCATTGGTGATTTTACATCTATGATGGCGAGTTCTAGCTCTTGGTGATCCACTTCATCGCTATGGCAGGGGTGGTTGAGTATGCAGGCTTGATACCGCAGAAGCATGACAGGAGTCACCATGGTACAGGATGATTAGTCGATTCCGACGTTTCACAACATCTCTGCGGAGATCAGAGCTATTTCCAGTCACTCAATTATGTTGCATCAGGGAAAACGGTACAGGTTGCTGATAGCAAACATGCACCCATTGTTGGCCAGGGGAAAGTATCTGTGACCCCCACATTGCGACTGCCAAGAGCACTACACGTACCAGAGCTTCCCATGAGCTTGTTGTCCATGAGCAGGATCACGAAGGATCTTCATTGTAGGGAGATTTTTTATGAGGTCGGATGTATTGTCCAAGATAAGCTCACTGGGAAGACCATCGCCAAAGGTACAAAGGAGAATTGTCTTTATCATCTTGGTCAGGAGTCATTTGCAGGTGCCAGTAGACATGATGGTAGGAGTGTCTTACAATGGCACGTTCGTCTAGGACATTTACCTCTGGATCGTCTCAGGAGGATGATTCCGCATATTTCACATGCTGTTACTATTAGGTGTGATACTTGCCAATTGGGTAAGCATCATCGGCCTTCATTCCCTACCAGTACTCCGCGATGCTGCCAGATGCTTGGCGGCAACGCTAGCACCTTCTGCAAAGCATTGCCAGCGACCCTTGGACCAGCAGCGCCGCCGCTAGCTGCCATAGGAGGTCGCAGCGCAGCCCCCAAGTTTTGAGGTTCAGGGGGAGTGTGTGTGTAGACTCAGGAAGGCCATTTATGGCCTGAAATCGAGCCCAAGAGCCTGGTTTCAAAAGCTATCAAATGTGTTACAAAGGATAGGGATGCAGAGGTCCTTTTCAGATCATTCTCTATTTGTCAGGAAAACGAAGAATAGCAGTATAGCACTACTGGTTTATGTAGATGATCTGATTATCACCGACAATGATGAGGCTGGGATAAGACATGTCAAGGAGTCTTTTGCACAGAAGTTTGTTATAAAGGATCTAGGCTAGCTTAGATACTTTCTGGGGATTGAGGTTGTATCTAACCATTACCAGACCGGATATTGCCTTAGCAGTAGGCAAACTCAACCAGTTTATGGAGAAGCCAACGAAGCTGCACTGGCAGGCAGCTATGCAAGTGCTTAGATACTTGAAGAAAGCACCAAGTCATGGTATTCTCTTCTAGAAAGGCTCTCCTATGACAGTGGTAGAATATTCTGATGCAGATTATGCAGGATGTGTGCTTGACAGGAAATCTACCACTTGTTTCTGTACCTTTGTGGCTGGTAATCTGATTACTTGGAGGAGCAAGAAACAAGGGGTAGTTTCTCGCTCCAGTACAGAGTCAGAGTATAGGGCGATGGCCTAACTGTTGCAGAGATGGTTTGGATACAGTCTCTACTGCATGATTTAAACATCCAAATTGAGAAACCTATGGAGATGCGATGCGACAATCGGGCTGCTACATATATAGCCAACAACTTGATATTCCATGAGCGCACCAAACACGTTGAGGTTGACTGCCACTATACCAGAGACCTCATACAGCACGGTTTGCTACGTACTACTTATGTTGCATCTAAGGACCAAACTACTGATGTGTTTACAAAGCATTTACCTCGATCAACATTTTATTGCTATTCCAAACTGAGCATGATTGACAACTATGCACCAACTTAAGGGGAAGTACTGATACTCATATTTATATTGTTTACGTTTACTGGGGACTATTTTGTTATCTTTATATTTTTATCTGATTTTTTTATGTATTTTTCCCAACATCTCTCTCTATATAGAGAGGTGTAAGGTTTTCTCAATAATTGAGATTGGTCATTTCTTCCCATTGATTTGATTGCAATGGGATGGGGTTATTTTCAGAGGAGAGAGGTTCTATGTTAACAATGTGCTGCATCAAGCCTTATCGCTTAGGGAGTAATGATTTATCTTCTAATGGGGGAATACCCTTCCATAAAGTGTAATCTACATTAAAAAGGGATTCAATGAATTCAATGGATAACTAACATAGAGTTATCCACGTCACTTTTCAAAATATATACATATTGGAGATGAAAGCGTGGTTTGTGCCACAACTAGAATTGTTTGCCCTGACTGTCTTAGAGTTACGTACCATATTTTTATCTAAAAAGGGAGTTTTATACAATATTACTACATGATTTCGATAAGTTCTAGAATATAATACGTGAGACTCCTTAACCATATAGATAATAGCAAAACGATGTTCCTGAATGCAACCATCGTGTTGACATATTCTCTTTTTCTTTACTTATCTCTTATGTTTTATTTTGTGGCATCTTGTTATTTTATTTTTCTATGTGTACATGTTGTGTAATTTTTCCATACCTCTTCTTTACATAAAGAGGTATAGGATTTATTGGAATAATAAGTTGGTTCATTCTCTCCTACTTGGTATCAGAGTATGGTCCTAGACCAGGTTCTGATATCCCACCCAAACCAAGTCCTGAAACCTTCCACCCTAACCCTAGATCTCTCTCTCCTCTTATCGACAGCCACAGCAAGCACCAGCGACCACTACAGGACCACCAGCGACCACTACAGGACCAACGCCACCAGAGCAAGGCCAGCGGCCACTGGCGCCACCCCTAAAGGGCAACGCTAGTATTGCAAGCCCAATGGCTGTGTGGGTCCTGTTTGAGTAGATCTCGACTCTTGCGGGGATGATCTAATCTCCTAAAGGCTGTTGGGGACTGCAACGTGGTTTTGTGGGTTGTCTTTTACCCAAAAATCCATGTTTACAAAAGAATGTGCATACGCTAACACTCCCCCTCAAGTTGATGCATAGATATATATCATGCTTAGCTTAGATATACATAAATCAAATAAGAACCTAAGGGCTTGGTAAAAATATCTGCAATCTGCTCCTCAGACATGACTGGTGTTGTATATAGCAACCCCTTCTAAATAATATCTCTGGATAATGGCAATCAACCTCTACATGCTTCGTCCTCTCATGAAAAGCTGGATTGTTGTAACTACTTTGTTATCACACCTCATCTCCATCGGGCTAGAAAACTATACCTCCAAATCGGTGAGTAGGGACTTGATCCACATCATCTCTGCAGTCGTCTAAGCCATGGCCCTGTGCTCAGACTCAACACTCGACCAAGCAACTGTGCCTTTCTTCTTGCTCCTCCATGTGATCAAATTCCCTACCAAGAAGTTGCAAAACCTCGTAGTGGATTTTCAATCCACATGACATCCGGCGTAGTCCGCATCAAAATAGCCAACCAAGGTCATAGAAGACCCCTTGGAGAAGAGGACCTTTTCTAAGAGCCTTATTGATGTACCGGAGCACCATCAATGCCGCATCCTAGTACTATTGTGTTGGCTTGGCCATGAACTAACTCAATCTCCCCACCGCAAACGAGATATCGGGCCCCGTGATAGTTAGATATAGCAGCTTGCCCACAAGCTACCTGTACTGCCTGCTATCCACCAACTGTGCATCTTCATCATAAAGTGGCATCTTGAGGTCCATAGGAATGTTGGCCTCCCTGGCCCTAAGCATACCCACCTTTTGCAAGATATCCAACGCATGCCTCCTTTGGGACAAGACTACACCCTTCTTGCTTCGGGCAACCTCAATACTAAGAAAGTATCGTAGAGCCCCAAATCTTTCATAACAAATTACTCTATCAGAATATGCTTAATCTCAATGACACCCTACACATCATCTCCCATGACAATTAAGTCATAGACATATACAAAAAGCACCACAGTACCTCGCCAAATCCTCTTGACAAAAAGAGAGAAATTAGTCGTCGATCTCCTAAATCCAGTGCCTCTACAACCTGAGACAACCTTTGGAACCATATTCTGGGACTCTACTTGTGGCCATAGATGGCCTTCCACAGTCGACATACACACCCCCTGAACCTCAAATCCAGGTGACTACTGCATGTACACTTCCTCTTGGAGATCACCATAAAGAAATGCATTATTCACGCCCAGCTGATGCAGGGGCCAATCTAGCTGGACCGCCACAGCAACCAGCACCCGTACAGTAGGAAGTCTGGCAACTAGTGAGGAGATGTCAAAAAAGTCTACCCCAAAGGTTTAGGTGAACCCCTTTGCCACTAGACGTGCTTTGTATCTAGCAAAGCCTGCATCTAAGTTGAACTTCACAATGAACACCCATCAGCAGCCAACAATCGTAGCCCTATCTGGAAGTGGAGTGAGCTCCCAGGTCCCATGACCCCTAAAAGCTGCCATCTTGTCCTCCATGGCTACCAGCCATCTCGGATCAAGCATAACCTCGTGGTGAATCGCTGGGATCTAAGTAGTAGCCAACGCCTGGGTGAATCCTGCAAACCTAGGACCTAGGCTATCAGTAACAAGTGCCCCAACCATGGGATAAGTAGCACAAGTCCGTGGTCTCTTCCAAATAGCTATCAGAAGATCCAGATCATCACCTGTCACATCATATGTCATGTCCATGTGATCAACACATGGCAAACAAGCATCAATATCTAAAAGACTCACCTGAGAATCCGATAGTGAAGGCAAGGGTGGGAGGCCCTGATAAGTAATGTGAGGACGGACATAAGTCTGAAGTGGCTCAGTCAGACAAGAAAAGGATAGCGTAGCATGTGGTGGTGGTGCAGTAGGAAAAGGAATCTTAGGAAAACTCCCAAAGCGAACGGGTGTAAATGGCATGAGTGTTATATCACCCTCAGAAGGTAGCTCGACAACAGATGTGAAGGGTATCGCCTCATAAAAGGTAACATCAACCAAAACAAAATGTCGAGAAGTGGTCGGATCAAAACATCGATATCCCTTTTGTATTCGAGTACACCCAAGGAAAACACACTTAACTGCTCTCCATGCTACTTTATCCCGACCCGATCCCAACAAATGGACAAAAGCAACACAACCAAAAGTCTGCGAGGTGACGTGAAATAGGGGTCTATCGAGATACATAACCTGCAAAGGAATCCACTCATGCAAAGCAGCATTAGGCATCCGATTAATCAGAAAACAAGCCATCAAAATAGCGTCACCCCAGTAAAGACAGATCAAGTGGTGAATCAACAAGGTACAAGCAACATCAAGTGGCGATGTTTCCTCTCAGCAACACCATTCTGCTGAGAGGTGTGAGGGAACGTGACATTATGAATAATGCCACAACTGGAAAAGAAAGTACGCAATCAAGTGGTACAAAATTCTAAAGCATTATCAGACTGAAAACACTTCATAAAGCATGAATGCTGAGTTTTTATTTCCCTAATAAAATTTTTAACAATTTGTCCCACATCGAACTTATTCCTTAAAAGAAACAGCCAAGAAAGATGGGAAAAATCATCCACTAACACTAAATAATATTTGTTCCCAAGCCAATCAGGAATACAACGGGACCCCAAACATCCATGTGAGTCAAATCAAACATAGCAACAGAGGAAATTGAAACAAAAGTAGAAAAACTAGCCCTGTGGTGCTTGCCCAGCTAACAGGCATCACAGGTGAGAGCAGTAGTGGAGGGTATGTGCGGCAAAACTTGTCTGAGACGATCAATAGGCAGATGGCCAAGGCGATAATACTACTGGAGAGGGGATCCAGCAGAAGCAAGGCCCTAGGTAGCAGAAGCAGTAACAGTACGGCTCAAACGGTACATCCCTCATTCCTCACGCCCTCCACCAATCGTCTACTCAATGAGCTTGTCTTGCAAGACACAAGAAGACGCATCAAGTATAACTTGGCAGTTCACATCTCTGGTAATACTACTAATAGACAGCAAGTTCAATGAAAAATCAGGCACATAGAAAACATCTATCAGTCACAAAGTAGGAGATAAAGACATCTCCCTTGCCAACAATTGGCGAATGTCTCCCATCTACCAACTTTACAGTCCTAGCTGGTGTCACTAGTGCTAGCTGAGAAAAGGATCCCCCTATCGCCACACAGGTGCTTGGATGCACTAGAGTCAATCAACTAATCACCAGAAGACAGAAGAGATGACATACCAATCACGAGTACCTCAGAAAAGGAGGCAATGGTTGCAATGTTTAGAGGTTGAGAAGACGCCTAAGTCAACTGAGCAATCTACTAGCGGAGATTCTCAATCTCGGTACTAAGAGAACTAACATCAGGGCTCGAGAGGACTCCATCTGTAACCTCAACTGCCTGATTAGCCACAAGTGGCCTACCATGCTTCTACCAGCATGTAGCCTCAAAGAGGCCCATCCTGCCACAGTAAGTACACGAAGATCGAGTACATGTACCAGAAGAACATCCACGTCCATGTCCACGACCACGTGCAAGGAGGGAAGAGCCCCTGCCCCGTCCAAGGATCGCAGCTAGTGCAGACGTCTGAACACCAAAGTCAGGAGCAGAGGTGTGTACTACTACTCTGCTAAGTATGTTGTAGGCTTCCTCCAAAGTAGGAAGCTCAGGGACGGTGAAGATCTGATCTCTGGCTGCCGTGTAATCAGGTCCAAGGCCTGCCAAGAAAAGGGGGATTGCCAACTATCTCCGGAAACTCCTCCAAGACTCACAGGCACACTTTGACAAATAGAAGTGATGCCTCTCCAGCATTTCCTTCATGAGGAAATAGTACTACGACAGTGTGCGTCCCACCTAATGCAACTAAAAGAGGTCATAAAAGACCTGGAAAACACATGCAGAGTTCTTGGCATGTGAGAACGTCTCACGCAAAGACTCACGTCTCCTTCGCTGTCAAATAGTACATAATCTCATTCCCTATTCGAGGAATAACAATTGATGGGCCTTGGAAGGCCACCAGAAGATTTCTTAGCGTAGGTGCTACTTAACCATAAATCATCCATCGCGTAGGAGGGTCAAATGACAATTCACAAGTATACACAGAAGAGCAAGAGAGTTTGGTGACCCAGTTCCACCACAAGAGGTGTATGTCTGGGCGAGGACAGGGCTCCCAACTATGCACTATCATTTTGAGGATTACATAATTTCGCCCTCTCTCGAGGAGGAAGCCCCCGTCTTCTGAGAGTCTCCCTCTCTATTTATAATTTGGGGGGGAACCCTCATTTGATGGCTCTAGTACCCCTAGTTGCCAGGCTACATGGTAGCTGTCAGGGTGTAGGTGGTCAGGCCCATCTTATCGTATCTTCTACCCATGCTATGCTGAATCTTTTAGTAAGCTGGGCGATTCTAGTTGGGATCCAACTGGTCTGAGGCGGAGCAAGCCAAGTCGTTTCCGCCTGTACACCCTATAGCCAGGCAGCCGGATCCTTTATCAGGTCATGTGCAGAGTTTTGGATCCAAGGGTAATTTTTGCCCATCATCATATACCCCCACTCTCTAGCTAGTGTGAACTGCTAAGAGAGTCGTAAGAGTGGCCAAAACTCCACTGTAGATGATACCCCCAGATGTTCTTCCTATTGTACTGCAGTTGGAGGAACATCTATGATGGAGGAGTTGAGTGGCTTTTGCCTGCTTCCAGTTGCTTGGAAGAGGTCCTTTGTTAGGGCGAATGAGCCCGAACTCGCGCCAGCTTTAAGGGGTGACATGTACTAAGGCTGAACGCGAGGTGTATAAGCTGAAGTTCGAGCTGGTCGTATGAGGCAGCATCAACTTCAGCGTGGGGCGTACAACCCCGAGCCAGTGCCGGCGTTAGGAGGCGGCACAACTTTAGCGAGGGGCGTGTGAGCCCGAGTTAGTGCCGGCCTTAGGAGGCAGCATAACTTTAGCGTAGGCCGTGTGAACCCGAGTTAGTGCTAACCTTAAGAGGCGGCATCACTTTAGCGAGGGGCATGTAAGCCTGAGTTAGTGCCGATCTTAGGAGGTAACATCACTTTAGCGTTGGGCGTGGGACGCATTAACCCGAGCCCGTGTCTGCCTTGGGAGGCGACAGAAGTTGGGCGTGGGGTGTATGAGCCCAAGCCCGTGCCGGCCTTAGGAGGCGGCAGAAGTTGGGCATGGGGCGTATTAGCCTAAGTTAATGCCGGCCTTAGGAGGCGGCATAACTTTAGCATGGGGCATGTGAGCCCGAGTTAGTACCGGCCTTAGGAGGTGGCATTACTTTGGCGAGGAGCATGTGAGCCCGAGTTAGTGCTGGACTTAGAAGGCGACAGGAGTTGGGCGTGGGGCGTATTAGTCTGAGCCCGTGCCAACCTTAGGAGGCGGCAGTTCGCTTAATTGAGACGATGAGGCTGGTGCTAACTGTTGTTGCCATGAGAGGGCATGGCTTGAAGCGTGGGGCCTTTCTGAAAAGGCGTGAAAGGCTTTTCGGATATCCGTCGTGTAATAACCCGTGGCAATCCTTCACTGGTGGTTTTGTCAGCATGTTTACGCAACCGCAGAATCCGTGCTGAATCACGAGGGATTCGGTTCCTAAGGAATTGGCGATCCGCAGGGGGGTAGAAAGATGTTATCGCCCTTGGGAGTCCGTGAGGTGGGACTATAAATAGAGGCCTCATATGGGCCTTGCTTCACCGCCTTTCATCGTCTTTGGACATGCTTAAGGGACTTAAGAGTCGTGGGAAGGAATGTCTGTGACTCGTTCATTCCTTGGGTAGAGCTCTGTCTCCGAACTTCTACATGTTCGACAGAGCAACCGAAGAGTGGTTATGTGCAGTTATTCGGATTGGGGTAAGCCCCTCTTTGTGCCTCCGCTCAACGCACAGGTTGAGGTGAGGGCTTCCATCTTTTGATGTGCCTGTTGTGGCTTGACCTCCCTCCTACGCAGTTATCTTGCCTTATTTTCCTGGCGTAGGCTTCTGAGGGTTTTCTTTATCGAGAGATATCGGATGTCGCAACGGCTTTTCCCGACCAAAGGCCCATCCCACATGGGGGAAGCTTGTTCGACGAGGTGCGAAGAAGTGGTCCTCTTGCTTGCGAGGAGCTCAATGGGAAGCGGGCGACTAGCCGAGAAGGGGGCGGAGCAAGCTCCCTCAAGGTGTCCGTGGGGCGAAACCGGCAGGGCATCCACTAAGAGGGAGTCAGCTACGTCCGTCTTCATGGTCTTAGGCGGGGGAAGACGAAGGATACTCCGTTGGGGTGCCTCGTCTCCCTCAGACGTGGGGCGAAACCGACAGGGCGTCCCCCTCAGTCTCATGTAGAGAACCCACCGGACACGGGGTCACAGGCCTGCCGCCCAGAGGCCGGGGGAAGTGCGCTCCTCTGAGGAGGCTTGGTGCCTCTCCGGTGCCGCTCTATTCCCTCTGCGACTCCGTGAAGGCAGAGCAAGGGCTGCTACTGTCAGGAGCCCCTCTCGTGAGAATGCAGTCACCCGGGCAGAAGTAGGGCAGGGCTCCCCAGCAGGGATGGGTGCAGCACCTGCCTAGGCAATTGAGCTCAACTAGTTATTCCCGCATAAATGGCCTACCGGAGGCCTTACGGCTTCGACCACATGGGGCACCTCACCGATGTATAAGAGGGTAGCCTGCAAAGCTGGGTCATTGCGCCTGCCTTGCACCGGCACCCTGGCCTACCAAGACTTGCCACTCCACCTGCGGAGTTCCTCGGTCATTCCCCCTTCCTTTATGGATGGGACTAAGGGGGAGTTCACCCCACCTGATCGGAGGTCTGCCTTGGGCGAGCGGTGTTGGTTGGGAAAAGACAGACCTTCGCCGAGGGGCTAACTCAAGCAGCAGAGCCGACCAATCTTAATGTCGCACTATCACCCGTGTTACTGAAGGTGAGTAGGATTGAAGACCTGAGGCGAGGCCACTGAGTCGTGATGAGTGGTGCCGACTTTTCCCTTATACTAGTTTGCCTTTTGCCGACTGTAATTTAGCCAGAAATAATAACCCGAGGAATGTAACAGTCTGTGTTATTGTAAAGGAAGAAAATTTTTTCATTCCTTGCATGGACTGCTCGTATGCCAAGTGTGAAAATGTATTTTCTGCCTAGGATTTGCTCGCACGGGTTTCGTGAACCACGTTTTACAAGGCTTGGCTTAATCCCTTTTGCTTGCTCAAACGACTTGGCATGGGGGTTTCAACCATTACACCCTCACGGTTAGTTATTGAAGGGCCTGCTGGGATGCTCGTGGAGAGGGCCATCCGCGATAGTGGCCGGGTGCCCATAGCTTGTGTCATGAGGGCATAGGCGGGTTACCCTTGAGGGTCTTCTTGCGGCCTCCACAGGTCGATTAGTTGTCCAGCACCTGGTTCACCCGCCTGTATCAACCGTGGATGGAATCAGTGCCTTGACCACGCCCCATGTGCCTAATGAGGCAGACATACATATTCCCTTAGTAGGCAGGAGCAGCATGCTCTCTGTAGGCAAGAGGTTGTGTTGAGGCTGCAAATTATGTAGCATTCTTCGCCATAGAATGTTCGGGCTTAGGGCGTTTGCTAGGCACGCCTCACCTTTGAGCGACTTTCTTTGTAAGGTGGCGATAGGAGGGAGCGGAGAGTCCCGGCTTGCCTCGTTGCCTCTTCAAGCAGGATGCCCTGGTCCATTATTCCACTAGGGGTTGGCTGCTTACGAGGGCCTTCCTTAAAGAGTGGCAGAGAAGGGGGGTCGACCTCAGGAAGTGACCTCGAGGCATAGGAGCCCAAACTCGTGTCATAATGCGGCGTTGTGTTGCCCAGGAGACGGGGCGCTAGGTCCCACTCCCTTGTCGTTTGCCGATATGGCGACCGTTAGTTAAGGCAGCCCGAACCCTCACCATTCGTTTTGGTGGGCAGATGCCTCTGAGGGTAGGGTGGCCAAGAACTTTGCCCATGGGCGGTGTGTTGAACCTCATGACACATGGGCCCGAGTCCTTACCAGCTTCAGGGGTTGGCATCGTAACCGCTGGGACATAGGGCGCGAGGCCCTGGTTCCACAGTTCTCTTGGGACAACTTTCCTTGTGAGGTGGTAGAGGGAGGGGGCAAAGAGTCCCTACTTACCTTATCGGCTTTTGAGCGGGACGCCCCAATCCTTCATGTACTCCTCAGAATCAGTCGCCGTTTGACGGGGTTTGCCTAGGGCGAAGTTAAGAGGGTGCCCCAACTCTATCTGTGCCACCTGGGCCCTTCTGTCTAGGTGGCCGAGGGCCGAGAGGCTATGGCCACTTTGGTGATGTCCCTTTGTCCTTTTGTTGAGGACCGCAACTAGTTGGGGCTCCTCTTCTTAAGACATGCTCCCTTATCTAGGGTATGTTCAGTCGGGTCTCCTGGGGGGACCCCTTGGTTAGGATAGGTCCATCTTTAGCAGTGCTCGCTGCATGCCCCTCATGGGGATTGAGCAGAAGTGTCCGATGCAGGAGCACCTGGGCACCTATCCTCGATGAGGAAGCCCTGAGGCAGGGAATGCCGAAGGGACTTATGGCCATGCACCGGTTTAGGACCATCGCTTCCCTTGAAAGTCATGCTCACCACAGGCATTCAAGGGAGCCGACTTTAAGAATTCTCCGAGCCTCGGCCTTGGCCTCTTATTGTGGATGGATAATTATCGCCTGAGTGGGCAGATCCCTTGCCTGGACAAGCTAAGCGACGTCGTCAAGGTGGGACCGAGTAGCCGAGGCTGAAGAGCCTGGTGAAAATCGCGCGAAGGTTAATTTGGACCATGATGAGCCTACATTTGTGGGCTAATTTATTATTTAAATGCCTAGACATTAAGTTTATATTAAAATATACATAGCATGCATTAATATGTAAATAGATTAGTTTATAAATATACTTTCATGCATATTTCATACATTACATTCATATGTAAATATGATAGCATACATTAGAATTTAAGTAGTTTAGTTATTATTTAGTTTGCATGCATACATTACATGCATTGAATAGTTAGAAATAAGAATTAGTACTTCTTAGGGGTTTTGCATATAAATAATCCACATATCTTTTTATAACATCTCTTGTTATTCTTCATACAGTAAGGAACCACTCCTCCCTGACAAGCCATTTATGGCCAGATGGAGTAATAAAGGCAACAGTGAAGGGGAGCGGAGGATGTGGATCTGGCTAACCTTCCTCTGACGCTTCATCTTCATCTTCCCCTGCAGCTATAAGAAAGTTAGAGCCACAATCGGGCTCCAGGAGACGTCGCCCCATCCCACCACTGTGCTTTCCATCCACCACCGTGGTCTTCATGACCGAGTTTCGCCATACTGTGAGTCGGCGGGGTGACAGGCCGCTACACCAAGCCGATGAGCTCGGCCATTCACCGTGAGCGTGGCATCCTGGCCGTGTGGCATCCCGACCACGCGACTACCTCCCTATTATTTTCCTTTTTATTTCGTTGATTCTATTCATCTTCCTCTTCGTTTCTCTGTTGCTTCATTACAGGAACAACCCATCACCATCGCTGCATCTCCAACGCATCCACATCAAGCACCGCCACCCTCTCCTCCTTACGCTGCCCGTGAGTTACCGCCTCCACACGCATGCGTCCAGTGCACCACACAGCACTACCATCACCACCACCTGCAATGCACCACCCCACATGCGCCGCCCTTCCCAAGCCCACCAGAGCTCTCTCCTCCGCCGCCCATCTCCAACGCATGGGCTGCAGCCAACAGCAGCCACGTCGCCACCACCATCCAACATCACTCAGTGCTTGCCCTCATGCGACCCTCTCTGCCTACGCAACCCACCTCCACTCCTTTCTTCTCTGGAACAACCCATCTACCACCCACCACCACCAACAACAGCAGCCCCCTCAAGCTGCCGAACTCGCCACCAACACCGCCATCTCGACGCCCACGCGCAGTTGCACCTTCCCCAGCATCCACGATCGCCATCCATCACCTCCACGCCGCTAGCAAAACCTCTCCTCGCTAGCCATCCAAGCGGCCAGCCAACCACCGGCGGCCGCCATTCTTCGCGCCAACGACTCCATCGTGAAGCCCTCGGCCCAGAGATCCTCCTCTGAGCACCTCACCACCGACCATCACCTCCTTCGCGCGTAGCAATGCCACGAAGCATTCCCCGATTTAGGTTCAAATTAAAAATTACAGTGGCATGCCATTGTAAGAGTTGATTTTCTCATTTAATTAGTTAAATATTGCGAACATTACAAGGAACCCCTTCCTCTTTTGCGTAAATGCCAAATTGAATATATCTCATCATTTTAGCTTAATTTAGAAGAGGTTTTGGTTTCATTTTTTGGGGATTTCTTAGTTGAACATTCTATTCCACCCACGTGTGAGTTTTAATAGGCCATTGCCTCCCTGTAGATACTACCTACTCTTTTCCAGTGGTTAATTTTAATTGTTTTGACATTGATTTTCCACCACTTACATACTACTTCAACGCGTCATTTTATGTGTGAAATTACTTCTAAAGCAAAAATCGTCTCGTCAGACCCGATTTTTGAACCATTGTCCATCTCGACCTCTTCACAGAGACAGGGACCTAGAAGTTGACTGTCAAGGGGCCCACTATATCCACGAAGTGAGGGGGGAAGCAGCCTAACCATTTTATGGACACAGATGTTCTGTCAATGAGCCTGCTCTTGCAAAGAGTGACTGTGATCATGGCCACGGGGTGTAATAACGTCGGGCATTTGCCTGCCCAGCTGTGCCCCTTGGCGGGCAAGCGCAGGGGGATTTCCGCATTGGTCGACCCATAAATGTGACCATCACCTAGAACCTTCCGTAGAAGGTGGCCATGAGGTCGAGCCAACCCCAGAAGGTGGCAACAAGAGCCAAGAGCGGGCGCTTAGACTCTTGCTGGCGATGGTCCGGAAGCGCGTCGGGCGAGGCTTGGAGCGCGGGGTTCCAAGCCCGCGTTATGGGCGCTGCATGACACAAGGCCCTAAGATCCTAACTCGACTTTTAGTGGCCAGTATGGTGATCACTAGGCGAGATGGCCCAAACCCTTCGTCGATTGCTCTAGTGGGCGGATGCCTCTATTGGTGGAGCGGTCAAGGTTCTACCTACGGGCGATATGTGGAACTTCAAGGCGCACGGGCCCGAGTCCCTACCAGCCCGGCGAGTTGGTGTCTTAGTCATAGGGCGTGGAAACCCTAGTTCCGCCTTTTTTTGATGGACGGCATTCTGGTAGCCAGTAAATAGGGCGTAAGTGCCTATGCTAGCCATCAAGGGTAGCTGGGCCGGCCATAAGGGGCGACAATCTCCAGGGTCGGGGGTGGGTTTGTCCGACCCCCGATTAACCCAGGGAGGTGACCCGTCGGCCTGGATAGGTGATGGTATAAGAGAGCATATGGCAGGTTTGCTCGAATTTGAGTCGACCTTGTGAGGTGGCAAGATAAGGGACACCGGAAGCATCTACTCGGGTTTGTGCTGGCCTGAAAAGGAGGCAACACATGGAACACCGGACGCGTTCGTCCGAGTTCTTGCTGGCCTGAAGAGGCGGCAATAGATGGGAAGCCGGACGTGTCCGTCCGAGTTTTGGCCACCCTTGAGAGGTGGCCCGCCAGCCTGAAGAAGCGGCAATATAAGTCAGACACGTCGGTCTAAATTCTTGCCGACCTTACGAGGTGGCTCACCAGCTTGACGAGGCGACAATAGATGGAAGGTTGAACGCATCCGTCCAAGTTCTCGTCGACCGTAAGATGTGGGTTGCGGCCTAAAGAGGCAGCAATAGATGGAACGTCAAACGCGTCCGTCTGAATTCTCGCCGACCTGAAGAGGTGGCTTGCCAGCATAAAGAGGCGACAATAGATGGAACGTCGAACGCATCCATCCAAGTTCTCACCGGTCGTAAGAGGTGGGTTGCTGACCTTAAAAGGTGGCTTGTCAAGTCGAAATTTCATCTCAACCACCCTCCGGAGGCAAGTCGCCAGGCGAGAGCAAGGGGCGGTTGCCAGGCAAGAGCAAGGGACGATCGCCACCCTCTATGGGTTGCGACCATCCGTCACAAGGGGTAGGGCCTTGTCCCTACTAAGACAAGTCAGGCCTTTTGCTACCACTAAGGTAGGATAGGGGCCTCAAGTGTCGATTTTGGCGATGACAGGATCGCCCCTCGCCCGACAGGTACTGTGCACGTGAGGGATTTTCCGTGCCGACCCCCCTCGAGGGGTGGTCTTGCCATCGCCGGTACTAAGGGGGGACTACATGGTTCCCGATAGCCTTAAGAGGTCGTTTTCAGTGCTTTGGAGCGTCGAGAGGGGGGTCGTAGCCCTCAGACTTTTTGGGAGATTGAGATCCCTCTCTCGGCCCTCAACGAGCTCGGATGCATTCATAAGGGAAGAGCGGGAAGCAAGGGATGTTGTGACTGAAGAGTTCGATTGCGATCCCGAAGTCGCTTGGCAAATTAGCCGGGTTAGCCCATTGCTAGGTTGCACGGACTTGGCTCCCTTTCCCTTCTTCGCAAGGGCTTCTCGAGTTGATTCGCCTTGACTCTGGGGGGCTTACGCTGGGTTGCGACTTCTCCACGTCCAGTGCTCCTCCTCTTAAGGGAGTCAAGCACGTAACGGGAGGTCCTGGCGACGAGCGCATACTGATGACTAGCTGGCCGGGCCGCCTAATTCTACCGTCGACCTGGCGGCCTTAAGTATGTTAACTGAGTTGAGGTGCCCGTCTCCATCCGAATTGGTCATAGGGGGGTCGTTCCCTTCCCCTCTCCCTTTTCCTTGACTGCCAAATATCGATGACCGAAAGGGCTGTCTGGAAGAAAGGGAAGCGTTCTCACTAGAGTGGTGGATGTACCATGGGCGCGCCGACCTGGAAAGGGTAGCTTGGAAGGCCACCCGACCCGAGCATCTCGGAGTGTAGCGGGCATTATCATTGGAAGTTGGTTAAGTGGGCTGTGGACCCGTTTTGGGGGTCGCAGCTCCCGAAGGTTGCCTCAATCTACGCACTGATGCACCCGGGATACCGGAGGCGGAGGCCTTAGACCATCGTCGATACCACAGTAGTGACTTCCGCCTGGTCCATGGCCAGGGGAGCACGTTTTTTGAAGGGCTTGGTGTTGTCCCGAAGGGGGAGACTCTTGCCGCGACGAACCTGGATGCTCCGTCGGATCCTGCAGGGAGACCTGCTCGTATCTTCCTTGCCCGAATAAAAGTCGGGAGGGAGAGCCGACTCAGAAGGAAGGGCTTGAATGCCTAGGGTGACGTTGACCCGAGGTTACCTTAACCTCTGTGCTGACGTGCTCAGGCAGCAGGAGGAGGGGACCTCGAGTGGCGCAAGCGTCATCGCCAGAACTCGACGGCGATGTCCGTCAGGCGAGGGAGCCAGGGTGACACTACCTATCCACTGGGGTGGGGCACTAACCCTCCTGGCTCTCAGTTTCGCCTAGAAGACCACATCGACCACCCACAATCGTCGGGGCACCTTCTTGGGGCGACCCCTCAGGCGCTTTGCAGGCCTCCTATCCCCTCGCTCGATGGAGCCTCGAGATAATGAGTCCTAGCTCGCAGGCTGACCCCCTTTTAGCTTGCCCACCTGGTCCATGGCCGGGGGGGTGCATTCTCCCGAAGGCTCTTCGGTGGGGTCCACCCCAGCAACCTTCGGTGGATCGATTCTCCTCAAGCACATCCACTCGGTGAATGGCCAAGGGAGTGCGTTCCTTGAGGAACTCCTTTGCACAGTGTGGCCCATAATTGTGGCCCTCCAAGGGCCGACTGCTACCACGGGAGAGGCAGTCCTTTACTTGTGGAAGGAGCCTCAAGCGGGCACGAAGGCGCACCTATCTGAGAGTATTCTCGCCTTCAGCAAGGCTATCGTCGTCACCATACTTCTTAGCTGATCCACAGGAGTTAACTCACTCCGTAATCTCTCGTTGGGTATTTTGGCGTGCGGTCGAGGGTGTCGAGCCCGTGCTCATGAACCAAGTGGCTTGACTCGGTGACGGCCTCCCTCGTTCAGAGTGTTGAGCCTCGAGCTGACCCAAGCAAGGTTGGGTGGTCTCGATCCTCTGCCACTTGACTTCTAACAACCTCCTGGGGTTGTCCCTGGTTCCTGAGTGCTTGGCGAAGCTCTCCTAGGACATGCTTATCACACCCTCAGAGGAACTGTCCGATTGGCCAGGCAGCGATCTGCACGTGGGTCCTCACCAGGCCGACGCCGCTGGAGGCACCTGGTGGGATCTCCTCTTGGGATGGCCGAGCGTCGGCTTATCCCAAGGGTGGCTCCTAAGGGAGCGGTGCATAAGCTAGGGTCCACCATTCTTTTGCGTCTTGGCTGGCTCTCAAAGTGCGTCCAGCAGAGCACCTCCATTTTTCCTTTCTCAAGCGAGTAGGCAGTACGTACAAGGGCGTATATCTGGGACCACCGAATTCAGCTCCGGGTTCCTCTTCCTTGGGCCGCACCTCAAGAAAAAAGGAGGGGTCCAGCTTGGGGACCTCGGGAGACCAGCTAAGGTCACTAGGGCATGAAGACGCCACGTCCCGACTGGGCCCGTCCGAAGGGAAGGAAGCCAAGAGTGCGACCACAAGTGGCTACAACCACTGCAATAGTTCTCGCTCAAGGGGAGGCCGAGGCAAGGCACCGGAGGGGTCCCTCCCACCGATCGGATGCTCTGTAGAGCAATAGTTCTTTCATTGACGTTTCCCACAGACGACGCCAGTTGATAGGCCTTAAAAGGCCACTAGAAAATTTCTTAGCGTAGAAGGCGCTACTTAACCATAAATCGTCCATCGCGTAGGAGGGCTAAACGACAATTCACAAGCATACACAAAGAAGCAAGAGAGCTTGGTGATCCAATTCCACCACAAGATGTGTACGTTTAAGGGAGGACAAGACTCCCAACTATGCACTATCATTTTGAGAATTACATGATTTCGCCATCTCTCTCGAGGAGGAGGCCCCCCTCTTCTAAGGGCCTCCCTCTCTATTTATGAACTGGGGGGGGAACCCTTACTCGATGGCCCTAATACCCCTAGTTGCTAGGCTACATGGTAGCTATAAGGGTGTAGGTGGTCAGGCTCATCTTATCGTATCTTCTGCCCATGCTGCGCTGAATCTTTTGGCAAGCTGGGTAGGTTCTGATTGGGATCCAGCTGATCTGAGGTGGGGCGGGCCTAGCCGATTCTGCCTGTACACCCTGTAGTCGGGTAGCCAGATCCTCTATCGTGTCAAGTGCAGAATTTTGGATCCAAGGGTATTTTTTGCCCCTCATCAACAGTCTGCATAAGCTATGCACAGACCATGGTGTTCTCTTTGTCCCAGTTGGCATTAGTGCCAATCTTGTTTGCAGGCTCCGGATCCATAAGGAAGTGGCTTTTCCGATGACTCCTAACGGTCATAAGAAAAGTCTGGAACCACCGCGGGTAGTTGGTCTCATCTAATTTAATGATGGGATCGAAGAACATGTTTTTGAGTACCCCGGCATCCGAAAGAGAACCGGACAACACCTCTGACTGATCGTCCGAAGCTATCCTCGCAATTCACAAGCCTCAATCAATCTTCTACAATCACAGAAACATCGGTAGATCTGAAAAATATGATTTTAGATCTGCATCTTCAGCATGAAGCCCCCTTGAACGGGCGTTGGCCTAACCTGGGTGTAGGGATAACACCCACGACGGCCCCAAGGGGACCTAGACTCTCTCCTTGCAACAACGAGGGATGTAGCCCTTAGAACAAAGCTACAAACCCCTCAAGATCGCTACCAACCGCGTGCATAAGGGCCGAGGCACCGCTAGGCACACTACAGGAGTGCCACAGACCGTTAGTATGTGTCAAAATAGCCAACCAAGGTCATAGAAAACCCCTTGAAGAAGAAAAGACCTCTTCCAGGAGACTTCTTTGACACCTTATCACCAGTTGCCAGACTTCCTACTGTATGGGTGCTGGTTACCATAGCAGTCCAACTAGATTGGCCCTTGCATCAACTCGTCGGACATGACTGGCGTTGTATATAGTAGCCCCTTCTGAATAATATCTCTGGTATAATGGTAATTAACCTCTACATGCTTCATCCTTTCATGAAATGCTAGGTTGTTGGCAATGAAGGTAGCTGCTCTGATACCAAATTGAACGAAATGAGATAGTTCTATTATTGACCCCTACCTTTTCTTATAAAATGAAGAGATGGGAAAGTTGTGATACAACACCAACAAGAAACAAATAATAACCAAGAGTCCCTCATACAAAAGAATGTGCATATGCTAACAATCTACCCAGAAGGATTATAGCAAGGAGTTGACAGTTCATTTATTCTTATCTGGACTTGGTCTAGACTATGCTGCTACCCATTCACATATCCTCATGTTGTCTGAGCTCCCTGCACTGGAGAAGATTTATAGTCGTCTGAGTATGCTTGCTTTGCCTCTACCTCATACTGGAGAGAGTATTGAACAGGCTTCAGCCATGGCTACTGTGACTAGACATCGAGGTAAGGGTGCTCCTTCCACGCACGGTCAGGGGAGAGGACGAGGTTTATCTGGGAGATCCCGTATCACTTGTACCTTCCGTTGGAAGATTTGACACATTAAATCCTAATCTTGGGCCAAGCACGAGAGGCCACCGATCGCTAATCAGGTTTCTGTGACTTCAACTGAGCAATTTGATACAATTTCCCATGCAAACTATGATGTGATTCAACGTCGCTCTTAGTTGACTCGAGAGATGACCACCACCAATGAGACTGCTACTTTTGCCTTGTCGTCAAATACTAATATGTCCTGGTTGGAGATTCCAATGCATCACATCATTTATTTGGTGATAAGAATGCTTTGGGAGATTACAAACTATGCCACGTAAAGGACAGTATAGGTGGCAAATGGCAAGCATGCACAGATCGATGATTAGGGGGAGGTGTCTATTACCCCCACTACGCAGTTGCCTAATATGTTTTTTGTTCCTAATTTCTCTATGAATTTGTTATCTATCAATAAGATTATAAAGCAGCTTAATTGTAGGGTCATATTTAATGATGTTGGTTGCATATTTCCAGACAAACTGACAGGGGAGGACGATTGGTAACAGACATGAAGAGAGGGGTGTGCATTGCCTTGTCCAGACGCCTCTCGCTGCCACATGTCAGGGTGGTTCTAGCTTTACATCTGGAAGTGCCTTGCAGTGGCATCATCATCTTGGTCACCCATCTATGGACAAGCTCAGACGCATCATCCCACACTTGTCATCAACTACTAAGATACATTGTGATGTGTGTCAGCTAGAGAAGCATCACATATCTTTTCCAGCTACTACTACTCCCAACTCTGGTGTTGTTTTCGAGTTATTACATTTAAATGTTTTAAACCCTAGTCAAATACCTGACCGGCAAGGTCACCACTGTGAATGATTTTTCTCGTTTATCATGATTTTTTTTAATGAAGAATAACTCTAATGTAGGGCAGATTATTGAACATTTCTTATAGAAAATAAAAAGTCAGTTTGTTGCCACAGTGAAAATTGTTAGATCGAATAATACTTTAGAATTTCGTACCACACAATTGGCTAGATTTTACGGGGCACATGGTATTGTGCATGGGACCTCTTGTCCACACATCTCGCAACAAAATGGTGTGGCAGAGAGAAAACACAAGCACCTGTTGGATGTAGCTCGTACTTTACTAATACAGCATTGTGTTCTACATTTGTATTGGGGTGGTGCAATTCTTACTGCATGTTACTTTATTAACAAGATGCCTTCCTCTATTTTACATGAGCAAATTCCTTGGCATATACTTTATCCTGAGGAGTTATTTCTGTTACCCCCACATGTATTTGAATGTGTGGCGTTTGTGCATTTGATGGGCCTAGGAAGAGATAGGTTAGTGCCATGTGCAATAAAGTGTGTTTCCTTGGATATTACCGTGTTCTTAAGGATATCGCTATTATGATTCAGTGACAGGAAGGCATTATGTTATTGCAGATGTGACTTTTCATGAGGTAGTGCCTTATTTTTCTTTAGTTAGTTGCACGTTAGTTATCTCTTGAGGGTGAATTTGCTCCCATGCCTATCCCACCTATGCTAATGGATGGGATTATGGAGACTAAGGCATCTCCTGTACCTTCTGCATCTTCTAATGATGGTGACAGATATAAAGACCCTCCAATTATTTATCAGTTGCCAGTGACATATAGGCAACACACCCCCCCACTTCTGTCCCACCTTCCTCCCTAGATCAGGTATGTATTCAGCCATCTGACCAAATGTGTGCTAGTGGTGATTATGCAGGTGCAGGTGATGTTCCTAAGTGACGATGATCTTCTGATAGCTACTCGAAAGGCACCACGGTTGTGCACATTATAAAGCAACAGGGGCAATGTCCACTGACAAGATGGGAAAATCTTTTAGCTTGTTCACCACAACTTTATTAGCTATGGAGTTACAAGCTACAGATCAGCAGACCATGCTTGATCCAAAATGGCAGAAGGCTATGAAGGATGAGATGGCTACCTTAGAGGATCAACTAACATGGGCGCTTACTCCTCTTCCACCTGGCACAAAACTTGTTGGTTGTCGATGAGTCTTTGCCTTGAAGTACATATTTCAAGGATAAGGCTTGTCTGGTAGCAAAGGGATTCACTTAAACATATGGGGTGAACTTCTTTGATACCTTATCCCCTGTTGCTCGCCTGTCTACGGTCCGGATTCTAATTTCTATTGCTACTCACAAAGATTAAAAGCTCCATCATCTTGACGTCAAAAATGTCTTCCTTTATGATGATCTTAAGGAAAAGGTATACATGCATCAACCTCCTGAGTTCGAAGTTTAGGGGGAGTGTGTATACAGATTAAAGAAGGCTATTTATAGACTCAGAGTCTAAGAGTATAGTTTCACAAACTCTCATAGGTGGTTGAAAAGATGGGCTTGCAGATATTTTCCTTGGATCATTCATTGTTTGTCACAAAGACAAAGCAATGGTGGTTCTTTTAGTATATGTTGATTTAATTATTATGGGGGATGACAAAGCTGGAATTACAAAAGTCAAAAGATTCCTAGCAAAGCAGTTTGTTATGAAAGATCTGGGCCAACTACACTATTTTTTGGGAATTGAGGTTGCCAATAGTAAGGATGGGATAGTTCTGTCTCAACAAAAGTATGCACTTGATGTACTCAAGGAGACAGACATGTTGGGATCCAAATCTGCTAATATACCTGTGCATCCTAAGGCACATTTTTATGATGAAGAGGTAGAAGTGGTTGATAATTACTCATTCAGGCAGTTGGCTGGGAAATTATTGTACCTAACTAATACCAGACCAAATATTGCTTTGGCAGTTGAAAAGCTAAGTCAATTTATGGATAAACCCACCAAATTACATTGGTAGGCAGCTATGCAGATACTTAAATACTCGAAGAAAGCACCTAGTCATGGATTATTTTTTCAAACAGGAGCACCAATGATTGTTGTAGGATATTTACATGCTGACTATGCAGGGAATATAGTAGACAGGAAATCCACCACAGGCTTTTACACTTCTGTTGTTGGAAATCCTATTACCTGGAAGAGTAAGAAATAGGGGGTAGTCTCTAGGTCGAGTGCAAAATCTGAGTACCAGGCTATGACCTAGACTGCTACTAAAATAGTTTAGGTGAAATCCTTATTACGAGATCTACATGTCCAGATTGATGGTCCTATGGAAATGCAGTGTCGTAACAAGGCGAGCACTTACATTGCTAAAAATCCAATGTTTTATAAGAGAACAAAACATGTAGAGGTTGATTGTCACTACACCAAAAGTCTGACACAGCAGAGAGTATTACGTACTACTTTTGTTACTTCAAAGGACCAACAGTTGGCATTTTCATCAAGCCTTGCCACGTGAAACTTTTGATGCATGCTATTCCAAGCTGAGCATGATTGATATCTATGCTTCAGCTTGAGGAGTGTTGACATATTCCATGTCTCCTTACTTATCTCTTATGTTTTATTTTGTGGCATCTTGTTATTTTATTTTTCTATATAGACATATAGTGTAATTTTCCTACACTTCTTCTCTATATAAAGAGGTGTAAGGTTTATATTTTTTTGACAAGTGAAAGGGTGGATATCCATATGATAACCACCCAGATTTTCCATTCATAAAAAAGGCACTAAGCCATATTACACATTACAGCTCCACAAAGAAAGAAATGACAACACAGACTCCACAAAGTTTTCCACATACGAACGCTACCCCCTAAAGACCACTGCATTCCTTCCTAGCCAAATGCCCCATAAGACTGCAAGAGGCCGCGCCCTATCCTTCTTCATCCAGAAAGAATTTTGTCCCTCACTTTTGCTCCCACACCTGAGAGACCTCCAAAAAGCATCAAAAGAGTCATACATCCACCACCCATCACCAAAATGCCTCCAAATCTACGTCCCCACCGGGCATGTGAAAAAAAGGTGCTCTACATTCTCTTCTGCTCCAAGATAAAGACCGTACACCGTATCAGCCCCTGGACCCACCTGACCCTCCATACCGTTGTCATGACCCTACCTCTCCTAAACAACTAAACAAAAATCTTCACCTTTAGCAGACACGCAGCTCCCAGAGCTGCTTGCAATCTCTGACAAGGTCAATATCCTCCAAAATGGCAAGCTTCCCAGCCTCCTATAAGCCGCGCAAACAGAGAAGTCTCCTTCCTCGCAACCATTAGCATCCAACCGCTCATCAAGCTGAAATCCCTCCAGTTCCTACAAAAGTACCTACAGTTCCCCAATCCTTTGGTCAAAAAGATTTCCCAAGAGGTTGGGGCACCAGCAACCATCCCACACCTCATTTACAAACGGGTCGGGTTCAAGTCAGGTTTGGCTAAACCCATACCCATACTCATTTACAAAATTCATATTCATACCCTACCCATTTACCCATCGGGTACAAAAATCCAAACCTATACTCATCCATCTACCCATCAGGTACCCATTTATAAATTGATCTTATAATCAAATCGTGTCAAATTAAAATCAAAGAAGAAGAAAAATCTATAATGCAATTCATTAATTATTTATTTTTAACAAGCTCTAAACATTGGAGCTCGGGCTACTCTAATTTTATCGATCTCCACTAAAATTATTGCAAAACAAGCCTTCAAGGGGAATACATTAAAAATAAAAATACAAAGAAAGATTAAATAGAAGTACATTTCAAATAAAAATCCTTATATCCAAAATAAATGCTGAACGGAAGCTTCAAAAGCATTCCCAACGTTCAAAATTATAGAGGAAATCATGAGAAAGATTAAGGTTGAGGGAATGAGGAACTTAGGGTGAAACTTATATATCTCAGGTAAATGGGGATTTTATTCGAATGTTCAAGTAGGGTAATCAGGTATAGATTCATATCCATACCCATAACCGGTCAGGTTTTCTTGGATAAAACCCATACCCGAACCTGATTGGATTCGGATCGGGTTTTACCCATTCTTTTCAGGTTGGATTAGGTCAGGTTCGAGTCGAGTTAACCGAAACTTGCATCCCTAGCTACCGTAACTCCTCTGTCAACTACCAGCGTCGATATCCTGGGAAAGTGATCACACAATCTCCCCTATCATGTCCAATCATCTGTCCAAAACCTGAATCCAATTCCGGATCCAAGGACCGATGTAAAGAAGTTCTAAATCCTGGGTGCCACCAAAGATAATCTCCTAACAAAATGTGACGTGCCCCGTGGAGCAAACAACATCATATCCTAGTGAAGGGAGCCCCAATAGAAGGAACGCAGGATCCACCCTACCAAACAATCCTCACTCCTAAGTAGCCTAACAAACCACTTGGTTAAGAGACTATCATTCATCCTCCCTACCTCCCTAACTCCCAGACCCCCCTCCTTGAGAGGTTTGCAAACCTCCTTCCATGCCACCAACTTCACTCCGCTCCCACTCGACCCATAATTGGTCCAGAAGAAGTTCCTCATGATGTTCAGAATCTTCTCAATCTGTCGCAACATCTTCAAGACGGCTGCAAAATACGAGGGCATCGAAGCCAACACAACTTTGAGAATCACCAATCTTCCCCCCAAAACAACAACTTTGATGCCCATCGTGCCAACTGACCCTCAATCCTCTCCACCAAAGGTACCCAATCTTGCACAGAAATCCTCCTATCTGTCAAAGGCAAGCCCAAATAGGAGATGGGCAAGGCTCCTCTCTATCCCCAACACAGTACTGTAAGCACCAGCCTCCTCCTCTGACAGACCAAAAGGGATGAACATTGATTTCAAGTAGTTAATCTGCAAGTCGGATGCCTCTCCAAATAGCTTCAGCAGAACCCGAAGCCTCCTCACCTCTATCTCAGTCCCCTCGACAAAGAAAAGGGTGTCATCTGCATACTGAAGTACCGAAACCATGGTCCCATCATCCACTGAGAACCCCCTGAACAATCCCCTCTCACAAGCTCTAATTGAAGATCTCGCCAGTGCATCCGCAGCCAGAACAAAAAGCATAGGCGCAAGAGGACACCCTTGTCGGACTCCCCTCAGCTATATCCATCCGCTTGCTGAGTTCCCATTAAAGAAGTCGTCGTGACTCACTACTTCATCCATTGTATCCAAACCAACGGGAAACCCCTCTTGATCATAGAGGCCCACAAGAAAGACCAATGGACAAAATCATAGGCCTTCCTAAAGTCAACCTTCTAGAGGAAGGTCACCCTCCTCTCCCTCCTCCATAGGGCCAAAATCTTTGTGGCTGCCATATAACCATCAAGGGCATTCCTTCCTAGTACAAATGTTGTATGCATCTGTGAAACCACCCCATCAATCACCCTGCTCAACCTATTGGCCAGAACCTTTGCCACTATCAAGTAGATCGCATTGTAAAGGGCAATAAGTATAAAATCATCAATAGCTTTCGTCCCCTCCTTAGGCAGCAGGAGCATGTAAAACTTCTTAAGTCTATTAAAGCCAAAATTCCCCTCTCCAAAATCTGTTATCACCTCCATGACATCCCCCTAAATCAACATCCAGAACTCCTTATAAAAATGTACCGGAAAGCCATCCAAACCTAGGCAACCATCTGCATTCAATCCCCAAACCGCCTTCCGCACCTCATCCTCTGTGAATGGTGCCACTAGCCCCTCAGCCTACTCATCACAAATGGACAGGATATCTAACCCCCGCTACCTCCATTTGCCGGCCCACCTCTTCCTCGTGAACCCCTGAAGAAACCCGCAGCCACCTTGCCCACTACCTCCCTGCCAACATACTCTATGTCGCCCATTACAAGCCTATCAATCCAGTTCTTACGTCGTCTACCAGAAGCCACCATGTGAAAAAATCTGGTGTTGGAGTCTCCCTCCTTAATCCACTTCCACCTTCCTATCTTCTGCCTAAATGGTCTTCATATGCTCGACCTTGGGTACCCTCTCCTCAGCCGTCAAGAGCCCCAGCGCCCCAACCTCCCAACCTCAGCGTCAGGATATCTTCAGTTCTGTCCAGCCTCCCAACCTCCCCCAGCACCTCCTTCCTCATCCGTTCTTCCTTTATCTGCCTCCTAAGATCCTTAAGGAACAACTTGAGCTCCCGTAGTTTCAACTCCAACCCCGTCACTGTCGAACCCTCCGGCTGCAAGGATCTCCACTTGTCCTCAACCTTCCCTCTAATCCCCTCCTCCAACAACCACACTCTATCAAATTTGAAATACGTACCACATTTGGTAGACTCACAGGACACCCACATGAGTGGCATGTGATTTGAGAAAGGTCTCTCCATAGGGCGAACTCCCACCAACGGAAACACCTCTGCAATCTCTATCAAGGAGAAAAATCTATCCAGCCTGGACATCAACCCTCCAAAGCTCCTCCAAGTGAAAGCAACGAAGGAGGAAAGCAAATCTACCAAACCATGCGTAGCAACAAACTCGGAGAAGTCTTCTGAACCACAGTCTGGTCCACCTCTCCCTCCTGGTCAATCATCTGCTGCCAATGTGACGTTAAAATCCCTACCAATCAGCCAGGGATAACCCTGAAATCTCAAAGCAATCTGACTAAGATCCTCCCATAGTTCATGCCTATTAGAATCCTCAATCAAACTGTAAACAATGGAAATCACAGTAGTAAAGCCTTCACTGCACTTCCTGAGCGAGACAGACACCACACAGGTCCCAACCACCAAGTCTTCCAAAGAACATGTGTCTTCCATCCCACGATGATACCCCCTAAGCGTCCCACGACATCCAAAACCACAAACTCCTGAAAGGCACCCCCCCAATCTCCCTCCAAACTCTCTAATCACACTGTTGCAACTTAGACCCCTCGAGGAGTATGATGTCACGACCCTACTTCTACAAATAAGACCTCAACGCCACACTTCTAAACGAATCGTTCAAGCCTATGACGTTCCATGTTAGAACCTTCATCATTGAGCACATGCAAAATCAACCCCACCAATGCACCTGAAGCCTGCTGCCTCTGCAACGTGGACAAGCTCAGCATGATTGAAGCCCCTGCTCCATCACAACTCCTCACCTTACCCCCCACCCAGCTCCATCCACCACGTCCTCTCCCCCACCGGTCGATAAAGAACCTAAGACCTCCCCCTCCACCAACATCGCCACATCCCCCAGGCCCCCACATCCCTCCCCAACCACCAAACTGCCCCCACCATCAGCCCCCGCCCCTACTATCCCATCACCCTTCGAGGACCCGCATGCGTTGGAGTCTATCTCTATAACCAAAGCTCCCCCCTACCCCTGAATCGATGCAAGTTGCTACATCCTCAATCGATGAAAGCACCCCGCCCCAAAGTGGTGGTCGCCATCACCCCCATCAGCGCCGCGTGGACCTTCCAATGTCGAAGAGGTCACCCGGAGCACCTCCCCCACCGCCAAGTGATGAGACACGAAGACCTTCTCGGGGGTGGAGCTCGCAGGCACTCCCATCTCCGAGAGACACGAGTCACTGAAGTCTCCAGAAGCGAGGAGCGCTGCCTCCTCGCTCTCGCGAAGACAATGCTCAAGGGCCTCCCTGGAACGAGACCCACAAAAGCCCCCCTTCAAAAGCAATCGGACCCACAGCTGGCCCATTCCCCTACTCTTCAAAACCGGCACGGGCCCACTTATTAGCCACGTCAACCTCGACAGAGCACTTCTCCTCCCCTAAAACCGAACGCACGACATCTCCTCCCCTACCCCCTCCACTTTCTAAAACCATGCCCCCAGTATTAATGCCACGCACTTCCTCATCCAAAATCATGATATTCTTGGAGATGCCAACAAATCCCACAAAATCTGTGCCCTTATTCACACGCCAAATTTTCACCTTCCAAGGTCGACACTCGACCTTCTGCTCCTCTGCAACGCCACCTCCACCGCCACTACTACCACCGCTCACCACCTCCCTGAGGTCTTCGAGGAGCCCTAGTGAGGACCTCCTTGAAGGACCACACGCTACCCCCCACCATATCCACCTTCACTACCCATGTGGATCACCCCAGCCGCATCACCACCTTAGGAGGAATCACCACTTAAGGGACCAATTCCACGACCACCTTCACAACTGCCATGCCCCCCTCGACCACCCTCAGTGAGGAGCATCGCCTGAGGGTGGCAAAGGGAGACTCCACTGCCTCCTTCGTTCTAAGCCACACCGGCATCCCCCTTAATCGCGAGCAATACCTCCATCTTCAATGGCGGCTGCTCCAGTAAAGCCCCATCATGCTTCGTCAGCCATCTCCAACGGATCGTGGTGCCAACAAACTTGGTCGTGTTGAAGACCAAGTTGTGAGCGATCTCTCGGGACAACCCAAAGAACAGGCAATAAGAGGACGAAA
The DNA here is from genome assembly GCA_037157565.1 of Thalassia testudinum. Taxonomy (NCBI): domain Eukaryota; kingdom Viridiplantae; phylum Streptophyta; class Magnoliopsida; order Alismatales; family Hydrocharitaceae; genus Thalassia; species Thalassia testudinum. The sequence goes on along the minus strand of JAZHRO010000036.1, from coordinate 137,202,625 downwards.
TCAAAGCCGCCTTCCCACCAGCGAGGTTGCGAAAGTCTTCAAGTGCATCCACTCCAATACCCCTTCCATCGTCTCCCCCACCAATGCCCCTGTCAAGTTCCTCTCAATGGCCAACACATGCGACAACCAAGGAATCTCCACCTCCATTAGAAGGGCCCCCGATGGTGGTGGAGGCAATTCCTCCATCAACCCTAGACCCTTTGCCTCGCATCTCTAAGCACCACAAGCTGCTCTACAATGCCCCAAACCTCCACACTTGAGGCAACGAAATGGTTCCCTACACACCATCGCAACATGACCCAAACCCAAGAACTTTAAGCAGCGAACTGAGGGGCCCTCCTCTGCCTCCTCCTCCCCATCTCCACCCAAGCACCACCCTCGCCGGCCTCCCTTCTCCCTCTCTCGCTCATCTCTCAGGTCCCTCATCTCATCTCTCCATCCGTCCAAGATAGTTGATTTTTTGCAAAAGGTGAACCAACAGTGGGCAAGGTAGGGATATGCCCAATTCATTGGAATAACAAGTTGGTTCGTTCTCTACCACTCATCACCATATTTTGTATATTGCCAGGACACTATTAAGCCATCATAGTGTACCTTCTTAGTATTAGAAAGATGAAGCACTTACAACATGTTACCTTATTAATTGCATGCCATCCTCATTCTTAATGAATAGATACCAATGCAGCTCCTATACCCTAATGCAAAGTTATCATATGTCCAATTTCATGTCCTTGGGTGCACGACTGATCCAAGCAAGGACAAGTTGGCTCCTAAAGTAGTGAAGTATATTTTCTTAGGGTATTGTATATCATAGAAGGGGTATTGATGTTTTCTTTCTTTGAGAAAGGAAAGGTATCGATGTTATGATTCCCTTTGTCTCCATTACCTTAGTGCAGGTGCAACATTTTTTGAGTTTGTTCCAAACTTCACAAAGGCTCACATGTGATTATGGTCTCAATATGGTGCCATGGTTGCTCCTCCCACACCTTTGAAGGAAACTCCAATCTCTGTCACTTCAAATACTCAAAGGCACTACAAGCCTACCATCAAGAATTGCACAAGGTGGAGAGTGGAAGCTCTCTTGGCATGGGAAAGCAGTCCAAGAGTGGACTGTCCACGCATGGAACAAGGAGAGCAGCCGATGGCTGCTTTGAGGCGGCTGACTGGTCTAGGTGGCAGGCCAATGTGGCCAGCTATGTGGAAGGAGAGAGAGAGAGAGAGAGGAGAAGAGCCTTGAATAAATGTTGGAAATATTTTTATGACCCAAATTGATTACAAAAGAGAAGACTCTTTTATAGAGAGAACATATCCCACTAACTTGGAAACAAACATTACCTTCTAAAATAAGAAAGAACTTCTACTTATGAGACTAGACGCCCCACCATTCATCTTCCTCGAGAGCTGTCCCCTTGGACTTTTCCTTGGACAAGTCAACAGTGTAGCCTCTTACAATCTCCGAAGTCATTGTGTCTGTGGTAATCTTAATAGTCATCGCAACTGCCGCTGTTGACTTATCTTCTCAAGATCAACAGACGTGAGAGAAACCACATGCGAGGTACTGGTAGCCCCACGTGGTGGTCTTTGCACCTTACCTGGATCTTTAGAAAAGGAACTTCTTGGATCAACCAGTAGTCTTCTCACAACCTGGGAAGTCGTTGCTCCTTTTGGCAACCTCGAAAATCATTACATGGACTGCGATGTCCTTTCCTTGACATCTTTTCTCTGGAATCTTTTCTCTAAAAAAATCTCCTCTTTTGAAGGATAAAAAATGGGATACAAAGCATTAATATGCAAATAACTTGATAGATCTCCTTCTCTTATTTCTTTTTCTTCTTGCCTTCTCCTCTTGATAATGTGGCATCGCCGACCATCATGGAAGCTTCTATCATCTTCTATGGCCTTCCTTCTTCGCGTAAGGCATCGGATTTGTCAAGAAAGACTTCTCTAGAGATGTAGGCCACCAACGTGCGATCACAAACCCACATGCGCGAGAAAGCCTAAACCAATTGCTCTGATACCATGTCAAGAATTGCACAAGGCGAAACGTGGAGGCTATCTTGGAGTGGGAAAATAGTTCAAGAGTGGACTGTCCACACATGGAATAGAAAGAGCAGTCGATGGCTGCCTTAAGGAGGCCGACTGGTCTAGGTGGCAGGCCAATGTGGCTGACTATGTGGAAAAAGAGAGAAAGGAGAGGAGTCTTGAATAAATGTTGGAAATATTTTTATAACTCAAATTGATTACAAAAGGGAAGACTCTTTTATATAAAGAATATATCCCACTAATTTAGAAACAAACATTATCTTCTAAAATAAAAAAGAACTTATCTCTAAATATAAACCAAATCCAAAACTATTTCCTAAAATAATTTTTCTAAAAATAACAAACTTAACTCAAAAGCAAGACCCAAACTTGGTCCCTTGGACCCTCTAGCCGCCGACCTTGTTAGGCCTTCTTGACACTGCCATGTGGCTACCCACATGGCTTTTATTCCCAACACCTACAATGGTTCCTTTCCCTTTTTAACTTACATAACAATCATCTCTAAAGGTAAGTGAAGATTTTGAAGGTAGTAACGATATGGTGGTTAGTGATACTTCAAGCACTTAGGTGGCAAATACCTTAGCTACATATGAATAGGTGGTTGGCGGAGATAGTTGTGATGATAGGACAAACTTGAACCTACTAATAGCCTTCCAAAAGACTTCCTGCAATTGCCTAATGCATCCCATTTTCAGGTAAGTCTCTATAGCATGTCTTAGATCCTCCTTCAAGTAATTCTCCTAAGCAACATCTACAATGCTCATTCCTACATTCTACCATCAAGTATTACTTGACCCACAATAAAGACAAGCTATAAAGGATATGTGTGCTCTTACCTCTCACGATACATGGCAGCTTACTAGCCCACCATTTGATACCATGATGGTGGGGTCTACATTGGCCTTCATTCTAAAGCACAATCTAAAAGGATCCATTATTAGATACAAGGCCAAGCTTGTTGTCAAGATATTCATCTCAACTATAAGGTAGACTTCAATGACTGTTAGTAAGATTGGCCTCTATACCAACTAGATGTGAAGAATTTTTTTTTTTTTTTACGATGATCTCAAGAAGGTGATCTACATGCAGCAACCACTACACTTTGAGTCTTAAGGAGAGTGTTAGAAGGCATGTCACCTTGGCAAGGGGATCCATGGCCTGGAACACAAACCTAGGGCATAGTTCCAAAAACTTCCTAAGGTGGTAGATACTCTTGGCTTCTATAGATCATCCTTGGATCATTCCCTATTTGTATATAGGATAATGTGGGGACTAGTAGTGATGTTGGCTTATGTGGATGGCATCATTCTCGTTGATGATAATGTATAGGACATGCAATTCAAAGAAGTGCCCGCACATAATGACATCATTCTCGTTGGCCCTCTTCGATATTTTCTGGGGATAGAAATTGCCCTTACTAGAGGGTGGTCTTATCTTAAAGAAAATGTCACAAATTTACTGCAAGAGATAGGAATGTTAGGTCCCAAGCTAGCTCATATTCCTATGAATCTAAAATCCATCTCTATGATAATACATCAAAAGTTGTCGATGCTCACGAGTATAAGTGCCTTGTAGGAAAACTCTTATAGTCAACCGTTGAAATCTAAAATAAAGCGGAAGCATATATCAAAACATAAAAGATATGAAGAACACTTGGATTTACGTGGAAACCCCACTCACAAGGAACAGGGAGAAAACCACGGGAGAGGCACCCTATGGGCATGATTTCTCTGTATTTCTTCTCGAAGGTAAATGGGAGAAGTACACACCTATTTATAGGCTACCACTCACACGCAAAGCCCACACTTTCCAATGTGGTACTAAACAACCACTCAATTCTCTCAACACTCCCCCTCAAGCTGAAGCATGGAATGCTCAACTTGTAACACAAAGAAACCCACTTTACACAGGCAGGAACAAAGGCTGGAGCTGTTGAAAGATCTGTGGCTGTCTCTGAAGATCTGGTGCTGATGGTTCCCCATTCAATATCCCTGAAAAGGATCTTCCTCTGAAGATCACGAAGCTACATCTCCCACATAGAAACCGACTTGGCCCTTCTTCTGAGGACCTCAAAAAATGGATCTCCCTCTCTCTGGAGACCTCAAAACTCTAGACATCCCAGAGCTTGGTTTCCCATGTGAAGATCAGCTACTAAACAAGTCCGTAGCGGTATCCGATGTCACCTCAACTGCTAGAGGATGCTATCGTGCCTTAGGACTGCAATAAAGGGACTACCAAACAGGAGTGACTATAATGGCTTCCACACTCCCCCTTTCTCCCATACTCGTATGGGAGAAAAAATAATGACAAGAAGAAAATAAAATATTAAAAACTAAAGAAGACTTCTCCACATCTTCTCTCAACCATAAACCCCATCATCATTTTTTTATCTTTTTTTTCTTTTTTTCTCCTTTTTTTCTCCTTTTCTTTTCTTCCCTTTTTTTTTGCGTGCCATTCTTTTTTTTTCTTCTCTTTTATTTTTTTCATTGTTCTTTCTTTCTTTTTTTCTTCCTTTTTTTTCCTTCTCTCTTTTTTTTTTACTATCTTCCTTTTTTTACTCATCTTTCTCTGACAAATATAGATAAGGAAAGAGAAGATAAAATTTACGATTAACCAAAAGTCATTTATCTCCCTTTAGGGTTGGTGAGAACCCAATAAAGCAGCAATGCAATTACAGGTCAAAACCACGAGAGAGCTCCACCGTCCTCCTGCACCAGTGGGTACCGCGAGCGCAGTTGAATCAGCTCGCCTCTCCAAGCGGGCCCTCGAGAGCAGATCCCTACTCCTCGCTTTCCAGCGCAGCGCCTCCATCGTTGAACACATGCGCCAACGGTCCTCACAAGATCTGTGCCAAGATCATCGTCGCGCCATTGCAAGATCGACGTCAAGAGATCTCAACCATCATGTGCGATCACATGATGCGAGATCTCCATCTCTCACGCACATGCCCTAGCGTCGCCATCATCTCGTCACTGCGCCGCCTCTTCTCTGTAGGCGAGAACAACTCCGCAATCACCACCTCGCGTGCCTTGGAGGATCGCAACCCCTCACGAAGGACACAAGCCCTAAGGTCGACGCCTTACAAGGGCAGTAAGCAGCAGCGGAGCGCCGCCAACCCTCGCACTTCAGTCTGCGTGTGCTTCTCCATCGAGAACGACATCGCCGTTGACACTCAGTCGTGCAAGGGCGCTATAGTGCCGCCTGATGAGGCCTCCGCATTGCTGGCACGTCACCTCTGCAGCCTTGGGGTCATTGCATCGCAAGGGGGCACCTCCGTCTCCAGGAGGATCAATCTCCTCCTCTTCATCTTCTCCTCAGACAAACAAAACTCCCAAGAAAGATAAACTTGATAATCTAAAAATAATGAAATGATACCCCAAGAAAAAACTGCTCTGATACCAAGTTGAAATCTAAAATAAAGCGGAAGCATATATCAAAGCATAAAAGATATGAAGAACGCTTGGATTTACGTGAAAACCCCACTCACAAGGAGCGGGGAGAAAACCACAGGAGAAGCGTCCTATGGGCGTGATTTCTCTGTATTTCTTCTCGAAGGTAAATGGGAGGAGTACACGCCTATTTATAAGCCACCACTCACACGCAAAGCCGACACTTTCCAATGTGGCACTAAACAACCACTTAATTCTCTCACATCAACCATTACTCAACCTGGCATCTCCTTCATAGTTGGGAAATTAAGTCAACCTGTGGATAAGCCTACTAAGGCTCATTGGGATGCAACATTGATGGTGTTGAGATATCTGAAGTCTTCCCCTAGAAAGGAAATGTTATTTACAAAGGGTACTTCATTTGATAATGGAGCATATGTGGTAGTAGACTATGCTGACTATTATGTGGATAGGAAATCCACGAGTGGGTTTCGCACTTATAATGACTAGATATTTAGTGGTGTGGAGAAGTAAGAAGCAGGCAATGATGTCAGAGGTTATGGCACCGACAGTTGCAGAATTAATGTGGATATGCTCTATCTTATCAAGCTTGTAGGTCTAAGTTGAATGGGCCATGGAGATGTAGTGTGATAACCAAGCAACTTCCTATATTGCCAATGGTTCCATGAACAAAGCACGCTAAACAAGCACCACAAATAAGACACGAGTTCCCCTCAACACACTAGGAAGATCAGCATCCAATGCCACCAGTTGTCATCCTAAATGGCGAAGCAAGTGTAGCACATCAAAATATATCCATCATTTGCCCCAACCAAACTCCAAATCCTTGCTAAACATGCCTTTAATTTTGTCTCTTGCAATAAAATAACATGAAAGGAGCTTTAGAGGTTTGTTTATGAGGTGGGATGTAGATTTAGTTAGGGGATGTAGACTAATCTTGAAGACTAAGACCCCTTTGAAGCTAAAAGTCTTTGTGTGACTGTTTTGGAGAGAGGGCATCCCAACAGAAGCCTATTAGGAGAAGATTTCCCTGAAAGTGACGATTCCCCTATCTTCTGTGTGAAGAGTCCCTGGAGAACTATAATCAACTTTTTCTTTTCTTTTTTTGCATGTCCTTTCGCTGGTAGGTCTGGACGAGATCATCCATCCCCTAGGTTGATGTGTTTGGTTGTGCTTTCTTTCTAGCACAGTTATGAAGGTTGGATATGTCAATCCAATCATAAACGGGCTGCCCCTTCTGCTCCGCTATGGGCTATTTGGTTGGAGGCTAATGAGGTCATTTTCAAGGGGGTTCAGCGTAAATTAATGGCGTCCTAGCAATTGCAGCAGAGTTGAAGAGGGGTTGAAGTAGCTTCTTCTAACATTTTACTTTAGTAGTTAGTTTATTAATGCATCTACTATATATATTTAAAAAAAAAAAAAAATCAAGCTAAGGAGATCTAGACCATTTCACATCCTATGTTGCCTTGGAGATCATTCATCCTCATCAACCTTCCCATCGCCTTCGCCATTTCACCAGCTTTCAACACTTCATAGCTATATCAAGTATCAATAAGACCTATTCACAACAGCCTAATCAAGTTCGTTGCCTTCGCTCTATCGTGGAAATATTCCAAACGCGAGAGAAGCGTGGGGTAGAAGTGATGATGGACCTGGACAAGAGAGGAGACGGGGGTGACGTCGCCGTAGCAGTCGCCGGGCTCGAGGTTGAGGTAGGCGGTGGCGCCACGGGAGAAATCCCCCGCGGCCTCGACGGCCTGGAGCTCCGCGCACTTGGTGCCCTCCGCGTAGAGGAAGCCCTCCCCGGCGACGTCGCCCCCACGCGCGATCACGCACCCGAAGTTCGGGTGCGGCGACGCCTTCCCCGCGGAGAGGTCCGCGATCTCAGCCGCGCGACGGATGTGCGCGGCATCCTGCGCGTGGGGGCTGGTGGCGCGGCAGACGAACGCGGGAGGGGGGGCCGCCCCCCCTAAGAAGGAGAAGAGCGCCATTGTAGTGAGTGAGGAGAGACTGTGGAATGGGATGAGTGCTTCTTCTCCTTCTTTTCTTCTTTTCTATGACCAAGAACCCGAGCAGAGTGGGGAAGGAATTAGCCAACTCCCACACAGCAGTCCTCCATGTGGTGCAGACAAACTTACGAGTCCCCACTGTTCCTCCATGCGGGCAGGATGAGTGCTTCTGTTTTCTCCCGGAGCAGCGGTTTGGATATTAAGGGAGGAGAGAAAAGGTTCTAAAATGACCTCCGTTTGGATTGAAAGATTAGAAAGGGAGGGAAAGGGAAGAGGGAGGATTTGGATAGGAAGGAAAAGGAAAGTTCGATCATGGGTAAATGAGGGTAAGGAAAAGGAGAGGGAAGTGATTATCTGTAAATTTATTTATATATCCTTCAAAGGATAACGATAAAAATGAGTTTATATTAGACGTACATTTATAAGAAGGAAATGTATCATTATTTTAATTTTTATTTTAAATATGCTACGATGCTTGAATCGAAGGTTTGACTATAATGCTCAACAAAATTTGAATTCTCAACTTCGAAAAAATGCTTGTATACATAAATAGGTAACTTTGATATTTAGTGGACAAGCTAAGATCTTTAATTATTCTATATTAAGCTTGGAATCTTTAATAAATATATGTATTCGTACTTTTGTTGTATTGTATGAGCGATCATTTTATTAAATTTTAAGCTCCAATTATGTTTTAAAATAAAATTAGAACATCTGGTTAATAAACAAAAAATGAAACAAGTACATAACAAAAAGAAAAAAATGCGACATCTCCTTCTTTAAAGAAAAGTGCAACATCATAGTAGATAAAAATGCTTTAGGAATAACAAAATGTTCAAACATTACCAATAATGTTTTGCCAAGCTTTTTTTTTGTTTAAAGGAGAAATGATAAGACGCTAGGGTGGCCCTCATCCCAATTCTACCAAGATATATTAAAAGAAAAAGTCTTCTAACTATCACCATTCATCTCAATCACCACTTACTTATGGAAGTGAATTTGGCAATCCGAGTATGCCTTTATCATCTTTGGGTGACAAAACTAAGAAAACAAACTCACAAGAAACCAAGTGAGATTTGACACCAATAGCTTATAGTTCTATAATAATATCTAAGCTTGAAAATTCTACTAGTTGGGGTTGACACTTTTGAACAATGGTGGTACCCTCTGCAATCATCAGTGAATTTGTCGAGGCTATCTCTTATTATTTCAACTTTCGAATCATTTATGAACTTCATTCTTCTCTTACGCCTTGTTGCATTAGAGGTCTAAATAAAAGTATTTTTTTAAGCTTCAATGAGCGAGGATGGTTGATCTTCATAAAAGCTATTGTTACAGTTCTCCAAACGAGCTTCATTCTAGGATACCATCAAATCAATATCATCCACACTTACAAAATTTCTAGCCAATGCCGAAGTTAATTGTTGAAATTTTTCTTTTGTTGTAGTAGCATCATCACCCATCGCCTTATCCCTTCTAAACAAATCTACTAGCTTGTCGTAGTTTAGAACCAAAGTAGTCTTCCACATTTTAGCTTCAAGATTAGCCTATAAAATTTAATAAAAAATATTAATTACATAAAATTTAATGGAGGTAAAAATCAAGTTAAAATTATTTATCTCTATTAACTCTCTCCAAACTTTGAATTCAACTCCCCACATGTTTGTTTCCGAAATAATGTTCAATCCATTGGAGCTATTCTTGTATGTGTCCTAACACTTATTGAAATTACCTTTGAGTGTCTTGATTGTATTTTTCAAATGATCCTTTGTCAAAATAAGCCCAAGCTTTTCGATACACTCTTTGCCAATGCATCGATGAATGCATTATCCATTGATTTCGACCTATCTATCAATCCATTATAAGGACAAAAAATAAGAATAAAACATAAAGCATTACAGGCAATGAAACAAAAAAAAATTTAAACTATTTTAATAATAAGTGAATACAAAGAAGTGACAAAAGAATTATCAATTATGTGAGGGTATTGGTATACATAAAAAACTCATCTCTACAACACATTCGACATACCTCACATACTATAAAAACCCATCTCTGACCTACATTTTCAAATTTTATATGTTGCTCCCCCTCCCTTCTCCTGCAGTCACCTACCGCTGACAATCCTCCGATGCACATGTCACCACACACGGCAATGTGCACGATCTAGAGTGAGTGGCATCAACTTCTATCGCACAAGCAGGCGCTTCCTGTAGCAGCTAGCTTTGCTACGACACCCCCAAACAGTTTACACAACACTTGCCACAGCACACACGTAGTAGAACAAGCAACAACACGTCGACATAGGAGCATGAGTCCTGGTACACCGAGGCAATCCATCTTCCGCACTCCACTAGTTTGTAGAAACATAAGTTTGTTGGTGTTGTTGTCTTTAAGTTCAATTTCTTGTTTGAAAGATACAATTTCTTCTTGTCTTTTTTTTTTTTGTTACAGAAGGAGGATTTGGCTTTTGAGTGCTAGTAGGGGCCTTTTTGTTATGAAAAGGTGGGTTTTGATTTTTAACACTGTGAAATTTTGGATTGCAATTTATTTTCCGCGAAAGCAGAACTGGGTAATAATAGAATTTGTTATAATTGTTGTATGTTGCGTCAATGGCACTAGGTTTTGTTTGCGGAAACAAAAGTGTGGTTCTAGTGAGTGGTATTATTGACTTTGGTTCTATCCTTTTAGAGAAATTCTTAATTATTTGGTTAGAAAATGCAACTTGCTTATGATTGAGTTAGATAGGTGTAAACTTTCTGTATAAATGTCTAATTGTGGTAGTTAATGATTCTCTATATTTGCTTCGGTGTGAAATAATCACACTTCTTGTCTTTTTTGTTTTACATTATTATTTTCTTTTTGAATATTTTTTGGAGCATCATTTATGTCAAGTTTTTCATGTTAAATATTATATTGTGAATTTTGTGTGCAAATGAAATTTTTTTTTCCATTTGTTTCTACTTTATGTACTATGCATTATGCTTTCACACTTGTCCGTTCATTATTTCAATTTCCGTCAAATGTTCTTCAAACATTGAGTGATTTGTTCATAGTGATTGATGCTTTCGTGCTGCTTCTTTATCGATATCTACAGGATGGTCCATTAGATAGTCATGTGGACTATATGGTAGGTGGTTTGATGGTACGTACAGGATGATAGCTATGAATCGTGATGGTGGTGTGCAATGAGGTCAAAAGGTGATGATATTGGTCCATAATGCTCTCACACATACAGACGAATGAAGCAAGTCGAAGTGAGGACATTGCATAACAACCTGATCCTCGACAACTACTCTTTTGGTAAAGCAAGTTTGTGAAACAAGTGTGTGTGTGTGCTGGAGGTGTGAAACTATTATTTGGTCAGTATCATGGACTGTGATGGTGAAGATGGTTGTGTCGATCGTGAGGTGAAGGTGATGGTGGCCAGTGCTTGGTGTGGTGGATGCCGGTAATGGGCACATTTTGTTTTTTGGAGTTTAAAAACATATTTTGAGGTATACATGTAGGAAATTATCCTGCATTTTGGGATTCGTTGTCATATTCAACTAAACAAGCTATGTAATTAATTTTTGTGAACTCTAGAGTACAATGTATGGTAGTATTTCTTTGTTTGGTCATGAACCTTCGGCATGTGATGTTTTTGGTGTTGTTATTTAAGATATTTTCAGTGCTCTCCAAGTTTCACCTGTGACACTTACTATTATTTTATTCGTATTTTGTTATTTAATTTCTTTTGGTGAAAGTCTGTATTACCATGAATCATAGTCACTGTTTCTCTAATCCTAATCCTCTTATGCGTGTGTTGTTACTTGTCATCATTATACTGCCATCTCGATTAGCATATGCGTCGTATGTTGCAAACTTTATTATAAATGGATAAATTAATGTACAAAAGGTTGTGATTTCAAGATTAGCACATGGGCAAGAAGCGTGGTCCTAGCAAGTTTTATGGGTTGCATCTAAACTCGACTTTTTTTTTCATGATATGAGCTTCCTTTTGTTGTGTGCATTTCATGTCAATCATGTATCCCTTTTGGTAGCTCTTCTTAGCTGCTTTTGTTAGATTTGTGATATAAACAACTTTTGTTAACTAATTGGTGATATCAATGTCTGTGTTAATGTGAGCTGTGCTAGTACCTTTGGTGTACAAGAGTGGTGTCAATTCAAGAAAGAACTAATAGTGTTTTCGTTCAAGCTGCTACCTCACTTATAGCTTCAAATCTTATTACATCTCTAAGTACAAGGAGTTACAATTACATACCATAATGATAATTCAAATAACATTTCAATAATATCCTACATTATAATTCACGACAACCATGCTTCATAAATGTGCAATGAACGAAAGTTGCTACCAAAATAGATTATATACTTAGATTTAATATAATTATTTTTTTCATCAGTTTGTGTGCTCAAGATAGATGTCACAATATGATATTTGATTTAATTATTTGTTTGATTCTGAACATTACTTCTCATGTATTGTCTTTAGCTAGCTAATTTATTGCATATAATGCGATGAGTGACCTATAAAGGAAATAACATATATCAAAATTCATTGATAACATTGTGCTGACTTTATGAAATTAAAATTTCTACTATATAATTCTCCTTGTGCATTTAACTCTTTCTATATAAGAAATAATCAAATACTAGAAATCCTATTCTGGAAATCGATATGTGCTGTCGAAATACTTCTTGGTGTTCATGTAAACAATGTACGGTCCATTATGAAATGTTTTGTGCATTATCATTATTTGTAATAACTCTACTATATCATTATGAAATGTTTTGTGCAGTATATAGGAAGAATGTGCTATACTTCATAATTTTTTCACGTCACTTACTAAATATCATATTTTCAAAACATTTCTCATCTATTCCTAGATCACATACTTCTAACCTATAAACGGGTTGTAATTAGATTAATGTGCTGTCACAATTAAACAACATGAGATTCTTTGTGCAAAAAACAACATAAGACCCTACTGAAACAACATGAGCTTCGTTGTGCAAAAATCAACATCGCATTAATGTGTTGTGACTACAAGAAATCGTATGTAAATTATACGACAAGTTTGCATGCTCAAAGTAATTGATCTTTAGTAAGTGACCTTATTGAAACTAATTATGAAAACTATTAATCCTTCGACCAACTTTGATATACACATCGTCAAAATAGACTAGCAATTCTAGATTGCTTACACATCCCATTAAATTTACCCTATAAGCTCGAATACTATATAATACACATTCCATTGATGTTGTGTGCACTCAGATGTGCTCAATGGGTATGCATATCTTGAAATATAACATGAATAACTAGTTCATGCAAACACATATTTTGAATGTATCAATATCCAAAGAAGTTGGCAACATAGTAAAGAAATGAAGTTTGCTAACGTAAACTAAGCTTTGATAATTTACAAATATCAAAAAATCGCATCATGCACTTCAACCATTATATGACTTACAACCTGTCTAGACAACACAGTCCCATATGTTCAAAACTACAGAACTTAGCACCACAAGACAACAGAGCTGAAGCTCATCATATCATACTCCCTTTTGTTGTGTGATTCAAATTTCCACACTACATAGAGTCCACATCGGCCCCCCTCTCCATTCTCGGGGGTTGCCTTAGCGGTGTGATTCAAAATGGAAACTTCATGAAAATGAGACATGAGAGAAATACAAAGATTGTACATATACACGTACAAATACAGAGCACATAAGTAGCACATGCACCCACCTCGCCCGAGCCTCTAAGACCACAATGGAAGGAAATACAAATGAATACAAAAAGTGTACATGCACAAGGAGCAACACACTAACAAGCACACACCCACCGTGTGTTTTCAAAGCTCCTCATGAGAACATCATCATGGATGTGCTTTACAAAATGCAAAACAATACAACGATGTGCTCAGGTCACAACATCGTCATAGTTCACAGCACTGCTACAGGGACGTCCATCCCCTCCCAATGTCCATCTACCCAAGCGAGTTATGAGGGAAGGAGATGATCCTTTGTCAGGCGAAGGGGCAAGAGTCTTGCAACTGCCAATATTTACTCCAGCATACGAAGATTGGTAGGGGATGGAGATGAACCTCCTTGGACCCCAGCAGAAGTTAAGGCACACATCCAAGCTCAGTCCTTGGCAACAGCAATCCTCAACAGCTCACTCCATGCATATGTTACCCTTCTTTAGAAGTAAATAACCTCCAAAATGCATTCGCTTTCAAAAATGATCCATGCCTACACACTCTAATTTTAAAAATACAATACGTGTACCTTGGAAATGTAATATGCGTAGATTAGGCTATTGAAAAAGGTTTCAATTTTTCATTTTTCATTATTTAATCGCATTGCAGCTGTTATTGAAGCTCTGACATGTTCTCCTATTCTAGCATCATCTACGTCATCAATAGGGACGTAAGGTTGTCATTCAGGTGCCATCGACATCTCAAAGTTCTTTGCTTACTATTTGAATAACGCTTTCATCCTTATGAACACTCATGAGGTAATTATGTAAGGTGCAGGCATCTAGTATGATATCCATTTGATTAGTAACTTAGTAATGAGGCTCGATGCCACTCTCAATGTTCTTAAATCTCTTCTTGAGAACTTTAAATGCTCTCTCAGTTGACTTACGACGTGGTCCACATCTAAGGTTAAATAACTCACGAGGATCTGCAGGGGCTTGTAAGGAATATTCTTCAAGTATTATCATTCCTCTGTGAAAGCCATAATCAATCCACTTTGCAGCATAAAGTCTATAAAATCAACTTCAACCAAGTAATGTTTATTTAAGTCTTTTAACTTTTACTTTCTATTTAGAAAGTGATTGAATTAACCTGAGGAATTATTAGCTTGTTTTCCCTCGTTAATGAATTTTTAATAATTCTAAAATCCAAAGCAGTTGCTTTCCATCTTGATAAGACACAAGTGAACTTTAAAGCAAAAGTACATGCAGCCAAGACATTTGTTTTAGCCATTCTTTTCCACCCCGATATCCAGGTACATCTTGGCATCAAGATACTTATTATTTTAGCTTATTAATATATAAATGAGATTTATTTAATATAATTACCTTAAAAGTAACGATTGAAGTGATTGTTCACTGTGATCTTTTTAGATACTTTTGATCCATCTGGAAAGCAAAGGAATTTGCTCTCCAATGAAATTCAATTTTCGAGACTTTATCGAAATGACGGCTTATAGTTCTCCAGATCGTTGAAACAAAAAAAAAAAAAGTCTTTAGAATATATAGGAAGGGAGAAACCTCCTCCTCAATTGGAGCGCGACATGTCCAACGAAGACCTCCGTCACTTTCTACCATATCACATAAGTCCACGAATGTACATAGTTGATTTCATATCAACTAATCGGTAGATTCTGTTAATAAAAAAAATTGAAAATTTTATCAAAGGGAAGAATTCGATACCAGACATATATTTTAAAAGAAAAAAAGAAAAGAAAAATCTCAAATACAAATTGAAAAAATATAATCTATAAAATGAGAGAACTCAAAAATAAAAAATAAGATCAAGAAACAAATAAAAAAGAAAATAAAACTATCTCGATCATCCAAGAGAAAGTGATCCACCATTCATAGAATATCAAAATATCAAAAAAAAATCTCAAAAATTCTACTAATGAGTGACTAAATAAATCGATTCCCAACATATATTAAAAAAATTCAATTGCAATGGTTCCGAGTCGTACATGTTCCCTAATAAAAATTAAATTACACTTAAAAAAAAAAAATCAATCCACTTAAACCTACCTACAGCGACAAGACGAGCTTGGCAGACATCTTTTGTACAACGTGATATCTTTCCTAACTAATTCCTTAGGTGTCCCCATGATTTATATGTTCTGCGTTTGTTTCTCCTGCGAATAAGCAAATGTACGATGAAAAGAAAGGCTTGGATTAATATCAATCTGTGCCTTCGCTCCCGCCAACTAATAATTTGACTCGAGCTTCCAATAATGGCCATTTAAGAAAAAATCCTTAAAATAACAAATAAGCATGACTATTAATTAACTCCAAATTACATTTAAGATTTAATAGTAAAAAGAATTTTAATTAGTGAATTCCTTTCAACAAAAATAAGCTGCATTTAGCAATTTAGACACATACAACTTGTCTATCGGTCCCAAGTGAGGGACTACCCACATACATGTCTAAAGGAAATGATATTTGTATTTTCTTTTCTAAAATATGATAGAGCCACACTGAGTTTTGTTAATTAAAATCAGGATTGAAATTTAGAGTACGAATCTAAGCCTACATATACGTAACTTTTACTATTACATGATCTTGCAGCAATGATGACATATTCATAGTAATTAAAAGGACTTCTTTGGATGTGTCTTCGAGCGAGGCTTGCTTATCTTTATTTCGGGCAGATATTTTTTTCCTTTTAAAATTTTACTTTATGAAATTCATTTTACATGGTTCATATTCAATTATTTGATTCAATGTAAAACATGCTTGGAAATTTTTTTATTTTTTTTTGTTTTGTGAACAGAGATCTTCATTAACAGCTAATGAAGGATTAAAAGTACTTTCAAAATTAAAACTTCGCACAATATCCAAAGTGTTAGATTTTCCAGTGTCTCGGTGAGTCTGGCCACCTGATTATCCAGCATCTAGGCAGATTTTGATGGATTCGGCTGGTCAGGGATTCACCATGTCCGACCCGATCCCAGGATCGCAGTATCCTAACGGATCCTAGCAGATTCAACTTGATTATGGGGTCTAGCAACTTGCCTAAGGACCCGATTGACCATAGTTGAAGAGGCACAGTTACGTCAATGTCGGCACTAACGATCCATGCTACTTAACCACTTGAATGCACTTAGTAACCAAATAACGAAAGAAGTGACGGGGATCGCAAGGTCCATTATGAGAGAGATTTGTTACGACAGTTGTTTCTATATTATAAATACGGAGAAGAAAGAGCTTTGGTTTTTTACGCACTCAGAGAGAAAGAAGCCAAGAGCGATTGCACCAACATCGAAAATATGGTAGAATATTGGGAGCATTGCTCTCCCCTAAGACGTACACCCTTTCGGTTGAATTGAGTCACCAATCCTCTGTGCCATTGATTCTCTGTGTGATTGTTCTATTTGTTCTTTGAGTCGAGTGTCTTGCTAATCAAGGCCTCAATCAATTGGTGTCCTATGTGGGAAATGCCATCACTTGATATTGTTTCCTACCTCCAGATCTAAGGAATGGCTCCCAGAACATGTCATTCCTCCTGCGCTAACCCCAAGAAGGTTTCCCTGACTGACACCGGCCTAGCAAGGAGAAGGTCTCATAACCAAGTCGGCAACCTGAGCCTTCTCAGCCTGAGAATCCTCAAGGGTATCCTCTCCTTGAAATACTGGCAAAGGAGGAAGAGTATGAAGCCTACTGGCGGCTCTAAAGGTTGAACAACTATTAGTTGTGGACCAACTCCTCGAAATCAAAATGACTAAGGAAAATCGAACAGTTCAGCCAGAGGTGCCCTAAAACCCTAGTTACACCGATGACCAACTGAAATGGCGTCGCGTGGAAGAGGAGAACGCATGCCTATGCGAACAACTTGAAAACTTAAAATGCGCGCTTAGTAGTCAGAAAGGGGAGGTCTCCTCCTAGCCCACCTAGCTCCCCCTCCACCTTCCCGAGAGTCGGGAGCAATCCAGGGCCTATGCCATCGTGATCAGCAGTGGAGGCTCGTTGCCTGAGATCATCCGTCAGGTCACTTGGGTAATGAGGGGTATACGCCCACGGGCTTATGCTACTACCTACCCCATCACGGAGGAGGTAATGACGGCACCTTTGTTAGAAAAATTTAAGCAACCTATCATGGCACAATATGACAAAACGACGGACCCCAATAGCTTTATGGGGAGCTACCTCCAGATGATGCATGCCCATGGCTGTCCTGACGGGGTGCATTGTCGAGTGTTCTCGTCGTATATTTCCAGCATGGTTCATGAATGGTTCAATGAGCTGCCGGCAAGACAAATTACTTGCTTTCAAGAATTGTTGGATAAATTCTGCTACTATTTTGCAAGAAAGCAACGGGCCAGAGATAACCTATAGAGACTATGAGATATTCGACAACGAAAACCTGAGTCTTTCCGATCCTATCTTGATCGATTTAAGATTCAGTACTTCAAATGTAAAAGGCCTCAAAATACCATTGCCATCTGGTACTTCAAGTCAGGTCTTCTAACCCAAAGGTTCTGGTATGACATTGATGATTTTCTACCTAAAGACACGGCAAAACTATGAGACCGAGCTACGAGATTTGTGGAATAAGACGATTCGTTCCTCTCCTGTAGTCGATTGGTGGATGGATATGGGGAAGATTGATGTAAACATGTTTATATTACATAAAATATCTATTTATGTGTGTTCTTAAGCATAGAATTGCATTATATACTATAAATACTGCAAAGCATGCATCATCTTCCATTTAGATTAGTCTGAATAAAAAGGAGGTTAATTGTCTCCTTTTATGATCAGGGACAGGGTGACTTTTTATCGGGGCCTTGGATCGAAGATCCAACCATACGGATCTGATCAGGGCGATGAGTGGAGTTCAACGACTCCAAGATCACCCTAATTGGATATCCGTAGCATCAGATAGAGACTGAAGAACCCTAGAAGATCAAGGGCCAAGATGATGTTAATCTACACTTCAGACGACAAATCCGACCACACGGATGGGTTCAGATCGACAATCACAGCCTAACGACGCGAAAATCAATCCAATCCGATACCTGTGGCACAATCTACATCACTTAAAAGATGGACGGTCAAGATGGCGCCATCTCAGCCGCCCAACTAGTCGTACACACCAGCTGAAGCTCTTCTGGCCAGCGCCTCTCTGCCATTGGATCAAGATCCAACAGCTGTGAGGCACATGCACTTGAGTTGAGCACTCGACACAAACGCGCCCGAAGCGCGATGGTCGAGCGCCTTATCGAGGAGAGGAGGCATGGGATTGAGCCCCCGCATGCCTCAAATTTGAGCGGGCGCGCAAGCAAGATCAGCCGAGCGATGAAGATCCAACAGCGCCACGCGGCCGATAGCACCCAATGCCATCTGACGCCCCCGCGTAACGCGGGATCTCACGCGCAAGGCGCGCGGTTGAGGCACGGCAAGGAAAGCTCTCAACCGTTCGATCTCACGATCGGACAGTCAAGATTTGAAGGACGTGGAGCGTGCGTTGAGGCGCAGTATGTGAGCAGGCACGTGAGTGCCGCCCACGAAGGCCACATTCAGGCCTTTAGTGATGGATTTATCCGTCACTAAAGGTCCTAAATTAATTTTTTCAACATGTAATGGCAAAAATGCCCTCACTCCTTCCAACTATAAAAGGAGACCCCCTCTATATGAATTTCTCATCCCTTTTCTTCTCTCACCCCCTCCAAAGCTCTAAGAGCTTGTCCTAAACCCGGGATGCTCCTCTAAAGTAAAAATCTTAATTTTTCCACCTTCGTCCCCCTTCGTGGAGCATCCTGGGGTTGTTCTCTCTTTGCATTCGAGAAGTGGATCCTGCGACGACGACGATGTGCTGCTTCATTCCTGTTCTTCCCGCTTCGTCCTCCTTCTTCCCGCTCCGTTCCCCATCTTCTAAGCGTCGTCCCGTCCGGCTCATCCTCCAAGCGATCGTCGAGAAGGATATCTCTCTCTCCATTCTTTTTCCTGCTTTCTAGTGTAATATTCCCTGCTTTCTAGTTGTAATGAGTAGAGTAATGAATAATTTTTTATAATGAAATCCATGTTTATTCTACATCCATTTTGCTTTTATTTGTAATATTCACTCTCTCTCTCTCTCTCTCTCTCTCTCTCTCTCTTCTATTTATTATTTGTTAAATAGATAGATAGTTTTCAACCAGCTATTCTGTTTTGTGACAAATAAAACAAACGCATGTTTTTAATCAAACGTTCGCCTCCCTGAGTTCGAGCCAGGATTTCTATTCCGGTATAAATTTTATTTGTTAAACTCAAGTTCTTCGCTATTCAAATAACAGCGACAGGTTTTCAAAACAAAATTCAATAGTGTAGTACTTTGCTGTTTCAACATTTTGGCGCCGTTGCCGGGAAGGCGACGCTCTTTGATTTTTTTTCATGTTTTCCAACTTATGAATCATTTACCTCACTTCTTTCCTTTCTTATTCTGATTGCAGGTACTCTTTTGAGATGAGCAAAAGTGGTAGATTGGAGGAAAGTGTTGTAGAAGGTTCTGTAAGTTCTTCCCCACCTCCAATCCATTAGTTTTCATTCCACCACGTCCACACACAGTCTAGTTCAGAGCACATAACTATCAAAATCACGCAAAAGCATTTAAGTATTCTAAAAAAAGTTGCCTAGATTAGGAGCGGTTGATCAACACAAGTTGATTTGGACGAGTTCCCGGCGCAAAGAGGCGGAAAATTTCCCTCGAAGATGCATAACAACATATCGTCTCCTCAGTACTTGTCTCCTAGGATATTTACATATCCTAACGGGAGCATGTAAGCACTCTGCTGGTTCAGATACCATGGACGGCATTATCACGAAATGTCGATTGCCAGGGTCTGGATTTAGCTATAGAATGCCATGGGCGGGATTATCCCGAAATCTCGAAAGGAAGGGTTCTGGAGGTTGCCATGGGCGGTGCTATCATGAAGCATCAATTGCCAGGGACCTTTGAGGATTGATGATGGGGACGAGGAATCCAATACAGACCGAATTGAGAAGCTAAATCGAACCTAGAAATAAAAAGAAAAGAGAGAGAAAACTCTCCAAACAAATAAATCATCTGTCTCTCTCTTACAAAAACGCACTGCAAATTGAACCAAGGCTAAAATATGTCTCAAGCACGGGTGCTTTAACCGCGGAGTCCAACGAACCCTAGGATAGTTCCTACGGGCCTTAAAAACCCTCGCGGAGGACCAAGGCTAAAGCTGATCAGGTTCAGATCTTGGTTGGAGCTTGACTACCTCGAGGCCTACTATCGGCATTCTAACCTAATCACAAAGAAAAAGAAAAAACATTTATCATAATTAGTGAAAGAAACTCATGGTCTAGAACGGAAGTTAAAACCTTGACATTTTGCTAAGGGACTAGTAAAAGCTAGGCATGGGGGTATGATGGGAACACCATAATGAGCCCTAACTACCTCATTTTGACATAGAAAAGAGAACAGCAGCTCCTACATAACCTAAAGAAGGGCATAATTCAAGGAACAACTGTTTAGAGAGGAAAACATGAAATAAAGCGTAAAACTGTAATTTTACCATTGTAGTACATCAATGATATTTCTCAGGGGATAAACATAGGTCAAATGGTCATAACAAAAGGAAAAGTGGGATGGTTCAATCAGAAAAGGGTTATTGTGAGATTTAAGAATTAAATGATATTCTGTAACCCCAAAACAAATCCACTTAATTTAATAAGGTTTTAGTTAGGATAAAAATCAACTAAACATTTTAAAATTCATGGAAAAATATCCTCTAAGGTTTAGAACCCTCAATTTGACCTTTGGAACCTATTTTGACCTAAATTGGGGTCCTAGTTAGATATTTGACCTAAATTGGGGTCCTAGTTAGATATTTGACCTAAATTGGGGTCCTAGTTAGATATTTGACCTAAATTGGGTTTTTATGTAAAATATCTAGCCAAATGTGGTCAAACCTAAAATTCAACTTCACCATTGGATTCCTTAGGTCCAAATTAGGTTTTTACCAAAAGATGGACCTAAGGGGAGGTCACCTTGACCTACTTTGCAAAATAGTTCACCTAATTACATTTTGACCCTTAGCTTTTGAAAATCATTACACGAACCCCCCTATCTTCCTCGTCACCCTTTGCAATTAGGTCCCTCCACCATTAAAGCGGAGGGGTCCTACTCCGGCAAGGAATTGAGGGGGATTTCTCCCTGATTCCTCAAGGATCCCCTCTCAAATTTGAAAGGGAGATTCTCTGAGGAATTCCCTTTCATCTGAACGCACTCACATCCCGTGATTCGCATCCAATCTCTCGTGCGAACACTTGAGAGATTTAGGTCTCTCACTGAGTCCTTCTCCAACGAGGTTTCTTGCGCTTGGAAGCTTGCCTTCCAAGCACAAGAACCTCTACCAGCACCTATAAAGAGACCCCCTGATCCGGTCGCACCTATTCAGCTTGGCTTGGAAGGAGAACCACCTCCAATTTCTTCCCTTCTCCTTCGGCCAAGTGTATAACAGGCTCCGGCGACTCCTCCTCCTCCTTGTCATCACTCTACCACAATACCAGTGGCAGAGACGTCTTCACCTCCTTCCGCCGCGTCACGCCATACCCACGCACGTGCCAAAAGCCCCTTCGTCGTCGCCGCTCTCCCCCCACTGGAATCTTCTTCTCCAGCGATGGTAGGTATGGCCAGCCGCCCTCCTGTCCCCTTTCGTCCACTTAGTTAGGTTAGAACTCTTCCCCTCTCCCTTCTCTTCATTTCCCCCTTCTTTATTTTTATTTTCAACCCCTCAACGCCGCAGACCACCACCATCGTCCCTATCTCTGGCTGACCACCGACGAAGGTGCATCCATTGCTCCATGCTTCCACATGCCTCGCCAGACCCCTCATAATCTCCTCCATCATCCACAGAGCATTTTTCACATCTCCATCGACCGCCAACACCTCCACACTCGCCACCCGATCAAACCCACTTTCACGACCACAGAGTGACCTAGGCAGGCACGCCTAGGCCGCCCCGCTACCAGCCACCCACTTAGACACCTTCGTCGTGCCACGGCGAAGCTCCCCATGTGGTTTAATGAGGCCGCAAGGCCGTATTTGTGCGTTTCAGGTTCGACCTCCTTTCCACCATTGAAGTACGAGCAAGCTTGCTTGCAAGCTCGCTCTAGGTCGTGTAGGTCCAGGTCTCAGGTCCCAAGCGATGCGGGTTGGTCTTGCGCACGCATTTAACCAGGCAATTGGCTTTGAGAGAGCACATAGCTGTGGCAATTGAAGGTGACCCCCTGTAGGTGTGCGAGCGAAGCGAGTAGGACTTTTAGTCCCACCTCGGAAAGGTTGAAGCGCAGTGAGTGATTTAAGTTGAATTTGTGTTTCCTGCTTGTCGCCTCAGAACATGGGGTGAGGTCCCCTTGCCCGCTCACCCACCTTGTTTGCGACCCACGCTCCGCGAACCTGGCTTCTCGACCCGTTTACTCAGCACTCCTAGTGCACCACCCACGCCAGTGCGCTTGGACCCGGGTGTGTGTAACCTGACTCGACTACTCGATTGGCTTTGGGAGAGTGAACCGAAGAGAGAAAAAGAGAGAGTGTACGCGGGGGAGGGTAGGGGTAGGTTTTGCAATCTCGTGTGTGCAGGGAGAGGAAGAAGCTGAGGTAGCCAAGGCAAGGAAGAAGAAGAAAAGCAAAGGGCTGAAGCGCAAAGAAACTAAGAAGAAAAGAGCAAGGCAAAGTTGAAGGAAAGAAATCAAGGCATAAGAAAGGAAGGAAGAAAGCACTGTAGTAGAGGAGGTGCGGCTGAAGAAGAAAGGCAAAGCTGAAGGCAGAAATCAAGAAAGAAGAAGGAAGGAGAAGGCAGTAAGGAAGAAGAAGCCAAGAACCAAAGATAGAGAGGAAAAGAAAGAGAAGCTAAGGCAAGCATGTAGAAGAAAGGAAGAAAAAGAAGAAAGAGGAAAAGCTATGGAAAGAAGAGAAGGAAAGAAAGAAAGAAGAACAAAGAAAGAAGTTGAGGAACAAAGTCAAAGAGAAGAAGAGTCAAAACACTTTTTATCCAATTCTTCTCAATCTTTCTATTTTGCTACATTTTATAATTCATAAACTCCTATTTATATTCTGAATTAGATTTTGAGTATATTTAAGTGCTCAAATTCCATCTATTGAGATTAGTAAATAAACTTTATTTGCTCCTTGTGTTCGACCTTCGACTCAAAATTCGAGTAATAAAAATTCTTATTTGTTTACAAGGTGATTTCCCCTATACTACGACGTAGCATCCTTTATTCTTTATAAATCGACTTCGTCCTGTGTTAACATCAGCCAATACCTTGCATTGAAAAATTGGAGCCCTTGATTGAGATGATTGATGATTTAAACAAGTATTTGTTAGATTGGCTTTAGGATGTTAAGGATAATGTAAAGGCCCGTTTTGTTTGAACCTTTTAAGATGTCTGGACTGGCAGTTAGACATCTGATCAGACGTCTAGACCCCTTCCCAAACATCTGGAAATTGAAAAATCCATACGCGAAATTGGTTCTGCGCGCAACCAGCACGTAGACCTCTTTTCTTCTCTCTTCCTCTCTTTCTCTCCCTCACCGAACCCTAACCCACTCCCTATATAAGAGCCCTCTCCCCCTTCCTCACTTTTCTACTCCACCACCACCACCTTCCTTCCTCTCAACTGCCGTGAGAGAGACGAGTGAGAGAGAGGAAGCGAGAGTGAGGAGCGACGAGGAAGGGTGGCATGAAGAGAGGGAGGAGGTAAAGCTTGCGAGCTCGGAGAGGCTCGCCGGAGTGCGCATGGCCGCCGTGGCGCATGCGAGAGGAGTCCGTCGGGGAGCCATCCCTGACTTCCTACAGCGGTCGGAGCTACAACCGAGAGGGAGGAGCCGCGGCGGAGTGCGGCGAGAGGAGCAGGAGCTCGCTCTAGTATTGGAAATTTTCCAGTATCAGACGTTCGGAGTGCCTTCCAGATGACAGGCTGGACGTATGGTGACGACACTGGACGTCTGAAAGTGGGTTTCTGTGTAGGTACATCCTTCTTGCGATTACAGCTATGCAGGCCACACCATAGAGCTGATTTGTTTGGCTAAATAGGGTTGCGCAGCTTTGTCATGCGTAGGGGCAGCTTTAGGATGGCGCATGGCATGCCCTCCCACGCGTTTCGGACATCTAAACAGCTTACCAGACGTCCAGAGGCATTCCTAGACGATTGGAGGATAGGTCGGACGTCTGGAGCAGAGTCCAGAAGGTCAAGTAGGAGTCCTAGACGTCTGAGGTCGACGCAGGGACTTGAGGTGAGACTTTGGTGACTTCTAAGATGTCTGGACTTTGTTCTAGACATCTGATTTGGTTCTGCAGTTCTGTTTTTAACCCGTTTAAGGTCGGATCTGGGTCTGTTTTACGCAAACGAGATATTTGTGGTTTCCTTGTAAGTTCCTCTACATGTTAGAAATCCTTATATACTGTTTTGAACGTTCTGTTGTGATGTGTTCTTTGGTATAGGACTTTGACCTGTTGCGTGTATGGGGCTTGCAGAGGCACGTGAGTCTGCCATTCGAGCCCCTAGTACACCCAAATTGTCTGGTAGAGTGGTTTCCCCCTGTTCTACTTATAAAATATGAATGCACCTATGAAATTTAGATAACTAGAACCCTAGGATGTGGCATGAATTCTAGGACAAGAAATAGTTGTACTGTTTGTATGCGTGTTTGAGATTGCAGTTATAAATGAATGAGCTAAATTGTAAACAACTACCTGTTAATAAATACGAGCTGCCTGTAGAATATGAAATGCTGAGATAACTAAACAGTTACCTGTGATATCACTTGTATATGTTAATTTGTGGAAATACGTGCTGCATGTGTATAATACAAGAATGGAAATTGTGAATGATGAAACTTGGTATGGTATAATATGGTGAATATGAGCATGAACCCTACGGGGAATTAGGAGTAGAGCTCCTGTGGATAAATGGAAGGATCTGGAAATGTAAGTGGGAAGTGTGCTGGACCTTGAGTACGTGATACCAAGGAGAGCGATTGTCCTCTGTTTAGTGCAGAGAGGAGCTAGTCGCCCTTGGGTTGGGACTTGGGGTTAGGATTGGCCACTCTACACCGACTTCTGTGGCCCTCGCGTACACTGTATCGGGGAGAGCTACTATTGTAGGGAGGGAGCTAGCCACCCCACGGGGCCCGGGGTTTAGGTAGCCACCCTACGCCAACTTGGTAGGCCTACTAGGCAAACCAGGGTAGTCAGATGAGGGTGCGCGAACTGTGGAGGGCCGAGCCCCCTATTTGGTTCTGAGGGACTAGACCCCTGTTCCTGAGAGGGCTAGGCCTTATACTGTTCCGTGTTGTACTTTAGGCGTACCCGCTAGCGGAAACGACTGACCGCGTGCCAGTGTGGGGTAGCTACCCGTGCACTTATCGCGTGTGTCGTAGTCACCGCTACGTCTGTCTGTGACCTTGGGGTGGTTGACTGGGTGTAGGATTACCACGAGGGACTCTCCCGGCTAGGAAAGCATCACGGGTGCCTTCTACTCCTTGGAAAAGACTGCAATCAAGATCATTCCCACGAGCAACATGCTTGATTAAGAAAGAAATTTGAAAGTAAACCAACGGATGAAAAGAAATTACTTGTAAATAAAATAATTGGAAAAGATAAATTTACCTGTTAGCTATTATTGCTTTAGATAGTCTGGTTACCACTCTACTCAGCGTTCGCTAACTCCATTTTCTCATAATCCTTTACAGGGGTAGGAGTTGAGCAGCCCGAGTCACCGGCTACAGAGGGTGCCAGGCCCAGTCGAGCCCAGTAGTAGTTTCTTACTATTGTAGTACTTCTTTTCTGTTAGTGAGTTTCAGACTTTGTTTTACTGTTCCTGTTACTGTACTTTTATTCTACTTTCTTATTGTGGTGGTGATATGTACTGTTTAGCAACCTTTACTTCCTTTACTGCTTGTACGTTTTTACTGTTAGTTACCTTGCATAGTGGATGTGATTTATTTTACTGCTTTTCGGTTATTTCTTGTTGGACAACTAGGTCTTGGGATCGGTCGAGTCGAGTCGGTCTCGGGTCCTATAAGGATTCGGGAATCAGATTGTAACAGATAAGAACTTGGGTGAGTTTCTACTTGGAAGTTGGCAAAATTGAGAATGAGATTTGTGGTTGCTTTAGTTCAATTGTAGGATGATTCTCAGGATGAACACCCTTAGGAGAGCCAATGTTAGAATCCACTCAGGCACCTGTTTTCGGGGACACGTGTTACGAGGCTAACCAGATTGATTTAGAGCAACCAATTAAGGATAATCTGATTTCTTCACCTGAGATTCCTGAGCTGGGGTACGAGGAAACGTATGTCTCCATGGATCAGAAAGTGACGGATGATTTGGGACGTACATTAATACGGATTTTTATTTCTTTGATTCTGAGGGTGAAGAATCAAGTTGTGAAGTCTTATGTGAGTTTACATAATACGATTTCTGTGAGACAATTGGGCCTAAGCAATCTGATAGATCGTATGATGGCCCAATAACTGAGGAAACTGATCTTATTGGGGCTCACATGACAGATTTACAATCACATTTTCTGAAGGATACAATTCAATGCCTTGATTGTTAGTCACACCCCATTGAGCTTACTGATGATTCTGTTTTGGAGATAATTAGGCCCAAGTCAATTCTGATTCAGCCACATCTTTTAGACTTGGACGGAGTATTAATATTCTGAATGAGGAGGTTCCAAAATTTGACATTCTGAATGAGGAGAATAGAAGCGGCGAAATTTTGATTTGGGAAGCAAACACCGGAGGAAGTGGAAGACCGAGTCAAAGGGTTCCAATTAAGCTGAAACAATCAAACCAAAACCCCTACGACATCTGTACTGAGGATGACCAACCCAAGCACACATTCATTGATTATCCTTTGGAGCTTGATTTCTTTATAACCTGACTTTTTGGTCTTGGGTTGCATTCCTATAAATTGCAGGCCCGACCCCGCTTGCATACTGATTTTAGGTTTTGGGTAATTTTTATCCAGAACCTTAGATATTCTCGATCATGGGGTATGGGTCTGTACCACAATCTGGTCCACATTTGTGGAGATATGCTGGTAGGTCCTAAAATGAATCTTTTTATTCTGATTCTGACCTGCATTTCTGAATTCTATACTTCTCTTCTTTGTATAGTGTGCCTAGCTGAAGGCACTAAATTCATCATGTATACAATTTTTGTTTATCTCAGAGCGGACTCGTCATTCACGCAATTCAGGTGCTTTTTACTCTATTCCACTTTGTTTATGCCTTTTTAATACAATGAGGACATTGCATTAGATAGGCATGGGGGGGTGGATATTCATTTCTGAATTAATTCATTAGCTCTGTAGATTCGTTTTATTTTCTTTTATATATATATTGTGGAATTAGGAAAGAGAACTTGAGCTTAAGAAAATTTTCTATCTTAGGAAATAAAACAATATGATTTGAACACAAAGACCCTTCAGGTCTTCGGACTTAATCGGCCTGTGTATTCACTAAAATGTGGATTTGTTTTTGAAGTCCTCCCTATCTTAATTCTACTGTAATTTGATTAAATAAGTTTCGGTGAAAAGTATACGACTTATCAACCTGCCTCCTGATTTGAGGGAACTTTAAGTCTAAGCATCTACACACTATCTTGTCACTGACTCGTTGTTCGACGATTTTAACGGAAATTGGGCAGCTAATGAACTTTCTAGGGTGATATGGCTGGCAAGTTATCGTGGGCAACAACCCATAGGTAGGTTGTCCGGAGCCCAATCACTGGACCATTCTCTTTTTACTGCCTTTAGGTAAATCTTAGACCAGGGAAGTTACCTACTTAAAGAAAAAGAAAGTCAAAAAGAAAGGAAAACGAAAAAGAGAAAGAGGAAAGAAAAAAAGAAAATAAAAGAAATAAGCCACACTTCGCCGCACGAGTATGGCTGGCAAGTTGTTGGTGGTAACAGCTTATCAACCGGTAACCCAACTCAAGAAATGCGTTGAAAATTCCCAAAACACTTAGGAAGAAGCGGAAAAGTAGAATAAACCAGGAAGATATACACTGGATTCACTCTTGTGTTGACCCCATAAAAATAAAAGAGGGAGAAAGCTACTGGTCGTGAAGATACACCTTTAAGCAGAACATGTTTTTTTAAGGTCACCTAGAGGTGTACAAACCTGAAGTCCGTTTTAATTATCGATCAATGAGTCTATCACATTCACAATAAGATGCTTAGAACTTAGGGTTTTCTTCAAATCTTGGGTGGGTTGAATGGTCGTAGAAAATCACTCTTTAACCCTAAACTCAAAAATCCAAAAAAATTAGAAAAGAAGAAAAAAAAGAAAAAAAATTTTCTTTGAATAAGGCGAGGGCTTGAGGCGATCTGCATTTTGGCAGATACCCAGGTGCTATTGTGTCTTTGAAAGTTTAGATCCTAAGTAAAAATTTTTCTTAATGTTGAAAATAACTTGTGCTCAAGTAAGCCAACCTAATTCTTTAATAAATAGCATGCAGTTTTTGTTAGGGACTGACAAAAGATAGGCGTGGGTGTGTGATGTAAACATGTTTATATTACATAAAATGTCTATTTGTGCATGTTCTTAAGCATAGAATTACATTACATATTATAAATATTGCATAGCATGCATTATCTTGCATTTATATTAGTCTGAATAATTGTCTCCCTTTACGGTCAGGGACAGGGCGACTTTTTATCGGGGCCTCGGGTCGAAGATCCAACCATACGGATCGGATCAGGGCGACGAGTGGAGTTCAACGACTCCATGATTGCCCTAATCGAATATCCGTAGCATCATCTAGAGACTGATGAACCCAAGAAGATCAATGGCCAAGATGGTGTTAATGGCCTAGGATTAATCCATCACTAAAGGTCTTGAACTAATGTTTTTCAACTTGTAATGACCAAAATACCCTTACTCCTTGCAACTATAAAAGGAGACCCCCTCCATACGAATTTCTCATCCCATCTTCTCTTCTTTCACTTGCTTCAAAGCTCTAAGAGCTTGTCCAAAACCCGGGATGCTCCTCTAGAGTAAAAATCTTAATTTTTCCACCTTCGTCCCCCTTCGTGGAGCATCCTGCGGTTGTCCTCTCTTTGCATTCCAGAAGTGGATCCCGCGACGATGACGACGTACTGTTTCTTTCCTGTTCTTCCTGCTTCATCCTCCTTCTTCTCGCTTTGTTCCCCGTCTTCCAGGCATTGTCCCGTCCGGCTCATCCTCCAAGTGATCATCGAGGAGGATATCTCCCTCTCCATTCTTTTTCCTGCTTTCTAGTGTAGATTTACTACTTTTTAATGTAATCATTTCCCGCTTTCTAGTTGTAATGAGTAGTGTAATGAATAATTTTTTATAATAAAATCCATTTTCATTCTACATCCCTTTTGCTTTTATTTGTAATATTCTCTCTCTCTTCTATTTATTATTTGTTAAATAGATAGATAGTTTTCAACCAGCTTTTTTGTTTCGTGACAAATAAAATGTTAAGACCCACGACAACAAACGCTTTTAAGACGTCTGGGAGTTGGTCCAAACGTCTGGTCAGACGTCTGGACGCCTTTCCAGACGTCTGAAAATTAATTTTTGCGGCGTACGATTGCGAGTCTACGCGTATGCGCGCGCAAACTAAACCCGCCGCCCTCTTTTCTTCTCTCTCTTCCCTCCCCATCCTGCAAACACTTTTCCCCACCCCACCACACCTTCAAATACCCTTCCCTCTCCCTCACCCATTCTCCCCACCGTCCCCTCCTTCCAGTTTGAGCGCGAGAGAGAGAGAGAGAGAGAGAGAGCGTGGGCAGCGGCTGCTGCCAGGCGTGCGCAGGGAGGAGGTGCAGCGAGAGGGAGAAGAGGCAGAGTGCGTGAGGAAGAGAGAGTGAGCTCGCCGGAGTAGCTCAGGGCCGGCCGGCGGGGGCATAGCAGTAGCGGGGTGCTGAGGAAGTTACTCCGGTGCTGCTGCAGTTCAGGCAGCAGGCGGACGCGGCGCGGCCGTGTGCAGCAGGCGGAAGGAGAGAAGGTCCTGATTCTGGGAAAATTTCCCAGACTTAGACGTCTAGACCTACTTCCAAACGGCGCAAGGGACGTCTGGAGTGAGATCCAAACGTTTGAAAGGTATGATATTCTCATCCTTCTCTTCATTGCGGATGTGACGATGCAGGCCGTTCCACCGAAGGTTCTGAGACGTGCGTTGAGAGTGGTTGCGTACGCGTGCAGGTTCCATTCGGGAAGGCGCAAAGACACGCCCTCCCACACAGATTAGACGTTTGGGCACAGCACCAAACAACGGAGAGAGTCTCCTGACGTCCGGAGTGACAGTCGG
The DNA here is from genome assembly GCA_037157565.1 of Thalassia testudinum. Lineage (NCBI taxonomy): Eukaryota > Viridiplantae > Streptophyta > Magnoliopsida > Alismatales > Hydrocharitaceae > Thalassia > Thalassia testudinum. Next base: position 137,172,091 of record JAZHRO010000036.1, on the reverse strand, counting down.
ACGGTTGGAACTGAGTCCAGATGGTTCAGTGGGTTCCTGGACGTCTGAAGAACAACGCAGAAGTGAGGTATGATCTGAACCATCGTTTAAGACGTCTGATTTGGGGTAGAGTTATCGTTTTTGACCCGTTTTGGGTCCGTTCGAAGTCCGAATTCTCCGTTTAAAATTTCGTTCTTCTCAGAATTAGTTCCTCCACTTGTTTAAAGTACTTGTATCCTATTTTGAGTAGTTCCTTGTGTTGATCCTTGTGTTAGGACCACATTCTGTTGCGGATCTGGGGTTTGCGAAGGCACGTGGACCTGCCGATCAAGCTCCCATTACTCCCGATTTTGCAGGTAGAGTGGCTTCCCTTAGTTGATTACAAACATTAATGCAAATCTGAATTAAATGGTAGATCCTAGGGTATGACATGAATCCTAGGACCTGAAAATTAGATTGAGTGATAGATCCTAGGGAATGGCATGAATCCTAGGACCTGAAAACTAGATTGAATGATAGATCCTAGGGTATGGCATGAATCCTAGGACTTGAAAACTAGATTGAATAATAGATCCTAGGGTGTGGCATGAATCCTAGGAACAAAAACACTGAAACAAATGTCTTGAATGCCTGAATTGCAGTTTTGGATATGTAGATAAAATAATGATAATCGCTTGTAATTGGATAACAGCTGCTTGTGAAATGTAAAGTACTGTTGCCAGTAACTGTTGCATATAATTTCTGTTGGTTGAGATTAAATACGAGCTGTTTGTATAAAAATTGGAGAGGAAAAGAAGTTGAATGTTGGAACGCGTACTATATGCGAATAAACCTGAAATGGTGAAACATAGTACGACTTGGCCTGAGAAACATGTGCATGAACCCTACGGGGAATTAGGAGTAGAACTCCTGGAAATAAATGGGATGGAACTGGAAAAGTGAATGGGGAAGTTTGTTGTCTCCCGGCCAGGAGAGCACCACGTGCTACTTCTACTTTTCAGAAAAGACTACAATCAAGATCGTTCCCACGAGGAACATTCGAGATCAAGAGAAAGATCTGAGGAATAATTCAAGAATGAGTAAATAGAAATAAAGAAAGAAATTAAAAATAACATCTACTTGTCCACCTTACTGTTTTTCCTAGCTAGTTGGTTGCCACTCTACTCAACGTTTCGCTGACGTGTCACCTTTTCAGGAACAGGTGTTGAGCAGCCCGAGCCTGCGGCTGCAGAGGGTGCTGGGCCTTGTAGAGCCTAGTAGTTTTACTTGTGTTGTACCTACTGTACCGTTTCTTCTGTTGTAGTGAGTATTTTCTGTCACAATTGTACTCTTTTATTGTAAGCATCATGTTTATGTACCTGTTTAATTCTCTACTATTATGGTGGTGTGTACTATAGTAGTTCTTTTATTTACTGTTGTACTTTTGTTTACTGTTAGTTACATGCATGATGAATGTGGGTTATTTTACTGCTCTTTTAGTTACTTTCTTGTTGGACGACTGGGTCTTGGGATCAGTCGAGTTGGTCCGATTCTCGTGTCTCGTAAGGATTCGGGAATCGGGTCGTAACATAAAATAAATGCGTATTTTTAATCAAACGTCTGCCTCCCTGAGTTCGACCCGAGATTTCTATTCCGGTATAAGTTTTATTTGTTGAACCCGAGTTCTTTACTATTCAAAGTACAACAATAGGTTTTCAAAATCAAATTTTATAGCGTAGTACTTCGACGTTTCAACAAAGATCTTTGTTCCACTAATCAGAAGAAAACCCTAGGAGAGGCCGCCTCTATATCCATTCATGGGGACAGTCACTTTAACAAACGGAAGACAAACTTCCAAGACCAAAGGGGTGAAAGGTCTAACAAAGGCCGTAACAATAGGCCTTGCCAGCTTAGGCGGGACTTTTTTGAAGAATACACTCCCCTCATCGAGAATTAGGTGGACGTGTTGGCGAAGGTGTTGTACCCCGATAAAAACCTCCTATCCCTACTAAAGCCTATGAAGAAAAAGGTCGACTCGGGACCTTATTTCAAGTATCACCAAGCCTGGGGACATGCTATGGAGGACTATCAGGATCTACGTGACCAAATTGAGTCTCAGATCCAGCATGGAAACTTGGCCCATTTCGTTAAACGAAATAAAGGATAAGATAAGGGCAAAAGACCCATCGAAGGTCCGGAGGAGTATCACAAGGAGAAGCTTCAACGGTTTCAGGGGGTAAATATGGTCTTCTTAGTTGATTGGAGGCCGGACGAATCTGTAGCTCATCATATTGAGCAAAGGATATCTCCGCGACTTCCCCTTATAGAATATCATCGGCAAGTCTTAGCGGCGATGGAAGCACTACCCCAAAACAACCATCTTTCGCAACACGAATCAACGATTATGGAGGTTGAGGTCATTTTCGAGGTTAATGCTACTCCAAGTCAACAAATTGCTCCAATTGAAGGGATGCCTCGAAACGCTTTTCCCACCCTTCAACGGGGTGAAAGAGGCTCTGTCAGGCAGGCAACAAAATATGTCTATAGACTATATAAATAACTTATATATATATTCTATAAAGTAAATTAAGAATTTCAGATAACTTATTCCTTATATAACTTATTTGTATAAGTAGCTATTAATTTAATTAACTTATATGTACAATAAGCTACCTAATTATAGAAACCATAATAAATTAACTTATTTGTAAGTGATATTGTACATACATATTTATATGTATATTATGCATACGATAAACCCTGTACCATAATTTAATTATATAAATAGAATAAATAATTAATTTATTAAGTTATTACCTAAGTTATTAAGTTAAATCAAAATAAATTAGTAAATTAAGTTAAAACAGAAATAACTTATATTGTACATTTATATAATTATATTTTAGGTAAATTAAACTAATTTAACTATAATGATAATGTATTATACTACTTAAACATAATTTATATATAAGATAACCTGAAATAAGCTATTTAAATGTAAATAAATCAAAATAAACCATGTAAAATACAATAAAAATATGTAATGAATACTTTAATATGTATATTAATACTGTACAGGGTCAATTATACCATTAAATAACTAATTTATATGCTAATTGAGAAATAAACTTAAAAATCAGCATATATAAAGTGTAAACTTTAGCTAATTTATATAATAAACATAATTAATTTTGTAAATTAATTGTACAGTTATGTAGTACTATGTAAATACTTTAATTCCCCATAATTTAATATTAATTTATAATAAATTATGGCTCTCAAATCGAGGGGCAAAATCACTTAATCAAAATATAACACACTGGAATTCCAGAGCTGAGACGCGATGCAGATAGTGCCACTTTGTGTGTGGTAAAGCACTCTAAGGCGCTTAAATTGTTTTTGTTAGGTATGCCCACCAGTCGTCAAGCGCTGGGCACGAGAAAACCATATACCCCATCCCCTTACGAGCATATGTGTGATGTTATGGCTTTGGCATTGATGTGTGAATGGTGTGCGGCGTGTGCTGGGAGCCATGCACTGTGTGAAGGTCTGATTAAGCCCATTACTGAGCATACACCATGATTAAGAGGCCTAATTAACGAATTAGGGCGACTCTTAGTAAAGGTCTGGTCCCACCTGAGAGGGTGCTATGTATCCCTTGAAAAGGCCGCCCACCAACTAATAAACCTAATTTTTAAATAAGGCCTAATAAAGGGTTAACTAAGAGAGAAAAGGGTGTTCAATGGCTAAGTGTGAAGAGACTTCTAAGTGTACCCAAGTAAAGAAGAGAGAGATCTCTGAGAGTGCCATAGAGGAGAGGACCTGAAATAATCTAAGTGTCTGAGAGAGCCCTCAGAGAGCGAGACTAAGTAGAAAAGAAGTAGAAGAGAAAGAATAGTTATGATGCCTAAGTGTAATGTGTATATACGAGTATATATAACATATATAGAGTATATTATAAATAAATAATATGTATAATACGTATACGTAGTATAACAAATGTTTGAGCTATATATGTACATAAATAACAGTATAGCTTTACTGACAGAATAATCCGTCACTGTAAATAGAATAAGTGTCACTATAGACCATAGTTTTTACCTTAGGTTTTGTGTATACTTTTTTCTAAGGTTTAGCGACGTTTATATCTATCACTGTACATACTATATATGTTATTGTATACGTTAATATATTAAGTTAAGTTAGTACAGTATATATTTTTACTTATTATCGTATATATATGTAAGTATTAGTATTATAAGTTATAAATAGATAGTATATAGCATATATGTATAGTGTTTCATGCTTGTTTGTATATTTACGTTTGCAAGCATTTCAATACAAAAATTATTAAATTCTTTCATTCATTAATTCATTCATATATGATTATAAATAAAATTGATCTTTTTGGAATTAAAAAATAATGTTCGACTTAGAAAGTGATGTTTATCAACAACTGCCTCCCAGTGAATGACCTGGAATAAACCAATAAAAATTATGTAATTAAATAAAATTGACGCGATAACGGTTTGTATTTGTGACATATATTACAATAACAACGATTTTTTTATACGAACCGTGGTTGTTCGCATCATATTCTGGCGCCGTTGCTGAGGACAAAACTCGACAACAACATTTTGTTGTGAGGTGATTGATTAACATGTCGCAAAAAGTTGATTATGGGGGTTGATCCGTCTCTAATTCAGCAACGTCACAATATTCAGATGGACGCCTGAGCGGTGAAACAAGCCCGCAGACATAAATTAGCAGATCAATGGCAAGCACTTGATGTAGAAGTAAAAAAACTTTTGGAGGTCGGATTCATTGAAAAATCTCTGTTCCCGACATAGCTATCTAACGTAGTCATGGTAAAAAAGGCGAATGGAAAATGACGGATGTGTGTCGACTTCACAAACCTAAATGAAGCTTGCCCTAAGGATGAATTACCCCAGCCTAGGATCGATGCGCTGATGGATTCATGCAGCGACCAATCTCACATGTCTTTCCTAGACACCTACAATGGATACCATCAAATAAGTTTAGCTTCAGTAGATACACCTCATACATCATTCATAACTAATAGGGGTCTATTCCAGTATAGAGTATTGCCTTTTGTCTTAAAAAGTGTTGGAGCAACTTACCAGCGCCTTTTAAACATGATTTTTGCCCCACTTAATCAGCAAATCATTTGAGGTGTATATCGATGACATGTTAGTGAAGGGATTGAATTTTCCTCAACATCTTGAGAATTTTATTGAAGTGTTCCGTGTTTTAAGGGACACCCAACTCCATTTAAATCCCGACAAATGTGTTTTTGGTGTTTCTTCGAGGAAACTTTTAGGGTTTTTAATCTTTAACCACAGAATAGAAGCCAATCCCAACAAAATCCAAGCGATCATGGCTTTGACACCACCAAACACTCTGAATAGAATATAGTCGTTAGTCGACAAAATCACCTCTTTAGGTCGATTCTTGTCCCAATCTTCTGGCAAATGTCTTCCATTCTTCAAGTGTATAAAGAAGGGCAAAGGCTACATAGCCGCCCATTGGAACCCCCCCCCCCCCCCCCCCCCCCCACCAACAACTGGCAGAAGGCTTTATAGGAGATAAAGGAAGTTCTTCAAAATTCTCCAATTTTCATGGCTCCTAATGCTGGAGAATCTTTATTCCTCTTCCTAACAACGTCCATGTTCGTCATTAAAGTCATTTTACTTAGTGGACACGAAGGAGGGCAATGACCAATATATTTTATTAGCAAGACCTATCAAGGTGTAAAGGCTAAATATACAGTGATTGAAAACTTGGGCTAGCACCGGTCGCCGGTGCCAGAAAGCTATGTTCATATTTCCAAGCTCATTCAATAGTAGTCTTATCTGACTACCCTTTACGCTGGATGTTGCATAGACCCACAAGGTCTGCACAGGAAATAAAATGGGCCATGGAGCTAGCGAAGTTCAACATCCAATGTCAACCAACGAAGTTAGTCAAAGGCCAAGTTCTTGCAGATTTCGTGGCGGAATTCACAAACCCAGATGCTTCTTTCACTCTACCTTGAAAGTTATATGTGGACGACACTTCTATGGCAACCGGGTCCAAAGAAAGTATAGCTTTGACCACTTGATGGCATCGCCATCATCCGTTATATCTAACCTAATTTAGCTAAGTTCTAAGGTTAAATTCACCTAATTAACACATTAAAAGGGTATAACTCAATCAGGAATGAAGAGGGAGAAATTAATGGAAAAAGGGGTTAATTCCGCAATTTTCACAAACAATTATGAAAATAGAATAGCTGGAGGAAAAACTTATGATTAATTAAAGATCAATTGAGCTTAAATGTCCTAAAAGTGAATTGATACTATGTAATATAGGATTTTCACTCAAATTGAGTGTTAATCCTTAATTAAATTGGCTAATTTCGATGACACTTCAATTAAAACAGTTTTGATGGAAATAAATGTAATCTAAACCTCATAAAAATCATTTTAAAATATTTTATATGGTTTGGCACAGTCAATTTTTGACAATCAGAATTCGTTTCGACCTAAAACAGAATTGTTGGCGGGAATTTGGTACATTTTAGGTCTAAATGTAAATTGGTCATACAAAAATCATCAAAACATAAAATTGAAGTCACCATTGAATTCCTTAGTCCTAAACTAGGTTACCATAAAAATTTGGGCTCATTTGTACTTCATCTTGGCCTAATTTACATTTTAAAAACCAATTTCCTTACAAACGAGCCCCTAACTTTTGATTTTCCTTGCAAAAACCCCCTATCTTCTCGTCTTCCTTGCAAACAACCCCTTCCCAGCACCTAATGCCATGACCGTGCACAGTTGCTCGCGAGGGAGAGATTTTCTCGTGATTTCCCAACGACCCGATCATTGAAACACAACGAAACTTGGTGGATAAGATCCTTAACTATTCTCACACTGATCAGTAAGGTTTTGAGCACCAGAAATCGTCTCTTAAGCTCGCAAATGGAGGTCAAAACCACCTTGGTTGTTCGTTATTTGTGGAGCTTCTCTCGAGATTTCGCTGCATTTCACGCGACTCTTAATCTGCAAAGCACAACTGTTGTCATGGGTTCAATTTCATCTAGAAATAGCACGTGAAACGCCCTTCTTCCTCCTCCACACGCCTCCATCAAAGGACCTTGGGACCTTCCTTGACCTGTCGATCCACCGATCCTCACCGTCAAACGAGGCCACGGCTGCCTTCCTCTCTTCTTCGTTGTGCAACCCATCAAAGGACACAGCTCCTTCGTCCCTTCCTCGGCCCCAAATCCTCCTTCGTTTTCTTCTTCTTCCACATGTCCGAGCACCACACCGATGTGCTCCCCCGTCCACCTCATCCTCTCCTAGGTAGATCTTTTTCTTCCCCCTCTCCTCCTCTATCTTCTTGATCCTTCACCTTTATCTTTCGACCTCCACAACTCATCCCACTCTGTCATCTTCTCGATCCCCGTTCACGCCCCAGCAAACGCTCTAGCAAATGCCTCCTCCTCACAACAACCACCAACGCCGCTCGTTGATCATCCCCACACCTCCGCAAGAACACGGCGAGCAAAAGCCCCCCAATCAATTTGGTGTTTTGACGCCTCAAAACGACCGCCAGAAGCACGGCACCGCCGCACTCTTCGTCATCTCCGGCCAACCTCCTCCGCTTTTGCCATAACAAATCACCACCACCATCACGATTAGTAGGACAAGGCGAAGCTTTTCGACTACTTGTTGGAGGCAGAAACCTCTCCTTGCGTCGACCCATCAATGTTGGCACCACCTTCCATCTTTAACGTCGCTCGGCCTCCTTCGACCTTCCCCGACCACCAAGCTTCGAGAGAAGCTTCAAGAGGACACGTGGGGGTCTTCTGAGACCCACCGCAAGGAGTTTTGACCTTCGAGGAGCTCTGTCCCACTCGCTGGCATCTCGTCGCTCTCCTCAACTCTGGCATGGTCATAGACGATCTTACCCGCCACCAATCGCCATCAAGTTGGCGATCCTCCTACGACCACAATTAGCCAGTGCCAACCCCATCCACCACTTAGATCTCCTGGCCAACCTCCCTCCGGTGGTCCTGCCTGTGAACGAGGAAGAAGAAGCACAGGAGGTGCTCAGGGACTAATCTGCAAAAGTAAAGTCTGGTAGGGACCTAAATGCAACGTCGTAGGGACCTTATTACAGGGATTCAAGGGCTAGTTTGTAATTTTGCTTAAATTGGCTTCAAGATTTATTGCTAAGAGTTTTTAGTGTCATATCTTGTCCAATATGGCCATTAATGCTCATTTGTGCCTAAACAGAGAAAGATTTGACTATAATTTGATTATTAATTCTTATTGAGCAGTAGTAATAATAATTGTCGCATTTGATTTCACATTTCTAAGTTGCATCATAAAATGCAATTGAGAACTTGCTGGAACTATAAAATTGACTATATTATAAGTTTACCAAGAACATCTGTAAAAAAAAACAAAATAGTGGTAGTCGCGCATTACTTGCTCCCAGAGATGACTTTAGATTTTTCTGTTAATTCAAGTATTAAAAATTAAAATATTAATTCACTTTGATCACCTATACCTTGACGTACGATTTTAAAACACAATCGAAGTGCGTTTAACATCGCCCCAGATGGTACCACTCACAAATATGCCATCAAGCTTATTTTTCCTGCCTCCAACAACGTGGCAGAATACAAGGCCATGTTAGTCGGTATCCGAGTGGCTAAGTCAAGGGGCGCTTCATCATTAGGAATATATACAGACTCCCAGTTGGTTGCTAGCCAAGTTGACAGTGAATACCAAGCTAGGGATCCAAATATGATTTTATACACCAACAAAGTCAAGGAGGAGTTGTCAGATTTCAAGACTGTTTCGATTAGTCGGATATTGACAACCCTCTAGCTAATGCTTTAGCTTGCCTGGCGTCAGCGCACCCATTAGAATAAGAAGATATATACCTCTAAATGTTGAAAGAGCCAACGGTACTCATTCCCAAAACATTCGTAATACAATAGTCCACATCCTAGATGACACCTATCATTAAATATTTGAACACTAGCGAGTTACCCCTGTAGGAACCACAGCCCAAGGCATTCTGCCTTAAAGCATCTAGGTATACCTTGATTGGCGGACAATTATACAAGCGAGGATATTTTACTCCCCTACTATGTTGCCTCACACAAGAGCAGGCACCACAAGCCCTTCAGGAAGCCCATGGCGACATATGTGGCAATTATGAAGGGTACAAGGAACTCCTAGCTTTGTTGTTTTAGGTGGGATACTTCTGGTCTCAAATGATACAACAATGTAAGGAGTTTGTGCGTAGGTGCAATAAGTGCCAGCGATTCGCTTCACTGAACTACTTGTCGCCTGGAAAGTTGGTACCGATCCTATCACCCATTCCTTTTGCAAAATGGGAAATGGATTTCATTGTCCCTTTTCCACCAGTGTTGACTCAAAAATGTTTCATCTTAGTGGCGGTAGACTACTTCTCAAAATGGGTAGAGGTCGAAGCCATGGCTAGCCCAACGGCCGACAAAGTCATGTCCTTTGTGAGAAAAAAATATTATAGTCTGGTATGGAATACCCCAAACTATTATCATTGACAATGGAACCCAGTTCGCTTGCAAAAGATTTAAAGAATTTTGTACAAGCTGAGACATCCACCTATGCTTCAGGTCCATGGCGCACCCCCAAGAAAATGGACAGGCGGAGATAAATAAGCGTATTATCATCTCAGCATTAAAATGACGGCTAGATTGTTCAAAAGGTAGATGGTCAGAAGAACTGTCAGACGTATTATAGGGCTACAAGACTTACCAAAAGACTTCCATAGGCCACACAACTTTCAGCTTGGTGTACAACATGGAAGCCTGGCTACCTTTGGAGACAGTCCTCCCTACATATCGCTCACGATTATATGACCCTGACACTAATGATGATTAGGTCTGCAGATAAGTCCACTTTAGTGGACCATTATTTGGCCTAAGTACTTTTTAATTATTTGTTCTTAGTTTCTAATTAATTAGGAGTTAAATGATAATTCACCTTAGTCTATGTATAATTTTATGCACCAATTTTACAACATACGATTATGATAATCTGTATGGTTGGATGCAGGCTATGTGTAAGAGTCAGATGTCCATTCTACTTCTATAAGACGTTTGGAGCTCATATCAAACGTCTGGAAACTACCCTCGTAGACTCCCTGATGCCTACACTTTTTAAGACGTCCAGAACTTGGTCTGGACATCTGATAACATTACCGCCAGGATTATTTTGTCGTTCCAACCACTCGCGATCTTTGCCGAGTGGTTGGAGAAGATTGCAGCCAAAGGAAAAACAGGAGTTTTTAAAGTGAGCACTGGCCATCCGCAGGGGATGATCATCTTTTCCCCTGGTGGGGATCTTCTTCCACCGCCACTATGCTCTAAGCCTACACCGTGAAACTAAAGCGTGCACTGTGGACAACCACCACCTTGTCACCCCCATCGTCGCCGGGTCGGTGGTGATAGCGCCAACCCTCCATCGACCTTCTTCCTCTTCATTTTCTCCACATTTTCTTCTGCATCTCCTTCTTCTCCACCCGCAGAGCAAACCCACCATCACCACCTTCTCCATCGAAAACCCAACACCTCTCCCTCGCCGCAGACCACCTTTAGCCGTAGACCATCACCCCTCACCGCCTCCCGCAACCCCCCCCCCCCCACCACACACACACATACATCATCTTCCACTTCTTGTTCAACCTTTGACAACGGAGAAGAACCCATCACCAGCATTCAACCACCTCCACGCAGTCGCCAACGCCGGCCACCGTTCTCCACGTTGTCGACTCCCCCGTGCTCGCCTCAACACCACGCCTCGACCACGCCACCAGAGTTGACGGAGACAGCCCACGCACGCCGGTGGGAATCCTAACCACCGGCGACTCTCTCCTCTCCGACAGGCGAGCGGTAGCTGTCTCCCGCCATGCCGTCAACACCGATGCGAAGTTGTCATCTGCCTCAACCTTCCTCAAGCTCCTCGACCCTTGCCATCGACTATTCTTCCCGCATGCACAAAGGAAAGAGATCCTCTATTTTGGGTTACATTCTATTTACCAAATATGCCATTGCGAATAACACTATTCAAATATTTGATTGGATTAATCTATTTGTAGTAACTCTTGCGTGCATGCCCTCGTGTTTCTGGCTTTTTCCTCTCATGCACTCAACTCCTTATACATTGACTTGAATTCCTACATAAATGCATCATCAAGTACCTACATGACCTAGAGGAGAAATTCCAATTTCTTGAAGAATAATTATGTTACATGCCATTGCGATTTATTTCTAGGAAGGAAAATTACGCACATAACCCTCGCATTCTTAAATTATTGTGTATCTTCTTTTCATTGCATTTCGCAGCGAATTTGGGCACAGATCCCGCACCCAATTGGGCAAATATACGGGAAAAATATTCGTGAGTTTATTAGCTTAGTTCCTCCCTATGGATACGACTTAATCCCTTATGGTTAGATTGAATTATTTTCTATATTGATTGAGAGATTTTTCACCACATAAAATACATCAATAACACATCTTCTTATTACAATCATCTTAATTAAGTGAGAATCTCTTTATCATATGCCTAGCCCTAAACTTGGTAGAAGAAGAGAGAGAAAGGGCATCTGAGTTGGAGCTACGATACGAAGAAGCAACTGCAATCGCCTACAACAAGTGGATTCGTAAGTAGAAGTTTTTACAAGGAGACCTAGTTCTACGAAAGAGTAAAACGTCCATGCTAAGTAACTCGAGTGGAAAGCTTGATGCCCTACGGGAGGGATTGTACAAAGTTTGTAAGGGCAGTCTAGGCAACTTTTACAAATTATAAGCTTTAACCTGCAAATCAATTCCTCAAACTTTGCATGCGAGTAACTTGAGATTGTTGATGGGAACACCATTATAGGACATAACTAGCCACTTTTACTCAGGATTGAAAGATAAATGCTCCTACAAAACCATCTGAGGGTTGTAACTCCATATTATTCTGTTTTGAGAAGAGAGCATGAAACTAGAGTTAATTCTATAGTTTTTATAGCATATCATCAACACAGAATAACCACGGGATTTTTTAGGGGTTATTTGAAGGTCAAATGAGCATTAAAGTCTAATAAGGGGGTCCATGCAGATAAAAAGAAGGTTTCACGTATTTCAAGAACCACAACAACATATAAAATTCTAATTTTAGTTTCGCTTAAATTGAAGTGGTTCCGGTCAGGATAAAAATCATCTAAACCTTCTAAAATTCATAGAAAAATATTTTGAAGGGTTTGATATCTTTTGTTTGACCATTTGAACCCATTTTGACCTTGAACAGAGTCGCAAACGGAATTCTGCCCTAATTTGGGTTTCTATGCAAATTGTCTAGTCAAACTTGGTTCAAACTCAAATCTAACTTCACCATTAGATTCCTTGGGTCTAAATTAGGTTTTTATCAAAATTTGGGTCTAATCAGAGTCCATCTTGACCTATTTTACATTTTAGTCTGTTTAAACTCTATTCCTCTCAATTAAGCCCTTAACTTTCAAAATATTTGCGATAATGTCCCTAACTTTATAATAATTTTTGCAAAAAGATCCCTACCACCATTAGTGTGAACAGAGCTCCTCCGCCAAGATTTAAACGAGGTTTTCTCACTCGATTCTAAACCAAATCCTCTCAAAATTGAAAGGGAGAATCCTTGAGAGATCATCTATCAATTAGACCAGATCTTGGACCTTGATTTGCTTTAGAATCCTCATGCGAATGCTCGCAATCTCAGGGATCTGTTTCCCTAAGTTTGTGAATTCGCTAAGCCTCCTACCTTGCTTGGAACTCCTTTTGAGGCCTTTAAATAGGTCCCTCTGGGGAAATCGAGCTCCTTAGCGAAGTTTAGCGTCGGATTCACCCTTTCTTCCTCTTATCCGGCCTGTCGCACCTTTATCTCAAGCGAGGCTCTTCACTCTCTTCGTCAAGCTGGCTAATAGTCAAATTGACCGACTCAACATCCTCCCCTCCTCGCGACTTTCTCCGGCTAAAGCGTGGCCACTCTCCCCTCTCCTTCCTCGTCGCCGTGTTACCGGACTTCATCACCTTCTCTAGCTCCGTCCCATCATAGCCGGACACCCTCGACTGCTCTCCCTCTCCCTAAGTTCCCTAACCTCTCTCTCTCTCTCTCTCCCTCGATCATTTCTGCACCTTTAGAACCTCATTTTAATTGCTGCTACACCTCTAACCCCATCGTCGTCCTCCACTCCGGCCAAGCCTCCCGCAAGCTCCTCCGCACGCCACAGACCACCAAACTCCCTCACATCACCTCCATTAGCTCCACCACAACTCACCCTCGAAAAGTCCTAAAGAAATTTAGGGTTTTACGCTCTCCAACACACCATCGAACTCCACCTTCTCCGCTCGCCCTCTCCATCTCCGACCACCCACATCCGAGCACGCCACGCCCTAAAATCACCACCATCACACTCGCTGCTTCACGGTAAAGCTTCTGAGCTATTTTGACGTGGCCGCAAGGTCGTACTCGTGGTTTCAAGTGTTCGTTGGACGTCCGCCGCTACGACCTTCTTCTCTGAGCTCGGCTGCACTTCTCCAACAGGCTTCATTCCTGTTATTCCCTCCAGATACTACGACCCAGTTCCAGGAGTTCTCCCAGGCAACCAATTGCAACAGAAGGTGACGCCCTCGAGCTCAATTGAAGAGACATCAGTAGTAGTTGCTTCGTGATGGAGAAGACGTGGTATTAGTCCCACATCGTGAGGGAATAAGGCAGTGAAGGTAGATAAATCGAAAAGCTATTGTAACCCGGTTGCCTCAGCACACACTGGGGGTGAGGTCCCCGCTCATGCACGTGCTTTTGCACGCCCTCGCCATCTAAGCCCCTCCCTCCTTTTTGTTGTTGCAACCTAGTTGCACCCGTTTCAGCTCTCTCTTGCAAACAACCTTTGGCCCCTCCCTCCATCCAGTAACCTCTGTCGTTTGTGTGATCATCTCTCCTTCAAGAGTGTCATTTGTGTTGATCATCCGGTGGGATTGGATTTGTCTTTTTTTCCTTGTTTCCTTATCCATCGATATCCATTCCTCATATGGTGACCTCTATTTCCCCATCCTCGTAAGAGTCTAGGGTGCTAGCACAATTGCCTAACCCACAAAATGGAGGAGAAGGATGAGATTCAACGAAGAGGACCAACTAACACGATCAGCAATCCTTGTGTTGCTGCTTTGGGTATCCCAGTTCATCACCTTCAACATCTAACACCTTGAACGTTCCCTACACCGTCACACCACCAAGTACATCCTCCTCCTGATCATCCTTCTTAAGATGAGAATAGCATTATTGTCCGTTGGTATTTGATTGGATGTAACGTGCATTTAAATGAAATTATGCTTCTCAATACCTAAAAAAAAATCACCCTTAATTTTGAAACATTTCACGATGCCAGCTTGGAAATCAAGAACAAATCATCGTTGATTTTGCGTGCATAGAGCACCTTAGAAGTCACTGATGACATGTCATATATCATTGGTAATTTTGGCCCACTCGTCCTATACATACATTTGGTATTTTGCTATTTACACTATTTAAGCTTGAGGGTCAGTGGTGCTCTCTCTTTGTTCAGTGATGATATTTGTGCTAAATAGCACATCCAATGTTGTGATTCTTTAGGATACTCACCAGTGATATTCAAGGTGAACAATCGACGTGATGGTGTGATGTGGGTCGAAATCTTCAGTGATATCTGTTGGAAAGAGCAGTGCTGTTGTTTACATATTACCATCATACTTGGGGAATATTGTCCCTATTTTCGTGATATCTAGTTATAAAAGACTTGAAAAGACAGATCTCATTGATAATTCCTTAGATATCACAGGTGATTTAGCTACTATCATCGATAATTTTTAAATATCATCACCGGTGATTTTCAAAGAGTTATGAAACATTTTGTAGGTGGGTTTACATCATTGACGCTCTTGATTGAAGGCTTCAAACATGATACTATCACCATTGATATTTGACATATCACCGATGATAGTTGAAAAATTCATAAGACAAAGTCACTAGCCATTTCTTGCAATGGACACCTTACCATTATTGTGAATATCCCTATATCTTGCAGCATTAATTAACTTTCTTATAAGGGGAAACAATTAGGTTGTGTTTAGTAGGGGGATAGTGTTACATCAGGATAGAATAGGAATGTAATAAGGGTAGAAGGTATTTGATTGGTGGGATTATTAATGATTGGTATGTTGGCTTTGTGAGAGAGGAGAGAGAGTTAGTGTATTTTGATGCGATGTATTTTAATTATTAAGTATTATTTTTTGAGTTATATGTGGAGAAAGAGAATATTAGTGGATTTTGATATGATAGAAAGAAAGAATATGTATGGAAAGAATAAATTTCTTGAAATCCATATTATTTTTATTTCACCGTATCTCTTAACCCTTATCCTATGTCTTATACTACAACCAAACACTACCATAACGAAACATTACAATTATGTTAGAGTCATTTTATCTTATTGTATTTAACTACTCTCATGCGTAGAGTTATCATGGACAACGGGCGGTACTAATCATGTAGGGTGCCAGAGACCACTGAGTCCTAGAGGGTTCCGAATGGTTGGAATGGATTTAACTCCCAGAGGTGGAAGCTTATTTTGAGTGCTTTTAAGGAGGGAAGTGGACTAGACCACAATAGAACCCAGTTGGGGGCGGCAATGGATAAATCTGAAAAAAGTCCACGTTGATTATTGCATTTTATAAATAAAAAGTGGATGGGATTGGGATGATGTAACCAAACAACCTATTCCACTACATCCTGAAGCATGGGAAGAGGTAACACCGATAGACACTATATAATGACATTCTTTGCTTAAGCTTCCTATATAATAACATACTCAATACTATGTTCGTATGTACTGCAGTTGCCCGATAGCTCCCATCATTATAAATGTTGTTTCATAAGAAAATTTACTAAGAGGAATAAAATTTAGAAATAAGAGAAATGAAAAAATTAAGGGATTTTATTTCATCAGATTATTTAGTTAAATTTATTATCTTGTCAACGAAATTAGGAAATTTTATTTCATTTGGATTGTTTGTTTGGTGTAATAAATCAGTGGATTAAGAAGAAAATTAATTGAAAAGAATAAACAAATAAAATTAATAGATAGAATTAGATAATTCCACTAAAAAGGGTGAAATTTCCTAATCCTAAAATTATACCGCTAATTTCACAGTCATGCAATTTCAAAATTAAAGATGATAAATATAAAATTAAACACGAAATTAACATTTAATTCACCAGCCAAACAGGACCATGGAGTGAGGCCCTTCCAATTGTTCAACCTTGTCCGCGAAATCTGGACGGGGGGAAGGGATAACTTGTTTAGGTACTCCGCACGTCCCATTACGTTATCCTGCTCCAGCGTGCATACCACCAGCCCATCATCCTCACGGTTGCCTACCCAACGCCCCGGAGCCCAATGAAGCGGAGGTGATTAGTGAGAGTGTGGACGAAGGGACCAATGAGGCGATTCGTGGGTCATGAACCGGACGACGCTCCCACACCACCAGCGGCAAGCGGAAGAGGGACAGTTCCAGCACAAACCCGGCAGACGAGATGGTTTGCAGAAATTGGACGAGATATCAAAGAGTTTGGCTATCAGGGAGGCTAAGGTGGAGAAGATTGACCCTGGTTCGAAGTTGGAAAGGGTCACAGAACTTATGTGTCAAGTTGATGCCTGCAATGACCTTAATGCAAGAGATTCATGTGGTTGAGATCGAGCGTGTTCAATACGGAAGGACCAGTGATGCACATCCTTATGCTCAAGGACCATCTTAGATGAGTTGTGTTCCTTCACTGAGCATAAGCTAATTAAGGCAGATGGGATGTTGACTTCTAGCAGGCGCCCATCGTCTTCCCTATGGTGGGAATTGATTAGTTGTTAGGATTTACTTTTTTTTGATTCGGGGCTTAAATTAATTTGTATCTTATTATTCTTTCCACTTCTTGCAGTGGCATTTTTCGTTCTTATTGGTTGAGGACATTTTTCTCCCTTGCATTTGTGGGCACGTTGGTTGAGTTGTTTGGAAACTTCATTCGTATGTTATCTTTTATTTTTCGATTACATTAACCGTATGTGCGCATGATGCAAATCTTGTACAATTTTTTTCTTATGTTTAACATTTTTTCATATACCGTTGCATTTTTGTCTACGTGTTCTTACCATTGCATTTTTGTCCAAGTCTTTTCCTTGTCTTTTTCTTATCCTTAACATTTTCCTCCAAGAAGGAATATCTTTGACATTCATTCCTAAGCTCAAAGTTGTGTCCTCAAACCTGTATGTGGCCGCCCTACTTTCACCTGACAAGAAAAACACAAATTCTATCTACCAATCACACATTATAATTGTCACATGCAGGAAATCATGTTTGGTAAGGAAAGATGCACTTTTGAATTCATATTTTCTATTGTTGAAGACAAGAAGAAAAATCCAACTGCTCCTCCTTGTGTTTGTCCAAAATGTACTAGTGATTTTTTTGTTTTAAATCAAGATGTATGGGTGATTTTTTATTTTATATCGATGATTTTTTTAATCTACACAGGTGATATTTGGATCAAAATAAAAAATCACTAATGATTCCTTCACCTGTAGGTGGTGGTGGCTAATGAACACATAATTATACATCTAAGTAATACTTAATTTATGTTAGTTTTTTAGTAGTAAGTGCATAATTGCATTCAGTTAACTATATATATATATGTGTGTGTGTATGGAGGTAATAGTGTATATATTTTGGGATAATAATACGTTATCGAATCTCTTTTGTAATTAGTGATTATTTTATTTTTTAGGATTGAGTTAGGATTTGGTCACAATGGAGCCAGATGGGAGTGAGCTGAGTAAGAATGAAACTAAAGTTTACAAAACCCTAACCCTTATCCACATACAAACCCTAACCCCAATCTATAATCGCACTTCTCCACGCCACCATCTTCTAGAACCTCCACTATAATCCGCATCCAACATGTGTCCACAAGAAATCCACAAGGTACCAAACCCAATCCAATTAGAATCCAATCACAATAAATTAACACTAATTACTTGATTCTTTCCTAAAATCCACCCTAATGTGAACATGCCCCTTCCACACTTCTTGAGTTCCAATGCACCCACCACCAAGGGCTTCTCAATGCCATGCAAAACACCACCTCCCACCTTGTTCACAGAAAACCCCTTAGGTTCTAGAGATAACCTTCCTAATTCCCATGACCCACTTTTCTAAAACCTAGAATCCTAATCCTAACTGACATTTCTCAATCTACTTTCCAAAACCAAACCCTAACCTCCCATCCAAGACACCTCCAAGAGCCTATTTACGCATTGAATCGGGGTTTTAAAAACACGTCATTGTAATATAGTTGAAAATAACGCGTGAAGAAATGCAATTTATAGCTCGAAAGAAATCCGAAGTCGAACGTAGGGAGCAAGTGTTGTAATAAATATCAAAATTGCAATTCTATCACAAGATATCAATATATGATGAAATTTCTAAACACAAATGATATATATATATATATATAATAGCAAATGTTGATAGTGCAAAAAGATTAGGGTAAATGGTGATTTGAATCACCAATTATCCTAATTACAATAATATCAAATATCTCAACAGTATCAACCAAGTTTAATCCACGTAGGATAAGTGCACAGTGCACTCCTTGTCAAACAGATCAGACGACAGAGCTCTCAATTAGACGGGTTAAACTCTTCCTTACTACGGTGCCAAGAGGGCACTCTTCTTCTTCCCTTCCTTTCTCTCCTCAGGCTCAAGGGAAGGCACAACCTAGAGCTCAGCACCAACACCAGCAGAGGCAAAGGCCTCCCTCAGAATTCACTAAGTGTCGAGAGGTGGGTAGCAGAGCAAAACCCCCCTCCCCTCTCTTTCTTTTTCTCTTCCTTTCCCTTTCTTTCTCTTCTCTCAGGGATAATCGGATCCAAGTATATGGGTAAACGGTTCAGAGCCCAGACTCGCGTGACATGGTCGTGGGAATGCGTGGGGACGTGTGAGGGGACCTCACCCCGTGCTTACTGAGGCAAACAGCTGAGGAGAGAAAATTAACTTAAGGGCGTGCGGGCGGTTGTCTATTCATGAGGTGGGACTATGTTTGTCCCCCTCCTTTGCGCAATGGCAGCAGGTGGTTATTCGTCAAATTGGTGTGCTGCTCCTGCCGTCTTGGCCGATTGAAGGCTCGAGGATGCACCTGGAGGAGAATCACGTCACCAGGGAACGGTGCTTGGAGCAATCGTGGCTAGAACACCACGAACAAAGTTGGAGAAGACGTCACAGTGGAGGAGCTCCGGTGAAGCACCTGAAAAGGATAAAATGACCTCTCGGCCGTGTCAAAATAGCTCAGGAGCTTCGTGTGAGTGCAGCGAATGTGGTGGTGGCGTGCTGTGGGAATGCGTGTGTGGGCGTGGCGAAAGCAAAAGTGAGTGCGGTGATGGAGGTGTTCGGTGGGTGGTTAGGGCAAGCAAACCCCTCAATTTCTTGAGGGGTTTTGCTCGCATGGATGAGACAAAGCTTTTGGGATAGGTGGCGAGGCTTATGGTGTGGTGTAGCGGACGGAGAGCCTCGTCGAAGTGGTTATCGGAGGTGGAGAAGACGAAAACGGATATGAGTGATTGGCGGTTGCGTATGTGTTGCGAGTGTGGGAGACAGAAGTAGAGGGAAAGAGGAGGACGTAGAGGGTCTTAAGAGCGGAGGAGATAGGCGAAGGGCTCCGGTTGTGGTTGATCAGAGCCGAAGAAGACAGAGACGACGACTGAGGTAGAAGAACACCCTCCCTTTGACCGGGGAGGTGTGTGAGGACGAAGGGAAGAAGATAGGCAGTCCAATTTGATGGCTGGATGGACGGAAGATGGGGATCGAAGGTGTTCGCCGGAGCAAAATTTGAAGGAGGTCGAAGAGGGAGGAGAAGAGGGTTTCTCCAGGTAAGACTTACTAAGGAGCTAGGGTTCTTGCCCCTGCTCTTTTTATAGGCCATGGGAAGGGGTTTAAGGCTTGGATACCAAGATTCCAAGCTTGGTAGGCTTGTCGGAGAAGGATACCCACATCTCTCATGCATTCGCAAGAGAGATTGGAAAAGAATTGGAGCTCACAAATAGGTTTGAAAGGAAGGCAATTACTTGACGAATATCCCTTTCAATTTTGAGAGGGATTCGTCAGGTAATCGCCAAGTTCTTGCCAAACAAAGCTCGTCGGAGTAGGATTCCTTCACGAAAATGGCAGAAGGACCTATAGGGGGCTTTGTGTAATAAATTCAAAAGCTGAGGGGTTGTTTAGGATAATAAGAGTTAGATTTTGACTAAAATGCAAACTAGGTCGAAATGATCTCAGATTAGGCTCAAATTTTGATATAAACCTAATTTGAATCCAAGGAATCCAATGGTGAAGTTGGATTTTGATTTTGACATCGTTTGACTAGGTAATTTATGTAAAAATCTAAATTAGGGCAAAAGTCTGTCTGTAACTCTATTTTGGGTTAGAACGGGTTCTGATGGTCAATTCAAATATGCTAAACCCTAAAGAATATTTTTTTATGAATTTTTGAGGATTTATGTGAATTTCATCTTGACCAGAACCTCAGTTAATTAAGCAGGTCCATTTTTAGGGTTTCAAATGTCCATTAATTCTTGAGCCCGTTTCTATCTGCATAGACTACTTATTGGTCATTAATGACTAAATGACTTTTAATAAACCTCTGGCATACCTCATGGTTATTCTATATTTTTGATGAGATGGTAAAATTACATAAATAACCCTATTTTCATCTTTTCCTCTCAAAACAACTTTCCTTGCTTTAGAGACCTTCTGACTGATATGTAGGAGGTTTTATTGACTTTATAAAACCAAATTGAGCTATTTATGGCTCATGATGGTGTTCCCAGCAGAGCCGTCCCGCCTCCTATATAACCCCATGCACATCCCAACGTGGAGGGGCCCCTTGCTCCTTGCTTCCTTGTCTCCATAGCTTTCACCAACTCCAAACCTTAATACCTCCAACCAAAGCCCAACATTGCCAATACCTCCACTAACCCAAGCTGTCCACCATCTCCACCCTCAAGGTCGACCACTGATGAGGGACAAAAAGTACCATCGAATCCAAAACTCCGCACCTGAGCCGACAAAGGATCCGACTACCCATACAAGGAGTATACAAGAGGAACCGGGACTCCGTCCCTCTTGATACCAGCCAGATTCCAGTTAACACCAGCTCGGTCTGCTAGAAGATACTGCGCAGCAAGGGCAGAAGATACGAAATGATGGGCCTGATTACCTGCACCCTGACAACTACCACGCAACTTGACAAACAGGGGTATTAGAGCCCGTCAATGAGAGTTATCCCCATGTTTTAAATAGAGAGGGAGCCCTCCGAGAGGAGGGGACTCCTCTCCGAGAGTGGGAACAAGATCATGTAATATCGCTAAACCACCATGAGTTCTAGTGCATAGTTGGGGGTCCTATCCTCTCCCTAGACGTACAGCCCTCATGGTGGAATCGGGTCACCAAACCCCTGTCTTTCTCTGTGTGTGCTTGGTTTTCACTCTCTCCCTACGCGACAAATAATCAATGGCTAAGTAGCGCCTCTTGCGCTAATAAATCTTTTGGTAGGCCTCCCGAGGCACATCAACCACCCTTCCTCACACCTCCACCATCAACACCATCCTCTCCACCTTCAATCACACACCGAAGCTTCCACCATAATCCCACCACCTTTCGCCATCATTTAGCCACGTGAAGACTCTTAAAGAAGACCGTGGGACTTCGACTTTGCATTCTCACCATCATCTTTGCCGAGAAGTTACGTGTGTTCTTCCGCATCTCGAGGCTACAACTAGGTTCCATCTATACTTCTTGTTTTCTTTCTTGGTCTATTGTGAACTCGTGTGGTTTTGAGTATAATGAAGATTACTATTTTTTTTGAGATTGTGTGTTTTATTTTCATCTCCATATGTGTGGGTAATCATGTTACGTATGGTGTGATAGGGTAGATTTGATTTGCACTTAACTTGTGATAAGGTAGTTACTCTTGTGGTGGTCGTCAAGAAATTGAGTTGTTTTATGCATGCATGTATTTATCTAGGACAGTCCAAGCCTAGGATCTTTGAGTCTGAGTTAGATTGTACCTCAATATGTTCGTGTGGGATAAGGCAAGTTTAGGGAAAGTGATCATCTGTATGTACTTCGTCAAATTATCTTTTTGATATCGAGTCTATTACCCGAACCCCACACGTATCATTCGCATCGAGAAAAACTTCCCTTAGAACCAATCACACTTTCTTTTCATTTCTATTTTTGTTTTAGTGTCATCATTTAGTTCACAAAATTCACGTAGCCTTTTATGTTCATCCAAAAATTGACCAATTTTTTGTTAGGAATTCAGTTAATAGGGAAGCACAATACCAAATTTTAGAGCCCAACTCTTTCTAAAAAAAAGATAAAATTCATACACTGTTCTGAGGTCAGATTGCAAATAGAATCAAAATTTTCGATCTTGCCAAATTTTTAATGATTTAATTACAACTTCAAATTACGTGAAATATATGGCATTATTGAGCCTAGTTTTAGAGATAAAATTTTCATATTTTTCTAGGGTCTCGTTTAGATTAGTTGTGTGTCAAGTAAGTAGAGTGAGAATAATCCTTTTGCCTTACTAGCCAAACAAAAATCCAAAAAAGTTGAAAAACATTTTCAAAAGTGCCAAAAAAATTCTTGTGCTAATCTAATTGATCGTAGAATACAACAATATAACCCCCCTATGGATATTCTTGTGCCTTTTATGACTTGAGCATCGACACACACTAGTGGTTATAGAGTGGTGGTGGGACCCACTATGTAAAGTATTTGCCTTGCTTTTTACTCCACATTTTGCAATTTTTACTCTTTTCATTTTCTGATGATTCTAATGTTTCGATAAACCTCTTGTTGGTGCTAACACGTCACGATCATTAATTTTGATAATAACAAAATACTTCTTAACATTTGCATTTGAGATTAAGATTTTAGGTTGAATGCAAAGGGAAGGAAGCTTAATGGAAACTCAAGCTCAAGCTCTATGGAGGCATGAAAGAGCTTGAAGAACAAAAGCATCAAGGAGCAAGTGGAGGAGCATAAGAAGAAGGGCTAAAGTTTGAAGACTTGAAAAATATGATTGATTCTTTAAGTTGTACTTAACGCAATTTGTTTTTGCTTGTAGATATTTGTTAAGAGCCCAAAATATGGTAACCTAAGTCTTAAACACTCACTAACCTTATGAGTCTTAGGCAAAACTTAGAATCAAGTTATAAAGTCAAACTAGCAAATAGATTGCCTTATGAGACGTCCAACACCTTAGTCAGACGTTTGATAACCCATATTAAGATGTCTAGACTTTTGAGTAAACGTCCAATGACCAGAACCACGTACCTAAGTCTGTGGTATTTGCTTTCAAATGTTCATACCTTGTACCAAATGTCCAGAAGTGCTTCTAGATGTTTTTAGACCTTCAAAGACGTCTTAAACTGGACCATTGTGATTTGATTTAACCTGAATCTGGCTTTGTCAGACCTAATCTCATTTCCTAACATTTGAGAAATCTGATTCTTGAAGTCATAATGATCATTAAACATCCAACATCATGTCTAGATGTCCACCAGACGTCTAATCCTTAGCCATATGCACCTTGCACAAGATCCAATCAATCAAAGCCAAGTCTATGAACTCAACCTTCCAGAAGTAGACATTTAGACTTTTTGTCAGACGTCCATTGTGACTTAATCAAACGTCTAATCAACTTACCCATATGTCTAATACTGTTCTATTAAACATTAATTATTCTGTACACTTGTTAGAATTCAACCAAATCTTCTTAGATTTGTTCCCAACCCCTAGAGCACCTCTACCAAGCATTCTAGAGTCTTCCTAACACATCCATAAATATCCTAGAGGTTTAGCATGTTGAATACACCTTAGAAAAAATTCTTTCGACCTTTTACTCATTGACAAAAGATTAAGGAGAGGAATTCAATTCTTGCTCCCAAAGCCTTGTACTCTACATTTGAGAGTACCAATACAATGCGCACTCATGCTAATCCACTTTCACCTTAGGGGAGTACTCTTTGCTTGTATGAGCTCAGTGTTAATGTATATTTGTGGCTCTATAGGTCATGTGCTCAATTTTATTTTGTTGAGTATTCGCTTTGTGAATTCCCATCTCCTCTGGAGACGAATACTCTTTGTGAAGAAGAGTGGTTGTTGAGGTACACTACCCTTGGTCTAAAGTAATGTGGCTGTACTTAAGGTTGCACCACCCTCGTTTAAGTAGTGTGTTAGTAGGTTAATCGACTCAGTTGATTGGAAAATCCTAAGTTGGGAAACTTAGGTAGTGGTCTTTACCCAAGTTGGGTTTCCACCTAAAAATCTCTGTCGCTTGTAGTGAATGATTGTGTAATTGATTCATTGATTTTATTTGTTCATCATTTTTTATATTTTTGCAATATTCACCCCCCTTAAATGCATCTTCATTTGATATCAAAGCCAAGTTCTTACGCACATAGAATCACACCCAATGAGGATCCAAACATGGAGGGGAGGATTTTTGCTATCGAAAAAAGCAAGGGACAATCCATTGTCTGGAACCCATACTATGGGGGTAAAAATTATGCTTTTTGGAAGTTATGAATGAGAATATGGTTGCAGACACACGACTACTCAGTTTGGGAAAAATGCGAGATGCCAATCTATATCCTGGAGAAACATGTTGAAAGTTATTTGCATGACCAAATCAAGGAGCTGAACCTGAATCCAAAATGTGGCGCCCTAGATTTATTAATCCACGACACCCAAGTTAACCTATGATTTAATTGTACCTATGCCATACGAATACGTGTACATCCACACACAAGAGCATGTAGCATCCATGAATCGAATAAAAATGCGATAGCGAGCTAAATGGAAAGGAACTAGAAATCAAGGATTCATCACATCACCTCCAAAGCAACAGTAGTAGCAACAACCATGTATATATTCACATTACATGATCTCATACATTCCAGTACACATATAATTATATATATATGATGAATACATATTTATTTAGGATAAAATGCCCACTTATGCATATTCCTAAGCAAGTTAATTGCATCCAACACTGTAAATATTGCATAGCATGCATCAATGTTCATTTAGAATAGATTCTGTAAATTATATATTAATTTACTTATTTTGGTGGCAGGGGGAAAGGGGTGACACATTTTAGGGCCTCAGATAGAAGATCCAACCGCACGGATGTGATCAGGGCAATGATCAAAGTTCAATGCCTCCAAAATCACCTTGATCGAAACTCTGTAGCATTATCTGCATTCTAAAAAAGATCAACGGTCAAGGGATAGGGTGACACAAAATTCGAGCTTCAAATGACGAATCCAACCAAATAGATGGATTTGGAGCAATGATTGCAATCCAATGATGCAAAAATTGTCTCGATCGGATATCCGTAACGTCCCCAACGAGCACAAGAAGATGGATGGCCAGTGGCGCCATTCCAGTTGCCCCAAAGCCCCTTTCCAACCTCTAAAGCATGCGTAATGTGCGATCTTAGCTGTTGGATCATCATCCAACAACTGAGACATTGTTCGCCCTCACTCCTCAAAAGGGGGCAGTTCATGTGCATCCATGGTCGTTCGATCTAACATCGACGGCAAAGATCGCTGTGTTCGACTCATAGCTTAGCGACAAGGAGGGCATCTTCTTAAATGTTCAGCGCGCGTTCAATTTAAGCTACCCGCATCAATTGGGTGTGCATGAATTTAAATCATGGTTGTTTGATTGCAGATAGATGTCCACGATGCATCCCTGCCAATTGGGCCCGTGATGAGTGTGAGCCAAAGGCGTGAGGAGCGGCCAAGATTTCGCCACGCATTGCGATCAGATTGAGCGTGCAATCTTGAGAGCAATCTCAAGCGCGATCCAAATGTCCTTAGCCACACTATGATCATCCAACAGTGGAAAGCCATGCTTCGTTGCTACCAGTGCACAATGTGCGATATGCGCGCTCTGCTCTGCGCTTTGCACGGTTGTGCGCACACGCGATACACGCGACGTGTGTCCTACGTGGCACTTTGATGCCTTTGTGTGACAAAGGATTTGCCCAAAGCCCTATATATACCCCCCTACACCCCATTTGGCCAACCCATCCCTTCTTTCACCTCTCTCCCCCTCTCTAAAGCTCTAGAACCACTCTTAAGTTAGTCTCAAACCTGGAATGCTCCATTAGAGTCCAAAAATAATTTTTACTCCCTTTCTCTCATCACCATTCGTGGAGCACCGATGGCCGTCCTCTCACCTCCATTCAGAAAGCGGATCCTCGCTGCAACGTCGTGCTACTTCATCCTGCTTCCTCCAACTTCGTTCTCTTTCCTCCAGCCCCTCACCACCTTCATCCAAGCACCGTTGGAGCGAGTCATCCCCCAATTAGCTGTTAAGGGAGATTCTCTCTCTTCTCCTTCTTTTTACTACTCTCATAATTAGTTTTATTTTTCGCTATTAGTCTGTAATCGAACAATTATTTAAGCTTATATTTATAGATGTTCTCACACTCACTCTCTCTCTCTATCTTTTATT
Source organism: Thalassia testudinum (assembly GCA_037157565.1). Classification (NCBI taxonomy): domain Eukaryota; kingdom Viridiplantae; phylum Streptophyta; class Magnoliopsida; order Alismatales; family Hydrocharitaceae; genus Thalassia; species Thalassia testudinum. The sequence continues at coordinate 137,145,429 of JAZHRO010000036.1, read as the reverse complement.
ATTTGCAAGTAGAGTGGATTAACTAGAAACCATTTGACTTGATCTTCTTCCTTATTTAAAATACCAAAAAAAATAGAAAATCATATAAACAAAAAAGAAAGAAAAAATGCAAATTTCTATAAAATCAAATGTTTGCCTATCTGTGTTGGACCTGTGACTCACCGTCTCGGTTATAAATTTTTATTTGATAGTCAAATTTTCCTGCAATTATGACGACTCGGGTTTGCAAAGTCCTAAACGATTTTTCCTTGCATAAATTTTTGACTAGTCAATATATAAAAAAGAGCTAAGGGCAATTGCGAGCTACATGTCAGAACCTCACTCTACTCAACCAACAAAACAAAAAACTTTGTCAACTATCGCCATTCCTCAAGCCAACTGGTACAGCTCCAGAACGTTCGTGATGTCATGGAGGATGTTGATGAGCTCCCAGAGGCACTTCCAAATGAGCTCCTCCCTGTTGTGGTCATCAAACATGTCCTTTGTTTGTCGTGGCATGGGGATGAGAATTTGGGCCACCTAGAGTCTCTCGCAACAGATGGGCTTGTCTTTAGACGGCTCAAATGCGTAGCCGGTGAGATATCCTCCACATCAATGATAATTACATAGTTAATACACTTAATATATATAAATTAGGCTAATTCCCAAGCAAATACGTCATATTTACGTTATAAATATTGCAACATAATCAATCTAGTCATATTAGGGTTATAATTACATTTATACATAACTTGTATATATTTTAATAACGTTGATTTGTGAAGGAATAAATTGGGAGGGGGATAGGAGCAAAGGAATTTACATCTTGCATGAGTAGAAAGCAAAAAAAAACATTAAATACAAAAGAAAAGGAGGGGCATCCATGCAATATTCCCTCTCAACACTTGAGTTCACCCTACAACACCTATGTAACTCCTGAGTCGAAAGAAATTCCAATTGGTCTTGAAGTTCTATGCAAAATCACCAAGGGGGACTAGATTCAAGGCACTCAGCAGTAGCTCGTGCTCCAAAGGAGCCTCTTGTGTGCATCCAACACGCAACTCACTCGCCCTCTACGTGCAAGCAACTCGCCAACCCCGCTTTGAGCTCGCGCATGCGATACGCGTGTAGGAACCACATGCCTACCAGTTCAACTTGCCCTCTCCGCGCGCGAAAAATATCTAAAACAATCAGTGATCATCTATGATTAGGGAGTAATATGCCTCCCTGCATGATAAGACTCGTGCCATCAAAACACTTTAAGACATTTGGGAGTTGGGTCAGACGTCTGGACATCTTCCCAGACGTCTGGAAATCAATTTTTGCATGCGTACGATCACGAGTCTACGTGCGTGCCGCGCGCAGACTGAGCTCAGCCGCTTTTCTTCTCTTTCTTCTCTCCCCTCACCGACGACAGAGCCCTCCCCTACGTCTACATATACCCCCTCATCTCCCTCACGCCACGCCATTCCCATCCACCTTCTCCTTCCTCCAGCGAGAGCGGCAAGTGCAATCGAGTGCAGCGGAGGAGAGGTGGAGCAACGAGGGAAAAAGAGAGGAGAGTGTGAGAGCCATGAGAGAGAGCTCGCCGGAGGTGCTCACGGCCGGTCGGGCGTGCGCACGGTGGAGAGGTGTCCGGGGAGGCTTTCCCCTACGCTGCTGCAGCTAGAGCAGCGGACGAGCGAGCGTGGCACGGCAGCACGCAGCACGAGGAAGACGAAGGAGCTTCTGATTTTGGGATTTTTCCCAGAATCAGACGTCTGGACCTTCATTCAGATGACGTAGACGACGTACGGAGGAAGCTCCAGACGACTGAGAGGTACGTCTTGTGTGCTATTGATGTAAACACATTTACACTACTTAAAATGTCTATTTATGCATGTTCTTAAGCATAGGATTGCATTTCATGATATAAATATTGCATTACATGCATCATCTTGCATTTAGAGTAGTTTGAATAAAATGGAGGTTAATTGTCTCCTTTTATGTGCTTGGACAGGGCAAATATTTTATCGGGGCCTCGGATCAAAGATCCAACCGTATGGATATGATCAGGGCGACGATTGGAGTTCAACGACTCCAAGATCGCCCTAATCAGGCATCCGTAGCATCAGATAGAGACCGGGGAACCCTAGAAGATCAAGGGCCAGGATGGTGTAAATCCGCACTTCAGATGGAAAATCCGACCACACGGATGAATTCGGATCGACGATCGCAGCCGAACGACACAAAAATCGAGTCAATCCGACATCCGTGGCACCATCTACAACTTCCAGAAGATGGACGGCCAAGATGGCGCCACGTGGCGCCATCCCAGCCGCCCAATCGGTCGCAAGAGTCCTGTGAAGACCGCGCACCGTCTCCTCTCCGCCGTTGGATCTCGATCCAACGGCTGCGGTCGCTCGCGTTTAAAAACGCCCGCGCGACCATTTCGCCCGCGTAGCGCAGCGGCGACGCAGCTGCGGGCGAAGCGGAGGTCGCGGGTTCGAGCCGCGGTGAGGGGGTCGAAGGCGCGGGCGAGCGGGCGCGCACGAGCGTCGGATGAAGATCCAACGGCCGCGCGCGCCCGATAGCGCCGACGCGCAATTGGACGCTCGATCGCACGCGGGCGGGCGCGCTACGCAGCGAGCGCGGACGCGATCTAAGCCGTCCGATCTCGCGATCGGACGGCTGAGACGACGCGGACGTGCGTATGCGTTACGCGCGCAGGCCAGCCGAGCGGGCGCGCGTGGGCGCGGCGGCGACGGCGACGGCGGGGCTTTAGCGACGGTTTTATCCGTCACTAAAGACCCCTTATTTATTATTTTGAAGATGTAATGTCCATTTTGCCCCCACTCCTTGCAACTATAAAAGGAGACCCCCTCCATACGAAATTTTCATCCCTTCCTTCTCTCTACCTCTCCAAAGCTCAAGAGAAGCTTGTCCCACACCCGGGATGCTTCTCGCGAGATAAAGTCCAAATTTTCGTCCCCCTTCGGAAGTGGATCCCGCGACGACGACGGCGTGCTGCTTCGTTCCCGTTCTTCTGCTTCGTCCTCCTTCGTCCCGCTTCGTTCTCCTTCGTCCAGGCGTCGTCCCGTCCGGCTCGTCCTCCAAGCGACCGTCGAGGAGGATTTCTCTCTCCCTATTCTTCTTACTGCTTTCTAGTATAGATTTACTGCTTTCTAAGAGTAGTCTATTCGTCCTCCGAGCGATCGTCGAGGAGGACATTTCTCCCTCCATTCTTTTAATGCTTTCTAGAGTAATTGTTTTATATTTTCTAGTTGTAACGAATGAACTCTTTTATGATAAATTCCTTGTCTATTCTACATCTCATTTTGATTTCCATGTATAGTATTCTTTCTCTCTCTCTTACTCCCTCTCTCTCTTTTATTTGTTGTAGATACTTAGATAGTTTAAATTGAATTTCTTGGTGACAAAATAAAAAGAAACGCGGAGTTTTTAAATCAAACGTTCGCCTCCCTGTGTTCGACCCGGAATTCTTATTTCGGTATAAATTTTATTTGTTGAACACGAATCCTTCGCTTTCGAACTACAACGACGGGTTTTCCAAAACCAAACACGTTAGCGTAGATTCTCGTTCAACAGCTATGTTTCCCTTCGCGAATACCGCCATGCAGGTCGTTCCACCGAGGCTCTGATACGTGCCATATTGAGGAGATTACGTTGCGCATGCAGGATTCGTTTCAGGAAGGTGCGGGGACACGCCCTCCCACATGGTTCAGACATCTGGGCAAGGCACCAGATGGCGGGGAGCGTCTCCAGACGTCCGGAGAGGTGGTCGGACGTCTGGAACTAGGTCCAGACGGTTTAGCAGGATCCTTGGACGTTTGAGGAGCAGCGTAGAGTGAGGTATGGTTCTGGACTCCTTTTAAGACGTCTGGAAGGTGTTCCAGATGTCTAATTTGAGCCAGGGTTGTCATTTTTGACCCATTTAGGGTTTGTTTGAGGTCTGATTTCTGCATTTAAGATCACGTTCTTCTTCGTATAAGTTCCCCTACTTGTTGGAATGCTTTTATCATGTTCTGAGTGGTTTTTTGTGGTTGATCCTTATGTTAGGATCTTGTTTCGTTGCGGATTTGGGGGTTGTGAAGGCACGTGGACCTACATATCAAGCCCCCATTACTTCTGATTTTGCTGGTAGAGTGGCTTCCCCTAGTTTAATTACAAACATAGATGCGTATCTGGAATAAATGTTAGATCGTAGGGTGTGGCATGAATCCTAGGACGAGAAACACTGGATTGAATGTTAGATCCAAGGGTTTGGCATGAATCCTAGGACTAGAAACACTGGATTGAATGTTAGATCCTAGGATGTGGTATGAATCCTAGGACTAGAAATACTGGATTGAATGTTAGATCTTAGGGTATGGCATGAATCCTAGGGCTAGAAACACTGGAATAATTGTATGGCAAGGCATGAATTGCAGTCTTGGACGAGTAAATAGAATAATAACAATTACCTGTAATTGGATAACAGCTGCCTGTGAAATGTAAAGTACTGTTGTTAGCAACTGTTGCATGTAATTCCTGTTGTTTGTAATTAAATACGAGCTTCCTGTATACGAATTGGAAATGAAAGATTGAATGTTGGAAACACGAGCTACCTGCGAATAAACCTGAAATGATCAAACCTAGTATGGCTTGGCCTGAGAAACATGAGCATGAACCCTACGGGGAAATAGGAGTAAAGCTCCTGGAAGTAAATGGAATGGATCTAGGAATGTGCTGGGAAGTGTGCTGTCGCTTGAGTATGTAGTACCAAGGGAAGCACATGTTACCTCTTAGTGCCGAGGGGAGCTTGCCTCTTTCGGGTCGAGACTCGAGGGTAGGTTTGGTCACCTTGTACCGACTCTTTGGCCCTCGTGTACACTGTACCGGGGAGAGCTACTAGTGTAGGGAGGGAGCTAGCCACCCCACGGGTCCGGGGGTTCAGCTAGTCGCCTTACACAGACTTGTTCGGCCCTCTAGGCAAATTAGGGTAGTCAGGCGAGGGTGCACGGACTGTGGAGGGGCGAGACCCCTGTTTGGTTATTGTGGAGGAACTAGACCCCTGTTACTGAGAGAGTTATGCCCTATACTGGTTATGTGCTGTGCTTGGGCGCACCCGTTAACGGAAACGACTGACCGCGTGCCCGTACGGGGTAGCTACCCGTGCGTTTATCGCGCGTGCCGTAGTCACCGTTACGTCTGTTAGTGACCTTGGGGTGGTTGACTGAGTGTAGCACCACCACGGGGGACTCTCCCGACCAGGAAAGCACCACATGCTACTTCTACTCTTCGGAAAAGACTGCAATCAAGATCGTTCCCACGAGGAACATTTGAGATCAAGAAAAAGACCTGATAAATAAACCAAGTGATGAAAGAAAGAATAATCAGTTAAATAAAGAAAGAAATTGAAAACAACAGCTACCTGCCCACCTTTACTGTTTTTAGTTAGCCGGTTGCCACTCTACTCAGCGTTTGCTGATTTCATGTACTCATAACCTTTTTTAGGTCCAGGTGTTGAGCAGCTAGAGCCTACGACTGCAGAGGGTGCTGGGCTCAGTAGAGCCCAGTAGTTGTACTTTTCTTTGTTGTACATGTTCCGTTGTTGTGAGTAACTTTGTTACATTTTTGTATTATTTATTGTAAAATTTATTTTCCTGTACCTTTTTAAATTCTCTACTGTTGTGGTGATATGTCTTGTAGTAGTTTCTTTCTTTACTGTTGTACTTTTGTTACTGTTAGTTGCTTGCATGGTGAATGTGGTTTATTTTACTACTTGTTGGTTACTTGCTCGTTGGACGACTGGGTCTTACGATCAGTCGAGTCGGTTCGATCTTGTATCCTATAGGAATTCAGAAACCAAGTCGTAACACTGCAACTTAGAGTTATAGCTAAGTTAGATATGACCTTGAGCTTTCTATTTAGTATTGAATGTTAGGAGTTCCATTTGTAGGTGTTGTTAGGAGAAGAACTATCCAGAATAGCTGGCACCTTACCTTGAGATGGAGATGCCCCGGAGCTTGTTTTTGAGGTCATATGTCAATTATGTCCTACATCGTAGGCGCTCGAGGTGAGTAAGATATCATTGTTGAAACAAATGTCTACATTGTCTGCTTTTATTGAAACCCTAGCGTTAACCTTAGTTTATCAAGAAGTGGCTGCAGGATCATAGTTAAGTGTGTTTGAAATATGCAAGGATGAAGTACAAAAGGATCCATGCTCTCGTATCAAACCACTTATGTGAACTCAATGCAAAAGAATGCTCAAGAAGTGAACTCATGCAAGAGGATGTAAGAAGTTGCCCAAGAAAGTTCTTGCATTTCAATTGTTATTTTTATTAGACTATTGTAAAGCCTCTCCTTAAAAATTAAGTTATAAAATCAATCTAAAGATAATTAGGTTTTAACATTTTATTATCTACTCACTCTTAATCTCAATATTGAAAATCTCTTAAAGCTTTGCTTAGAAATCATTTTCAAGAGAGCATAAATTAAAGTCTAAGCTAGTAGAAGGATATGGGTTTAAATATCTATTAATTAGCCTTTAAAATTAATTAAAATATATTTAAGTATGTCTTGCACTAGTACAAATATTCTAATACCTATACAATTGAGTTGCAGTCCCTCAACTTCAAAAAGAAGTTTAGAATTATAACACAAATGTATTGGTACAAATGATTTTGCACCATTACTTGTAAGTCAATTTGAAAAGTGTAAGTTACTTGTGTCGATATATCTAAATGTACACTAATACAAGTGACCCACGGATTGGATTCAAGTTTTGCTTTAACCCAAAACTGAAAAGGGTTTGTATTGGTACATGTTATTTTGCACCGATACATACACTCGTTGGAAAAAATTCAATTTCCAAATATAACCTTATTTGAATTGTATTTGTTCCATTTTTATTTCAAGCATCTATATTTCAAAATTAGGCTTATGGAAATATATAAATAGGACCTATTAACATTTTTTCGCATACACAACACACAAGAGAAAATCCATGAGATCAAAGAGATCATATTTGCACTCTCAAAACTCTTGATGCTCTCAATTATGTTTGCGCCTACTCTCATTGTAGTGCAATCAGTTTTCCTCTCACGGGAACATTGTCCTTTGATTAAATGTCAAGGGGGGTTATAAGAATTTTATGTGTGCATTTGATATATTAGATTTATACCTTGTGCTATGCACTTTAGCTAGCACCTTGCTCTTATTTTCTTTTACAAACTAGTGTATCTTGGGTTAAGGTAATCCATTGATTACCTCAAATTTGTCACGGAGAATATTAATTCTCTCAAAAAGAGAGAATTGGGTTCAAACTGCCACGTTAGGAGACTTGGGTAGACATTTTTACTTGGTGGAATTTTCATCTATAAATATCTATCTCAATTTGTGGATATACAAGTTTCTATTGTTGGCATAGCAACATAGTTCTACTTCCTGGGTATATTTATACAATATTAGGAAGCTCTCAAGTAATATGGGCAAAGAGCTTTACAAGACTTAAACATACAATGCAAGGGCATTAACATTTCTTGTGACAATGTTAGTGCTATTGATCTATCAAAGAATCTAGTAACACTACAAAATATAACATTTAGGTGTTAGATACCATTTATTGAGAGGAATTTATTTTCTTAAGGTGGTTCTAGAGAAATCTCTAGTGAAGCTATTCTTAAAGAAGGCGATATCATAACTTTGAAATTATAGATGAAATTCTACTTCACTAGGTTACTTCAATTCTTGTTTTCCCAAATTTAGATCAATAATATCTTTTTGTTTAAGAGAAATCACTTTTATCTAATCCTAAGAATATTATTTGTTGAATTTTTTCTTATCTTGATTATTATGGATAGGGTTAGGATTATCTACTAAGCTAACGTTTGTTGTGATGTTACTAATATTGTAATTTTCAATTTTGTTACCGGCAAGTGGTTCTTTCGGTAGAGAAAGGCTCTTTCTCCTACAAACGAGAAGAGGTTTCTCTTCGGAGAAGTGTTTCCAGAGTGCTGAGTTAGATCCTTACTCTGATTAAATGAATTGAGGGTAGTGAAACCTAAGTAGGCCAATCTCAGGTACTTGACCTAGCCTGAAAGGGGGAGATAAACTAGTATAGAAATTTACGTACATTTTCGTTTGACAATTCTATAATTGCTTATTTTTGATATTATTTGATATTCTTCATAATTGTTTAAAATTATGTATCGCCTATTCCTCTTATTTGTTGGAAATTGATGGATACCATTCATCTCCCCCCCCCCCCCCCCCCCCCCCCCCGCGGTACCTTCTATTCTACGAATATACAAAGAATATTTGATTAAAGGGAGAAGATGATAGAATATGTGAATGTGATACACATAACATATTAAAACAATATATGTTGATGATTGCTTATGATTATGATTACATCCATGATTAACTTCTTTCAGTTGTTCCCGAGAGCCAAGTGAAACCTTATGCAATATAAAATGATTTCTCATGATTTCGATATTAAAAATATACAGGTGATATTCTTTCCTAAGCAACTAATCATACTTCTATCGGATCAGGACATATTTAAAGAGCCACTTTTTTATAGCTGATCCAAAATCCAGTAGGATATCTAAACCTCGTGAAGCAGGGAAGGACTCGAAGAAAAAAAAAATCATGAAGATAATGATACGGTACTCGCAGAGCAAAGGGGCGTGCTGCTGGACGTCCATCATCATGGCCTAACATACCTCGTAGAGCAAAACGACGTAACATGTAATAAGTCATCTTGTGTTATATCGTTTTTGGGTGTACGATACAATTAATTAGCCTATGAACAAAACTTGAGATTCATCTTGGAGTTGATGCAATCTGTGAAGAGATCTTAATCATAAGACGAGACAAATACCAAAAACGGTGAGTGTATCTCCCTAGTCGTACGCTTATTTATGATCTTACGAGCAATTTGATTTCACGCGAATTTTCTAGGCAAGATAATCGCCGAAAGAAGGCAGCCGTCTCGAGAGAAATTTTGTACTTGAAAGAACTACCTTGGAGCTTAAGGCTGGTAATAAGAATGCAGGAATTCATCTTAAGAAAAAAACATTATTCCACTAATGTCATCCTCGGATAAACAAGAGGAGTACTATCAGCTCCAATGATCTTTCTGGTTTCTTTTCAGTATATGGTGAAGGAACTTGTTATATAAAGTTATTTGGCTTACTATCAGACGGATTACAATTTGATTAGCAACCAAATTCCCACCGCAGGTTCAGGCAAAAGAAGTCAAAGCCATCAAAAGACAACCACAACTGAAACCGATGCCCTTTTACCAAGAAACCAAGAACTTCAGGGTTTGAAGATAGGGGATTTTTTTTTTTTTTTTTGGAGGAGAGATTTAAATAGAGTTAAACTCAGCATGATTTTACTAGCAAGAGCTCTATTTCTACTGATACCATCATCATTGCTAAACTTATCAGAAACTACGTTAATGATATGAAAAAAATCGTTAATTAGGTATAAAGCTGAAGCACTTCCACAATGAGGCTATTTTACTATCAAATCTTTGCATGCCAAGAAGAGACCTTATTGTTTATTGAAAAAAAAAAAAAGGAAAAAAACAACTGCGACAGGAGATTACCTATTCAGAATACAATATGCAAATATAGAAAAATGAAAAAAAGAAAAAAAAAAAAGTAAGAAAAGGAAAACATACTTCTCGTTTTGTGAACCATGTAGCTTTCAGCGAGGTCTACCTGGCTAATCCCCAAGAGATGGTCCTTTCCTGGGACTTGAAACCAAATTGAAAGGCCAACGTGACGTTCACGCACAAAAGGTTTGCTTGCACCGAATCTGCACCGCTCGCCCATTCGAAAAGGGATAAAAAGAAAAGAATCTCTCAACGTCTGCAGATAATTTAGCTTGGCTCAGGGGGAACCAATTTCAAGCTCCGCATCCACTCAATGAAGCTATAGTCATCAAAGTGAAGAAAGCTGCTTTTTAGCCTTGTCCTTTGCTCCACTGATAAAGATTTGAGCTGTGGGAATCTTGCCTCCTGAAATCAACCCAAGAATGGAAACAAGAAATCACTATTCAGCATTTGAAGAATATTTTGAAATTAAGCAACAGATGACAGGCTCCTCATGCCACTTTCTTTAAGTACAATTCAAAATATATACCAGGTTCTTCGCTTACAAATCCTTACTTCACAGATTACAGCCTCCTTTTCCCATTATGCTTCATCTTATTAACAAGAATTTACCAATAACATAAAAAGGACTCGTTTACAACAATCTAGTTAGAAGGCTCCACCCTAAGCTTACAAGATCAAGCCTCCACAGTAAACATGTTGCTGCTAGAAAGAGTATTCTTCTGTTCTACACCAACCTCCAAACCCATCTCCCCACTTGTGAAGGGCATATTCCCGAAACTGGAAAATTAAGACAGACCAGGAGCAATTTTCTCCTGAAACACGTGACCATGAGAGCATGTGTAGGATGGGGGTACGGGAACCATTTATATCCATGTCGTTGAATGGCCAAGTTAAAAACATGCATGCTATTTGAAAACTTGTGATTGAAATTATTGAATGTATCTCAAAATAAGCACTAGAATCAATTGAAGATTTCAAAGGTAACGCCACTTCTAAACATTATTTTGGGTTTTCTAAAATTCAACTGCAACCAAGTCTTTTCAACATTAGATAGGATCAGAGGTACATGGATCCATTAACTCCATTCAGATTTACTTGGGTCATTCTACAAATTGTATAAAAAAATAAAAATAAAACTGTGCTCAATAATTTACTTCCAATACTTTTTTGACCTTCCCCTGCCCTTCTTCTCAGACCAAACATCCAATTTCTCACCTTTGGACCAATGCATTGAAAGACATCTCCAGATATCCATACCACCTCAAACAAGTATATCTCCTTTTCTCCAAAAGCAGCCTCTTCCCTTTTATCCTCTATTACTTTCACACCCACCTTTTCTCTAATAATCTCGTTCAGGTATGATCTCCCATTGTGTGGCTCTACGCATCAACCTTTACAGGTTCAACTCCAGCGGCATTTGCCCTTAACTTTCAAAGAAATTTTGCTGCCTAAAGAACATGAAGCCCCTCTCTTTAATACTTCCGTCAGCTGTTTATTCATTTCCAATGACATTCACATGGGCAGTACCATCTGCCAAGACACTTCATTTGGATGTGTTTCACTTCAAACAACTACCAGAGTGAAAAGATAAGGACTCCAAAACCCTGGTATCAATGTTTTTTTAACTTCAAAGCAGTATGAATCTTTAATCAAGCTATATCTCCATGATATCTATCATTTATGAGTTTAATATACAACATAGATACCCCTCTCTTCTCTAAAATTCTCCACAATATAAACCGTTCTTAAGACAGTTTAAGCCGCAATCCAAAATAAATAGCATTTATATATGATTATTATGAAATTATTTTCTTTCACTAGAAATGGCGATACTGTTTCTAAAAACCTAATCCAACCACACCAAGGATTTTAATTATTCATCCACATTGAAAGCAACAGGGAAAAAATGGATATTTCCCTCATTTATGGTAAAAGCACTGATATATATACTGTAATGCAGAGCATTCAACCTCTTGGGAACAATCAGAAGCATATGATGGTAGCAATGCAGGTATTCTGTGGTCCAACGTACATCCATCGAGTTTGCAACAGATTGTCACCCCTTCCACCCAGACATCCCAAGTCCCCGAAAATGCTTAAAGGCAAATGCTTGACTTATAACAAGCCAAATGTGCAGAGAACATTCAGAGCAAACATTTACGGTGGAGGAAAAGGAATGGGAAGGCAATCCAAAGATCAAATTAAAGAATTAAACACTTGAAGCTGAGATACACTTATGAATGTTTTAAGACTTCACAAGTTTTGTCTTCGTAATAATCAGGCCTCCATCCTTTCAAATTAAAAAAAAAAAAAAAGCCATTCCAAATTTTCCCATTTCTTCCTTGTTGCCTTGTTTACACCTATTGATGATCAATCAGCATTGACAGCAATTTTGTCCAGGTGGAAAAAATAAACTTTGGCGGAAAACCACACTTACTTTTCTTTTTTATTCTTACTTATTTCTTTTATTCCCATCCCTATTACCCACATTTTTTTACCTCATATAATCCTTTTTTTTTTCGGAAAAGGTCCATATATTTTTTTGTCCTATTCTCTTGCATACACATGAAGAAGATGCAAGGAAAAAAACATGGCATAACTCGACGAAGTAAGCTTACAAGAGAAAAAAAAAAATCTTGGACGGGACATATGCTCATTGGTAGAGAGGCATCAATTATAAAAATAAAGGCATATGCCCATTGGATAGCTATGTGCCTATATCTTGGAAGTGTGGATTTATACACCACATATCCCTTAATCACCACCAGCCTCATCACCGACCATTCTCCATCAAGGTAGCCAACTACTGCTGCTTCATCTCTCTCCCTGTTCAACATGGGACCAGGCGGTTTGCCTTCATCGAGGCGAGGCGTAAGCCTCAGGTTTTGGATAAAAAACATAGAAAATTGATATGATATATACTTATTAAGTATATATACATACATATACATACTTCTATGTATACTATACATACATATATAATAATATATATTATATACAAACTTCTATGTATTCATACATATATAATTTTTTTTGAAACAATATACATACATATATAATAGTATATATTATATATATAGTTCTACATATACATACATATAACAATATATATTACTGCGCTAGAAGACATTGGAGAGGTGGAGAGGTGGAGCAACTAGTTGGGGGGCTCCAAGTGTGTATATTATATACACTTGGAATGCCCCATCACATTCCAAGTGTAAAGGCCTGAAGATACCTATGAGTAATTTTCAAAATTAAAAACATATGGTTGGAGGATAGGATCTTCCCCCTTGGATTTTTTTTTTTGTTTTTTCGATTTCTCTCTTGGCCTTAACTAATGTTGACAAGGGGCTTTTGTGAAAAGAAAAAAAAATTATGGGGAGGACTTATTTGGTGCTCAAGATTGGGTTGAAGGGCTCTTTAAGAAAAAACAAGGGGGAAGTTCCCCACACGAAGTCAATTGGCTTCCGTAGGAAGCTACAGTCGTTCTTCTTCCTCCTCTAGTGGGTATGCGTATGTGCCTCGTATGTGGATCCTACACCATCGACGCTTTCCCCTCTCCTCCCTCTCCTCATGCCTCTTTCTCCTCCTCGAGCTCCGATGTTGCTGCGGCGATGCTGCTCCTCGATCTCCGACCCTACTACAGCGATGCTACTCCTCGAGATGCTGCTGCAGCGATGCTCCTCTTCGAGCTCTGACGATGCAGCAGCAACAGCACCATCGCACACCACCAGCAATGCTCTCCTTTCGCTGAGGCAGCGCCTCATGTGCGCCTCATCGCCTCAGACCGCCTCGGCTCGACTAAGGCGCACGCCTCTTGAATGCACCCTGAGGCTACCGCCTCGAGGCTATTTGGGGCCACCTCGCCTCGAGGCATGATTTTTAAAACCATGCGTGGGACAACCCCTGTTGGACTGCTTTTCCACACGTCAAGAGAGCTCCACGCTCCACGTGCACCAATCTTGACAAATTCCAAAGTAAGAGGCTTACAAAAATTGCATCTAGAATTTCAGCAAAGAGATATCTTCGCTAACAAAATTATCACCTCACACGTGTTTCCCCTAAATACACACCATGAGTTTGAATAAAGTGCCACGTGGCATGATTGGTGTCATGTGAGTTGGCGTGGAAGTCCATGCACGCGCGTGTACATGTGTGAGTTGGTGTTGAGTTGGTTGCTTAAATTTCAAGTTTACTATTGTTAGGAAATAAGTTATGAGATTTTATCGTTATCTAGTTATTCTATCTTTAGTAAAAAAATTGTTTAGATTGTTTCCATGTATACCCTTTCCCATCTCTATATAAAAAGAGCTAGGGTCTCTTTTTATGAACAACAATTATTCTCCCACCTAAAATCTCTATATGGTATTAGAGTCACCGATCTTGGTGGTCTAGGATTTAGAAAAAGGAAAACCTAAAGGGGGCAAGCCCTCCGACAAGCCACCGAAGAGGTTGTCTCCTCTCCCACAACTTCTCCCCTCCCTCATCTACTTCCTCTTCTCCTACTGCTACTCGTCGTCGGACAAAAAAATAGCGACGCCGATGCTGCCTCCGACCGATCTCTGGTGAGAAATCAATGTGGAAGGAATCGTCGAACCCTTCTGCACCACACCGACCACCTTTAGCAACCATTGGTTGACAAAGTCGTCACCGGCGTGCCAAAGAAGCTCCAGTGCTGCCGGTCGACAGGGTGGTTTGGATCGAAGTTTTAACCCATCAAACCTCGTTTGATCAAATATTTGAGGGGCCTAATCAACTCCTTAGAGGTCAGGCCATCGAACCAAGGTGGCCCAACCTTCCCTCGATGTCGCTGGAGCGCTGCCACGCTCCTTTGCCACTGTAGCGCCGCCACCCATAGAGAAAAGAAAGAAGGAAAAAAAAAGGGAGAGGGAAGAAGGAGAAGAAGATGGAGCTGATGATGGACCCACTCCTCTCATCTCTTCTCCGATCACACCAACAAGCCCACGATGAAGAAAGATGAAGGTCTTCTCCACGACGGTAGAGAGGAGAATAAATGAAGAGGAGCGGAGTCTTTTACGTTTAGGTGTCTTTTTATTTAAAAAAACAAAACAAAAAAAATTAGGGTTATTTATGCTTAAGTCCACCCTTTTGTTTTCTTTAAAGACGAGGCTTTTAGCTGTGATTTAAATGTCGACGGCACGCCGTCGGTAAGGGGATTTTTGGAGGGAGGGCATATCGACACAAATATAGTGTTGGTTTGCAGGGAAACCGTCGGCATGCTGAGGATTTCGCCAGCATGCCGACAGTTACCGACGAAACGTCGACATGCCGATGGTGGCTAAGCGACGCTGGGAATGGAAGCGGTGAGAAATTTGAAAAGGTTGGGTGGGAAGCTTTTGGAAATGCCGGGGGGAATGGGGGGGAAGCAAGGGAAAGGGCGCGGGGGAGGGAAGGGAAGGTCACACACACACACAGATTCAGGCTAAAATAACATGTTTTTATTATAAAAAAACCTGTAAAACGTTTCTAATATCTTGATTTAGTTGTCTTTCAAATCTTAATCATTTCTGTCGGCATGCATCGGCATGCCCTCGGCGTGCCCTCGTGTGCCTCGAAATGTCATTTTTTTGAGTCGTCGAAATCATCGAAATCTGCCATCGAAAAACAGGCATTTCCACGGCATGCTTTCGACATGCCCACGAAATGCATACCTACAATTTTATCGGCACGGCGTCGAAATCGACATTTCGAACCTTAGCTTTTAGTGATGGGGTATTTGTTGATAACCCCTCAAAGTTTTTGAGTTCTCAGTTGTGTCCTCATATGTTGAGTTGAAGATACAAGATTTGAAGATGGGGGCTGCCTCAAGATGTCGAAGTTCAGGCAGCACTCACGCCCCTCAAGAGAAATCGAGTATTAATTGGCTTTGTGAGGACATACAAGCAGGGGCATCTAAGGTTAAAGACACAAAGAAGCGGAATACCACATCGATGAGAGTGAATCTTCACTACCTTGTGGATCCAAGGCTTCACCGTCTCCCGCGTCTTGTCTTACGGGAGAGTATTAGGAAATAAGTTAGGAGATTTTATCTCCTTATTTAGTTATTCTATTTTTAGTAAAAAGTTGTTTACGTTTTTTCCATGTATACCCTTTCCCCTCTCTATATAAAGAGGGTTAGGGTCTCTTTTTATGAACAATTATTTTCCCACCTAAAATCTCTATAACTATATTTAGTTAGTTGGCGGTAATGAGTTGTTAGGATTATTTAGGAAAGTAGTCAAGAGTAAAAAAAAATAGAAAACTGAGTCTTTTAGGATTTGATTAAGTTTGCTGTCATTTACTATGTTCATAAGGTGATTGGCTCTATAGAAAGTGACAATACACCAAGTTATCTTTGAATCCAATAATAAAATACTTCCATCTCCAACATGACTTCATTCCCTTCTCTCCTCTCCCTCTCACACGTGGCTTCTCTTTTTCTCAACGTACACCTATTGCATGTGACCTCCCGTTGTGCCACCAAATCTTCACATGGCATCAAAGCTGGTAATCCTACATGCCTGAGATCGAGGAGAACCATGCTAGGATATTCTTAGGTATGGAACACGAGGCATTGATTTAAATGTCGACGGCATGCCGTCGGCAAGGCCATTTCCGAGCAAGGGTCATGCCGACATGAAAACGTCGATTTACAGGGATTTCGTCGGCATGCCCTCGGCACGGTTGGCATGCTGACGAAATTGGTGCCCATGTCGAGGTTGCTATTGGTTTTTTAATTACTTTTGCTATTTTTGTTGGTATGCATCGGCATGCCCTCGACATGCTCATCGGCATGCCCATCGAAAAATGGGCATTTCCACGATATAACCTCGGCATGTCTACGAAATGCACACTTGGAATTTCATCGGCACGGCATCGAAATCGGCATTTCGAACCTTGACATGAGGAACAAGCATGTCAAAACACCACTAGTTCCAAGTTGAAAGAGAAGGCATGTGAAACCTTTCTAATTAGTGGGATATCCCCTCACGCATACCTAGAGAGGTGTCCCCTTAACTCCAGGACGTTAAAAGAAAGGCGTGTAAATCTCTCTAGTTGGTGAGGTGTCCCCTCATGTGTACTTAGGAAGGATCAAGGTGTCGCTTTAACTTCAAGAAGCGAATGTTGAGACATCGATCACCACGGAGGCCAAAGTTCTCTTTCACGACACCACCATCAAGTTGATTAGGGCCTCGAACTATATCCTATGGGTGCATGCTTTTAGAATTTTCATTGGTGGTCAAGACAAGCTCCATATTCTTTTGGAGAAAGCTCCTGCAGGGTGTTATAGAGCAAAGGCAAAGAAGTGGAAGAAAAACAACTACATGGTAATGAATTAGCTTATGAACTCAATTGGCCCCTCTATTGCAGCCAACATGTTGTTTGAAAACAAAGGCAAGGATATATGGGACACACTTAAGAAGAGGTTTTCCAAGATCAATAGCACCAAGTTAGCAGATATTTACTAGCGTATCTGAAACACAAATCAAAGGGATCTCTCCTTTGATAAGTACTTTGCGAAGATGGAAGGCCTCTTTGAAAAGCTTGGGATCTACGAACTAGCTTGTTGTGACAAGCAATTTGAATGTCGTGACTCATGAAAGATGGCAAGCATGTACTCCCAATATCAATCTACACGAAACCAAATTCTCTCCTCGGATGAAGAACTTGATATTGAGACCATCCATAGCCACCTCGAGAAAACTGAGGTGGGAGAGCCCACTGCTACTACTTAAGCACCTACAAAGTCTTCAACATTTGCCACCATAGGAGGTGGTGCAAGATGTGGTCACGAGAGAGGTCGCAATCGTGGTCAAGTATATCATCTTTGCTTGCATTACAAATGTATAACTCACGAGGCGAACGAGTGCTGGGACAAATATGGGCAACCTCCTTTAGCCAATATGTCATCATCAACCTCAAAGAAGTCCCCTTTTACTTCTATCAAGTTGGAGTGTCTCTGATCCCTTCTTTAAAATGAGGACAAGTCTACAACTGCTATAGCTACCACGACGAAGGTTGCTCAAAGTTTCTCAATTATTTCAAGTGGCCCCTCTGCAGAAGATCTAGGCCAATTACTTGACATTGAAGAAGACCAATAGTGGGGCAACTAACCTCACAGTTTCTACCATTGATTTAAATGTCGTCGGCAAGGTCATTTCCGAGCAAGGGTCGTGCCGACATGAAGAAAACGTCGATTTACAGGAATATCGTCAGCATACCATCGGCATTGTCGGCATGCCGTCGGCATGCTGGCGAAATTGGTGCCCATGTCGAGGTTGCTGTTGATTTTTTTAATTACTTTTCCTATTTTTGTTGGTATGCATCGGCATGCCCTCGGCATGCTCATCGGCATGCCCATCGAAAAACAGGCATTTCCACGGCATGCCCTCGACATGCCCACGAAATGCACACTTGGAATTTCATCGGTACGGCATCGAAATCGGCATTTCGAACCTTGGTTTCTACTTCAATGAGTCTTCTCTCCTCTCCAGGAGTTTGACTTAGACGAGTGTACGAGTTTGAATAAAGTGCCATGTGGCAATGCCAGTGGCTTGACTGGTGTCACATGAGTTGTCATGGAAGTCCACACGTGTGTGTGCATGCATGCGTAAGTTGGTTGCAGATTGCAAATTTTCTACATTTAGTTAATTGGCAGTGATGAGTTGTTCGGGTTGTTTAAGTAGTCAAGAGTCAAAAATAGGAAAAAGAGTTTTTAGGATTTGATTATGTCATTTAGTATATTTGTAAGGTGATTCTCTCTCTATAAGAAAAGGACAATACACCAAGTTATTTTTTAGTCCAATAATAAAATACTTCCATCTCCAACGTGACTCCACTCCCTCTTCTCTCTCCCTCTCTCACACGACTTGTCTTCCTCTCAACATGCACCTCTTGCATATGGCCTTCTGCTGTGTCACCAAATCTTTACAAACACAATTGAAGTCCTGCAAACACCAACATCCACATAATAGAATCAATCCGAACACCACTTGAATTCAAAAATCAGCCATAAAGCTAACCTCCATCTCATGGTAGCATTTTTTTTTGACATCAGTCATGGGAGTGAAGTCACCAAACTTCCTAGCAAAATTGCAATAAAATTATAAAAAGAAGTGGTATATCCTCATTTTAGCTCCACATAACAAACAAGAACCAATAAGACCTGTGAGCCCTAGGCCCACTTCCTCCTCATCACCTTTATAACTAGCCTCCCTCTACTAAGAGGCATGCAAACCTTTTTTTCCGGAAAGTGAGGTACACAAAAATTTTAAGCTCCACTGGAGTTTTCAGCATCCAAATGGTTAAACAGTCCATTCTAATGCTTCAATTAGCATTTCCTCTCCTACTTACAAACAAATAATACGTTTACCTGTCAGAGAATATATCCTTGCACCAAGAGAGGGATTCAGGCAAACCTACTTTGGGTGAAAGCCCGTCAACTTCAGGCAAAAGCACTTGTAGGCCTCCCAGCCTTGCCTGTGAAAGTCTAGAACCGATCCCAGAATACAAACTCCAGAGCTTCTCTCTGTTAATCCCACCCATCCTGCAATCAGTCACCCAGCCAGATTTGTCGGCAGCCAATACATACAATCTTGGCACCAGATCAGCTAAAAATGCACTAAGCTCCTCCAATCATCTACCCAAATGTAAACGTTGTCCCACTACTAAGAACCAGCTCAACTAAATGTGATGCCCAAGGGATCACCACACATATACCCCTCTAGTATGCTGAGGCACCACAAGGGACCATGGCTCTATTCATCCAACTTCATGACTTATAACAAAGATTCAAAATTCTGTTCCACATGCAATTTTCATTCAACACAAGCTTCACCATCCATTTTATCGACATGTGTGATTAAAATCCGATAATTGTAGAACACCATGATCACCCTGGTTCTGCAGCTTGTAAATATATCTTCCCATGCAACAGGATGCGAAAAGTGACCTTCATATTGTGCACCCTTCCGTAAAAGCTTTTCCTGAAGATGTCAATAGCCTTTAAGATTTTTCTCTGGCAACTTAAAAACTGATGAGAGAAAAATCAGAATGGCCTATGATAAATCTGCATAGGGAGAAGAATCTATGCAGCCACCCCTACTTAATTTGGGAAAAGACGGTTGTTTCTGCTGTGTGCTTTTCAACCATGATTCAGTAGCTTCTTCATGTCCTCTTCAAATAAATAAATAAAATTTCCCTCTTCTGAGGACTTAAGTTGGAAATCAAAAATTCAGTTGGCCTTGGTACAACAAACCTTGCTCTTTGTCCAACCCTTTAACTTCCAAGACTTTGCATCCATTACTCCAAATCCAACCTACCATCCGCAGTCTAGTTTGCCTGACACCTGATAGTTGCCGAAACCATAGCTTCATTTCCGAATCCTCTCCATCCCTTGTTCCCATTCACCTCAACTCCCCCCACCCCCATGCCCCAAACAACAAAAATCACCAAGCCTTTTCCCATAATAAGTGAAGTTCTCTACATTGATTATTTGCTTCCACTTAGATCTATTTTGAACTATTTTTAGACTTAGCTTGAAGTAATTGACATCATACTTAATAATTTCCTTCCAATACCTTTTTTATCTTCTTCACCTCCCCCTAGTAAGTTCAACCTCCAACTCTTCACATCTCTTGACTGGAGTATTTACTAACTTTTTTTGCAAATGTCAAAATCACCTTAGACATGTCCTTTTCATTTTATCCTCTATCAGAGCCACCTAAACATTTTCTCGAATAATTTCATTTGAAATATAGTCATTCTTTGTATAACTATACATCTATCATAATATCTTCATTTTTACCATAGACATCTTCTACACATGCCTACAATTGACAACCCAACATCCGAAACCATACAGCATATGAAGTCTTACATGCTCTATAATACTTTTCTTTAATTTTCAAAGGAACTCTCTTATAACATAAAACACCAAATGCTCCCTTCCATTTCAAGAACCTTGCATTAATTCTATGTGAAACAACTCCCATCAATTTCATTATCTTGTTAAAAAATAAATCCCAAGTATTTAAAACATTTTTCTTTGAAATACACTCTCCTCCAATTTTTACATACATCCCTTCATTATTCCCTCTGCCAATAAACTAACATTTTATATACTCGACCTTTGTCTTACTTAAACGAAAGCCTTTAGTTTCCAAGGTTTCTCTCCGAAGCCTAACTTTTCTGTTTGCTCCATATTTTGTCTCATCAACCAACACAATGCCATCAGTAAAAAGCATACACTATGGTATCTAAACTTGGATATGCTTTATCAACTAATCCGTGAAGGTAAAGAGGTAAGGGATTAAAGTTTATCTTTAATGCAGATCGATGGTGATATCAAAATAGTCTGTCAATCCATTCATGGTCCTTACATAAAATACAACTCTATAGTACATATCCTTTATGGGGTTGACCTATAGAACTGGTACCTTCCTTTTCTCCAAAATTCTCCACAAGATCTCTAGAAACAGAATCATAGGCCTTCTCTAAATCAGGAAAGACCATATCTAAATCCTTCTTCTTGACTCTAAAAATCTCCATCATACGCCTCAAGAGGTGTATCGCCTTAATAGCAGACCAGTCTAGCATAAATCCAAATTGATTTTCATTTACTATGAAGACTTTACCTCAACCTTCTTTCAATTATTCTCTCCGAATGCTCATCAATTGACTCATCAATTTGATACCTACAATTTTGTATATCTTCTTTGTTCTTGCACAAAGGTATCACAAAACTTTTTCCATTCCTCAAGTATCATCTTGCCTCTTCAAATAAAATTAAATAACTTTGTAAGCCAAGTTGCACCCTCTTCTCCCATCACTCTCCAAAAATCTATAGGAACGTCATTTAACCCAACAACCTTCCCAATTTTCACCATCTTTAAAGCATCCTTACTTCTTTTGTATCCTCTTATAACTTTCCTAATACAAGTAATCTCCTGAATTGGCTAACTCTTCTACGATAATATCATCCTTCTTATTTCCATTGAAAAGCTTATAAAAATAAATTTTCTATCTTGTCTCTATATACTCACTAGCTATACTTCCAAAGCTTTTGCCTTTGCTTTACTAACTGCCTTCTTTGCTCTTTTGTAGTTTTCCATGTTTCAATCAATCTTATCTCGATATAAGACTTTAAAGCAAGCTTTTTTAACTTTCTTCTGTACTTGCTCACTCCACCACCAACCCTCCATTTATCTTCAAACTCCTTTAGATAAGTAGCATGCTTAACACTTCCCATGCCTACAATCTGACATATTTACCCACAAGTCATCAGCACAATCCCCTCCCCCTGAAAGGAAAAAAAACACCCTAACACAAACAGAAGCCACCAGCAGAAGACACTCACAAAGCTACCTTAGTCCATTCCTCGATAATGGCAACTTTCTTGAGAGCGCCTTGTTGAATCCTTATTTCCCCTCTCTTTCCAATAGCGCCAACTCCACATACTCATATAACTTAAAATGCAAATTCCTGTTCTCAGGGGAAAAGGAAAACCTATTGTAGAAAGAAGAATACAGACAAACCAATTGAAACCAACAAACAAAGAGCGTCGACAATGTCCTCGGAGAGCCAAAAACCCATTACTATACAGTCTATTAAATTGATAGAAACTTCACCCTCCGAACTAAAATCATTGTTGAATGCAACTACCCCCCTCCCCACAGAAGGCACTATCAGGAATTTTTACTATGTTGCTCAAATCAATGCAAATACCTGATTGCTTTAACATTTCCAAGAACTTCTATTTTGTAAATCTGATTGTTGAAGCACAGCCACAGGAAGCCAAATGACAGCAATTGTAGCAGAATTTTTTTGCCTTGCGTACTTAGCATTTGATTGACATCATGAACATTTTAGTGTCCTTTAATATTTCACACCATTCAAAACTTAAGCAGGAAGATGTTGATGCAGATATACCTGCTCATATGGTGGATCTTTGTGTGCAGGTATTAGTCGAGAAACAAAATATCGAGCTTGGGAGCTTCCCTCCTGTATGAGAAGAAAAAGCATATCAAACGTTAGTAGAAGAAATTTATCTACAATAACAATGAGAGGCTAGCATAGGGCATTTATACAATTCAATTTCAGCATGTTAGTAGATGAATTAAGGGCTCCTGAAATATGCACCAAAAATCTATACAGACAACGAATGACCCTCTGCTGAAATTATCCGTACAACTTAGTTGCACATTTTCAGTTGAGTATGCATGTTGAAGATGCCAACAAGAGTGCAGGTGGGCTAAAGAAGATAACTTCTTCCACTTCCTAATACAGCCCATTCCTTCTGATTCACAAGAGAACCTAGTTTTACGTTCTCTGAAATTCCTCAAATTTCTTAGTTAAAGCAATGGGAATAAATCTGGATGCAGAACTTTCAAGAACCAAGTGGCAAACATGAAAAGCAGCACATCAAAACTGACATGAAGTAAAGCAGCAATATGACCTTTTCAAGAACTGGAAGTTCAAAGAGAACATACCTTAAATGAAAGAATTCGTGGGGCAGGGAAACGAGTTTCAGTCAGCTCCTCTGCTAGAGTCTTGCATGCAGCTAAAGTAGATGCACTGGCAGCTTCTTGCGCAGCAAGCTCAGCACCCTGCATATATTTGAAGAAAAAAATGTATTTGAAAAAATAAATAAATAAACCTGAAGTATGAGTCAAATCTTTTTGATGGAAAAGTTCCTTTCTATCACAATATCCCATCAGAGAGGAACAAGGAACTCCTTTTTTGATAAGAGAACAAGGACTTCTAAATAGCCTTTTAGTTTTTACTATGTGTTAAAAAATCACCCAATGGCCTCATATTTCTTTTATCACTGCCGAATGATTGCAACTCTAGACAGTAAACTTAAGTCAGACATATGATAAAAATAACCAGGGATCCAAGTCAACTGCACCCACTTCCAGGGTACAATCACATCATTAATGTCCATTTCCTATCGATCAATTAAAACAGGGCAAGAGAAACAAAAAATGAGAAAATGAGAGAGAGCAAAGAAAAGGGAATCTTTTATATGTTGTCCAATAAGTAATCTGCACAGCAAGGCCTTTGCGTATTTTGGGTGGTGTCACAGACTTTCTAAATCTTACTGCTATGCTATGCACTATATATATTCATCTTTGCAGGCTCCTATATCTAACAATAATTGTCTTTCATAGCATGGCCTCAAATGATTACAATCATTTATAATTTGGGTGCACTTTTTCAGGGGGGAATCTGGGCAAAATCTGGTATAGAATGGATCAAATGGGCATTCTCAGTGCATTTCTGGAGAAGCTTCTCTACTAGCCATGCCTTCTTTAGGACCAGTTTGTAATCAATCAAAATCTAAACAACTCCAATTTTTTTGAAAAGAAAAATATAAATGACTCCAATGGACCAGTTTTTTGAGTTGAAACTTTTTATCTTGATAAACCTGTGCAGGAAGCTGTCTCTTTATGGTTAAGGTAGCCTATGTTGGAACCAGGTGCTTATTACTAAGAAGCTGGATGATAACTGGTCTTGGGTGACCATCCGTTCAATCTCTTACGCACACCCCCTACCAAGAAAAAAAACAAAGGTATGTAGTATAAGTCCCGTTCCCCAGCTAAACTTTACAGTATAAAGGATAATGAAAAGTAAGCATATCTATGTGGCCAGTTCTGTTAAAGAAACAAAGACTTACCAACCAAATAAAGACATCAGTTCCATGGTCAAGTACAACAGCAGTATTTGACTGCATGGTCAGATCATATGCCGGGAGTTCCTCAAAGGTACCCCCTTCACGATGCATTAGACAACGGGGAGCAAGCATCCGAAGGGACAGATCAAACGATGCATGCAAGAACAAATTCCTCAAAACAGATCTTTCATCTTCATGACCAACAATGCTTCCCAAAAGTGGTCCTCTTCTGAGATGGAATAAATATTCTGGCAGTGAAGACAGCTCCTTAGGGAACCGATAGGTTTTTGACTTTGGTATCTGGGACCCGAATTTGAGGGCAATTTCCTTGACTCTTTCATCTATTGTTGACCTCATATCAATTGCGTCAGATGAGTTCTTCGCAAACAAAAGTGTTCTTTTAGCAATGAGGACAGCAGCAACATCTTCTTGAATGCTTTTGAGATATGCCGAGATGCTATCCACAGTGGGCAATCTGATGGTGATCACTCTAGTTATGTCCGCCTGAAAGCTATTGGAATAACGGACTGCAAACTGGAAAAATACATGTGCGCTCTTAATATCGGCTCTTGTCTCCATGGATAACGAGAAACTTTGGGTATCCTCAATGCTTAACATCTGAATACAAGTGGAGCTGTCATTCTTGAACATTTCTCTAGCATCACCTGTTGCCTCTTCACCTGGTCCAACAACTTGCATAACAAGAATATCATCAGAACAGCGTATCTCAAAATAACCATTGGAACCTGCTGCCCTGGTTGATGCCCTCTGTAAGTTCACACCAAAAGCTTCCCCAAAATCATCATGAAGTACCAGAACGCCACCAGAGCACTTTGCAAGTTGCTGCAAGACCGGAATTCTTACAGGACATGTCCCAGAGCAAAGAATATCAACCAAAGTTCCATGTCGCTGGGCCTTGTGACCTAAATTCTCCATCCAATTCATAGCCGTTTTCTCCATGTATGGGTAGTTCGGATGGTTAAATGAGTGGGGAACTGACCCAGGTCCATACGTATTTGGGCCACCTGCACATACCAAAATTCTACAATTTCCACCGGGTCTTTTAACAATGCCCCTTGATGTTTCTGCAGAGGGTCCTTGGATTATAGCTAACGCTACCTCCACAGCCGTACCAAGGCAGCGGTCCCTGGAGGCTTCTGGCACATTTAATCTGTACGGTCTAAAGGACGAAAAAATGGTATGCATAACTGGTAAGGATGCATGAATAGCAGATAAGTAGACGCCCGTGCCATAAATCAGGGCCTTCAGTGACTCCTGTGTCGGTGATCTGTCACCAGGAAGAACATCTGCTGATGCCATCGAACCCTCCGAGAAATCATAGATAGAAACTGTTCGACCATAGGTTATGATGCCAATCCTCACAGTATTGGGAAGCGAATCAACAAAAGCATGCAAAGAACCCTGCAAGTGCTGCAAGTGGGCTTCGTCTAGGCATTCATCTAAGACAAGAAATATAGGAGCAGAACTCCTGGTGTCGAAGGGTGGAATATAACCGGGTCCTTTGTTTCCAGACTGGACATAGTCAACTGCCGAGGAGGAAAGCTCTACGCAATGCTGAAGATCTTCCCTGCTGTTTCCAACATATTCACCTTCGCTACTATTTAGTTTCTTGCAGATAATGCATTGCCATTGACCTGAACTTAGCAGAATCTCGCAAAACATGCTAACATATGCTCCACAATTCTGGCAGCGGTGCGGATCACGCTGTACAACCTTGGGACCAGGTAAGACCTCCCTACCCGGCGATACCAGGGCGCCGAACCCCAGACTAGGTATATTTGCAATCTTTTTCTGTTTGAGAACCTGAAAGGAATACATCCAAAGAGTAAAGTAAACAAGCAGTGCACTTTAGATGAAAAGTCAACTTTTAAAGCGAGTGCAAGAGTTGATTTGCCAAGCACGTAAACTTCTCGTGGCAATCAGCATCTGTACCTATGAGACAAATTGCAATGAATAGAAGGGTAACAGAGCAAAGTCCAGACCTTGTGAGCGGAGAACAGAACATACGGCGACTCGATGCCTGCCTCATCGATACTGGCGGGAATCCTCTGCGGCATCTCAACGGACCCGTTTGAATATGCTTCCGGGGAGGTTGTGGGCAATGAAGAACCAGGCGTGAAGGGAACCTGCTGAGGGGTTGCAGGAGACGTCCGAAAAGGAATGGCCCCTGGCCTCAACGGGGACGAGAACACGGGAGGACGGGGAGGGGTGCTGAACTGCGGGACCGGGCTAACGGTCCCTGCCCCATCGCTCATTGTTAACGGGCTCGCGGTCTTGGGTGCAGAGAAGGAATGTTGTTGATCTTGCTGGGGAGGCATCTGTGGAGGAAAACCAGGTGCATTTGGGGAGGGAAAGACGGGAGGATTGCTCAGCCTCTTCTCGGGTGGAGGCGTCGACGTGCTCGGGGGCGCAGAGGTGATGCCGTAGCCACGAGGGATCAGGGGTGCCGGATCCGCCATAGCTTATTCAAAAATCTCCAAAAGGGAAGCGAGTACAAACAACGTAACGTTCACAAGACCCGCCTCGTTGAGAGAGACGGAGAACGTCGACGATCCCTTCAAACAACGGTCACTTTGAGCCAATCACCAACACGCAAGATCCAACATTTCTCTACAATCCAGAAGCCCTGTAACATTCAAGAAAACAACGGATCGGGATGGAATTCCAAAAACCCAAAACCCTAACTAGGACCTACCAAAACGGGCAAAACAAACCAAAAGATCTCGAGCAAGATCGGAACTTTCACCTCGGGAAGGGCTGATCCTCCCAGAAAAGCAGAGATTGGCTGATCCCAATTCGAGTGAGTCTGGAGAGGGAGGGAGGAAGGAGGAAAGTAGGGGCGCTTGGCCTTTGGGGTTGCAGGTTTCGGTAGGAGAGAGGAGCAAGATGGGATCTTTCTTTGTTTTTTTACTTGAGAGTCAATGGGGATCCGTGGAATCGAAATCGGGGGTAAGAAACGCTTCTTCGACCGACACGCTCTCGTTCTCTCTCCTCTTCCTCCTCCTTCCTTTTGGCTGCGGAGAGAGAGAGAGAGAGAGAGAGAGAGAGAGCGGCGGGGGGGTAGAGATCTTTGGGAAGAATTGCGTTTGGGAGCATTTTGTAAGTAATTGCAGTTTAATGCTTTGCGATTCGCCGCCAGTTGGGTTACCGGAAGAGGGTTGTGTTTTTCCCTGTCCACGTCGGGCGTTTCTGCAGGGCCAGTGTCGATGTAATGGTGCTGAGCTGTCATCCAGCGATTGGTTCTTGTGGAAGAGGGAAAAACTGAGGGAGAGAAGTGTCAGAGAGGTCTTCGTTCCGACGTCATGGAAACAAAAAGGCAGGGCTAAATTACATCCCCATCCACACGTTCGGAAGTTGCGGTCAAGGCAGGTCGCAAGGAAACATGGCACTTGGACCTGAGGCTAGAAGGCATAATAAGAGCATGTTTAACCTTGCGACTCCGAGGAACTAATTTGGAAATCTTGTTAACCTGAAAATGTGATTAAGATGAGATATTCTGATCTTGGTTAAAAGACACTTAGTCGAGATAAATATTTTCTAAATTCACGTGACATAAAAATTTTAGAAGATTAACCTATAAATTTTTACACGTTGACCCTTTTAAGCTTATCCTTCATGCATCATCGGAACCTAGTGGTTGCCATGGGAAAAAATTGAATCTGCCCCGTTCATATCCCTCGCGAAAGTCTGCAGCATGTGAAAACCTCGCTCTCCTAACCTTTATTTTAATGACAACTCATTTTATTAGAACGTCTTGATATGTCTTGTGTCACATATCTTGCTTTTGAGTTATCCCGACATGCCTTATGTCACATATCTTATTTTCTTTTTTAGCATATCTAAGATCACTGCATTATATTTACAGAGATTGCATGATTTTACGTAAAACAATTCTTTCTTTGCAGCAGTTCATTGCAGTATTGTTACCTCTTGCCATCTTTTTTGATATCTACAAGAAAAGAAAGGATGTATATGATTTACGTCTCTATTGGTATATTGTCACTTCTTATTCTACAGGGACATGATTTTGGTTGGCTAAAAGTTGAGTTTGTTTTATATCCATTAAGTTATATATGATGACAACTAATTTTAATTAATATAATTTTAATTACAATTAAAATAAATAAAACTTCTTATATCAAATAAAATATTTATTAAAAATAATAAATTATAATTATTTTATCATAGTCAACTATCATTAACAATCTATTAATTTTCACAACAACCAACTAAAGGACATGTTTCCTTAGATGGAATGACTTTTGAGGGATAAATTTTGTAAGTTGTGGGATTGAAAGAAAAGTGGGAGGTGAATTTATTTTTTTGTTTATGGGAGATGTTAGTCAAATCAAGAGATGACACTAGATAATCACTTGTTTGGTGAGTTGAATGCATTTGTTAGGAGGAGATACTTGGAGAAATTGTATTAGCTATTGGATTAATTGAATGGAAAAGTTAGTTGGAAATATGCTTTAGGATCAATTTGCCTTTGAAAAAGTTGTACTGTATTTATGAGTGTGTAATTTATATTGAATGTGTAAAAGCCTTAGCAAGTGAGAATTTACTTTCACGTATCCTTCAATTCACTTGAATAAGGAGTTTCCATTCTTTTTTTATCAGTGTAAATGTGATTTAAATTTTAAATGATTTAGGTGAATTACTTAAATAAGATTAAATGCCCTCTCATAATAAAATAGGATAGAAGAAAAAGGATCTCATAGTTGAGTAATATCATCTTCAACATAGTACACACTCCTTGCTTTTAAAAGCAAAAGCAAAAGAACAATGAAAATTTGCATAAATCCATATTAGATGAAAGAAGTGATGATTCAAAGAAGGTTAATTTGACATTATGCAATCTGTGATTAATATCATCTTCAACATAGTTGAGTATTCATTGCATGACAATAATTGGCTCTTACATTAGGACTTATTCTATGACAACATAATGTCATATACGTACAAGAAGGTTAATTTGACATTATGCAATTTGTGAAAAGTTCAATACAAAGAAGTTGCAGTTATGTTGAACGTTACAAGCGTTAGATGCCATATAATGACAAGATACAACTGTTAGCCAACATCGAAGCCGATAATATGAATACTTGTGATCTACACAACACTCAAGAAGAACAACCCAACATTAATCATTTTTGCCTAAAGTTGTTTTGAAGACAAGTGCAACCACCACTACTGCCATCTTTCGTGGAATCCTTCATCCATGCATCTTGTTCCTCTGCATAGTTATGAGGAATCCTTTGTCCATTCATCTTTGGTCCCAATGTACACTATGTAATTCAACAATTATCCCGTGAATAGCCTCCTAGAAGGAAACATCATAAAGTTAAATATAGCTTCAAATGTATTAAACTAAAGGTCACAATGGAGAGTTGAAGGGTAGAACTTATTTTTTCGACATGAAGTTATAGTTGAAGGGTGTTTCATTTTTGACCATCAATTGAGAGTCACATAGAGAAGTTCCTATCTTAACTTCATTCTTGTAAGGAGTGACAACCATACAATGAGAACACCACCAAACCACTTTGAAATGTGCAATAGTTATCTACTTGTCATGGTGGTCAATTACGATAGGTGCATCAAAATTTTTCTCCTTCAATTCTCATCTAAAAGGCAGAGGCAAGGTCCCATCCAAAAGGTGTAGCCTAAAGTTTAAGTAGTTGTTGTCGACAAGAGAAAATTCTATCCTTGGAATTCGTCAAGGAACAATGTGAGGAAAAGAAGACTCTGCTAATCCCTCTTCTTTGATCCTATAATTAGAATAACTAGTCCACGTATGTCACCATTGAGAATGCTTGGTGCAACTTCATATAGAGAGTTCAACAAAGAAAAAATACATACTTACATCAAAGTAGCTTAATCATCATGTCTAACTTGATCTTCCCTCTAAAAAAACCCATTAACTCTACAATAAATAGACCATGGAATGGTATGCACTAGACTAAATCCATCTCCAGAGAAAGGGAATATGGTCCTCCAATGCATCCAATAGCAATCTGCAAGTCAGCTCACACTCTGATCATTATCTTTGATTTATTTCATAAGTAAAGTATTTATACATCCCTCAACAAGGTCACCCCATGTATAACTTTAGACAACTAGTACCTGAATAACCAAGGGTTTCCATCCCTAGGTGTAAAGGCTATTGTAAGAAGCCATCAATTCTTCTATAGTCATGTTTGAATCAGTAACACTAGCAATATGGAGGTAGAAGAGAGAACAAATCCACTGAAACAAACATGATTATTGGTAAAGCAGGAAGGGCAAAGAGAATAACCTAAAATAAATGCATAAATGAAATAAATAAATAAAATCATATACATTTCCAACAATTTTGAATAGATCAAAACTATTAAATCAAGCAAGTTAAACATGATAGAACAAGATCTATAATAAAATAAAGAATAAATAACATGCAATAGGACAAATAAGCAAAATGAAAAAGGATTAGATTTTACTTCCATTGAAGCACCTGTAAAGGACTTCCCTTAAAGAAGGTATCATCTCCTACAATACCGGTGCATCAGAATTTGACAAACTTCTCTTAAGATATTATAATCCACCTACAAGATTCAGTGCACTCCAAGCTTAGACGTCCTAGAAAATCACCTCAAGATAAAATCAAGGCAATTTGATTGATCAATTTGGTTGATAGACCAAATTCTAGATTAATTGACCAATATAATTGATTAATCAATCAAACACCTCTTGTGGATCACTCTAAAACACCTTGCACAAGATCAACAAACTTGATTTGAGATTGACCTAGCAATCTTACGTCAAACAAATACACCAAGAGAAAGAGAGATAAGAACGAGAAAGAAAGAGGGAGAGAGTGGAGAGTTCTCTACTTTTGTTGTATGTTAAATGAGAACACTTTTGTGGCCTTTATATAGAGTTTACAACCCGACGTTTATGAAATTCATCAATTGATCGATTAATTTACTCCCATTGATCGATCAAATAAATTAATCGATCAAACTTAATGTTAAGACCCGGTTCCCGAATCCCTACAGGATCCGAGATTGGCTCGCCTCGACTAATCCTAAGACCCAGTCGTCCAACGAGAAATAACCAAAAGCAGGAAAGTAAGCCACATTCACACATGCAATATAACTAAGCAGAAGAAAAGAACGAAGTAGTAAAGGAAAGTAGAACAACTGTCTTAAAATAGTACATGCTACCACAACAACAACAGAAAATAAAAAGTAACGAGGACAGTAGTTTAAAGTCTAGTACTCACAACTACAGCAGAAACAAAGAACTTGAAAGGAAACTACTACAGTTGAGCTCGACTGGGCCCAGCTCTCTCTGCAGCCGGAAACTTGGGCTGCTCAACTCCTGGTCCTGAACAGAGTTACGAAAAGATGGAGTCAGCGAACGCTGAGTAGAGTAGTGTGTACATTATTTAAGTGCAAGTAAAGTAAAAACAACAGGCAGGTTTTAGTCTCATTTCCATTTATCTCATTTATGTATTTCTGGTTCATCTATTTCTCAAAGTATCTAAGTATTTTTTGATCTTGCGTGTTCCTTCTGGGAACGATCTTGATTGCAATCTTTTCCATGGAGTAAAAGGTACATGTGGTGCTCTCCTGGCTGGGAGAGTCCCCCCGTGGCAGTCCTACACCCAATCAACCACCTCGAGGTCACTGTCGAGACGTAGCGGTGACTACGGCACGCGTGATAAGCGTACGAGTAGCTACCCTGCACTGACACGCGGTTAGTCGTTTCCTCTAGTGAGTACGCCCAAAGTACAGCACGGAACAGTATAGGGCCTTACCCTCTTAGAAAATAGGTCTCGCCCCTCCACAGTCCGCGTACCCTCGTCCGACTACCTCGATTTGCCAAAGGGCCTAACAAAATCGATGTAGGGTGGCTAGTTGAACCCTGGGCCCCGTAGGGTGGCTAGCTCCCTTCCTACCCTAGTAGCACACCTCGGTACCACATACACGAGGGCCAACAGGAGTCGGTGTAAAGTGGTCAATCCTAACCCTATGTCTCAACCCAAGGGAGGCTAGATTTGCTCTACACTAAAAAGGGACAGTTGTTCTCCTTGGTACCACGTACACAAAGGGCAGTACACTTCCCGTCTACATTTCAGATTCCTTTCATACACAAGAGTTCTACTCCTAATTTCTCGTAGGGTTCATGCTCATATTCATCTCATTTATCCATATTCCAATCTTATGTTTCATAACTCATTCTTCATCCATATACAGGCAACTCGTGTTTTCATAATTTAGTTCTCAATTATAAACATGCAACTTGTGGTTTCACAGTTCAATTTCTCATTTACATACAGGCAGCTCATATTTTAACATGCGTCTCAAGTAAACCAGAGTAGTTCCATATCATTGTTACGACTCGAATCCCTACGAGACACGAGAATCGGACTGATTTGACTGATCCCAAGACCCAGTCGTCTAACGAGAAAGTAACCAAAAGAGCAGTAAAATAAACCACATTCATCATGCATGTAACTAAAAGTAACAAAAGTGCAGCAGTAAAGAAAAGAGCTACTACAGTACACACCACCAAAACAGTAGAGAATTAAACAGGTACATAAACATGATGCTTACAATAAAAGAGTACAATTGTAACAGAAAATACTCACTACAACAGAAGAAATGGTACAGTAGGCACAACATAAGTAAAACTACTGGGCTCTACTAGGCCCAGCACCCTCTGCAGCTGCAGGCTCTGGCTGCTCAACACTTGATCCTGAAAAGGTGATAGAGGTGACACGTCAGCGAAATGCTAAGTAGAGTGGCAACCAACTAGCTAAGAAAAATAATAAAAGTGGACAAGTAGCGGTTGTTTTTAGTTTCTTTCATTATTCCTCTATTTACTTGTTCTCGAATTATTTCTCAGATCTTTCTCTTGATCTCGAATGTTCCTCGTGGGAATGATCTTGATTGCAGTCTTTTCCGAAAAGTAGAAGTAGCACATGGTGCTCTCCTGGCTGGGAGAGTCCCCTGTGGTGGTCCTACCCTCAGTCATCCACCCCAAGGTCGTTGACAAGCGTAACGGTGACTACGGCACGTGCAATAAATGCACGGGTAGCTACCCCGTACTGGCACGCGGTCAGTCATTTTCGTTAACGGGTGCACCCCAAAGCATAGAACGGAACCAGTACAGGGCAGAGTCCTCTCAGTAACAGGGGTCTAGCCCCTCCACAGTAACCAAACAGGGGTCTTGCCCCTCCATAGTCCGTGCACCCTCGCCTGACTACCCTGGTTTGCCCAGTGAGCCTAACAAGTCGGTGTAGGACGGCTAGTAGAACCCCGGGGCCCATGGGGTGACTAGCGCTCTCTCTACACTAGTAGCTCTCCCCGGTACCATGTACGCGAGGGCCAAAAGTCGGTACAAAGTGGCCAGACCTAACCACAGGTCCCTGGGGCGGCTAGCTCCGCTCTGCACTAAATAGGGGGACAGTCGCTCTCCTTGGTACTCGGTACTCAAGGGCCAACTCACTTCCCCAATTCCATTCTATTTACCTTTCAGGAGCCCTACTCCTAATTCCCCATAGAGATCATGCTCATATTTTTCTAGCAAAGCCATTTTATGTTTCATCATTTCAGTTTTATTCCCATATAGCCCGTGTTTCCAATAATTAATATACATTCATATACAAGCAGCTGTTATCCAATCACAGGCAATTATCACTTTTCTTTCTACTTTTCCAAGACTGCAATTCATGTATTCACGACATTCATTTCCGTGTTTCTATTCCTAGGATTCATGCCACATCCTAGGATATATCATTCAATCTAGTTTCCCAGTCCTAGGATTCATGTCATACCCTAGGATCTATCATTCAATCTAGTTTTCCAATCCTATGATTCATGCCATACCCTAGGATCTATCATTCAATCTAGTTTTCCAGTCCAAGGGTTCATGACATAACTTATAATCTATTATTTATCTCACAAGTGAACGAATGTTGATAAATAATCAAGGGGAGCCACTCTACCCACAAAACTAGGAGTATTGGGGGCGTGATCAGCAGGTCTGCGTGCCTCTGCAACCCCTAGAGCCGAAACAGGACGAGGTCCTAACACAAGGATCAAACACAAGGAACCACTCAGAATATGATACAAGTACTTTAAACAAGTGGAGGAATAATTTCTGAGAAGAATGGAATTTCAAACACGGGAATCAGACTTCGAACGAACCCTAAACGGGTCAAAAACAACAATACTGCCCCAAATTAGACGTCTGGAACACCTTCCAGACGACTTAAACGATGGTTCAGATCATACCTTACTTCTGCGCTGCTATTCAGACGTCCAGAATCTCGCTGAACTGTCTGGACCTAGTTCCAGACGTCCGTTTATTACTCCAGACGTCTGGAGATGCTCTCCGTCGTCTGGTGACTTACCCAAATGTCCGATCTGTGTGGGAGGGCGTGCCCTTGCTCCTTCCCGAGCGAAACCTACATGCGTACGCAACCGTCCTTAACACGGCAATGAGGCAGAACCCTCGGCGGAAGGCCTGCATGGCCATACCCACGAAAGGAAGAAAAAAAAATATTGTACCTTTCAGACGTCTGGATCTTCCTCCAGACGTCTCCCACGTCGTCTAGACGTAGGTCCAGATGTCTGATTCTGGGAAAATTTCCCAGAATCAGGACCTCCTTGCCCTCCCCTTGCTGCGCACGGCCGCGCCGCGTCCGCCTGCTACCTGAGCTGCAGCAGCACCAGGGTAACTTTCCCCCAGCACCACACTCCCGCCGTGCGCCCGTCGGCCGACCCTAGGCTGCTCCGGCGAGCTCGCTCTCTCTCTTCCTCACGCGCTCTACCACTTCTCCCTCTCGCTGCACCTCCTCCCTGCGTGCACCCGGCAGCAGTTGCTGCCCTCGCTCTCTCACTCTCACGCTAATTGGAAGAAGGAGGAGACGGTGGAGTGGTAGTGAGGGAGAGGGAAGGGAGGAAGAGAGTATTTGAAGGCGTGGCAGGGTGGGGAAAGGTGTTTGCACGACGGGGAGGGAAGAGAGAGAAGAAAAGCGGGCGGCAGGTTCAGTCTGCGCCCGCATGCGCGCAGACTCGCAATCGTACACCGCAAAAATTAAATTCCAGATGTCTGGGAAGGCATCTAGACGTCTGGACCTACTCCCTAGGGTTTATTCCACATCCTAGAGTTTCAATCAATTTAATCTAAACAGACATATTCTTTATTCATATCTTAATAATTGCATTAAACCACTCTACCGGGTATCACGGGAGGGATGGGGGCCTGTGCCGCAGATCTCGTTGTCTCCAAGGGCTCCGAACACACCACCGGCTGGTAACCTGTACCAGCGACCAATTTACATTAGATGAGGTCAAAACAGTAGCTACTCAACATGAAAATGTAGACGAATTCGAGTGAAAAACAACGGTACTTCGTTTGCGGAAATCCGATTTCGTTTGGGCCTTAAACGGGCCAAAAACGCGGTTACTGACCAAAATCAGATGTGTGGGACTAGTCCCAGACGTCTTAAAAGACATCAGATCTCACCTTGCACTCCCTGCGGCTGATTCAGACATCCAGACTCCCTCTACGACCATCTGGGGGCAGCTCCAGACGTCGGACAAGGTCTCCAGTCGTCTAAAAGCACCTCCGGATGTCTGGCGACGTGATCAGATGTCCAAAAGTACTTGGGAAAGCGCACTACGTGCCTTCCCAAAGCCTTCACCTGCGTACGACCAACGCAGGCACAAAAATTAGCCTAACATCCCCTGTGCTACGATTTGTATGGAGGAAAAGTAGTGTAGGAAGATACGTACCTCGCGCGATATGTGCTTCCAGATGTCCGGCTTCAGCTTCGGGCGTCCTGGTGCCTCGCTAGCCGTCTAGACATCACTCCAGATGTCTGATTATGGAAACTTTCACCATCGAAACTCTTCCGCGTAGCTCACCCCACTCGCGCCTCCGCTCGCAGACGATGTAGCGACAGCTCCAATGACTCCTCCTCGAGCTCCATCGAGCTCCCACGACCGTCGTCCTCCTCCCCTGCTCTCACTCCCTCGCACTCTCTCACTCTCGCTCCTCCTCGTTTTCCCTCTCCGGATCCTCTCCTTCCTCGCCGTGGTTGCAGCAGAGATGGGAGGGGGCGTGGCCATCGCAAGGCGAAGGTGGAGGTGGCGGTGGCTTGAGTGGTGTGATGGGGTGAGAAGAAGAGAAGGGGGGTTTATATAGAGTGGGTTTAGGGTTCGGGTGAGGGGGGTGGAGGAGAGAGAGAGAGACTCTACGCGCCGCCCACACGTAGAGCGAAAAGAATATGCGATATTCTCCTACTTTCGGACGTCCAGACATATGTCTAAACGTCTGGACAGATGTCTGACCGACAG
This sequence comes from Thalassia testudinum, assembly GCA_037157565.1. NCBI lineage: Eukaryota > Viridiplantae > Streptophyta > Magnoliopsida > Alismatales > Hydrocharitaceae > Thalassia > Thalassia testudinum. The sequence continues at coordinate 137,108,793 of JAZHRO010000036.1, read as the reverse complement.
TTCAGACATCTTATCCGACTAAAAAGGCAACATGTCATTTCACTTAAATTATTGGTCGACCAAATTTGGCTCATTTATCAATCAAAATAATTAATCAATAAATTTTAACATTTTCATCGACCAATCAATGACAAATTAATGAGATTAAAAATTTGTAGCAAAGGAGTCCAAGTTTCAAGTTCCAAATCGATTCTCACCTGTGCTCGAACCTGAGCCCAAGCTGAGTTGGAGCATGCTCGCGGTCGCCAACCTCACCTCTTACTCTTTGCTATATAAACTATGGGAGGCAGAAGTCTTTTTTACACCAAAAGGTTTGTCTACTTTTAGTATATGACTAAAAACCTCCACCAAATCTCATTGATTTCAATATGAATTCCCTACGTCATTATACATCAATTGCATTTCGATTGATGTAATTAAGCTCCCAAAACCAACATTTCCTGACAAATTCATCATTGAAATCCGACAATAAATTCCTCGTCTACCATACTCTCCTTTTGGTAAAGGTACCATCTGGTTTGAACATTTACCTAAGTCATTCATCATCATCGCCACAAGAATAAAGTGAAATTGGTCTTGAAATTTAGACCTTTGATGTTGGTGTATAGTGGTGATAACAGAGTGAAATTCTTGGTGATAATATTCGGGGTTGATGCTCTTAAGGGTCATACACCCTATCGTGTTTCATGAGTGTATTCGAGAAGGATCTTATTCCTTTAACTATGGCCCACAATAACACTCATATAGATGGTGTTCTCTAGAGATGCACTGTTCACATCCTGCCATAAAAGGCTTGAAGTCATTCAGAGCCTTTGCTCTTCCTAAATTTGCAACTTAAGACACTCAAGCTTCTAAGGCTTTGACTCAGATACGAAAGCATCTAATAATGAGTTCCCTATACATCTTATTATTACCACATTGAACCTACTTTGTGGGAACTCCACTTGATGAGAACCTCATCATGGACCCTAACTAGCAGAATCTAACCCAGAGATATAAGAAAAAGCTCTTACATAACCCAAAGAAAGGCTTAACTCAGAGAATTCTGAGTTTAAGAAGAAAATAAATCATAAGGGGTAAAACTGCAATTTCAAAAATGCAGTTTGCAAACAGGATAATTAAGGGTCCAAACACAGGTCAAACAAGCCTAATAAGAAGGAAAGTGGGATGGTCGGATCTAAAAAGGGTTATAGCAACTTTAGGAAATTAAATTACATTCTGTAACCCTAAAATAAACCCACTTCAATTCACGAGGTTCGAGGAAGGATAAAAATCAACTAAACCCTCTAAAATTCATATAAAAATAATCTCTAGGGTTTAGAACCTTCAATTTGGCCTTAGAAACCCATTTTGACCTACAAAGAGAACCTTGCCCAATTAATGACTTAATCTGGGTTTTTACGTAAATTATCCGGTCAAACATGGTCCAACCTAGAAATAAAATTCACCATTAAAAACCTTAGGTTCAAATTAGTCTTCTATAAAAACTTGAGCCTAAGAGGAAACCTCCTTGACCGATTTTACAATTTGGTCATCTTTATTTACTTTTTGACCCTTATTTTTCGCAACCCACGCATTTTGACCCCCAGCTTTCTCGTTGTTCTTTGCAGAACGGTCCCTCCTGCAAAACTCTGCGCAGCACCATGCTCCGGCGACTTTGCGCGGAGCATGGCGCCGCGCAGAGAGGTGACCGCCCTACAAAACAGACGCGGGGTGCCCTGCGACGTCCTCTGTCCCAAGGACCCGGCCATGCTGCCTACCGACCACCATACCTTCCGTGCGAACGCACGGAAGGTATGGGTCTCGTCTCCGACCATGCTTCGGCGAGGCTAGCACGTCGCCAACGCGTGCCTCCCTCTCCGCCATCCCCTTTATAAGATCCAACACCCCTGTCGGTTCTGGCAAGCTCTCTCTGACGGAGAATAACCCCCCACTTCATCCCCTCCTTCGTTAGACGGCCAGCAGCTTCCGGCGACTCCCTCCTCTTCCTCCTTGTCGCTCTGCCGCCTTACCTGCAGCAGGGTTCTCCTAGCCCTCTCGTCTGTGTCATGCAGCACCCGCCAGTACCCTCCGCCTGCCTCCTCATCGCCGATCTCCCCCTCCAGGGCCTTTTCTTCCCTAGCTCCGGCAGGTACGAGCCGCTGGCTCCACCCTCCCCCTTCATCCATAACCTAGGTAAATAGTTTCTCCTCCTCCTCCCTTACATTTTCCCTCACTCAATTTATCTTTTCGCCCCTCCACACACAACTTCCATCTCCTCCTGCTTCGTCTCCGACCACCCTCTCCAGTGAGCTCATCCCACCTCGTAAGTGTGCGGCCGCGCGCCCACACTTATATTGAAAAAGTGTTGTAGGCTTATCACCTTCGAACACAGGGGTCAAGTCCCTCACGCACGTCGCACGCCACGCGCTAGCCCTCGCCCCCGCTCACGCCCCGCGAGTCTTGGCCGGATCCGATTACTTGCACCCGCGCACTCCTCGCCCACCACCGCACGCCGGTGGGCCTAGTCCTAGGCGCGATATTCGTACCCGAATACCCGACTCTAGGAGAGCGATCCTATGAGGGAAATCTAAGAGGGAGAGACACGGGGAAGGGTAGGGGTAGGTTTTGCTCTGACCCATTGTGTGAGCGTGCAGGAACAGAAGAAGAGGAAGAAAGGAAGGAGGCCGAAGCCGTAGCCGCTCAGAAGAAAGAAAGAAGGAGAAGCAAGAGAGAAGAAACAGAAGAAGAAGAAGAGGAGGAGCACTGTAGCAAACCTACAGTTAAGTCATCTGACCACTGCATCAGACGATGATTAAGCAGCGGCCAGAGGAGATAAAGCAAGAAAAGAAGAAAAAGAAGAAGAAGAAGAGGGAAGAAGACAGCTGCCAGAGCAAAAGAAAAAGAAAAGAAAGAGAAGAACAAAGAAAGAACAAAAGAAGAAGAACTCTGCAGAAGAAGAGACACAGCCGTGAGCAGAGAAGAAGAAGAAAAGAAGAGCAGCTGAAAGAAGGAGAAGGAAAAGGAGAAGAGAAGAGGAAGCCAAGACAAGCTCCCTCTATCTCCTTCTCTCTCTCTCTCTCTCTCTCTCTCCCCCCCCTTATTTTTGTAATAGAAAACCTTTGTACTTCTAGAATTCCAGTAGCTCCCTGAGTTCGACCTCGGGAAAACTATTTCCGAGTAAAAAAATTCTTTTGTAATGATAATCGTAGCTGCCTTGTCTTATACTATAACGACTGCACTATAATAAAGACACAAAAACGGCAAAAGCGATTCCCATCACCACTCAATTAGGTTGGGTTGCTTCTGTAGGTGAACTCCCAATGGGTAGTCCCATCCAAAGCCTAGACTTAAGGACTAAGGATCTATCATTTACTGTGTTATCCTTGGATCCTATAAATTTCATAGCAATCACTCCTTGAGATTCCAAATCACTTACAGACTTGAATCTGATTTGGATATGTCTCATTGTTTCTGATTAAACTTTAAACCTGCAATCTTTGCTACTATAGTTATGCTATCACAATGTAAAGATATCACAAAAATTGACTTACCCACCCTAGGGATTTCTAAAAGAAATCCCTTTAGCAATTCAAAACATAATGTTATTAACAAAAGAAGAATCTAGCAAGATAGAAATTAGGTAGAGGCCAATAAAACCAAAACAAATGTAATTCTCAAGGGACAAACCTCAGAAACTATGACATATAATAGCATTTTATGGTGATTTTTTTGCATACTGTAATTGAATAAGGAAAAATATATATGTATTTTTGTTACTCTTCAAAATAGTCTACTGTGATTTACATCAAAAATAAAAAATTTATATATGAAATCTTAATGAGAAATAAAAATAATGAAAATGAGCAAATAACAAAGAACTAACCAACAAATGTTTGCATTTAAAGATTTCATATTGATGAATTGCATTAAAAACTAGGAAGAGCACATATGAAACATTAGCTTTTCATAGAAACATCAAAATGACCAAGAAACAGTTACATGAGTCCTACGATGAATTGAGAAGTTATTAGAGAATGGGCAGAGGAGGAGATAGTCTACATGCCAAACCACTAATAAAGGATCAAACATATAAACATATGAGTAGTATGGAAGAACACCCCATGAGTAACGACCTCAACTTTAGCACAAGTTGTTGAGGTTTACTATCCCAGGTGCATTTTCGCATTTAAGCCCAATCACTAAATCAACTTGTTTTTATGGGTGGTAGTCTGGTTGACGTCCATGGTTATATACTCAATAATCACCCATGCCAGCAACAATAGCTGCCCCATCTCAAGGTGAGGTGACAACCAAGTCACCAATGTTTAGTATCTCATGTACAATGTTAAGCCCTGGGCCTAAAACTATATCCAATTTGCCCAAAACATTTGAATTCAAGTACTTACTCATGTTCCATTTTTTCACAGGAAAATAAGAAACCTCTTGCGAACATTGGACCAATACCCTACCATCTACTATTTATAAGAAGAGGCGTTATAATTGGTAAGTGTGTATGGCTAGTCATGATTTCATCATGTGAAATAGCTAAAAAAAAGCTTTGGAAAGGAAAATGACACTACAAGGAAAGGAATAAAACCAAGTTCTATGTATCCAATCAAAACATGACCATGATACCATAGAAGTTGCAGTTAGAAATTTGATGGTGGGTCATTAATGACAATTAGGCAGTAACCCAGCAGTGGTGATTACGAACACTTATCTGTATCAGAAAGCATAATATTAGTAATTCATTGGTAGATAAAAAGTGTCTCAAGTGTTGACTGTAAGGAAATAGACACTACAAACGAAATCAAGAGTAGTAAAGGAGAATAATATCAGCAAAGCGGAAGACTTCCAACTAAAATGAAAAATCTATGTTAGAAATGCTTAATAACATTACCTATCAAACATCTACCAGTTGGTCACATAACCCTTTCACTTATCAGACTTTTGCTTATATGAGTTGTTATATTGGACGTTGGGTTCAGTTAGCTAAAATGAAGTGTAAAAAATTTCATTTGAGATCACATGTATCCATTTGACTGCCATGATAGAGGTTGCCTACCATGAATGGTGTCATCTTAACCATGTTTGCAGCCCAAATGACTAGAACATTAGGGTTGTGTGATTAATTTTCACCCATCCAAACCAAGTTCAATGTGGTCATTCTCATGGAGCCATGGAATTCTCATGTGGCCCCTCACTGGGAGAAATATATTCATAACTTCATAACTTTCATAATTGCCCGTTACATTTATATAAAGGGCAATGATGGATGCATAGGATAATGTACCCGCAAGAAATAAATTAACATAAAGCATAAAAAAAACTAAGGATATAATCACATACCAACATATCAATGTTAAATCGATACTTTGTAAAGCAGCTATGAAAGCGCATGTGCACGTCATATAGTAACCGTAACTAACTACATGGCAAGTGCTAAAGTCCATGTTTCTAATACCTCTAGGCAAAGACAATGAGTGACTATCTAGGAACTCATGCGAACCTAGGAGTAATTCAATATTCGGAGTTTAATAGGACAAGTTGCACATCTTGTCCACAATAACAAGATATGTGAAACGAAGCTCAACTTCTCAAACTCTCCCCTCTACTTCCAACTCCTCAACGCTCTTGCAACCTAACCACTTCATCTTGAGACTCCTCTAGTTCTTTTCTCACACTATGATATTGCATTTCCCTAAGCTCAACTTCATCCATCTCCTTCATTTTGCTTATAAGGTAATCGACATACTACTCATTCAAAGCTGTGTTTCATGACTGAAAAGTCATCTCAAGCTCTAGGTAGCGGTATTTAAGTCCAAGGAAGAAGGACTATGCCCTAACTAACTCCAAAGTTGGCTCGAGGTAGTTTGCTTTTATTTTGTAATTGCAACCTTAGGATTAATTAAGATGGTTATGATAATTGAACTTGAAAGAAAGTAGTAAATACATGTGAATGATAAAGAGCTCACTTGTTCTCCCATCGAACAATTGTAGTAGATACAATCTATCGTACTGAATCGATGGCCATAGTCAGCCTTTAAGGACAAAGTATAGATACGTCCACAATTGTAGGTTCTCTTGTGGGTTGTGGTCCTAGACCCATCCACCATACCTTTACTACTATTTTACCACTGATATGCAATTATATGTTCTCATGGATGGTAATGGAGTAGAAGTCAATAATGCATAATTGATGAGTTAGATTTTATATTTGAAAAGGATTGAGTTAAAAATCCAACGTTGTTGTGCGTAAAAAATCTGCTATCAAACAATTTTACCAAAACTAGAGATGAGTCCCGGGTCGAACACGGGAAGGCTATATTAATTATAAATCCGCAATTATATTTTTTTTGTAATTTTTATAAGGAAAATATTCACAATATATATACTATGCTAATCTACTTACAACATAAACAGAGAGAGCGAGAGAATCACTTTTATAACTAAGCAAATGTCTATTACAACTACTTGCTACAAATCTAATGTTGGAAATCTACACTAGAAAGCAATAAAGAGATAGGGGGTAGAGAAATTATCCTCCTCGACAAATGCTTGGAGGATGAGCCGGACAATCGACACCTGGAGGAAGGAGAACGGAGACGGAGGAAGGAGGACGAATATGGATGAAGTGGGGATGTGGCAGGGCGTCGTCGTCGTGAGATCCGCTTCCAGAATGGGGGTGAGAGGATGGCTGGCGAGAGCTCCTCGAATGGGGTGAGAAGTGGAAAATTTTATTTTTTAACTCTAGCGAAGCTTCCCATGGCTTGGGAGCACTAGAGCAAACTTTAGAACTTTGTTCTTAGCTCTTAGAAGAGATGAGAAGAGAAGGAAGGGATGGTTGGACGAAGTGGGTGTATGTGCTCTTTTATAGATGAAGTTCAAGGGCAAAAAGGTCCTTTTAAAAACTTAAAAATGAATGCAGGCCCTTTAGTGACACATGTGCATGTCGTTGAAGCCAAATGTTGCTGTAGGTGCACGGAGGCAGGAGGTGCGTCCGATCTTGATCGCACGGTGTAGATCGCGCGTCGCTTCACACGGGCGTTACAGCCGGCGAAGGGTCAGCCGCTCTTAGCCATTAGATCGCGAATGAACGGCCCAGATCAGGCATCGTTTCTCCTTTAGATCGCGTTAACACTCCCCATACGATCATGCATGCGATTACGCGCATATGTGCCGCGCTCGCATCTGACGCACACGATCATGCCACGTCGCCACCTCATTGTCCTCCCGATCGCCATCCAATGGGAGAATTTCAACCACGCTCGCCTTCAGTGGATTTAATCCACTCCGCAGGCCTCCATCGCTTGTCGCGTGTTGCACGTAAGGTGCACAACCGCTGCGCCGTCCTCCACAGATGGTCGCATTGTCATTTTAAGGTTCGTACGAGATCTGATGGCACATATGAAGAAGGGGAAGGTCGATGGCTGTGTGCGGTTGGATGGCACCACATGACGCCATTTGGGTAGTCCATTTTCTTCTGCTCATAAGTGGTGCCATGGATGTCGGATTGGATCGATTTTCATGTCATTGGACTGCGTTCGTCGATCCAAACCCATCCGTGCGATTGGATTTTTCGTCTGATGTTTGGATTTTCACTACTTGCCCCTTGACCTCTGATCTTCCTCAAACTGTATATGATGCTACGGAGGTCCAATTGGGGCAATATCGGAGGCGTTGGACTCCGATCGTCGCCCGATTAGATCCGTACGGTTGGATCTTCAATCCAATGACCCGAAATGAATCATCTTATCCCCTAGACACAAAAAGGGGTGAATTAATATACAATTTATACAAATTAATCTAAATGCATGATGATACATGTTATGTAATATTTATAATGCATGAAACTTCTATGACCCTAGGAACATGCATAAATAGGAAAATTAGTCCAATTAAATGTGTACACATCAATAATAAAAGTGTAATATAAGTTTATTCCCTGACTCTAGGTAAACAATCTAATTGGAATAGATGCACTAACCTAGATAATGTTCATACATCAAATATAGTCTACATAAAGTAGATAATGTCTGGGTGAAGTAAACCCTGAACTGCAGGAAAAAAAACCTAGTGATAGCATATCTTAGCGGTGGTTGTGGTCTGCTCGAAGGCTCTGAGCAATCTACTTACATATGAATTGCCCTACCTCGACAAATATGGGGTCAACCTCAATATTGTCCACATCCAGATTACCATCATCATGGTTGTCATCCCATGCCTTGTCCAACATACAATCCTCCAGATTCCACCTTTGTATCATGCTGTGGATGATGCAACAAGTCATAACAATTCACTTTCGAGTCTTAAAACTATTGAAGGGACAACACTCCAATATTTTGAAGCGCTTCTTCAATACCCTAAAGGCTCATTTGACAATGTTATGAAGTTGAGCATGGAAATGGTTGTAAAGCTATTTGTAAGACCTGTACTTACAAGGATGACCTCAATACTCCTGCAAGTGGTAAGCAAAACCTCGAAAAGGAGCAAAAAATCGATCAATGTTTACATACCCTAAATCTACCAAATAGCTATGACTGACCATGTGGAATATTAAACCCTTTCCCCAGTGCCCATCTGAGGACTTTCATGTCGGCAGTTGAACCTTCCCACCTGGTCCCTACGAACACAAACTGCAAGTCGAAGTCCAATGCCACCATGACATTTAGGCTAGTCCATTCTTTGAGGTTATGGAGCTACGCTTGCTCATTCGAAGGGACAGTAGTCGTAACATGACATCCATGGATGGCATCAATTACATCCTAAGAAGAACAACATGTCAAAGTGAATAAAATGTAGCTAGTGATATTCCTAGTATGGAATGGAATGTAATTACCATAGATCTAACTTGAAAGTATGAGAAGAACCTCAGGTTTCCCCTTATTTGGGTTGGAATCAGAGCTGAATGTCATGGCAATTGTTTGAAGTGGCTCTTCAAGTTGCAAATTGCATTGAGCACAACATGAAACTATCGAGAGATGGTCTCCTCGTAGTGTTGAAACCTCTCCATCATATGACGATCCGAGAAGGCATGTACAAGGGCATGGACGAATATGGCCAATTACTCATTGACAGTGACATTCCTTGAGTTATATAAGTTGGTGTGGGCCATCAGGCACTCTACAATGGCATTGAAAGCGTCAATGCTAACTCAAAACTCATCATAGCATCATAGATAGTGTCCACTCATAACATCGTGAACCCAAATATAGCCTATCATCAGGTTCGTATTTTGAGGCTATCAAGGGATGTGTTCCTCCCAAAAGGGGGGAACTCTACATCCAAGGGCAAGACAACTCCGCAAGTGCCAGGGAGTTCTCGAAGTTGCCATTGTCTAGTCACACACTAGATTGTGCATCATTTGAAGAGATTGACATATCTGTCTAAGTATTGATGACAAAAATAAGAAAATATGTATATATCATTAAGTAATGGAAGGGACTAAAAAATAAAAGACCCATGCCAAATACTCTACTACATAATAAGAAATCTAGGTCAAAGAAATATATTAAAAGTATAGATGCAATTAAAAGCCCTACGTCATGGTAACCATAAAAGGTTCTTATTAATACATGATAGGAAAATAAAAGTCCATAATAGCAATAGAGTGGATAGAGTTTAGACAGATGATGGTCAGAAGTTGTAGTCGAAGCTGATGATCCTCCTTAACCATGCACTAAACTCGACATTTGAATTCAACACATCCATGAACACAACCCTATGATTGGAGTGGTGGAAGACATCAACAAGAGTGATAAGATTATCAAGAGCAATGTTCGGAATATGCTCCCTCAACAACCTCAGGCATTGCTGGATTTTCTCATATGTCAGATCAACTTGTGGAGGTGGGGAGATAAGGTGATTAACTGGAGTCTTCATTTGAGTAGTGAATTCATCTGCCCTGGCAACAGAAGATGCCCCCCATCTACGTTTTCCCCTACTAAAAGTTGAAGCATCGAATACTCGCTTGGAACTTGGGGTTGGGTGGGCAGGATTGAAGGAATATTATCTTGAACAGGGAATGGATTGCTCTGGGATGCTGAACACATATTAGAGGTACTAAACAAGGTAGGACCAGTGAAAGGGATCTACAGTTAACGTCCAGATGTCATCCGCTTGAGTACCAAATTGGTTGCTTGAATTTCCATGACATCCATACCCCCGTAAGCATTTTCATTGGATGCAAGTGTAGGCTACACATTGGAAAACTCTTTATCGCCCTCAACATTTGACGACAAAGCATGTTCCTCAGTTGCAGTATTGTGCCGGACAATCATGTGAACATCATCCTAATAGTGGAAGGGCTTAACCTTTAACTTGCGAAGGTGGGCAGGGAGCTACTAAGAACAGACGTGAGCAAAAGTGAGCAACTAGATTATATTACTATGACGTACATAAATGGATTTAGGTTCAGTGTAGATTACCTCATCCTAAAATTATAGCGAAGGTGCAATCAGAGTGTTAGCTCGTGGGTCCATAACTCACCTACTCATGCTTAGGAGTTCATTGTAGGTTGCATGCTTCCTCTTAAGCTCCTTCCAGCGATTTAGAATCTTCTTGTGCAGATGGCTATTCCTAGTAGCCTCATTAAACTCCCCATCAATCTCATTCTAAGCCATCTTTGTGAAAGACCCTTCGTACCATTGTCCAAGGTTATAGTGCCTAACCAAAATCTTTTGCAGCTCATTTGTAAGCCAATAGTCCCAGTTCTTGATTCTTGCGGGCTCTTTTGAGGATAGTGTGGAGGAACACATTCAAGACACTAGATTATAAGGTATTACTAATCATCATAGGATAAAGGTTGTGAGGAGAGGAAAGGTAAATCTACTTGAAAGGCTAGCACGCATCCACAGAGGAAATCGCTCCCAAATTAATGGAAGTGGCCAACATATGCTTATGATTGTTATTTCATTGGCATTCCAATTGTACAAAGCCATAGATGGGGGTAGCCAAATATGGTACTATAAGGTATAATGATGAAATTAGTAGGTTAGGAGAGCATGAAAGGGGGGTGATTGAATGATTTCATATTGTAAATTTAAGCCAACAAGAACGAAATCCTAACCTCATGGAATTTAAAGGTTTAGCATTCTATTAGAAAATTTGAAAGTGTATTCACAGTTGAATGAAGATTACTCCTTCATTTGCTTACAATTAAAGATTTTTCACACTATTCCAAGCAAATGAATTCATTCACCTAATATAAACCGAACATCAAGATGGTACTCAGCAAAATATTCATGATCGCATAAAATTTCCTATTATTATTTCTCCGAAAGATGCTTTCAAATTACTTTCAAATTACTCCGAACATATAAAATTACTCCTAAGATGATCATATAAAATTTCAAACATTGATAATGTGATAAAAATTACTACTCCTTCATATGCTTACAAATTACTATCTAACAACTACTATAATTTAATCATTTCCTTTCGTAATTTACAAACTACATGAAGGTGCTACTCTCGTAATATCCATGATGGTTTCTATTTTGCTTGTATCATATCTCAGAAATCAAAGTCAACATAAACAATAAACTGAGTACTAGAAACAACATAAACTCCATGACTTTTCATATTTATCATTCTGTTATTAAATTTCTCCTATAATTCCTTAAAAATGAAGATGTATGAAGTACCACGATTGAATCATTTCATATGTTAATGTATACAGAAAATCAACATCCATTGCTACAAATATCCATGGTCATGTCTACCTTGCTATTTTCATTTCTCGCATATCAAACTCAACTGAAAGGACTGAGTAATGAAAACAATAAGGCAATGATAACCTCATCCATTTTCGACATATACCAATATATTACAAAGTAAGAAAATAATGGGAACATGATTAACATTTTTGCTTACAAACTGGCATACCAAAGTAGAATGCACGTGCTGATTTCATATATTGATATATATAGTGAAAATAAAGGTGATATGCTATAATTATTGCTGGTCATTTCTAGCTTCATTTTGTAATCCTTCACACTCGAACTCACATAAACACATCGATGAAAACCCATTCTTAAAATGACATTATGCGCATTATTGCACACTATCAAGTGCTTTCTAACTCGAGAACATACATGCTAGATGCATTTTACGGTCAAAGTAATATGAATGCTTCCTGTGCATGCCTTCATGTACATGCATTGTCTTTCCTATAGGCACGTGCACTTCACATAGTCCTTTTAGCTCTTCATATACCTTCTTGGTATAAGTTCCCAACAACTTATTAAGGCAAGTCATGATTTATGTTATCTTATTCATTATTTCTTATTAGGGGATAATAATTATGATGATGATCAATTGCTATACGCTGAAGATCAACTCTAGCTTCAGGAACAACATATCATGGGAAAGGCCCTTGGATATGATCCTATTACTATACCTAAACTCTGGGTTCACATTGTTGTCACTTAGGCATCATGTTTTGACTCTTGTAGAATAAATGGTTTGTCATTGCCAACTAAGCACCTTCCATAGATCTTTCCAATATTAGGATTTTCAATGTTTTGTGTCATGCAACACCAATAATGTTTAATTATAGTAGATGAATGTGGACCTCTTGGGTTCCTATAGTCTATCATGGAATAGATCTCCATTGTGAATTTCTTTTCAAAAGGATTTTCACTATCCTTTTTCTCCAGGCTTTTACCATATGTTGGTTGGTTTACAATCATCATGACTGAAATTACATATATCAAGGTAATCAATCCAAGAATATGGTCATCTTTTTCATTCCTTTATTTACCTAGGAGTAGTATGAATAGACAACCCTTTTGATCTTTTAACATTAAAAAACACCTCATTGGAACTTGAAATAAGGTATGCGCAATTGTTAGGAAAAAAAAGGTACATAACATTAGGAAATCCTATGTTGTGAAAGTGCTTGAGTTGGGATTGGATTATCCTTCAGCTTTTGTAAATATCAGGTTAAATTTTGATAGAAATGACATGTGTTGATAGGTAGCTAATTATGATTGACAAGTTAATATATATTGAAAATCAATTATTTGATATCAAGTAAATTTGAACTTGGTATATGAAATGAAAGCATGGAAAAGCAAATTCTTTTATTTCTTTGAATTGTGCTTATTCAGTGGAATTGCATACAACATCTCAAATCAAGTTCCTAACCACAACAAGAGTTAGTTACATATTACGATCATAGTTAAACATCATGGAAAAGAGGTCTGATCAGAGACATCATAGGAGAGGAAAATCATGAACAACAAACAACCATCTCCAAAAGTCTCGTGATGCTACTTAACATGGAAAAGGGAAGTAAGGAAGGTGTTAGTTTTTTATATGTTACTGTCATTATAAATCTCTATGCTGTAGGAGAAGGATTTCTATAATTAACCAACAAAAGCATGGATATCCAAACTAAAATGGCATCTTTTAGTGTAAAACAAACTATACATCTATCTATCTACATGTTTATACGCAGAAGACCCATGGAGAACAATGCCAACAAGGGGTATGTACGTAGATTGGTAAAGCCTTTGCATTGGCATCTGAAGGTCATGAATGTTAGTTCAAATACTCATATATAATATTTTGATGATTTTACAAAATGAAGAAAATGAAATAAAAAATAAGCATAGCATATTGTTTCTCTCTATAATAACATATTTGCAGGTTTTATAAAGTTTTTCAAGACGAGAGACTAAAAGCGTGAAGACTAAGTAGTATAAGTATTAGATTATAGGCTTTTCATGTAAACTTTCAAATGTTGTAATTTTCATTTTATTTGAGTCTAGAAATCTTGTAAAGACTCCCTAAAACATAACCTATAAATAAGTTAACTTAGGCTCTCTACACTTAGGATAAATTAGAAACAAAAACCTAACACTAAGACTCTTATCAGACGTCCAAAACAATTGTCAGACGTCTGATTTTCAACTTTAAGATGTCTGACAAGTGTCTCAGACGTCTAACTTCCTATAGTTCTACCTTCAGCTTCTGTCTTCATGAACATCAGTTGAAACACTCCTCTATCAGACGTCCATAACCTCATCCAGACGTCTGATGCTTTACCTGGATGTCCTCAGTCTAACCGTTAGACCAAGCACCAATCTTCGTTATACATATAACGGGCAAAAATGTATTTTCAGACGTTTGGACATGCTTCCAGACGTCTACCTTTGGACCGTTGCCCATTTTTTCCTGTGCGTATCTCATTACGAACATAAGATCTTTTGTCAGATATCGTAGCCAAGTCTTTTTAGGTTTTCGGACGTCTGGTGATTCCCTCAGACGTCCATAACGACGTCTGATTCTTTAAATCTAGAACCCCGTTTGGAACTTATCAAAACAGGAACGAATTCACCCTTTATTAGACGTCCAATAACTTAATCAGACGTCTTATGTGAAAATATCAGACGTCCTTCTTTCGATCCAATGAAGTCAGTTCAGGATGGCCTATAGTAGTAAACGACCAAAATTATAATCAGACATCTTATAAGACTTCTGACCTTAAAATTAGACGTCTGATATTTCTGTTAGACTCATCATTACCCTGATTTGTGGTGGATTTCATCCCAATCTCTTGGGATTTGTCTCCAACGGCTAGGAGAACTCTCCCAAGTGTTCTTAAAAGTTCCAAACTTACCTATAAATATACTACAACCCCTCTTAGGAAAAACACACACCTCTTGAGATTCAATTCCCTTAGAAAAATCACTTGCTCACTACTCTAAGCTTCATCTTGCCCTTGTGTTGTGCCAACACTCTGATCAAAGAGCAAATCCATACTCCCGGCTCACTCCGTTCTGCAAATCCTCAGGGAGTTCTTTTTATGCTTAGTAGATAAGAAAGTAATTAAAAATATTGGGGTACTCTATAGGTGTTGTCTTACTTCTTATTTTTGTACTTTGGGTATCCGGCCTGTCGGGTCCCCATCTCTTCATTTTGAAGGGAGAAACCTCTGTTTAGGGATCGAAGGTGGGATTTGTAATTGAGGTACACTACCCTCATTTAAGTAGTGTGGTTAGTGGATTGATCACCTTGTGATCGAAAATCCTAAGTCAAGGGATTAACTTAGGTGGTGGTTTTCACCCATCTTGGGTTTCCACCTAAAAATCTGGTGCCACCTTTTGTGATTGAATTTTTTGATCGAAAACCAATGAAAGATTATTTAATAAGTTTATTTCACTTTATGTAAATAGGTCATATTCAATGTAATAAGGGGACAGCATCACCTGCTTGGTCCTCCTCTCCGTCCGAGACTTCCTCTTCTTCCTCTTCCTCCTACTTATGCAAGAGGAGCACAGCAAGAAGCACTGCTTAACAATGGGGGTTGATGCCCTTTTATAGGTATTCTTGGACCTTACCCTTGATCTTATCTGTCTCCAGGCATAATCACTAATCACAAATGCATTGGAACCAGCAGAGCTCGAGGAGGCCATGAGGAGAGCCATCAACTCTTGCCTTGCAATCGCAAGTCACAAGAAGGTTTTGATGCTGGAAATGAACGAAGGGTCACAACAAGGTAATAAATTAAGCACCTAACCAACCCAACCTACTAGAATAGATGACACACATATGCTATAGAGGAGATTCCCTAGTTGCCATCACAGGTGTGTAAAAGGCCCTTTTCAATACATTGGAGGCAACAATAATGGAGGGTCACGTGGAAAAGGTCACAAGTACACATCGTCAAGGGTTCATTAAAGCTACACACCAATCACACAAGATACAATTTCACGAATCATCAATCACAACCATAAGGGAAACAATGAAAAGAACCTGAAGAAGAGTGAAAAGCATCATCGATCACAATCACGAGGGAAATAGTGAAAAGCAGAGGTGATCAGGATGATAGGACGCCGTGAGTGTAATTTCCCTACTTGGAGGGGTGAGATCAGCATGACAAAAAAAATGCGGAATTGAAATATATAAAGCAATATCACAAAAATAAGCAATCACAAAATGTACACAGGTATTTTTAGGTGGAAACCCAAACCGGGTAAAAACCACCACCTAACCCTCTCGAGTTAGGATTTTCCGATCAACCTAGTTGATCAAATCCACTAAACCGAATCACTTAAAACGAGGGTGATTCAACCTCAATACAACCACGCTACAAGTACGAGGGTAGCGTTCCTCAACCCCTTCTCTCCACGAGAAGGATTTTATCCCACGAAGGAGACGGGAATTCGCAAAGCGAATACCCAACCAAAAGACAAAGGTAAAATAAACAACAACCTATAGAGCCAACAGTGCGTGAGCCACGCAACGGCGCAATGTCGCTCTCGTGAACAACGGCGGGAGAGCGGGTGCACGAAGACTTGATGCTCTCAAGAGAATGAAACTAGAGCTTGGAGAGCAAGGGCCTCAATTGGACACAAGAGAGTGGAAGTATGTTGCTTAAGTGTGTCTTGTGTTTTTCTAAGTGTATATCTTGTGTGTCTTTGTGTTGCAAAGGCTCCCCTCTATTTATAGAGGCCTTAGGAAGGCTTTGGAAGGCTTAGGAAAGGTTCTATAGCCGTTGGGAACAAAACCCAAGAGAATCAGGCCGAAATCAGGACAATGATTACATTTGACAAGGTTATCAGACGTCTAACTATGACATCAGACGTCTGGAAGGCCACTTTAAGACGTCTGATTACAAGGTCAGACGTCTGATTCTATGCGGGTTTCTCCCTGACTTGAATCAGATCTAAACAGGGTTTTTGCGCAAGTCCATCAGACGACATACAGGACGTCTGGTATTATGTCTAGACGTCTGGAAACCTACTTTTACTGTGGGAATTGATTTCCAAACGTTGCAACGGCTAGAAAATCTCTGAGAAGAGATTTTGGGTCAGCCGAGGCAAAACGGACATTTATCAGACGTCTGGTAAGTCCTATGGACGTCTGATAAGGCTCTAACTGTCATAATCTTGAGTGTTTTCTAAGCCAGCCAACGGTCCACTAATTGGACGTCTGGAAAAGTCATCAGACGTCTCCTAAGACGTCTGGTCTAAGGTCTGGACGTCTGATTTCATCAGACAGAAAACTAAGTCCAGCCTAAAAGGTTATCAGACGTCTAAACCAACAGTCAGACGTCTTAAAATACTTTATCAGACGTCTGATTTTGGTATTAGACGTCTGGAAATGCTGTTTGAGCCCTATATTGGTTTTCTAAGTATTCTACAGAAAACCTAAGTATCCTAGGGTTGTGCAGGTGTTCCTAGGACTACTTTTAGGGTACTTTGAGACTCTTTAACATAATGTTCTAAGGAATCAAAAAGAGCAAGAAAATAAAGACAAAAGATACATGAAAGGATAAAAAAGAATCTATCCTATTCTTCTTGTCTTCCATCTTCAATCTTTCGCTCCACGCGAACCTCCTCTGTTTTCCGTCAAGCTCCTCCAATCTGTCCTGGATGCGAGCTCGAACTCCGTCTAAACACGTCCACATTTGCAATTGACCTGTAATCTAGGACTCAAATTGCAAATGTTAAATAACACGTGTTTTGTTATCATCAAAACAAATGATCGTGGTGCTCTAGCACCAACAGTGAGGAGCAGTGATGGAAGCCCTCAATGAAGATCCCCTCCTCTCCCTCTATGACTAGGATCACCATCTGAAATGACCCTTCCTAAGGGTCGTTCTAGATTTTCTCGAAAGGGCAGGGGTACGAGTGCAATTGTAAATCCCCTAGGTTTTAGTTGTGGGTTATGTGGGAGAGAAAAAAACCTTACAAGGGCAACCTTACAATTTCCCCTCTCCATCTTCCACAACCTACCTACGCACACACACAACCCAACCCTAACCCTCTCCTTTAACCCCCCCCCCGCCCCCTCCACCCTCTCCATCTCCACCTTCACTCCACCACCTTGCACCGGCAGCCTCCCTTCCTCTTCCCCGTCCCCCTTGGCATCGAGAGTGGGGGAGAAGGAGGAGGGAAGCAAAAGGAGCGTGGGCGAGGGAGAGAAAGAGAGGTGGCATAAGGGAAGGAGCGAGGAGCTCAGACGAGCTTGGGTGAGGGCCGGTATGCGTGCGAGGAGAGGAGCTTGATAAACGCTAGTTTATCATCATTCTTATGCGTTGAAACAAACCTAGCTCTTAGGATTTTACTCCGCAAACGGGTTTTTGGGCTGCATTTAGGCATAAAATAGGTTAGGCATGCATTGCATTTTTTATTGTCTTTTTAATATGTTTTTGTGAGTGTTAGGGATGTACAAATATATAGATCCCTAAAACCCTAGAACTCAAGAAGGCAAATGGTGAAGGAGAAGCCCAGACTAGCTAGAACTCAGCCTAATCCAGCTCACCTCAGCTTGATCCAGCTCACCTCAGCTTGATCTAGCTCACCGCAGCTGGAACCTAGATTACTTGAACTAGGGTTAGCTCATCTCAGCTCCATTCAGCTAATCTCAGCTGGATGGCAGCTCAAGAGAGTTCACCTTAGCTCACCCTAGCTCAAGTCAGCTCAGATCCAGCTCAACTTAGCTGAGTCTAGCTCATCTCAGCTCCCACTAATCCACAGGGAGCTCTAGCTAGCTCAGCCAAGTTGACAGGAGTTCACCCCAGCTCAGATCCAGCTACATCCAGCTCCACTCAGCTCCAGCCAGCTGAAGAAGAACTCATCCCAGCTCAGGAAGCTCAAGTCCAGCTCCCGGGGACTCAGCTTAGCTCAACTCAGTTGAGCTAAGCTACCTTAGCTGCCTCAACCAGCTTGATTCTCCCCGGGAGCACCAGACCCAGCTCACCTTAGCTCATTATGGTAGAAGCTAGCTTACCTTATCTTGGCTTAGTAGCTAGCAAAGAACTAGCAAGCTAAGCCAGCTAGAATAGCCCCATACCAGCCTCTTCAGCAGCAGCCAGCTCCAGCTCCAGCTCCAGCTCCAGATTTCTCCTCCTCAGCTCCTTCCTCCAAACCCTAGCTCCATTACCTTCTCCTCTACTCCTCCATTAGCTAAGCTAGCTTAGCTTAGCTTAGCTATGCTCCAACTTCCTTGGCTTGTACCACCCCAAAAACCCACCTACCAACTCCACCCAACTAGCTCCACCTAAGCTCCACATAAGCTAACCTACTTGGCACCAACCTAACCTACCCAACACCTCCAAAAGACACCTACAAGTGACGCCAAAAACTACCCATAACCACCCCTTAATGGTGCCACTTTTCCCTCCAAAATCTCCCCTCATCTCCACCATCCGCCTAACCCCCCTTCTAGAAGACCCCATGTTGGCGCCAACATGGTGGTGTCTCTCCACCACCAAAAGACACCAACACCACCATAACTACCCCCTTTAACACCCCTTGAGTTGGCGCCAACTCTCCTTAACCATAGGATCACCAACCACCTCCATTCTTCCATCCCAGCCCTCCATTTCAAGGGGCACCTTAATCCCCCATCCTACCCTATAAAAAGACCACTACCCACCACCATTCAAGTCATCCTTGGCTAGCAATTTCACTCTCATATTCCACCAAGAAGCCCACGTCCAAGAGAGAAGAAGAAGAAGAAGATTAAGGGGATATTCTGTCCCCTTGGTGCCTTCCCCTCTTCCCTTCTCTCTTGGGTCACGCCAGCCAAAGGAGAAGCCAGGCAAGGAAGATCTTGGAGGAGATCTTGAAGGTGGTCCACGCCACCTTGGAGGAGTTCTTGAGGGTGGTGCACGCCCACCCCTTGGAGAGAGCATTGAAGGTGGAAGCTTCCACCTTGGAGGAGCTCTCAAGGAAGGAGAAGGAGGCTCTCTTTTCAAGCCAAGGAGCAGCTAGGCTTGGAGCAAGAAGACTCCCTTCTTCACCATTTTTTTTTAAAGAGGATTTGTGTTTCTTTTCTTGCTTTTAGATTGTTTAATTCTAGTAGAAGCATTCCTCTACTTGTTCTTGAAAAGAACACTCATTCTACTCAATCAAATTGCCTTCTTTTAGCTTTTTATTGTAGTTGTTTTTGGTTCTAGCACTTGTTTCACCTCTTCTTCCTAATTACCCTAGGCCTCCACTTGCCTAGAGTGAGCTTAGGAAGAAGATATTTCTATCTTTTAGATTTTAGTTAATCATTTGTAGGTGTTAGTTCTTTTCGCTACAATCTGCAGTTTGCCCTCGTCTTTTCAAAATACAAAAAAATTTACATATTGAAAAATATCAAAAAGAAAGTTGAGATCTATCTGTAAGCAAGAGGATTAATTTTACAATTTTTGCCTCCTTGGACGACCCTAGATACTCCCCTATCTAGGATATAAATTTAAAAGCGAAAGCGGATTCGCGTGTTACAACGACGTTAAAAACTCGCTTTTACAAATCACGCGTATTTCGTTATCAGAGCTCGAGTGGGAGGAGGAGCCATGCAAGGGGGAACCTATGCGAGGAAGATGCCGCTGCTGCGGTCGCAGCAGCCAAAGCTCGCGAGGAGAAGCCTCACGAGGCGTGCTGTGGAATCATCTTTCCATAGTATCAGACGTCTATAACGCTCTACAGACATCTGATAGAGCCGCAGGACATCCGGAGTTCACACTGGACATCTGACAGCACGCAGAGTGAGAGGCATGTACCCTGCACGAGCCTGCATGAATGTACGCCATATATATGTGTCGCATGTTTAAACCTGCGCATGCATGCGTAGGTACAGGGCTTTGGAAAGGCGCATGGTGTGCCCTTCAAGGCACTTTAGGATGTCTGGAGACTGTGTCAAACGTTTGACCTCTCTTCCAAACGATCGGGAGCAGTGGCAAACGTCCGACGACCCCCTCAGTATGCATGTTTTTGGCTAGTTCAGGACCCAAACGGAGTCGATTTTACACAAACGAAGTATCATTGGTTTCCGTTCGGATTTCTCTACATGTTAGTGCACCTATGCGATTTTGAACTCGATTGACATGATTGGTCAATGGTATAGGTCTCTAGTCTGTCGTGTTTACAGAGCCCGCGGAGACGACGGGATCTACTGTTCGAGCCCCTATTCCACCCGAATACCCTGGTAAAGCGGTCTTCTTTAACACTATGATTTAAATGATGAAAGTGCATGCTATATTAGAATGATCGGATTGAACCCTAGGATATGAAATGAACCTTAGGGCAGAAAAGAATAAATGTACATTACTTAAGCCACACTGTTATACTCTGAAATGCATGTTAAAGTCTTTACAGTTAGCAATTGAATAGTTAAGTGATGTGGTACTTGCTTCATTTATTAATCACAAGCTACCTGTTATATCATTAGGAACCGTAACATTAATACTGATATATGTTGTACATGAAATGAGATGAATACTGATGCACGAACTCTACGGGGAACTAGAAGAGAAATCGAATACTGTGATATGGAAATTCAGTGTGTGTGGAACATGTTTCCTACGGGCTAGTTGGTTATACGACTTTGGGTATGAAAAGTGAGCTGGCCCTCGTGTACGAGATACCAAGGAGAGCTACTGTCACTTTAATGTAGGGGGAGCTAGCCGCCCCTTGAGTTGGGACCCAGGGTTAGGAATGGCTCCCTACACTGACACTTGTTAGGCCCACTAGGCAAATCGGAATAACCGAGAGAGGGTACGCAAGCTAGTGAGGGGTGTGGCTCCTGTTCGATTCTGTGTTGTACATTTGGGCATACCCGCTAGCGAAAACAAATGATTGCGTGCCAGTGCGAGATAGCTACCCGTGCACTTATTACGCGTGTCGTACTCATCGCTATGTCGCGACCATGACCCTGGGGTGGTAGACTGAGTGTAGGACTTCCACGGGGTGCTCTCCCGGCCAGGAGAGTGCCACATGTACATCCTTCATTGTAGGGAAAATTGCATCAAGATCGTTCCCTTAGGGAACAAGTGAATTTGAGAAATGTTATGGACCCTTAATAGAGATTGAATCAGAAATGCATGAATGTTTAAACGGAAACAAATAATAATACATAACTGAAAATTTGATGGTTAATTAGCTGCTTGTTTCCTTTATGTTTAATTGCATGTAAATGACTTAATCACCACTCTACTCAGCATTAGCTAACCATAGATTTATATAACCGTGTTTAGGTCAAGGAGTTGAGCAGCCAGCGCCACCGGCTGCAGAGGATGCTAGGCCCAGCCGAACCCAGCCGTTGTATTTTTCTCTTTTCAGTTGCTGAGGCTTTTTGTTAATAGTGAGTACTTTTAGCATGTATTGCACATTTCTATTATATTTCTCTCTGTTTTGGTTGTGATGGCCATGTCTGTACTAGTACTTTTCCGCTTGTGGCATGTAATATCTTTGAGATATTCTGTTCTAGTTTCTTTGCTGTCTGTTATCTATTATTGTTTAGTTACAATGCATGTGTGGTTGCGGAATGTTTCTGCATCTGGTTATTTCTCGTTAAACGACTGGATCTTGGGATTTAGTCGAGGCTAGTCGATCTCGGGTTCTATAGGGAGCTGGGATCGGGTCGTAACACCATCACTGCCATCGATCACACAAGGGAGAGATAGGGTGTCACAAGGTGCGAGGGAATGAATAGGGCTTCGTCACCTCCAGCAGGATAAGGGCAGCAGGGGAAATTATGGGGCAAGCCCATCGTCCCCCCTAAGATTTGAGGCCTAATTCCGAGTTAAAAGTAACACAATGGAAAATGACCCAAGCAGAGCACAATGGCCCACATCCCTTTAAACAAACATGACCAAGGTTGATCCGAATTCTTGCCATAGTTAGTCTAAATGAGTTGGCAAGTTTAGATCAATGAAGTTAACTTGTACGAGGAGTGCTATCTCTTGTTTTATAACAAAAAAAAC
This sequence comes from Thalassia testudinum, assembly GCA_037157565.1. Taxonomy (NCBI): domain Eukaryota; kingdom Viridiplantae; phylum Streptophyta; class Magnoliopsida; order Alismatales; family Hydrocharitaceae; genus Thalassia; species Thalassia testudinum. The sequence goes on along the minus strand of JAZHRO010000036.1, from coordinate 137,086,103 downwards.
AATTCGATATCAAATAAATAATAAATAAACTATAACTTACTTTCTTGTAAATCAACTCATAAATCACATTAAATCTACTATGATCAATTATTCACCAAGTCCATCACTTGTTTAGCTAAACACTTCACAGAACATATACTACTAGGAAAGGTGTGTTTTGCGATGCTTTATTTGCGAAGATTTTTTAACTATCGCCAAAAAAGACATTAGGCGATGATTTCTTTTAAAACCATCACTAAATGTGAAATTGGGTCCCCCTCAGCCAAAGGTTTGTATGGGAAAGCATAGAGAATTCAAGACTATTAAATAACCATTGCCTTAATCATTTAACGGCGATTACAAAATTACGATTGCGAATTGTTGATGTTCCATGGGGAAGAACATGGAGCAAAAACTTTCATTGATTAGGTGACAATTATTGATTACATTGTCGCCAATTTCGAGTTAGAAGGTGCCACATGAAGTGCGAAGGGGAAATTTCCTACAATTGGCAACAATTACAAAATCGTCATCGAATAGGTTGGAAACGGTTTTTATTTACTATCGCAAAAAGCATTAGATATTTTGTGGAAGGTGCACGACGAAAATATGATTTTAATGAAATTAGTGACGATTTTTTAGTAACCGTCGCCAATAGTGGATTATTAGGGCAGCGATCCAGTCGATAGCCGTTCCTCTCCCTGTCCATGCGCCGTCTCCTTCTCGCCTCACCTTGCCACTACCCTCACCGTGCCTTCCTCGCTTCTCCTCGACCTCCCCGTTCCTCGATGCCTATCCTCCCCCTCCTCCTCTTGTCCTCCTTGCCTTCCTCCACTGCGCACCATAGGCCACCCTTGCCTCCTCCCCCTCCTCCACGCCCGACATCCCCCTCCCCCTGCAACCCCCCTCCTTCTCCACGAAACTTTTTTTTCTTGAAATTAATATATAACAATTTCTGTTAATTTGTTTAAATTGTGAGATGTAAATTGTTTAAGTGTTTATCATTAATTGATATTTATTGTTAATTGTTAAAATTTATCATTAATTGATATTTATCGTTAGTTGAATTGTGAGATGTTAATTTCATAATTGAGGTGAATTTGTAATTTTGTTTGTTAAATTGATGTTAGATGTTGATGTGAATGGATATGAGATAAGTTGATGTTTAAAATTTGCTATGTCAATTAAATGTAAATGTAATGCAAGATGTGCGGTGTGCTGCATGTTAAATTTGATTTATTTATAGTAGTTAAATGTGGGGTGTACCCACATCTTAAATTGCTTACTTTTATTCAAGTTAAATGTAGAGTGTGCCTATATATATATATATATATATATATATATATATATATATATATATATATATTATGATGTGTTTTTTGATATGTAGGATTGGAAAATGTTAATAGTATAGGGGAAATTCTGTCGAAATTTTTTGACTATGAGTTTAGGGTGGGGGTTTACAATCTAAATTTTGGATTTCAATTTTGTGCTATGAGATTTGAGTTTTGGGTTTAGATTTTGGATTTAGGATTGACGGTGTTGGGTTCATGGTTTAGGTTTTAGGGTGTTGGATTTATGCTTTTGGATTTGGGATTTTGGTTGGGTAGAGAGTTTATTGTTTAGGGCTTAAGAAATAGGACATAGGTTTTGGGATTTTGTTAATTTAGAGTATGTCTTTAGGTTTTAGGATTTGGTTTAGAGTTAGGCTTTAGGTTTTGGGATTTGGTTTAGACTTAGGGTTTAGGTTTTAGAATTTGGCTTAAAGTTTAGAATACAGGGTTAGGTTTTGGGTTTCAATTTTATGGTTTTGAGTTATGGTTTAAGGTTTTAGGGTTTAACAGTTATGATTTAGGGTTTAGGCTTTAAGTTTAGGTTTTGGGTTACGATTTTGAGAGGATGAGGAAGATAAAGAAAAGGATTGGTGGAGATAGAGTTATCAGTTAAATAAATAATTTAAAACTAAAATATTTTATATTATTTAGATACACACACTTAAACAAATTTAGAAGCACTTGATGACAAACAATAGGAATTCTATGTCCTAGGGTACATGTTATGGGAGAGATATAATTGTGTCAAAATATTTGCCCGTTCGAGACTTGTGATCACATTATACAGACAATGCGTTAGTGTATACATACCTCACATGCATGCATGATGCGTTGTTTTATAACATGCCAAAATCTTGAGCGTCCTTAGTTTGGTGAAGCCTCGAATTAAGGAGGGTCCTTGAAGATTTGATCACAACTTACGTGTTACTTGTTACATGTAACCATTGTTTGGTAAAATTTCAGTGACATCTCGTTGCTCTTCTCTAATATACTAACTAATTTTAGCTACATTCCTGAAGTGTCCTCAAATGAGAATTATTGAGAATGTAGTTAAGGTTAATCTTGAGAGGTATATTGGAGAAGTGTGAGATGCTGCCAAAATTTCTCTAGACACTAGTTGCATGTAACAAGTAACAATATGATCAAATATTCAAAAATGAGTTATTAAGTGAAATCATTTATCAAAATACACACATCATCTCTATTTTTCATTCCAACTTGGTTTACTTTAATTTACATTTTACGTTATCATGGATAAGTGGTGGATTGATTTGAGAAGTTTAGATTACACTCAATATAAGAGTGGAGTCCTTTCATTCTTGGATTAGGCCTTCCATGATGATAGGAAATAATACAGATGAAGAGAACATTTGGAGAAAATTTTTTGTCCATGTAGGAAGTGTTTCAATGGATTTGTCCAAGATTAAAATACTATGTTTGAGCATGTGATCTGTAACGGTTGGTGGTAGCATTACACGAAGTGGACAACACATGGAGAGGAATTGACATAGGAGGTCACAGGGAATACAATGAAAGTTGATGAGTCTAATGATGATGTCAAAGGTAATCAAAGTGACGAGATACTTCATGTGATGAAAATGACTAATGTTGAGATTAGGAATTAGGAAGAAACATTAAGAAGCTATAAGCAATTTTACAATGCAATGAAGGTAGTACAAAAGTCTATTGCTCCCAAAATCAGTTCTATAACTAGGTTGTCTTTCCTATTAAAATAATTTCAGATGAAAGTTATAAATAGAGCTACGACGAAATTAATATCAAAGGTGCTTCTGTTCATATGGGTGTTACATTCCCTTGTAATACGAATCGCATGGGAAGAACTAGCTTCTTCTGATTTCGGGATCCTCACAAGTAATGAAGTATACATGTGGGTGACGCAGCACAACAATCCACATGTTGTGCCTCCTCAAATACATCAAGCAACCCTCCACCAAGCAAGAGCCTCAAGTCCTCCAAGAGAAGGCCTACCATGACTTCAACAAGCACTAGTTGGATGTTTAGTACCCTTACTAAGCATCTGACTACAAGGCAGAGCAAGAAGCTTTAGTCCTGTAGATTAAAACCTGAAGACCATGCTTAAGTTGGACAACTAGGGGAGCTCCTAAATGTCTCCCTTGAGTAGGAGGACAAAGGGCTCAACGACTGGTTGTCTTGCTAGCTGTCTCCTTCCTTCTTTGGCTGGACGTCCCTCCTTATTGTAGGGTGTTCAGCTTCTTGTTGAAGCATTCCTATGCGTAGAAGCTTCAAGAAGAAAGGGAGGAAGGTGGTGGCTCTTGCTTGGTGGAGGGTGTGCACATCAAATAGAACCAATTAAAGTTTCCCTTTAGGTGTAGGGAGATATTTATATGGATCCTAAACCTTATCCTAATACGATAGGAACCCTTGGGTCTCCATCAAAAGGCTGGCATCTAATCCTACTTGATTTTTATAGGATTAACCCGTAACAACTTATGAAATGTTCACACATCACCCTTTTATTAATTCTCTCTACACAACCAATTTCCTGTGACCCCATAAGACCCTTTTGCTCTTCAACATCTCTATCTTTCCTTTGCAACTACCACAACATGTGCTTGCAAGTAGCTAGGTTTATTCCTAGACTCTAACGAAAGGCAAATAGTGTCAAGCAATCGGAACAAATAGAACCAATAGTGGTTTTCAAAATATGATTGGTGATTTTTAGTTTTGAAACTAAATATTATCAGTGATGTTTGCATTCAAACAAATATCACCAATGATTTTTGGAATATCATGGGTGATTTTTAGTTACAGGTGAAAATTGATCGAATCCATCCGACACATCATAAAATCGCACTATTATCGAATTTGAATCCCCAGCAACGATAATAAAAAATGATTGAATTCGTCCGACACATCATAAAATTGCACCATTATCAAGTTTGAATCCTTGACAATGGTGCTAACAAATGATGTACCATCTAGATCGCTTGTTAATTAAGGTTAATTAATCATGTTGTTGTATAATGTTGCAATCTAAACTAATGTCATTTTATTTATATATAATTTTTACTAATTTTATTCAAGGTATTCACCAGGAGACAGTTATTGACATACATCACTCTGTATTATCCAAAAATCATTTTTTATTCCAAAAATGTTAAGTTTAGTTACAAATGAATGAATAATGAATAAAAGAATCAAAAAATAAACTAATCTAAGCCAATTATATACAACATTGAATGAATTAATGTTAATAATAATACCTCAAAAATATATATAGGTATAAAGGCATTAAAAACCAATATAAGCTAATGTAGGTTAATTATGTATAATAATATCTAAGTAATGCTTTAATATGGGCACAAAAGGAATATACATACATATCTATATTACATATTATACTAACATATATCTACTATATACACTAACACATATAAACGTCACTGGAGAGCCTTAAAAATAATTATATACAAAATAGGGCAAAAAAAAAATATATATGTATATGTATATACACTACAACAAAAATGGTCAAGGTGACGAATATTTTATGAATATGACGACGAATAAATCGTCGTTATATAATCTGTTAACGAATAATTTATTCGTCGTCACATTCGTTGCTATACGAATTGTTGTTAAATTTACAACGAATAATATATTTGTTGGCAAATTCAAATAACAAATAAAACTAACACTAGAATCGTCATATACTTTAAATTTAACAACGGATGTTTTCATTATCCTTACTTTCTTTTAATAACGATTTTTTTCGTCCCATTGTTAAGAAGATGTCAATGATTAATTCGTCGCAATGTATGAAGAATACAAAAATTTATTAATCCTTTAAAACACTCATGATGTATCATACTTGTACTTTATTTTGATTACCTATAAATTGAGAAAATATTTTACAATATCCATCAAAATATTCCTTAGAAATTAAAGTTTTCAAAAAAAAACTTTATAGAAATTACACCTAAAACATTATGGATAGATTCCGTTGCAACATATATTTGAAGAGACAAAAAAAATTACTTTATTTCCATGATAAAGGAACTAAAAATAATTAAACCTTAAATTTGTCAAAAGTTCACTTTATTTCTATGGTAAGAAGCTTTGTCTTTAACAATATCTAAAATAATTAAAAATTGGATCAAATTTTCTCCCTAAAAGATGAACTACCCTATAATCTATATACCATTAAATCCATAAACTTTATTGCTTATACATTCAATATGAACTTTCAGAACACCATCAAGGGAAAGAATTCTAATCCACCAAACAGTGCAAACTCTTTAAAATTTGCATCAATTGCAAACTTAACATGATCTCCATAATCTTGCAAATAAAATAAATAAGTAAAGGTTGCATCACAAAATAACACATTAAAGTGAGATGCATAAATAAAACTGCAATATATTATATCAACATCACAAAATCTCCTACTATTAAAAGTCATTGTACACTAATAATAGAATCGACTACCATCCATTATTTCTTTCCACATATCTCATGGATTCTTTTTTTATTAAGTTTTGCATAAAAATGCAACTTCCAATTGTCTAATCTAAATTTCTTCTTACAAGTAGACAACTTGACAAGAATATTGCTTCAAGTGTTGCAAGCATAATCATTCATCCAACTATTAATATAACTTGTGAGGTACTTATTCCAATTTTTTTTCCATTCTTCTATTTAAGAATTAACCTTTAGTCAAGGTTTATTTGTAAATTGAATCAGATATTGAACTAATTGCATAGAATGAGATGACAAACACCCTATGTTACCTATTCTTTTGGAGCAAATCTATGTTACCTTTTCTTTTGGAGCAATTCTAAGTTTACAAGAAAATATGGATGCCAATAAGGGGATGTATAACTCATCAGAAGAAAGAAATTTTTTACCATTACATAGCTAAATCTTTAGTACATCAGGGATAACAATTAAAAATTTAATGTATGATTTAAATCTATTGAAAATTTGACAAAATTTCCCATTTTTATTTAATATTTTCCCTACAACTTATACTTGCAAGCTATAATTGTGCATTCATACCACAAAATAAATAAGTGGATACACCTTACAACCAAACCACAAGATGTTTTCATATAGCAAATCTTTGAAGTTTCATATATATTTATTTTCACTTTCTTTTGCTATAGTATATAAAGTTGAAGTTTTGATGCAAGTTAAATGCAAATGCAACTTTTCATTATGCATCAAACAAATACAAATAAGAGGTGATAAGTTGACCACAACTTGAAATTCAAATCAATAAAACAATTACCTGTGAAATAATGAAACTTGGTGACTGATAGATTGTAGGAAATTTAGAAAACACTCTCTTAAAGGTGGTTCAATGGTTTTGAGCAATGACAATAAGTTGCTGAGCTAACTGAGAATGGTGGTTTTTGACCATCCAGATCATGCAGGGATCGCTAGTGGCATCAGGGCTAGAGACCCTGATGCCAAAAATCAGGGTATTGACTTAAAAACTTATCATAATGAATATTGAAAAAAATCATTTTCACAAACCTCAAAAGACTTTTTTGAGCATACTCCAGTCATCATAATCTAGTGGGCACATTGTTCGATTATGAGCTATAGTGCCAAGCCAACTACTCAATATCCCAACCGCTTTGTCCACATGTTTAGTCAATTCATTACAATTTACACTCAACAACAACCTTGTGCCCATCAGGTAGTGACCACACATCTTTAGCATATGCAACTCATATTCTTAATTATTCTCACAATTCCACTTTCATCTATCAAATTACAAGTTCAATAATCAACGGTCATAGAACTAGATGGATTTTTTTATAAAATCAACTCATAAAACTACAAATTTTCATGCATGTCATCCCCAGAGTCTAGTATTGTTGGTTGCTCTTGTTCTCTCAGAATGTTAGTTGAATCGGATGATTCTTCATTGACTACTTTATCCTGTGATTGTGATTCAGATATATGACATCCATTGAAAGTTCTTGATCGAGCCATAGAGTATGCCTATAGTAAGTAGTATTTCAGACATTATAAAGTTAGTGGTAGTAATATTAACCATTTGAAATAAAAAGAAATGCATTAGGATGCTAATCATGTTAGAATCCATGTTCCAAACATTTTGAATCATCTAAAATTTGCAGGAAATGAGTGATATTCTTTACCGGATGTTGTATTGCTTACATGTAAATGATACCCAACATTATGGATTGATCGTCGATGAGTGTTGCAAGTAAATTACATGGGCCATACTTATTAAACATTGACAACACACACAAAAGAGAAAAGAAAGGAAAACTTGTGAATAATCTGGACTACACTTTCTGTAAAAGAATCTGACGGTTATAAGCAACACAATTCCTTTGAAACAAGAGGACCCTAGACCAACATTGGCAAGGTACATGTAGTTGCATCTTCAAATGAACAATCAATCCACCCGATGCCCATTCAAGGCCACACTACTCTTTCAAATGAGAGTGCAAAAAAAGGTGGCTTGCGTTTGCCAAGTCTGAAGCACAAAAGGCGCAAGAATTGCCATGTTAATTCCTGAGCCAATGTTGCCTCATAAACTCAGGTGAGCATCCCCTCTAGATAGAACCACACAAGGAGAATCAAATTACCAAAATCCTAGGGACAAATCTTTCAAAGAACTATTATAGCACAGGTAGGGGTAGGGACAAGCAACAAAAAACCATTATCTCGCTATCATCTCACTACATTGTCATGTCTAAAGCCTTTCATTCTTTCCTCAATTTCGATTCTTAGTAAAAGAAAATAGAAAGCAAAATCTTGATATTAGCCTGCCCTTATGGCAAGTGATTCGCAAAGTGCAAGCCATCCCATCATTTCTTTTCCTTTAGAGGTGCCATCCCAACATTTTTCAAATAGCCTAAAGACAAGATAGAGTCCACCATCCCTATACAGCATCCTCCATGCCCAAACAACAACTACCAATATAGGCATCCAGACCGAAGGCAAGAATGTGCAAGAAAATTAGGGGGACAAAATATCTATTCCAATCACAAAACTGCCAATAAGTGATTGTCTCTAAATAAAAACATAGGTAAGATGTGCAATATCCCACAAAATCAGGGCTAACTGATCAACTAAAAACTTGGTAGTTGGCACTAATAACATAAATCCCATTTGTCCACACAACAGGGCACAAGTCCCTTATCTACTTGGCCGTGTTACTCGAAAGCAAAAATAGAATAACTTGTACTCTCTAAACACAGCATGATTGTTGAGCATTAAACACAGCATTTATTTTCCTCAATAATGCAGAGCATCACTTCGCATGCAAAAGCAACTTAATACGTAAAAAATAGCATTAGACAAGTCACCTCAGTCCTCTTGAATTCTCTCTTTCTGGCTTCCTCCTTTAGGGCTTCAGGATCCATTAACATATCATTTGTTGCTGTTTGGAATTCCCTTTTTTCAACAGACGATGATATGACTTTAAGTTAATCTTCCTTATACATTTTTGCTTCATATCATGTCGAAAAAGAAGACTGCGCATTTTGGCTAACCAATTTTGATGATCTTTAACATCCTCCACTGAAATCTGTAAAAGGATCAGACAATACAAAAAGAAATCCAGAAAATTAGCCTAGAAAATATAAGATGACAACAAACCATAAATCCCCAATAATGAGTGTAGATCTGATAATTGTCTCTTCCCCTTGTTTATCTGTACTTAAGAAGGAAAGGAGATGCATCATCCAGAAATTTAAAGCAATCAAAATCTCCCCTAAAATTTTCAAAATGGAAAGAATTCAAAAGCAAAACCTGAATATAAAAAGGGCAATCAAGGTGGTGCATTATAAGAAAGACCGACTGCATAAAATTCAAATTGTTCATAAGTGTGGCTATACATGACATCCCAGGCATGAGACAAAGAGATTCGATTTCAAGGTGTATCTGTGATCCATGTCCTAGGCTGTTTGCTTACTTCTTGTTGATATGGCAAAGTTAATCCTTACGCCAAAGCAATGAGTATAAAGGATGCTACCTAGTAATACTTTTAGTCCTCAAGTTCAAGCTTGATATTGAGTTCAAGGCAGGATTGCTGCCATGAGTACTAACTAGAAGAGAAAGAGGGAGCAATTGAGTGCAATAGAAACATTATATTTGCCTCATTAAGCTCCAGTAACTTTTTACCATCCTCCCTGTGAGCCTCCACAATATTTGGATCACTCATCAAAGTAGCCATCTTCTTCTCAAACTCAGTCCTTGGTTCAAATGTACATGCAATGGATCCCACAGTAGAGAATCCCAAGTCCATGTCGTTCTTGAAGTAAATAGTGGGGGCCTCCCTTTTCCTCTTGACCAAAGGCTCCCACTTGGTAATATCCTTCTTCGAGTGCTCATAAGCCACCTTTCTCTCAAATTTCTCTCTCTACCTTCGGCAATGGTGGGTGTTAAGTCATGGGCTTCTTCTCTATCTGCTGCACTCTCTTTCCCAACTTCTCGTAACCACTTTTCCGATGAAGCGGGTCTAGCAGGTCATGGAAATTGATTGGCATCTTTCTCCCACCCATGTCGAATGCATTGTTTGTCAAATGTTCCTTCTTTTTAGTACCTGCAGGGAAGGGGGAGAAATATCTTCAAATCTGTTCCAATTGTTACCATTCCCAACTAGACAAAATTACGTACATACCAGTGAAGGCTCCAACGGGAATTCCTGTGATTCCCTCGAGCATTCTCCGGTGCTTGTCTCCATGCCCAACTTCCCCATCATCGCTCAACTTCTTCAAAGCTTCATTCTCTGAAGCCACATCTTCATCCTCGGATGGAACGTCTTCATCCTGCAACAGAATTAGACTTATAAGACTTTCTTCTTTTTCCCCCCTTGTGAGAGGGGAGAGGTAGGAATCACCATTCAATTAGATTCTCTGATGATAGATTTTTAAACAAGGCAGCATCTAAAATATCGTAATGTAAGGCAATGTCTCTGAACTCTCCTCCATCTGATCAACATCTTAATCGCACATGATATTCGAATAATGCAGTTACAATGGTGAGTGAGACGAGGAGAAGAGACCTCGAATTCCTCGGGGAGCTCGTACTCGAGTTTCTGGAGCTCATCAAATCGGCGATTCCACCTGGTCTCCTCCTCCTCCTCGAGAAAGAGGAAATACAATAAGTACATTGGATTTGTATTTCTCCTAAGTGCCCGTGAATAGATCAGATTATTATATTTTTAAACATAGATTGATTTTATAATTTTGCTAATGTTGTATAACTATCATTTGATTCAACAAAAACATCACCAAATACTAATGCTATGAAGATGGTAAAACATCACCAAATACTAATGCCATCCCACTTGATTAAACACACACGTTTGCCAACACCGACATCCAATTTCGCATACTCTTCCGAGAGCACCACGGCAATCATCTTGTCATCATCCGTGTCCTGACTGCTCAATGAAGCAAAGCTAGAAGATTTGCCTTCACCATGATTGTGAGTCATGATTCAAGATCACAATGGACACTCTCTACTGCAAGAGATTAAATTCAAAGTTCCAGAAATTTTTAAAAAGAAGAAGAAAAAGAAAAAGAGCATCTATCCTTCACTCTAAGAAATATGCAATTTCCCATTCTGCATATGCAAGTAAACTCATCGACAGCTATGCAAGAACTTCATCTAACTAGATTATTTCCTGTAATTAATCTGTCGACAAAGAAGCTTCTGGTGAGGAAACATCAAATAACATACTTATTACATCAGCTCCATTATTGCCTATCAAGGAAAAAACTAAACAACAGCCAAAGCTTCCACCACCTAATTAGACTAAATAGCGAGATTCCACAAAAATATCTTAACTTTTCCCATTTAAATATTCACAACTACACAGAAGACTCAGAAGCTGAAATCTCCCTTCCTTCCCTTTCCTTCAACCAAAAAAAAACTCGAATCTCACATCTCGACAAGTCGTCTCCTCACGATCTCCACCATTTCCCCTGTAGAATCGTCTCCTCCCCCAATCCAAATGATCTGATCAAGGAGAATCGATGGAATCTAGATCCAAAATTGGTAATAGCATCCCCCACACAAGATCCTTAACGCCAAATCACAAGCAACAAACATCAAAACGATGATAATGATAGGAAGTATCTTACAACAAGAGGTGATCGTGGTCGGAGCAACATTGGTAGCTTACACCCCCCCTAGGGGATCAATCGACCAGTGCTAATGTGTGGGAGGAGAGGTGAGCTGAAGAGGATACGGAGAGAGGGGAGGAGGGAGCCACATCCTCTCCTTGTACTGTGGGGAGAAAGAGAGAGAGAGATCAGCGGTGGCAATCTAGGGATCCGAGAGCGAGGAACGGCGGTGGGAGCGATCGGCGTTATTTAGGGATTCGAGAGCGAGGAGCTATGATGGCGGGAGCGATTGGCAGTGACAATCTAGGGATCGGAGCATGTGAGAGATGGGGACGGTGGATCGGAGCACACGAACTAGGGATTGGAGCGGCGGTCGAGGGATTGGTCGAGGACCTCGAGTGACCGGGTGGGGTAGTTGGGGGGTGAGATGGGTTTGGAGTACTGGTGGGGGGGGGGAATATGTATGGATGGTCACTAGTAGAAAAAACACTGTTCGCGACTGATATTTTCAACCGTTTAAGTAATGGTCGAGAATAAATGTATTATCGACCGTTTTAAACATAGCAGTTGTCAAAAGTCCTATCATTAGCTTTCTCATCTGTAAAACAGTTGGGGTGGATGCGACCATTCTCGATTGTTTATAACGGTCGATAATAAAAATTTACTCAAATGTCGTTATATAAATGGTCGATGATAATGACATCGTTGACGGTTGAATACATAACAATCGAGAAAGTCAAGTATGAAATTAATGCGCTGGTTGAGACCATTATCGACCGTTTATAATGGTCAATAACAAAAGAATCATCGACCGTTAAATATATAACGGTCGAGAAAATTCAAGCATAATTAAGACATCTGGTTGAGATTATTTTCGACTATTTATAACAGTCGACAATAATAATATAGTCAATGGTTTCCATTTTAACGGTTGAGGATATTCTCATCGAAAATCGTGGTGGTAAAAAGATATTTTTTGAATGCATTCCTCAACCGTTCAGTCTACAACGATCTAGAAAATACAGACAAAAATACCAGCGCGACCCCGACTCCTTCCCCTTCCTTTCTTCGGTTGAAATGACTTGCTGCCTTTTTGGGTTGTTTAAGACGTCTGGATTTGCCGTCAGATGTCTGTCCAGACATCTAGACGGAGTGTTGGACGTCTAAAAATAGAAGAACCGTACCTTCTTTCTTTTCTGCGTGCGCACTGCATGCGCACTCACCTCTCTCTCCTCACCCCAAACCCTAAACCTCTTCTATTTAAACCCCCACTTCCCCCACACCACTCCATCCATCCATCTCCACCAACCACCACTTCCGTCCTCCACCTTCCTCCCTTCCCTCCAGCATAGTCAGAGGAGAGGACAAAGAGAGAGAGAGAGACGGGATGCTAAGGAGGACGAGAGGGGAGCGAGAGCGTGGGAGGAGCTCGTGAGAGAGAAGTGGGAGCTCGGAGGAGCTCATGCAGGGGGAGTCGAGGGCACAGGGGAGGAGGAGCTTGCGAGTAGGAGCCATGGCCTCCTGCAGCCGTTGGAGGCACAGCTGCAGCTCCTGCGAGCACGCTTGCGGAGGAGGAGCTTGCGAGCAGGCGCCATGGCCTCCTGCAGCCGTTGGAGGAGGCAGCTCGCGGGAGAAGTTCTGCATACTGGATATTTTCCAGTATCAGATGTCTGGAGCATCTCCCAGATGTCTGAAGTAGCAGAAGGACGTCCGAAGCTGAAGTCGGATGTCTGAAAGCACGCGCAGTGCTAAGGTACGTGCTTTTGTGCGGTTACGGCCATGCAGGCCTCACCGCAGAGTTTGTTTGGCCTTTTCTGATGGTCTGCACGGACGTACGTAGGGGGTAGGCCATTGGAAAGGCGCGGGGTGCACCCTTCGAGGTGCTTTTGGACGTCTAGACACATCGCCAGACGTCTGACTGTACCTCCGGACGACCAGAAGAAGAGTCCGACGCCTGGAATTCACCTTTAACGATCGCGGGTAAGTGTTGATGTCTTTTAAGACGTATGAGATTAGACCCAAACATCTAATTTTGGACAGTGTGAGTGTTTTTGGCCCGTTTAAGGCCTAAACGGAATTGGATTTCCGCAAACGAAGTACCGTTATTTTTCGCTTGAGTTTCTCTACGAGCTAGTGTCACTTGTATGCGATTTTGAACTCGTTTGATGTGGTTGGTCAATTGTATAGGTCTCTAGCCAGTCGAGTATGCTGGAGCTGCGGAGGTGACGGGATTTGCAATCCGAGCCCCCATTCCTCCCGTGTTTGCCAGTAGAGTGGTTTACATTAATATTATGATTTAAATAAATGAACTGTTTAGAATAACTTGAATGAATCCTAGGATGAGAATGAACCCTAGGGCAGAAACAGATGGTTAAGCTATACTGTATACTTGGGAAATATGTAGAACCCTAGGATGAGAATGAACCCTATGGCAGAAATAGATGTTGAGTTATACTGTATACTTGAGATGCCTGTCAAAACTCTAAATGCTAGCAAATGTACTGGTTGCTTAATATGATGCCTTGTCAGTTAGAAAATCACGAGTTGCCTATTTTAAAGAATGGAACCAGAAACGTGAATAGTGAAATCTAAAAGTCTGGAATATGAAACGAAAGAGATATCAACATGAATCCCACGGGGAATTAGGAGGAGGACTCCTGTAGATGGGAAGTGATTTGGCCCTTGTGTACGCGGTACCAGGGAGGGCCACTATCCCTTTAGTGTAGAGGGGTACTAGCCGCCTGTTGGGATGAGCCCTGAGGTCAGGCCTAGAAACTCTACACAGACTCTATTTGGCCCTCGTATATGTGGTACCGAGGTGAGCTACTTAGTGTAAGGAGGGAGTTAGCTGCCCCAGGGGGCCCAGGGATAGACTAGCCGCCCTACACCGACTCTTGTTAGGCCCACTGGGCAAACCGGGATAGTCGGACAAGGGTACGCGGACTGTGGAGGGGCGAGACCCCTGTTCTGTTCTGAGGGGCGAGACCCCTGTTCTGAGAGGGAAGGCCCTGTACTGTTCCGTGCTGTACCTTTAGGCATACTCGTTAGTAGAAATGACTGACCATGTGCCAGTGCGAGATAGCTACCCGTTATCACCAGTGCCGTAGTCACTGCTACGTCGCGACCGTGACCTCAGGGTGGTTAACTGGGTGTAGGACTACCACGGGGGACACTCCCGACCAGGAGAGCACCACGAGTACCTCTTACATCATGGAAAAGACTGCAATCAAGATCGTTTTCGCGAGGAATAGGCCAGATCAAGAAATGATCTAAGTGAATAAAGGAATAACAAATTAGAAGCACTTGGTTGAACTAAATGAAAATGGATAGTTGTTTAATTGCATAAATTAATTGCTTGCCTTAATTACATGTAAATGGCTAAATTACCACTCTACTCAACGTTTGCTGACTCCGAAAACTTTATAACCTTGTTCAGGTCAAGGAGTTGAGAGGCCAGCACCATCAGCTGCAGAGGGAGCTGGACCCAGTCAAGCCCAACCTTAGTTGTGTTTCTTACTGTTTTCCTTAGCTCCTATTATAGTAGTGAGTATTTTTGTTCTATGCATTACTGTTTCAGTACTTTCAGCTGTACTTTTCTCTATCATAATTGTGATGGCCTGTAATATTGATAGACTATTTCACCCTATTCCTCTTATTGTCTTTTGAGTTATTTCTACTTAGTTACATTGTATATGTGGTTGTGATTTATTTCCTGCTTTTGGTTATTTCTCGTTGGACGACTAGGTCTTGGGATTAGTCAAGGCGAACTGGTCTTGGGTTTTGTAGGGATCTGGGATCAGGTCATAACAAGATGGTATCAGAGCAAGGTCCTCTCGAGAAATTAACCAATTGGTTTGAGAACTGGTCACCCACATGCATGTAACTTAGATAACCATCACAACGTATCGCTTTGATCTTCATTTCGAGTCTTATCTCTTGATGTAATTTGTTATCATGGATAGTTCCTGCTCTTTTTCCTATCTCCTTGTAGGAGATGCCTCGTCGTGGAGTTCTCAAGGCAGGCCGCAGACGTGGCCATGGGCGGGGTCGAAGGGGTGGATGTACCGAACCTGAGGCACCAGCTGACTCACCTCTCCTAGGCATTCAGGCCCAGGATCTCGCCCAGATAATCCGAGTTATCGTACGAGAGGAGCTCTAGCAGCCTCCTCGGCTACCCCTTCCAGAGGACGTGGAAGGAGAGTCCTCCATGGGGCAGGGGAACCGCCGCAGCACCATACGAGCTAGAGGGGGTGATCCTCCACCGCCCCCACCACTCTCAGACACTTCTGAGCATGAACTCTCCTTGCCTGGAGGCGTACCTGTTCCACCGTTACAGCTCCACCATGAGCTTTTTAGCCAATTTTGGAAGCTGAAGCCCCTCTCCTTCAAGGGGGATGAGAGCCCATCTGAGGCAGAGGATTGGTTGGAGCAGATAGAGAAGGTGTTCAACACCCTCCGCCCTCCTGCAGAATGCCGCATAGCCTTTGCCACATATCAGCTTGAGAGCGCAGCCCATAGGTAGTGGAGGGCAATCAGAGGCCAAGAGGGGAGAGAGCCGATGTGGGACCAATTCGTGGCTCTCTTCTGCGAGCAGTATTTCCCGCAAACCTGGAAAGACCAGAGGAGGTGGGAGTTCCACACTCTCCGTCAGGGGGTAATGACAGTTAGCACGTATCGCACGCATTTCCTGGAGCTATCACGCTTCATCCCGACAGCTGTGTCTACTGAGGAGGAGCGCTTGTAGAGGTTTACTAAGGAGCTCCAACATGTGATTCGGGGGTATGTGAAATCCCTGAAGTTGCCCACTTTTTCTCGTGTGGTTGAGGTGGCCATGACTTATAAGGAGACCAACCCAGCTGCGCGAGACACTGACGCAGATGGAAGAGGCCCTACCAACCCGAGTACTCACAGGGCCATCAGGAGAAGAGGCATACAGTGGTTGCAGGAGAGCAGTCTCATTCTGTGGGGCCACCAGTGGCCTTTGGGAGTCTCAAACAGGGACCAACTGCCAGCACCAGACCCCCGCCCAGCCACCAGCAGAGACCGACTGAGGGAGGAGGCTGTGTTCCTCTCTGCTACCAGTGTGGCCAGCCGGGCTACATCAGAAGGAACTGCCCATCTAGGGCCGGAGCACAGTAGATGATCCCTACACCGAGTGTTGGAGGCCGAGGTAGCAACCGCGGTCACCAGGCACGTGGGGAGGACAACAGTCACGAGGAGGGTACCGGCCAGCTGCTGCTCGCCTAACAGCGTGGCCGCTTCATCTTCACCTAGGTCTAAGGGGTGCATTAATGCTCTAACACATAGAGATTCCAGGGCTCCAGGTTCTATGGTGTCAAGTATGGTTACTGTTTCTGGCAGATTAGTCTATGTTTTTTTTTATTCTGGTGCCACACATTCCTTTGTCTCCTCGAGTTTTGCCGTCAATTTGGGATCAGGTTGTATACCGTTAGAGGTTTCGTTCCTAATTAGAGGGCCAGGTGGACAGTTGTTCGTAGCAGAGGAGGTCTTTACAGACTGCAAGGTCACTATAGGGGACACAGTCTTCCCGCCAACCTGATTGTGATCCTGATGGAGGACTTTGGTGTGATTCTAGGGATGAACTAGCTGTCTGCGTATCACGCCTTAGTGGACTATTTTGGGAGGAAGATCGTCTTCTCCATACCAGAGTTGCCTCCCTTTGAGTTTCACGGCCATCCAGTGGACGGAGGCTTTAGGTGCATCTCTACGCTTCGGGCAGCGAAGCTTTTGGGCCAAGGGTGTGAGGGCTTCTTGGCTTGTGTTGTAGCAGAGCCTTGCCCTGTGGCCGACTTTCAAAGTATTCTGCTTTGTGAGTATCCTAATGTTTTCCTAGAGGAGTTGCCAGGACTACCGCCTGAGCGTGAGATCGAGTTTGAGATCTCACTAGTACCGGGGACCAGCCCCATTTCTACTGCACCTTACAGGATGGCACCGCTTGAGCTGCGAGAGCTCAAGTCACAGTTACAGGACCTGTTGGAGAAGGGCCTTGTGAGGTCCAGTACATCCCCTTGGGGAGCCCCCATGTTGTTTGTGAAGAAGGACGGTATCCTGTGACTTTGTGTCGACTACCAACAGCTGAATCGGGTGACCGTCAAGAAGAAGTACCCGCTGCCTTGTATCGACGACCTCTTTGACCAATTGAGAGATGCCACAGTGTTCTCTAAGATAGATCTGAGATCAGGTTACCACCAGTTGAGAATCAAGGAGACTGAGGTCTCCAAGACAGCTTTCCGTACACGGTACGGCCACTACGAGTTCTTGGTCATGCCGTTCAGGCTGACCAACGCCCCTGCTGCTTTCATGGACATGATGAATCGTGTTTTCAGACTGTATTTGGATCAGTTTGTGGTGGTGTTCATCGACGACGTCCTAGTCTACTCACGGAATCAGGCACAGCATGGACAGCATTTATGCATGTACCTGGATACCATGAGATGACGCAGGCTGTATACCAAGTACAACAAGTGCGAGTTTAGGCTAAGACAAGTGACTTTCTTGGGCCACGTGATATTGGGAGATAGATTGGCTGTGGATCCAATCAAGGTTGATGCCGTGCTCAAGTCTGAGAGACAACGCACAGAGACAGAGGTACACAGTTTCCTGGGACAGGCAGGATACTATCGGCGGTTTATCAGAGGGTTCTCTCAAATCGCACGTCCTATGACTCAGCTGACCCGGAAGGACGTGCCCTTTTCCTAGACCAACGAGTACGAGGCGTGTTTTTAGGAGTTGTAGGAGAGACTGACTTCAGCTCATGTACTTACCATTCCAGACAGTAGTGGCAGGTTCGTGGTTTACACCGACGCATCATTGCAGGGGTTGGGTGGTGTGCTCATGCAGAGGGGTCACGTTGTCGGTTACGCTTCGGGGCAACTGAAGCCCCATGAGCATAATTACCCCACCCATGACTTAGAGTTGGCAGCAGTTGTCTTCTCGCTGAAGACATGGAGGCACTACCTGTATGGTGAGACATTCGAGATCTTTGACGTGCTACAGATGCATTTGTTTAAAAGGATCGTTGTAGTTTGCGTTCGTAACATCGATTTTAAATGAAGAAACGGACGTGAGTTCGAGTGAAACTCAAAGAGGCCAGAAAATCAGATTTTTCTTGTCACTTAGTGTTACGGAAATAACGGGTTTTGCTTGCGAGAAAACATGAGAGAAAAGCAAGAGAAAGAGAGAGAGAGAGAGTAGGGTTAGAATTCTTTTTATCGCAACATTCAAGCAATACAAGATTAAGGAAAACTCACGAAAAATAGAGACAATAGCTACAGAAGGAACATCGCCATTTAATCATGCAACTTTAAGTTTTACAAATACAAGACTAGCTAAATGCTTAAGCGCAAGTAAAATAAAGCTAAGCTGGAAAGAGAGAGAAAGAGGAGACGACAAGGCAGCCACGGCGGTGAAGGTTGGCTCCGTCGGCGGCTCGTCGACTCCGGTGCTTATAAAAGAGTGCTAAAGGTGGCCAGGAGTAGGGTGGAACACTTGCAAGGGTATTCAATGCCTTTTATGGGTGGTTGGAAGGGGTTTAAATAGGAAGAAGGGCTTTCCTAATGAAGATGGGGATTTAGCGACGTGCGAGACGTCGCTAAAACCTTTCCCAAAACATCGGTGAAGACCTCTGCCCAACGGTCGCGCACCCGTGCTGTGCTTCCTCTCGTGCGCAATCCCCGTGGTTGCCTTGAGGGTCGTCCGATCGGAGATCGGACGGCTGAGATCTTGCAGAGGGCACGCTCGCGAATTGCTGTTGTGGCACGCGCTGTTCACATGTCATCACTCGCATTTGGGCGAACACTCCTGACTGCACCGCGTGGCTATCCTACTGTGGGCTAAAACTTCTTAAGCCGATAAAGGGAGCTCTGATGTCGGATTTGGCTAATTTCGAGTACGTTGGACTCCGTTCGTCGCTCTGAATTCATCCGTGCGGTCTGCTTACTCATCCAATGCTTGTTTTGACATGAACTTGTGCAAACGGCCATTAATACTGGTTTATAAGCAATCTTCACATGCGATGTATGCAATGCTCCCATGCCCCTTTCATGATGTGCTATTCATGTATATTATCTTTAAGACCGACCCCGTTTGGCAAAATTATCATCGTAAAATGTAATGTATCATACCCCCATTCTTACTCCTTGCTAGTCCCTAGCAAGGTTCATTTTAGCCACTACTCTTAGTCAGAAATCAAGAAGTAATTACTTAGACATTTTGTTACTTGTCAACAGGAGGAAATATACTAAGATCTTGATCTACAGAGACTAAACAGCGCCTGAGTGTCTGCTAAAATTTGAATTGCCTGAATCCTCGCTTTAAGGCATGTATATATTTTTTTCTTTTCATCTTTTCTAATTTTAGATATTTGGAGTGGAGTTGAGAGTGTGTTGGCAACTCTTTACGGTTACCCAACCCACCTAGAACTTGGAAAAGACTCTAAGTGCTAAGCATCTTGGTGTGAAGATCGTGATAGACTCACTCAACAGTAATTCAGACAGACTTCGGGTTTCTACACCCCTAAGTGATCGGGAAAGGAAGTGTTTTGCCTGAAGGTGTATCTGTCTGATCGGTAGCTTTCTCCCTACTTTTTTTCTACTTGGGGTCAACACAAGGATTTTTCCAGTGTATATCTCCCCGGATTGCTCTACTTCTCCGCTTCTTCCTTAAGTGTTTTGGGTCTTTTTGTGCATTTAATGAGCTGGGTTCTGGACAACCGAACAATGGGCTATTACCCACGATTACTTGCCAGCCATACTCGTGCGGTGAAGTGTGTTTTATTTTGTTCTTTTTTTCTTCTATCTTTTTTTTTCTTTTTTTTTCTAGTAGGTGGCTTCCCTGATCTCAAATTTACCTAGAGGCAATAAAAAGAAGGTGGTCCTGTGGCTGGGCTCTGGACAACTAGCTAATGGGCTGTTACCTACGACAACTTGCCAGCCATACCTCCCTAGAAGGTTCATTAGCTACCCAATTTCTGTCAGAATCTCCAAGGAGTGAGTCAGTGCAAAAATGTGTGCAGATGCTTAGACTAAAAGTCTCTCTGAGTTAGAGGGTGAGTTGATACGTCGTATACTTATCACCTTATTTTATTGGTGGATTAGAATAAATTAAGGTTGCAAGAATTTGAAGTTAAATCCATATTTTAACGAACACCAGGGCTGATTAAGCCTGAAGGCCTGAAAAGTCTAAGTGTTCAGGTTCTTTTCGTATTATTTCCTATTGTTGACAAGTTCCTAATGCCTAGGTTTTTCCTCCTAAATTCAATTTTTTTCCTTTTTTTATTTTATTCAGATTGATGGACTCAGAATCATGCAAATTACCACTCCCCCCATGCTTAAGTTGGACAATGTCCTCTTTGACAAATACATGGATGCAACAGGGGTTCAAAAAGATATGACCTGAGTGAAGTAAAATACTTAATCAGTCTAAATCTTCTGGGTTGCCTCCTAGGAAGCGCTGAGTTTAATGCCTTCAGCTGGGCGATGCTTCGTGTCATCCCTCAATGTGGGTGACAACCTCCTTTGGGGGAACTTGGGTGAGGAAGTGTTTCAATCTCTAACCATTGACTGTGAAAGTATGCGCAGTGTTCGAATCTACAATTTCAATCACCCCATTGGAGTAGGGCTTGACTACCATAAACGGTCCTGTCCACTTGGACCTGAGCTTTCTAGGAAAGAGTTTTAGTCGGGCGTCAAAAAGACAGACTTGCTGGTTAGGCTCAAAGGTCTTTCTATGGAAGAATCGGTCGTGGACGGCTTTCATTTTCTCCTTGTATAACCGACTATTCTCAAAAGCATCTCGACGAATCTCCTCGAGCTCGGAGAGTTGGAGCGTCCTCTACTCACCAGCTAACTGGGAATCCATGTTACATTGCTTAACAGCCCAGTAAGCTTGGTGTTCCAACTCGACAGGAAGGTGGCAAGCTTTGCCAAAGACCAGGCGATAAGGTGACATGCCTATCGGGGTCTTGAAAGTGATCCGGTATGCCCATAGGGCATCATCCAGTCATGAGGACCAGTCCTTCCTGTTAGGTCTCACGGTCTTTTGTAAAATGTTCTTGATCTACCTATTTGAGACCTTGGTCTGGCCATTCATTTGCAGATGATACGAGGTGGCAATGAGGTGAGTAACCTCATATTTTCTGAGTATGGCATGAAATTGGGTGTGGATAAAATGACTTCCACCATCATTGATCATGGCCTTTGGTATTCCAAACCGAGAAAAGATGTTTTGCTTAACAAAGTCCATAACAGCCTTAGGATCTCATCGGCGAGTGGCGACGGCTTCAATCCATTTGGACACATAGTCTACAGAGACTAAGATATACTCAAAGCCGTTGGATGGTGGAAAGGGGCTCATAAAATCAATACCCCAAATGTCAAAGATTTCGACGATCAGAATTGGCTGGAGGGGCATCATAACTTTTCTGGTCATGGTCCCCAGAGTCTGGCAGCAAGAGAAAGTCTTAGCAAAGTTGTGGGCATCCTTAAATAAGGAAGCCCAGTAAAATCCGGACTGCAGAACCTTTGCAGTCGTTTTCTTTCCTGAGAAGTGGCCACCACAAGCTTAGTCATGACAAAGAGATAGCATACTCTGAACTTCATCCTCCGGGATACACCTCATGATGATCTGGTTAGCACAGAGGCGAAACAACATGGTATCATCCCAGAAATAGTGCTTGGCTTCAGCCAAGAACTTATCCCGTTGCTATCTGGACCAGTTGTGCAGGGTCTGTCCTACAACCAGGTAGTTGACATAGTCAGCATACCAAGGTTGTTTCCTGTCTTGCACAGCCAAAATTTGTTCATCGGGAAAGGTGTTAAATAAGGGCAAGGAAGGCCCAATGTGGTATGGGTGGCGTCTGGATAGGTGATCGGCCACAACATTCTTTGACCCGGCCTTGTCGCGGATTTCCAGGTCAAATTCCTACAAGAGTAGGATCCATCCGATGAACCTAGGTTTAGTGTCTTTCTTGGCCAACAAATGCCGGATGGCCGAGTAGTCTGTATAAATGGTCACGGGGGATCCTAGAAGATAAGATCGGAACTTTTCGAGTCCAAAAACTACGGTGAGCAGTTCTTTCTCTGTGACCATATAATTCCGTTGGGCCTCGTCCAACGTCTTGCTCACATAGTAGATCACCACAGGTTTCTTGTCTTGTCTTTGTCCTGGGACTGCTCCTATGGCAAAATCTGATGCATCACACATGATCTCAAAATCCTGGGACCAGTCCAGGGGCTGAAGTACGGGTGCGGTGGAGACTAAGCCCCTGAGGGTGTGGTAAGCCTGGATGCAATCAGAGGTCATGTGGAATAGGGCATCATTGGCCTGAAGGTCGGTCAAGGATTTGGAGAGCTTGGAGAAGTCTTTGATGAACCTTCGGTAGAAGCCAACGTGTCCAAGGAACGAGCGGATTTGCCAGACCGAGGTAGGTGGGGGAAGTTTGGAAATCAAATCAACTTTAGCTCGATCCACCTCAATGCCCCTATGTGAGACGATGTGATCGAGGACTATTCCTTCTTGAACCATGAAATGGCTCTTTTCCCAGCTTAATACCAAATTAACCTCGATACATCGTTTCAGGATTTTCTCCATGTTGCTCAAATAGTGGTTGAATGAATTCCCAAACACTAAGAAATCATCCATAATGACCTCCAAGTATTCACCCACCATCTCTGAAAAGATGGCTAGCATGCAGCGCTGAAAGGTGGTGGGTGCGTTGCATAACCTGAACAGCATACGATGTAATGCAAACGTGCCGTACGGGCAAGTGAATGTGATCATCTCTTGATCTTCAGGAGCAATTGCGACTTGGTTATATCCTGAATATCATCCAGGAAGCAAAAATACTTTTGCCCTACCAATCGTTCAAGAATCTGGTCGATGAATGGCAGGGGGAAATGATCTTTCTTGGTCACCTCATTGAGCTTCCTATAATCAGTACACACCCGCCATGCGGTGGTGGTGCAGTGAGGATGGATTCGCCATGCTCATTGGTGACAACGGTGAGTCCGGCTTTCTTTGGAATCACTTGAGTGGGGCTCACCCAAGGGCTATCGGAGATGGGATAGTTGATGTCAGCGTCAAGCCATTTGATAATTTCCTTCTTAACGACCTCCCGCATATTTGGGTTTAATCGTCTCTGCATCTGACGGGAGGATCACGCCCCATCTTCTAGGTAAATCTTGTGGGTACAATAGGTGGGGCTAATTCATCTCAAGTCTGAAATAGTCCAGCCAATGGCAGCTCTATGTTCTGATAGGGTCGTGGTCAATCTATGTTCTTGATCCTTGGTTAGGTTGGCGTTGATAATTATTGAGAAGGACGGGTCAGGTCCCAGGAAGACATACTTGAGATTCTCAAGTAGCAGTTTTAGTTCAGGTGTGGGTGAAACAATGTTTGATGGAAAGGGGAAAGGCAAGAGTTGATCAACATCAATCTCCTCGAATGGTGTTGGTTGATGGTAATCAGCCCTACAAAGGTCCATGTGCATAGATGGTGACGGGTCAGAACAATTGTTACAAGGTTGGTAGTCCGAGACATAACTAAGGGTGAGGCATTCCTCGACCAAAGGCTCCACGGGATCGTATTCCTTGATACAGTCGCAATCAAAAGACTTGGTCACTCGGAAGATATCCAACTGCACCTTCTTGTCTCCGAAGGCGATTTCCATACATCCCGTGCCACAATCGATGTTTGCCTTAGCCGTTGCTAAGAAAGGTCTACCTAGGATGATGGGTGTGTTCTGTAGTTATTCAGGGACTTCCATGTTGAGCACCAAGAAGTCGACCGAGAAATAGAAGTCCTTGACCTAAACAATCACGTCCTCGACAACCCCCTTCGGGGTCTTCACAGATCTATCGGCCAACTGGATGGTCACAGGTGTGGGCATCAACTCTCCAAATCCAAATTGGTGGTACAGGGTTGTCGGAATCAGATTGATGGAAGCACCTAAGTCCAAGAGCGCTCTATTAAATGTCATGTCCCTGATATTGCAGGATATCAGGGATGCTCCTGGGTGAGTTCGTTTGAGCGAAAGGTTGCTCAATATCACGGAACTCACTTGCTCTGAGAGCACAACCTTCCTAGGTGCTTGAGGTCGTGGCTTACACTTTGGTGTACAGGCATCCTTCAGGAACTTGGCGTAAGCCGGAATGTGTTTGACGGCTTCGAGTAGCGGAATATTAATCTAAACCTACTTAAAGATCTCCAAAATCTCCTTAGTCTCCATAACACTTTTCTTTTTGTTGATCGTCTCTAAGGCCTCGGGATATGGTGTCTGAATGTGAATAGGGTTTATTTCTGGGTCCTTGGGTTTTTCTTGTTCCTCTTCAGAGTCGGCATTTCAGGGGTGAAGTCACGGGAGGAGTCAACCATTTGGGATCCTGGGTTTTGGTGCCACTTCTCAAGATTACCGCATTTGCAAAGGCATTGGGACCATGGGTTGATCCTTGAGAAGAAGAGGAAGAAGAAGCACCAAACCCACGGAGTGTTTGTACGGCTGGGTGAACCATGTGGGCCTGCCCGAGATTTCCTTGGAACCCTTGCGAATTGGAGCCTCTGTTAATCACATTTCGCGGGTTCAGTTGTGGCTGAGGAGGGATCCTTGTTGTTTACAATCCAACAGCTGGCTTAATTGTCCCTTCACTAAAGCCATTTCCTCCTGGTGTTTTTGGTTCATTTCAGCAATCATTTCTATCAGGGTGTCCATTTGGTTTTGTGGGGGAGGGGCCGCCCTATTCGGATAATAGGGGGGTCTAACCGGTGGTCCTTGCTGATAGGAGGGCAGGTTTAGCTGCTGGTTTGGCTTGGGGTGGTTCTGAAATTGAGGCGGTTTCTGGTTTGTCTAAGCAAAGTTTGGGTGATTACGCCAGCCGGCGTTGTAGGTGTTGGAGAAAGGGTTAGGTCTGGAATAACCTTGGATAGCCTGTACATCTTCAATGATAGCAGATGTCGAGGGGGAGGGAAGAGAGTAATCAAGGGTTGAGGGAGCAAAGGTCTCTCCCTGGAATGTGGATAGGGGTTGTTCTAGGTTCGTCTGGCTTAGTGGCTGGACCAGGTCAACATTGTAAGCTCCCTTTGCCAGGGAGAGGGCTGTAGCGGGTTCCTAGTCTAGTTCGGTAGTTCATCTATCTTTCTATCTACTAATTCCACTTGATCCAATTTCTTAGCAATGATATCCATGTCAATCGTTCTAGAATTTGCTTGTACCTCATAGATCCCACCACGGGGTTGACTGGATCAACTAAACTGGGTCATGGAGGCATTGTTGAGTGAATTTTCACTCATAGACTCGAAGAGCTCAAACATTCTCTCCTCGTCTTTGTTCAGGAAGTTTCCCCCGCATGAGGCATTAACGGAGTTCCAAAGGTTGCTGTCTAGACCGTGGTAGAATATCTGGGCCAATTGCCACCTTGGTACTTCGTGGTGTGGGCATTTCCTCAATAGTTCATTAAATCTCTCCCACACCTTATGGAACTGTTCCTCGCCCTAGAGTGTAATGGTGGTAATGGCTCTTCTGAGGGCATTGTCTTTCCTATGGGGAAGAATTTCTTTAAGAATGCATGCCTCAGTTCTTCCCAGGTAGTGATGGGTCTTCCTAGGGTTCTAAGCCAGTGAGATGCTTTGTCTCAGCAAGAAGGGGAACATCTTAATCAAAATAATGTTAAGGCTAATGTTCCTAGGTTTTACAGTCCGGGCGATCCAGTCAAGATCCTTTAGGTGCTGGAAGGGGTCCTCATTTGAGCTTCCATGGAAATGGCTCTAAATCAGGCTCAGGACGTTTAGTTTCAGCTCAAAATCATCTCCCCCTTCAGGGATCCTAAGGTGTGGCTCAATCCGAATCGCAGAAGGATTGTAGAAGTCGCGAAGGGGCCTAGGTTGGTCCTGGAATGGTGGTGGATCAAGTGGTGGTTGTCCTTGCGAACCTACGAAAGGTGGTGGTGGTTGCCCCTACGGGTTCTGCAACCAGTGTATGGCTTGCATGATAGTGTAAATTTGTTGTTGCTGAAGCCAGTGGTTTGCGTTGATCTGGGCCTAGATGATGGCCATCGTATCTGGTGGGAGTTGGTCCTCAACCTCATCTACTCTAGGTTCGGCCATGTCTCTAGCAAGATCAGGTCTCCTAGATCCCTATTCCAAAACAAACAACTCGGGATGAAGTCATCGTCTCCTGTGCATACACTAGAGAAGAACAGGAGGGGATGCAGAGAGCGACAGATGCGAGAAGTGTGTGTGCACAACCAAGCAAGCAAGCCTAGTCCTTATAGTGTACTCCTTAGGGGACCTAGAAGTCTCCAAAGGTGCGATCAAGTACGCAGGCACGGGACCGCCCTTCCCAAAGCTAATCTGGCCAGGTTGATTACGAGGGGATTGTAGGGAAGGTTCTTCCTTTGGCTTGCGCCACCAGTTTCGTAGACCCTACAATAGCGGTCATTTGACACTTTTCCGCAGCCTAGTCACCAGATTCTACTAAGGGAATGAAGGCTAAGTGCCCAGCAAACAAAATCACACCTCTTGAGACTAAACCCAGTCCTGCCTAGGGTACGTCTACTCTATTTTAATGGGGCTAGGATAGTGGTTGCGCTTGGGTTATGTGATGAGGCATTGATTGGGGTGGTGCCTCTTAGTTCTCCAATTTAAGTGTGTGTGCTCCTATCAAAACATGATTTTTTAGCAAGGATTTTAAGATGTGGTATCTTTTAATGTTTGTGCTTACTTTTGTGACTTTTAGGGTTAACGTGTCTTAATATTTTCAGGCAAGTTTCAGGTGGGCACGCCATGTTTTGCACACAATAGGTCAGAGTAGATTTCCTTTAATGTGAAGAAGCTCTAAAACCTTAAGGTACTCATCCTAGTGTTCATGCAATTTCTACTAGATGAGTTGATTTTAAGGGTGAGTGGTCTCGCCCAAGTCAATTCATGGTGGTTTCACAAACACCACTTAAAAAGAAAAACACTCCAAAAAGATTAGGTCTTTAAGAATGTTAAAGTGTATTTTTTTTTATTAGGTGATGAGTTAAGGATGTTGATCAGGCAATCATTCACCGCGCCAATTTTTTTTATTTTAAATTTTTTTTTAGATTTTTTTTAGGCAAGCAAATAACCACGGGTAAAGAACTACTCACAATCGATCCTTGTTACGCTTACTCCATCTCCACCGTCACAAGTTGCGCTACTTCGCCGTCCAAGCGTCGAGTTCCTGTAACCATCAACTAGAAGGAGAAAATGCGTTAGATGATGTGAGCATGGATGCAAAATGGAAGTGACAAAATAAATCCGTTGCTTCCCCGGCAACGGCGCCAAAAATGAACGTGCTACGGACGCGTTTATTTAAAAGGATCATTGTAGTTTGCGTTCGCAACGTCGGTTTTAAATGAAGAAACGGATGTGAGTCCGAGTGTCGAACTGAGGGAGGCGTGAAAATGTGATTTTTCTTGTCACTTAGTGTCACGGAAATGACGGGTTTTGCTTGCGGGAAAACGTGGGAGAAAAGCGAGAGAAAGTGAGAGAGAGTAGGGTTAGAATTCTTTTTATCGCAACATTCAGGAAATATAAGATTAAGGAAAACTCACGAAAAAGAGAGACAATAGATAGAGAAGGAACATCGCCATTTAATCATGCAACTTTAAGTTTTTCAAATACATGAGTAGCTAAATGCTTAAGCGCAAGTAAAATAATGTTAAGCTGGAAAGAGAGAAAAGAGGAGACGGTGAAGCGACCACGGCGGTGGAGGTTGGCTCCATCGGTGGCTCGTCAACTCCGGCGCTTACAAAAGAGTGCTAAAGGTAGCTCGGAGTAGAGTGGAACACTTGCAAGGGTATTCAATGCCTTACATGGGTGGTTGGAAGGGGTTTAAATAGGAAGAAGGGTTTTCCCAAAACGTCGGCGAAGACCCCTGCCCAACGATTGCACGCACACGTTGTTCTTCCTCTTGCACGCAATCCATCTGCAGCTACTGAGGACTGTTCGATACCCGATCAACGGTCCAGATAGCGCCTCAAGCGCGCGTAAGAGCAGGTGTTGTCAACCGACGTAGGCACGCACGTGGAGGATCGATGCTTGAGGAGGTGCCACGTAGCACTATCGAGACCGCTCGATGGCGATCGGGCGGTCAAATTTGGATGCGCGGGCGAATTTGGAGAATGAGCTGTAGCGGGTGACTCAAACCCGCGTCTTCTGCGTGCGAGGCGGAGGTGCGACCGTTGCTCTGCAGGCGCGGATGGTTGCGCTTCCTCATCAATCGTCAACTGTTTGATGGAGATCGGACGACCATGGTTAGCTCTGCGCGATGTTGCTTTGCAGGCGGGGGCACATCTGATGTTGCCACGTGGCCACCTCGTGACCATTGATCATCAGATCAACAGTCAAAACTTTTTGGGTCATTTGTAGGAGCTTCGGATGTCGGATTTGGCCGATTTCGAGTCCGTTGGACTCTTTTTGTCGCTCTGAATCCATTCGTGCGACAGCTTTAGGCCTCTGCAGTCCCAGGTTGAAGTCCCAGGCTGCGCGGAAGAGCCTCGCGCACGATCCCAGGCCCTCAATTGAAGACGTGAGCTTCGCGTCTTGCGGCAATTAGAGAAACACTCCCTGCTGCGGGTACTCGAGAAAGGGTGGGACATTTAGTCCCACCTCGGAAGTGTGCGAGCGGGCACCTGCACATAAATTGATTTTGTGTTTCAGGCTTATCACCTCGAAACACACTGAGGTGAGGTTCCTCGCACCCCCGCCACGCCTCGTCCGCGACACCTTCCTCGCAGACCTGGCACCCGGATTTGATTAATCGCTGCTTGTGCAAACCTCACGCACCACCCACGCCGGTGAGCCTGGTCCCGGGCTCGTCACCTGACCCGCTTACCTGATTAAGTCTCTGGGAGAGCGAACCCTGGAGTGAATTTGAGAGAGAGAGAGAGACGCGGGGAGGGTAGGGGTAGGTTTTTGCCTAACCGTGCCTTGTGTAGGAAAGCAAAAGAAGAAGAAGAGAAGAGGAAGCGGTTGAGGACTTAGCCGCACCAGGGTGCTGAAGCAGAAGAAGAGGAAGAGCTGAAGCCAACTAAAGAAGGCGACACAGTGCAGAAGGAAAGGAAGAAAAAGAAGGAGGCAAAGCTCAACAAAGAAGAAGAAGCCAAGAAGGCCAAGCAGGGAAGAAAAGAAAAAGAGAAGGAGAAGCCGCAGAGAGGAAGAGAAAGAGAAGCAGCAGAGAAGAAGAAAATAAGAAGAATCCAAGAGGGAGAAGAACCAGCAGAAGAAGAAAAGAAGAAAAAGCCAAGAGGAAGAAGAACCAGCAGAAGAAGCAGAACACTGTAGCAAGTGGAGTTTAAGTCGTCTGACCCTTGGAGTTAGACGTCTGAAGAGAGAAAGAAAGAGGCAGAAGAAGAAAGAGAGATGAAAAGAAGAACAAATTTTCCTTTCTTTTATCGTTTTCTGTAAAATAGTATATATCTATATTGTAAATTGTGATTTTGTACACTTCTAAAATCAACTGTTGCTCCCTGAGTTCGACCTCGGAAATTTTCCATTTTCGAGTAATAAAAATTAAAAATGCATAACTCTACTCGATCACTAAGGAGTCGAGGGCGCGAGGGAGGAGGAGCTTGAGAGCAGGCGCCTTGGCCTCCTGCAGCTGCTGGAGGCACAGCTACAGCTCCTGTGGGCGCCCTCGCGATGGAGGCAGCTCGCAAAAGAAGTTTTGCGTACTGGATATTTTCCAGTACCAGACATCTGGAGAATCTCTCAGACGTCTGGAGTAGCAGAAGGACGTCCGGAGCTGAAGCCGGACATTTGAAAGCATGCACAGTGCTAAGGTACATGCATTTGTACAGTTACGGCCATGCAGGCCTCACTACAGAGTTTGTCCAGCCTTTTCTGATGGTCTGCACGGATGTACGCAGAGGGCAGTCCATTGGAAAGGCATGGGGCACACTTTTCGTGGTGCTTTTGAACGTCTGACCATACCTCTAGACGATCAGAAAAAGAGTTCGATGTCTAGAATTCACCTCAGACAATCGCGGAGGGGTCCAGACGTCCGAGGTAGCTGCAGGGAACCCAAGGTAAGTGTTGACGTTTTTTAAGACGGCTGGGATTAGACCCAGACATCTAATTTTGGACAGTGTGAGTGTTTTTGGCCCGTTTAGGGCCCAAACGGAATCGAATTTCCGTAAACGAAGTTCCGTTGTTTTTTGCTTGAGTTTCTCTACGAGTTAGTGTCGCTTGTATATGGTTTTGAACTCTTTTGATGTGCTTGGTCAGTTGTATAGGTCTCTAGCCAGTCGAGTACGTGGGAGCCGTGGAGGCGATAGGATCTGTGGTTCGAGCCCCCATTCCTCCCGTGTTTTTTGGTAGAGTGGTTTACATTAATATTATGATTTAAATAAATGAACTGCATGTTTAGAATAACTTGAATGAATCCTAGGATGAGAATGAACCCTAGGGTAGAAACAGATGGTTGAGATATATTGTATACTTGAGAGACATGTAGATCCCTAGGATGAGAATGAACCCTACGGTAGAAACAGATGATTGAGTTATACTGTATACTTGAGATGCTTGTGAAAACTCTAAATGCTAGCAAATGTACTGGTTTCTTAATATGATGCCTTGTCAGTTAGAAAATCACGAGCTGCCTGTTTTAAAGAATGGAACGGAAAATGTGAATAAAGAAATCTGAAAGTCTGGACTATAAAACAAAAGAAATATCAACATGAACCCTATGGGGAATTAGGAGGAGGGCTCCTGTAGACGGGATGTGAGCTAGCCCTTGTGTACGCGGTACCAAGGAGAGCCACTGTCCCTTTAGTGTAGAGAGGTACTAGCCGCCCATTGGGATGAGCCCCGAGGTTAGGGCTAGACACTCTACACCGACTCTGTTTGACCCTTGTGTACATGGTACCAAGATGAGCTACTTAGTGATGGGAGGGAGCTAGCCACCCCAGGGGGCCCGGGGTTAGGACTAACTGCCCTACACCGACTCTTGTTAGGCCCATTGGGCAAACCGGGATAGTCGGACGAGGGTATGCGGACTGTGGAGGGGCGAAGCCCCTATTCTGTTTTGAGGGGCGAGACTCCTGTTCTAAGAGGGCAAGGCCCTGTACTGTTCCTTACTGTACCTTTAGGCGTACTCGTTAGCGGAAATGACTGACTGCGTGCCAGTGTGAGATAACTACCCGTGCACTTATCACGCGTGCCGTAGTTACCGCTATGTCGCGACTGTGACCTTGGGGTGGTTGACTGGGTGTAGGACTACCACGGGGTACTCTCCCGGCCAGGAGAGCACCACGTGTACCTCCTACATCATGGAAAAGACTGCAATCAATATCGTTCTTGCGAGGAACATGCCAAATCAAGAAATGATCTAAGTGAATAAAGGAATAACAAATTAGAAGCACTTAGTTGAACTAAATGAAAATGGATAGTTGTTTAATTGCATAAATTAATTGCTTGCCTTAACTACATGTAAATGGCTAAATTACTACTCTACTTAGCGTTTGCTAACTCCGGAAATTTTATAAACTTGTTCAGGTCAAGGAGTTAAGCAGCCAGCAGCACCGGTAGCAGAAGGAGTTGGGCCCAGTCGAGCCTAGCCTTAGTTGCGTTTCTTACTATTTTCCTTAGCTCCAGTTGTAGTAGTGAGTATTTTTATTCTATGTATTACTGTTTTAATACTTTTAGCTGTACTTTTTTCTGTCGTAGTTGTGATGGCCTATAATATTAATAGACTATTTCGCCCTATTTCTCTTACTATCTTTTGATTTATTTCTGCCTAGTTACATTGCATGTGTGGTTATGATTTATTTCCTACTTTTGGTTATTTCTGTTTGGACGACTAGGTCCTGGGATTACTCGAGGCGGGTCAGTCTCAGGTCCTGTAGGGATCTGGGATTGGATCGTAACATCAGCAGATCTCCTCCAACCTCCTTCGACCCACAACGCCGCCGACCTTCTCCGTTGACTCTGAGGGCCCTCCTCTCACCGGCGACAGCGCACACATCGTCCGGTGACCCCTCCCCCCTCAGTAAGTGCTCGTCGCCTCTCCTTCCCTTCCTCGTTCCACCGCACCACCATGGTGATCACCAGCACCACCATGACCACCTTCCCTTCCTTGTGCCGCCGCCACCACCACAACCACCTGACCACCACCTCGTCGACCACCACCCCTACCTCCATGGCCGCCCGCCGCCACCACCACTACCACTTCAGTCACCGCCACCTCCTCCTGTCACCACCACCACCTCCTCCTTCTCCCACCACCATCACCCCAATTTCCCCCCTTGGGGTTAGAAATTTAATTTTAGGTTAATTTAATTTTTTTATGTAATAATTAGGTTAGATATTTAATTATGAATGCAATTAAAGTATATACTTCATTTAATTATGAATGCATCATAATGCCAGCGACTACTGTTTTGCGGTAAAGGTGCAGCAGTGGTGAGCTAGTAGAGGTGGTGACGATGGGGAGAAGCGGAAAAGAGTTGAGTTGAGGAAGGAGGAGGAGGAGACTACGGTGGTGGTGGCTTGGGGAAAACGAAGGAGAAGCCATGGCTCGTTGAGATGGAGTTGGAGAGGGAGAAGGACGGGACGAGAGGGAGGAGGTGGGTGGAGCATGTGGTGGGTTATGTGGTAGTGGTGGATGCCAGGGGTGGATGGAGGTGACAATTGTGGGAGGAGTTGTAGGAGAAGGAAGGTTGAGAAGACATTCTTGGTGGTGTCTTGCCATAAGAAGAAGGTGGAGTAAAGGATGAACAGGGAGAGGAGCTGTGATGGAGGAGGATTGATGGTGGTGGATCCGTAAAGGTAAGACAAGGAGTTGAAGATGACGACACTGGTCATGTGGTGGAGAAAAACAACAGTGTCAGCAGTTGATGCGTCATGGTGAAAGAGCAGCAGTGGTGAGCTGGTGATAGTGGAGAGGAGAAGAGAGTTGAGTTGAGGAAGGATGGAATGAGGAGGAGATTACGGTGGTGATGGTGGATTGGGGAAAGTGGAGGAGAAGGCCAGCATGCATGGCTCTTGGAAGTGGAGTTGGAGAGGGAGAAGGATGGGATGAGAGGGGGAAGGGTGGAGTAGGTGGTGGGGTGGTAGTGGTGGATATTGGGGATGGAGGAGGTGGTGAGGATGGAAGTGACGATTATGGAAGGAGGAAGATGGGTTTTTTTTTGTTGAAATGCACTTCTTGATTTTGTTTGTCAATTCTTTATTCTTGCATACTTTTAGAAATTTGATGATGAAAATGATTGTTATAGAGTTTCTTTCGATAATTCCATGACTACATGCTCGAATTGTGTTCCTAAATTGTTTGAATTATTTGATATTTATGTTTGACTATGAAATTTTTATTACAACTTTGTAGACACACTTCGACAAATTTAGATGCAAATAGTAGGAATTCTAATCCCTAGGTAATAGGTTGTGGGAGGAATATAATTGCATCAACATACTAGCCCATCGAAATCTTATGATCATGTCGTACAGACAATGCAGAGTGTGTGTATACCACACTTACATGCATGATGCGTTGTCTTTATTACATGCTATAAGTGTCGTCATCCTTTATTCAGAGAAGTTCTGAACAAGGGGGGGTCCTTGAAGATTTTATCACAACTTAGGGTTACTTCTTTCATGTAGCTAGTGTTTGGAGAAATTTCGGTCATATTTTCTCGCTCTTTTCTGGTATACCAACTAATCTTAGCTTCGTTCCCGAAACACCCTTCAATGGAGGTTATTGGGGATGTAGTTAAAATTAGTCTTGAGGGGTATACTAGAGAAGTGCGAGGAAATGCTGTAGAAATTTCTCCAAACATTGGTTGCATGTAAAAAGTAATGTTGCGATCAAATCTTCAAGGATAGGCTATCAAGTAGAAATCTTCTTAAAATACACATTTCTTCTTTATTCGAGTCTAACTTATGAGTGATCTTAAAATACACATTTTTATCTTGTTTGAGTCAAATTTATGAGTGGTTGTCTTTTACACTTAGGTTAATTATCATGGATAAGTCATGGATCAATATGAGGAATTCGAATTACCATGAATACAAGAGTGGAGTGATTTCATTTTTGCAATTGGCATTTTATGATAATAGGAAGACATTTAGATGAGGTGAATTCCTTCAGCTGATTTTATGCCCATGTAGACATTGTTTGAATGGATTTTTCTATGACAGAGACATAGTTTTGGAGCATGTGAAATGTAATGGTTAATGGCAACATTACGTAAATTGGACAGCTCATAGTGAGCAAATGAGAGAAGTTAGAAATGAGAGAATTGAAGCCTTTGAGGGAGGTGATGATAATCAAGGAAATGAATTGGATGAAATGTTACATGATATGAGAGCAGCAAACTATGAGGATGCAGATTACGATGAGACATTACGAAATTTTATTGAGTTGTACGATGCAATTAAGGCAACAGAGGATCCTATTGCCCCTAGAATAACGACAATGTCTAAATTGTCATTCCTTTTGAAATTGTTTCAAATGAAAGTACTGAATAGAGCCACAGCGAAATTAATGTCCGCAGTTCTGAAATTCATTTGAGATCTGCTGAATAATCCTGCTGGGTATCCTAAATCATGGTATGATGCAAAGAAGCAAATACGTAGGCTCGGACTGAAATGCGAGAAAATTGATGCCTGTCGTATTGATTGTGTCCTGTATAGAAATGAGTACTCAGAGTTGACTAACTATCCTGAATGTGATGATGGGAGATATAAGGTGGGTAAGTCAACAAACACTGATAGGAAGAAACAACTGGAGAATGTTCTCCGTTATTTTCCACTGATCCATAGGCTACAACGCCTATTCATTTCCAATGAAACAACAAAATTGGTGTTGTGACATCAGGATAATAAATCAAAAGATGGATGATCCGTCATCCAACAGATTCTGATGAGTAGAACAGATTTAACGAGAATCACTCATTATCCACAGAAGAGGCATAAAATGTGAGACTAGGTCTAGCAAGCGATGGGTTCAACCCATTCAATAGAATATATCCATCTATTCCATATGACCGGTGGTCATTGTAACTTACAACTTACCCCCATGGCTATGCATGCAATCTGCATTCATGATGTTGACACTCCTTAGCTCAGGACCCAAGCAACCAGGAAATGCAATAGATATTTATCTCTAGTTATTGATAGATGAATTAAAAGTCTTGTGGTACAGTGATGTTCGAACATATGACGCAAAGAAGAAATAATTCTTCCAGTTACACGCAGTATTACTGTAGGCAATCAATGACTTTTCAACATATGCGAATTTGTCAAGATGGAGTACGGAGGGGAAGTTCGCCTGTCCAATCTGTATGGATGATATTCATCACCTGAGATTGCCTGAAAGTAAAAAGTTCTGTTACTTAGGGCACCACAGGTTTTTTCCATTGAACACAGATGGCGAACGTCACATTTTAAGGACAAATTTGTTGGTAAAACATGTTAGTATTCGTCGAAGAATTCGAAGAATAAACTTAGTTCATGTTCTATTAGGCTATCGGGTCATGAAGACATTACAACAGCTCGGAGAAATACATTTGGGTCGTCTTTTCAAAAATGACTTGGCTTCCTTGCGACATTTAGGGTTTAGGAGGAAAAGCATATTTTTTATGGAGCTTCCATATTGGAAGAATTTGACAGTGCGACACAATTTAGATGTTATGCATATCAAGAAGAATGTAATTGACAACATTCTTGATGTATTAAACCTAACAGACAGCCTGAAGGATACAGTTAAAATAAGGAATGATATGATAATTTTGAGTATTCGTCTTGAGTTGCACATTGAAGAAGGAGGGTCTCATTTTCCAAAAGCTATATACAGTCCTACCAGAGAGCAGAGACGAAGAATTTTCTCGTTCCTTCAAGACATTCGGGTTCCAAATAGGTATTCATCGCAGCTTTCACGTTACGTAAATGAAGTGTAAAAGAAGATTACTCGGTTAAAAAGTCATGATTCTCATGTGTACATGCAAATTTTATTTCATTAGCGATACGCCGAGTGATGCTTGACCCGGTAGTCGATTTTTTCACGAAGATGAGCAAATATCTTAAAGTCATCTGTCCAAAGACATTAAATCCTGAATTCCTTTATTATTAGGATAAACAAATTGTGATCACACTTTGTAAAATGAAGCAGATTTTCTCGCCGGCATTCTTCGATGTGATGTTTCATGTCACGCTTCATCTTTCGAATGAAGCGAGAATTGCTGGACCCATGCAGTACAGATAGATGTATTCAATTGAACGATATTTGAAGAAACTGAAAGATTATGTCTTGAATAAGGCTAAGCCAGAAGGGTTAATTGTTGAAGGCTATCTTGTAGAAAAATGTATTAACTTCAGTGTCATGTACATGAGTGAAACAGACAATTGATTTAATCGTCTTGAACGAAACTATGAAGGAGAATTTAATGGTAATGATAAAAATTGTCATTCCATATTTAACATCGGAGGAAGATCGATCTTTCAGACAGAGGTTAAGCCCATCTCAAAAATGTACCGACAATTGGCACACTTATACATTCTGAAGCAAATTTCAGAAGTGGTTGAATTTTACAATGAACTCAAAGCATCCTCTGTGTCATCTACACATGAGTTGCAATTCCTTAATTGGTTTAAGGATAGTGTAAATAATTTGAAAGAAGATGGAGATCAACGGTAGGTATAGGATTTTGATGTAATTGCTTATACACCTTTGACATACGAACGTTACCATTTGGGATACATAATTAATGCCTTCAGATTCAGAATACGATCCATTGATGATACGAAGGTCAAGCAACAGATGGGAATTGTCGTCAATTGTGACCTAAGCACTGGTTGTGATGAGTATTACGGTCAAACTGAAGAGATTGTGGAAATGAGTTTCAGGTTTGACCGTAAGGTGATTCTATTCAAGTGTGATTGGTTTGATGTTTTTAAAGAAGGCATTGAATTCAAAATCGATAAGAAGCACGGTTTCTTGAGCTTAAGTAAGAATCGTCGCATCCTCCAATTATCAGAACCATTCACACTAGCTTGTCAGGTAGCACAATTATTCTACGGGCCTGATAATAGCATAAATGGATAGATTATACCAATTGGAGTTCAACCGCGTGAGCAATACGATGCGGGAAAAGATCTACACCTAGATGTTAAATTTGAAGCATATCAACAAAACCTACAAAGTGAAGAACTTTCCCTTAGTGCAACTAACATTGACATATAAGGTAATTGTGTCAAAAGTATTAATCTATAACCATAAATATAAATAATTTAAGAAATTCTTAGTTGTCTGTTTTGTTTACATTTTCTTTAAATTATTTTATCTTTTATCAAAGTTTATTTTCATTTATATTTCAAAACTAAAATTTATTTTATTGTCTTCTCATATAGGTTTTTCGCATTCTCCTACTATTTGTGCACAATTTGTGGACCATTTCGTCATTATGGTGAGCTTCTTACTACTTTTTATTTAAAATGCTGTTATCATGTTAAATGTGGGGTGTACCCACTTGGGTTTATTTTTTATGTGGAATGATACATTTGTTTATTTTTTGTATATTGAATGTTTTTTGTTGAATGTGGAGAAGAAGAAGGAGAAAGGGAAATGGAGGGGAGAATGGAGGAAAAGAGGAGAGGTATGTAAAGGTGGAGGGAAATGGAGGAGAGGAGAAGGGAAATGGAGGGATGGGAAGGATAAAGGAGACGGCAGAAAGAGAAGGAGAGGAAAGAGGAAGGGAGAACGGGAGGGAAATGAAGGAGAGGGTAAGGGAAATGGAGGGATGGGAAGGGGAAAGGGGAAGGGAGAAAGGGAAGGAGAAGAAAAAGGAAGGGAGAAGTGGAGGGAAATGAAGCGGAGGATGAGGGAAATGGAGGGATGGGAAAAAGGGGGAAAGAGAAGGGGGAAAGTGAAGGAGAAGAAAGAGGGAGAAGTGGAGGAAAATGAAGGGGAAGATAAGGGAAATGGAGGGGAAGGGAAGGGAAATAGAGGAAGGAGAAGGGGAAAGGGGAAGAGAAAAAGAGAAGGAGAAGAAAGAAGGGAGAAGGGGAGGGAAATGGAGGGGAAAGGGGAAGGGGGATATTATTTCATTTTCAGTTTCATTTATATACGCTTATTTCATTTTCATTTATTTGTATGCTTATTTTATACAAGATTTTTGAAATATCACAATATATAAGGGAAATATTGTCGATTTTTTTAAAAAAATATTTGATTATTTGTGATGTTTTTACGCAGGTTATTTTCAAGAAGAATGCCAATATGAGTTGCTGGGAGGAGGCTCAAGCCTCCTAATAGCTTGAGGCCCCCTCGGTAGCCTGAGTCCCCCCGCCAATAGCCTCAGCTTAGGCTTACTGCCGACAACAGCCCACTCAGCCTTAGGCACCTCGCAAGCAATTTTGAGGCCTGGAGATGTGGCACGATATTTCTAGAGTCAGGGGAGGGGAGGTAGGGGGAAGGGGAAGAGTCCAATTGCTCCTCCGATGGATCTACCAGCAGAGGATTCTGACTACAAGGAGGATGCGACCGCCGATGAGGAGGATAGTACTTCAGTTGATGAGGAGGATGTTGGCTTGTTTGATCAGCCAGAGCAGACAACTGACCCATATCCTTCTTAGTCAGGATGTTCTGCACCACCACCACCCTTCCGCAGTTTACGTATGAATTTAAGGTTTGGTAATTGTTACAATTTATTTAGTTTTTTGTTATTTAATTTTATGTTATAATTCTGTCTTATAGGTGCACGTAGGGAAGAAGTCCCACGCGGAACAGGGACTTAGAGAGAATTCCTCATGGGGTCAGCATTTCAGTGTGGATCACATTAGTAGGGGAAGCAGTTGACTATCCTCCATTCGTCAGCAGATTGGGTACGCCTGATGAAGGCGATCATCCCACTATCCTACTTCGATTGGAGGAAGGTGCCAAACGAGCTGAAAATGCAGCTCATTCGAGAGTTAAGAGGTAATTGGTAAAAATTAATAACCTATGTACATTGCTTTATATAAGTTTAAATTATGTAATAATTTCTGTTCTCTTACTAATGCAGGCCACATTTAGGGCAATAATTCGAACATCGCCAAATATATCCTTAAGCAAGCAGCGAAGATTCATAAAGATTAAAGATTGGAGATGAAGAATAAGGTAAAAGATAAGTTTTAACTGTATTTGTTTATTTCCTTTACCATAATTAAAATATTATTTCTAACATAACAATTATATTTTTTAGTATTATAAGAATATGAATCACGATAAGCCATTGCATAATGCACCTCTTTTGATATAACCGCACATTTGAAAGGAAGCATGCGAGCATTAGCATGATCCAACTACACAGGTAAAAGTATTTCATTTGTTATCATTTATTTAACTAATTTCTAAGTTAATAAATTATACCTTTATTTCAGGAACAAGTCAAGAAGAATAAGGAAAATAGGGCTAAGGCTCCACCGAAGACTCATGTCTTAGCATGATCCAACTACACAGGTAAAAGTATTTCATTTGTTATCATTTATTTAACTAATTTCTAAGTTAATAAATTATACCTTTATTTCAGGAACAAGTCAAGAAGAATAAGGAAAATAGGGCTAAGGCTCCACCGAAGACTCATGTCTTGGGTAGGAGGAGCATAGGCTCAATGATATCCATATACATATGTAAGTACCTTTAATTATTATTTTCTTTTAAACCTTACAAAAATTTCTAATTTTGTTAAAATTAATTGTTTCAAATTATTGTATTCCATCGTGCATTAAGGTGCGCAGCTTTATTGGATGAGAGTATATGAGACCACTCATAGCAAGATGAGTGATGATGGAAATAGAGAGTGGTTTCACGACACATACTAACATAGACACGTAAGTTAAAAAAGACAATACTTTTATTTGATTTTATAATTATATAATTAATTGAAATTACTTAACGTAATTCAATATCTTTAAGGATAATATGATCAACTTAATGCATCCTCCTGAAGACGCCAACTCTACTACAGTTCAACAGCCACTGACAGCAGAAGAGACCTACCAGACTGTTATGCCACCTGCGCATGGCGGGTACGTCTGTAGCATAGGGAGGAGCGAGACCGTCTCAGGATGGTATGGGAGAAGAGGAGCATCATCCTCTTCAGCTGAGGTGCATGAGATGAGGAAGGAGATTCCAGCATTACGCTGCAAAGACGAGGAGGACCAACGAATCAATGAGTTGACGACGCTAGTGTTGACAAGGCAAGATCGTGGTTTTAAAAGATGTTACGTTGTAGTATAGGTGAAATCACCTCGAAAACAAATAAGAATTTACTTCTCGAAAACCTAAGT
Source organism: Thalassia testudinum (assembly GCA_037157565.1). Lineage (NCBI taxonomy): Eukaryota > Viridiplantae > Streptophyta > Magnoliopsida > Alismatales > Hydrocharitaceae > Thalassia > Thalassia testudinum. Next base: position 137,045,395 of record JAZHRO010000036.1, on the reverse strand, counting down.
ATCCGAGGTCGAGCACAGGGAGCAAATGGATTTATTTACTAATCTCAATCAATGTAATTGAATAGTTAGAGTTACTCAAAACCTAATTCAGAGTATAAATGCAAGAGTTTATGAATATCAAAATGTAGCAAAATAGAAGAATTGGACATCTGATTCTATAATCAGACGCCTTAAAAAGATGTCTCTCTTTTAGCTCTTATTTCCTTTTTTTCTTCAGCCTTCTCTTTTCTGCTTCCTTTCTTTCTTCTCTTTGCCTTCCACCTTTGGCCGTCTGCCTCTCTTCTTCCTTGTTACTTCTTTGCGGCTCCTTTCTTTGTTTTAGCCTTGCCTTTCTTCTTTCTCTTTCTTCTCTTGCACGGTGCCTTTCTCCTTCTTCTTCCTCTGCAGTCTTCTTCTTCTACCTTGTTCTTTGGCCTTCTTTCTTCTTCTACTCTCTTTCTCTGACTTTGATTTCTTTCTTTCTTCTTTCTTCTTCAGCCTTTTCCTTAGCTCTCCTCTGACTTTCTCTTCTTCTCTTTGGCCTTCTATTTCTTTTTGCCTTCTCCTGCCCTTCTTCTTTCCTGCAGCTAAGTCCTTCCTTCTTTGTTTGGCCTAGCTTCACCTTGCATTAGATTTCAACTGCGCCGTCCTCTTCCTTCTTCTCTTCTTCCTTCTTGCGCACACTGAAGAGCAAAACCTATCCCCTACCCTCCCCCACATCTCTCTCTATTTCTCTCTTAGGTATGCTCTCCTAGAGCTAGGTAATTGGGTCGGGTTTTGCACGCCTGGGTCCAGGTGCACCGACATGGTGTAGTGCGCGAGGAGTGCTAGGTAATCAGGTCGGGTGCCAGGTCCACGGGGACAGGGATCGCGGACGAGGCGTGAGAGTGTGAGGGCAAGGGGCCTCACCCCATGTCACTTGAGGCAAACAGCTGAAAACACAAATTCAATTTAAGGTTCTCACCATGCTCTTGAGATCACGAGGTGGGACTAAAGTCCCACCCACTTCTGCGCTCGCGCCCGCAGGAGACCTTCACCCAATTGCTGCTGCTGGGTTGCTCGCCAAGCCTACTCTCAAGCTGGATGCATTCACACACTCAACGTGCGTCACCTGGAGCGCAGAACCTGGGTGGATGTGGCCTGGAGCGACCTTGCAACCTTCTTGTTTCAGCGTCAATGGCGGAAGGGGGGTCGACCTGCATTTCACTCAATACGGCTTGTCGGCCCCATTAAAACACTTGAGGAGCTTCACTATGTCAAGGCGAAGGTGAGACGGTGGGTGGCTGGCCGCTGGGCGGCCTAGGCGTGCGTGCTTAGGTCGCTATGTGACCATGCTTATGGGTTTGGTCAGGGGGCGTTTAGGGAGGTGATGGCGGTCTGTGGATGAGCGGGTGACGATCAGTGGGTGATGGCGGAGGTGGTGAGGTATCTAGCGAGGCGTGTGGAGGCGCGGAGCGGTGGAAGCACCTCACCGATGGGTGGTCGGAGATGGAGAAGATGGAGGTGGTCTGTGGTGTCGAGGGGTCGAAAGTGGAAATAAAAAGAGGGGAAATGAAGAGGGGAGAGAGGGGAGTAGTTCTGACCTAGCTATGTGGACGAAGGGGGTGAGGAGGCGGCTGGCCGTTCCTGCTGCCGCCGGAGAAGAAGATGTTCAGTGGAGGGATTGCAGCGACGATGAAGGGGCGGGAGGTGCGCACGCGGGTGTTGCACAAAGCGGAGGAAGGTGGTGATGGCGGCCTTGCCACTGGTATTGTGGCAGAGCGAAGAGAAAAGAGGAGGAGGGCTCGTCAGAGCTTGCTGGACTCCTGACCGGAGGAGAAGAAGATGAAATTGGGGTGGTTCTCTGGCCAAGTTGTGCTAAATAGACGTGGCCAGAGGTGGTTGTGCTTTTATAGTCACTGCCAGGTACTCTTGTGCTTGGAAGACAAGCTTCCAGGTGCACAAGTCCTCGCTGGAGATGAAATGTGGAAGATACCCACATCTCTCGTGCGTTCGCACGAGAGATTGGGTGCAAATCAGACCTTGCAATCATGCTCAGATGGAAGGGAATTCCTCAAAGAATCTCCCTTCCAAATCTAGGAGGAGATCTCAGAGGAATCAAGGAGTAATCCCCCTCCATTCCTCGTCGTAGTAGGATTCCTCTGCTTTAATGGTGGAGGGACCTAATTGTAAGAGTGGCGAGGAAGTTAGGGGGTTTGTGCAATGATTTTTAAAAGATAGGGACCAGAATGTAATTTAGTGGACTATTTTGCCAAGTAGGTCAAGATGATCTCCCCTTAGGTCCAAATTTTGGTACAAACCTAATTTGGACTTAACGAATCCAATGGTGAAGTTAGATTCTAGGTTTGACCATGTTTGATTGGATATTTTGCATAAAAATCCAAATTAGATCAAATAATGATCTAGGGCCCTAATCTAGGTCATAATAGGTTCTAAAGGTCAAATTGAAGGTTCTAAACTCTAGGGGATATTTTTCCATGAATTTTAGAGGGTTTAGTTGATTTTTATTTTGACCAGAACCCTGTTGAATTATGTGAGTCTATTTTAGGGTTACAGAATGTAATTTAATTCGTAGCTCTCACAATAACCCATTTCTGACTAAACCAACCCGCCTTTTATCTTATTCAGACCATCTGACCTATGTTTTGCCTCTAAGAAATCCCATTTATGTACTGCAATGGTAAATTGCAGTTTTAACCTTTGTTTCATGTTTTCTTCTCAGAATGTTAATTCCTTGAATTAGGCCCTTCTTTAGGTTATGTAGGAGCTCTTATTCTCTTCCTTAGGTCAAAATGAGCTAGTTAGGGCTCATGATGAGGCTTTCATCAGCTAGTTTGGGACAAAGTAATGCAAACCGAGGAATTCAACAAGATCATTAAGGAGCTGCTGGCATTACTTCAAAAGGGAGGTATTGATCACCCGTCCTTTCATCAGTATAGAGATCGTCATGATGACAACGATTTAGGTGGTAGTGGCGCTGGAGGCATTGGTGCCACAACATGATTGTATTTTTTATATACATTATAGTTTGTAATGAACTCTGTATACGTTATTTCATATATGAAATTTTTATTTTGATTTCGTGTGCTTTAATTAGATGCAAAAATGTTTTAAGTTGTGTGATTGATTATATTTTTACTAGATTTGTAATTCTTTACAGGTCTTCCACATAAATTAAACACATTAAAAAAAAATGCTTTCTCGACTATTTTTAACGGACGATAATATTAGTATTTGAAATGACCATTTCCTAGGGCTGTTTGGCATTTCTAGAATTTGTAGGGGTTTTTATGCAGTTTTTTATCCCCTAGGTTTTTGTTGTGGGGTTTGTGAGGGGGAGAGGAAACTTGCGAGGCATCCCTGCAGTTTTTCCCATCCACACCGTCCCCCTACCCTACGAATACCCCTCCACCTCCACCGTACCCTTACTCACACCCTATCGCCACTCCATCCCCACGATGCCATCTCCCCTGACTCCCCTCCATGCCGCACACCACTCCTCCCCCATGCTCTCCTACATCCTTATAACCCCCGCCCCTCCTCCTTTCTCCCCACACCACAGCCGAGAGGAGGCGATGGAGAGTTGGGAGCAGCAGTAGGAGGATTCAGAGGGGTAGTAGGAAAGGAGATCTCTGTGAAGAGGGGCAGAGCTGCTACAGGATCCCTACAGCTGAGCAAGAGGGAGAGTGGGGAGCAGAGGGAGTGAGGCGGTGTTGCAGTTGTTGCATCTTCTGTGGTGAGGAAAGGCTCGAAAACAGTTATGCGAAATCATTTTTCCGCAGAATCAGACGTCCGGAGTAACCTCCAGACGTCTGGTCGGATGTTCGAAGGTAAAAATCACACGTCTGATAACGCGTATTTTTGCTTATTTTTCCTACCAAAGTTTTAATCGTGCGCATGCGTATGTCAAAGGATTGGGAAGCACACTGGTGGGAGGACCGAGGAAGTCTCAGAAGTCTGAAAGTGTCTCCAGACGTCTGAAGCCACCCTCAGACGTCTGCACAGAGTTCCAAACGTCTGGAAAAGGCACCCCGAGCAAGGTGAGTCCCTGAGTTCGTTTAAGACGTCTGGGACTCTTCCCAGACGTCTGATTTTGATCAGGGTTGGTGTTTTGGGCCTGTTCAGGGCCCAAACGGAGTCGGTTTTCCTCAAAGAAAGCGTCATTGGTTTCCATTCGAGCTTCTCTCTGTAGTGATACATTGTCTATACCATTATGAGTTCATTTAACTTGTCGATATATGTGATAGGTCATCGGTCCATCTTGTATACGGGATCTGTGGGGACGTCGGGAGCTATCGTACAAGCCCTCATTCCACCCGGTTACCCTGGTAGAGTAGTTCTCACACTAATCTCGGAATTAATAATTAAAATTGCATGCGTAGAATTAATTGAACTTAGGTTGTGCGACGAACCCTTAGACTGAAAAGAAATAAATGCATGCTACTCTAGGATATATTCAATCGAATCCTAGGATTGTGAAATGAACACTAGGGCTAGAGGAAATGCATGTATAGTAATGAATGATCAAGTTACCGTGAAGTTTCCTAAAAGGAAATAAACCATGAGCTGCATACACTACCTGTAATGAAATCATAAATTGAAATGCATGTTTGTACTGAATTAATAGATGGTGGGATATGAGTTGCCTATTCTACGTATAACGAACTAGATATGGAAGTAAGAGAGTCCATGTACGAACCCTACGGGGAATATAGAAAGAAACCAGGAATACGGTAATACGGGAATCCTGATGGTTTTGGGAACACGTCGCCTACGGGCGGCTGTTCGAACTTGGTTAAGGGAGGTGAGCTGGCCCTCGTGTACGTGGCACCGAGAGCAACTATCCTTTTAGAGTTGAGAGGAGCTTACCACCCTGTGGGTTGAGACCCGGGGTGGGTTTGGCTGCTCTACATTGACTCCTGTTTGGTCCTTGCATACGTGGTATCGAGGTGAGTTACTTAATGTACGGTGGGAGCTAGTCACCCCATGGGACCCAGGGTTAGGACTAGCCACCCTACATCGACTCTTGTTAGCCCTTGAGTAAACCGGGGTAGTTAGACGAGGGTACGCCGACTGTGAGGGGCGAGACCTCTGTTCTGAGAGGACATGACCCTATGATGTTCCGTGCTGTACGTTTGGGCATACCTATTAGCGAAAACGACTGACCGCGTACCAGTACGGGATAGCTACCCGTGCCCTTATCACGCGTGCTGTAGTCACAGCTACGTCGCAACTATGACCTCGGGGTAGTAGACCAGGTGTAAGACTACCACGGGGGACTCTCCCAGCCAGGAGAGTTCCACGTGTACATCCTGCATCGCGAAAAAACTGCAAGCAAGATCGTTCCCTTAGGGAACAAGAAGATTGAGAATGTCATGGAACCTAATTAGAATACTCGGATCAGAAAAATGATAATTGGAAACAGATGATAATCAGAAAATTGTTGAATGCATGTTTAGCTAGCTGCTTGTTTAAATTATATGATTTAACCATCACTCTACTCAGCATTAGCTGACCATAGATTTTATAACCTTGTTCAGGTCAGGGATTCGAGCAGCCAGAGCTACCGGTTGCCGAAGGCGTTGGGCCCAGTCGAGCTTAGCTGTAGTTTCCTTCTGTTTTTTTTACAAAGAGTTTTGTAATAGTGAGTACCTGTTGCTTATAGATATATTTTGTTATATCTGTACCAGTTTTTGTTGTGATGGTTATGCTTATAATCATACTTTCCTCTATATAATGTGAGATATTAGTGGTTGCTATTTTCTTTCCTTTATTTTCAGTCATATATTTTTTTGCTTAGTTACATTAATTGTGTGGTTGTGGAATGATTATGGCATTTGGTTCTTTCTCGTTAGACGACTGGGTCTTGGGATTCGTCGAGGCAAACCGTTCTCGGATCCTTTAGGAAGCTAGGAGTGGGTTGCGACAGTATTATCGATCGTTATTTAAGAAACGTCGACAATATTAATATTTTCGACCATTTACAAACGGACGACAATAAAAACATTATCAAACGTTATTGATAGATGGTCAAGAATATGATTTTAGTCGACTGCCTAAATACCAGTCAAGGTAAATATTTTTGTCGACCGTTTATTTAGAACAGTCGAGAAAAAACTTTCTCCACTGTCGAAAACAGACATGAGAAATAACAAAATGTCGAATGGTGGTCTGCCTTTTTGCCGACAGTATTGTTCAAAAACTGTCGAGAAAACTCAATAGCGACAGTACATTTCTCGATCCTTTTTCTCGACGGTTATTTAAACATTGCTTACCATTTTTAAAGTCGGCAATACTCAATACTCTTGTAGTGGGTATTAATAAAAAATTAATCTTTAATGACGATTTGGGAAAATATAATTAGCAGGAGGTCATAACAAAATTAACTTCGTTTAAACAAAGTCGACTCTATTAATAACTAAAAATAAACAATAAAACTTGATAGCTTGGTAGTTAATGTCTTGGGTCCTTGTATAAGTGGTCAAGAGTTGAATTCTTGAAAATTGCATATTTTTTTGGATTGTAGCAAATGTTGGGAAAAGTTGTGCTCACATCCTTGAATGCATGCATCACTTTATTTTTCTCATAACAACTGCAAAATTATCTTAATTTTTGGAGGTTGCAACATAGCCATTTGACTTCTTGACAAACAAGTTCATGAGCATAGAATCGGAGCTTATGGGGGAAAAAAAATCCTGCACGGCATTCGTCAAATACCTTATCTCGTAACACCAAAGCAACTGGATGTGCTAAAAAGATCGTGCAAAGCCAACAAACTGTTGGAGTCATCAAATCAATTTGCACAACAGTATTTTTTTTTATTTTGAGAATAAATTTGCACAAAAGATATATTAGATTTATGCAAAAATATCCTTATCAAATTCACTAAGGCACTGGCTCCCCATTTCTTGTTAAGTTCCGGAATTCATTAATGCTGGAAGTGGGCTCTTGATCCCATCATGGCGAGGGAATTATAATTTATTCCACACAAAAATTCATGTAATTCTTTGTAGTCACATTTGCAACACCCATACACCGAAAGCTTTCAAATCCTCTTCAAATCTCCTCGGCTAATTGCCACGACAACTCCACAATCCTGATTTATGTAACCAAATTATACAAAACCAACCTGGATGCTACAGTCTAAGTGCTCACAAATCTATCCTGGCAAGCGTGGGATCTTCGACAAAGAACCGCTGGCAGAGCACCATAGCGGTCCCGATCATCATCTGTGGCCTGAAAGAACAAAAAAAAGCACGAAGCAAATTAGACCAACAACCACAACCATGGTGCAATTAGGAAGAGAATAGTGAGATTCACGTTTGCATTCTCTCTCTTTGCAAAAAAAATATGCCAATTTCAGGAGTGAAACCCTTAAGCGCTAAAACAATGGTTGAAAACACTAACTACCAAACTATCATCTTTTGTCGTTAATCTTTGACTACCCACAAGTTAAAATTTGAAAAGTATATAAATATATTTAAAAATTCATTGAAATTAGGAATAAATACATGTTGATTTATTATTTAATTTCTTAATTAAAGTACAAATTAATAAGTTAATGGTATAATTGACTTATAAATTAGTTGATATACATTATTAACTAATTATTACATATTTTTAATTTATTTTTATTGAATTATTTTTATTTATTTACATTTAAGTACATGGTTATACTTATATATACATATAAATACAGATTAAATATTGTTTATAGATTAAGGCCTAATTTGGTAAGAGGGATAATCCATCAAAATAGGTGTTAATCTTATTTGATGGGAATGATATTTTGAGGTAGGTTAATAGGACTTAACCTGGAATAAGTTAGTTTGGAATAGATGTGGGATAAGTTATTTTTGTGGGTTATCCTATGTATTTTCATAGGTTAACCCAGAAACTTTCCAAACAGCCACGGATTAACCCGCTAAGATAGCCCTTATAATTTCCAAACAAAAATGCAGGATAATCCATCTACAAAAAAATTATCCCATAAAATCTATCCCTCCATCCAAATTAATCCTAAATAGATTATAAATATACTAAACATACTTTAAACTATAATATACAATTATACAACATAAGCTATTTCAATATTTTATTATTTATTTAAATTATATTAACTTAATAATATAACTAATTAACTTATAACATAATTATGTACAATATGTAGATAAATAAATAAATATAGGGGTAAAGTATTGTACATTATAATTACTTTAAGTTATATATGAAATTATAATTATGTTTATGGGTATATACATAGCTATTAATAAATATATAAGGATTATGTACACATAATATAAATAAATATATATATAATTATATTATTATAATATGTACTGTATAAATTTATATAAATATCTACCTAGGTAAATAGATTAGGTATATAGGTTATTTACATATTCTATGTACATATAAGTTATTATATATAATTAACTTAGTATTATTTACATGTATAAATACTATATACAAAGGTATTTTTATGGATTTTTGAAGTTTTTCAAATTTTATTTTCTTTTTGTGTTTTATAGAAATAAGGGAAAAGGCGAGAAAGGATGAGAAGGAGAAGAGAAACTCTTTTTGTAGTTTTTGCTTTGTTTTTTTATTTCTAAATCAGAGAAGTTTGGGATTTCTATTAGTATGTTCTTCTAACTAATGGACTCGAAACCTAAACCTAACTCAACACATACTTAAAACTAAACCTAAGTTAACTCAAGACATCTTTTATTTTATTTATTTACAATTATGTTTGATTTTTTTATGTATTTACAAATTTGGCTAAACATGGCTTAATGGAGAATAAAACATGAACTCAAAGCCTTAAAATTCAGTCTAAGATATGGAATAAAAGAGTTAGAACATGATTAACTTCTAGATATGAATAAACATCAGAATCAAACCCAGAATACTATGATTTATGCATTGAATTACATCAAGTCTACACTTAGATTTTAGGCTATGTCTTTGTTGACAGAACATTCTACAAACTTTAAAATTGAATTACAAATCAGTATAAATTCAACCTAAACTCTATCCAAGACCATGAAGACTTGTTACAACTTATTTTAACATTGGACTAGCTTGGAAACACATCTCAGTATCAAGCTTCATGATAAATAGATCTTGACAGATTATATCCATGCAGCAGGCACAATAGCAGCATATTCTAATTCAAGCTTTAAATCTGAGGTTCATCAGTATATTCCATAACTTTTTACAACATCTAAAGATCAAATTTATGCGAATCCAATCTCAAAAAACTCTTTATAAGCTGCAAATTATCCAACATCCTGATGAGCGGCAAACCGTGTTGTAATAAAAATGTTGTTTTAAATATCGTTGTCGTAATATAATTGTCACAATGCAAACAGATGTCACGTCATTTTATTTATCTACATAATTTTTACTAGTTTATCTCAGGTCGTTCATTGAAAGGCAATTATTGATATACATCACTCTCAATGCTCCAAAAATGTTCTTTTTCTCCAAAAAAGTCAATTTTATTTACAACATGAATCAATGAATGAATTGGTCAATTATGTACAAAAAAATCAATTAATATGCAATACAATGCGTTAAACATATGCACAACTAAATAGACATAAAAAAAACTATGTATAATTACGCTATGTTAGTTATGTACATCTATCTTAAATAATACCTAAGAATAGGTACAAAAATAACTACAAATATGTACTATATTAAGTTATATTAAAACATATGAATATCTTTAGTAACATATACTATATATCGTAACATATATAATTATGTGTCACTATAGTCTCAGTAAAATATGTACAAAACATGAGGCAAAAGACTATGTTTACTGACAGTTATACATATCTACAGTGACAGATATATTCATCACTAAAGCCTTAGGATTTATTTATATATATAAGGACTAGACCACTACTAGGCGAGCCCTAGTTTGTTTAATGTGCATTTCATTTCAATTTATTTTGGGCATAATAGCAGGCCCATTATTATGCATACCGAGCTCCCAGCCCACATCAATTCTCAATATAAGCTCATGTATATGCTTGAGAGGAGGGGGATAATGGTGATAAGGTGCGTTGTGCACTGATGACTGAAGTAGCCACTGAAATCCATTTATACTGTTTAGAACGGTCGTCAGCCACAATGTGGCACATTGTTTTAGCGCTCGATTGAGCGCTGTGCAACTGTGCACGTGTTATGTTTTGAAGATTTTGAGCCTCGAATCAAGAGCCTAAGAAAAGTCCAATTTCTAAATAAATTATATGGATGTGAAGCCCTTACATAGGGCTACTCAATTATATAATTAATTTACAAAAATAATTTATTTAAATATATATTGAAATTAGTTAGAGTTTGGGATTTACACACAATGAATTTAAGTTTAATTTCTTAATTAGTGTACAAATTAATAAATTAATCATGAAATTAACTTTGTACATAGTTACTTTATATATTAAAGTATTTATTAAACATTTTTAATTTATTCTAGAGTCTTTATTTTGAATTTTATACATTTCAATACACCTTTTAAATAGATATGTACATATTTAAGTTATAAATACTGCAATACGATACAAATACAGTATAAATAGGTTAAAAATACTTAAAATAATACTATATAAGTGTACATGATAAATTATTTCAGTATTAACTTAATTTACTAATTTATTTTATTTTATGTTAATAATCTACATAATTAACTTAATAACTTAATTTCCTATTGTAATTGCATAATTAAATTGATTTACAAGTATGACACAGTATATAATAATTAGTTCAATATGTATGTACAGTATTACATATGGTTATAGACATATACATAGGTTTTTATAATTACTTAGGATTATATACATTTAATCTAATATAAATTAATATATAACTATACAATAAAGTTATGTACATAATAAATTATTATAAATACTTAATTAAATATACAGAATACATTTATAAGTTATTTATGTACATTATTTACATATTTTACAATATATACATATAGCTTAGTATTAAATTATATTTACAAGTTTAAATACAATATATACGTTATTTTTAGGTATTTTATGATTTTTATGATTTTAATATGTATAATAGAGGTAGGAGATGAAAGAGAAAGAGTGAGATGAGAGAGAGAAAAGCTTTTTTTGGTGTTTGAAAATTTGGTTCTTTTATTAAATTCCAAAGTATTCTAAACTATTGGCTGGTATATTTTACCAAGCTGTGGGTTTAGATTACTTTGAAACTTTGGATAAACTTAGAAAAATACCTAATCCTACTAAAGACACCTTTATTTTATTTTTTTTACAATTTTTAATTATTTTTTTATGTTTTCTCAATTTTTTCCAAAAGAGGCCATAAAAGGATGGAGTCCATTAAACCTAAGACCTAAAATGATTTCTAAGGGCTGGAACTGATCTGTAAGCGCCTAAACATCTTCAACATGTCACATAAAACATGTTTGAATTATTTAACATGCTTTTAACATTTAATTCAACATAATTTAGAACTTGAACAATGATAATAAGGTCATCATCAGTTATATCTAGCTTTAATTAGTTATAATCCACTGATAAATGCTCATATATAACCGCCAACGAGTCATAACTCACTGCATATTCATTCTAAGAGAAATGCATTAAAATAGGGTTAAATCTACAATTTTACCGTCATATCATAAATGTAAAGTATCCACGAGACTTCCTAGGGGTTTATTAAAAGTCAAATGTTCATAAATATCTAATAAGAGGGTCCATACAAACGAAAATGGGTTTTCACTTATTTTAAGAATTAATGGACATCCGAAAACCTAAAAACAGATTCACTTAATTAACTGAGGTTCTAGTCAAGATAAAATTCATCTAAACTTTCTAAAAATCATAGAAAAATATCCTGTAAGGTTTGGTATCCTTGATTTGACCATTGGAATCCATTTTGACCTAAAATAGAGTCTAAGATGGATAGTTGCTCTAATTTGGATTTCTACGTAAATTAGCCAGGCAAACATGGTCAAAACCTAAATAAGACTTCACCATCAGATTTCTTGTGTTAAAATTAAGTTTTTTTCCAAAATTTAGGCCCAATCAGAGATCATCTTGACCTAGTTTGCATTTTAGTCCGATCAAATCCTTCTTCTTCACAAACAGTACCTGGGCTCCCCAGGGAGACGCACTGGGCCTCACGAAACCCTTTTCCAAAAGGTCCTGCAACTGGGACTTGAGCTCTCGTAGCTCAAGCGGTGCCATCATGTATGGCGCGGTGGAGATGGGGCTGGTCCCTGGTACTAGTGAGATCTCAAACTCGATCTCCCGCTCGGGCGGTAGTCCTGTTAACTCGTCTGGGAATACGTCAGGGTACTCTCTGATCACCGGGATGCTGTGGAAGTCTGCCACAGGGCTGGGATCTGCCACCACACAAGCTAGGAGGCCCTCACACCCCTGGCTCAAAAGTCTCACCGCCGGAAGTGCGGAAATGCACCTGAAGCCTCCGTCCACTGGCTGTCCGTGAAACTCGAAAGAAGGCAACTCCGGCATGGAGAAGACAATCTTCCTCTCAAAACAGTCTACCAAGGCGTGGTAAGCGGACAACCAGTCCATCCCCAGAATTACGCCAAAGTCCTCCATTTGTATCATAATCAGGTCAGCTGGCAGGCTATGTCCCCCGACGCTGACCTCGCAATCCGTGTACGCCTCCTCAGCTACAAACAGCTGACCACTCGGATCTCCGATTACGAACGGATTCTCTAACAGCGTATAGTCCTGGCCCAAACTAACTACGAAACTGGCTGCGACAAACGAGTGTGTAGCGCCGGAATCGAAAAGTGTGTAAAAGAGTCTGCTGGAAACTGAAACCATACCTACCACCACCGAGCCCGAAGCTCTGGCATTCCTGTCTGTCAGGGCATTGATACGCCCCTCAGCTCTAGGTGCGGACGAAACAGCCACACTCTGCGTCGAACGGGCAGGTGCTGGCCGGTACCCTCCTCGTGACTGTTGTCCTCCTCCTCGCGCCTGGGAACCGCGGCCTCCTGCGTGCCCTCCAGTGCTCTACGCGGGAAGTATCTGCTGACCTCCTGCCCCCAACGGGCAGTCCCTCTTGATGTGGCCCAGCTGGCCACACTGGTAACAGAGGGGAACCCGACTGTTGCCCTCAGTGGGTCCCTGCTGTCGGCTCGGCGGGGGTCCTGTGCTGGCGACTGGCCTCTTTCGAGGCCCCCCAAAGGCCACGGATGGCCTTGCAAAACGTGACGGCTCTCCCGCGGACGCCACGTGCCTCCTCTCTCGCCAGCCCTGTGAAAAGTCTGGCTAAAAGGGCCTCTTCTGCCCACCGTCAGTGTCTCGCGCGGACGGGTTGGTCTCCTCGTAAGTCATGACTGCCTCCACCACCCTCGAAAACGTAAGCAGCTTCAGGGGTTTGACATACCCCCGAATCACAGGCCGAAGCCCCTCGGTGAACCTCCAAAGGCGCTCCTCCTCAGTGGCTACCGCTGTCGCTGCAAAGCAGGACAGCTCCAGGAAACGCGTGCGGTACGCGCTCACGGTCATCGTCCCTTGGCGGAGAGTGTAGAACTCCCGCCTCCTCTGGTCCTGCCACGTCTGGGGAAAGTACTGCTCACAGAAGAGGGCGACGAACCGATCCCAGGTCGGCCCGTCTCTCTCCTGTCCCCGAACCGCCCTCCACCACCTGTGTGCCGCACTCTCCAGCTAGTACGTGGCAAAGGCCACGCGGCACTCCACCGGGGGGCGAAGGGTGTCGAAAATCTTCTCCAGCTGCTCGAGCCAGTCCTCTGCCTCGGTCGGGTCCTCATCCCCCTTGAAGGAGGGGGGCTTCAGCTTCCGGAACTGCCCAAAGAGCTCGGAGTGGCGTTGCAGTGGGGATGCTGGTGCACCTCCAGGCAAAGTTGCCTCGTGCACAGAAGTGTCGGAGGAAGGTGGGGGCGGCGGCTGCCCACCCCCTCCCCCGTGTCCAGTGCCGCGTCCGTTGGGTGGTCCCACAGTAGACTCCCCCTCCGCAGCCCCAGGGGGAGGTTCTCGGGGCAGTGGGTGGAGCTCCTCTCGCACAATAACCCGTATCAACTGGGCGAGGTCCTGGGCCTGGATGCCCGGGAGTAGGGGCTGGTCCACTGAGCCGTCGGCAACGGCACGCCCACCTCGCCGACCTCGTCCTCGGCCGTGCCCGCGGCCCGCCTCACCAGTCCTGCGACGAGGCATCTCCTACAAGAAGACGCGAAACAAATCGGAACACGTCAATATGGAACGATACCTAACGGAAACGTCAAAGAGCTCATGTCAAAAGATATGTTGTGGTGGCTACTCTAGTTATAGACATGTGAATTGGTTATTTTCCAGTCAGTTGATTTACTTCTTGGGACGACCTTGCTCTGATACGATCTTGTAATGACCCGATTCCCGAGTCCCTACGAGACACGAGAACCGGACCGACTCGACTAATCCCAAGACCTAGTCGTCCAACGAGGAAGTAACCAAAAGAGCAGTAAAATAAACCACATTCAACATGAAATATAACTAGCAGTAACAAAATACAGCAGTAAGAAAAAGAACTACTACAGCATGTACCACCACAACAGTAGAACAACATTTATAACATAAGAAGAACTGCGAGTAAAGAAAAGTACAAAGAGTAACAAAAACTATTCATTACAGTGGAACAAAAAGGGCACAAAAGAATAGTGGTAACTCTACTGGACCCTACTCGGCCCAGCGTCCTCTGCAGCCGCTGACCCTGGCTGCTCAACACCTGGTCCTGAAACGTAACGAGTGTAACACGTCAGCGAAACGCTGAGTAGAGTGACAGCTAAACCTAAGAAGCAGTAAAGTGTCCAGTAGCTGTTTTATTTTCTTTCTTCCTTTATTTACGTCTTTCTATTGTTTCACAATTTATCTATTTCTCAGATCCTTCACTTGATCTCGAATGTTCCTCGTGGGAACGATCTTGATTGCAGTCTTTTCTGAACAGTAGAAGTAACACGTGGTGCTCTCCTGGCCGAGAGAGTCCCCCGTGATGATCCTACTCTCAGTCAACCACCCCAAGGTCACTGACAGACGTAACGGTGACTACGGCACACGCGGTAAACGCACGGGTAGTTAACCCGCACTGGCACGCAGTCAGTCGTTTCCGTTAACGGGTGCGCCCAAAGCACAGCACGGAACCAGTATAGGCAGAGCCCTCTCAGTAACAGGGGTCCAACCCCTCCACAGTAACCAAACAGGGGCCTTGCCCCTCCACAGTCCGCGCACCCTCGCTCGACTACCCTGGTTTGCCCAATGGGCCTAACAAGTCGATGTAGGTGAGCTAGCAGAACCCCGGGACCTGTGGGATAGCTAGTACTTGCCCTACACTAGTAGCTCTCCTCGGTACTGTGTACACGAGGACCAGCAAGTCGGTACAAAGTGGCCAGACCTAACCCCGGGTCGCTGGGGCGGCTAGCTCCGCTCTGCACTAAACAGGGGGACAGTAGCTCACCTTGGTACTCCGTACTCAAGGGCCAGCTCACTTCCCCAATTCTATTCCATTCACTTTCCAGGAGTTCTACTCCTAATTCCCCGTAGGGTTCCAGCTCTTTTAACTCAGCACATTCAGGTTTCACCTTTCCAGTTTCACGTTCATACATCCCATATTCTCAATCTTGTTCATTTATTCATAACAGGCAACTGTTAAACCAATTTACAGGTAACTATTATTTCCTTTCCACATTTTCCAAGACTGCAATATGTATATTCATTTCACTAGTTTTCCAATCCTAGGATTCATGCCGTACCTTAGGATCTATCATTCAATCTAGTTTTTCAGCCCTAGGATTCATGCAATACCCTAGGATCTATCATTCAATCTGGTTTCTCATTCGTAGGATTCATGCAATGCCCTAGGTTCTATTAATTGTTCCATAATTGTAACAAATTATGTTAATAATTTCTAAAGCCACTCTACCAGCTACAACAGAAGTAATGGGGGTGTGGTCGGAAATCCCGCGCGCCTCCGCAGCCCCCGAGACTGCAATGGAATGGGGTCCTAACATAAGGATCAAACACAAGGAGTTTCTCAGAACAGTATATAATTACTGTAAACGGGCAGAGGATTTTATCCCGAAAAGAACGCAACTCGAAACGCGGAAAACGGACTCCGAATGGGCCCTAAACGGGTCGAAAACGACGAAACAGTCCAAAATCAGACGTCTAGAACCTCTTCCAGACGTCTTAAAAAGTGGTTCAGAGGATACCTTCGCTCTGCGTAGTCTCTCAGACATCCAGAAGCCTGCGGGGGCGTCTGGTCTAGTTCCCAGACGTCCGATGGTCACCCTGGACGTGTAGAAGTCCTTCCAGTCGTCTGGCACTGCGACCAGACGTCTGATTCGCGTTGGATGCGATTCTCAGAACTTGCACGTACCCACTTGTCGAGCTCAGAACGGACGGTCGCAGAAAAGGAAGAAGGACGAAAAATAACTTACTTACCAGACGTCTGGACAGTCCTCCAGACGTCTTCCCAGTCGTCTGGTTGGAAGCCTAGACGTCTGATTCTGGAAAAACTTCCAGAATCAGAGCTTGACGTGTGCTCCGCCTGCAACTCACGGCCGCGTCGTGCCTCGTCCGCCTGCTGCTCGAGCTGCAGCAGCCCTCCCGCGTCACTCCGCGCCCGCTGCTCCCCCGTTGGCCGGCTCCGGCTGCCCCGGCAAGCTTGAGCCCTCACGGCTGAGCGTCTCCACCCTCGCGCAACGCCTCCTCCCGCACACCCGCCACGGCTTCCGCTGCCGCCGCTCGCTCGCGCTCGCACGTGCACTCCGGCTGGAAGAGGAAGAATAAGGGAGCGGAGGAGATGAGAGTGAGGGAGAGGGCGAGGGCTCTTTTTAAAGCCACGCGGGGGGAGAGAGAGAGAGAGCAACGCCTGCGGGGGTGAGAGGGGAAAAAGGAGGCATCGCAGGCCTGCGCGCACAGGCGCGCAGACGAAAACCACCCTGCCGCAGAAAATTAATCCCAGACGTCTGGAAGGGGTTCCAGACGTCTGGGCCAGCTCCCAGACGTCTTAAATGACGTTTTGAAGCTGCGTTCGTAACAATATAACAAACTCAAAGGAAGTTTCGTCCCCGAAACTTGCGCTAACTAGGGTGCAGGAAAAGACGCATATATAAAAGCATAACAAACTCAAAGAGGACCGAAGCCGGTCCGAAAGACGTACCCGCGAAGAGCTCCGGGTACCGCTCCCGCATTGCCGCCGCAGGCTCTCAGGTAGCCTCCTCGTACTGCTGGCTCCTCCACAGAACCTTCACCAGGGGTACTTGCTTTCGTCTCAAACTGCGGACGGCTCGGTCAAGAATCTGCACTGGCCGCTCGGGGTAGGTCAGGTCGTCGCCCACCTCGACGCTCTCGTGACTCAGTACGTGACTGGGATCGGCTACGTACTTCCAGAGGTTGGACACGTGGAACACGTCGTGCACACTAGAAAACTGGGGAGGGATGGCAAGCTTGTAAGCAACGGGTCCAACCCACTCCAGGACCTCAAAGGGCCCCACAAACCTCGGCGCGAGCTTCCCTCTCACCCCAAACCGCTGCAGGCCCTTCATGGGCGAAACACGAAGAAAGACATGATCCCCAACCTCGAACTGCACCTCTCTGCGTTTCCGATCCGCGTAGCTCTTCTGTCTGCTCCTGACAGTGCGGAGTCGCCTGTGGATCTGCTCGACTACCTCCTGACTCTGCCGGATCAACCTAGGGCCGACCTCCCACTTGGTCCCCACCACAACCCAACTCAAGGGTGTTGTACACCTCCGTCCGTACAGAGCATCGTAGGGAGCCATGCCAATGCTCGAGAGATAGCTGTTGTTGTATGCAAACTCCGCCAGGGGCAGGTGCTCCTCCCAAGAGCCCCTCCAGTCCAGTACACATGCACGCAAAAGGTCCCCAAGTGTCTGTATCGTGCGCTCAGACTGCCCGTCCGTCTGCGGGTGGTAAGCTGTACTAAACCTCAACCGCGTCCCTAGGGCCTGCTGAAACTCAGCCCAAAACTGGGACGTAAAGCGGGTATCCCGGTCGGATATGATCTCCCGCGGAACTCCATGTAGTCGTATCACATCGCGGATATACCTCTCTGCCAATTATGCTGGTCCCAAAGTGACTCGGATCGGCAAAAATCATGCCGTCTTCGTCAGTCTATCCACAATTACCTAGACTGCGTCGTGTCATCGCTGGGTAACAGCTAAACCCACCACCAAGTCCATGGCGATGCTCTCTCACTTCCACTCTGGCATTGGAAGCGGCTGTAGCGGCTCTGCAGGCCTCTGATGCTCAGCTTTCACCTGCTGACACACTAAGCACTACTGCACGAATTCACCCACATCCTGCTTCATCCCCCTCCACCAAAACTCGCGTCTCAAGTCGTGGTACATCTTCGTGTTTCCGGGATGTATGGTGAATCTGGAACCGTGTGCCTCAGTCAGGAGCTCTCTCAACAGCTCCTCGTCCCTGGGAACGCACAATCGTCCCCTCAGGCGTAGCACCTGGTCTGTGAAAGAGAAATCCCCTGGGTCTCCTGACAGTACTCTGTCGCGCAAGGACTGTAAGTACGGATCGGCCATCTGTCTTGTGATGGTGCGGTCTATCAGCTCTGGCCTAGTCTGTCCTGTCATAGTCACTGCCCCACAGTGCCCCCGTAACTCCAGGGGTCGCTAACTGCCCACCTCCTCCAAGAGGCTCCAACTCTGTAACGGTAAGCTGGCCAAGTGTGCGGGCGCCTTCCGGCTCAAGGCGTCAGCCACCACATTGGCCTTGCCCGGGTGATAGGAAATGCTGCAGTTGTAGTCCTTCAGGAGCTCCAACCAACGTCTCTGTCTCATGTTGAGCTCCTTCTGATCAAAAAGGTATCTGAGGCTCTTGTGATCTGTGAAAATCTCGAAGGTCTCACCGTACAAGTAGTGCCTCCAGGTCTTCAGCACGAAGACGACAGCTGCCAACTCCAGGTCGTGGGTAGGGTAGGTATGCTCATGGGGCTTCAGTTGCCGCGAAGCGTAAGCGACAACGTGACCCCTCTGCATGAGCACACCTGCTAACCCCTGCAAGGAGGTGTCCGTGTACACAACGAACCCGCCACTACTGTCAGGGATGGTGAGCACGGGAGTCGAGGTCAACCTCTCCTTCAGCTCCTGAAAACACACCTCACAGGAGTCTGTCCAAGTGAAGGGCACGTCCTTCCGGGTCAACTGTGTCATAGGACGCGCAATCTGTGAAAAACCTCTGATGAATCCTCTGTAGTAGCCTGCCAGTCCCTGGAAACTGCGAATCTCAGTGACTGAACGCGGTCTCTCCCACCTGAGCACTGCCTCAACCTTGGCTGGGTCCACCGCCAAGCCGTCTCCAGAGATCACATGACCTAAGAAGGTCACCTCCCTCAACCAGAACTCGCACTTGCTGTATTTGGCGTACAGCCTACGTCGTCTCAGTGTGTCCAGAACCATCTACAAATGCTGTCCGTGCTGCGTCCGATCTCGAGAATAGATGAGTACATCATCAATGAATACCACCACGAACTGGTCCAAGTACAGTCTAAACACCCGGTTCATCAGGTCCATGAAAGCAGCGGGGGCATTGGTCAGCCCAAACGGCATGACCAAAAACTCGTAGTGTCCGTACCGGGTGTGGAAAGCTGTCTTGGAGACATCTGCTTCCCTGATCCTCAACTGGTGGTATCCAGACCTCAAGTCGATCTCGGAGAACACCGTGGCACCCCGCAACTGGTCAAACAAGTTGTCGATCCTCGGCAGCGGATATCTGTTCTTGATGGTGTCCCTATTCAGCTGTCGGTAGTCCACACAAAGGCATAGGGTACCATCCTTCTTCTTCACAAACAGTACCGGGGCTCCCCAGGGAGTCGCACTGGGCCTCATGAAGCCCTTTTCCAAAAGGTCCTACAACTGGGACTTGAGCTCTCGTAGCTCAAGCGGTGCCATCCTGTTTGGCGCGGTAGAGATGGGGCTGGTCCCTGGTACTAGTGAGATCTCAAACTCGATCTCCCGCTCGGGCGGTAGTCCTGGTAACTCGTCTGGGAACACGTCAGGGTACTCTTTGACCACCGGGATGCTCTGGAAGTCTGCCACAGGGCTGGGCTCTGCCACCACACAAGCTAGGAAGCCCTCACACCCCTGGCTCAAAAGTCTCGCCGCCCGAAGTGCCGAAATGCACCTGAAGCCTCCGTCCACTAGCTGTCCGTGAAACTCGAAAGAAGGCAACTCCCGCATGGAGAAGACAATCTTCCTCTCAAAACAATCTACCAAAGTAGTCTCCCTTCCTCCCAGACGTCTTAAATGACGTTTTGAAGCTGCGTTCGTAACAAGGACTCAGAAGAGGAGAAGGGCTGAAACAAAGAAGGAAAGAAGGAAGAAGAGGAGAAGGCTCTGAAAGAAAACCTGAGGGAAGAAAGAAGAACAAAGGAAGCAGAGCAGCAAGGAAGAACAAGAAGAAGGCTCTCTAAGGAGTACTTAGCAAGCGACATTTAAGTCATCTGATTTGACAAAGAGGCGTCAGATTACTGTAGAATTTAAGCTACTGTTGGTTTATTTGATATTATTGATAGTTGGATTTATTCTTAACTTAAGGAGGATATAAGTGTTGATTCAAATCACCATTGTTTTTTATCCTCTTATCTTTTTGTCCTCATATTCTTGAGATACATTGAATGTCATTGAATATTTGATGTGACAGGTTATTATTCATTGAATATCCCTTTTGTTCGTAATTTCTTGTGCTCATTTATATTTTGATTGAGATTAGCACGTGAATGCAATATTTGCTCCATGTTTTCAACCTTGGACTTCATTTCTAGATATTCGAGTTATAAATTGTATTTATTGAGAGAGTTATTTAGAAGATTATGGTACAATGACGAAACACTTTAAACCTCCTATCTATCCCTTTCAGCAGGCAGTTTATGATGATGCATGCTGCTAAAAATGATTCAATCATGGAATTCTAAGCCATTCAAATTAGATTTAAGGTTTGAAATTTAGATGTAAATATTCAGGAACATTCAGCAATCAATGTGCAACATATTTGAACATTAGAACATGGTTTCCAACACCAAATTTCATTAAAAATCAATTTGGACAAATTACATGATGAATATGCTGACAATGAACTAAAACATGAGTTGGCAAGTCATTCAAGTCAGATTTGAATACTTCACTTTTACAGGAATGCTTTTTAGTAAGCTCTAACAGTACAAAGTATGAACAACTCATTTAATCTTGCAAAACAACTTTGGTACTCCTTGGAAATCCATTAAACCAGCTGCTGCTGACAAATCTTAGCAGTTGCTGCTGCCAATTAAATTAATCATTCATCAACTGCTTTTTATGTTGTTTCATCAGCTATTAGCTGCCAAAACTACCAATTTGAAAAGTCTCCCATTAAGCTACTGGATCAGCTCAAGCAGAGACTAATCTGCAGCTTTTATGGCTCAATTTCAGTAGCTTATGCTGCTGTAATCCTGACTACCCAAATCCATACTTAAAACCCAAAAGATCATTATGTTGAAAACATCATAGACAACGATCAAAAGGTCTGGAACTCATCTCAAAACCAGATCTCAAATCAAAACCCAATGAAGACCTAATTGACTCTTCTAAAAAGCCATAGCTTAATAGACGAAGATTAATAGGAAGATCTAAACTCACGCAAAATAACTTATAGACCTTTGCTAAACTATGTCAAATCTCAAGCTAAACACTGAAATGCGGATTGAAACTCATTGAGATCAAATTCAAATGCCACCCATTTGGGCATTTTAATTTAGTTTGCCAAGGTGATTTGATCTAGAGATCTTGCACACCATTGATTGGTGTTCAAAAACTCTAGGCGATTCTTTAAAACTAATTGGATCATTGTGATGCCTCTAATCAATGCTACTGATTTCATTGGCAAACACTATCCAGTTAATAACAAAAATAAGAAACTAAGTTAGAATTTGGGCATGAGCTTAGAAAACAAATAAGAATCAAATCAGAATAGCCCATACACATTGCATCTAATCCAATCACGCATTATAAACTAAATTTGAACAATCAAATCAGACCAAAACCAAATTACTCAAGAAATTTCTCAATCGGCATATAAAATCAAATCTGACTCAAATGATCAAATTGGTTCAATTCTCAACATGGAAAGGGTCTTTGTGGTCTCCTAGTATGCATGGGAGACCCTTTGATGGATTTGGCGCTCCTTTTGATCCGAGAGTTATCAGGCTTCAGATCCAATGGATGCCAAGATGGATGTGATGATCAATGGGTCAAAACATTGAGGGAAGAAGATGATTCTGACTGAGAGATGGAGGGGAAGCTGTATGCTCTAATGGATGGACGTGAATTTGTCTCTCTGATGAAAAGTGATTAGAGAGATCGAGTCGAGGGATACTACACTAAGCTAATATACTCCTATCTAAACTGCCACATCTATGAACTAACTAGCTAATTCTACTCTAATTTTATCTACACTACATTAACAACATATCCTAGAAAGCAGGAAAACCTAATTTAATAGAAGAATGGGACTTAAGGATCTCCACCTAGAGGGTGGAGAGGAAGAATGGAGGAAGAAGACTTCGGTGGAGGGGAAAGTCTACTAGTGAAGCTCTGGGTCGCCTTCCGGTGTTACGAGATCCGTAGTGATGAGGAGTCAGAGAAGCAGAGATCCAACGCTAAAGCAGTGGAACAGGGGTTAATGAGGAGGGGAGACCGGAGGGGAAGAAGTGCTCATCTCAAGAGATGTAGGATAGGAGCTAATGGTGTGCGCAGGGGTCTAGGTAGTTGCTTAAGTAGGTGCGTCAATGGATCAAAGCACTGCTAGGTGCGATTAATCAAGAGTAGGTCTAATGGTGGGGATTAGCTCGAAGGAAGGAAGGAAGTTTTAAATCAAAAACCCACAGTTGGATGAAATCTGGGGGGCGAGGTGATGCTATGCGCGAGCGCATAGGAAGATTAGTTGAAGATCTATCGTTTAATCAGGGGCACAAGGAATCAATGGTGCCTGTGCACTGTGTTCATCGCGAATGAACAGTACACGTGAGCATCGGGTGTATTGGTGATTTTTCACCTAGGCCCAAGTGGGTTGAAGGGGTATAACAATTGCAAACTATACCCATAAGTTGCTGAAAGTAGGTCAGAGAAGTCCCTCGTTAGATACAAAAAGGCCCCTGTGGTTTACAAATGAGTCCCTATAAGGTTTTGTATGCATAAAATGTAAGGGAATGGAAGGCCTATATGTGATGGTTTCAAGGTCTTATTAATGTCCAAATGCAATGAGGTTTTTATTAGAGCTTAATTGAATATTTAAGAAGTTAATTCAACCCTTGATTTATACATGTGTTTAATTTACAACTGGATCATCAAATTACACTTTTGAATAGAATATCTCATTACTTGATCTAATTGTGTGTTTTTAACATCAATCTATTGTTTTAGGTCATTTTTATTATTTTCCACACTTAACCCATTTCTTGTGTTAATTGATAGTGTTTAACCTAGTTTCTAACTTAACTTGGGCATTTTAGCTATGATGAGCCACACCTTATCACATCTATATGCATCTCCTTGTCAAATCCTCATTCAACTTAGTTCAGTATGCTAACAAAAGACTTCAAATCAAGATCAAAAGCGCAAAACCTTAAGTGACAAATGCTCCTACATATTCGCCTGAGAATCGTAATTCCCTACATATCGATCCTGAGAGTAAAACATTAAAACAAGGTTAATTTTGCAGTTTTAACGTCATATCATGAATGCAGAATAATCATGGGGTTTCCCAAGGAATAATCTAAGGTTTAAAGTGCATTAAAGTCTAATAAGAGGGTCCACATAGATAGAAACAGGGTTTCACACATTTCGAGAATCAATTAATAACCTAAAACCCTAATTTCAGACTCGCTTGAATTACA
This sequence comes from Thalassia testudinum, assembly GCA_037157565.1. Taxonomy (NCBI): domain Eukaryota; kingdom Viridiplantae; phylum Streptophyta; class Magnoliopsida; order Alismatales; family Hydrocharitaceae; genus Thalassia; species Thalassia testudinum. The sequence continues at coordinate 137,021,497 of JAZHRO010000036.1, read as the reverse complement.
AAGATTCTGGTTAGGATAAAACTCATCGAAATCTCCTAAAATTCATAAAAAAATATTCCTTGAGGTTTGGTAACTTTGATTTGACCTTTGGAGACTATTTTTACCTTAAACAGAGTCATAGACAGAGTTCTGCCATAATTTGGGTTTTTACGTAATTTCTCATTCAAACTTGGTGAAAACTGAAATCCAACTTCACCATCAGATTTCTTAAGTCCAATTTAGGTTTGTACCAAAATTTGGGCCCAATTAGAGTCCATATTGACCTAGTTCTCACTCTAGTCCCTTAAAACACTATTCTTTACATCAAAGCCCCTAACTTTCAAAAATCCTTACATATCAGCCTCTAGCTTTGTCATCTTCTTCACAGATTGGCTCCTACCACCATTGGAGGTCAACCGACCTTTAGGCTAGCTATGACTGTGCCTAAACCCATTCAAATCATTATTAAATCCCACCAAATTTGGTGGGATTGATATTCACACTATGAAAAATCTATTAGGGCAAATCTTGGCTCTTGAAATGCACGGATTAGGTCACGTGCATCCACGAAAATCCGTGGGTTTCTTTAACCTATCCCCCAAGCAATCATGGTTGTTTGTTGATCTAGAGCTCGATTTGGAGCTCTATAAAAGCTCCAGAATCTCAAACCATGCTCCTTAGTCATTTCTATGTCGGAAACCTTCTTCTTCCCTTCTCTCTGGCCTCGAGCTCCACCGACTCCGGTGACCTCCTCAATCCCTCTCATCAGGGCCTCCAACGGTCAAATTGAAGGCTTGTCCTTCCTTCTCTCCTTCCTCCTCTCCTCGCAATACCAGCGAGAGCATTCGAGACTCTTTCATCGTCGCCACTTCTTCCACCAGAGAGTTCATCTCCTCCGACGTCGGCCAATCAAAGCCGGTGCGGAACACCTTTCCCTTCGTCCATTAGTTAGCTCTCTTTCTTCCTCTCCCTCTTCTGAATCTCCCCAACCTCTTCTTCTATTTCAACCATTGTTCGCTAATCTCCCCCTCCGTCTTCCTTCGCTCCGGCCGAGCTCCAACGAGGTCTCCTCGATGCCACAAGCCACTAAACAACCCACTTCCACCTCCACAAGCTCCGCCATCCCACGTCGAACAAAACCCCTTAAGATATTGAGGGGATTGTCCATTCAAATCACCTGCCGAACACTCCCTTCGCTGCACCACTTCTCTAAGGTTGTCAGGCCTCCACACGCACTCCCACTCCATGAAAACACCACCAACACACTCCTCATCTCCTTGCGATACTTATGAGCTTGTTTGATTGGGGCTATAAGTCCATATTTTGATTTTCAGGTTTCGTCATGCCTCGTTGTCGCTGTCGTCTTCCTCAGCACCGTCACGCTTCATCTGACCCGCTCCGACCTCGCCACAACTTCCATCAGGTGCAAGTTGGCATCACGAAGGTGCCTGGACTTCCAATTAGCCAAGACAGCAGCAGCCCACCTTCAATTTCACCAGGCTTCACTTGCTGCTGTGCGCGTGGAAAAGAGGAGGTGGGATAGTCCCACCTTGTGAGCAGACAAGAAACCGCACTATATCATGTTTTTGTGAAGTGAGTTGTCTGCCCAAGCACACTGGGGGTTGGGTACCCTCTCACCCGCTCACGCACACCTCACCTATGCCCACATGCACACGAGTCTGGTCCCCTGCCTGGATCTGATAACCCGCATACTATATGCCAGATTACCCTCGGGTATGAGAGAAACTGAGAAGAGAAAAAGAGAGTTTTGTGAGAAGAGGGGTGTGGGTTTTGCTCTCTCAGGAAATTGGCCTTGTGCTGAAGAACGACTAACACATAGCCATGTGCTTGTGCTTGAAAGGCCTGTGCTTGAAGGCTTGTGAAGGTTGTGCTGTGGCTCGAAGAAGAAGGGCTCCTGGGAAAGCCTTGGTCGTTGAAGGCTTAAGAAGAAGGGCTCTTAAGAGAGCGTTGTGCTTGCATGTGCCTTCTGTGAGGCACTGTTCTGTTGATCTGTTAAGTCATTTGGTTCTGTGAAGGCGACGTCTGATTGAGGTTGATAATGGCATTGTTGAGTCATTTAAGTACCTAAGTTAATATTAATTATCTAATTGAAGGAACTGCTTGGTTATTTGAATAATTTGAGTATGAGGTATATGTATAATTTAGATGAATAATTGGTGATTCAAATCACAATTATTTTATCTTTTCTATTCTTTTTATCTCAATCTTTTGAATATCAATCTGACAAGTTATATTCACTGAATATCTATCTGTTGCTCAATTTATTGTGCTCATATATTTTAAATGAATATTAATGTGTGAGTTCCACATTTGCTTCCTACGAACGACCTCATACTCCCTTTAGATTTTGAGTTTATAGAGTTAAATGTTTGTTGTATGATTTTGTCGATTATATAACAACGCATATATTTCTTTGAAGGTTCCTACGGGAGGATGTGAGATTTACGGGATATAAAAAATAAAGTACAGAAGCAAAATAAAACAATCTCACAAAATGCAATCACACAAGATACACTGCTATTTTTACGTGAACTCAAACCGGGTGAAAATCGTCGCTTAACCCTCTTGAGTTAGGATTTTTTGATCGACCAAGTGATCAAATCCATTATCCGAGTCACTTAAAACGAGGGTGACTCAACTTCAATGCAACCACGTTACTTTGAACCTGTTACGAACCGTGCTTTCAAACGTCTTTTAAGACGTCTGGGAGGTGTCCCAGACGTCGTACCAGACATCTGGTATCACTTCCAGGCGTCTGGTATCACTTCCAGGATTCATTTTTCTGCGTGCACACCGTTGCGTCTGCACGCCTGTACGCGCAGACCTGCTCCGCCTCTTCTTTTTCCCTCTCCCTCCTACGCCCTCTGTTGTGCTCTCTCTCTCCTCCTCGCGCGGCCTTAAAAGGCCACGCCCTCTCCCTCACTCCCGTCACCGCTGTCTCCTTCCTCTTCTCCTTCCAGCCAGTGCGCGAGAGCGAGCGCAAGGGTGAGCGGCGGCGGCAACAGCCGCGGCGGGTGCGGGAGGAGGTGCTGCGCGGGGGAGGAGGCATCGGCCGTGAGGGCTTGAGCTTACCGGGGCGGCGGGAGCCGGCCGACGGGGGCACAGCGGGCGCGGAGTGGCGCGGGAGGCTTGCTGCAGCTCGAGCAGCAGGCGGAGCACTCGCAGCGCGGCCGTGCGTCACGAGCGGAGGGCGAGTAGCGCCCTGGTTCTGGAAAATTTTCCAGAATCAGACGTCTGGGTTGATAGCCAGACGACGGCACGACGTCTGGAAGACCATCCAGACGTCTGAAAGGTGAGTTATTTCCGTCTTCTTCCTTTTCTTCGACTGACCGTACTGAGAGAGAGAGAGATGGGTACGCGCAGGTTCGGTGATTCGCCGTCCAACGCGAATCAGACGTCTGGATGTAGCACCAGACGACGGGAACGACCTCCAGAAGTCCTGGGTGACCATCGGACATCTGGGAACTAGGCCAGACGCCCCTGCAGGCTTCTGGACGTCTGAGAGCCCACGCAAAGCGAGGTAATTCCCTGATCCACTTTTTAAGACGTCTGGAAGAAGTTCCAGACATCTGATTTTACACTGTTTCGTCGTTTTCGACTCGTTTCGGGCCCGTTCGAGCTCCGTTTTCCGCATTTCGAGTTGCGTTCTTTTCGGAATTACATCATCTACCTGTCTACAGTAGCTGTATACTGTTTTGAGAAGTTCCTTGTGTTTGATCCTTGTGATAGGACCCCGTTCCGTTGTAGTCTTGGGGGTCGCGGAGGCACGCGGGATTCCCGACCACGCCCCCATTACTCCCGTTGTACCTGGTAGAGTGGCTTTAAGTATAATCTGTTAAATTATGAAACCATAAATAGAACCTAGGACATTGCATGAATCCTAGGAATGAGAAATAGATTGAATGGTAGATTCCTAGGGTGTTGCATGAATCCTAGGGCTGGAAAACTAGATTGTATGATAGCTCCTAGGATATGGCATGAATCCTAGGATGGGAAAACTAGTGGAATGTATGAATACTGCAGTCTTGGAAAATGTGGAAGGGAAATACTAGCTGCCTGTGAATTGAATTAACAGTTGCCTGTTATGAATAAATAAACGTGATTGAGAATATGGATTGTAAGAACGTGAAACTGGAAAGTGAAACCTGGATGTTCTAAGTTAAAAGAGCTGGAACCCTACGGGGAATTAGGAGTAGAACTCCTGGAAAGTGAATGGAATAGAATTGGGGAAGTGAGCTGGCCCTTGAGTACGGAGTACCAATGAGAGCGACTGTCCCCCTGTTTAGTGCAGAGCGGAGCTAGCCGCCCCAGAGACCCGGGGTTAGGTCTGGCCACTTTGTACCGACTTGCTGGTCCTCGTGTACACAGTACCGAGGAGAGCTACTAGTGTAGGGCAAGTACTAGCTACCCCACGGGTCCCGGGGTTCTGCTAACTCACCTACATCGACTTGTTAGGCCCACTGGGCAAACCAGGGTAGTCAGGAGAGGGTGCGCGGACTGTGGAGGGGCAAGGCCCCTGTTTGGTTACTGTGGAGGGGTTGGACCTCTGTTACTGAGAGGGCTCTGCCTTGTACTGGTTTCGTGCTGTGCTTTGGGCGCACCCGTTAACGGAAACGACTGACCGCGTGCCAGTGCGGGTTATCTACCCGTGCGTTTACCGCGCGTGCCGTAGTCACCGTTACGTCTGTCAGTGACCTTGGGGTGGTTGACTGAGAGTAGGATCACCACGGGGGACTCTCCCGGCAAGGGGAGCACCACGTGCTACTTCTACTGTTCGGAAAAGGCTGCAATCAAGATCGTTCCCACGAGGAACATTCGAGATCAAGTGAAGGATCTGAGAAATAGATAAATTGTGAAATAATAGAAAGACGTAAATAAAGGAAGAAAGAAAATTTAAAACAGCTACTATACACTTTACTGTTTCTTTAGTTTAGCTGCCACTCTACTCAGCGTTTTGCTGACGTGTTACACTCGTTACCTTTCAGGACCAGGTGTTGAGCAGCTAGGGTCAGCGGCTGCAGAGGACGCTGGGTCGAGTAGGGTCCAGTAGAGTTACCACTGTTCTCTTGTACCTCTTTTTGTTCCGTTATAGTGAGTAGTTCTTGTTCCGCTGTACTTTTCTTTACCTGCAGTTCATATTTTGTTATGAATGTTGTTCAACTGTTGTGGTGGTACATACTGTAGTAGTTTCTTTCCTTATTGCTGTATTTTCCTGCTGTTAGTTATATTCATGTTGAATGTGGTTTATTTTACTGCTCTTTTGGTTACTTCCTCGTTGGACAACTAGGTCTTGGGATTAGTCGAGTCAGTCCGGTTCTCGTGTCTCGTAGGGACTTGGGAATCGGGTTGTTACAGAACCCGATGGTAACGTAACCCCAAAATCTCTTTTCTTTACGAAAAGGTTTTTGTCTCATGAAGGAGATAGGAATTCGCAAAGTGAATACCTAATCAAATAACAAAGTAAAAATTACAACACAAATCTACAGAGCCACACAGTAAAAGATTTAATCTATCTACTATAAGTGAAGGATCTTCCCTTAGGTGAAAGTGCGTCAGCGTGACAATGCAGGTGCGTAAACCACACATAGGCACTGCGTCGCTCTTGTAATCAAGGAGTGAGAGCGAGTGCACAGCTGGATAAAGCTCTCAGGCGTGGAATGAATGCTTGGAGAGCTAGAGCTCTTTCTCAAGATCAAATGACACAATATGATGTGGAAATGTGTTTCCTGGTGTGTATAAAGAAGGGAGGGCTTCCCCTCTATTTATAAATGGCCTAAAAAGGCTTTGGAAGGCATTGAAAGCCTTAGGTAACAATTGGGGATCGTCCCAAGGCAAAACAAGCGGCAATCGGAATCATTAATAATTTTGACAGGGTCATCAAATGTCTGGGAAAAATATCAGACGTCTGGAAGTCATGTTTAAGACATCTGGAAACAAGATCAGACGTCTAATACTAGATGGATTCCCTTACTGACTTTCATTAGACCTAAACATGGTTCTAGTGTAAATCAATCAGATGATGTACATGACATCTGCCACTAGGTCTGGACGTCTAGAAACCTAATTTACTGCGGGAATGGATTTCCCAAGGTCCAAACAGCTATATTCATTTAGGAAAGCGATTTAGGGTCAGTTGATGCAAACCAACTACTTATCAGACATCTGATAGAAGATCAAAGGTCAAAACCTCAACGATCATTTTGTAAGCCAACATTCCACTAATTGGGCGTTTGACCAATTCGTCAGACGTCTGCTAAGACACCTAGACTATGGGTTGGTCGTCTAAGATCAACAAACAGAAGGTTCTAAGACTAGCCCTAAATGATTGGACGTCTGATACAACATTCAGATGTCTTAAAGTTCACTATCTAACGTCTGATTATCATATTAGACGTCTTAAAAGGTTGTCTGAAGCATATTTAAGTTTTCTAAGTTCTCTACGGAAAAATAAGTATCATAGGGTTGTACAAGCGTTCGTAGGACTACTATAAGGATACTTTGAGGCTCTTTAGCATGAATCTAAGAAAGAAAAAAATAAAGAGCAACAAAAGAAAGATACATATAACAAGATAAAACAAAATCTATCATATTCTTGTCTTCACGCCTTTTTCAAGCTATCGCTCCTTGCGAAGCTCCTTCTGATGAGTCGATCTTTGCTTTCGTTGAAATTTTAAACGTAAAATAATGTGTTATAAGCTTTTGTGGTGGAAAATCGATTATCAAAAATATTTATTACTCAAAATCTAACCACGAAAATAGTTAGGTCGTCTCCACAGGGAAGAATAAGCCTATTAAACTAGTGAATAGTGCCTCGCTTATTTAGAAAACTCAACAGGTGTGCATATTAATTAGAGCAACTCCTTTTCTCACATAAACTTTCATTCTAAACAATTGATTAGGAATGTAGGGGTTTACATGCAAAATCACCATACAATAATATTCTATTAACAAGTGAATAATGATCTTGGAATATAGCAATCAATATAAATATCAATCTCTAAGAGAATAAACTTTGTCCTCTATAATACTATCTCATGCTCTTTATTTTCAATGAGAGTAATTTAACTAAAGAAGAGGTATGTCTTTGTAATTTACTCTCAATAAATTAAGTCATTAAATAAATGAACAGTAAATCTTGCAATGGCATAAGACGTAAATAAAAATATGAGAGAAAACAGAGGATTTCTCCTCTTTCTTCCTTGCGTACGATGTGGGCGCGGGTGGTCCTGCGGTGATTAGTGAAGGGAGAGGCTGATGGTGGTGGTGCGTTTGTTAGAGAAGAGCGGGAAATGGTGTGGTGCGTGCTGTCACTACGCACCACTTCGTCGGAGATGAGCGGCGATGTTGGAGCAAGTTGGAGCCATGGTGGAGTTCGCGGTGCGTCACGGTGTACGCTTGGTTCACAAGGTGCATTTGTTCCACGGTGGTGGAGAGGGACAAGATGGAAGATGGCACCAAGGGAGAGATAGATATCCTCTTATCCTTCTTGATTCCATTCCATTGATTTGTTTTCTCCCCAAAATCTCTGCCGACAACTCGAGGATTTTTTCTTAGGCGATTAGGAGGTGATCGTGGCGATGGTTTGGCTTCTTTGGCGGAGGTACACTTGCAAGGCTTGTGCGCTCTGTAGGAAAGAAGAGATAAAAGAAAAGTTGGGTTATTTATAAAAATAATCCCAAATAATGCATTTAATGCATGCATGTCACTATAAAGTAAAATATTTACATAGAAAAGTATACTATGCATGTGTAAACATTAATCTAATACTAGTCATTTATCAATTTAATCAATCCACAAATGTGGTCTCAACACCTTCTCCTCCGTCAAGTTCCTCCTATTTGCCATTGACGCGAGCTCTGAGGTCCTTCACACTTATATCCATTTGCAATCATCCTGAAATCTTAAACTCAAATGCAAATGTTAAAACACAAGTATTTTGTTATCATCAAAATTGACGATCGTGGTGCCCTTACACCAAATCACAATTATTTTGTCTTTTCTATTCTTTTTGTCTCAATCTTTTGAATATCAATCTAACAAGTTATCTTCACTGAATATCTATCTGTTGCTCAATTGATTGTGCTCATCTATTTTAAATGAAGATTAATGTGTAAGTTCCACATTTGCTTTCTGTGGATGACCTCAGACTCCCTTTAGATTCCGAGTTTATAAATTTAAATGTTTGTTGTGTGATTTTGTCGATTATAATACAACGCATACATTTCTTAACACTCGATGACACCGTAACAACAGAAGGGAATGGAGAGAGAAAGAAAGAGTGGGTGGTAGTGCATATGCACACGTGCAAAGTTCATGGTGAGACATGGAAAGAGCACGGGACATGGAAAGGGCGCGTGGTGGTGCGTGGGTGCAGTGCAAATGCGTGTAAAACACACGTGAGCATGGGGAGCACGGTATGTGTGGGGGAGGGGTGGTCTAGTTTGGTTGGATGGGTTGGTTGTTAACTTTCTCAACGCAGCTAATTAAGTTAATTATACTTAATTATGTGTAAAAGAAAGCAACTTAGGTCAACTTGAATTCATGTCAATTGAGTAGTATAGGGTCAAGTTAACCTAATATTTTAGATTTTAGTTCTTTTTAACTGGTTGAGTCCAGGTTGTTCGCTGAGAGGTATAATTTAATTTGAATTCACCATTAAATCCTAAGCCACTTATGAGAATTATAATTAATTTTACTTTAAGAATATGAATCTTGCTTAAGGATTTCTAATTGAAAAATATGCAAAATTCCGTAAGGAAAACATATTTACACATATGATTTGCTACTACAAATAAGTAAACATGTTTGTTTCTTTAATTTTTTCTTATTTACAAGAGATTAAGGCAAGAAAAGAGGAATTCAAATGAATATATACCTTATTACATCATTTATTATCAAAAGAAATTAGTAGAGTACAAAAAATTAGTCATCTTAAAAAGATATCAAACGTCACTATCTTCATTCTTCTCTGTCTTCAGCCTTCATCTTATTCTAGCTTCTCTCTCTCTCTCTTCCTTTCTCTTTATCTTTCTTCTCGAGCATGCTTCTTTAACATCTCTTCTTCTCTTTCTTTTCTTTCTTCTTATCATTTTCATTTCTTTTACCTGTTTACCTTTCCTTTCCTTTGCTTTTTTTTTTTTTTAATTCTATTCTACCAAACGAGCTCTCCTCTTCTTCTCCTTTTTTTCCTTTGCAACTGAGCTGAACCAACCCGATTTGAACCCAAGATCTGAACCAAAAATTTGGTTTTATGGTTGGCGGCTTAGACCGGTCGGGGATACACAACACCCCTCTCAGGGTGGGACTAAATCCTATTGGGTCCGAGCCTAGTTTTTATTAGGTTTGGTTTATTTCCGGTTCAGCATAGTCTCCAGCCTCTTCGACCCATGGCCTCCCAGGCCCACATGCACACGCCCTCACGGGCCTACGCTCGCACGCCCACAGGCGCACACACACTTGAGCACGAGCACCGCGCGCACCCACACACACACAATGCTCATTGTGTGCCCAGCGCTGACGACCGATAAAGCCCTTTCACATTTTACTTTTATTCACACGTGCGCGCTCCTCCTTTGTCGATGTGGGACTATGTTAGTCCCCTCCAAACCATACTTTGGTTAAGGATTCTAGCCAGCACAGAGCTCCAAATCAAGCAAATAAGGGCTCGTTGGAAAGCTCTAAAGGTGCTCTACAAGTTTGCAGCATCAATTTGATGCTCAAAAAAGATTTTTCCCTTCGATTTGAAGGGTGAAAGTTGAATGTCTTCACGGCTAATCCAGCCTGTAGAGGTGAACCTTAGGTCTAAAGACCTGCAGTAATTCTGTTGACCTCCAGATGAGGTCTTGACTAGGTTCAGAAGGTATTTCTGCATCTACCGGTGAAGGAAAGGGACTCTGAGGAGCTTCAAGAAGGCAAAGAAGCTTACGAGCTTCGCTAAGGAGCTTCAGAGCTCCATTTCAAATTCTGTTCAGCTTGACAGAAAGCTAGAGGTCAGTTTCATCAAATCAAACAACCTCCGAAGGTTGTTAAAAGTCTATCTGGGCAGTGTTCGCAATTGAAATTCATCAAAATGACACTGAAACCAGTTTTGGGTTTAAATGAACCCAAACTGAACAGTAATCGAATTCATGTAAAATCCTAACCTAAACTCATCCAAATCAAATTTAAATCATTCTAAAAATCATTTCCACCCATCAATTCCCCTAATTGATGCGTGAATCATCAATTTTGACCTGAGTTTGACCATTACTCCTCGAAACCTGACTTTCTTCATTAGGTTATCTCAGATGAAATTAATGCCTTAATTCACTTCTACTTCACCTCAGGAATAGATTCAGATTCTCAGAAGGAAGTTTCAACTAGGATTTCTAGGGTTTCAGGCTTGTCGCCTGAGATCCTAAGTGAGTTTGTTCGACAGAACAAACTAAGGCCTATCTAAGTGATTGATCTACTGGATTGATCTCAGGGCATCCTTCTGATGCTTCTAGACCTTTAAAATTAGGCTTAACCCTAACCGATAGTCATCTCCAACTCTAGCGGAGTTGGAGAAGACAGAGGTCTAGATGGAGCTCCAAGTTTTAAAACTTCAAACAAAATGTTACAGAATGATCAGTGAACCTCAAATAAATGATCTAGAGCTTCACAAAAAGTTCTTTGGGTTGAAGAGTACATTTTGATTTACCGGAGCTCGCGAGCTCCGGTGAGTTCAGATTATAGCTAAAAGTGTATAAACAACATTAAAACATGCCATGGACGATCTGAAAAGTTTCTTGAGGTCACAAGGAACCTCAGGAACACATTAATTTCTTCAATTATTCATCAAATTGAAAGTTATGCTTTGAATTCACAGTGAGTGAAATCTGAGTTTGATGGAACTCAAAACATGATCTCCCACTCAATTGGGTGGAGAAATCATATTAGTAGAGTGTGGCGATAGTGTTTATGTGATTAATTAGGTGGAGGAACACCTCCTGAGCCGCCATTAACAGCGAGCTTAGGAGTTTGAATAAATTTTAGGTGTTTAGGTTGTAGGTGATTATAATCTAATTAAGGTTAGGATAGGGGCCCTAAGATGATGATTAAGTGATGGAGGGCCCTAGTGGAGGTGAATTACCCTTGGTGACCTCCGCCATGGACAGCGGAAGCAACCGGTGAAGGTGGAGATGGATTAAGCAATTAGGTGTTTAAATCAAGAAATTAAAGTGTTAGAAATGATTATGGAGGATTAAGAGAGATGATCGGTGAAATTAAAAGACAAAAGAGTACTCCAGTCAAGCTCAAAGAGCTCGCCGGACCTGGGGAAGATGATAGGAAATCCGACATTAAATCTAACTAACCTACCTAACTAACTACTCTACTTAAACTACTTACCTATCCTACTATTACCTGGACGAAGGAGGCAGAAGATCTCCATCGAAGTCCTTAATGGAGGAGGAAATTAGAGGGGTGAGGAAGGAAGTTTGGCGGGTGTAGGCGGAGTGAAGCAAAGGAAATCTAGCGTCAGCCCTACGTCAAAAGACTCAGCAGACGTCGGTGGAGATCCAGAGAGAGCAAAGGTGAACGGAGGAAGATGGAAGAAGTAGAGGAAGGTCGCCAGATTTTGGAGGGAATAGCCTATCTACTAGCTCAGTGGAAGAATAGGGAAGGGAGCTAACTACTGAAATCGAGGGTGTGGAGGGGTATTTATAGGTTGCGACGGCTGAGGAGGAGGATGTATCTGGACGGAGAAAGGTATACGAGTGAAGTAACCACCGGCGTCTTCTCCGACGCCGGTGAGGTTAACTTCAACCCTAAAATAGGATTGCAGCTTCATCCAGACCGATGGATGAAAAGAGGATGGTGAGCACAAGCTCCAAGAGCTTGGAAAGAAAGGAAGGACGTTGGATTCGCGGTGATTGGTGGGTGTATGCACCTCCTGTCGTCAGTCGTCGAAGAGGCTAAAGAAGGAAAGAAGAAGAAGAAGTAGTTTTCAGGGACTTACTTGTAATGAAAATTGAGGACCTAGGTGTAGAATAAGGACTCGATTGAAATAAAACATAAGGACTAAAATGTAAACCAAGGTTTTCAAGGTTTATTTTAATTTAAATCCTTTTCAACTTTTTATATATGATTATAAATAAGAAAATTATTATATTTAAACCTTGAATTTACATTTTTGACCTTTTTAGCTTAATTTATTTAATTAAGGTTACTTAAGTTATTACATACTTAGGTATAAATTATATTTAAGTTAGTTAACACATTAATTAGATAAATTACTGATGATATTTCGAGTCCACTTATCAATTAAATTATTAATAATATTAATTGGATACTAATATAACATTTTAAACTTATTTTAAGGTCCTTTACTATTTTATCCCTTATTTAATAATTGACCCATATATTTACATATTCCTAGTTAATTAACTAGGAAGATTAATTAATTAGGGGTAATTAGAGACCATGATGAACTTCTCATCAGGACCCCTCTCCACCTTTTTGATCAATTTAGGGGTTTCCTGACCTCCGATTCATGCATTCTTGGTGGCATTGGAATCATTGCTTCATGCCCTACACTGTGGTAAATTCTAAACTCAACATTGGAAATTATTTTGCATGTAAAAATTATGAAAAAGCTTATATTGTGATTTTGACCTGTTTCCTTATGTGTCTTGACCTAGGTCGATCCTTGGAGCATGCACGAAACACGTTGGCCCCCAAGACGATAGAGGGAGACGTCAAGCACACATTTTAGAGTCATCGTGACCCCTTAGTGACATTAGATAGAGTAGTCTCACTTTTTCCTATATATTGGGGTTGTGTCATGATTTTCTTTACATTGCACTGTTTTGCGTGAGTTCATCCCTCTTACTGAGATCAAAGTTTATAATTATTTTTTTATTACTGTTATGAGTACTTAAACTTATTAATAATGCTGTGGTTTGGATCAATAATTGATGAATTACAATTAGGGGATAATTAGACTAAAATCAAGAATAATCGGGTTGAGTAATTAGTTTGGATGGTCCTTAGTGCCTAATTTCATATATAAGGAATCAATATGAAAGGAATAATTAAAGCACTTGGTTATGTACTTTGAATTAATGAGGACTTAAATTGAGAATGGATGGTTAAGGAAATTTTTGGATAGTGAATGAGACATAATGAATTACTAATAACTGAAGCATGGATTGGTGTTATAATAAATGATTAGTTATTTAATGGTTATGTGTAAATAAAATGAATGCAATGGAATTTGAATTTGTTAATGGATAACTGGATGGTCTTGATAAGTCAATCTGGCTAATCTTAGTTGGTGGATCATGGAGAGTTACAACCTGAGTCCTCACCCTAGTAGGAACTTGAGTCGATTTGCAAATCACCTAAGATCTAATCAGTTAGCATATAAACATAAAATAATAAATCACACGTAGTACATCACATCACATGTATAACGATAAAAGAAAATGGTAATTGAACTAAAATTATCAGGAGAATCGATCATAGCCATCATTGTGTACGAGTAGACATTTAAAAAAAATAAAACTAAAAGTACTACAAAAGAAACTTGAACCAAAATATTATGACAACTACCATAGATACGGTGCTACAATCGGACTGGCACTATTAGCTCCTACAATTGTATGATCCGACTGTAACTCGCCAAGACCTAAGTACAGAGTTGAGGGGAAATGTTAGCAAAAGCTGAGTTGAGTTGCAGAAATGGTGAGAAAAGAAAACAAACTAGAGTAATTGCGGAAAGCAAGGAAACTAGGTACTATTATCATTTATTCATATTTCCCAGTTATTAATTTCAATTAATTGTGCCTTCTCATATTTCAATCATTAACCTATTCAAATCAATTACCTCAAAAGGCTCGAGGAGATCATGCTGCAGTATCCTAAATAGTAGAGTTGATACAATACACCCCCTTAGCTAAGAGATTGGCCGACACTTGCTCTAATACCTAGTTAACAAACTTGGGCTCCTAGCCTAGGTGAAGTGGTGACTACAACTCATGTGATATACACGGGAGAAATTACCTTGCAATGGCACATGGCCAGTCATCTCCACTTCAAGGCACAAAAGTAAACAACGCCAACTCTTCACAATAGTAACACATACCCATTGCACCTAGCTACTTGGTTGAGCAAATGGGCTAACCAAAAGTCACAGGGAGGTTGGATTACTCCCTAAGCCAATTTCTACCTCTAACAGGTATAGTCGGTCATGTCGTTGATATCATGTATAGCTAGTCATGTTGTTGATACTAGGCATGAGACTGACTTCCAAACTGTCCTCACAATTCCCATTAATGCCATTGGCCCATCCATCCAGTTCTCATTTCTGTTTTTCAATCATTCATTTCATTATATGATGTAACAGGTAGTTCTCGTTTCATCCTTAATTTTAGATTAAAGATATTTAATCTCTTACATGAAATCATGATACTTTTGAGTGTAAAATAGACATTCTCAACTAATCATCTCATGATAGCATTTGTTTGGTTTGGCTTACTAGCAAATAACAATTTTCTCATTTAACATGTCATAGTATGGGTTCGTGTTTAATGATGCAGTAACAAATCATTTCTATATAGTTTGCTTGGTCACAGTTACTATCAAGCATCTCAATTATAATTTTGTTATTCAAGTACCCAAACATGCACTATCAATACTCGACAAGACTCTGTACTTGGCAAAAGAGGTGGAATAAGTGCACAAAATGCAAATAGACATTTTATGAATACTAATACTACCCTTCATAGAAGAGGGTAAAGTTACTCTACCTAGGGTCATCGGGGCGTCACGATAACTCTAGGAAAGTAGGTCAGAGGCTCCTCAAACTCTACGCACACTTTAGGCATCAACTCAATGCAAGGCAAGAAAACATGATTAAAATGTGATTATTGAAGTATTTGGGGGTTAAAAGCATAATTTATCAACTCTGATGTGTATTTAGGACTCACTAAATTGAAGTTCATCTTAAGACGATTCCAACGATGTGTCAATCGTCGAAATTGAAGCCGTGTAGACCTTTGAACTAGAATAATAAGCCACTAAGAAATTATTTTGGATATATTACATCTTAAATGTGGTCAAAATACATTTTAAAGTGCATATGAGTGTATTTCATGGAACGACGATTATAATGTTACCTTATTTTCATGACTCCGAGGTCAAGAAGGCCCTAAACTGTTGCCCAACCCTCGCACCACATGTTGCATGCCCATTAGGCCATTAGGATGGATGCAGATCGCAACCTTGCAAGTGCACCACCATCCGATCGCACACACTTGCGTGATGATGCACGTGGCCTTTGCGACTGGATGTTCTCCTTGTGTGCATGCTACGCTTGTGCTTGCTTTCGTGACTGTTGCTCTCCCCACTACACCCACCTGCACACGATGTGTGTCTTTGCCATGTTTCTCGCTCTTCTCCTCCCTCTCTCTTCTTCTAGAGATGTGTGCTGCTTAGGTAGGGGATTAATGGCCTAAAAACCTAACTAGGCCTTTATATAGAACACTAATCAGGGTTTAGGCAAAGTGGCCCCCCCAAATGATGAAAATGCCCTTACGTATTGGTTCAGTCCATGTTCATCTTATTTTTTATGTAGTTTGATATACTCACATTGGATTCATGTGAAACAAGTAATGTTGGAAAGCATGGATGAGTGGAATCCAATGGTACCCCATATGAGCCCCTTTTAAGAGTTGATTAAAAATGCACATTATTTACGTTTTACAAGGCATTTTAACCTTGTTCTAGCCTTAATGGATATCGATAAGTCCAAAATGATGTAGTCAACTCTAAAATTACTTGGAACTCGCATTTTGATAAGGATGACCCCTAGGACTCCCAATTTCGATTTATGTGCATTTATATCCTCGTTAAACGTGTTTTGTACGTAACTTTTGTTACACAACTTGGATTTTCCTAAAATAGGAATAATTGGAAAACTCACGACGAGAGGAATCCAATAGGATCCTACATGATACTTTCTGAGAAATTTTTACCCAAGAGTTCATCAAGATTGACTAAAACCCTCTGTTTCTTTGTTTGTGGATTACCTTTACCTGATTCACGCTCAACATGTGTCAACTAGTTTGTATTGGCACATTTAGTCTATATTTTGGCTTGAATCCAGATTTTGTGGTCTATATTGTGTCTTGAAATGCATATAGAGTTAGTGGATGGCTTAGATTTTTTTTACATTTCTAGACAACACATCAATCAGTGAAGTTAACAAAAGATTATGATACCACGATTAAGTTCAAATAGACCTTGATTAAGTTTTTAACGATACACTAATTGAAGGTTGTATCTATTAATAGAGATAAGAATTAAGGGATATTTATGTAATATTTAAGAACTTATAGTTAATGATTGTTAAGGTTAAAATTAATGAAAGTTTACTCAAAGGTGTCTCATATCAATGGAGACAAGATATCAGGAATATTTATCTAACATCTAAGAATTAGAGATATGTATATAATATTAAAAAATTATAAAAATATATATGTAAAAACTTTGACTCATAGTTAATGACATTTAAGGTTAAAACTAACGAAAAAATATTTCAAGAATATTTATATAATATTCAAGAACTTAACGGTGCCTATATAATATCAAAAGGTTACAGACATTTACGTAAAAATCCCATTTAATATTTTGATATCCCAAATAATCTATAATAAATAAAAGGCTAGATAACGAATTGTTGCCATCTCGATCCTCCCTCCACCAGCAACGGTCTCGCAGGAGAGCTCCAGCCGATGGACTGCCTCCGCTTCTCCGTTGTCGCGGTACGTCCCACTATTCTCCAGAACGCTACCTGTTACATCTCGCGTACTCTTCGCTATTGGAATCCTTCTCCCGATAGGGTTTCCTTTCTAGCCATCTGATAGGGATCGTTACGTCGAATCCTTAGAAGGCGGAATGGGCAATCGGGTGGTTTGCCATGTCGTTGAGCATCGTTCGATTTGTTTCTGGACTTCGACATTCCTATTATCTCACTTGTTTGTTCAGAGTATTGATTCGCCTCGCGTCTCTCTCTCTCTCTCTCCCCTTTTTTTCGAGCTTTTCGATCGACGAAGGATGCTTCCGGTTAGGGAATTGGGTGGATCGCTATTAAGTATCAAGGAGAAGGCTAAAGAAACAATACCTGGTTCTAATTAGGACTGACTGGTAGTACTATCTGATAGAGCGGACTGGCAATGCAGTGGATATTGCTTGGAATTCAGGTTGGCTTCAGTTTCATTTTTTCTGATGCCTATTCGGGCACGTGCCCGCTCTATTTACATCGTAGCTCCGCCACTGCATTCGAGGTTTCAATTTGGCTGGTAATGGAATTTTGGTGAAGTTTGAGATTGGGGTGCAGAGATTAGTTTACATATCATCAAGTTTGTTCAGGAAGGTTGCAATGCTACGGGGTATCAGTTATGCTTTTGAAAAACTTTGTCAGTCGACATGGCCTAAGTTTCAGTTGAGGAAGTGAAACTTTGAGGATAACGTGTCATTTTTCAGACATGTATCCTGGATGCTAATAGTTGTCTTCTCAATGATAATTGTGTAGATACAAGTTTTATGTTAGTTATGCCATCCCTGATTTTTGCAGTGCACGAATTTCGACCTTAAGATTTTATTATTTATCAGATGAAATTACATTGCATTGTCTTTGGAGATTGAAAATGTAGATAGTATTGCCAACACCAAAATGTAAAGATCCTATACAAATCTATCAAAGTTTAGGTAATCGTCTCCCAAAAAACTTCAAAGAAACCTTGGAAATAAGATCCTTTGGGATATATAATGTTGTTTGACATCCTTGCGCTACACTGCATATTTATTATGGTTTTGCATAAAGGAATTTCCAAAAAGGTTGTTGACGTTACTAAGCTTTGTACCCTTTTTCGTATCCCATAAAATTGAAATACTATGTTGGCTTATGAATGCAAAAAGCAATCTAAAAAGGTCGCAATGTTAAATAATATAGGCAATGATGGTGGAACCTAGGCCTGCAATAATTGATTCCTGGTCAAGATATATGTTGGAATGCAGGCTTGCAATGATTGATTCTAGTCAAGATATATGATGGAACCTAGTTAGCAATTGACCACCCCCCACAAGCCCCAACAAGATATATGCTTGCTAAAGATGGAACCTAGAAAAACTTGTTTGTCTTTGGTGCAATTGATTCCCAATCGATAAGAGAAATATTATTGTAGATTTCAAAAAACAAATGAGGGGATTTGGTCCCTTTATATTAGACTAGGCCACTCTTATTTCAAATTCTAACATAATCTTTTAGAATGAGGAAGAAACAAATCTCTAACAACTCAAATCTAATCATATCCTTAAAAATAGAAAGGGATAAATCAAAATTGGATTTTCCTAATTTTCTAATTTTATAATATCTCTAACAATCCTTACCCACTCTTATCTTTATCCATTTTTATTTTCATCCACTCTCCTCCCCATTCCTACATCATCCATTCTCATCCTCATCCCTATCCAATCATTATAAATAGGAAACTTTGCACCCATTTTTAAGTCCCTGATTCTTTTATTTATATATTTACTATTATCATTGTATCATCATTATTATTATTTCAAATAAGATTATCCGAGAAAACACTAAGGTGGCACCGATAAAAGATAAAATAACAGAGACATGTCTAAGGTGGTTTGAACATTTATACGGAAGGCCAATAAATGCTCTAGTTGGAGATGTGAAGAGTTGGAGGTTGAACCTTTCAGGAGGGGGTGAGGAAGATTAAAGAAATTTTGGAAGGAAACTATTAAGCATGATCTCCATTAATTTAAGCCTAGAAATTGCTTAAAATAGATTTCAGTGGAAGCAAAAAAAATCCATGTAACCGATCCCGCTTAGTGTGGGAAAAGGCTTTCTTATTGTTGTATTTATTATTATCATTTAAACCATCACAAAGAGTTGGCTATTGTACAACCATATAGTACGGACTTAGAATGTTGGTCTTAACCTAGGATACTTTTCAAAGATTGTAGGCTCCTTCAAAAGACCAAAATGCCTCTTAAAATCAAAATTTTTGGGTGGCAATTGAGGTGTAAAAGACTTATGATGAAGGTTTGTAAAAAGAAGGTTGTGCTGTAGCTAGATATTGTTTGTATCTTGCATTAGGAAGTTAGATGAAGATTGTGAGCACCTTTTCTTTCATTTGCTAAAAATGTTTGGGAGAGATCTAACTTGTAGTGGGTATACACTTTTGCATTGGAGTTTTGGAGGAGCTTTCAAAGGAGACTGTATAGATCAAGGAAGGGGAAGGCGATACCATTTTTGGTCTTATGGGCAATTTAGCTTTAGCAAAATAGTGTGATTTTCTAGGGTGAAAGGGCCTTTGTGGAGAACGCTTATGTGGAGTTTTGGGTCTCCTTGCAATTTAGCTGTAGCTTTCTTTGACAGATGACTAGTATAGCTGGTGGTACTTTTTCATTGGGTAGTCGTCCTCGCATAACCCTCCTTTTTCCCTTCAGAAAAGGATAATGTTAGCCCCTATGGTTTTGTTTGGTCAGTTATGTTCTTTTAGTTATTTTTTGATTGGGTGTTTTTTTATTTTCTTGAGGGTATTTTATGTAATTTTTCCATCTCTATATATTAAGAGGTTGGGCTATGGAATAAAGTACTTGGTTCATTTGTTCTAACTTGGTGTTAGAGCAATTGTCATAGATCAGTGTCTATACCCACCTTGATTCTTATATCCCTTTCTTTTCCACGAAAAACCTTAACCTTAACGATTCTCAAGGAGGCATCTTCCTTACTGCCGCCAGTCTTCCTCGGCTGGATGGTGGTTGACGAGCCACCTTTCACTGCTCCAGGAGACCACTGCAGCGCTACTAAAGCATTGCAAGGGCACTGTAGTGCAATCCGATCACATTAGCAGTGCCTCTAGTGCTGTGTAGCATCACCCAATTGTAGCAGGGGCGACACATAGCTAAGCGCACATTGCCACTCGCTGTGCTGGGCCCTTGTGCGGCCTTGCGTGGTCTACACCATCGTGTGTAGGCCTTGATTGGCTTGCGCCATCTCTTGAACGTTGCCCAATGCCACCTCACACTAGTTGGCTACAGTAGGCATCTTCTTTTTGCATGTAGCAACACTTGGTGGTGCTACTCAGGTGTTGCCAGTGTTGCTTCCTGCTTGCAACACCTTTATTTGTCCTAATTTTAGTGCTTAGTCCCTTGCTTTGTGATCCCAAATCAGCCCTGACGGTCTGATTTTGCTCTCTGGTAGCAAGAAAATTATTTGTGGTCTAGTTGAAGCAAGATGGTATTGGAGAGTTCATTCGAGGTCACATCGGAGCAAGTTTCAGAGATAGGACGGTACAAAAATCCCTTCTTTGGTCCCAAGGTGAAGTTGGATGAGACTAACTATGTCCAGTGGTCACAGATCTTTCTGATGACGGTAGAAGGTCACGGCAAAGAGCATGCTTTGCTTCAGCTAGAACCATAGGACAAGATCAGGAAGAATACTTCCTGGAAGAAAGACAATGCCATGGTTCGTGCATGGATCATGAATTTAGTGATCCATAGGATTGGGATGAGACCATGTATTATCAGAATGCGAAAGAGATGTGGGAGAGTTTACGAGATACATACTCCCACGAGAAGAATTTCAACCGAATGTTAAAGATATACAGCGAGCTATCTCAGCTTTGTTAGGAGGTCGCACATTATCTCAGTACTACTCGTCCTTAAAGGGACTTGTAGAGAAGTTTAATGCATGTAGACCAGTGTGCACATGCACTACTCAGAGGGCATATCGCAAGGAAGATGCAGTTCTTTAGTTCCTGGTTGGTCGTAGACCAGGCTATGTGGCAGCTCGCTCTCACCTTCTTGCTCTGTCAGATCTTACCTTGGAGGAAGTGTACAGTAGGATGAGCAGGATTTCTGTCACTCTTACAGCTACTGAGCTTGTTGGTCAGATCTCAGCTCCTGCTACTACTCGGGGCCGTAGTTAAGGAGCTTTAGTTACACGGGGTGGAGGTCGGGGTCGTGGACCCATTGGGAGAGGACGACTGACTCGCACATATTGTAGGAAGTCAAGACATGTGGAGAATAATTGTTGGATCAAGCATGGTCCCCTCCTATGGTCAATCAAGTGGTGACTAGCATAGAACAGACTATTGATATTGTCTCTATGTCTAAGGTTGATTATGATGAGCTCCTTTAGCACCTTACTTAGTTATCATAGAAGGCATCATCCCCTTCAGAGACTGCAGCCTTTGCCTCGTCCTCAGCTGTCGAGCTTGTTCTATTCACATATGTTGATGCTTTGTGTGATATAGATCTAGATACGGATTGGCTAGTTGATTCGGGTGCTTTGAGACGTTTGAGAAAAGGTTGGAGGTGTTTCCGTTATATTAGGCTTGTTCCTCCAGGGAAGACGGTGCAGGTGACAGATGGGAGACTCTCTAGGATTGTTAGACAGGGGGAGGTGTCAGTTACCCTCGATATGAGATTGATAGATGCCTTTCTTGTGCCTGATTTTCTTATTAGCCTGTTATCTGTCAGTAGAATAATAAAGGAGGCTAAGGAGCTTAACTGTCATGCCATATTTGACGCTACTACTTGTACTTTTTAAGACATCCTGACGAGGATGACGATTGGTGGTGGTTGTGAAGAAGGGGGTATATCGCCTGTTCCAGTCTCCTATTGTTGCTACTTGTCATGGAGGTGTCACGTTTACCACTGGGTCTCCTTAATGGCATCTTCGACTTGGCCATCTGCCCCTGGACAGGCTTCATCAAGTTATACCCTATATCTCTCCATCTGCTACTATTACTTGTGATGCTCGTAGGCTAGGTAAGCATCACTAGAATGGTTTTCCTGGTAGTCAGAGTCTCAGGTCAACTGCTTTGTTCCAGTTGGTTCATACCGATGTGTGGGGCCCAAGTTGTATTCCTGATCAGCTGGGTTACCGTTATTATTTGATACTTGTTCATGACATTTCTTGGTTGTTGTGGTTATTTTTATTGATGAATAAGTTTAATGTTCGTACTAATTTGGAGCAATTTATTATTGAAATAAGGAACCAATTTGGTATGTGTCAAAAATGTTTATTCTGATAATGCTCTTGAGTTTTGTATCATCATTTGTCTGGGTTTTATAAATCTCATGGCATTATTCATCAAACCACTTGCCTTTATACCTCTCAACTGAATGGGATAGTTGAGAAGAAGCACCAGCATATTCTTGATGTAGCACGTACTTTACTTATCACAGTGTTCCCTCTCTCTATTGGGGAGACGTTGTGCTCATTGTGTGTTACTTAATAGGATGCCCTCTCTTGTTATTAATGAATAGATTCCCTTGTAGGTTCGTTACCTAGAAGGTAATCTGTTCCATGTTCCCTCTTGAGTATTTGGGTGTGTTGCTTTTGTTCATATTCTTACTCGTGGTTGGGATAAGCTTGCTCCTAGGGCGGTTAAATGTGTCTTTGTGGGATACTTTCGCACTCAGAAGGGATATAGATGCTATGATCCTCTTATACGGCGACACTATGTAAGCGCTAATGTCACATTTCACAAGTCTATCTTTTACTTCTCTATTGCAGGGAGAAATCCCAGAGGCTACATAGGCACCAATGCTCATTTCTCCTACACCTTTAGAGGCTATCCTGGTCATTGAGTCACCACCCTCTAAGCCCCCTCCTTTTAAGTTTGAGTGGTTTTGTAAGCCCCTTGCCACTTATAAGCTTCTTGTTACCTACAGGCAACCTCCCTCGTCGGTGCCAACTCCTCCTCCTCAGGTGAGCACATGTGATTTATAGACTGATGATATTTTAGCTAGTGATGTTGATACATGGCCACTTTAGGTTGATGATGGTGCTCCACCTGGTTCCTCAGACCATACAAATGATGCATAGATTACTGATATTGTATTGGATGATATTGACCTTCTGATTGCTATTTGGAAGGCACTACGTAGTTGTATATCCTGTCTCTAGTGTTGTATCTATAGAGTATCTGGGGAGTAGATTTGCCAAATTTTGCAGTGCCTTGTCCACTACATAGATTTCTTCTTCGTACCAGCAAGCCATGCCTGATCTAAAGTGCCAACATGCCATTGAGGATGAGATGTTTGCACTCCAGACATGTGGCACATGGGAACTTATAGATTTGCCAGATGGAGCATCAGTTGTGAGGTGTCGATTGGTCTTTACCATTAAGTACAACCTCGATGGAATAGTTGCTAGGCATAAGGCTTGCATTGTGGCAAAAGGTTTTATGTAAATTTATGACGTAGAATTCTTTGATACCTTTTCTTCTATTGCCAGACTCTCGACCATGCGGATTCTTAGTTTGTAGTTGTTAAGAAGGATTGGCTCTTCATTAGCTGGATGTGAAGAATGCACTCCTATATGGTGACTTACAGGAGGATGTGTACGTGCAACAACCTCCAAGTTATGAGACCCAGGGAGAGTGTTCCAGGGTCTGTAGATTACGGAAGGCTGTATATGGCCTGAAGGAGAGTCCTAAGCCTTTGTTCCAGAACCTCTCAGAGGTTGTTGAGATGATTGGCTTCTAGAGATCCTCATCAAATCATTTCTTATTTGTTAGGAAAATAGGGAAGGGTGTGGTGATACTTGTAGTATGTGTTGATGATTTGATTATCATAGGGGATGATGGGACTGACAACACCGAGGTCGAGAAATGCCTTGCAGGGAGCTTTCTTGTGAAGGACCTGGGATTGCTGAGATACTTTCTTAGGATTGAGGTGGCACACAGTAAGAAGGGTGTGGTGCTTTCCTAGAGGAAGTATGTCCTTGACTTGCTGCAGGAGATTGGCATGCTGAGAGCTATGGATCCCAAGACTTATTTATATGATATGAAAGCTAAGATAGTGGATAACAGGTAGTATAGAGGGCTAGTGGATAAGCTCTTGTACCTGACTATTACTAGACCATATATTTTTCTTGCAGTCGGGAAGTTGAGTCAATTCATGGACATACCTACTAGGCAGGATTAGGATGCTGTAATGATAGTGTTGAGGTACCTGAAGAAAGGACCAGGAAGAAGGGTTCTCTTCACCAAAGGGACCTCTAAGAGTGTAGTAGCTTACTCAGATGTTGATTATGCAGGGTGTCTGGTAGACAGGAAGTCTACTACAGGTTTTTGCACTATGTGGCAGGAAACTTAGTGACCTAGAAGAGTAAGAAACAGGTCATTGTTTCCAGGTCCAGCATCGAGTTAGAGTATAGGGCCATGGCATATACTATCTCAGAGATGATGTGGGTGAGATCTCTTCTTGCAGACTTGCATATACCGGTTGATACACCTATGGAGATGATATGTGATAATAGGGTGGTGACTTACATTGCCAACAATCCCATGTTTCATTAGAAGACCAAGTATGTGGAGGTTGATTGTCACTATACACGCAACTTGATCCAAAGAGGTCTCATCTACACCACCTATGTCTCCTTAGATGACCTGACAACAACATATATTCATGAAGGCATTACAACGAGCATCATTTGATATTTGATGTTCTAAGTTGGACATAATTGACATTTATGCTCAAACTTGAGGAATGTTAGCCTCTACGGTCTTGTAATGTTTGGTCTAGACATGTTCTTTTAGTTGTTTCTTGATTAGGTGTATTTTCTTATTTTCTTAAGGACATCTCATATACTTTTTTCCCCTCTATATATTAAGAGGTTGGGCTACGAAATGATGTACTTAGTTCATTTGTTTTAACTGAAAACTCATTTAATGCTATTTTCCTTCGTAGTTGGCTCAGATGTCTTCTCAAACCAAGTAAATTCTTCTATGGTATACTTGACGTTTCTATGTTATCCTTTTTTTTTCTTCAATATAAACGCGTCGAATAATTGGAGATATAGTTAGATCATCACAGAAAAATTTGGTTCAGCACTAATAAAAGACGAGAAAGGCTATTTGATGAATAGGAGAAATGACCAGTCAATGAGATTTTAGGCAGTGCGTCTTCTCAGATAGGTTGGAATGGATGAGAGCTGTTGACCAGAGAGGTGCCTTATCTGCGGTTGCTTGCAGACATGACCTGAGATAGATTATATTTGTACCAACTAGCAAAGATTCCATGTACATGATGCCACTAAATGTGGGAAATGGATTGGTTTTGTTTTGATGAACTGATAGTTTTAATTTGCAGCTTGCTTTTTTGTCCTAACAATCATACATATCGAAATGCTTTATATTCATGAAGAGTCTATTAGTTTTTGGAGGTCATTTAAACATCATCTAATAATCACAATAGTCCAGACAAACATGGTCTTTTCTACTACTAGCACCATCTCAAGGAAGAAAATCCTGGAATACAACGATTCTAGAGTCCAGATGTCCTTCAGAGTTTTATGCTCCAAAAAAAGGCGAGGATTTGGACCCAACTCAACTAAAAAGAAGGTAACTTTTTTTTAAACAAGGTTATTCCTTTTAACTTAAAGCTGAGTGTTAGCAAACATGGTTGCAAAAATAATGTAAGTGTTAGAGAGTTTATTATTTTGGGTATCCTTCATTATTTTTCCTATTGTATGGAGCATTTGATGTAATTGTCCCAAAGGTGTCTCTATATATAAAGGCACTTAGGGTTTCTCTATTGAATTAATTCCATTATTTTTCTTGACATGATGTGATCTGAAATCACTAATTGGGTTTTGGCATTTTGTGGTGTTGACATATCCCTTTCGGTCCTTGTTTCTTTCTATTTGTATGGTTTTTTTGTTAGTTTTTATTTCTTGTTTGGACATGTGTTATTTTCCTACACCTCTCTTCTATATAAAGAGGTATAGGGTTCTTTGGAATAACAAGTTGAATCGTTCTTCCCATATGCTATCAGAGCAGTGGTGCTAAGCGAAGCCCTAGGACTACCACCAAATAAGCCCTCCACCGCAACCCTTCTCTCTCTTTCTTACATCGGATCTCCTCTTGTGGGCCCTTTTCCCTCCTTGAGCGACGCAACAGCAACCTCACCACTAGTGTTGTCGCTGGAGGTGGTCCAGGTCCTTAGTGCACCTCCGCTGGGGGCCATTTGACCCCTTAGTGGTGCCACTAGGCATGCTTAGGGTCCCCTGCAGGTGTTGGGCAGTCTTTGCTGGGGTTGCTCTCATCGCCACCAACTTGCAGTGGTGGTCCTTGCTGCCAGCTTGATCTGATTCTGCCTTGGTAGGGATGGTCTACGTCCTCCCTCCTTGTTGTTTCCTTGTTTTTGAGGGTCCCTGAGGGAGAGGCTGCACTGTTAGGGGCTAATCTTGGCCTAACAGGTGTAGTTGTGAATTGGTTATTGTTGGAAATCAATTTTTCACACCTTATGAGTTTGATCTAAGTTGATGATCTACTGGCCTTTATGATCTACTCTTGGGTGTGTTTCCTCATCTATAGGGCTCGAGATGGCTTCCTCTAGCAGTTCTGAGGTGACATTGGGCATCGTTTTCAAGATCAGAACCTATAAGTGCATTTTTTGGTCCCATAATTAAGTTGGATGGGACCAATTACCCTAGGTGGTCTTAGACATTCCTCATGGCAATGGAAGGTCAGGACAAGGAACATATCTTACTTGAGTCCGAGCCCACGGAGAAGACTTGAAAATATGCCACATGGAAGAAAGATAATGCTATGGTCAAAGCATGATTGATGAATTGCGTGATCCCATAGATTGGGGATGAGATCATGTACTACTCGATGGCTAAGGCGATGTGGGACAACCTTCATGACACATACTCGCATGAGAAGAACTTGTCTCAAGTTTTTCAGATTAGTCACAAATTGTCTTAGTTAAAGTAGGAGGAGCGCTCTCTTTCGCAATACTACTCTGCCCTAAAGGAGCTTCAGGAGAAGTACAATGCCTACAAGTCGGTCTGTACATGTACCACACAGAGGGAGTTTCGTAGAGAGGCTGCTATTCATCAGTTCTTGTTAGGACTTGGTTCAGAGTATGCTGCTGCCTATTCATAGATTCTCACACTTCCTGAGCTTCATACCTTGGAGGAAGTATATAGCCATCTAAGTCGAATTGTTGTGACTGTACCTTAGATTGGAGATGGTGCAAGTCAGCCCTTTGCCCTTGTTGCAGTTGTTGGACGTGGTGGTAGGGAAGCTCCTTTCACTTGTGGACGTGGGAGTGGATGAGGCATGTCTGGCACGCCTTGTATTATGTGCATCTTCTGTGGTAAGTTTGACCATGTGGAGGCCTCATGCTAGGCTAAACATGGGAGGCCTCCAGTTGCTAACCAAGCCACAATGACTTTAGAGGAGCAGTCAGATGTTGTACCTATTCCTCGAGTTGATTATGATGCCTTACTCCAACGCTTTTCTTAGCTGACTCAGGAGTTAGCTACACCATCTATTGAGACCGCGACCTTTGCCTCCTCATCAGGTACATATATATGTGCTCAGGTTTCTACGGGTATGTCTTAGTTGGTAGATTTTGGTGCTTCCCATTATTTGGAGATTAGGGATGGTTTGGCAGATTACAGTATGTGCTCCGCGGCAGAATAATGCAGGTTGCTGATGGTGGGCATGTCCAGATCGATGGTTAGGGGGAGGTGGCATTGGCAATTACCCCCACCATGAGATTATATGATGTTTTCTTTGTCCCTGATTTCTCTTTGAATTTATTGTCTATCAGTGAGATTACAAAGTAGCATAATTGTTGTGCTATCTTTGATGATGTGGGGTGTATCTTTTTGGACAAGCTGACGAGGAGGATGATTGGTGGCGGACATGAAGAGGGGGTGTGTATCACCTAGTCCAGACTCCACTTGTAGTTGCTTGTTGAGGTAATGTTAGTTTAATTGTTGAGAGTGCCTTGTAGTGGTACTGTTGCCTTGGCCACCCTTCTCTAGATAGGCTTAGACGCATTATCTCGCATATTTTACTTACAATTGAGATACATTGTGATGCATGTCAGCTTGGAAAGCACCACATATCTTTTCCTCCCAATACTGGACCAGGAACTACTGTTGTTTTTAAGTTATTGCACATGGATGTTTGGGGCCTGAGTCGGATTCTTGACCGACAGGGTTATCGTTATTTAGTTATAGTAGATGATTTCTCTCTGTTGTCTTAATTATTTTTATTGAAGAATAAGTCCGATGTTGGGCATGTTATTGAGACATTTTTATTGGAAATAAAGAATCAATTTTCTTTTATCGTTAAGATTGTCAGATCCGATGATGCATTGGAATTTTGTACTACCCAACTAGCTAACTTATATAAGTTTCATGGTATTATACATTAGATCTCCTTTATAGTAGAATGGTGTGGTAGAAAGGAAACACAGACATTTGTTAGATGTGGCTTATACATTCATATCGACAGGATGCCTTCTTTTGTGTTGCATGAACGGACTCCCTAGCATATTATTTATCTTGAGAGTGATCTATTCCAATTTACTATCTCGTGTGTTTGGGTGTGTAGCATTTGTGCATCTCTTGGGTGCAGGGAGAGATAAGTTGTTGTCAAGGGCCGTGAAATGCATTTTCTTGGATATTCAAGAACACAGAAAGGGTATAGATGTTTTGATCTAGTGATTGGTAGGCACTACGTGAGTGCAGATGTTACAGTCCATGAGTCTGTTTTCTATTTCTCACTTGCTACACAACAGTTGTCACCAGAGGTAGAGTGTGCATCCATGCCTATTCCTTTAGTTCCCATGGATGCGATTCCTATTTCTGAGACTAGTCTAGCACCTGGCAATGGTAGTGATGATCCTGAGACTATTCTTGCACCTGATAGTGGCAGTGATAATCATAGGTTTGAAGATTCACCAGTTACATATCAGCTGCTAGTTACTTACAGGAACCACACCCTACCCACTTCTATCCCACCTTCCTTCCCGAGTCACGTATGTATTGAGAGCTCTGACCAATGCCTGGCTAGTGGTGCTTGTGCAGGTCAAGTTGATGCTGTCTTTGATGATGACCTTTTGATAGCTATTTGGAAGGCGCCATGCTCTTGTGCGTAGTATGTTGGATCTCCTCTCTAGTGGCACCTTCGCCTTGGCCACCTCTTGTTGGACAAACTCAGGCATGTTATGACCCACATTTCTCCCAAGGCCGTAATTCCCTGCCAACTTGGCAAGCATCACTGTATCAATTTTCCTTCCTTGCAGAGTGCTGGGTCTACTTCGTCTTTTCAATTACTTTACATAGATGTTTGGGGGCCTTGTTAGATTCCTGACTAGTTGGGTTATCGTTATTTCTTGATTATTATTGATGATTATTCCAGAGTTTCTTGGATTTTTTTGTTGAGAAGCAAATTTAATGTGGATTGATTATTGAAAATTTTGTGAAAGAAATAAAGATCTAGTTTTCCATTGTTATTAAAGTTATTTCGTCTGATAATGCTTCAAAGTTGTGTACCTAGCGGTTAGGTTCATTCTATTCTTATGGTATTATTCATGAGACCATATGTGCTCACTCTTCTCAGTAGAATGGTGTTGCTGAGAGGAAGCATCGCCATTTGCTTGATGTTGCTCGCATTTTACTGATACATCACTCTGTTCCCTCATTATATTGGGATGATGCAGTTCTGACTGCTTATTTTCTGATTAACAGGATGCCCAATTTTGCTATTCATGAGTAGATTTCGTGGCAACTGTTATATCTAGATCAGGAGATGTTTCTTGTTACTCTCAAGGTCTTTGGTTGGGTAGTGTTTGTTCATGATTTTACTTCGAGGAGAGATAAACTGGCACTTAGGGCGAGTAAATGTGTTTTCTTTAGGTGTTCGAGGACTCAGGAGGGGTACCAGTGTTTTGATATAGTATCTTCTCGTCACTTTGTGTCTGCTGATATTACTTTTCATGAGTCCATTGCCTAGTTCACTTCTGGGCGAGATTTGTTCTGAAGAAGACAAGCATGCTAGAAGCCAAACCATCCAACATTCCCATGGATCCTAAGGCACGGCTATGTGATAGTGATGTAGAGCTGGTTGATGATAGGCAGTATTGATAGTTGGTGGGAAAATTGTTATACCGGACAATTACTAGGATTGATATTTCCTTTTCAATAGGAAAGCCGAGTTAGTTTATGGAGAGGCCTATGTGACTGCATTGGGATGCTACTATGATGATGCTCAGATATCTGAAAAGAGCACTAGGACATGGTTTCCTTTTTATTAGAGAGGCATCTATGATAGTAGTTGGATATTTTGATGCATATTATGTAGGTAGTCATGATGATATAAAGTTTACTACAGGCTTCTGTACTTATGTTGCAAGGGACTTGGTGACTTGGAAAAACAAGAAGTTGACAGTTGTTTCTAGGTCCAATACGAAGTTTGAGTACAGAGCCATGGCTTAGACTTTAGCAGAGATGATGTGGGTGAAAGCTCGACTAACTGATATACGTATACAAATTGATGAACTCATGGAACTGCGATGTGATAATTGAGTTGCCACATATATTGTCAACAACCCCATGTTTCATGATTGCACCAAGCATGTCGAGGTAGATTGCCACTATACCAGAGATTTGATTAAGGGATTCATCTTCACCTCTCAAGTGGCTTTAGAGGCTGAGATTGTTGATATATTACATGTGTGACCAAGTTGAGTATGATAGATATCTATGCTCTAGCTTGAGGAGTGTTATGTACTCTCTGTAATTATGGTTTGTGCTATGTTATTTTTCTTTTTTTAATGGGAATGTGCTGAAGTTTTGTACCTACCTCTCTCTCTCTCTCTATATAAAGTGAGATCATGTCATTCTCTCAACTCATGCCAGTAATCTCAACAACCTCATTAAGAGAGTATGACTGAAATACTTGTGAGGCCTCCCTTATGCTCTCTCTCTCTTTTTCAATCACCTCTTTCCCACTTGTCCCAGTGAGTGCAGGAACTGCATCCCAAAACTGCCTTTTAACTATATTTCCTTTAGCCTCAGTTTTGATATAGTAACTTCTGTCACTTTTTATGTGTTGTCTCATGACTGCTAAGTTATTGGTTTAAATGTTATAGAAATATCTCGTGACGTTAGTGGAGGACAACATTCATCATCTTTGGAAGTTTTCATGATGTTCTGCAATATGTTGTGGCTATGGGTACTTATATTAAGCTTTTAAAACTTGTGTGACTGGATGCTTTCTTGAACAGAATAGTACTGGCAAGATCCCGAAAGAGAGCACTCAGCCATCTCAAGGCAGGTATGTAAAGCCTTCCCATGGGAATGGCCTTCAATATGTTTTTCTGTAGAGGACACTTGTACATCTATGTAGACTAGAAAGCTCTTCAATTTATATCTAATCTATTAAATTACGAGTAATCATTCTTTAGCATTCCTTGAACATGTATTACTATCACCTGAAGGTTTTGTTTGCAGAACACTTTATGGTAACCCTTGGATGTCAACAACCACCAACCTGTGATTGATCGTGTTAAATATGCATGTAGCTTTTCTGCTCCTTATGGCCAGGAAAGAAGGATTCCCTTGTGATCGGAGATGGAGAGGCAGATTGGAATTCCTACCACCTTTCGTGAAGATTCTTTGAGGAATGTTTTCATAAGCATCCCATATGTTTTTGTTGAGTCACGTTATAGTGTAAGGGATGTTATGTCTTTTTTATTATTTCATTGGGTTTATGTTGTAATTTTTCCCTCACCTCTCTATATAAAGAGGTATAGGGATGGCTTGGTAATTAAGAAAAATCATTTTTTTTTCAACTTGGTATCAGAGCCAAGTTGGGGACTCCATCGAGAAAACCTTAACCCTACCACTAAGCCCCACCACCATCGCCGGCCAGCGATAGCACCATCGTCGGCCAGCATCCGCTGCGTTGCTGCCGCCAGCAGCAGTGCTACCGCCAGGAGTAGCAGCAGCGCTACCTTCGCCCAACGCTACTTCACCGATAGCGCCACCTCCGCCCAGCACTCCCGCCTCCGACTAGGGCCTCAGTCCAGCAACAACACCTCCTCTCTGCGTCCTCTTCTCACTGTCGGGCCCCTTCCAATGGTAAGGAGAGGGCTATTGACCCTGTTTTTCCCTTGCAATGGGGTCCTTGGCTCGTTGGTGATGTAGTTCTAAAGCGAGGACCTTTCGGAAAGGAGTTTTGAAATTCGTCTTTGATGATATAATCAAATCAGAATTTTCATTACTATTTTGGATTGTGTATTCCCTTGTTGATGCATGTTTTGGGGTGTTCATTCCTCTTGGATTGTTGACCGCGTGCGAGCGGAGCTTTTTGGGGTGTGTATTCCTTGTTTGGTGCATATTTTGGGGTGTGTTCCTCGTTTCTGTCAGATTTCAGATATTTTTTGAAGGTGTTTGTGGTTTGTTGTTACTATGGCTGCA
The DNA here is from genome assembly GCA_037157565.1 of Thalassia testudinum. Lineage (NCBI taxonomy): Eukaryota > Viridiplantae > Streptophyta > Magnoliopsida > Alismatales > Hydrocharitaceae > Thalassia > Thalassia testudinum. The sequence goes on along the minus strand of JAZHRO010000036.1, from coordinate 136,989,207 downwards.
TCATTGCTAGAGTCTGGAGTGACGTCAGAATAGACCGGAGACAGTGTAGTCTACAAGAATCCGTTCTTTGCTCCTTTTGAGAAGCTTGATGAGACCAATTGCCCCTGTTGGTCTCAGACATTTCTTGTGCCTGTAGGACATGAGAAGCGGTATGTCCTTATAGAAGCACCACCAGAGTAGAAGACAAGGAAATATGCAACTTGGAGCAGAGATGATGCCATGGTGAGGGCCTGGATACTCAATAGTGTTATCCCTCGCATTGGAGATGAAGTCATGTATTATAAGACGACCAAGGAGATGTGGGATTGTCTGAAGGTCGCTTATTCTCATCAACTCAACTCCACCCAGGTCTTTCTGATCCATTATTATTATCAACTCAACTACTTACCCTATCAGAGCTTCCTTCACTTGAGGATGCATATATCAGATTGAGTAGAATTGTGATCACTTTGCCCTCTACTGAATCTACGGGACAGATTTTTGTCGTTGTTGCTACACCAGGGTGCAGTAGAGGAGTTCCTACTTGTGATAGTAGTAGAGGTTGTGGACCTACGAGGAGAGGAGGCTACTTGTTGGACAAAGCATGGTCGACCTCCAACAACCAATCAGGTTGTCATTACCTTTGATACACTGAGTAACCTTGTTTCAATTTCCAAGGTTGAGTATGATGAGTTACTGCAACGTCTTACTCAGCTGACTCAGGAGCCTATTGCTACATTTAAGACTTTTGGCTTTGCTTCCTCCTCAGGTATAGACCTTGCTTTAGCATCCTAGATAGACGACCGATGCTTTGTAGATTGGTTAGTTGACTTTGAAGCTTCACATCACCTGAATGAAGATTAGAGATGTTTTTGTCACCTCTAGCCTATGTCATCAGGCAGGACTGTATAGGTAGCAGATGAGAGACATTTCCAGATAGTAGGATAGGGGGAGGTTTCAACTACCCCCGCTTTGAGGCTATTAGATATTTTATTTGTGCCATATTTTCTAATTAGTCTACTTTCTGTCTTTAGAATCACTAGAGTTAAACTGCCATGTCATATTTGACACTCAAACTTGTACTTTTCAGGACAGATTGACGAGGAGGATGAATGGTGGTAGATGTGAAGATGGAGGTGTTTATCACCTAGTTCGCTGTTTGCTGCTGCTTGCCATGGTGGTGCCACTTTTACTGCTGGGAGTCACTTTCAGTGGCATCTTCGTCTTGGCCATCTTTCATTGGATAGGCTTAGGAGGGTGATTCCCCTTATCCCTTCTACTGCTGAGATAACCTATGATGCTCGTCAACTGGGAAAGTATCATTGAGCATCTTAACCTGCCAGTCGGAGTCCTAGGTCTGTCGATTTATTTCAGCTGATTCATATTGATGTGTGGGGCCCTAGCCGTATTCCTAATAGGCTGGGCCACCGTTGCTATCTTGTTTTGGTTGATGACTTTTCTTGATTATTTTGGATATTTCTTTTAAAAAATAAGTTTGATGTGGGCATTGTTATTGAAAATTTTATTTTGGAAATAAACGCCCAGTTTTCTACTTATGTTAAAATTATGTGTTCTGATAATACCCTTCAATTTTATACTAGGCGATTGTCTACCCTTTACAAAACCCAGGGAATTGTTCATCAGATTACTTATCCCTATATCTCTCAGCAAAATGGGCTTTTTGAGTAGAAACATAAACATTTATTGGATGTGTACGCACCTTATTGATTCACCATAGTGTTCCTTCCTACTGGGGAGATGTTGTGCTTATTGCCTGCTCTCTGTTACCCATGAACAGATACCTTGGTAGGACTGTTCCTGAGTATGTAGGTTGTGGAAGGTTATATACGACCTGAACAACAGTCTGCGAGCTTGGTTCCAGAAGCTCTCAGAGATAGTAGAGGCTATTGGCTTAGAGAGATCCTCTTCTAATCATTCCTTATTCGTCGGGAAGCTAGGGAAAGGAGTTGTTGCTTTCCTGGTCTATGTAGATGATCTAATCATTACAGGTGATGATGTCACATGTATAGTTGAGGTCAAGAAATGCCTTGCAGGCAAGTTTGTCATGAAGGATCTTGGCCTTTTGAAGTACTTCCCTGGGATTGAGGTGGCATGAAGTAAGAAGGGCATAGTACTATCGCAGAGGAAATATGCTCTTGATGTTTTGCAGGAGATTGGCATGTTGGAAGCCAAACCTGCTAATATTCTTATGGATCCCAAGGCTCATCTCTATTCTCTATAATGAGAATGCAGAGGTAGTGGACAACAGGTAGTACATAGGATTGATAGGCAAGCTCTTGTACTTGACCATCACCAGACCTAACATTTCAACTCTGAAACCCTACACCTCTTTATATAGAGAGAAGTGAAAGGAAAAATTACAATATAAGTCCAGGAAGGAATATAAACTAACGAAACAATACAAAAAGATAATATAAATGTAAATAAGCTATGCCAGCACTTCTCAATCTGGAGCATATATATCAATTATGGTTAGCTTGGAACAGCAGACATCAAACATGGAGTGAGGAAGAGGCTTTGTGAATGTCCACTGTTTGATCTTCAGAGGCAACTGAGGTGGTGTAGATGATCCTACGTTGTATGAGATTTTTGGTATAGTGGAAATCAACCTCAACATGCTTTGTTCGCTTATGAAACATTGGGTTGTTCGCTATATATGTAGCAGTGCGATTGTTACACCTCATCTCCATTGGCTCCTCCACTTGGACATGTAAATTATGCAACACTGATCTAACTCAGACCATCTCTGTAGCAGTCTGTGCGTTAGCATGATACTCTGACTCAGCACTTAACCTGGATGCCACCTGTTGCTTCTTGCTTCGCCAAGTTACAAGATTTCCTGTCACATAGGTACAAAAATCAATTGTTGACTTCCTATCTGCCACGTACCTCGCATAGTCTGCATCGGAGTAGCCAACAATATTCATTGCTTTGCCTTTCTTGAACAAGATGCCTTTGCATGGTGCTTTCGTCATGTACCTAAGCACCTGTATAGCAGCATCCTGATACTACTTGGTTGGTTTGTTCATGAAGTGACTGAATTTCCCAATTGTAAAGGAAAGATCATGACAAGTAATAGTAAGATATAGTAGTTTACCAACCAACTGCCTATATGACCTACTGTCAGTAGGTTGAGACTTAGTGTCATAGAGATGTCCCTTAGGATCCATTGGTATATTGGTTGGTTTAGATCCCAACATCCCTATCTCTTGTAGCATATCAAGGGCATACTTGTGTTGGCTCAGAACTATGCCATCTTCGTTGCATGCTATCTTAATACCTAGAAAATATCTAAGGTCACATAGGTCCATAACAAACAAGTCAGCTAGCTTCTTCTTGACCTTTACCATCCCAGCTGTATCATCTCTAGTAAGGATAAGGTCATCAACATAGACTAGGATTAACACAACTCTTTTGCCCTTCCTGACAAAGAGCTCATGATCTGCAAAGGATCTCGGAAGTCCCATGCTCTATACCTCCTCTGACAATCTCTGGAACCAAGCATGCAGGCTCTGTTTTAGGCTATAGATGGCCTTCTTTAGTCTATACACACTCCTGAGTCTCAAACCCTGCGGGTTGTATCTAAACCTCCTCCTGAAGATTGCCATGCAGGAAGGCGTTCTTCATGTCCAGCTGATGCCAGGGCCAGTCATAATGTGTAGCAACAGATTACAGAATACATATAGTGAATAACTGTGCCATAGGAGAGAATGTGTCAAAATCCACCTTATAGGGGTAGGTGAACCCCTTTGCAACCAATCTCGCCTTGTGACGAGAGATAGAGCCATTTGGATTGTACTTTAGTGCAAATACCCAACGACATCCAACAACCTTGGCATGCTTGGGTAGACCTGTAAGCTCCCAAGTCTCTTTAGAATGTAGGCCAGTCATCTCTTCCTCCATGGCCTGGCACTGTTTCTCATCAAGCATGGCCTGTTTATATGTAGTAGGAACCTGCGTGGCATACAAAGCAACAGTAAACATGGAAAAAGATCTCCTAAGGTTGGAAGTAGGCACTGCTCCAGCAGTCTGATGTGAGCACAACTACAATGAGCTTTTTGAATAGCAATCGGAAGATCAAGCTCCTCCAAATTTCCAAAACAGTAGTAGGAGGAACATGTTCCCCAGAAGAAGGTTTAGAATCATAAGGACCTGCATAGGCACCACTAGGACAACTCACATTAGTATCAACGCATACCTGACCAGGGAAGGAGATAGGTGGCTGAGGTGGTGGGGGGTGTGTATTTTGTGCCATTCATGTTGCCTGTAAGTAACTGGGAATCTATACACTTGAGTAGGCTCTGGCCGCTGTATAATACTGTCCTCCATAGCAGTGGTAGTGTCTAGATTGGAAGTAATGGGGATCTGCTCCAAAGGGACTGGTGGCACATGCATAGAAGTTGGTGTCTCCTCAAATGATAATTGATGACCAGTAGTAGAAAAATATGGAACCAGCTCATGAAATGTAACATCAGCATTGACAGTGCTTCTTGCCCAGTGAATTATAACATCTGCATCCTTTCTGAGTACTACTGTATCCTAGAAAGGCTCACTTTAACGCTCTTGGAGTAAGCTTGTCCCTACCTGGTCCCAAAATATGGATAGACGCCACACAACCAAAAACTCTAGCTGGTACCATAGAACAAGTCCTTGTTTGGGTGGACTTGCCATGGAACCTGCTCCTGTATTGCTGAGTTGGGCAATCTATTTATCAAGTAACATGCGGTAAGCACTGCATCTCCCTAATATATCTATGGCACATTATGATGAATAAGTAATGTCTTGATCACATCCAGCACATAACGATTCTTCTTCTCAACTACCGCATTCTACTGTGAGGTATGGGGGCAGGATATCTGATAAATAATACCATGGGACCTATAGAAAGTAGCCAACTTGGCTGTACAAAACTCTAATGTATTATCGAAACGAACAATCTTCCCAATAATTGAGAACCGAGTTTTTATTTGCATAATAAATGTTTCAATAACTGATCCAGATTCATTCTTTAATAAAAATAACCAAGACATTCTAGAATGATCATCAACAATAAGTAAATAAAAATAGTGACCCTGTATGTTAGGTAGTCTACTCTGACCCTAGACATCCATATGCAACAGATTAAAGTAGGAAGTAGAGCTCTGGAAAGAACTAGCAGGAGAACTAGCTCGATGATGCTTCCTCAGCTAGTAAGCATTACAATAGATCTCAGCAATGGGCGAAATGTTAGGAATAATGCGTCGTAGCCTGTCTAGTGAAGGGTGTCCAAGTCAATGATGCCATTAAAGAGTTGTACCAGCACTAAAGGCAACCTCGCCTTGACACGTAGTAGCAAAAGGTGTCTAGATCTGGCAATACACATCCCCCTCCTTATGTCCGCCACCAATCGTCATCCCCGTGAGCTTGTCTTGCAAGGTACAACCCAACTCATCAAAGATGGCATGACAATTTAAGTGTTTTGTAATCTTGTTGAGAGATAAAAGACTAATAGGAAAATTATGAGCATAAAGGACATTAGGAGCTTCAGTGACAGTGTTATTGCAACATCTCCCTTGCCATTAACTTTGGAATGTCTGCCATCTGCCACTTGAATAATTCTAGTAGGAGGAACAGTCTAAATGTACTTAAAGCAACTCTGGTCACCACTGAGATGATGCGATACCCTTAAATCTACTAACCACATAGTATCGTCAGAAATACCACTACTAGAAGTCGAGATAGAGGTTATACCTGAGGAAGCCAAGGTAGTAGTATTTATGGTAGTTGTAGGCTCCTGAGTTAACTAAGCGAGACGTTGAACCACTGCATCATAGTCAGCACATGACATAGTGTCACCTCCTCTGAAGAGATGGCTTGGTTAACCATGAGGGGTCTACCATGCTTTGATCAACAGGTAGCCTCCAAATGACTAACCTTGCCACAATGAGAACATATGGTTCGGGATTTGCCAGACACGCCCCGACCATGTTCTCTCCCCTTGGTAGATGAAGAGCCACGTTCGCCATGACCTTTAGTGGCGAACAGGACCAACGTCAACATCGGATGTAGGTGGTTTGACAACCACCCAACTCATCAGACTATATGCTTCCTCGAGAGATGAAAGCTCAGCAACAGTTAGAATCTGAGAGTTAGCAGCCTCATACTTTGGTCCAAGACCATCAATGAACTGAAGGACCGCATACTCTTTCCTGTATGTCCTCTGCGTGGCACACATGCAAATTGACCTGCACACATTGTACTTCTCCAAGAGTCCCTTCAAGGTGGCATAATACTAAGATAGTGGCTGACCTTGCTTCAGTCTCCCAATCGCATGATAAATCTCAAAGATCTTGTTGGAATTCTTTTCATGTGATAGGTATTGTGAAGATTGAAGTGCCACGTGGTAGTCTGTCAGAGAGCCCAAGTTGGGCGTCGGTTTTGAGTGTCTTGAGTCCTGTTTTGGTTTGCTTTAGTTACAAGTTTTGTTTTAGTTGGTATGTTGGTTTTTAGCAAGTTTATTTAGAGGATTTGATTTGTTAATTATGATTGTCTTTCTAAAAATAGGAGATTAGATTTGGTTTGTTTCCTATTTTAAGGATTGTGATATGTTCTTTCTTATATAAGAGAGACCCTTTGTAATTCTTTCCTTCTTTGAGTAATACAATAATATTTCCTACAATTTTGAACTCCTCTCCTTTCTCTTCTGCATAGCCGTTGGCCATCCTCCTCTCTCTGTTCCAACGTGGAACAATCCATGTGGATTGTTTATGCCACACTAAGGAGGCTCCATGATTGTGCCAATCTTCACATGGTATCATAGCCTATAATCTAGGCTCCTTGGTGTGTTTGCATTTGGACAGGAGTTCACGCATAGAAGGGAATCTTTTTCTCTTGTGTGTGTTCTCTTCACGTCAACAAGGTTGCATGTGCATGGTTGTTCTGTTCAGCAAATCCTCTTCCTCGTGACATTCAGCACCTTATGTGGAGTAGGATAGTGGATTGGAGGAGATGACATATACCACAGAAGCTACGTTGTCGACGAAGATGGTAGAGTTCAAGACCCAGAAAAGGGAAGAGGAGATCTATGAAGTTATATAGTTTGTGATTTTCAACTCTTCTACAACAACAACTAAGTCTTTTCTCACACTAAGTAGGGTTGGTTATATGGATTTTTTGCCTTCACACAGATCGATTTTGAGTCATTTCAAGACTTAAATTAAAGTACTTGAATGCATACTTAATAATTTCCTTCCAACACTTATTTGGTCTTCTTCGCCTCCTCTTAGCAGGTTTAGCCTCCAACTTCTTGCATCTCCTAACTGGAGCATCTAGTGGCTTTCTTTGCAAATGTCCAAACCATCTTAGGCGTGTCTCTCATTTTTTCCTCTATTGGTGCCACCCTAACTCTTTCTTGAATAATCTCATTTGAAATATGGTCCTTTCTTATATGACCACACATCCATCTTAACGTCTTCATTTTTGCCGCAGACATCTTTTGCACATGCTTATAGTTGATAGCCCAACATTCAGAACCATACAGCATGGTTGGTCTTACCGTAGCTTGATAGTATTTTCCTTTGACTCTTAAAGGAATCCTCTTATCATAGAGAATACCAGATGCACCTCTCCATTTTAACCACTTTGCATTAATTCTATGTGTAACATCTCCATCAATTCCACCATCTTGTTGGAAAATGGATTCCAAGTACTTAAAAGCATATTTCATTGGAATGCACTATTCTCTAATTTTTACATCCATTCCTTCATTGTTCCCTTTACTACTAAACTTACATTTCATATACTAAGTCTTTGTCCTACTTAGGCGTAGTCCTTTAGCTTCCAGGGCTTCCCTCCAAAGTTCAAGTTCTCTATTTACTCCATCTCTTGTCTTATCAACCAACACAATACCATCAGCAAAAAGTATACACTATGGCACCTCAGCTTAGATATGCTTCGTCAACTTATCCATAACCAAGGCAAAGAGATAAGGGCTTAAAGTCGATCCTTGATGCAGACCAATGGTGATATCAAAGTAGTCCATCAAATTATCCTTAGTCCTTACACAAGCTGCAGCTCCATAGTATATATCTTTTATGAGGTTGATATATAAAACTGGTACCTGTCTCTTCTCCAAAATTCTCCATAAGATATCTCTTGGGACAGAATTATAGGCCTTCTCCAAATCAATAAAAATCACATGTAAATCATTCTTCTTGACTTTGTAGGTCTCCATCATACGTCTTAAGAGATGTATTGCTTCAATAATAGATCGGCCTGGCATAAAGCTAAACTGATTTTCAGTTACTACAGAGACTTGCCTCACCTTTCTTTCAATTATTCTTTCCTAAAGTTTTATCGTATGGCTCATCAATTTAATACTTCTATGTTGGAATAATTTTGTATATCTCTCTTGTTTTTGTATAAAGGTATCACAAAACTTTTCCTCCGTTCCTCTGGTATCTTCTTGCCTCTCTAAATAGTATTAAATAATTTTGTGGGTCAAGTTATACCCCTTTCTCCCATCACTCTTCAAAAGTTTAGGAATATCATTAGGCCCAATAACCCTCCTACTTTTTATCATCTTCAAAGCCTCCACTATTTTTGTATCCTTCGATAGCTTGCTCGATTCACATAGATGATATCATTATTTTGTTTTTTATTAAAAAGCTGATGAAAATATTTGTTCCATCTTGTATTTATATTATCACTAGCTATAAGCACCATTTCGTCTTCATCATTGATACACCTTACATGTGTAAGGTCTTTTGCTTTTCGCTCTCTTGCTTTAGCTAACTTGAAGATATCTTTTTCACTTTCTTTAGAATCAAGTTCTTATAAAAAATGCTCTCAAGCTTTTGCTCACTAACTACTTTCTTTGCTTCTTTCTTTGTTCTATTGTAATTTTCCATGTTTTCATTACTCTTATCTCGATATAAGGCTTTAAAGCAAGCTCTTTTAATTTTAAGCTTCTCCTGCACTTCCTCACTCCAGCAAGCCTCCTTTTGTCCTAGAACTTCTCCTTTAGACACGCTTAACACCTCCTTTGCCATCTTCCTAATACAGTTTGCCATCTTTAACCACAATACATTAACACTTTCATCAAGATCCCAAGTCTTTTCTTGCATCTTCTCTTTGAACCTCTCTTGCTCTTTCTTAAGATTCCACTATTTAATTCTCAAATTCTTAAACACCAATTTTCTTTTCTTTGCCTTCATATGAACATCCATCACCGAAAGACATTGAGCAGTTAAACTCTCCCATAGAATAATCTTGCGATCTTTATAAGATAAACGATCTCTTTTTCTCAAAGCAAAGTAATCAATTTGCGTACTTGTTAAGCCACTTTTATAGGTGATCCAATGCTCTTCTCGTTTTTTGAAGAAGGTATTTGCTATGAAAAGATCATAAGCCATTGAACACTGCGGTCTATGCGAGGGAAATTAGCTGTTGAGGGATAGGACTCGGATGGAGAGAGCGAGCGAGAGAGTGAGCGAGAGGGAGAGGGGGAGGGAGAGAGAAGGTAGGGGTAAGAGGGTGTTAGAGGGTGGAGGGGAGACCTTTTGGAGGGAGGAGGGCGCTGGTGGCGTAGCCGGAGGTCTATGCTGGTCGGAGGTGGTGAGTCGGAGTCGGGTGGAGTGGGGCTCGATGGACCGTCGGAGGTCTGTGAGGAGTCAGGTGGGTAAGATTGGACGGGGCCACTGCTTCAAGTGCCTTGGCGGCGATCACTGGATCGGAGATTGCCGGGAGTTGTGGCGGTGTTGGAGATGCGGAGGGCTGGGCCATCGGAGCGGTGGGTGCCGTGGGGGTGCTGTGGGCATGAGGAAGAGGGGGCTTCCGTCGCCCTCGCCAAAGGTGTTGCCAGAGACGAAGGTGGAGGCCCCTTGATCGAAGGGGGTTAGGGCCTTGAGGAGTTTGGTGGGAGTCTGGTAGGGGAGGTTGTGGAAGGGAGGGTTGTGAGAATGGCGATGGAGGGCTCGCTAGGAGAAGCAGCGAGAAGGGGAGGGGCGAGGGTGGTACAGGTGGCGGAGGGGCTTTTCGTAGCATGTGGCCTCCCGGCGGAGAAGCGGGAGGAATTATTATTCACTATGTGCACTGCAGGGGAGGGAGATGGCGCTGGAGGCGCCCATCGTCGCATGATGGGGCTCTGCCGGAGCGCCCACCTGAGCGATCGGTGATGGAGCTTGCCATCACCGGGATTCCGTGGTGGTTGCGCTCGATCGAGGTGGTGGAGGCAATCGTAGTGCCGTTCGCGAGGGTCAGGAGCTGCGGAGTGCTCGGGTTAGTGGAGGGACCGGTGACGGCGCTAGTTTAGCTGAAGGTCGGGGCGAAGCCGCTGAGGAAGATCCTGCTACGACTGGGAGGATCCTTCTGGGTGGTGGAATGCTTGGAGTGGGAAGGACGGTGGCGCGCAGCCACGACAACCAGAGCTGCGAGGGTGGTGGTGGGGAAGGGGTAGCGGCGGCCGGAGGCTGCGAAGCGGAGTCGAAGAGTCACTGACGTGGACGTGGCCCTTGAGGGGTCTGCGAAGTCTACGCGGGGGAAGCCCGAGGGTTGCATCGCAGACGAGGTCTCTTCGCCCGAGAGATCCGTGGAGATCTCGCGGAGGACGATCGGGATCCACGGGATTCGGGGCGTGTCGGAAGAGAAAAGGTCAGCAGCTTCGTCTGGGAGGGTTGAATCGGAGGAGAAGGGGATGGACTTTTAAATGCAGAGCTACGGAGAGGAAGTCGATCCGGATTCGGATCTGGATCCTTCGCCAAGATCCGAAGCTACGTTTCGGCCCACGTAGCAAGGATCCGGACCTCGGGAGGTAGCTCGGACCGAAGAGTGGCAGGAGCCTGGATCCGAAACTCTGGTTCGAGAGCTCTCCTTCAAACTTGAATCTGGGAGGGCAGCTTGCGGATCATTGCTCGAGCCCGAGTCTGCAGCAGTGATCGGTGAGCAGCTTCAGGGAGAAGGCCACTCTGGTTCCTCACCGCGGCCCCTGGGATCGACACAGGAGGTGGATGGCACTGGACAGATGGTGTCTGGGAACTGGTCCTTGACGATGTGAGTGGGTGATGAGGAATGGTCCCTGCCAGGGGCAGCTCGACCGTTGGTGGTATTAGGGGAAGATGACTGTGGGCCTGCGATGAGCAAGATGAGGCAGCATCGAGGAGGCAACTCGGAGGTCTTGGAGGTGTACTCGAGGTAGCAACCGGATGGGAACTTGGGGGATAACCAGGTGGAGATTGCCTTGACAAGGTGGACGCCTCAGTTGGTGAGCAGGGGGCGCGGTGGTGGCCTCTGTTATCTGAGGAGGTGGTCATTTCAGGGTAGACAGAGACTAAGGGTGGTAGTGGATGGACGTGGACGAAATCCTCAGCACCCACAAACGAAAGAGGCGTTAAACGGTAACGACGAAGAGTGCGAAAGACGGCGGAAGCTGGTAGCTTCAGGCAGGCCACACAGGAGAGTACAACATCTACTAGATGAATGGAGTGATCACCTGGAATGTGCGGGGCCTCAATGACCCCACGAGGAGGGCGGCTCTGGGGAGATACATTAGACAATGGAGGGTGGATGTCATGCTGTTGTAGGAGACTAAGATGGCTGACTGTGGAGCAGGGGTTTGGGGAGAGATTGGAGGGTCGTGGATGAAGGGGTTGCGGGCCTTGGCCGCGAGCGGTAGATCAGGAGGACAGATCCTTGGTTGGAGAGAGGATGTCTTCGCCCTCGAGGACCTCTGATGCGGAGAGCATATCATCTTGGTGTGCTTGGTTAGGAGGATTGGAGGAACCAGACTGAGGGTTACTGGGGTATATGGTCCCATTGACGCCCAGGCGAGGAAGGTAATGTGGGAGGAGCTTACGGCAGCAGTGACAGATTACGCTGGAAGTCCTTAGTTGCTGGGGGGGACTTTAATGTAACATTGAAGGTGGATGACAGGCCAGGTGGATGGGGGAGACAGGATGCCAGGTTAGATCTTTTTGTTGATTTCGTTGAGGCTCATGGGCTTGTGGATTGGTCCCCCACAGCTTGCACTTACGCTTGGAGGAATAACAATGGCTAGATGTCCAGGATTGATAGGTTTCTTTCCAATGTGGAACTGGTTGAGGCTTTCCCGATGGCAGATGTTTGTGCGTTGGAGAGCTTTTTCGGACCATACTCCCCTGATGTGGCGACCGAATGAGGGGGTACGTTTTAGCACATACTTTAAGTTCGACAGTTTGTGGCTTCTGGAGGAGGGGTTCAGGGCCTTGGTGGAGGAGAGGTAGAAGGCGATGGAGGTGGAGGGCTCGGCGGCCGTGTGTCTGGTGAAGAAACTCTTCATGTTGCGCAATTACCTGAAGCTTGTCAGGAAGGAGATTAGGGCATCAAAGAGGGGAAGGAAGGAGGCGGTACTGGCAGAGATTAGCAGAGTGGACAGGCAGGAGGACCATGCTCCTATATCCTCGGAGGATAAGGAGCTCAGGGCAAGGATGTTGTAGGTGATCCAGGAGGACATACGGACGGAACTGGAATGGAAGGTGAAATCCAGACAGAAGTGGCTGAGAGAAGGTGATTCCAACACCAAGTTCTTCCACCAAGTGGCCTCGGCCAGGAGGCGAAATAATTGGATAGACTAGATGGTGATTGACGGGGACTCTTTCTCGGTAGGGAGGAGGTGGGGTAAGCGACGACAAAGTTCTTTAGAGAGTTCACTAGGAAGCAGGCAAGGGGAGGATGGAGGTGGAGGGGGATGGATGTGCAGCATATTTCGGAGTCCCAGGCAGAGGGTCTCATGGCGGGTTTCTCAGAGGAGGAGGTGAGGGTGGCGGTGTGGAGCCTCAATGCGGAAGGGTGTCCTGGTCCATACGGCTTCCCTGTTTTCTTTTTCAGAGAGTTCTGGTCCTTAGTGGGTGCGGATGTGATACGAGTGTTGGAGGAGTTTGCGTCGGGCAACAGAGGCTTTGATAGATTGAATAAATACTACTTGTTTTTGCTGCATAAGAAGGAAGGGGCGGAGGACATCCAGGACTTTAGGCCGATTGCCCTGCCCAATGCAGTTTACCTTATTGTGGCCAAAGTCTTGGCGAACAGATTGAGGGGCGTCCTGGGGGATCTAGTCTCACCGGTCTAGACGGCCTTTGTTCCAGGGAGGGGCATACTAGACAGATTTGTGATTGCAATGGAGGCGTTGGTGGCATGGAGAAGGGAGAAGCAGGCCTTCTTATGGAAAGTGGACTTCTTCAAGGTATACGACTCGGTTCAGTGGGACTTTTTGTGGATGCCCTTGCGGAGGAGGGGTTTCCCCTCGATCTGGATTGATTGGATGAAGCGGTGTGTGACTACAACATTCTTTTCAATCCTTATCAACGGGAACCCGGTGGGAGGTTGGGTCTAGCCTAGAAGAGGGGTTAGGTAGGGGTCCTCTCTTGTGCCCATGCTTTTTGTTCTTGCGGTAGATGCGCTGGCGTGGGCAGCACATAGGGCTTGCAGCAGGGGGCTGTTTAGAGGCTTTGACCTCGGTGGAGGAAGGGAAGTGGTGGTCCTATAGTATGCTGATGATACACTATTCCTAGTCGAAGGAACGAGACTGGAGGCAAGGAGATTGAGGATCCTACTTGAGCTCTTTGGGGAGGCATCAGGGCTGCGGATTAGCTACCAGAAGTCGAAGTTTGTTCTGGTTAATCTACCAGCTATGGACACAGAGAGGGTGGGTGCTGCTCTGGAGTCAGAGAGGAGCTCATTGCCGTTGGTGTACCTGGGCCTTCCCCTGTCGAATCATTGGTTGAGACTGTAGGACTAGCTCCCGTTGCTGGAAAGGATGGAAGGTTGGCTTGGTGGTCCTCCAGGCTCCTATCTAGAGGTGGGCGGTTGACCCTGGTGAAGGCGATGTTCGCCTCCATGCCGTCTTACTTTTTGTCAGTCTTTCGTCTGCTGTGCCAGGTTGAGAAAAGGTTTCGGGACTGATGAGTGACTTTTTCTGGTCCACTACAGGGGCCACGGGTAGGGGGAGAGGCTAGTAGCGTGGAAGGAGGTGTGACAGCCGGCACAGGAGGGGGGCCTTGGAGTCAGGGAGGTGGACAGAACGAACATCAGCCTCTTCACAAAATGGATTGTGAGGTTGGTGGGGCAGGAATAGGGGCTGTTCAGAGTGGTTATGCGGCGTTACTATGGAGATTTCCTGTCGTGGGGACCTCTGTGCTCCACCCAGGGGCATCTCCCTTCCTCAGGGGCCTGGCGATGGTGGCTGGGAGGGTACCGGGTTTTTTTGACCCAGTGCTTGGTTCTGGAGACTCCTTTCGCTTCTGGCTGGACGACTGGCAGGAGGTTGGATCTACTCTAGGGGAGAGGTTTCCTCACCTCGTGAGCAGTGTGTCGGATTCTTCGGCGAAGGTCGGAGAGTGTTGGGACGGATCCTGGTGTCCATCTTCCGGGGGGGTCTCTCCGACTAGAGGTGTGATGAGTTCCAGCGACTGTTGCAGGAGTTGGTGGGTTGGGCGTCGGGTGATGGCTTGGACATTTTTCATTGGGAGGAAGGTGATTTTTCGATGGTGAAGGTTTATTGTAGGCTGGGGACGGGAGGGGCGGATGTAGATATTGATCTCCTGTGGGATTGTAGATTGATATGGGGGGCGAAGTACCCGTTGAAGGTAAAGATTTTTGCCTGGTTTGTGAGAAGAGGACGGATCATGACAAAGCAGTGGAGAGCAAAATGGGTCGGCACCGGCGACTTGGCATGCCCTTTGTGCGCGGGGCGGTTGAGGATGTGCATCATCTTTTGCTCCAGTACCCATTTGTGAAGCAGGTTTGGCAAAAGATGGAGATAGGATGGATCTCCCACCAGGACGTGGATAGTTTCTGGTCTTCCTTTCGTAGGGGAAATGTGGGGAGCAGTGCTTTCACCTTTCGCTCCAAGCATGATCGGGCCAAGATCCTGGCTGTTTTGTGGGGGGTGTGGCTGGGGAGAAATGAGGTGGTATTTAGGGGGGGAGAGCCTTATGTGGAGAACTTTGTAACCGCTATCTTCTCCCAGAGTGAGGCCTGGAGGTCCATCTTGTAACTCGTGATGTAATTATTTTTTGATGGAATATATGATTGTAGGTGATCATCTTTCGGATAATCACCCTTCGCTTTTTCAAAAAAAAGATCATAAGCCATTGCAAAATCGAGGAAAGTCTTCTCTTCATTCCTAACACCAAAACCATGATTTCCATGCACTCCTGCATAGTCTAAAGCATCTTTTCCTATATGCCCATTTAAATCTCCACCTAAGAAAATCATTTCTCTATGTAGGATTCCTTGAATTATCATATCAAGCTCCCCTAAGAATTTATTTTTTATTCTTTCCTCTAGACCAACTTGAGGTGCATAAACTGAAATAACATTCAAGATATCTTCTTCTAAGGTTAATTTTATCAAAATAATTCGATTATCCAAACTCTTAACCTCAACAACACTCTCCTTCAAATCATTATGAATAATAATGCTCACGGCGTTTCTACCTTTATCCCTTTTTGAATACCACAATTTGAAACCTGTTCTCTCGATTTCCTTTGCTTTTTCTCCAACCCACTTAGTCTCATGAAGGGAAAGAACTTGAATCCTTCTCCTTACCATTGTATCCACAATCTCCATGAGCTTATTGGTCAAAGTACCAAGATTCCAACTACCAAATCTCAATTTCTTTTGTGACACGCTTCGATGGCAAAGTGGTGGAACTAGCTTCTTTGCTTGCATGCGTTCCTCATGAGAGAACCCTTGCTCATTTTGGACTACATCCGGGCGGCGATGTAGCGGAACTAACTTCTTTACTCGTATGCATTCCTCATGCAAGAATCCTTGCTCATTTTGTACTACATCCGGTTGGCGATGTAGCGGAATTAACTTCTTTACTCGAATGTGTTCCTTATGCAAGAACCCTTGCACATTTTTCACTACACCTTGGCGCCGATGCAGCGTGTCGCAAGTAGAGAACGCCCCAACGAAATCTAAGTGTTTGCTAGAATCCATGTTTAAAGATCTGACAAAATTTTATGCTGGCCGTCAACTACCTAACGTAACCTTCCTTTACTCGGGCTTGGGATCGACAATGAAAAGGCACAAGAACCTCAACACAGGCGAAGTTATCTTCATACTCTTCTAATTGACACTTTATATCCGATTTTTTACTCCCTTCAAGAAAGGAGATTTTTCTGGAGAAAAGATGTTAAATATTATGTATGGGGTTACACATCAGTTTATCACTCCAAGAAGAGGATACCACAGTCCACGCAATGACTTTTGAGGTTGCCAAAAGAAGCAACGACTTCTCAGGTTGTCAAAAGACTAGCGGTTGATCTAAGAAGTTCCTTTCCTAAAGATCCAAGCAAGATGCAAAGGTTTCCACGTAGGGCTACTAGCATTTCATGCGAGGATAATTACATTTGTTGATCTTGAGAAGATACAAAAAGAAGAGAAGACAATAGCGGCCGTTGCGACAATTATTGAGGTTGCCATAGAAGTAACGACTTTAAAGGTCGTAAGAGGTTACACCGTGGCTTCTTCAAAGGACAAAGTTGAGAGCCTAGAGCTTGAAGAAGAAGATTTGTGGGGCATCTAGCCTCATCACCAAGTTCAACAAGTTATTGTCCTCCTGGCCTTGACTCGAGGGGAGTGTGAAGATTGAAGTTCCATGTGGCAGTCTGTTAGAGGGCCCAAGTTGGGTATCGGTTTTGAGTGTCTTGACTCCTATTTTGGTTTGCTTTAGTTGCAAGTTTTGTTTTAGTTGATTTGTTGATTTTTAGTAAGTTTGTTTAGAGGATTTGATTTCTTAATTAGGATTTGGTCTTTCTAAAAATAGGAGATTAGATTTAGTTTGTTTCTTATTTTAAGGATTGTGATGTTTCTCTTCTATAAAAAAGAGCCCTTGTAATCCTTTCCTTCCTTGAGTAATGCAATAATATTTCTTACAATTTCCAACTCCTTTCCTCTCTCTTCCTCGTAGCCGTCAACCATCCTCTCTCTCTCTGTTCCAACGTGGAACAATCCCTATGTGGACTGTTTTTTCTATGCCAAGGAGCCTCCAAGCTTTCACCAATCTTCGTAGGTATCATGCAAAGAATCCCACATCTCCTTCGCTGTCCTGTAGTACATAATGCCATCTCCAATTTGGGGCTCCATCGAATTCATGATCCAAGATCGAACCATGCCATTATCCTTCTTTCATGTGCCGTATTTCCCAGTTTTATTCTGTGGCTCTATCTTCATTAGAATATGTTCCTTATCGTGTCATTCTACTATCACGAGGAATGTTTGAGACCATTTAGCATAGTTGGTCTCATTCAGCTTGGCATTAGGAATGAAGAAAGGAGCCTTGTAACTCCCAACATCCATAGCGAAATTCGATATCTCCGAAGTGCTAGAAGACACTGTTGTGCCTTAGGACACTAGAAAATACGCCACCAAGGTATATGTAAAAAATTGAGAATCAGGAGAAATGTGGTCTCTTGATCATGAAATCTAAGACCTAGAGATCCTAGAAATCCTCCCAAAAAGACATAGCAGCCCCTTAGATTCAGATGAGACGCATGCTAGGGTACAGGGAAACTCTTAACAGTGTCTCTAAGGGCTGCTACTCTCCTTCGTCAGAGAGAGAGGAGATCCTTGCTGATCACCACCACCTCAGTTGGCGGCAGCGCTGATCACCACCACCTCACAGGTGGCGACGCTGGGGCCTGTAGACCACTAGTGGTGACCTGTTGTCACTGGAAATGAGCACCAGTGGTCTATAGCGTCGAGAGGGCAAGTAACGGCATTGATTCGGTGTCCTGTGCCGTCGGTTGGCTGCTGTTGCACTTCTCTCTTGGCGGCAACGGTGGTGGATCCACAGCGAGAGAGAGAGAGAGAGAGAGAGAGAGAGAGAGAGAGAGAGAGAGAGAGAGGGGTAAGGGGGATCGTGTACGGAGCTTTGTGCAGGTGGGATATCTGAGCACCGATCTAGAATTGTCGCTTTGATACTAAGTCGGAGAAAATGATCAATCATATTCAACTTCGAAACCTTACACCTCTTTTTACAGAGAGGTGAAAGAGGAAATTACAATATAAGTCTAGGCAGAAATATAAACTAATGAATTAGTACAAAAAGATAATATAAATGTAAACAAGCTATGCCAACAGTACCTTAAGAAAGCACCAAGCAGAGGGGTTTTGTCTAGCAAAAGGACTTCTATGAATGTGGTAGAATATTCAGATGTAGACCATGCATGGTGCTTGACTGATAGGAAGTCAATGACAAGGTTTTGTACCTATGTTGCAGAAAATCTCATCACTTGGAAAAGCAAAAAGTAGACTGTGGTCTCCTGGTTGAGTGCCGAGTTAGAATATAGAGTCATGACACATACAACCTTTGAGATGATGTGGATTAGGTCCTATGGGCACACCTATGGAGATGAGGTGTGACAATCGGGTAGCCACTTACATAGCCGATAACCCAATTTTTCACGAGAGGATCAAGTATGTGGAAGTTAATTGCCATTATACCAATGACTTGATCCAACGAGGTCTCATTTATACCATTATAGTTTCTTCAGATGACCAAACAATAGATATCTTCACCAAGTCATTGCCACGTTTGTCCTTTGCTATTTGCTATTTCAATCTGAGCATGATCGACTATGTTCTAACTTGAGGAGTGTTGAGTCCCTTAGGTCTATTATTATTTTCTTATTTTCATGTATTGTTTTGTAGTTCTTTCATTTCTTTTGGAATAGTCATGTAATTTTTCCTTTTTCTTCTCCACCTCTCTGTGTATTAAGAGGTAGGGTTTCATTGGAACACAAGAAATTTATTTCCTTTGACTCAAATGAAGGAGGGTGATGTTAGTGGTGGTGGTGTCGCCTCCTCAAAAGATCATGAGGGTTAGGTTTTTTTTTTGGTAGAGAGTAAGGGGGCATGAGAATCAAGGTACATGCATCGGTCTGGGAGATTAAGTTAGAATAAATGAATTAAGTTGTTTGATATGTGATTCTACGTCTCAATATATAAATATAAAAAAATTACATGAGTTTTCCTGAAAGAAATAAAGGAACTACAACTTTGGAAATAGCAAACTAAATGTAAGTAACACAAAGACGGTTGGGGCTAACAATTACTAATTTTTAGATAGTTACAGAAAAATTGCAAAAATATATATACCTTCGGGGAAGCAAGAGGTGACCTCAGGTTCCTAGACATGCTTTATTTTATTGGCTTTTTGGTTCACGAGGAATAAGCACTTTTTGAAGGACCTATTTCAAAAGTTATACCAAGTTGAAGGGTTTTTCCACGAGAAACACAGACGTGAAAAAGCAGGACACAGTTATTGTGGCTTCTACCTGTGATGTGAACCTGAAGAAATTATTCCAAACTGAAAGCAATACAATCATGGTTTTTGTTTCAAGTGATAGTTCTTTAATTAAAAAAATGGTTACTTTCTATTAGTGTCTTTGAAGTTGTATTTATCCTGTTCCAATTTCCTCCATCTGTCACTTCCAAAAATAATAAAGAGATTTTTGGCTAATCTACTTTGTTATCCTGCAAGAATGACTTCTCTATGGAACTAGTAGGGTTGTACGCTGGTGCTGATGTCTTTATTAGTTTGTTATCTAGAATTTTAAGCTCTAACTTTTCACATACTTATTAATGGCATAGAAATGTATTTCCGCTCAGGATCACCTTTTACGTGACTTTTTTTTAGATGTTTAAAAATTGAATAGATGATGCTTATGTAATTAATCGTGGTACCTGTAATGCACCTATAGCATCTTAATAGTTTGTAACAATTTGTGTGCAGCAAGTTCTCATCTTCGAAGCCTGCTGGAACCGCCAGTAAGTTTGTTTATATTTAGCCTAACATTTTATATTGTAAACTTTAAGGCATTTGCCGAAGATGCCATCCAATAGATGTTGTTGACAATGAGACTGTAGCGGACATTTCATCATTTTAAATCATATGATTTGTACTCATTCACTCTGTAAAATGTGTGTAGTTTCTTCTAAAAACAAGATAAATGGGCAAGCACACGTTTGGTTATTTTGTAATAAATAATTGAGATTAGTTCTACATCTTATGTTAATAAGATTAGCATAGTATGAGGTGGAAGGACTATAATTTACTTCCAAAATCTTCTGCAAATCTCAAGTAGTAAGACTGATATGAGTTAGGGAGACTACAGTTTGCTCCAGAAATGTTGTATGGGTAGACAAAAATGAGCGGCTAATGCCGCCAAGGGAAATTTTTGCAGGCAGCTTATGGTGTTGGATTCCTGGTGTATTTTAAATCCTTTTATGGTTTAATTTATTTTTACATCTGGAATTGCCATAAAACTTTGCAGCTAACCGCTAAAGTGAAAAATTTGACAAACTAAATAAAAAAAGAAAATAAAAATATTGAGTGCAAAGAACAATGAATTTTCATGGTTCAATAATTTCGTGTGGAAAGCTACTACATGGAGAAGAAAGCTAAGAGGTCAAATGCTTGTAAAATAGATTATACTTAAACAAGATAAAGTCAAAGTCCTTTACATGCCTATGCCCTAATAAATAATATCTGATGTCAAACTACACAAATACCCAACAATGGTAGCTATATAGATTCTGAGAAAGATCCAATGTCCGATCCAACAATTCTCAACATTCTCCCTTGAGACAGCCTTATGAACCTTAACCTTGTAACTAGCAAAAGAAGTCGGTTCCTTTGTTATGAATTGTGGTTCCATCTTTGGGAATTTCCACTTGAAAATTCTCATTGCATGTAATCCACCACATTCTAACCATGATCCTAGCATTCACCCTACCAGTATACGTGAATCCAAGCTAAGGGTGAAATGGATGTGTTAGAATATACTATTTTTATTAATGTTTTGTTAATTTTTTAATTCTGCTGGTCTTGAAAATTTTCCCTTTTTCTCTCTTTATTTAAGAGAGACTAGGGTTTTTGGAATAAGATTAGTTTTCATTTTCTTCTCAACAAGATATTAGAGTAGTGGTCCTAGGCCAGTAGCTGATACCTTCTTGATTCCCATCAGTTCTTTTTCTTCACCAAATAAACCGACAAGAAAAACATAAACTCTTGTTTTGAGTGAAATCCCTCTGTTGTTCATTGAATCTTGATCCAACCATTGTCATTGGACTGGCCAGCAGCCAGTGATTGATCAATGACTCACTAGTGATTGATGGTTGGTCGGTAATGGCTACCGTTCGTCATTTTTGGTTGGATTTGGCCTCTTGCCACCTAGATCTGGTCGTGAGAGGCCAACATTGACCCCTCTTGGGCATGGTTGGGCCATCACAACCATCACCTGACTCCCATAGGGCCTACTATGAGTCCTTGTAGCTAGGGATGAGATCTCGCCAGTGGTGACGACCGATGAGTTTTTGACCAATCTCCTTTATTGGGCTCAAAGTTCACTATTATGGTCTCTCTTCTTGTTGCACCAATTTGGCAAGGTGTTACTGATTGTTGTGACTGTTGTCCTATCATATTGGAGTGGTTCAGTGCCTTGGTGTCCTTGATTTAGTCTTTACTTGGCCAGAGAGGTTTGAGTTGACTATTGATTGGCATTATGTTCTTAGTTTTGTGCTCTATACGGATTAATTTTTTCACCTGCTAATTTTACCTCCTCATGGCAATGGTAGGATTGTCTTTTACTACCATGAAAGGCACACCTTTGGCTTCATCTACTGATATGGTGATTCATGATACCTCTATTAGTGGTGTCCAAACTTATATACATTAGGAAAATAAAAATAGACGTCGTCGTTATTTTATAAGCAAGCTTTAGCCTTCCTTTATATAGAGAGGGCCTATGGATAAAAGGAAAGTAATAACACATTTACCAAAACAAGAGAAAGCTAAAAATAAGAAGACAACCAAACCTAACTAATTTGATCTTAAAATATCTAATTTAATTTCTTTTTAAAAAAAATCTAATTTAATTTATTCTTTAACACTTCCCTCTAAGTTGGAGCATGGAACGACCAACTTGTTATGAGAAATAAAAATGAACTCCCCTCCTTTCAAATGTAGACATTTGGAGGAGCATGTAGTAAATTGGATGAGCAAATGGTGACTGTAGCAGAAGAAGCAACCGTAGTAGAATGGGAAACGATCCTAAGCAGGTATAGGAGATTCAGAAGTGGGTCTCTCCCAGATAGAAACTCGAAGTGGGTCTCTCTCACATGGAAACTCGAAGTGGGCTGCTCTTTGAGACCTTGAGTGAGCTTTACTTATGTGAGGACCTTGAAGTAGGCCACTCCTACATGGAAACTCAAAGTGTGGCTCTTTCTTAAAGACCTTGAGTGAGCTTCTCTCATGTGGGGACTTCGAAGAATGTGTCTCCCATATATGGGGGTCCAGAATGGGCTCTAATACTTGCTCCCCCCCCCCCCCCCCCCCCCCCCCCCCTTTTTACATCAACCACCTTCCTTTTGTATTTGCATGTGTTCGTGTATTATGCATGTCTAAGCATTTATATATCTTATATATATGCATAATGTGTCATAATTTTGTTACTTGGTATGTCTATGTATGCATGTATTATGTATCTACAAATCTTTTAGCATGTCATTTTTCCTAAGAAACTATGTAGGCGTGTGTTTAGCACATCGAGCATTTTGGACCCCTCTTCCTTTTAGTGTTGCTTGCCTTTAACGACATTGATATTCAGGATTTGGGACAAGTTGCACCTCTTGGAGGGTACCATAGCCATCCTTCCCTTTGTTTTCAATGATATCCTTTTCTTGTAAAAGATTAGGAGGGGTTGGTTTTGTTTTGTCGATGTAGCTAGTAAGTTGTTGCGCATGAATAAATGGGAGTATCAAGCTCTTCCAAAGCAGAAAATTGTTGCTACTCAATTTGATAGAAACAATTTGGTTTACCATATACGGAAATAATAGGTGTTGATTTGTTCTCTTAGAAACCTTGGCAGTGACATGGGACCTAAATCACGTTAAGATGTGTGAAAGTCAACAATAGTGATGTTGTGCATGATGCGTATTTTCAGGTGCTAACGAAACAACCACCCTTGGAACATAGTAGTGTTGTGGAGCTCGGTCGAGCCGACGATGATAAGGCTCAAGTAGTGCTTAAGGAGAGAGGATGAGGATGCTCGGGTAGAGGCTTTCTCGAGACAAGGGCTATATCGGTACATGAAGTTGGTGTAGGTGCAAGGAGACCTTTGAGTGCATGCCACCAAGCCTTAGGGTGGAGCAACTAGGTAGTGGACAATCAAAAGGAGTTGGGATAGATCATATAGAGGGTCACAACATAGTCATGCAATGTGTCCCTGACCTTGGTAGCAAAATTAAATTAGATCACTTCTAAACTCCCAGCATCTCCTACTTGACCCTCCTCTTTGCTCCCTCTCTCCTCATCCCTCTACAAACCACCTTTACCCACCTACATCCGTTTTTCCCTTTTAGCCCCCTTTGTCACTCTTCCTCCTTTCTTCTTTGATGCTCATTCCTTATTTACCTTTGGTGCATTGATAAGTGCTTACAACATGTGTAGTTCTATCTATGACTCCATTGCACTCCTCTAAGGAGTCCTAAACATGCATCACCAACCTACGATGCAACATTTGCACAATTCTAAGTCATAAATAGATATTATATGTTGTTTACCTTTAGTTTGCTTGATATTTTGTATAAGCCGATATTTTGTTGATTCTTTTTGTTAAAATATAACTTCACATGCGGGAAAACTCTATCAATTTTTTTGGAGTTTCAACAGTGAGTGAGGAGAGCCACCGAAAGAGAGAGAGAGAGAGGGAAGGGGGGCCCTTGGGAGTTGGTGGTAGGGCTTGCCATTAGGGGTGGTGAAGCAGGGGTGAAGGAAGCAGACGGGTGGATGGTGGTAGTGAGGATAAGGTGGCAGCTTCGAACCACAGGCGGTCGCTTGGGTGTTGTCGACTGTGAAGGCGGCACAGGAGAAAAGGTGAAATGCTTCAGATGCCTTGGTCGCGGTCATTGGGCTTGAGAATGCTGCGACCCTTGGATGTGCTGGAGATGTGGCGGACTCGGCCATAGAAGTATGCATTGCCGCGGCAACCATGGTGGTGGAGGTACGACCTTGCCCTCGCCGCCGCTGAGAAGGTTGCATAGGCCAAGGTTGAGGCACTGTGGTTTGAAGGGGTGATGACCTTGCGGGCAGAGGTGGAGGATGACCTGGTGAGGAAGGTGTTGGGGGGTGGGATAAAACAGGAACATGTAGAGAGGGAGTTGGGTTGCGCTTCTTGATGGAGAGGGTGGAAGTTCTGGTTCTTGATGAGAAGAAGCTCTTGATCCTTGGCCTCTCCTCATCGAAGGAGATGATTTGTTTCAAGGAGGTCAAGACGGAGTCGGGAAGGTGGAGATGGCCTTGCCTCCATGATGGGGCGTCCTTGGAGCGCCCACCGAAGAGACCTCTACTCGAGGTGATCATCTCTGGGGTTCCTTGGTGGCTGAGGTCCGTGGAGGTGATAAAGGTGGTTGTGTCCCCTTTTGCTAGGCTCAGAGAATGTAGGGCAGCGGGACTCATCGAATGTCCTTTGGTGGCAGTGGTTGAGTCTAAGGTTGGCATTCCTATGATGGAGAGGGTTTTGCTACATCTTGGGGGATCCTCCTGGATAGTGACTTGCACATCTTGAGAAGGAGCTCCACGAAGAGATGTAGTTGGTGCTCCGACGCAGGAGATGTTGAAGCGACGCTCAGCGATGGAGCGGAGGACCTGCTGGGAGAGGAGGCGGACGGTCGCTGACGTGGACTCAGCTCCCGAACGACAATGCCAATCACGTACATGGCAGCGGTGATGACGAAGGTAGTGGCATAATTGATAGTTTAGGAAACAGAAAGGCTGCTTCTCAGGGACACTCTAATGCACGCATGCCTACTCAGAGACAGCTGAAGGTGAGTGCGATGCGTGCTGGACATGCCACTACAGTGGCGATTGGGGATCCGAACCTGCCTTTCTCTGAGACCCGGATCTGATAAGGGTCCTCTCATGGACTTGGTTGGTGATAAGTCTCTGAGTTGGATATCAATTGAGGGGGTGTTGTGGAATTCGACCTCTTCCAACGCTGCTTGTGGGGGTGACCTCGTGACGCCCTCTCTGAAGGGGGACGACAACCGGTCGACAACAACAGAGGCGGATGTAGGCTCGACGGGAGGAGGGGTGATGACCGATCGAGCCCCAACGATTGATGGGGCGGTGATCTGGCGTCTGCAGCCAGATGCAGACTCACCAGAGATCTGAGTTTATGGGGGTTCCTCGCAGCAGCGGTCGGCGGACATCGCTTTGACATATGATGCGATTGATTAGTTTGGTGATCGGGTGGAGGTCCTCCTTACTGGGTGGCGACCGCGTGTGGTGAATGGGGGCCGCGGCCTTCGATATAACTGGAAGTGGAGCTTTCAAAGGACCGGTCGGGGATCACGGGTGGTGGTTAATGGCCACGGAAGGTCACTACAGCCTCTACACCAGGCGTCCTTTGTGTTGGATGAGAATGACGAGGAGGTGCTTCAAACTGTGGAGGCGGGAGGCTTCCGTCCTACTACGAAGGAGGCTGCCAACGGTTCTCAATGAATGGTATCCTTACTTGGAACCTTAGGGGTCTCAATGACCCATTAAGGAGAGCGGCGCTGGGAAACTACATACACCAATGGAGGGTAGACGTGGTGCTGCTATAGGAGATGAAGCTGTCTGCTTGTGATGGAAGGTTGTGGAGGGAGATCGGGGGTTCATGGATGGAAGGGTTTTGAGCTCTTGTTGTGGCTGGCTGTGCGGGAGGACAGTTGTTGGGGTGGCGTGAAGATGTCTTCACCGTGGAAAACTGCTTCAAAGGAGCTCATGTCATTTCTGCAAGGTTGGTGAGGCGAATGATAGGGGCCAGAATGGTCGTCATAGGGGTATACGGTCTGTCAGACGCCCAGGTAAGGGGAGTTATGTGGGAGGAGCTAGCATCTGTGATGGCGGAGTGCCACGGAATACCATAGCTGCTTGACTTTAACATTGCTCTGCAGACTGAGGATAGACCTGGTGGAAGGGGGAGGCAAGACCCTGGGTTAGAGCATTTTGTGGACTTTGTGGCCCTGTATGGCCTTGTAGATTTGATCCCAGCATTTTGCATATATACCTGGAGGTGCACCAATGGTCAGATGTCCATGATTGATAGGTTTCTCTCTAACATGGAGATGGTAGAGGCGTTCCCTTTGGCGGAACTCTCCTTTGGAGAGGTCCTTCTCGGACCATACACCTCTTATGTGGTGATCCGACGAGGGGATTTATTTTGGCACATACTTTAAACGTGACAAACCCTGGCTGATGGAGGGATTCAAGAA
Source organism: Thalassia testudinum (assembly GCA_037157565.1). Lineage (NCBI taxonomy): Eukaryota > Viridiplantae > Streptophyta > Magnoliopsida > Alismatales > Hydrocharitaceae > Thalassia > Thalassia testudinum. The sequence goes on along the minus strand of JAZHRO010000036.1, from coordinate 136,962,927 downwards.
CATGGTGGAAGAGATGTGGAACTCTATAGAGGTGGAGGGATCAGCTGTGATTCGATTGGCAAAGAAGCTGGTTGCTTTGTGAGCCCGTTTGAGGGTTTACTAGAGGGAGTTCAGGGTATCCAGGTGCTATAGGAAGGAGGCATTGGCATTGATCACTAGGATCGACAGGCAGGAGGATCAAGGCTCTATTTCGGTAGAAGATAGAGAGCATAGGGTGAGGATGACACGAGTGGTGCGTGAGGAGGATACGAAGGCAAAGGTGGAATGGAAGATGAGATCGAGGCAGAGATGGTTTAGAGAGGGCGACTCCAATACCAGGTTCTTTCACTAAGTGGCCTCAGCTAAGAGGAGGAGGAACTGGATTGAGAAGTTGCTGGTACATGGGGAGGCTTTCTCTGGCAAGGAGGAGGTTCAACGGGCGGCGGCAAATTACTTCAGGGAGTTCATAGGGAGGCGCAATAGGGGTTGCTGGAGGTGGAGGGGGGAGGATGTGCAGAGTGTTTCTGTGGATCAGGCTTTGGGCCTCACGACTGCTTTCACGGAAGATGAGGTGAGGGAGGCGATGTTGGGCCTCAATGTGAAGGGGTGCCTTGGTCCAGATGGATTCCTTGTTTTCTTTTTCAAGGAATTTTGGTCCCTGGTGGTGGCTGATGTGATGTAGATGATGGAGGAGTTTGCGACTGGGAATAGAGGATTTGATAAGCTGAATAGGTATTACTTGTTCTTGTTGCCTAAGGAGGGCGCAAAGGCAATCCAAGACTTCCGATCGGTTGCCTTATCGAATGCTGTGTACCTTATTGTCGCGAAGGTCTTGACCAACAGACTCCATGGTCTTTTGGGAGATTTGATCCCGCCCATTCAGACAGCTTTCGTTCCGGGGAGAGGAATCCTAGATGGTTTTGTGGTTGTTATGGAGGCACTGGCTGCTTGGAGAAGGGAGAAGAGGAAAGCCTTTCTGTGGAAGGTTGACTTTAATAAAGCATATGACTCTGTGTAGTAGGAGTTTCTTTGGGCTTCCCTGGTGAGGAGGGGCTTTCCCACGACCTAGATTGACTAGATGAAAAGGTGTGTGATGACATCTTTCTCAATCTTGGTTAATGGGAACCCAACGGGAGGTTGGGTGCAACTTAGGAGGGGGGTCAGGCAGGGCTGCCCTCTCACGCCTATGTTGTTTGTGCTTGCGATGGACGCCCTTATGAGGGAGACTCGTAGGGCCTGTACTAGGGGTCTGATAAGGGGTTTTGTGGTTGGTGAGGACAAGAAGATCTCGGTACTGCAATATGTGGATGATACTTTGTTTCTGGTGGAGGGAGCTACCTTGGAGGCTAGAAGGATGAGAATTCTTTTGGAGCTTTTTGGTGAGGCCTCGGGGTTGCGGATCAACTATCAACGATCAAGCTTCGTCCTAATGAACTTGTCAGCGGAGGAGATGGAGATGGTTAGTAGTGCTCTTAGGACAGATGTGGGTACACTATCGTTGATGTACTTGGGGCTCCCCTTATCACCTTAGGATGCAAGATTGGATACCTTTGCTAGAGAGGATGGAGAGGTGGCGGAGGAGATGGAAATGGTTAGTAGTGCTCTTAGGACAGATGTGGGTACACTATCGTTGATGTACTTCGGGCTCCCCTTATCTGATTATCGCCTTAGGATGCAAGATTGGATACCTCTGCTAGAGAGGATGGAGAGGTGGTTGGCGGGCTGGTCCTCCAGGTTGTTGTCGAGGGGAGGGAGGTTGACACTGGTGAAGGCAGTGCTGTTGTCCATACCAGCACACTTCCTCTCGGTGTTCAAGATACCGTGTTAGATTGAGAAGGTCTTGAGGCTGTTGAGGGACTTCCTCTGGTCAAATGTGGGTTTGGCAGGAAAGGGGACGAGGTTGGTGGCCTGGGAGGAGGTCTGTAGGTCGATGCAGGAGGGGGGCTGGGGGTTAGGGATGTGGACAAGGTGAACTTGAGCCTCCTCATGAAGTGGATTACCAGACTGATGGGACGGGAACAGGGTCTTTTTGGGGATGTCGTGCGACGGTGCTATGGGTCCTTCCTTTTGTGGGGACCTTTGAAGAACCCCCCTCCCGGGGCTTCTCATTTTCTTAGAGGCTTGGTAGCGGTGGTGGTCTAAAGGTGCGATCCTTCTTTTCTCCTATCTTGGGGGAGGGGGACGCCTTCCGTTTCTGGCTAGATGATTGGTAGGGGGTCGGATCTACTTTCAGTGGTACGTTCCCTCGCCTCTTTGGGAGAGCTGTGGACTCGTTAGCTATGGTGGGGAGTTGGTTGGGACGGAGCGTGATGTCCGACCTTTTAGGGGGGCCTCATGGACCAGAGGTACGCGGAGTTCCAACAGTTGATCCAGGAGCTGGAGGGCTGGGCGCCTGAGGAGGGAGGTGATGCATACTTTTGGGAAGATGGGGAGTTCTCTGTGGCGAAGGCATTCTGTAGGTTGGGAAATGTTTTGATGAGCTCGGATTTCGACTTCTTAAGAGCTTGTATGCTGCTGTAGGTGGCGGAGTGCCTGCTAAAAGTGAAGATTTTTGCCTGGCTGGTGAGGAGGGGGAGAATCATGACAAAGATGTGGAGAGTGAGGTGGGCCCAAACAGATGATGTGAGATGCCCTCTTTGCGAAGGGGCAGATGAAGACATCCAATACCTTTTTGTCCAGTGTTCTTTCGTGATGCAAGTCTGGCGGAGGATGGGGATTGACTGGATCGCCCCTCGAGACACGGTCAGCTTTTGGTCCTCATTCCTTAGAGGAAATGCCTTCAATGGAGATATCACCTTTAGATCTAAGAAGGATAGAGCCAAGGTTTTTGTGGTGTTATGGGGTGTCTAGTTGGGGAGGAATGTGGTGTTGTTTAGGGGTGAGAGATCCTATGTAGAGAATTTTGTTTCATTCATTTCTTCCTAGGTGATGTTTTGAGAATCTCCTATGTATTCTGTGATGAAATTCCGATTTTCCGGGTGATGGAATGAATTTGGGTGGTTATCATGCGGATAACCGCCCTTTTGCTTTATTTTTTTTAAAAAATCATTGCAATGTAACTTGTATAAAGGAAACTCTTTAGGATTTGAATGTTACATAAGAAATTGAGCTGAAATATTGCCAATTTTGGACAGGAATCTATGGAAAAATGTTATGAATAATTGAAATAATATGTCATCTACTTTTGTTGATGGGTAAATCATACCTTCTTGCTTTGTATGGAAAAAATGTATGTTAAATGTGTTTAAATATTTCCATAAATATGATTCTCGATGATCATGTTGACAAGATAATGTATGGAAACTTACGAATCTGAGACTAAGGGACGGTTGCTCTTACTTGGCCAAGTCTTAATTTGATAGGATCTGAACTAGTCTTTAGCATTGGGGTTATGCTGCTTGTAATCTGAGTTCTTCCAGTTTTGTTTGTGTTACTTGCTTGCTATTTGGGATGCTTCTAGTGTTATTTGTTTTACTTAAAATTGGGGCAGCAGATCTTAGGATTTTTCTTGATGGTAACTGAAGGATGGGAATGGTGTGAGGCAACTTTTATCATCCTGGCAAGTGGACATGGGTCTAGTTTCAGCCGATGTGGAGGGCTACGAGTCAAACACTACATTGAGACCTGCATAACATAATATTTTCTTGACTGCAATATTTCCTTTTCTCTATTTTTTCCCATGGAGCTTTCTGCTGACCCTTTTGCTGAAATTATTTATCCAAGAAAAATGAATGATATGGACTTGGTTGTGTAGAGAATGAGAGTTTGTTATTGATGCATGGAGTCCTAGTGTCCTATTTATGAAAAGGAAACCCTAAGGCAAATATCACATGATCCCAAGAAAAAAGACAAATAGTGGAAAAAGGAAACATAACAAGATAGAAACCAAGGGATTGTGTAACACTCCCTCTCAAGTTGGAATATAATTGTTAATCGTACTCAGCTTGGAAACACATTTGTTGAAGCTTGATTTGTGAAGTGCCTTTGTAAACATGTCTGAAATCTAATCTCTAGAGGGAACGTGAACAATTCGGATAAATCCCTTTTGGATCATGCCCTTGGTATAGTGACAATCCACACCTACATACTTCGTTCGCTCATGAAAAGGTGGATTATCAGCAGTGAAAGTAGTAGCTGCGTTGTCACATTTCAACTCCATAGGCCTTGTAATTGGAACTTGAAGGTTTTTAAGAACATATCAGATCTACATGAGCTTAGTAGAAGTCTGGGCCATGGCTCTATACTTAGATTCCACACTCAACTTGACCACCATTGTTTGTTTCTTACTGTACCATGTAACTGGATTTCCTTCAGCAAAAGTGCAAAAACCAGTAGTGGACTTGTGGTCTTTGGGACACCCTACATAATCAGCATTTGTATATGCCTCAGCATTAAGGTTTTTGCTATGTGGAAACAAGAGACCTTTTCCAGGCGCAATTTTAAGGTATCTCAATATCATCATCGTTGCTGCCCAATGGACTCTCTTGGGCTTGTTCATAAACTGTCTCACCTTGCTAACTGCAAGAGAGATATCTGGTTGTGTCATAGTCACATATAATAATTTGCTAACTAAGGCCCTAAACTGCTTGGCATCCACAAATTCAGAATCATCATCATATAGGTGTACATTGGGATCCATTGGGATTGACGCTGGCTTGGTACCTGCCATGATTAACTCATGGAGCAATTCTAAAACATATTTTCTCTGGGAAAGAACTACTTCTATGGTATTTCATGCCACCTTTATACCCAGAAAGCACTTGAGTGGACCTAGATCTTTTGTAACAAAATGCTTCTTTAGAAATTCTTTGGTAGCAGATATACCTCTAGCATCATCTCTTATCAGAATAATGTCAACGTAAACCAACATCACAACTCGTCCATGTGCCATGGTCTTGACAAACAATGGGTGATCTGTTGACGATCTCTTGAACCCAATTTCTTCAACAACTTTTGATAACTTTTGAAACAATGATCAAGGGCTTTGCTCTAGGCCTTATATGGCCTTATGGAGTTCTCGCACTCTGTAACACTTCCCTTTAGATTCATAGCTAAATGGTTGCTGCATACAAATCTCTGTCAAGATTGCCACAGAGGAAGGCGTTCTTGACATCAAGTTGGTGGAGACCCTAGTTTAAATGGATTACTACAGAAATCAACACCCTGGTGGTTGGGAGGCATGCTACAAGAGAGGTGTCAAAATAATGAATACCATAGGTTTGAACAAGGGTGAAAAAATAGGTCTATGCGATCGATTAATTGGCCGCATAATCATATGCGGTCCAAAAATGTACTGAGTACCTATATTTGGCTCTATAGTTAGTCTACCCGATTAATTGCCTGAGTAAGTTTTAAGGTTTCAAATTTTTTCTTTTTTTTTCTTTAGCTTTAATGCACATGCAATGCACCTCCAAACCAAAACCCTACTAAACCTGACGCCTAAATACATCCAACTAAACCCGATTTCTCTCATTACCCCAAGTTCCTAACGCATGAAAGCCTCAACCTTAAGCAAAACCCCTGGGTCTTGAGTCCTTCCTCTTGTCTCCTTTACTCTAAACTTGTCTCCTTTATATTTATGATACATCAATCTTAGTTTGTTTGTTTTATTTTATGTGTTGTGATGTTGATAGCTATTTGTTAGAAGCTATATTGAGGGAATATGTATATCAAAAAAATAATATTAATATATATGTGATATTTCAATTCATATATATGTATACTTAATATGTATAATGGTATATATAATTATATTAAAAATTTTAAATATTTAAAAATACTACACGGATTAATCTTTGATTAATCACTCGCATATTGTATACGTCTTAGTCGATGACCTCACCTATTGAATACCAATTGTTGATTTCTGCAGCTATAGGTTTGAGTGTAGCCTTTGGCTACGTATCGTGCCTTGTACCATTCTATGGTGTCTTCTTGTCGTTGCTTTACTATAAAAACCCATTGGTAGCCTACAATAGTAGCACCATCAAGAGGATTGACTAAGGTCCATGTACCCTTGGAGTGAATTGTAGACATTTCTTCTTGCATAGCTTGGTGCCACCGTGGATTACCAACTTCCACTTGGTGAGAATGAGGTACCCGGACTGATAGAGTAGTCATAAATTGCCTATGTTTAGGAGAGAGTTGGGCCAAGGACATATGTTGAGACATTGGATGCAAAGAGCACGATCGAGTGCCTTTTCATAGGGTAATAGGAAGATCAAGATCTATATGCTCAACATCATCAAAAGGATCGGTTGGGTTAGCCAAATTAGGATCATTTGCAACATCAGGAATGGAAAAACCATTAGGCCTATTATGAATGGGGATTACCTCAGGGCTCTGGCATTGGAGGAGGGGGAGGGGTTGGTGACTTGCTACTGCTGCTACACCTGACAAGGTCTATGTGAGTAGACCAAACAAAACCTGCAATCCTATTCTATAGTGTTCTGATGTTGCTCAATGTCAAGTGTAGGAAAAGGAATCACTGCTTCTTCCTCAGGTTTAGAGGAAACAATATAGGATCCGATAGACGAGTAGTAGGGTGTGGACTCAAAAAAGGATACATTTGCACTTAAAAATTGCTTCCTCCCAACCGAATCATAGCATTGATATCCTTTGTGACTCCTTGAGTACCCAACAAAAGTACATTTGACAGCCTTTGGTGTTAACTTGTCTTTGGTGGTGCCATGAAATGAATAAAAGAGACACACCTAAACACCTTAGGGGGGAAACTAAAGAGTTCCCTATTAGGAAACACCATAGAGTAGGGAATTTCTTCATCAGGCATCGTAGAGGGCATTCGATTTATCAGGTAGCAGGCGGTGAGGACAACATCACCCCAATATGAAGTAGGGACACTATGTTGGATAAGAAAGGTATGGGCAACATCAAGAATGTCTCTGTGTTTCATTTCAACAATACAATTCTACTGAAAGGTGCATGGGCAACTTGTCTCATGAATAATACCCTAGGACTGAAATAGGGTTCAAAGTGAATGAGTGCAAAATTTTAAAGCATTATCAAAACTTATGATCTTCACATGAGCATTAACTTGATTTTTATTTTAACAAGAAAGGTACTGATTACAGTCCCAACTTCAGACTTTGACTTCAATAAGTAAACCCAGAATAGATGAGAAAAATCAACTATAATTAGTTAAAAACAGTGTCCTATATGATTTGGAGACCAACTTGCCCCCCAAACATCAAGATGTAGTAACTCAAACAAACTACTGGAACTTTGATCATGTCTACTGGGAATTGAACTGTGGTGATGTTTCCTTATCTGGCATGTCTCGCATTGAAAGGTGGCAATATGAGCAATATGAGGAATAACATGTTGGAGTTTCTGAAATGGCAAGTGACTAAAGCGTAAATGCCAGAGAAAGCTAGAGGCTCCACTAGTAGAAGTAGTTGCATGTCTTGTATATAGTGTCTGAAGAAGGTGATAGACCCCCCTTCCTCACTACCATAACCAATCATTTACCCCGTTAGTATATCTCGAAACATGAGTTATAGCGTCAAACACAGCCTGACAATGTAGTTCTTTTGTAATACGACTAATAAAAAGCAGATTAAGAGGAAAATGTGGAGCATGAAGAACATTTTGCAACCTAACATGGGGAGCTAATTGGACCTCCCCCTCTCTAGTAACAGGAGAGTTCCTGCCACCTGCAACCACTATGGATCTTCTAGAAGTATCATGCTTAAAGCTTGCAAATTGTTGGGCCTTCCCACAGATGTGGTGTGAAGCACTGGAGTTGACAAGCCAATCAAGAGTATCTGCCTTGGAGTTGCAAGCAAGATATATACTTGATGAGTTGGTAACTGTTGCTGTATCCTTGTTCCCAAAAGGGGATGCCTAGGACGTGAAATACGCTGAACTAAATCATCAAACTCTGCCCATGTGATTGGAGCTAACTCAGTGGGTACATCTAGTATAGTAATTGCCTGATGCGCACTGGCTGGCCTCCCATGCTTTGACCAACATCTATCCTTGAGGTGACCATTCTTGTTGCAGTAGGAGCATTGAAGTCTAGAACGTCCTTGACCTCCACGTCCATGCCCTCGTGCAGACAATCCAAGGGCTCTCCTACCTGGAGCTGCAACCATTGAAGATGCATTCTCCAATTGTTTAGCTGAAGTGAGAGAAATAGCAAGCCTACTTAGATGGTTGTAGGCCTTTTCTATGGTAGGGATCTCAGGTAGAGTAAGCATCTGTGACCTTGCTGCCTCATAAGTTGGATCAAGACCTGCTGAGAAATGACCCAACATTGTTTGCGCTTTGTATGTCTTCTATGATTCACAAGAGTATACAGGAGTATGGGAGTTCAGTCGCTTGAAGGCCGACTTCAAGTTGGAATAGTATTGAAATCGAGACCTAGCATCTTACCTCATACGTGCTATCTCATGATGTATTTGTAAGATCGTGGTTGCATTCTTATCCTGTGAATAAGTGTGGCAAAGGACTTTCCATATCTCCATTGTCTTTTAGTATATGATCTCTGTAGCTATGTGCTGGATGGTTGTTTTCATGATCCAGGCACAAACCATCGCGTTATCTGTTTTCCACGAGGCATACTTCCTACCTTCTCTTCCAGCTTTGATTTAAGAAGGATATGTTCCTTATCGTGACCCTCAACAACATTCATGATAGACTGCAACCGCAATGCGTAATTAGACCCATTAAACTTGAATATTGGGCCACAGAAGGGATTATTGAAATCCCCTTGGTTTCCCTTACCATGAGAGGAGGATTCAACAACTTTGGAGGACATATTTCTTGATCGGAGTTTGGAAAACCACAAAACAGTAAGAAAAAAAGGTACTTAGATTGAGTCGGAGAAAATGAAGAATCATATTGACTAAGAAAATCCTACACCTCTTTATATATAGAGAGGTGTTGGGTAAATTACATCATAAGTCCCACAAGGAAAAATAAATAAGTAGTCCAAACAGAAAGGATAAATAGAGTGCTATGTCAACGTTTTCCCTCAAGTTGGAGCATATATATCAATGATGCTTAGCTTGGAATAACATATTTCAAATGCGGATCTAAAAAGAGGCTTCATGAAAATATCCGCAATTTAATCTTCAGAAGTAACTGAAGTAGTGTAGATAATCTCCCGTTGTATTAGGTCTTTGGTGTAGTGGTAATCAACCTCAACGAACATTGGGTTGTTTGCAATGTAAGTAGCAGCGTGATTATCACACCTCATCTCCATAGGTCCTTCCACTTGGACATATAAATCTTGCAGCACTGATCTAAGCTAGACCATTTCTGTGGCTGTCTGTGCCATAACACGGTACTCCGATTCTGCACTTGACTGGGATACTACCTAGTTTTTGTTTTCCATGTCACGAGATTACTTGTTACATAGGTATAGCAACCAGTAGTTGACTTTCTGTTTGCCATGCATCCTGCATAGTCAGCATCAGAATAGCCAACAACACTCATAGATGTACCCTTCTGAAATAGGATACCTTTGCCAGGTTCTTTTTTTATGTATCAAGCACCTGTATAGCAGCCTCCCAATGCTGTTTGGTTGGTTTATTCATGACTTGGTTGGGTTTCCCAACTGTAAGGGAGAGATCAAGGCGTATGGTAGATATAATAGTTTACCAACCAATTGCCTATAAGATCTGCTGTCTACAGGTGGAGAGTCTGGGCCATAAAGATGTCCTTTGGGATCCATAGGTATATTAGTAGGCTTAGAGCCCTGCATCCCTATCTCCTGCAATACATTAAGAGCATATCTGCGTTGATTGAGGACAATATCTTCTTTGCTGTATGCCACCTCAATACCAAGGAAATATCTGAGTTCACCCATATCCTTCATCATAAAGTCTTCAACTAGTTTCTTGTTTACCTCGGCTATTCCAACAGTGTCATCCCCTGTAAGGATGAGATAAACATAGACTAGGAGTACCACAACTCCCTTGGCGCTCTTCTTGACTGAGAGCGAATGATCAACAGAAGATCTCATAAGCCTCGTGGCCTGAACCTCCTCTGACAGTCTCTGGAACTAGGCTCTTGGGCTTTGCTTTAGGCCATAAACAACCTTCTTAAGTCTACATACACACTCCCCTTGAGTCTCAAATCTTGGAGGCTGTTGCATGTAGACCTCCTCTTGAAGATCTCCATACAGAAATGCATTCTTCACATTAGCTGATGAAGAGGCCAGTCATAATGAGCAACAATAGACAGTAGAATGCGAATAGTAGGAAGCCGTGCTATAGTGGAGAAGGTATCAAAGAAATTTACCTCATATGTTTGGGTAAATCCCTTTGTTACCAATCTCGCCTTGTAGCGAGTTATAGTACCATCTGGGTTGTATTTGAGAGCAAAGACCTAACGACATCCCACCGTCTTGGCCTAACTAGGTAGTGTAGTCAATTCCTCCGTCTCTGTGGAGTGTAAAGCAGCCATCTCATCCTCCATGGCCTGAAGCCACTTTGGATCCAGCATGGCTTGTGATGAGAGATGGGAAGTTGTGTCGTAGAAAGAGCAGCAGTGAACATAGCAAATGATCTGCTAAGATTGGAAGTAGGTACTGCTCCTGTAGTTTGATAGTAGGCACAGCTTCGAGGAGCCTTCCGAACAATAATCGAAAGGTCAAGATCCTCCTTAGGAACAATCGGTGTAGCTTGCTGCTCAATAGGGGGAGTAGACTCATCAGAAGAACATGCACAATCAGCATTAGGAGAACTCATGTCAGTCTCAACACATACTTGACTAGGGGAGGAGACAGGTGGTTGAGGTGTTGGGGGTGTGTGTGTTTGACGCCATGTATGCTGTCTGTATGTAACAAGTAACCTATAGACATGAGTAACATCTGTCTCCTGCCTAGTAAGAGCCTCTGTAGTTGTGGTATCCTTACTGTGAGTAATGGAAATCTGCACCAAAGGAACTGGTGGTACAAGCATAGAATAGAGCCTCGCTTAAACATCAACTGATGGCCATCCATAGAAAAGTATGGGACAGGCTCATAAAATGTGACATCTGTAGTCACATAATGCTTCTTGCCTCGTGGGTCATAACATCTGTAACCTTTCTAGGTGCTACTATATCCCAGAAAGACACTTCACTGCCCTTGGAGCAAGCTTATCTCTGTCAGGGCCTAAAACATGGGCAAAGGCTACACAACTAAAAACACAAGGTGGCACAGTAAACAATTCCTTCTCTGGGTGGAGAACCTGCCATGGAACCTGTTCCTGAATAGCTGAGTTGGACAATCTATTAATCAAATATAACACAATTAATACTGTATCTTCCCAGTAAACCTATGGCATATTATGTTGAACAAGTAAAATTCTAGCCTCATCTAACACATAATGATGTTTCTTTTCAACTACCTCATTCTACTGCGAAGTTTGGGGGCATGATGCCTAATGAATAATCCCAAGATATCTGGAAAAAGATTCTAACTTAATCATACAAAACTCTAAGGTATTATCAGATGTACAATCTTCACATTAGTAGAGAATTGACTCTTTATTTGCAAAATCAATGTTTCAATCACAGGTCCAACATATGATTTATTTTTTAGCAAAAATAACCATGACATTCTAGAAAAATTATCCACAATACGCAAATAGAAATGATGACCTAGTTTATCTGGTACTCTCTTAGGACCCCATATATCCATATGCAATAAATAAAAAATAACAGAACTCTGCGTTGAACTGGAAGGAAAACTGAATCTGTGATGCTTTCTCAGCTAGCATGTATCACACAAAATCTCAGTGGTAGGTGACATGTGAGGTATGACACGTCATCACCTGTCTAGTGAAGGGTGCCCAAGATGACGATGCCACTGAAGAGCTGTATCAGCACTAAAAGCAACCTCGCCTTAACACAGCAGCAAAAGGGGTCAGGATCAGGCGATACATGCCCCCTCATGTCCGCCATCAATTGTTCTCCCCGTGAGCTTGTCCTGAAAAATACAACTAAATTCATCAAAAATAATGCGATAGTGTAAGTCTTTTGTGATTCTGCTAATTGACAAAAGACTAATCGGAAAATCAGGAACATAAAGAACATTAAGCAGAGTCAGTGAAGGAGTCACTGCCACATTTACTTTGCCATGTACTTTGCACTGTCTACCATCTGCTACCTGAACAGATCTATCAGAGGAAGCGACTTGAACCTGTCTAAACCCTGTCTGATCACCACTGAGATGCTGAGAGGCTCTTGAGTCTACCAACCATAAGGCACTGTCAGACATACCACTACCAGAAACATAAGCAGGGTCTATACCTGAGGAGGCCAGTGTAGCAGTATCAGTAGCAGTCACCTGGGTCAATTGGGCGAGACGCTGGACAACAGCATCATAGTCAGCACCTGACATTGTGTTGCTCGTCTCATCAGAAGAAATAGCTTGGTTGGCCATAGGTCTACCATTCTTTGACTAGCAGGAGGCCTTAGAGTAACCAACCTTGCCATAGTGCGAGCATATGGTGTGGAGTTTGCCAGTCGTGCCCCGACCACCACGCCCTCTCCCTTGGTAGATGTAGTACCATGTCCATTATGTGCAGCAACTGCTAAGGTAGGAGTTTGCCCACCCTACTCACCCGACTTTATGCTTCTTCAAGGGATGGAAGCTCAGCAAGAGTCAAGATTTGGGACCTTGCAGCCGCATAATCTAGTCCAAGTCCATCCAGAAACTGAGGGACTACATAGTCTTTCCTGTGTGCTCTTTGAGTGGCACAAGTGTAGACAGGACAACATGTATTATATTTCTCCAGGAGCCCCTTCGAAGTAGCATAGTACTGAGACAGTGACTGGCCCTCTTGCTTCAAACCACCAATAGCATGATGGATCTCAAACACTTTGCTGGAATTTTTTTCGTGAGAATACGTGTCACGTAGAGAATCCCACATCTCCTTGGCCGTCCTGTAGTGCATGATCCCGTCTTCAATCTAAGTCTCCACTGAATTCATAATTCAAGCATGGACCATTGCATTGCCCTTCCACGTGGCATTTTTCCTGGTCTTCTCTTGTGGCTCCAACTCCATCAAAATGTGTTCCTTATCGTGTCCCTCTATAGTCATGAGGAACGTTTGAGACCATTTGGCATAGTTGGTCTCCTTTAGCTTGGTGATAGGAACAAAGAAGGGAGTTTTGTATCTTCTGATGTTTATAGTGCTAAACGATGACACCTCCAAAGAACTTGAAGAGGTTATCGTGCCTCAAGACTGCTAGAAGATGTCATAAACACGATTTGAAATCAATTTTCAGATTTGAAAAAAAAGTAAAATCAGTGATAACGTGATCTCTTGATCATGAGATCTAAGAGCAAGAGATCTTAGATGTCATCCCAAGAGTCACAAGCACTTCTTAGATCAGGATCTAGCACATGTTACGGTACGGAGGAGACCCTAACAGTGCTCCTAAGGGGTGGTACCCCTGGTAGACGAGCGATTGGCCTGTGGAGTGGTTGGCTTGTGGAGTGGTTGCCCTAGGCAGTCCTCATGGAGATCAGCGGCCTTAGGCGGCGGCCCTGCTTTGGGTGGTGGCCCTCAGAGAGGAGGGCAGCTGCCTAGGCACTGGAGAGCAGGGTGGCTGCTGCCCTTAGGTGACGACCCCTTGAAAGGAGGGGTGGCGGCCCGCTGAGAAGGGGTAGTGGGTTGGGAAGGTCAGCAACTCATTGAGAAGGGCGGCTTGTTGGGAAGGGCGATGACCCTTTGAGAAGGGCGGTCTATTGCCAAGAGAAGGGGCAGCCGACTGGGGGTAGCGGTGCCCTTCTGAGGGTTGGCACGATCTTAATGGGCTGAGATGTTGGGGTGCCACCGGCAGCTGGTGGAGATCTAGGGTTTAGGTGGGGGGTACAAAGGCTATGTGCGGGTGGGATATCGGAGCGTCGATCTAGGATCGCCACTTTGATACCAAGTTGGAGAAAATGAAGAATCTTATTAACCAAGAAAACCGTTCACCTCTTTATATATAGAGAGGTGTTGGCTAAATTACATTATAAGTCCCACAGGGAAAAATAAATAAGTAGTCCAAGTAGAAAGGAAGGATAAATAAAGTGCTATGTCGACAGATTGTCATCGGGGCCGTTGTTGGCCTTAACTTTGACTCATTGGCAACATGGTGGTGCTTTGGCGAACTACCAATCTCTAGTAGGAAGCTCAGGGCCTAGGGAATCTCATATCACCCTTAGGACTCCTCCACATAGGGAATTGAATCCCTAAAACAGGTATTTAAAAACCCCACTTTGGGGTGACACTGGGCGATGGGAGAACCACCAACAGCAAGTGGTCCGGCGATGGGTCACCAAAGGGGGTTTGACCGGTTGCCTGAGGTTCAATGTCCCCCTTATCGGTGGGATAGTGTTGGAAGGAATCCCCTAGTGTCTGATCGAGGGCTTATAGTGTCAACGACGAGGGTGAGAGAGAGAAAACAAGTGAAGGTGGAGAATCAAGGGGATATGGGAATCAAGCTAGGTTGCTCAATACCACGTAGGAGAATGAGAGTTTGTTATTGATGCACAGAGCCCTAGGGTTCTATTTATAGAAAGGAAACCCTAGGGCAAATATCACACGATGTCCCAAGAAAAAGGAAAACATATCAAGACAAAAACCAAGGGACTGTGTAACGGATTGGGAACAAGGCATGGAAGAATGCAAGAATAAAAGATACATCATTTGATAATACTTATAAAAAGTTTCTTGCATAGTTTGTATCTACTATATTAAACTTTTGTAATAAGGTAAATTTGTTATGGTAAAACTTTTGTTTATTTCTTACCGTTCACCTCATTTCCAAGCATGTCTCTATGACTAGTCTCTTCCTTAAGTACAAGAAGTTTGCCATGACACTCTCCAATGTACTGGTACCTACTTCGCATCAGCAGGCTCTCTTGATCCAAAGTGGCGACAAGCCATAGAGGATGAGATGTTTGCCCTTATCTCTCACCACACTTGGGATCTTACAGAACTCCCTCCGAGAGCCACTGTGGTTGGTTGCAAGTGGGTATTTGCTATCATGTATAATCCAGATGGTACTATTGCTAGATATAAGGGCCGTTTGGCTGCCAAAGGCTTCATGCAGATATATGTGGTTGACTTCTTTGATACCTTATCCCCAATGGCAAGCCTGCCAACAATTTGGATCCTTATCTCTATTGCTGTTTAGCGAGATTGGCCACCACGTTAGTTGGACGTCAAAAATGAATTTTGGTATAGTGATCTACAGGAAGTGGTCTATATGTAACAATTACCGAGTTATGACTCTCAAGGGAAGTGTTCTAAGGTCTGTTATTTGCGCAAGGCGATTTATGGCTTGAAGTAAAGCCCCTGTGCCTAGTTCTATAAGTTGTTAGAAGTTGTTGAGACACTGGGATTTCATAGATCATCGTCAGATCATTTTCTATTTGTGTATATGACCACGTGGAGACTAGTGTTGTTGCTAGTGTATGTTGATAATATCATTCTTACGGGTGATGATAATCAAGGCATTGTTGATATGAAGTGTCTTGCAGAAAATTATCATCAAAGATTTGCGAGCACTGCACTATTTTCTTGAGATAGAGGTTGCTCATAGCAAGCGAGAGATTGTTCTATCTCAGAGGAAGTATGCTATTGATTTGCTAGAGGAGATGGGTGTACTGGGGGTTAAACCAACAAATATTCCTATGGATCTGAAGACATAGTTGTATAATGAGCAGTTCGAGCCAGTTAAAACTCGTCAATATAGAGACCTAGTTGGAAAGCTCTTCTATTTGACGATTACACGGCTTGATATTTCTTTAGCAATTGGGAAGCTGTGTTAGTTTATGGACCTGTTCACCAAGTAGCATTAGGATGCTACCATGATGGTACTAAGGTACCTGAAAAAGTCCCAGGGAAGGGGATTCTGTTTACAAAAGGTGCCTCTTTAGATATTGTGGCATACATAGATGCAGACTATACGGGTTGTTTTATCGACAGGAAGTCTACTACAAGTTTTTGTACCTACGTGGCTGGGAGCTTAGTAACATGGAAGAGTCAGAAGCATGTTGTTTCTAGGTTCAATGCAGAGACTGAATATTGGCCAATGGCCTAAATAGTTACTGAGATGATGTGTACATGATTACTTCTATCAGATTTGCATATTATTGTTGAGTCTTTGATGGAGATCAGGTGCGACAACAATGTATCCACTTATATAGCAAATAATCCTATGTTCCACAAGAGGATCAAGCATGTAGGGGTTGACTATCACTATACTCGTGGATTGATCCAGTAAAGGTTTATTCATACAACTCATGTGACTTTTGAGGATCATATTGCTGACATATTCACCAAGGCACTTCTATAGACCCTCTTCGACAGATGCTGTTTCAAGATGAGCATAATTGATATTTATGCTTTAGCTTGAGAGGGAGTGTTGAGGGCTGTGTAATTATTGTCTTATTTTATGTTCTCTTTATTTCTTATGGACTTCTCTATACTTTACCCACATATCTATATATTGGGATGAAGGGTTCCAATATACACAATCCTCAACACTTGTCGTTGGCATGAAATGATGATCAAATGACTAGTGGCTTGGCAATGGGCGAATTGCAAATGTATAGATGGTCTAGGGATTTATGTAGTCACAGGGCAGGTTGGGTATTGAAGTAAAACCTTGGCCTCTGTTTTGTTTGTTACCATAGGCCTCATTCCATAGAGGTGTTTGTGTGTGTGTGTGTGTGTGGGAGAAGTTGGGGGATGAAGAAAAGAGTATTAGGCTTTCTTGTTTGAGTTTGAATCAGAATTCCTTTTAGTATTATTACTGCTTGTGATTCATAAATTTCCCTTTTCCTTTTCAAGTTTTGCTCCATGTTTGAGTCTTCTATGCAAGAAGGTTGAGAATGTAGAAGCTTAATCATGTGCTGTTTTGTAATTCTGAGACGTGGATGAAATTTTAAAGCTATAATTTCTCCTCATAGGGGACCATAAAAATAAAATGATCCATATTTATTTTCCTGGTTACAGTGAATTTTAGGTGGCAGACTTTTTTTCTTTTTTTTGAAAAGATTTAAGTTACCTGATTATCAAATGATTGTTTTTAAATGACTCACACATCCCCTTCTACTTCAGAGGCTCCTGGATTGAATACTGGTTTTGATGATAAATCAGGCACGATTGTCTCAGAAGGTGAATTTCTGGAGAAGTTGGAGGCAGTAAGGAGGTACTTTTGGATGTTTTGCTTTTGGCTTTATTGTGCCTGTTTAAAAAGATAAACTTGGTTATTGTGTTAAGTCGGAGAAAATGTTCATATCTTTTCTTAAAAGGACGCAACATTTCTTTATATGGAGGAGTGGTATTGGGAAAATAATAGTACATGTCCAACTTAGAATAGAAAAAGATAAAATAAGACAACAAGATAAATAGAAAGCAAAAATGAAGTATCTTAACACTCCGTCTCAAGTTGGAGCATAGATATCAATTATGTTCAGTTTGGAAGAGTAATGTTTGAAGACCGAACGTGAAAGAGGCTTTGTGAAACATTGGTTGTCTAGTCCTCTGATGCGACAAAGTTGGTATGCAATATCCTACGTTCAATCAAGTCCCTGTTGTAGTGGCAATCCACCTCAACATGCTTGGTCGTTGATGAAACATGGGCTTGTTTGTTATATATGTGGCTACCTGATTATTGCATCTTATCTCCATGGGCTCTTCAATCTGGATATGCAAATCATATAGTAAAGACCTCACCCAGATCATCTCTGTGCTTATCTTGCTCATCGCCCTATATTCTAACTTAGCATTGGAGCGAGAAACTACTAGTTGTTTACTCCTCCAGGTAACCAAATTACTTGCCACAAATGTGCAGGATCCAGTAGTGGATTTTCTGTCAGCAATGCACCCTGCATGGTCAGCATCAGAATATCTAACTACTATCATGGGAGTTCCATTTTGGAAAAGAATCCTATGTCCAGGTGCTTTCTTCAGGTATTTAACCACCTGCATAGCTGCTTGCAAATGTTGCTTAGTCGGCTTCTCCATGAATTGACCAAGCTTTCCCACAACCAAAGCAATATCTGGTTTGGTAATCGTCAAGTACAAAAGTTTTTCCATAGGTTGCCTATAAGCTTTACTGTCAATGTGCTCTGGTTATTCATCATAAAGGTGCACCTTGGGGTCCATAGGAGTATTGGTTGATTTGGACCCGGCATCCTTGTCTCCCAAAGCACATTTAAGGTATACTTGTGTTGAGAGAGTACAATTCCTTGCTTTTAGCCACCTTTATGCCAAGGAAATACTAGAGTTGGCCCAGGTCTTTCATAACAAACTGCTCGACCAAGGACCTTTTGACCTCAATTATTCCTGTCCTGTCATCATCGGTAAATGAGATCAATATAAATAAGCAGTGCTACAATCCCCTTCTTAGTTTTCCTGAAAAATAAAGAATGGTTTGAAGAAGATCTGTACAAGCCCATCTTTTCTACCACATTTGAGAGCTTCTGGAACCATTCTCTCGGACTTTGTTTAGGGCCATAGATGGCCTTCTTCAGCCTACGCACACACTCCTTTTGAACCTCAAACTTGAGGGACTATTACATGTATACCTTATCCTGAAGATTGCCATATAAAAAGGCGTTCTTCACATTGAGCTAGTGCAGCAACCAATCCTTGCAGGTAGCAATTGAAACAAATATCTGGACTGTCGACAGGCGAGCAATTAGGGAGAAAGTATTAAAGAAGTTCACTCCATATGTTTGGGTGAACCCCGTTGCCGCCAATTAAGTTTCGTAGCTTGAGATAGACCCATCAGGATTGTATTTCAAGGCAAAGACCCAACAAGATCCTACCAGGCGAACACCAGTAGGAAGAGGAGTCATTTCCCAAGACTGTCTACTCTGAAGTGTGGCCATCTCATCCTCCATGGCCTTATGCTATTTTGGATCAAGTAAAGCTTGCTGGTACGTGGAAGGTATCTCTGTAGTAACAAGTGCAGTAGTAAGTAGGCCAAAGGTAGTCCCCAAGTTAGATGTAGACAGCTCCAGCCACATGATATTGTGCAAAAGAACGAGGAGCCTTTCGAGCAGCAATTGGAAGGTAATCATTTGGGACACTATCTCCTAGGGATGTTAATCTGGTACTCCCTAACGGAGAACCGACCCAACTCGATCCAATTTGGATGGGTAAAATCCGCTCCATTTAATATTTAGGCGGGTTTGGGGAAAGGTACCCCTGAACTTGTATACAGATCTAAATAAATTATATATACAAGACTTTAAACATTAATTCCAAACGTTTCAAGACTTCCACTTTAGAAATTCCAAATGTCCCAAGCTCCTAACTTCCTGCAATGGACTACTCATGTGACCACGAGATCTAAAAGTGGTCACGAACTTACATCTCTTGGACTATTTCAATGTCAAATTCCATCTTAAGCAGCACTACAACGTGATGTTTCCTATCCTCTCCTCTCCTCTGTACTGTCCAAATTCCATCTTAGGTCTCAACATCAAGACTCGCTCTCCTCTCTCATGTGATTATCTCCACCACTAGACTATAGCATGACTCTAAATTCCATTTCAACGTCAGGACAAGACTCTTCTCCTCTCTCATGTGATTATTTTTTTATTATAAACCATGAAATTTGTTTAGAATATTTGTATTTTCTTTATTTATTATAATATTTTTGTTTGTTTTACATATCCTTAGAAAGATGGTTGTGTTCAAGAAATTTTGATAGTGGAATATGCATTTTTTCCTTATGGTATTTTAAAATGATAGTGTGATATATAGACCAATATGTTAATGGGTACCCGTTAATTAAATGGGTACCTGTTAATTTAATAGGTATGGGGAAGGTTTCCCTTGATTGTATTTGGGGTGGGTATGGGGAATAGATTTGTAAATGGGGATGAATTTGGTAATAATAAAATCCGATCCAAACTCGACCTGTTGACATCCCTAGTATCTCTTGGTCTTGCACAATCACCGCTAGATACATAATTGTCAGATACGTCAATGCATACCTGACACGGGGAGGATGGTGGATTTAACGTAGGGGGTGTGCTGCCTGTAGGTAACTAGCAACTGAAAAGTAATAGGTGGATCCCTGAATCTCTGGCCATCAGTGCCATTGTCAGGTACATAACTAGTCACAGCTTCTTGACTGCTCTTGTCAGGTGCTGGATCAACCTTAAAAATTGGAAACTCATCCATAGAAACAGGTGGAGCAAGCATAGGGGCAAACTCAACTTCTAAAACTGTCGTGTTGCAAGAGAGAAATAAGGCATTGATTCATGGAAGGTAACATTAGCACTCACATGGTGCCTATTAGCCACTGGATCAAAACACCGGTATCCCTTTTGCGTTTGTGAATAATCAAGGAAGACACTTCACAGCTCTAAGTGCCAACTTGTCTCTCCTTGGTCAGTGCACAAAATCTACGCATCGAAACACACAATATGGTAGCTGAAAAAAATCTTTGTTAGGATACAAGACATGCCATGGGGTCCATTCATGTAACATCGAAGATGGCATCCTATTAATAAGATAGCAAGTCACCTCAGTATAGATGTGGTACATAATGGGGGATCAATAGAGTACGAGCCACATCTAATAAAAGTCGATGCTTCCTTTCTACCACACTATTCTGTTGTGAGGTGTGGAGGCATGATGTTTGATGTATAGTAACATGAGACCTGTAAAAATTTGCTAATCTAGTGGTGCAAAACTCCAAAGTATTAGCAGATCACACAATCTTAGCCATAATAGAAAACTGATTCTTCATTTCCAATAAGAAGGTTTCAATCACATGTCCAACATCAGGCTTATTCTTTAAATATGGAAAAATCATCTATGACAACCAAATAATATCTATGTCCTTATCGGTCAGGAATCCGACTAGGACCCTAAACATCCATATGCAGTAATTGAAATATGGCAGTAGTCCCTGGTTCGGTGTTAGGAGAAAATGAAATCTGTGGTACTTTCCCAACTGACAAGCATTATAATGTATCTTAGTAGTGATAGGGTTATGATGTAATTTGTACCCACCTTTCTTTATATAAAGTGCGATAGGGTTTTGAGAATATAGTGATTTGTTTATTTTTCCTAATAGAACAACGATTCTAAATTGGTGTCCTAGGTACCCCACCAAATAAGCGATCCACACCTCCACCGATCACCTTCTCTCCTTTCCATGCTAGCAGTGGCCCCATCGCTGACCTCTTGTCTCTGGTAACCAACACAAGGGCTGTTGCATCGCCTGCTTGACACACAAGGCCCTTGCACGCCGTCGCTGGGGTTGCCTTGAACCTTAGTGTTGCCCCCTCCTGCTGTGACGTTGCCCCTCTTGTAGGACTATCTCTTGGCGCCACCCCTTGTTGCAATGCCTTACCCTACTACTAGTGGCACCACCTCCTGTAGGTAGCCTTCCTCATTGGTGATCGTAGATACTCTGGACCATCCTTGGTCTATGTACAGGGTCTTCGGGAGGGTTGATACCTTGGCAGGGACATTTCTACATCCTTCTCCCTCCATGTTTTGTTGCTTTCGAGCATCTAGGAGGGAGAGGTTGCTCTATTAGGGTCTCTAATAGGTGTAACTTCACTTTGGTTGGTCTCTAATAGTTGTTCAGACCTTAGCTTGCATGATTTGAGGTCGATTTGATGATTTAATCGCTTCTAATTAGTCTTGGGTTCATGGGTGAAGGCAAGATGGTGTCTTCTAGCTCATTCGAGGTGACTTTGGACTCGAATGTGGAGACAGGGGCATACAAGAGCTTGTTTCTTGGTCCCATGATTTAATTGGATGAGATCAATTACCTCCGATGGTTGCAGACATTCCTTTTGACCGTGAGAAGTCATGGAAAGGAGCATGTCTTGCTTAACCCAGAGGCTACAAAGAAGACATGAGTTAATGCCACTTGGGATAGGGATAATGTAATGGTTAGTGCATGGATGATGAATTGTGTTGCCCCTAGGATAGGAGATGAGATCATGTACTATAATATTACGAAGATGTGAGATACCCTTCATGAGACATACTCTCATGAGAAGAACTTTGCTTATGTTTTCTAGATCTATCATGAGCTATTCTACTTGTGCCAGGAGGGACATTCCTTGGCACAGTATTATTCTACTGTGAAGGGACTCTTGGAGAGATATAATGCTTACAGGCTAGCGTGTACATGTAATTCTCAGAAGGAGTTTAGGAGAGAGTTGGCTATCTCTCTTTTCTTATTAGGCCTTGAGCCTAAGTTTGCTGTAGCACGAGATCAAATTTTGACCCTGACAAAGCTTTCTTCTCTTGAGGAGATATACAACAGATTTAGCAGAACTACAGTGCAATCTCTTGCCACTGAGACCACGGGTTAGACCTCTGCTCTGGCTGTGACCTCTAGATGTGGTAGAGGTGGTGATTCTACACGTGGTCGTGAATCTGGAGGATGTGGTTGTACCCTATGTACCTACTGTGGACGTCTGGGACATTCAGAGGCCACCTGGTAGACCAAGCATGGTCATCTTGTGGTGGCCAATCAGGTTGCTGAGTCTACAAAGATTCCTTCTGAGACATTTTCTTGTGCTAAGTTTGATGATCTTCTGCATTGTTTTTTACAGCTCTCCCAGTCGTCAATGCCTTCCTCCTTTGAGATGACAACTCTTGCCTCCTCCTCAGGTACTGAGTTAGCTTGCTCTTCTTCGATGCCACAACATGATGGTGATTGGTAGATAGATTCTGGTGCATAGCGTCACTTGTGTAGGGACAAGAGCTTATTCCCATCCATCAGATCAGTTCCTTTAGGACGTATAGCTCAGGTGGCAAATGGGAGACATTCCCATGTTGTAGAATAGGGGGAGATTCCTTTATCCTCCATGCTAAGATTGTTTAATGTGCGTTTTGCACCTGATTTCCCTAAGTTTATTGTCTATTAATTGGATTATAAAGGAATTGAATTGTACAGAAATTTTTGATGCCCAATCTTATGTCTTGTAGGACAAGCTCACGAGGAGGATGATTGGTGGAGGGTGTGAAGAAGGGTATACTGCCTGAGCTAGACTACTACTACTGCTGCTGTGGGTCATGGGGAGGTTGCCTTTGCCACCGGATCTCCTTTATAATGGTACCTCCACTTGGTCATCTTTCTTTGGATAGGCCTCGGCATGTTATACCTTATATATCTCCTACGACTGCCATCACCTGTGATGCTTGTCACTTTGGCAAGCATCATCGTGCCAGTTTCTCGTCATCTTAGTACACTGGTTCTACCTCTTTATTTTAGCTTATCCATATGGATGTGTGAGGGCCTAGTTTGATTCCAAAATGGCTAGGTCACCATTATTTTTTGGTCATTGTTGATGATTTTTCTTGTGTCATAGGCATTTTTATTAAAGAGCAAGTTTGATGTTGGCTTTGTTATTGAAAACTTCGTGATTTAAATAAAGACCCAGTTTTCCACTATAATCAAAATTGTTTGTTCTGATAATGCTTGGGAATTGTGTACACATTTTTTACGTTCTTTTTATAAATCTCATGGAAACATTCATCAGACTACCTGTGGTCATTCATCTTAGTAGAATGGTGTTGCTGAAAGGAAACATTGTCACTTGATGTGGCACACACCCTTTTGATCCATTATTCTTTGCCGTCACCTTACTAGGATGATGCTGTATTAGCTATATGTTTTTTTATCAATAGGATGCCTAATTCAGCCATTATGAACAAATTTCATGGAGTTTATTGTATCCTAATAAGGATTTGTTTCCTGGGAACGTCTTTGGGTGCATTGCCTTTGTTCATGACTTTACTCCTGGATGGGATAAACTAGCACCCCGGGCGGTGAAGTGTTTTTTTTGGGGTATTCTAGGACTTAGAAGGGCTATTGATGTTTTGATCCCTTATCTTGTCATTTCATATCTGTAGATGTTATTTTTCATGAGTCTATTGCTTACTTTTCAACTTCTATGAAAGAGATCCACTGATACTACTTTTGCTCCTATGCCTATTCCTCCCATTTCTGAGGAAATTTTGATTACTAAGCCATCACATACCACCACCACTGCTGTTGATATACCACAAAAATATAATAATCCCATTGTTACGTACAAGCAGCCTCATACTACACTGCAGATACCCCCCTCCACTGCTGTACTCCTCCCCAGATTAGGTGAGCACAGAGGTTTTACATATCGATGATATTTTGCCTAGTGGTGGTTCTATAGGTGACACTATTTCAAGAGATGATCATGTCGGTATACTAGTGGATTCAGATCTGTTGATTGCCATTAGGAAGGCCCCTGGTACTTGTGTTAGATATCATGTGATAGGAGATCTAGCCACTGACAGTCTTGAGAAGATCTTTGGAAGCTTCTGTCGTGTATTTGCTAGTGTAGAGATATCTTCTACATATCAGGCCATGTTACGTAAAAAATGACGTCAGGCCATGGAGGATAAAATGACTACACTTTGATCTTGTGGCACGTGTAAGCTTACAGCCTTACCTCCAGGGGTAGCTGTAGTGGATTGTCATTGGGTGTTTGCAGTCAAGTACAACCTTGATCGGTTGATCACTATATATAAGACCTGCTTGGTGGCAAAAGGCTTCACTCAGACGTACGTGGTTGATTTCTTTGATACCTTCTCGCCTATTGCACGTCTATCCACTGTTCGTATATTGGTTTCTATTGTTGTTCGAAAGGACTGGTCACTTTATCAGCTAGATGTCAAGAACGCTTTCCTTTATGACGATCTTAATTAGGAGGTATGTATGCAGCAGTTCCTCGACTATGAGATTCAGGTGGAGTGTGTATGCTATCTGTAGAAAGCAATCTATGGCCTGAAACATAGTCCAAGAGCTTGGTTTCAGAAGCTCTTTCAGGTTGTGGAGTTGGTTTTCAGAGGTCGTCAGTTGATCATTCCCTGCTTGGCAGGAAGATAGGAAGAGGAGTGGTAGTACTCCTGGTTTATGTTGATGATCTGATAGTTACTGGAGATGACATGACAGGCGTGGTCGAGATAAAAAGCACTTTGGCATATTAGTTTGTTATGAAGGACCTAGATACACTGCGATATTTTCTTGGGATAGAAGTAGCTTGTAGCAAAGATGGAGTTGTTCTGTCTCAAAAGAAAATATGCCCTAGTTATATTAAAGGAAACATGTATGTTGGGGGCCAAGCCGACCATTGTTTCGGTGGATACCAAGGCATAGCTATATGATAGAGATGTACAGATGGTAGATAATAGGCGATATAGGCAGCTTGTGGGCAAGCTGTTATACTTGACCATCATTAGTTCTGATTTCTCTTTTGCTGTTGGGAAGTTGTGCCAATTCATGGAGAGACCCACGATGTAGCATTGGGATGCTACTATGATGGTGGTCAGGTACCTGAAGAGAGCATTAGGACAAGGTCTACTCTTTACTAGAGGAACCCTTATGACAGTGGTTGGATATTCAGATGCAAATTATGTAGGCAACCATGATGATTGAAAGTCCATTATGTGCTTCTGTACATATGTTCCAGGGAATTTGGTAACCTGGAAAAGGAGAAAGAAGATAGTTGTTTTTAGGTCTAGTGCGGATTCTGAGTACAGGGCTATGGCCCAGGCATCTGCAGAGTTGATATGGATAAAGTCTCTTTTGACTGATTTGCATGTGGAGATTGATGGACCCATGGATCTAACGATGTGATAATTGGGTTGCTACTTATATTGCAAATAACCCCATGTTTCTTGAGTGCACCAAACATGTGGAGGTGGATAGTCACTACACTCAGGATTAAATCTAGAAAGGATTCATCTTCACTACTTAGGTTGCCTCAGAAGATCAGACTACTAACGTCTTTACCAAGCCCTTGACACGCTCCTTCTTTGATGTCTGTACTTCCAAGCTGCATATGATTGACATCTATGCTCCAACTTGAGGGGGAGGGTCAAGTTATTTATTTCTTATATTTGGGCACGTTTGTTATTTCTTCTTTCTTATGGGGTTATGATGTAATTTGTACCTATCTCTTACTATATAGTGGGAAAAATAATGATTAGTCTTATTGAACCAAAAGAATCCTACACCTCTTTATATAAGAAGAGGTGTGGGTAAATAGCAATACATGTCTAGACATAAAAATAAAATAATAAAAGAGGAGTTCTACAACACTCTTACTTAAGCTGAAGGATAGATATTAATCATGCTCAGCTTCTATATCAAAGGTAGATCAAGATAAGGGTTTAGTAAAAATATCTACCGTTTGAAGCAATTGGAGATGTGCAGATAATGCTCTACTCAATTAGATCTTGTGTGTAGTGACAATTCATCTCAACATGCTTTGCATACTCATGGAACATTGGACTATTGGCAATCTAGGTAGCTGCTCGATTGTCACATCTCATCTCCATGGGAGCCTTCATCTAGACATGTAAATCCTATAGAACAGACCTCACCTAGACCATCTTTGCAGCTATTTGTGCCATATCATGATATTCAGGCTCAACACTTGAGTGAGAAACGACTCTCTGCTACCTTCTTCACCAAGTAATAAGATTCCTAGCTACATAAGTGCAAAACCCATCAATAGACTTCCTATCAACCATGCATCCTGTATAATCAGCATCGGAATAATCAACCACATGCATGGAAGTACCTATGGAAAATAGTAGATCACAACCATGTGCTATCTTCAAGTATCTAAGCACCTGCATAATTACTTTCCAATGCTGCGTTGTAGGTCTATCCATGAATTGACTCAATTTTCCCACAGCTAGGGAAATATCCAAGTTAGTAATAGTGAGATGAAGCTTGTGGGCAAGCTGTTGGTAAGACCTACCATCAACAAAAGAGGACTCAACATCATACATGTGTCCTTTAGGATCCATAGGAATATTAGCAGACTTAGCACCCAACATTCCTGTCTCTTGAAAAACATCAAGTGCATATTTACGCTGGGAAATAACAATACCTTCTTTGCCTCGTGCCACCATAATGCCTAGGAAATATCTTAAATGCCCCAAGTTTGTTATCATGACTTTTTTTGTTAGTGTCTTCTTTACCTTTACTCTTGCCTCATCATCCTCCGTAACAATAATATCATCCACATATACCAGGAGCACAACTCCTTTGTCACTCTTCCGCACAAATAAAGAATGGTCTACCGAAGCTCTCTAAAGGCCAATGTCCTGCACCACTTCTAATAGCTTCTGGAGCCATGCACGAGGACTCTGCTTAAGGCCATAGGTGGCTTTCCTATGTCTACATACACTCTCCCCTCAGGTTTCAAAACTAGGAGGCTGTTGCCTATAGACTTCTTCTTGGAGATCACCATATAAAAATACATTCTTCACATCCAGTTGAAATAGAGGCCAATCATAATGAGCAGCAATAGAAAGCAAAATCCATGCAGTCGGAAGTAATGTCACTAGAGAAAACGTGTCAAAGAAGTCCACCTTATAGGTCTGGGTGAAATTCTTTGCAATAAGATGAGTCTTATGTTGTGAAATAGATTTTTCTGGATTATATTTCAGGGTAAAGACCCAGCGACAACCCACTAAATGAGCACCTGTGGCAATGTAGTCAGCTTCCAAGTCCTTCTGGAACGTAATGCAGCCACCTCGTCCTCGATGGCTTGACACCACTGTTGATCAAGCATAGCTTGTTGGTAGGAGGAAGGAAAAGTGGGAGTTGTCAGTGTAGAGTATAAGAGGCCAAAAGACCTCCCTAAATTGGCCTGTGGAAGAACATCCGGAGTCTTGTACTAAGCACAAGAATGTGGAGCCTTCCAAATAGCAATTGGAAGATCTACAGTGGGATCGAAGACCTCAGATCTAGAAACCTCCTCAATAAGGGAGAAAAATCATAGGAACCTACAGGAACATCACTAAAAGAAGAACCAATACCATCAACATGTACTTGATCAAGGGGAGATGGTTGTGTATGGGAGGGGGGTGTCTCGGTACATATGAAACAAGTAGTTTGTATATTTTAATTAGATCATTTTATTTGACTCTGTCCTGCTTTGACTTCGAATCAGCCTGACTAGGACTAACAGGAATATGCTCAAAGGGAATAGGAGGAACTGGCATAGGGGCATACTTTACCTCAAAGATCAACTGATGCCCTATGGTAGAAAAATATGGCGCTGTCTAATGGAAAGTAATATCTGCATTGACATAGTGTTTCTTGGCCAATGGATCATAACACCGATAACTAGACACATTTAGTAGCTCGCGGTGCCAGCTTATTATGTCCTGGGCCTAATAAGTATACAAATGCTACACAACCAAAAATCTTTGGTGGCATATGAAATAAATTCCTATCAGGATAAACAATCTATCAAGGTATTTGCTCTTGAATAGATGAGTTGGGCATTCTATTAATCAAATAGCTTGCAGTAAGGACTGCATCCCCTTAATACAAAGATGGGATATTATGATGGATTAGTAATGTCTTAGCCAGCTCTAAAGGATGACGGTGTTTCTTTTTTGCTATCCCATTCTGTTAGGATGTATGGGGGCAAGATGTTTGGTGTGTAATCTCATATAAGCGATAGAAACCAGCCAATTTAGCAGTAAAAATCCTAAGAGCATTGTCAGAACGGACAATCTTAATCACTGTAGAAAACTGAGTTTTTATTTGCATAATAAATGTCTGAATTACATCACCAACCTCTGGTTAATTCTTAAGCAAAAATAGCTAAGATAATATGGAAAAATCAACTATCCTAGATAATAACGATGGCCTAGGCTATCATACGACTAGGACTCTATATATCCATATGAACCAAATCAAAATAAGTAGAACTTAAGGAAGAACTGGCAAAGTATGTAGATCAGTGATGTTTTCCCATCTGACATGCATCATAGAGAAGCTTTGCAGCATGAGAAATGTGTTGTATCACTCGTCGTAGCTTGTCCAGAGAAAGATGTCTCAATCGTCGATGCTACTGTAGTGTTGTACCAGCAGTAAAAGCAACCTTTCCTTGGCAAGATGTAGTAGGTGTTTGGATCGGGTGATAAACACCCCCCTATGTCTACCATCAATCGTCCTTCCTGTGGGTTTCTCTTGAAAGGTACATCTCACATCATCAAAAATAGTACGACATTTGAGATCCTTTGTAATTCTACTGATAGACAATAGATTAATGGGAAAATTAGGCACAAATAAAATATTGAGCAAATTGAGAGTAGGGGTAATCACAACATCCCCTAGTCCATCTATCCAAGAGTGCTGGCCATTTGCAACCTGTACTATACGCACTTGAGTCAACTAGCCACATAGTACCATTTGTAAACCCACTATACAAACTAAAAGCAAGGGCACTACTTGACGAGGAGGCAAAGGTTGCGGTATTTGTAGTAGGGATAGAGTCCTATGTCAACTGAGAGTCTTTGCATGACAGCATCATATTCTGCACCAGAGACCATGTCGAATTGATCCCTAGAAGTAGTGGTGGCCTGGTTGGCCACTGGAGGTCTATCATGTTTGATCCAACACCTAGCCTTGACAGGGTCAACTTTGCCACAAAGGTGTACGTAGTTCGGGGCCTACTAGGCTTACCCTGTCCACGTCCTCTACCACGAATAGAGGGTGCTCCACGACCTCCACAGCCTCCCGTAAGTTGCCAAAGATGTCGTTTGCCTAAGAGTATCAGTAGTAGATGTCTTTGCTACAATCCTATTAAGTCGGCTGTAGGCATCCTCCAGTGAGGGGGGCTAAAAAAGAGCTAAGATCTGAGAACGCGCGCCATCATACTCTGGTCTAAGGTCATTTAAGAACTGAAGCACTGCGTACTCCTAGCGATACTTCCTTTGACTAGCATAGGTACACAGGACGAGAAGCATTGTACTTCTCATGGATTCCCTTGAGAGATGTATAATACCGAGCAAGCGATTATCCTTCCTATTTAAGGCTTCGTAGATTATGAAGAATCTGGAAAACCTTACTGAAGTTCTTTTCATAGGAATATGGGTCATGCAATGAATCTCACATCTCCTAGTCCATTTTATAGTACATGATACCATCTCTAATGTAGATTGAATTGTATTTATGATCCAGGAGTGCACCATCGCATTATCCTTCTATGCCACATTTTCTCGTTTTGCTGGAAGGCTCGGTCTCTGGCAGTATATGTTCCTTGTCATGATTCTCCATAGTCATGAGAAACATTTGAGACCATTGTGCATAATTGGTCTTATCAAGCTTGGAGCTGGGCACAAAGAACGGGTTTTTATAGATGATTCTGATGATGCCATCGTGCCTTGAGAGGGAGGAAAAATCCAAAATCAGATCCGAATATCTAATTTCAGATCATATAAATCTCTGAAAATAGAAGGTTGAACCTCTTGATTATGAAATCCAAGAGCACATAGCCTGAAATTTGGACTAAGATCATCAACAAAGCCCCTTGAATTGAACGGGGCAGCACTACAGTGCAGGGAACCACCCTAGTGCAACCAACTAGGGGCTGCTGCCCCTCCTTGCTGCCACTGGAGTGAGGAGTCCTTACCAGTGGTGCCTCTGTCTGCTAGTGAGAGGCTGAGTGGCACCCTACAGCGCTGGTGAGAGGTCGGTGATGACCCTGGTGGTCCCTGTCGGTGCCTCAACTAGCCATAGGGGCACTATACAGGCTGAGCAGCAGACACCTGCAGCCTTTGAAGATCACCGGCAAAAGCAGCAGCCGCTGGTGGCGGTAGTGCGATGAGGAGAGGGAGAGAGGTTAGGGTGGTTAGGGTTTTGGAGGCCTTCTTGGGTGGGATATCAAGGCTATGGTCTAGGACTAATGCTCTGATACCAGTGGGAAAAATAATGATTAGTCTTATTGCACCAAAAGAACCCTGCACCTCTTTATATAAGAAGAGGTGTGGGTAAATAGCAATACATGCTCAGAAATAAAAATAAAATAACAGAAGAGGCATCTTACAATATATATAAAGAGATGCAGGGTTTTCGATATGTTCATTTTTCCCAACTGAGCTTGAAGGAGGAGCTCATGTTTTGCTTCCAGCTTGGTTTCTCATTCATCATTCTCAAGAAGTCATTTTAATTCACTGTGTTGTTGATTTTGCATTAATGTTCATTATTATTACCCTCTGTTGGTGCTCTTATTTGTTGTTAAGAAGGGAGAAGCACGTTGCTCTAAAAATTTCTCTGTTAAATAACCGAGTACCTGATCCGTCTGTTTGACAAGTTCGTGAAATTTAGGGGTTAAACAGCTCCAATGTAAAAAGTTAGAGGGATAAATATATTTTGCTCTAGCATCTAATTTATTATGACTCATCCCTTCAAGATTAAACAACCTTTCCTACAAGTGAAGGTTTTATCTTGCAACATCTGGGTATTGGCATTTACCGAACCTCCAGTCCATTAAAGAGTGCACTTTATAGACATCAGTCATCAATGGATTATCACGTTAATCTTCATATGCTGTGCATCATTAATCCAATAGATCATAGCTTCCAACGTTGCTCATGCCATATGTCATGTAAATCTTGTTAATACATACAATGGACCATTATTTTCCAGCTCGATCTTGCCATGCATGAGCAGTCCATTTTGGAGTTCATTAGGTGCTTTTTATCTTCAAAAAATTTCCTCAGGTCAGCACTTGCTCAGAAAAAAGCTGAAGCAGAAAAGTTTACCCAAGCAATTGACTATGATGCACCAATTGAAAGAGATGGAAACGCAATTGGATTTGGCACCAAGGTAAGGATATTTAGTTGTATGTATATATATGCATTTTTCTTCATTCCTAGTTTGGTAGTCTTTGATGATAGTTTTGGAAGAATATCTATTGAACTTAAAATAAACTAGGTCGGTATTGGCATTGCTGTTGTTGTTTTCGGCACAGTGTTTGCCTTTGGAGACTTTCTTCCTTCTGCAAGGTAAACACATTGTTGTTATGTACTCTCTGCAATTTTTTTTTGGTCTCGCATTTTCTAGCATACTGATTGGTTATTCCAACATTTTGATCTTGATGTTGTTCAGTTGTCTAGGAAAATTTGTGTAGGTCTCATTAAATCTTAACCCCTATCATAGATAGTGTTAGTTGTGAAAAAATTATTACTCCTGCAAAAAGAAACACATTAGAAGTACAGACACACTAAGCAGTAATCTCTACGCTTCATATTAAATTGGATCTTAGATGTCATGATGCTTGACTTCTTACAGATCTTCGCTATGTTTTTATATTCATAATTTAAAACGGCATGTTTTACCATAATGTTGCATGGTAGAAGTGTTTTCCATGTCTAATATGTTCTTCCTTAAGGACACAGACGATGCGTATGCTTACCATATCTAGGATAGTGACATCAACATCCACATCAGTATGTATTGTTTTCTCATGCAAGACAAGTACTTGCTTGAAAGTCATAACACGTCATTTATTAGGACATTGGACATGCACTTTGTTGGAAGTTGGATGACTTTGTTACTAAGCCGTGCTTTCTAGGTGTTTGAACTTGTGAAGGTTCATTTGCAATGTGGATCCCTACGTGATAGAGATTAGTTGTGATGCTCAAGGCCTCTACAAAAGCACGGAGAACATTAAGTCCATAATCAGAGTTTGACTGGTGTCCAAACGTGATTAGTGCAGAGTTTTCGAGTCATGGTTTTTACTTCATCTACACAGATTCTGCAGCACTTGTACCTATGGTTGTTGACCTCATCAGCATGAATAGTGGAGCATCTTGTTGTCCTGAAGGTGAGTGGCTGGGGCGGGGATGTGTTGTCATCGTGTGGCATGTCTATGAGTGAGTATTTTAGTTGTTGTAAGTTCAGCATTCATGTTTTAGGCATTACATGCTTAACTTGAGGTAGGGTGATGGAAAGTATATATATGTTGGGAGTATCAAACCTTGTGGTGGTCCTATTGATTAGCTAATATGGGTTGAGTATTTACTCCCATCTTGCCTAATTCAAAATTCTAAGAGGCAAAGGGAACATATAAGTGTGTCTCTGAAGTTGGTTATTCTTTGGTGAAGAAATAATAGAATATTTGCTCATAGGGGCTTCTCCCACAATTTTCTCCCCTTTCCTTGCAGAAGGTGTTTCCACGTAAACCCGAGTTTTTCATGTGATGCTTTGATATACTTGTTAGTTTTATCTCAACTATTCATTGGACGATATATGTATGTTGGGGATATTGGACTTTCTGTTGGTCTTATTGATTGGGTTGTTTGGGTGGGTATTTAGTCCTACCTTGCCTAGGCATAAGATCATATTGTTTCCTAAGCTTAAGCCCTTTTGGGTCCTAACCAAAGGTCTTTGGTTGTGTCACCTTTATGCACCTCTTTGGTCTAAACAGGGATAAACTTGCTTGGTTGCTCCTTGGGTAGTCAAATTCATTTCGTTGAAGGGCTATAGTTGTTATGGCTCTATAGTTGGAGAAAATGATCAATCTTATTCAACTCTAAAACCCTACATGCTCTTTATATAAAGAGGTGAAAGGGAAAATTGCAACATTAAGTCCAGGCAGAAATATAAAATAATAAAACAGTATAAAAAGAATAACGTGGAGATGTAAAGCAAGCTATGCTTACACTCCCTTCAAGATGGAGCATATATATCAATCATGCTCAGCTTAGAGCAGTAGACATCAAACGTGGAGCAAGGAAGATGCTTTGTGGATATGTATGCTGTCCAGTCTTTAGAGGCAACTGAGGTGGTATAGATGATCCCATGCTGTATCAAGTCTCTGGTATAATGGCAATTAACCTCAACGTGCTTTGTACATTTATGAAACATTAGGTTGTTTACTATATAGGTAGCAGCGCGATTATCACACCTCATCTCCATTGGCCCATCCACCTAGACATGTAAATCCTATAACACTGATTTAATCTAGACCATCTCTGTAGCTATTTGTGCCATGGCACAATACTTTTGACTATGCACTTGACTTGGATACAATTTGCTGTTTCTTACTCCTCCAGGTCACAAGATTCCCTGCCACGTAGGTATAAAAACTAGTAGTTGACTTCCTGTATGCCATGCAACCTGTATAGTTTGCATCAGAATAGCCAACAACATTCATCGCTTCACCTTTCCTGAACAAAATGGCCCTGCCTGGTGCTCTCTTCACGTACTTGTGCACCTGCATAGCAGCATCCCAATGTTGCTTGGTTGGTTTATCTATGAACTGACTAAGTTTCCCAACTGCAAGGGAACGGTCAGGACGAGTAATAGTAAGATATAATAATTTACCAACCAGTTGTTTATAAGACCTGCTGTCAATAGGTTGACTCAGTATCACAAAGATGTCCCTTAGGATCCATTGGTATATTGGCAGGTTTAGATCCCAACCTTCCTGTCTCTTGTAGCATATTAAGGGCATACTTAAGCTGACTCTGAACAATGTCATTTTTGCTTCGTGCCACCTCAATACCCAGAAAATACCTGAGCTCACCTAGGTCCATAACAAAAGAATCAGTTAGATTCTTCTTGACTTCTGTTATCCTAGCTTTGCCATCTCTAGGAGGTATTACAACTCCTTTGCTTTTCTCGACAAAGAGAAAGTGATCTGTAGAAGACCTCAAGAGTCCCATGGTTTGTACCTCCTTAGACAACCTTTGGAACCAAGCACATGGGCTCTGCTTCAGGCCATAGATGGCCTTCTATAGCTTACACACTCACTCCCCTTAAGTCTCAAAACTCAGTGGTTGTTGCATGTAGAGTTCCTCCTGAAGATTGCTGTAAAGGGAGGCATTCTTCACATCTAGCTGATGTAATGGCCAGTTGTAGTGCGCAGCAATAGAGAGAAGAATACGAATAATAGGAAGTTGTGCCATAGGCGAGGTGTCAAAGAAATCCACCCCATAGGTCTGTGTGAATCCCTTTGCTATTAATTTTACCTTGTAATGAGATATGGAGCCATCTAGGTTCTACTTCAATGCAAAGACCCAACGGCATCTTGCAACCTTGGCATGTCTGGGTAGATCTGTAAGCTCCCACATCCCTCGAGAGTGCAAGGCAGCCATCTCCTCTTTCATGGCCTTGCGTCATTTTGGATCGAGCGTGGCTTGTTGATATGTAGTAGTGAACATAGCAAGCGACCTCCCAAGATTGGTAGTAGACATTGCCCAGCAGTCTAGTAGTGCATACAACGATGAGGAGCCTTCCGAATATTAATTGAAAGGTCTAGATCCTCCTCCTCAGTCTTTAGAATAGTAGCAGGAGAAGCATGTTCCTTAGAAGGATGACCAGAATCACCAGAAGAACCTGCACGACCACCACTAGAACAACTCATGTCTGTATCAACGCATACCTAAGGGAGGAGAGAGGTGGCTGAGGTGGTGGGGGGGTTGTGTATTTGGCGCCATTCATGCTGCCAGTAAGTGACTGGAAATCTATAGACATGAGTGGGCTCTGACTACTGATAGTGCTATCCTATGTAGTAGTGGTGGTATCTTGACTATGAGTAATAAGGATCTGTTCCAAAGGAACTGGTGGCATTGGCATAGGGGCAGAATTCCCCTCAAATGACAACTGACGGCCAGCAATGGAGAATTATGGAATTGGCTCATGAAATATAACATCAATACTAACATAGTGCTTCTTTCCTGTGGATCATAACCTTGTATCCTTTCTGAGTACTACTGTATCCCAAAAAGACACATTTCACTGCTCTTGGAACAAGCTTATCCTTGCCTGGTCCTAAAATATGAATTAATGCCACACAACCAAATACCCTGGGTAGTACATAAAACAAGTCCTTGTCTGGATGGAGGACTTGCCATGGGACCTACTCCTGTATTGTCGAGTTAGGTAACCTATTTATCAAATAATATGCAGTAATCACTGCATCTCCCTAACATATTTGTGGCACATTGTGTTGAATAAGTAATGTCCTGGCCACATCCAACACATAACGGTGTTTTCTCTCAGCTATCCCATTCTGCTGTGGACGTATGGGGGCAGGATGTCTGGTGAATAATATCAAGAGACTTGTAGAAAGTGGCTAACTTTGTAGTACAAAGTTCTAATACATTATCAGAACGAACAATCTTCACAATAGCAGAAAATTGAATCTTTATTTGCATAATGAAAGTTTCAATGGTTGATCCAACATCAGACTTATTCTTTAACAGAAACAACTAAGACATTATAGAATAATCATCTGCAATAAGCAAATAAAAATGATGACCCAGTCTGTCAGACACTCTACTTGGACCGTAGAGGTCTATATGCAGTAAATCAAAACAAGACCCAGAGCTCTGGGAGGAACTAGTAGGAAAATTGGCTTGATGATGCTTCCCTAGCTGGAAAGCATCAGAGTAAACCTCAGCAATAGGCGAAATGTGAGGAATAACGCGTTGCAGCCTGTCCAGTGAAGGATGTCTAAGTCGACGATGCTACTAAAGAGTTATACTAGCAAATGGTGTATGGATTAGGCGATACACACCCTCCTCTTCATGTCTGCGACCAATCGTCCTCCCGCGAGCTTATCCTGAGAGGTGCAACCCAACTCATTAAAGATGGCATGACAATGTAAGTCTTTTGTACTTCTGCTTACAGATAAAAGACTAATAGGAAAGTCAGGAACAAAAAAGAACATCTGGCAATTTTAGTAATGGGGTCATTGCAACATCTCCTCTGCCATCAACTCTGGAATGCCTGCCACCTGAACAGTCCTACGAGGAGGAATAGTCTAAACGAGATGGCCCTGAATCTACTAACCAACCACATAGTCCCATCAGAAATACCACTACTAGAACTCATGGTAAAAGCTATACCTGAGGAGGCCAAGGTGGTTGTTTCTGTGGTAGTCACGGGCTCCTGTGTCAACTGAGAGAGGTGCTGCACCATTGTGTCATAGTTAGCATGTGACACAGTATGACTCCCTTTGAAGAGATGGCTAGGTTAACCATGGGAGGTCTACCATGCTTTAACCAGCAAGTAGCCTTTAGATGACCAACCTTCCACAATGAGAGCATATGATTCGAGGTCTAACAAACGAACCCCGACCACACCCTCTCCCCTTGCTAGATGGAAAGGCACGTCCACCATGCCCTCCAGTAGCCAACAAGGTAGAAGCTTGTCCAACGTCAGTAGGGCTGTCAAAAAAATTTCAGGTTAGATATTTGTTTATGTTCAATTCATCAAAAGTTAGGTTTAGATTCGATTCGTAAATAAACGAACTGAACCTAAACTTAATTTTAGTCTCATTTAGTTAAATGAACCGAACTTAACAAGGTAAGTTCGTTTAGGTTCGATTCATTAAAGGTTCAATATATATATGTATACACAGACACATACACACACAAATCTCAAGTATATAGCATTTATGTATTGAAAAGAATCGATGCTATTTATTTATATAGTGGGTTTACAAAATACACTGGCATTTTATAATAAAAAACATAGATATCATTTAATATATCGATACTCCTTGATTGAATGCATGTACCAGGAGGGAGTGTGTGAACAAGAGGGTGAATGGAGTTCAAAGATATAATTATTTATATTTTTTCTTTTGAGAAACACGCCTTGAATTGTTTACGATGTAATTTGTATATTTTTGAATTTTTTGCTCCATGTTTTATTTTGTTAATTATGATTTATCATGTTGAGTTATGTTTTATAGTAAGGGGCGTTTTGGTACTTTTATTTTCATAGTGGATTTATGTTGTAACTTTTCCCTCTCCTATATATATGTGTAGGGATGACTTCGTAAACCAAGGAAAGTCTTTTTCTTCAACTTGGTATCAGAGCACCAGGTTGGGGACACCACCAAACAAACTTTAACCCTACCTCAAGCCTCACCGCCGGACGCCATTGCCATCACCATTGGCGGTAGTGCCGGCGTTGCGTTGCTGGTGCAACAGCAGCAGCACCACCACTGATCGTCGTCATTGTTGCAGCAGCAGCACCACCACCACCAATCATCGTCGTTGCTGCAGCAGCTTGCCACCACGTTGCAGTAGCAGATTGCTGCCTCTGCTGCAGCACGCAGCCCTCGTGCAAGGTGCTGTGCTTTGGCCTGAAGCTGCTATAGCGAGCCACCACAGCAGCATCTACACCACCGCTCGTCGCCGCCAGTGTTTCTACTGGTGCTGCATCGTCGGGTGACGCTGTTGTAGGGCAGCAACAGGAGCGCTGCTTCTTGGTCGCAGCAGCAGGAGAACCATCGCCTGACTGCAGTAGGGTAGTTTGCAGTCAAGGGGTGCATTTCGGAGCGCTCTTGCTCCTCTTCAGAGCCCTCTTCTTGCTGTTGGGTCTCTTCCGGTAGTAAGGAGAGGGTTGTAGACCCCGATCCCCCTTGTTTTTAGGGTCTAGGAAGATCCTCCACGTGTTGGTGATGGAGTTCTAGAGCAAGGATCTTCCGGAAAGGAGTTTAAAAGATCTACTTGGATGGTATAATCAAATTAGATCTCTGTTTCTATTTGTTTTGGGGTGTGTATTTCCTTTTGATGCATATTTTTGAGGTGTGTATTCCCCTTGAGTATTGACCGCATGTGAGTGGAGATTTTTGGGGTGTATATTTCCCATTTGGTGCATTTGTTGGGGTGTGTATTCCCTATTTTTTTGTCAGTTTTTAGATCTGATTAAGCTTAGGGGTGTGTTACATGTACCCTTTCTGTGGTGCACTGAAATCATATTGTGGCAGTGTGTTTCTGTAAACATGGTAATGTCCTAGTTAGAGGTTGTGCTAGGGACTGTCGTAGGTGATACTTCTTCAACTACTGGTGTGACGTGGTTTGGCTCAGGTGCCTCCAATCATTTATCTGGTAATCTACAGTGTTTTGGGCAGATTTAACTTGTCTCTCAAGGTCGCATAGTATAGGTGGCTGATGGGCGACTTGCTCCTATTAGTGGTTAAGGGGAAATTAATGTTACCCCTTTTATGCAGCTTAATAGTGTCCAGTTTGTTCTAGATTTGTCTATGAATTTGCTCTTTGTCAGTGAAATCATCAAGTAGATGAATTGTCATGTCATCTTTGATGAGCATGGGTATATTTTTCAGGATAGAATGATAGGGAAGACTATTGGAAGTGGATATGAAGTGTTTACCGACTTTAACAGGGTCCCATGGCTGCAGTGTGTTGGATGAGTACTATGTCAGGGAGTGCTCTACAGTGGCATAGACAGTTGGGCCATCCTTCTTTGGATAAATTACGCAGGCTTATTCCTAGTGTATCCCCAACTACACTGCTCACCTACGATGCATGTCATCTTGGGAAGCATCATAGATCTTCCTTTCCAGCTGCTATTGGATCACATTCGTCTTCATGTTTTTAGTTAGTGCATCTTGATGTTTGGGGTCCCAGTAGGACCCTAATAGAGTAGGACATTGGTACTATTTGGTTGTAGTTGATTTTTCCAGATTGTCCTAGTTATTTCTCATGAAAAACAAGTATGATGTGGGTTCACTGATTGAGAAGTTTGTATTGATGATAAAGAATCAATTTGATGTCCGCATCAAGACTCTCAGATCTGATAATGCATTGGAGTTTTGTACTCGTCGACTGGTGGAGTTCTATAGTTTACATGGCATAATTCATCAGACCTCATGTCCTCACACCTTACAGCAGAATGGGATTGCAGAGAGGAAGCATAGACACATCTTTGATATGGCTAGAGCCCTTCTTATCCATAACAGTGTGCCATAAAAGTATTGGGGAGATGCAATTCTCACAGCCTACTACCTAATAGATTGCCTTCCTCAGTGATTCACGAGCAGATATCGTGGCAGGTGCTCTATCCAGATGATCAGCTGTTTGATCTTTCACCCAAGACAAAACGCTGGGTGCATGGCTTTCGTACATCTTCTTAGACTTGGGCGAGATAAATTAGCACCTAGAGCAGTCAATTGTGTGTTCCTTGGCTACTCTCATGCTCAGAAGGGGTATTGGTGTTTTGATCCCCTACACCAGAGACACTACATCAGTGCATATGTCACCTTTCATGAAACTCGACCCTATTTTTCTATTGCTGCTAGGCAGGTACAGTGTACCAGAGTATGCTCCTGTACCAGTTGCTCCTATACCACTTGGTGTATTCACAGATAGTAGTAGCTCTTCTCAGGCTACTGAGCCATTTACCAGCACATTTAGGCCAGTATCAGCAGATGAAAGGACCTTAAAGGGTCGCACGTATCAGTTGCCAGTTGTCTATAGGGCAAAGCCCCCTCCATCCATTCCACAGACTCTTCAGGTTAATGTTGATAACCTGGAGGTTACTTCTACTCAGGAAGCTCCTTCAGATACAGTGTCAGCAAGTGTAGAGGTTGAGAGTCCGTCACCTGTGGATGTTTCTCTAGGTTTTGTTTTCATGAGTACTGATGAGGATATCCCTATTGCTATCAGGAAGGCTCCACGATCTTGTGCACAGTATCATGTTGCTGGGAGTATTGTTTATGCTGATTCTTTGAGTTCGGAGTTTCATGTATTCACAGTTGCAGTATCCAGTGCTAAGATACTTACCTCGTACCAGTAGGCTGTACTACATCCACACTAGAAGGCAGCTATAGAGATGTTTGCACTTACTATTAGAGGTACCTAGGAGTTGTCATGTCTACCGTCTGGTGTGCACCTTGTTGGAGCCAGATAGGTCTTTGCCTTGAAATACAATCAAAATGGGTCTATTTCAAGGTATAAGGCTCGCTTTGTGGCTAAAGGATTCACTCATACCTATGAGGTGGATTTCTTTGATACGTTCTCCCCTGTTGCACGACTTTCCACTATTCGCATATTTATCTTTGTTGCAGCTCATTATGGATGGCATCTACATCAGCTGGATGTCAAAAATATATTCTTGTGCGGAGACTTAGAGGAAGAGATCTATATGTAGCAGTCGCCTGACTTTGAGGTTAAAGGGGAGTGTGTATGCAGGCTTCATAAGGTCATTTATGATCTTAAGTAGAGCCCCCCGAGACTGGTTTCAGTGCCTATCTGAGGCGTTGTCTGTTATTAGGATGCAGAGATTCTCATCTAACCATTCACTATTTGTGAAGAAGACCGATAGTGGTACAATGGCTCTACTTGTGTATCTGGACAACCTTCTTCTCACAGGTGATGATGTAGATGGTATATCTCAAGTGAAGGAGTACTTGGCACTCCAGTTTGTCATGAAAGATCTTGGGAAGCTGAGATGATTTTTGTGTATTGAGTTTTCCATAAGTAAGCAGGGGGTCATATGTCGCAGAGGAAGTATCCCCTTGACATTCTTTAGGAGATAGGCATGTTAGGATCCAAAGATGTTAATATTCCCATGGATCCTAAAATTCACCTTTTTGAGAATGCAGTGAATCTAAAAGATAAGGCATATCGACAGCTGGTGGGGAGGTTGTTATATCTAATTATCACTAGGTTGGATATTAGCCTTGCTGTGGGTAAGTTAAGTCGATTCTTAGATAAGCCCATTGATGTTCATTGGTAGGCTGTGATGCAAGTGTTGAAGTACATCAAGGGATGTTCAGGTAAAGGCATTCTTTTTCAGAAGAAGGCACCTATGTTTGTTGTTGCCTACTCAGATGCAGGTTATGCAGGTGATGTTAGAGACAAGTGGTTTGCTACTGGCTTATGTACTTTTGTAGTTGGGAACTTGGTGACCTGGAGGAGCAAGAAATAGTGTTGTTTCACGCTTTAGTGCTGAGTCTTAGTACAGGGCCATGGCACATACTGCAGCTGAGATGATATGGATCTGGTCTCTGTTACGGGATCTTTATGTTACTGTTCAAGAGCCCATGGAGATGCATTATGATAACCGAGCTGCCACTTACATGGTGAACAATCCTATGTTCCACGAGAGAACAAAACACCTGGAAGTGGATTATCATTATACAAGGAGTTTGATTCAACATGGTTTGCTTCGTACTACTTACTTTGCCTTCTCGGACTAGACTGCTAACATGTCTACCAAGTCGTTGTCTCGCCCCCAGTTTTAGAAGTGTAGAAACAAGTTGAGCATGATGGATATATATGCTGCACCTTGAAGGGGAGTGTTGAGTTATGTTTTGTAGTAAGGGGTATTTTGTTACTTTTATTTTTATAGTGGGTTTATGGTGTAACTTTTCCTTTTCTCTATATAGGTGTAGGGATGATTTGGTAAATCACGAAAACTATTTTTCTTCAACTTATCATATTTTCATTTATAACAAAATATTATACTTAAGAAATCGTAAACAAGCCTTTAAACGAACCCTAAAAGAATCAAGCCTAAATTAACAAAATTTCAAACTTTACACTTAAATTAATCGTTAATAAATCGAATAGAACCTTCAATAACAAAAGCGAATTGAATCGAACCTAATCCTTATTTTTTCTTCTCAAACCCAAATCTTAAAAAATTGTTATCGAACCTGTGTAGGTTCGCTCAGGTTCAATTCGTTTACACCCCTAAACATCAGATATAGGTGGCTTGACAACTAGTCTACTGATCCAAATATATGCTTCCTAGAAGCTCAGCAAGCTTCAAGATCTGAGACCTAGCGGCCTTGTACTCAGGTCCATGACCATCAAGAAACTAGAGGACTGCATACACTCTCTTGTATGTTCTCTACGTGGCACAAGATCAAACTGGCTTGCACACGTTATACTTCTCTAGGAGCTCCTTCAGGGTAGCATAATATTGGGGTAATGACTGGCCTTCCTGCTTCAGATTCCCAATCTCATGTTGTATCTCAAAAACTTTGCTGGAATTCTTTTCATGTGAGTAGGTATTATATAAAGAATCCCATATCTCCTTCCTTTTCTGTAGTACATAATGCCATCATTAATCTAGTACTCCGCTGAATTCATGATCCATCTTGAACTATGCCATTGTCTTTCTTCCACGCGACGTATTTCTTGATTTTATTCTGTGGGTCTGTCTTCATCAGAATATGATCCTTATCGTGTCTCTCAATTGTCATGAGGAACGTCTGAGACCATCTAGCATAGTTGGTTTTATTCAACTTGGCGATAGGAACAAAGAGCATGGTTTTGTAACTCCCAACGTCCGTAGCGGTATCTGATGTCACCTCAGAACTACTTGAGGATGCCATCGTGCCTTATGAAGTGGGAAACACGCCACCAAAGGGGATCTAAAAATTGATTTCAGATCTTGATCATGAAATCTAAGAACTAAAGATCTTAGAAAACATACCAAGAGACACAACAACCCCTTAGGATCAGATGAGACACATTTTGGGGCATGAGGAAACCCCTTACCGCATCCTCAAGGGGTGCATCTCTCCCTTGGCGACGAGGAGAACCCCCATCGACCACCACCACTCGCAGGTGGTGGTTGTAGGTGGTCTAGCAAACCATCGACGGTGACTACAGTCACCGATGGTTTGTCGGACCGGGGAAGCACCATCGGTGATGATCCGGCGTGGAGAATAGACCCCATTGCCGTTCGTGACAACTGCTGCTTCCCTTTTGCTGGAGGGGTCGGTGAGGATCCGTTGAGAGAGAGTGAGAAGGGTCCAGTGGAAGGTGTACGGAGGCTTGTGCGTGTAGGATACCAGAGCACTAATCTAGGATTACTGCTTTGATATCAAGTTGGAGAAAATGATTAATCTTATTCAACTCCAAAACCTTACACCTCTTTATATAGAGAGGTGAAAGGGATCGCAACATAAGTCCGAGTAGAAATATAAATTAATAAAATAGTACAAAAAAAATAATGTGGAGATGTAAAGCAAGCTATGCTAACACTTATTGCTTAGCATCATTATGCCAGTACATGTCACCTTTTAGTTGGTCTCTAACCATTCCATGTTGGGTTATCATGTCATCATGTCTACATAGTAGGACGAGGCTGTCATTCCTGTTCCTTATCCATGAACGTTTAAGGGAAGAAAATAGGTATCAAGATCCTCCTTTGGTTTACTACCGTCGTCTTGAGTGCAGAGTTGCCCCCATCTTGCCTACGTTGTCATCTACACCCGAGGCAACTCTTATTCCTGAGTTATGATGTTGCTAGTGCTGATATGCAAGGGACCATAAATAAATAGGTTGCTTTAGGTGGAGGATGAGTAGGAAGAGGGTGATGGTGAGGATGACCTTTATCTTCCTATTGCTTTATGCAAAGGCACTCAGACAGGCACTTTGTATTCCACATCCAAGCACATATCCATGTCAAGCTTGACCCCACCAGAAAGAAAATTGTTACTACCCCATGATCCATCTATTTCAATCATTCATAGGGAGGCAGTACTTCATCCAAAATGTTGCTAGGCCATGGAAGTTGATTTTTTTGGAAAGGGAAATGGGGGTTAACAACTTGTTAATCCCC
This sequence comes from Thalassia testudinum, assembly GCA_037157565.1. Classification (NCBI taxonomy): domain Eukaryota; kingdom Viridiplantae; phylum Streptophyta; class Magnoliopsida; order Alismatales; family Hydrocharitaceae; genus Thalassia; species Thalassia testudinum. Next base: position 136,918,806 of record JAZHRO010000036.1, on the reverse strand, counting down.
TGGAGTCATTGAAAATGAAAAGAGTAGTTACACCATTGGTTGCAAAGAAAACGAAAATGGTACAATTCCCAGCTACACTAGCTTTCCCCTCTAAAGATGGGCCCATTTTGCTCTAGCCAAATACACTAGAGGAGAACATAAGCACTCCTAAAGGGTCACACCTGAGTTGATATGGACCCTAAAGGCATCCTAAAAGGATCCATATGAAGAGAAATTGAAAGGCCAATTGTGTGGATGATGTCGGCATTGCTGCGTAAAAGAGCAGGTGAAGAAAATGTGGTCGACATCTTCCTCTTAAGAGTTTCAAAGCGTGCACGGAGCATCCATCTTAGGGAGCCACCATATTCTAAAGCATCGAGTAACGAACCTCTTCCTCCTCATTAGCCACATTAAGATTCAGATTTTCAAATGCAAGCTTACGTGCACTTATAAAGCGTAAGTAAGCATTTTTCATTGAAAAGCAAGCATACTTCCGGACCCATGCATTGGTTTTGCTATGAAGAGGAAATGTGTCATACATTCAATAATAGGAAACCCTAGTCTCTTTTATGAGACTTGGGTAAATTACAAGTACTTTTGATGAAAAATGAAAAATAACATAACTATCCCATAATAAGCATACGTGCAATCCCTCTTAAGTTGGGACATAGATATCCATCAACCCCAACTTGTCCTAAAGAAATATATGTCGTTTCTTCTTGACGGCTTTGGTGAGAATATCAACCAATTGCATCTTAGATGTGACATGAGGTGTGCTTATCTTCCCTTCCATAAATGCAATGCGGATCAAGTGGCAATCAATTACTATATGTTTAGTTCTTTCATGAAACACATGATTAGAGGCTATATAAGTGACAGACTTGTGGTCGCAGTGTAGTGGCACTGGAGTTGGTACTGATATACCAATGTCAATGAGGAACCCCACTGCCTACATGATCTCACAAGCCGTGTGGGCCATAGCACGGTACTTTGCCTTTGCACTGGATCTTGCAATAATAGTTTGCTTTTTTGTTCGCCAAGGCACTTGGTTACCACCTAGGAGCATTGCACTGCTAGAAGTAGATCGCCTGTCATCAATGGAGCAGCATAGTCAGCATCATAATAAGCAACAACATCAAGGGAATCGTGATCTTGGTAATCAAGCCCCTGTCTTGGATTCCTTTTGAGATATCTCAGAATAAGGCAGACGTCCCTCCAATGGCTGTACTTAGCCTGATCCATATGCTGATTGGCATGACTGACAACAAAGCTAACGTCTGGTCTTGTCACTGTCAAGTAGAGCAGTTTCCCAACAACACTCCTATAGCATGTAACATCCTTCAATAAAGGGTTATCCTCCAGTGTTTCACCTATCCATGGTGCCTCCACAGGAACTCTAGATGGTTTGGCTCTGAGTCGAAGCTCTTCCAATATCTGTAGAGTGTACTTCCTCTGAGATAACGATAGACTCAACGCTTGTCTCACAGCCTCTATCCCAAGGAAGTATCTAAGCTCCCCAAGATCCTTCGTCATAAAGGTGGTGTGTAGAAAATCCTTTGTTTGGTGTATACCATCCTCATCACTGATTATGGAACCATCTGTGTTATATAAAAAGTGGATTTAATGGTGGTGTTGTAGTAGTATAGTCACAATGCAAACAGATGTCATTTTATTTATCTACATAATATTTACTTGTTTATTCCAGGTCGTTTATTGGGAGACAGTTATTGGTATATATCACTCTTTATGTTCTAAAAATGTTCTTTTATTATAAAAATGTTAAATTTATTTACAAATGAATGAATGAATGAATGAATTGAGTTAATTAAAAATAAAAAGAATCAATTAATGCTAACTACAATACCTTAAACATATTTATAATCTAATAGGCATGAAAAACTACTTAATTTATTCTATGTTAGTTATACACAATTCTCGTAATTAATACCTAAGTGTAAATACAAAAATACTACAAGTATATATTAAACTAAGCTATTCTAACATATACTAACATCTATAGTAACATATATTATATATACACAAATACAATATATCTGCCTACATATATATATACTATTAATACTTAAGTATATACACTATATATAATATTTATCATAACTACACTTATATTTATATACTTATGTATGCCATATACACTATACATGACTCTAACTTAACTGAATTACTATACAAAACTGCACTGACAGACTTAAGTGTCGCTAAAGCCTTCAAAAACATCGTTGAAAATTATATATACACAAAAGGCTAAAATAACACTCATACTTATATATTATACAACACACAAACATTTACGGTACATGCATAGACTTTATTTATTTTATATATATATATATATATGCTTATACATGTACACTATACTTGTACACACACTCAGCTAACACATACTTAGCCTTTCATGCTTAGAATTTTTCCACACTTAGTCTCACACAACTTGCTTTGGCTCACCTCTGTTCAACACTAAGAAATTTTTCCACTCGTTCTCACACTCAACCCATTGAGCATACTCTTCACTTAATTAAAAATAATTTTTTTAATAGGCGAAGCTGGTCTGGTTCACGGGATACACAGCACCCTCTCGGGTGGAACCAGACCGCTACTACAAACCAGCTTCTAGTTCTCAATTAGGTGGTTTATAGTGTATTCTTTCGATCCATACCTGACTTAATGAATCAGGCACAGACCACTGATTAAATCGGGCTCCCAGCCGCACACAATTCATGCTTAATATGCTCGATGGTATATGCTCAGAGGTATTAGAGGATGTAGGGTTCTTTTAGCGCTCGGTGCTTAACGACTAAAGAGGCATTGGGCGTGAATCAATTTATATGGTCCTCGCCACTCAAAAGACCACGATGTGGGATTTTCTGGAGTGCCATTTCAATGTGCAATTGCGTGTTTTAGGCCTTGATTTGAGTGCTAAGATTAAGTTCAATTTCAAAATAAATTATATTATTGTAAAGCCCTTATACAGGACTATATAATTGTACACTTATTTTAAGATAATAACTTATTTAATTATATATAAAAATTACTTAAAGGTAGTCCTGTATACACATTATTTTACAACTTGATTACTTAATTAATGTTCAAATTAATAATTTAATGATTCAATTGACTTGATAATTAGTTATTTTACATAATAAGGTATTTATTAAATATTTTTAATTTATTTTAGCACATTTATTTTAATTTATGTACATTTAATTACATGTTATAAATAGATATGCATATAATTTAGTTATAAATATTATTATATAGTATAAATATATTATAAATAGGTTGAAAATAATTCAAATTAATATATACAAATGTAGAATACGAATTACTTCAGTAATAAGTTGAATTACTAATTTATTTTATTTTAACATAATTATTTATCTAATTAACTTGTTAATCTAATTAATTACAATAGATACATAAATAAATGTACATGTATGGTTAGGTATATAATAATTACTTAAATACATATGTACAGTAATAGATACTATTATACAAGTTTAAATACTTATTTGTAATTACCTTAATTTAAGTACATATAATCTATATAAATTAAATATAATTATATAATTAATTTATATATACAATAACTCAGCCTAAATATTTATTTAAATATATATAATACATATATAAGTTATTTATGTACAACATTTACATATATTACATTATTTACATATAGCTTATTAATTAGTTCATATTTACAAGTATAAATAATATATATGAGGTATTTTTATGTATTTTTGGGTATTGTTGAGTTTTTATGGTATTTATTATTTAATAGAGGTAGGAGAAGAGAGAGAGAAGGTGAGATGATGGAAGAATAGTTTCTTTTTGTATTTTTCATGTTGTGTTCTTTTTTTAAGTTTTAGAGTAGATGGAATTGTCTGCTGGTATGCTCTACTAGCCTTAGGGTTGGGTTTACTTTGAAACTTTGCATACTCTTAAAGAATTACTTAATCCTACTCAAGATAGGTTTGTTTTATTTATTTATAATTTTTTTGTATTTTTTTATGCATTTCCAATCTTGCACAAATTAAGCTTTGAATGAAGTTTTTAATAAGAACCTAAGGCCTTCAAAGTTGTTTTAAAGACTGGAAAAATGATGTAAACACTCTAAAACATACAACACATCACAAGAAAGGTGTTCCATCATTTAAATATGATTTTCACTAAGAATCATCATTAAACACATTGTTTGGACACTTAGATGTATTGAATGTGCGGACCTTGAAATTCAAAACCAATAATAAGCACTTCCAATCAAATTATGTCCCAATTCTGATACATGAATGGTTGTCAATAACTTTCTAGCATTATACAGCAAGTTAGCTCAACATTCAACCAAACAAGGGCTGTTGCTGTGATGAAATCAGCAGTTGTGCTGCTGCTACTGTTGTTGTCAGCTAGACAGATGATGGATAAAACAATTTAAATCAGGCCTTCAAGTTTGATCTGAGGTGGAGCAAGCATCCTTAGATCTGGAAAACAAGGTCAACCCAGAAATAATCAATTCTACCACAAATCTGGAATTAATTCATTTCAGATCATAAGAAATAAACCAGCTACTGCAGTTCTGCTGTCCAAAAGACCCAGATCTAAATAAAATCCATGGAACTCCATTTAAATCATCGCAAACACTGTAGAACAGATCATCCGAGCAAGATTCAACATCACACACTTGTAAAACCCTAATCAATCCTTTTCGTATGCCATAGACAACATGAAGAGAAGAGATCAATTAAGCATTAACTCAACTGAAAAACCTTTCTCACTGAATGAAAGCTCTAAAACATTTTCAAATCCATCAAAAAGTAAACTAAGTCATCACAAATATTTCTTTGAAGATCTGGAAACCTAGAATGTTACATCCAAAACCCTAGTATGATTCCCCCTTCTTTACCATAGATGGTGCAAGAAGGTTGGATCAAATCAGGTTGTGAAATCACTGATGAACTCTTTCAGAATCTTCATTGATATCATTAAAACCTCATTCAACTTCTCATTGGCAGATTAAAACTTTTGAATCCAAAGACATGTTGCCTAGATGGGCTGTTAATCTAGGTTCGCCAAGATGATATAATCATCTATACTTCCTGCATACCATTAGTTGTTGTTCAGAAAGGGTAGGCGATCCTCTAAAGACTGTCAGGTCATTGCTTAGGCCTTGAAGTAGTGCATCTGATTCTCATTGGCTCAAACTACCTAGCGATGAACAAAAATCAAGATCTAACATAAAATTAGGCACAAAGGGTTTGGGTAATAAAAACCTGATCAAATGAATTTAAAACAATTGCAATACATCCAATCGAACTCAGATAAACCTAATTTTATTGATTAAATCCAAATAGACTGCAATTGATCCAAAAATCATTTGATCAGTTATCAAAATCAAATCCAACATAAGTAGTCAAATCCGATCAATTCAAACCAGAAGGAGGGCATTTGTGAATATCTGGGCTGAATGGAATGCCCTCAAATTGATGTTTGAGCGCTCCAATAGATCTGAAAGCTAATGAGCTTCAGATCTACTGAATTCTCTAATGAATGGGTGATTGGTGAATATAGTGGGTAGCGACTGGGTGAATGTGAATTATGGAGTGAAGAGGGAGATCAAATGAACATGGTGAATGGGCGAATTCATCTCCTCTAATTTGAGTTGATCAGAGGAGGTGGAATGGTGAAACTACATCTAACCTAATCTACTCCTAGATCTAACTGTTAATCCATCAATTATCTAGCTAATTCTACTCTAATTGATCTACACTATACTAACAATTATCCTAGAAAGCAGTAGACCCTACTTTAAGTGGAAGAATGAGACCTGTAAGATGAACTACAGCTAGTGTCTGCAGCGAGGAAGGAGGAAGAAGCTTCGGCGGAGGGAAAGCTTTCTAGTAAAGCTTGAAGTCGCCCTCAGGAGTTACGTGATTTGTAGCGGTGAGAAGAGTTGGAGAAATGGAGCTCCACCACAGCAGCGATGGAACTGAAGCAGAAGTGAGGAGAGGAAATCGGAGGGAATGGATGATCGGCTTGAGAGAAGTAGGAGGGGGTAGATCCTTTGCATGCGATCCTTGAGGCGTGCTTAAGTAGGTGCTTCAGTGAATCATGGCACCACTAAGGTGCGATTAAGCGAGTAAGGCTTCAACGGTGATGCGAAGAAGATAGGTGCATGGGAAGTTTCAATTTAAAGGTACATCGTTGGATCAGATCTGGGGGGGAGTGGTGATGCTTCGCGCGAGAGCGCATGGAGATTGGAGTGAGATCCATTGTCAGATCGGTGGATCACAAGATCAATGGCGGCTGTGCACCCTGTTCTTTGTGTGAACAGTGCACACAGATGAACTTAGGCGAGTTGGTGAATTTATAGAGGCCCTTAAAGTGAAATGGACATTTTGCGACAAGGCCCATTAGTGGCTAAAAAGAGTAACCATAAGGTCCCTGAATGCTTGCAAAGAGGCCCCCGTAGTTTTCAAATAGGTCCCTGGAAGGTTTTTAGCTTAAGAAAATGTAAATGCATAAAGGACCTAAGTGAAACTCTAAATGCAAGGCCCTATCGATGTCCAAATGCAATGATATTTTTATGATAACTTAATTCAACATATTATAAGTTAATTCAACCCTTGATTTATACTTTTGAGCTTAGAAATGTGTTTAATTGGTAATTGGATCATTAATTTGTATTTGTGAATAGAGTATCTCATTAATTTGACCTAATTATGCGTTTTTAACTCGAATTTGTTGTTTTAGGTCATTTTCCTTCAATTCTACACTTAACCCATTTATTGTGTTAATTAGATAGTGTTTAACTTAGTTTCTAGTTTAACTTGGGCATTTTAGTTATGATGAGCCACACCTCATCGATCACTACCTATCAACACCATGTCATCCACATATACTGCGAGTATGACCTTCTGTGTCTCTATCTCTGGCTCTCCTGATGAAGTTAGAATGGTTAGATGAGGATTGGTTAAAGCCAATCTTTTGTATCTCTATGCCTAGTCTCTCAAACCATACCCTGGGACTCTGTTTTAGGCCATAAATAGCTTTCTTGAGCCTGCACACACGCTCCCCCTGAATGATATAGCCAGGAGGCTATCAAATCACCATACAGAAATGCATTTTTGATGTTTAATTGATAATGAGGGCAACTGTTGTTGACAATGACAGATGGGAGAATGCAGATAGAAGACACACCTGCCACAAAATGTCTCAAGGTAATCAATGCCATAAGTTGTGGGAACCCCTTGGTAACTAGACGTGCCTCGAATCGATCAATTGATCCATCCATCAGGTGTTTAATTGTATATACCCAACGACAATCAATAAGTGTAGCATACTGTGGACAAGGTACCAACTCCCAGGTGCCACAAGAAGTCAATGCATCCACCGCCTCATCCATAGCAACTCTCCAATGGGGGTCCTAGGCTACCTTAATATGATCTCAAGGAAGAATAGTACTAGTGAGAACTGAGGCATCTAGTGCGTTAACATACAATAGTTTCCTAACAAGACACTTGTACTATTTTGCATCTATTTGTCTTGAGTCATTATGATACAAATGCATATTTGGATCCATGAGAATGGGCACTGGCTAGTTTTCTGAAGATCAACTATGTCCTTCCTCTATGATAGTACAACTCCTTGTGGATTCCAAGCAACCTCGATGCCAATAAAATACCGTAGTGGTCCCAAGTCTTTTGTGACAAAATGCTTGGTGTGGAATTTCTTGGTAACCTCAATGCCATTTATATAATCACCCGTTAGTATAATGCCATCCACATATAGTAACATAGCAATTCTTCCTTCTATTTTCTTCACAAATAGAGAATAGCCTACAAATGATGTCTTGAAACTAACCTATTCAATGACATCAGATAGCTTGTAGGACCATGCATGCGAACTCTATTTGAGCCCATAAATTGTTTTGTGTAGTTTGCACACCTTTCTACCTCCTCTTTAGCTTCGAAGCCTAAGGGTTGCTGCATGTAGACTTCCTTGTGGAGATCACCATAGAGATGCAATTTTCACATCTAATTGGTGAACTGTTCAGTTTAGGTGAACTGCAACAGATATTAGAATCTGGGCAGTTGAAAGCCGTGCAGTTGTGGAGAATGTATCAAAGTAGTCTCCATATGTTTGAGAGTAACCTTTGGTCACTAAGCGAGCCTTGTATCTTTCCATGGTACCATCTGGTTTGTATTTGATGGTATACACCCACTTGCACCCTACAGTGGTAGCATCGGTTGGGGGGTCAACCAGACTCCAAGTGCCATGTGACACTAAAGCAGTCATCTCATCCTCCATTACCTGTTGCCACTTCGGATTAAGAAGAGCTTCCTAATGAGTGGTGGGTATGTGCATAGTTGAGATATCTAATATGAATTGCTTTTACTAAAGAGATGGACTCGCCATGGACATGCTCTTCGAAATAAGATGTATCGTGCAATACTGGCTCCCTTTCCTCAACGTAATGGGAAGATCAAGCCCACTACTTATGGGGTCATCAACAATCTCAACTGCCTCATCAACTTGAAGTCACTGGAGATCTTGATTCAGTAGGGTATTATCTGTACTTAGAATGTCAGGGCTCAAAGGTGTCTTAGTACTATCATGTGAAGGGATAATGTTAGGCATGGATTGTGGTGCTAGCTCTGGAGGGGGTCCTTTTTGTAATTGTCGATGGCGAACATAGGTCACCTGGAACATGTCATTATGCCCACCATGTTGAACAGGTGTGGGGGCATTGGTCTTATTAGGATTTGGCATGGGAATCATAGATTCACTATTAATAGCAGTAGTACCAATATGGGAGTTAGCAGAGTAAAGTGGGACATACTCAAAGGGCACATCAATACTAACATAATAGCATTGACCGACCAGATCATAGCATTGGTACCCCTTCCGAGTCCTAGAATATCCCACGATTATACACTTGATAGTTTGGGGAGAAAGCTTGTCCCTCTTGGGACCATAGAGATGAACAAAGGAAACAAACCCAAATACCTTATGTGCTAACCTAAAGAGTTTCATATTAGGGATCGGAAGAGAATAAGGGATAATAGAGGGCATTCGCTTCACCAAATAGCAGCAGTCATAACATCATCATCCCAACATGACAAAGGAACATTGTCCTGGATGAGCAAAGTTTTGCGACATCCAGAATATGATGGTCTCTTTTCAGCCACCCCATTCTCTTGTGAAGTATAAGGACAATGTGAAGAGGAAATACTGTTTCTTATTATTCAAGAAAATCCTAACCACTCTTTTATATAAGAGAGCACTTGGAAAATTATGAAATAGTCCAACCCAACAAAATAAAAAGACACATTAAGCCCCTTAAAGGGTACATACTAACACTCCCCTTTAAGTTGGGGCATTGATATCTGCAAGCCCCAACTTGCAACACAAGAAATCATGTTGCTTCTTGAGTGCCTTGGTAAGAATGTCTGCCAGTTGTAACTCTGAAGGAATGTAGGGGGTGGTAATCCTTCCTACCATGACTGCATCCCTGATGAAATGGCAATCTACTTCGATGTGTTTCGTACACTTATGGAAAACTGGGTTAGAAGTAATGTAAGTTGTTGATTGGTTATCATAGTAAAGAGGAATTGGTGTCTCAATCTTCACACCTATGTCTTGTAGGAAGCCCATTACTCACATGTAACATGTGCCATGGTGTGATATTCAACCTCTATACTAGAGCAAGCACCCACACTCTGCTTCTTGCTACTCCAAGAAACTATATTACCATAAAGGAACAAGATATATCCAAATGTAGACTAACGATCCTTGATAGACCCTGCATAATTTGCATCAGAATAGGCCATGATAGCCATAAACCTATATCTCTGTAGTAAAGCCTCGGACCAGGATTACCCTTGAGGTACCTCAAGATGAGGTATACCTCATGGCAGTGACTGTAGCATAGTGCTTGCATATGCTGAGTGCCTCTATTGACAGCAAAGCTGATGCTTGGTCACACGATGGTCAACTACAATAGACATCCTACTCGGCTACGGTATCTAGTAACATCCTTATATAGCGGATCATCCCCTTTCTGCTATGACCCTGTTGTGCCTCAACTAGGATACTTGAAGACTTGGTCCCTACAAAACCAGTCTCCTCAAGTATCTGTAGAGTATATTAACCCTAGGATGACATATGTGGTCCCTGTCTAACAACCTTAATCCCAAGGAAGTACTATAGATCTCCAAGGTCTTTAGTGACAAAGATAGGTTGCAAGAAGGCCTTGATTTGACAAATACCTTATCATCTCTTTCACAAACCATGTTATCTACATAAATAGCTAGGACAACTTGTCACATCCTTAGTCTTCCAAATGAAGATAGAGTGATTGGAGGATGATTACTGGAAACCAATGTTTTGAATCTCTGAGCTCATATGCTCAAACCATGCCTTCGAACTTCACTTTAGACCATAAATTGCTTTCTTCAGTTAGCATACATATTCCCCCTGACTACTATACCCATGTGGCTATCTCATGTAGAGCTCCTATGCAAGATCACTATATAAAAAGGCGTTCTTGATATCCAGCTTATACAATGGTCATCTCTGATTAACCGGCACTGAGATAATGATCCTGATAGGAGAGATATGCACTAAAGGGGAAAAAGTCTCCAAGTAGTCAATGTCATGGGTTTGTGTAAAACTTTTGGCAACCAGGCGAGTCTTGTATTTACTAATCATACCGTCAACCTGATACTTGATAGTGAAAACCTAGCGACAATACACAATAGTAGCATCAGAAGGACATGGCATGAGATCCCATGTCCCTCTAAATCGGAGTGCCTACATCTCATCCATGGCTGCACGTCACCTGGGATCTTAGGAAGCCTGGATGTAATATCTGGGAATAATAACAGTTGTAATAGCAGAAGCGAACTGTATGACCTCCCCCTCTAGGTAAGAAGTCCTAGTGTAATGGGACATAGGATGTAAAGTGCATGACCAACTAGACTTTCTTATAGCAATTGGTATGTCACCATCAGAATTTGACTCATCAGGAACCACCGTATTTAGGTCTAGAGGGGTAACTTGAGGCACTGTAGAGGGAGCAGTAGGCCAATGATGATAAACCTGAGTCTCTTTGGGAGTCAACTCTATGTTGGAACTCTCTTTAGAGTAGTACGATACCTTCTCAAAGAAGTTGACATCTGCAGTAATTGTATAGCTCTTGTGCATAAGGTCAGAACATCTGTAACCTTTTTGGGTTTTGGCATAGCCTAGAAAGATACACTTCACTACCCTTAGAGAAAACTTGTCCTGGTCTCATGTGCTTGAATAAAGCACATGCTCCCAAACACTCGTAAAGGCAAAGCAAAAGGTCTATCACACTTTGGATGTAATACTTGATATGCAACATGTTCATGGAGTGTAGAAGATGGAACTTTGTTGATCAAGTAGGCATTAGTGAGAATGACATCGCCTTAGAACTACTTGGGCACCTTCATATGAATCATTAACATCCATGCAATATCCAGAAGATGCCTCAAGTTACGCTTTGCCACACCATTTTGCTGAGATGTGTGAGCACAAGAAGTTTGGTGAATAGTTCCCTGTGCACTAAAGAAATCCTACATCTCTCTTTGAGCAAACTCTAAGGCATTATAACTCTTAAATACTCTGACATTGGCAGAATATTGCGTCTAAACCTTTGAAAAGAATCTTTGTATGATTTACGATATCTCCAATTTAGCCTTCATCAAGAAGACCTAAGGCGGCTATGATCATCGACAAACATAGCATAGTACCTATGTCCTTTTGTAGTTGGTACTCATGCTGGCCCCCATACATCATAGTGGACTAGATTAAAGGGCCTTGTGCTCACCCTATCACGACATCGTGGAAAGATGCTTCTATGGTGCTTCCTTAATTGACAATCCTTGCACTTCAGTGATAACAAGTGGTAGCTTGGGGTACATATAGTGCATCTTCCTGACTGAGGGGTGCCCAAGTCGCCTATGCCACAGCCAAAGATCACTGGCAATGGACACTACTCTAGCAAACAAGGTGGGTGCATCTAGGTAGTAGAGTCCATCTCTCTCTATCCCGCCACCAATGACCTCTTTGGTATGCCTATCCTGGAAGTAAAAAACAACTCTGCATTGGAGGTCCTTACATATTCTACTGATAGATAGAAGACTCATGGGAAACTCCAAGACATAATGCACATCTCCAATCTTCAAGCCAGAAGAAACTTGAACCTCTCCAATTGCGGTAACCGGAGAGGTTGCCCCATTGGCAACTTGAACCTCCTAGATTCCATATGGTTTAGATGTATTCCTCAACTCCTCTAAACTAGAGATAAGATGGATTGAAGCTTTAGAATCAATGACCCATGGTTCAGGACTCTTGTTGTGCTTCATTGATCCTCCATAAGCAGAAGAATGACACCACAAAGATCTGATTTTTGCCTCTTAAGCGAAAACACTTTATCTTACATGAGAGAAAACTCATCATTCCACCAAGAAGAAACTTCATCATCAAACAAAACTTAGAGCTTATTCGTGAGAGAAAACTCATCACATGGTAACTCATGAAGAAGGCACCCTCACCAACTCCTATAGGAAGTCCACACGCATGTAGGATCAACCCATGGACCATCTCAACCCTGCCCCTACCGTTGCAGCTGATCTAACAGACCCCAGCGGCAGCGTTGCTAACTCTAGCGACACCGCTGGTAGTAGTGTCTGGCTTGACAGCAATTCTAGCGACGTTGCAGGGTAACTAAGTGTTAGTAGGGACGCTGTTGGTTCCTCTGGCAATGCTGTTGCTGCTGCGGGGCTATTCCTTGCCAATCATCTTGTTGATCACCATGTTATTGGTGATCAAATCATCTCATTTTTTGGTGGATATTTAGTGGGATCTATGATCACTACTTTGATACAATGTGAAGAGGAAATAATGTTTCTTATTATTCAAGAAAGCCCTAGCCTCTCTTTTATATAAGAAAGCACTTGGCAAATTACAAGAGTCTAACCCAACAAAATAAAAAAACACACTAAGCCCCTTAAAGGGTACATGCTAACCGATAACTAGTTTGATAAATGATTCCATATCCTTGAAATATAGTGTAGAGTATGGGTATATAACTTTAATGCATTATCAGTTCGAATTATACTCATGTAGGCATCAAATTGATTCTTTATTTCTATGAGAAAGTGCTTGATTACATCACCTGCCTACGACTTCGACTTTAACAAGAAAACCCAAGATAAATGAGAAAAGTAATCAACAACAACTAGGTAAAACCTATGTCGTATACGATCGAGGGCACGACTTGGACCCCAAACATCAATATGAAGTAACTGAAATAAAGATTCTACACTAACTCTACCAACTATTGAAAGAATTCAAGTGGTGTTTGCCCAGTCGACATGCCTTACATTGGAACGTAGCAGTAGGACAGATATGAGGTATAATGGTTGATGCTTCGGCAATCGTAAGTGACCAAATCTCAGATGCTAAAGATACTTGGAAGATCCGCCTGAAGGAAACGAAACATGTCCCATATACAGTGATTGCAATAGGTGGTTCCTCATGGCCACAACCAATCACCTACCTTGTCAACATGTCTTGAAACATGATAGATATAGTGTCAAAGATATCTCTACAGTTTAGGTCCTTCGTAATTCGACTAATCGAAAGCAAATTCAAAGGAAAATTTGGGGCAAGGTAAACATTTTGTAGTTGTATATGTGGCCTATTTGAACCTCCCCCTGACTCGTTACACGGGGAATCTCTCCCATCAGCCACAAAAATCATCTGGCCAAACGAGTTAGGTTGTAAATGGGAAAAATGTTGGCCCTTCCCCCATATATGTGAGCCAATTAGTATCCTCAGTGCTAGTATGGCAAGCTAGACATGTTCCTGAAGGGCCAGCAAAAGCAGTGGTGTTCGTATTCATTAAAGTAGAGCCTAAAGTAGCTGTAGGAGTAGTGGCTGATATTCCATGATCATGAAGCCTTTGAATTAACTCATCATACTCTGCTCTAATGATTGGAACAAACTCTTGTCTTGCATCTAGAGCTATGACTACTCGATGAGCATTGATGGGTTTCCCATGCTTAGTTCAGCAAGCTTCCTCAGTGTGCCCCAATTTCCCACAAAATGAGCACTAAGGCCTAGCTCGTCCCTGGCCTTGGTCTTGACCACAACTGCAAGTAGATGGTCCTACATCTCTGCCCCTTCCCTGAGAAGCAATCATGGCAGAGGAATGCTCTACTAGAGTCGTAGGTGGCAAAGGAATTGCAAGTTGACTAAGTCAGTTGTATGCCTCTTTTATTTATGATATCTCAAGCCATATCAACATTTGGAAATGAGCTGCATCATAAGCTAGGTCTAATCCCGCGAGAAAGTGCCCCACCATGGTTTGGGCCTTGTATGCCTTTTGAGACTCACATGAACATACAGGGGTGTAGGCATTAAGCCTTTTTAAGTTTAACTTGTGAGATGAGTAGTATTGTGCTAGTGGCTTGCCTTCCTGTCTCATGTGTGCAATCTCATGATGTAGCTGAACAATGCGTGTTGCACTCTTCTCATAAGAATAAGTCTAATGGAGGTTCTTCCACATCTCCATTGCCATTTTGTAGTACATAATCTTAGTAGCAATACACCAAATAGTGGTATTCATGATCGATGCTCGTAGCATGGCGTTAACTTTCTTCCAAGGGGCAATGTTCAGGAAGTCAGCTGCTTAGGTTGAGTAGTGCCATGAGGTCCTGTAGCTAGGTCTGGTCGAGTAGGCATTTACGCGATCGCATACTCACCCAATTTTGAGATAGAGCTACTTAATTTGAGTCTTTGAGAGATTTCTTCTTTTTATCTTTTTAAGTATTGTTTGACATGATGTACTGAATTTCGATTTGTGATGTAGATTTCATTTTAGATTCTTGATAATATGCTTTGATTTAGGTGGATTTGAAGCTTTTGATTTAGTTTTCATTTTAGATTCTTGATTTAGATCTACTATTTATGTTCATTGATAATAAACATGAACATTTGGATTCTAATCTTTACATTTTCTTTTTTTAAGATATCTAATCTTTTATATTGTAAGTTGTATCGTAATTAAAAAGTAGTATTAACTATGTTGTTTTTATTATACTACTTAAGGTAGTTGTATAGTTATAAGCTAACTAGTTATTTTATATTTTTTTAAATAAAAAAAATCTAAACCTACATACTTGTTTGAATATCGTACTCTTTATGTAGTGACCTAATCGACCGCATACCGCATACTGACTTCCTGAACCTTGCCAAGGGCATATTTTCCTGTCTTCAGAGTTGGCTCCATCTCAAGGAGTATGTGTCCTTTGTCATGACCCTCAACCACATTGAGGATCGATTGCGACCACAATGCATAGTTAGTCTTGTCAAACTTCATTATACGAAAGAAGGGGTTTTTGAACTTCCCTTGGGCTGCATCTCCTTGTATGGGTAAATCAACAATTTTGGAGGCTATTCTTCTTAGTAAGATGATACTTTACCTTACAGTAGTAACCAACAATCAAAAAAAAAAAAAAAACTAGGGAAACATCAAATACTACTTTCCACGAAGGAAGCACTCGTTGGAAGACTATTTCAGTGAGAAATCTTTACACATTAGATTTGAATTAGTCGAAAAAACCTCCTAAAATGGGTTCTAATGGTTAGAAAATAAATTAGTTAGGTTTAGGTGTCAAGGTGTTGTGTTTCTTGGTATACTTAAGCCCTTTCTTTATATAAAGAAGACTAAGGCTTTCTTTTCTAAATAAAGAAATAACTAATTTCATCTTTTTCAACATTGTGTTAGAGTGAGTTTGATCCCTTTGAAAATAGAGTGAGACACCACCAAAAACAACCCTAAAAGGAGGGCCACTAGCGGGCAATGCCTCTTTGCCTTGTGGCCACTGGCGAGCCTTTGGTGGTCCTCTCTGAGCAACCCCTTCGGGGTCTCTACTCCCTTGCTTGATCAAGGTCGACATCGACCCTATTCTCTCTTTTTCACACTGTTAGCCCTCATGTTTCTTGTTTTTTATTTGTTAGCATTACAAAAAAAGGAAGAAAAAAAGTAGAAAAAAAGGAGCATAGGAGTCATTCTTTTCTTTAAGGTCCCTACATGAGGGTAACTCACTCTTTGTTTTCTTGGTCCCTATATGAGAGGAACACTTTCCTAGTCCTTACATGAGAGAAATCTACAAAGAGGTTTCTATATGGGAGAGGCTAGCCTTGAGGTCTCTAAGGAGAGGCCCACTTTGAGTTCTTGTATAGAAGAGGCTAGTCTCTAGGTCTCCAAGGAGAGGCCCATGTTCGGCGCATAATTCACGTTTTAAAAGTTAATTAGTTGTAGTATAGCGGGAAAACACGTCGACAAATAAATTTATAAAACTCCGGTGAGTACTGGGTCGTTCGCAGGGAGGCAATTTCGATTTTAATAGAAGCTTTTCAATAAAACTAGTTCTAACATGTATTTATATATGTATATGTGTATAAAGAGGCATCAGATATTCATGAGATCAAATTTCATTGCATTGATAAAGAGTTTTTCACAGTAGAAATTGCTATGCTAAATAGAAACAAATAGAAACAGAGAAAGAGAGATAGAAGGTGGCAGAGAGACGACGCCGCTTGTGGGATGCTTGTACGAGATGCGGCAGCACCTTAGATCAAGAGCACCGGGACGAAGGTCGTAGTGGAGTTGCAGAGGGACGGAGAGTTGTAGAGAAGGTGGAAGATGTCTAGAGTTGATGACAGAGAGAGAGATGCTTCAACTAGGGGGCCCTGGACCTTCCTTTTATAGCTTTTGTGGAGGGCAAAAAGGATATTTTAGCCCTTAATCTCGTATAACAACTCTTATTTGATCTGATCCGTTGATCGGGAGATCAACAGATCAGATTTGGCCTAAAAAAAAGTTCAAATTCGCCCCTATTGCACGGATTTAATCCCTGGTTGACACATGGCACCCGCTGCACCCTTGGATTGCAATCGCATGGCCTTGCTTCCTCCTTGCGCGCCCGCTGCAACAATCTCTCTCCGCGTGCTCACCCGCAAGTCCCTTTTCAGCACTTGATCCTCAGTCGTTCGATCGTGAGATCGGACGGCTCGAGTGCGCTTGCCTCGCCTTCCTGATCTTGCAAAACACGTAGGATTACGCGTCCGCTCGTGGCGTGCTCTGATTGCGCCACGTGGTCGCGCCTCCGCCCTCCAATCGTGTAATTGCGCCCATGCCTGCACCCAGTGCTGCTTTAATTTCACGTAAAGCCCGGCTCGAACGCACATCACGTGCTTCCGCTCACCCGCGTGAGCCAACGCACTGCGCGAACATTCTAATATACATACTTGTTTGTTTCTATTTATACTTATCCAGCTGGATCGGCGACGTGACGCGTTTGTGGCCGTTGGATCCACAGCGTGCGGTGCGGCCTTCTTAGATGGGGCGATGGTGAGGGAGCGACTGTGATGGCACCACGTGGCGTCATCATGACCGTCCATCTTCTTTTCCTTGTATCTTGTGATGTAGGCCTCTGATCGAGTTGATTTTTGCGTCGTTGGATTGCGATCGTCGATTCAGATTTATTCGTGAGGTTAGATTCTTCATTTAAGGCTCGGATCTTTGTCCTTTGTCTTTATGATCTCCGTTCTTTTATGGATTGCACAAGGTGCCCTGGTTGTTTGATCGAGATGATTTCGAAAGCGTTGGACTCATGTCGTCATTTTGATAAGATCTGTCCGGTTTGATCTGTCTTCCGCGACTTCGAATCATCTGCGATTAAAATCATCTCTTTTAGGTCATAAATGGCGATATTATCTATATGACTAATAAACTCATTGTGCAAATTACGATGCCTATGAATGCATTAATTCTAAGTTATGCTAGGTTCTGGCTTAATTTAAGTGATTTAGGTTGCATGATTGCTGTGCGATCACACCCCCATGCCTAAATCTTGCTAGTCCCTAGCAAATGCATGACTAAATACAAAGTGGTCATACATGAGTAATTTTTATCAAGAGTTTGACTAGAGGTTTATATCTTTTGTTTTCATCCGAAGATTTAGTAATCTAGATAATCGTGATTGTGCTTTGTTATAGCCTATGCAACGGATCGAAGTGAAAGCCAATCCTCATCTAAAGCTCATACTTGACCCTTAGTAAAAATCTATTGGGATAGACAAACTTCTTCCCTCGTGGTTATAAAGTAATCTGTGTATTTGGCCCCGACTTTTGGCTTAGGTAGAAGATTTCTGAGTCAAATAGATTTATATTTGGTGGCTCACACTCATCTGGTGCTACATATTGGCTAGTACTTTAGAACCTAGATTTCCGGATTATGAAATAATTCAACTCAGAGAGACAAGAAATTGTTATCTTTAGTTCCTTTGTACTCATTCTCTCTTTCTTTCTCTCTTTTTTTTTGAGCTCACAATCTCATCCGATTTATCAGTATATTTGGTGGTCTCTCCTAACATTAACACTTTGATTAGGTTTTAATAACTCTAAGACTAAGTAAGAATTTCTTAACAAGTATTCAGGCGGTTAGAAATACAGAAAAGTAGGTCAAGGCTGTATTTGGTGGATCGTGAGGGTGGTATGTGTTGTTGTCTCATTACACTTGAAATAAATTCTAAAAACACTTATGAACTCTTTTTTTTTCTTTTCTGCTTTCTTTTTTTCTATGTATATATATATGTATTTTCTTTTCTCTCTCTGTTTTTTTTCTTTTCAAATATCTATTAACGCAACGCAGCATACGAACTTTTATTTACGAGGCTTTATTCGGGATTATGGGTGTTCATGAGGATATCGGGTGGCTTATTTGCTGGAAGTGCCTATTCTTGAACACCGGGAAGGGAATGGATATGATAATGTATTTCTAACCTTGACATTAATACCCTCATTCAGTCGAGGATTCCGTAAAAGACGGTCGTGACCATCCACCTCAGTCTTAGTTTTATCAGAACCCACTCTCTGCGTATTTTCCTTATTTGGTGCTCTCAAGAGATTCGCACTAAGAACTTGTACACAGAAATCGAGAGTGAAAATTATACCTAATTTCGAGTATCATCTCATTATCCAGAGTTTAAGATTCCTCATACTAGCCTTAGAGCACCAGTAAACTCTCTACTCTCACCTCACACTTGTTTGGTGGATCTATTAAAAGATAGTTTGCCTGACTTCTTAATTATCGTCCAAGGGTTTAGGAGAAGAAGCATTGCTTCTTCTCGACAAATGAAAGATGTTTATCGGTCTTCACAGAGGATCCATTGCAAATTCTACGTGTAAGTGTGAAATTATACTGGATTTTAAACTCAGGAATCAACTTAAGAATAAATCTTTAATAAAAATTCTTTATGCCTAAATGCATTTTTTTTTGACATAAAAATTAGACATGCATTGTCCACTCCACCATGCTTATTTATTACAATGTCCTCATTGAAATGTATACATGAAAATCAAAATATAATAAGCAAGCGGAGGAGATATCACCTAACTACGCTTGTTAATCCAGGTCAGCATAGACGCAGAGCTACCTGTAATGAATAATGTGTTGCCTCTCAGCCAGCGCTAAGTTTAACATCATTTGCCGGAGTTAAACCCAAAAATATGTAGTTCAATACTGTGGGTTAAGAGAAGTAATAATTGTTGCAGAGGAATTTAAGATTAGTAGAAAGTTACGATCATTTGAGCCCAGAATCAGTGATCCACAAATGCGGATCAACTGATGATGTAGCCATATTCCAAAGAGTTTCTGATATGGAATATGAAATAGGGTAAGGTGGATGAGGTTGAAGATGCAGAGCCTATTCGTTAATCCAATTCCATAGATTAAGAAGAGGTGGTAGAGGGTCTGGATCGAGATGATGATTGAGATTTAGATCTGGTTCTAAATCAAAATCATAAGGATCTTCATAATGGTAGTTGATATCGAATTTCATGAGTTCTCCAGGCTCTGGGTCATATGAAGATGGGGGTAGAGTTGTGTGGAATTCATCGAAATTTTCATTAGAAATTTCCTCTTCCTCATCCGAAGTCACTTCTTTTAAGTCAAGCCATCCATCTGAACCAGTTGGCTTATAAGTTCTTCCCCTGTCCATTATGTGTTGAACTTCTTCTTCTAGGGTTACTTCCTGGTTTATGTCCTTAGATTGTCCATTTTCTTGAACTCCCTCAGAATTCGAAAGTTCTTGAATTTCAGGGTGGATGTATTGAGGATTCTTTATATTATCATCTAATTCATCATAAGTTACTCCCAGGAGTTTCTCAATCTCACTAATGTCTTGTTCAATTTGATTTTCCATGGGAGATGGTAGATTAAAATTATCCTCAAGTACATCCTCTTTCCCTTTATGTTGGTCTTGAGCTTTAGCAGGATTTGGATCATCTTTAGTATGAATTGCCAACACTTGTTTAATTGTTCCTACAACTTCAATGGAACCATAATTCACCTTATTCTTTTGGGAAGTTTTAAAGATATTGAGTTGACAATTTTTCCTTCTAGTGGTGATGCGTATAATCCCCATCTCATAGTTGATTAGAGCCTTGGCCGTGGCCAAGAAAGCTCTCCCTAGAATTATCGGGATGTGGTTTAGGTTTTCTGATGCCTTCATATCTAGAACAAGGAAGTCCACAGGGTACTCAAAATTCCTCACTTTTATAATCACCTTCTGTAAAAGGCCCTTTAGAATTTTGGTTGACCTATCAGCAAGCTAAAGGGTCACATCAGTGTGTATTAAGGGGCCTAAATTCAATTCTTCATATAATTCTGTGGGGATTAAGCTGATGGAGGCACCAAGGTCCAGTAAGGCTCGATCCAGGATGAATCCATCTATTTCACTTGAAATTAAGGGGGTCCTTGGATCTTTTTAGGAGGGAGCTTGTTTAGGATGATGGCATTGGCTTGTTCAGAAATCATTACCCTTTTTTATGATTTGGCCTAGCGTTTCGGTGTGCATATTTCCTTCAGAAATTTCGCACAAGCTGGGATGTTTTCAATAGCCTCAAGGAGTGGTATGTTCACCAAGACTTGCTTTAGAATCTTAAGCTACTCCTTGGATTAATTAGTTTTCTTTTCCTTAGGTTTGATCAAGGCTTCGGGAAAAGGTGCTTGAGGAAAATCATGAGTATTCAAATCTTGAGTCTTGTTTTCTAGATTAATTTAGTTTCCCAGGTCAGATTCAGGCTCCTCAAGATCTTGACAAGATTTTGATGTAGAAGGATCTTGGATTTGTTTCCCACTTCTCAACGTGACAGCACAGGCATGTGCATTAGGGTTAGAAGGGTAAGGTGGGTTTTGCAAAATGGGTTGAGCCTGGGTTGGGTTAGGGTTAACAAAACCTGGTGGGTGCTTTGGAGTAGGCTGAATTAGGTGTGCTTGTTGCTCCTGTGTGTTGTGCTGATTAACCCTATTGAAGTTTCTTGGGTTTGGGACGGGTTGGGGTGGCAACATCCCATGTTGTCTAGCATCAACTAGCTGGTCTCATTGTCTTGTCAAATCTGTCCTCAATTGATTCATTTCTTCTTTATCTTAGATTCATTTCTCTCATATCTTTGAGGACTAGACTTAGATCAGAGGGTTGGTTTCCTTGTGTAGGTTGTGGTTGATATGTACGTGGTTGTGTGTATCTACTAGGTTGCCCATAAGTGTTTGGCTTAGTCAAGGTAGGACCCTGGGCGGGTTTCTGACTTGACTAAACAAAGTTAGGATGGTTGTGCCATCCAGGGTTCTAAGTGTTTGAATGAGGCTCATTTCTAGTGTAACCCTGAAGTGTATTCACATCCTCAGGATAACTAGGCATTGGACTACCTAGTTCAGAATTTGAGGGCATCAAGGTCCCTCCTTGGTACCCAGAAAAAGATGGGTCCAAGTATAGTTGGCTCATAGGCGGAGCCATGGTTAGGTCATTGATGTTGTGCACTGATTCCTAACCTAGAGGGTTGCGGAATTGGTTATGGTTTAATATAAGCACTCCTTGGGTAGACATATGATTTAATCTGGATGTGTACCTAAGGAATTCCAGCCCTTTAGAAGGTTATCCCATGAGTTCTACCTTATCTAATCGTTGTGCAATTAACTCTAAATCAACCAAGTTTGAATTATTGTTAACTTCATAAACTCTGCTCCTTGGTTGATTAGCTCTGTTAAAGGCGGACATTGAGGCATTGTTCTCGAACAATTGAAAGGCTCCCTCAGCATCTTGACTCAGGAAATTGCCCTCACATGCCGCATCAACAAAATTCTTCAGATTATCACTCAATCCATAATAGAAAATATGGGTCAAGTGCCACCTCGGAATCCCATGATAAGGGCATTTCCTAGCTAAATCATTGAACCTCTCCCAAGCCTCATGTAGTTGTTCCCCAAGGTTTTGCTTAAAGGTTGTTATGGCACATCTAAGGGCATTAGTTTTTCCTACGGGGAAGAATTTCTTTAGGAATGTGCTTCCCAAGTCTTCCCAAGTTAGGATTGGTCTACCAATTATCTTCAACCAATGTGCAGCTCTATCTTTCAAGGAGAATGAGAACATCTTTATCATCAGGGTACCTTCATTCATGTTCATAGGACCAAAAGTTCTTCCGATGTGTAGGAGCTGTTCAAGGTGGTGGAAGGGGTCATCTGACTTACGACCATGAAAGTAGGGAATCAAGTTAATGATCCGAGGTTTGAGTTCAAAATCTTCCCCATCCTGAAGTACCCTAACAAAGGGTTTAGGTTGGGCATTAGGAGGGTTATAAAAGTCACGGAGGGTCGGTCTACCCTTCCGTTTTGGAGTCGAGTGATGGCCTGCACTATGACTTTCATCTGTCGGTCATGATGCTTGCCCTGCCTAGTGATCTGTCTTTGGAAGAGTCATCGGATCCAGATTTTGTTCATCGATCTCTTCTTCCTCGTGATGACTAGCCATTGTAGAGGGTTTAGATTCAGATCCTAGATAAATGTCTTCTCCTGGGATTTCTTTCTAATGGTTGTAGCAAATCAGGATTTTGAGATCTTCTACCTTACATGCACCAGAATAATGTCTGTAGATGAGAGAGACGGCAGATGAGAGAAATCCCGCCTGCTTAATGCAAGCAATCAAACTGATCCTTAGAGTGTCAACCCTAATTTGACCTGATCCTAGCTCCCCAAAACATGACTGGGTTAGATCAACCCTTGAATTACTTGGTTGGCTAGAAGGGTGGGATCCCTTAGGACACCCCGCATGGCTGGAAACCACTAAAGGTTAATGCGGTTACCGTATCGACCTTTGTTGTCACCAGTGGGTCTAAGTAGATAAGGCCTTGACCTTAGCCCAATCTAGTTTCAAGTCCCCAAGTCTATTAGTCCTGCACAGGGCACATCTACTCAGTTTTAGGCATGGGTTTGATGTGCTTTTGGAATGTGATGGGCGTTAGGGGGTGTGTGTCCTTAAAATTGATTTTAAAATGTGTGAAGTGCTCAGGCAAACAGGATTCACAAGTAATTTCTTACGATGAAGTGAATTTTAAGATTCGAATGCTTGTGTTAATGCATTTTAGGATTCACTTTAGTTAATATTTTCAATCAAGGTTTTGATGAGGCACACAAGAATTTGCATATCCCAATTTGTTTGATAGATTTTCTTTAAATATGGAAATGCAGGTGTGCTCTATCCTTAATGTGGAACCCTAAGCGCAGATAGTTCTAGATGTTTTTTTAAGTCAAAATCAGATGAGTGGTGCGACCCAATCAATGTAATCAATTGATCTTCTCGCACTATTAACTAGGCACTTAGAAAATATTTTTCAAGAATTTTTAATGCACGTTTCCTATTTTTTTTTGATTTAAAGTGTACTGGGGTTTTGCAGTCTGTTTTGATCCCCAGTTGGTGATGGGATAATCCATGCAATCAAATGTGTAAGAAATAATTTTTTTAGATTTTTCCTAAATTCTTTATTATCTCAGAAATTAAGTGCCACAAATTTCAAGTTAATCGGAGTTGTATAAAAATTCCTATAATATTTTGAACTATGAAAAATTAGGAACAATAATCGAATTGATAACATATCATGCGTGAATTTTTTAAATTTTTCTATAACTTTGATTTAAGCGAAATTTGGATATGTTGTTCCTGACTTTGAAATCTACGTCCAGTAAAAATTTGAGAATTTTTGGATGTACGGATCTTCGGGAATTGAATTTTTGAGGTAAAACTTTATTTTAGCTTGAAAATCAAGAGAATTTTTTGTTTATATGAAAACAAATTCTAACTAATCTTAGGGTTCAAGCAAATCCTAGATCTAACTAATCTAAACTACGAGTACTTACCTAAGGTTCGAACCTGCAATCCCCATTGTCGTGTTTCGTTCTGATTTCCTTTCTTTCCTGCACACACGAATTCAACGAAAATAGCAAGTTAGAAATCTCAAATTCGCATGAAAGAAAGCTCCAAAAATTTCCTCCTGGGCAACGGCACCAACTTGTTCGGCACGTAATTTGCGTTTTAAAAGTTAATTAGCTATAGTATAGCGTGAAAACACGTCGACAAATAAATTTATAAAACTCTAGCGAGTATAGGGTCGTTCGCAGGGAGACAGTCTCGATTTTAACAGAAGATTTTCAATAAAATTAGTTCTAACAGCTATTTATATATGTATATGTGTATAAAGAGGCATCAGATATTCATGAGATCAAATTTCATTGCATTGATAAAGAGTTTTTGAGAGTAGAAATTGCTATGCTAAATAGAAACAGATAGATAGAAAGAGAGAAAGAGAGATAGAGAGAGATATAGAAAGTGGGAGAGAGACGACATCGCTTGTGGGATGCTTGTGCGAGATGCGGCAGCATCTCAGATCCAGAGTGTCGGGACGAAGGTCGGAGCGGAGTTGCAGAGGGACGGAGAGTTGCAGAGAAGGTGGAAGATGTCTGGAGTTGATGGAAGAGAGAGATGCTTTAACTGGGAGGCCCTGGGCCTTCTTTTACAGCTTTTGTGGAGGGCAAAAAGAGTATTTTAGCCTTTAATCTCGTGTAACAACTCTTGTTTGATCCCGATCAACGGATCATATCTGGCCTCAAAAAAACTTCAAATTTGCCTCCATCGCGCGGATTTAATCCATGGCTGAGACGTGGCGCCCGCTGTGCCCTTGGATCGCGATCGCACCGCCCCGCTTCCTTGCGCGCCTGCTGCAACCTCTCTCCGCGCCTCCCCTGCAAGGCCCTTTTCAGCACCTGATCCTCAGCCGTTCGATTGTGAGATCGGACGGCTCGAGCGTGCTTGCCTCGCCTTCCTGATCTTGCAAAATGCGTGGGATTGTGCATCCGCCCGCGGCACGCTCTGATCGTGCCACGTGGTCACGCCTCTACCCTCCGATCGTGCAACTGCGCCCACGCCCAGCGCTGCTTCAATTTCGTGTAAAGCCCGACTCGAACGTGCGTTACGCACTTTCGCACGTGCGCGTGAGCCAACGCGCTGCCCGAACGTTCTAATATACATGTTTGTTTTTCTTTATACTTATCCAGCTGGACAAGCGGCGTGGTGTGCTTGTGGCCGTTGGATGAAGATCTAATGGCCTATAGCATGTGGTGCGGCCTTCCTAGATGGGGCGGTGGTGAGGGAGCGGTTGTGATGGCGCCACGTGGTGCCATCATAGTTGTCCATCTTTTTCTCCTTGTATCTTGTGATGTAGACCTCCGATCGAGTTGATTTTTGCGCCGTTGGACTGCGATAGTCGATCCAAATTCATCCGTGCGGTTAGATTCTTCATCTGAGACTCGGATCTTTGTCCTTTGACTTTATAATCTCCGTTCTTTTATGGACTGCATAGGGTGCCCTGGTTGTTTGATCGAGATAATTTTGGAAGCGTTGGACTCCCATCATCGTTTTTATCAGATCTGTCTGTCATTCCTAACTTCGAATCATTTGCGATTAAAATCATATCTCCTTTAGGTCATAAAATGACAATATTATCTATATGACTAATAAACTAGCTATTGTGTAAATTACGATGCCTATGAATGCATTAATCCTAAGTTATGCTAGGTTCTAGCTTAATTCAGGTGATTTAGGTTGCATAATTGCTGTGCGATCAGGCCACTTTGAGTTTTGGTGTGGGAGAGGCCTAGTCTCATGGTCTCCATGGAGAGACCCAATTCAGAGATCTCTTGTTTTACTGCAATTGCTACTTTTGCTACAACTACCTTTTATTCCTTTGACCTATTGCTTGGTCTTTCTCCGCCAATCTACTGCCTACTCTTCCGGATGTCTACATTAGGGGGAAGTTTACTTGTGTAACAAGTTGAGTGTTACTCAACTTGGGGAGGAGTTCTAGGAAATAATTTGGTAGATATTTTAGGGATAAATTAGTTAGGTTTAGGTGCCATACTATTTTTCGTCCTTTTATTTTTGGTGAGTTATCAAGTGTTATTGTGTTTCCTTGTATGCTTAAGTCATCTCTCTATATAAAGTGGACTAATACTTTCTTTTCTAAATAACAAAATAACCAAGTTGGTCTTTTTCAACCCTAACAACTTTAGATTGTGGTTAGAGTGTCTCGATGAGCACTAGCAGCCTCTAAAGGATCACCTGTGGCTCTATTCTACCCTCTGATGTGCATCTCTTGCGATTGACGAGTTCATTGATCACCGACAACAGCACTCCTGCTTCAGGTGGCTACTCCGGGGTGGTCAGCAAAGCATAACACCTCCCCTTTCACTTGTTGCAGCGAGAAATCACGCTACCAGCCCTACCATGTTCGCTGTTGGGAGCAAGAGAAAGTGGTAATCAACGACTGTCGGTGTTGCTAGGGTTTAGCGACAGTGCTCCAATGCTGCCATAACCTGGAGGTTGCATGGATGGTTGCCGGTGACTCCACTTGTTGTAGCGATGTCGTTCGGGGGTCTCTAAGTTCTTGTGCCCTAGGGTTGGGACTCTTGAGATTCTTGAGAAGAAATTTTTCTTTCTCCTTAAGAAGGTGCACAAATCCCAAGAAGAGCTTAGATTATTTGGTGGAGAAGGAAAAGTAAGGGAGAGAGATCAAGCATCTATCAAGCTCTGGTATAGGACCATTGCTTTGCTATCATGCAGAGAAAATGAATTGTTCTACTTCTCTATAGAAACCCTAGGCCTCTATTTATAGAAAGGGAGGCTAGGGGTAAACTACATACAGGTCAAGAATGGAAATAACAGAAAAGGACAGAAGCTTAAAAACCGAACAACGGAAATTTCTCTACTGGGTGGATGTTCCCATCCAACATTCATGTGCCGAACGTGATATGAGAGGAGATGCTATGCTTTTCATGAGAAGGTAATGGAACCCATAAAAAGGTGGGATGAAGATCATCTTTTGTCAAGGCTGGAGAGCCAGCCGAACGAGATGAGAGAGAGGAGGTTGTAGGGGCGGTAGGGAAGGGGGAAGGGATGACGGTGAGGGAAGGGGAGAGGGAGGGGATGGCTATGTTTTCCATTCGTTTCTGAAGGGGTGGGGAGGGTACATTGCTGGGAAGGCTGCCTTTTATACCAGGGAAAACAAAGGAATCCAGTGGAAAATTCACAAAGTGCACAAACACTAGGATTTCCAGGAAAATTTTGGGTCAACATTCCTTCATTTTCCATGTTTTCCCAGTGCAGAACACCCTCCCTCCCAGCTGCTTTGCTTTTCATCGTTGTAGCAAATGCATTGGCTGGGATATCTTTTTGTGGCTGTAATGGTGGCATGTTCTTTGGCTTTTCTTTAAAGAGTGAGAACTCTCTATTGGTTCCTGTTTTACAATACATTGATGATACCTTGTTTTCTATGTATGAAGATACAATGATGCAGAGAACTCGGCATCACTTGTTAGAATTTTTGGAGATGGCCTAGGCTTATGTACAAATCATGTGAAGTCAGCCTTTCTTCCTTTTTGTATGGATGATGACAAGGTTGGCTAATGAACTTAGTTCCCTGCTGTTGTCCCTGGAAATTGCCTTTCACTGATTTAGGTTTGCCCTGAGGGGGTAAGCAATCTCTTGTTGGGGACTTATTGCCATTAATCAAGAAGCTTGAGGTGAGGTTGGTTGGTTTGATAGGAAGGCTACCTTTCAGGTGGTCAGCTAGCACTAAGTTTTATCGGCAATTCTTGTGTTTTGACTTCTTGGTGCTCAGGCCACCTGAGAAGGTACGGGAGGTTGATAGGATTAGGAAAATATTGTTTTGGAAGGGACAAATCATGAAGGTTGCTTCTTACATCTGGTGGCTTAGGAAGATGTATGTTGGCTATTAAGCCAAGGTGGGCTTGGGGTCCACCTTGTGGTAAAGTTGCAGTAAAATGATACCTCCTTGTGGCAAAAAATTCTCCGGGATTCTTATGAATCAACTCTGAACTGGACTGATCTTTTCGTCGTTTGTTGCAGTGCTACTTCATTTTTAAGGAGTCTTTGCTCTGTTGTGGGCCATTTGTCACAATTTTTTTGAGCCGGTTCCTGGTAATGGTGCAACATTTAGATTTTGACTGGATGATTGGACTGGCTCAGGAAGGCCAGACAGATTTGTTCCTAGATTGTTTGCCTTGTCTAGAGACAACTTTTGTCAAGTATCTGATAATTGCTGGGAAGTTCTGATGGAAAGAAATATTGGTCTTTGGTTCTTGAGGATTGAAGAGAACCTTTTGGAGGCAAGGCTTGACGACTTGCAATTGCTTCTGAAAGATTGCTGGGATATGGCTAAAGGAGGATGCTGCTGACTCCTTTTCTTGGAACATGGGCTCCGTTTTTGTTAGGAATGCCTATCGATTGCTTAGAAGAAAAGTCAGGAAGTGGTGGCACATTTGTCAGGTTAGATAGCTTGGCTATTTGGAGGTCGAAAATCCTGCTCAAAGCAAAGATCTTTGCTTGGATTCTTAGAAGGGAAAGCTGGTAATGAAGATGATGTAGGAGTAGGTGGGTCCCAGAAGAGTCTAAGCTATGTTCCTCGTGGATCTGTAGATGAGGAGTTTGAGCATTTGGTTTGGAGGTGCAAGTTCATTAAGCAGGATTGGTGCCAGATGCACTTCCCCATTCTAGAGCTTCTATCCATTGGTGCCTTGTGGGATAAGTTCAGTGCCAATGCATGTGAGGATTCGGTTGCTTAGGATGGGAGGTCTTCGTGGGCTTGTGGTGTCTTTGGCTTGAGAGAAACGGGGCGATCTTAATGGGAAATATATATATGTAGATAATGTTGTGAGGGAGGTAATGTCCATTTTTTGCTTTTGGATGGAAAATTTGTAATTTATTTTTTTTTTTGAAGGTAATGAAGTGGATGGTATCCCCATTTCCCAAAAAAAAAAAGGAAAAAAGTCCTTTGATCTTAGTAGGAAAATATTGTTTTACTTGATGGAGTTGACAAGATCCATCTTAAGGCGCTAAGTTGTTTACTCATAAAGCACATTGAATACCTTTTAGGAGGTCAATAGAAACAAATATACTCTTCCTAGCAAGCCGTCAAAGTTATTTGAAGAGCCGAGTTTCATGTGAGATTATAATCTCTATGGATTCAAGTTTTAAAAATACTCTCCTGAAATCATATTTTTTACATTGAAAATTCTTGATAGGATCTTTTGGGAATTGCAGCAATAGGGATTCATCTGCTCCACACTAAGTTTCTCATGCAAGCACTTTGTTTACAATCTTTTTCTTTCGTGCTACAGCGTTAACACGAAGGAGGATGCTCAACTTATTGAGAAGAAACTTACAGATGAGGAGAAATTGACTTTACAGGTATAAATATCAGTCAAATATATCTTTATATGAAAACTGACGCAACAGAGTAAAGAAGAGATAAGTGGCACGTGAAGGTTAAATCAACATTCCTTCTTTTCTATTTAACAGTTTAAAAGAGTACTATGTCACAAACTTGATTTAAAATTTACTTGCAGTCTGATTTTCCAGCATTCCTTCTATTTACGGGCTGGTTATCATTCAAATAATCCAATTCAATCTATTGCATAGAAATGGATATATGGGAGTTGAGATATACATCTCATATTCCCTCCAAATAGATAAATTCCATGAAATTTGGTTGTATAATAATTACTAGAATGGGTACATAGGGATTTAGGACTGTACAGATCTCTTGACTATAATACAATACCCTTCTATTAAAGGATGATTGCTCTGAACCAAGGTTTGATATGTCAATTTCAACGTTGTTTAGACAAATTTGAAAGTGTGCATTGTTGAGGCATGTTGAGCAAAGCCAAAGGAATTGTGGAAAACTGATGCTGTAATTTTGACAATTTTGATGCCCATCAAAATGTATGTATATTAGTGTCATTACTGGAGGCATGTCAATGAAATCTTTAAATAATGTGAAAATTCCTCAAAAAAGATAGTATTTTGTATATCTATGATTCTAATACAAAAACTATGCTCAATTAAGCATGATTTTACAATAATTCATGTTTGATTGGTTATTGTAAGGCTTATCAATTATACTGACCTTTATTGTTACATTATGTTATGAGGGTGTTTGTGTTATGTTTATTTCTATTTTGAGTCTTGTAATATTTTCCCCACCTCTCCTTATAAAAAAGGTGTAGGGTTTTTCTTTACGAAAGAGATTGCTTTATTTCTTTCATCTTGGTATCAGAGCTCAGTTGAGGGCTCTACCAAGAAAAACCTAACCCCACCGTAAGTCCCACCACTACTGCCATCATCGCTGCCATTGAAGCCACTGACGATAGCACTAGCTGTAGTTGCTGCCGCAACAGCAGCGCCCCGTCGCAGTAGCGCTGTCGCACCGTAGTTGGGCCAACGTCGCCCAACTCGCAGTCGGGCTAGCGTCACCCAGTGCGTAGTCGGGCCAGCGTCGTCGCCTAGCGCGTGACAGGGGGGCCTCCGACCTCTTGTCGTCATAGCCTTCTCTCTTTGTCGGGCCGTTTCCGGTGGTAAGGAGAGGGCACTGGGTCGTGGGTCTCTCTTCGGCAGTTTCTAGGAAGGTTTTTGGTGCCTTGTTGATGGAGTTCTAGATCAAGAACCTTCCTATTGGTGTAGTGGTGCAACACCGAACTGTGGTATGATTTTTTCTAGATTTGTGGTTTGATTTCAGGGTGTGTATTTCCTTTGTTGATGATTTTTGGAGTGTGTTTCCCTTGTTGGATGATTCTTGTGGTGTGTATTTCCCTGTGAAATGTTGATATTGTGTGTGGATCACGGGGTGTGTATTCCCCTTATATTTCAATTTTTGGCGTGTGTATTCCCCTGTGTTGCATTACAATCAAATTTGGGCAGTGTGATTTTGTGGACATGGCAGCTTCTTAGTTAGAGATTGTGTTAGGAACCGCCGTGGATAACTCATCTCTGACCATTGGTGTGCCATGGTTGATTGACTCAGGTGCTTCCAATCATTTATCTAATAATCTCATGGTCACACTGTACAGGTGGTTGATAGGCGACACACTCCTATTAGTGGTAAGGGGAAAATTAACGTTACCGCATCTATGCAGCTCAACCGTGTCTTGCTTGTTCTAGATTTATCCATGAACTTGCTCTCTATCAGTGAAATCATCAAGCAAATGAATTGCCGTGTCATCTTTGATGAACTTGGATGCATTTTCTAAGATTGAATGACAGGGAAGACTATTGGTAGTGGATATGAAGGAGGCGTTTACTGACTTGTGCAAGGTACCATGGTTGTAGTTTGTCAGATTAGTACCACTTCAGGGAGTACTCTACCGTGGCAAAGATGGTTGGACCATCCTTCTTTGGAAAAATT
The DNA here is from genome assembly GCA_037157565.1 of Thalassia testudinum. Classification (NCBI taxonomy): domain Eukaryota; kingdom Viridiplantae; phylum Streptophyta; class Magnoliopsida; order Alismatales; family Hydrocharitaceae; genus Thalassia; species Thalassia testudinum. The sequence goes on along the minus strand of JAZHRO010000036.1, from coordinate 136,887,126 downwards.
ATGTAGACTTATTCCACATGTATCCCTAATTACATAGCTTTCCTATGATGCATGCCAACTTGGGAATATAGAATTTACGTGTTTTGTTAATAATGCGAAAGTGTTGTGTGCATAAATCCGATCAACTCTTAAATTTATAAACCTAGATAGTTGAGTATCTAGGGTTGTTCAAGGAGGCCAAATTGTTAGTCAACAAGATGATTCTCTCGCCTTTCAAATCAACACATGTATTTTTGTGATTTTTGGTTTTGTTTTTTTAAGGTTTTCAAAATAGTCGGGCAACGGAATGCGAGTAAGATAATTACGCTAAAGGCTACGCTTATCACTAAACCTAAGTGACAAGAAGAAAACCTTTTCTTCTAAGCTCACCCTAGGAAAGTGTGCCTAGGGTAATTAAAAGAAGAAGGTGTGGTGCACTAATCTACTAAAGACATGGAAAACACACTAAGATTAAAACAAAAATTGGAAGGCAAATTGAAGACTTGTGTTACTAGCAACTAAATGAAGTGTAGCGGAATGCTTGTTACATAAAAACAAGTATAACACTTGCTAATACAAGAATTAAGAAAGATAAAGAAGGGGGGATCCTCTGGTAGAAGTTCTAGATGGCCCTTGCTCCAAGTGTAGTTGCCCCGCACTTGAAAAGGGTTCTCCTTGGCTTCTTCTTAAAGTAGCCCTCCTCCAAGCTGTCCTCCAAAGTGGGCGTCAACCACCTTGCTCCTCCTCTTGCCTGGCCCTCCCCTCTAGGTGAAGAACTCCTCCTTGGTGTGGCACAAGTGAGAAGAATATGGAGAAAGCACTAAGGGGGCGGGTGGTTGCTTCTTAATCTTCTTCTCTCTTCTCCTTGGCCGTAGGTATAGGTGGTGTAGGTGGAACTAAACTAATGGAGAAGATTTTTAGGTGGTAGTTAGGTGGGGTATATATAGGAATGGAGAGGGTTGGTTGGCGTGCCCTTTGAATGGATGGTTAGGATGGCTAGTTGGCGGTAGTTAGTTGATCCTAAGGCCTAGGTTAGTTGGTGCCAAATGAAGGGTTGGGAAGGGGGGTAGTTAAGGTGGTGGTTGGTGTCTTTTGGTGGTGGAGGGACACCACTAATTGGTGCCAAAATGGTCTTCTAGAAGGAGTCCTAGGTGGCGCCAAGTTTGGATTTAAGATGGGTTTAAGTGTTGGATGGAGGGTTGAGATGGAAGGCTAGTTGGTGCCAAAAACCAAGGTAGTTATGGGGTGGTTTTGGCGCCAAAATGGAGGCTTTTGGTGGTGGAGAGGGGCGGAAGGGTGCCTATGGTTGGTGCCAAAAGGAGGGTGGACTAGGTGGCTTAGGTGGACTTAGGATTAGGTGTATTTGGTGGAGCTAGTTAGGTGGAGTTTTAGGGTTAGGTTGTGGTGCCATGGAAGTGGACTAGCTAAGCTAAACTAGCTAGCTTAGCCAGTAGGTGAATGGAATAGGAGGTAGAGGGAGATAGGGTTTTGGAGGTAAGGAGCTGGAGGGAGCTGCCTTGAGTTGCACTGGAGCTGGTGGCTGTTGAAGAGAACTGCAAGGAGCTACCTTAGCTAGCTTAGATTGCTAGTTCTTTGCTAGCTACTAAGCCAAGCTAAGATGAGCTGGCCTCTGCTGATATGAGCTGAGGTGAGCTAGGTCTGATCTTCCTGGAGATTACCTAGCTAGCTAAAGTAACTAGCTTAGGTTAAGTAGCTTAACTCGACCAAGTTGAGCTGAGTTAAGTCTCCGGGAGCTCGACTTGAGTCATCTTCAACTGACTAGGTCTAGCTAGTTGATGGCAGTAGTTAGTCCTTGTCAAGTTGAGCTTGCAGTGAACTGTTCTGAGTTGGAGGAGCTGGAATGGAGCTGAGATCAACTGTCTTGAGCTAGTTTGAGTTGCCATCCAGCTGAGGTGAGCTGAATGGAGCTGAGGTGAACTAGCTTGAGCTACTATTCAGTTGAGATGAGCAAAATGGAGTTAAAGATGTGTTGATCCAGTTAGAATAAGCTGAGATTCAGCTAGGATGGGTTCGATCTAGCTGAGATCCAACTGATAGGTGCTTCTTCTTCATCTTCTGCCTTTCTGAGTGCCAAGGTATGCGAGATCTGACTTCCTATCTATCCCTGACACTCAAGTAAATGTATCAAAAAGAGAATAAGATGCAATGCATGCCTAACTTAATTAAATGCTTAAATGCAGCATGAAAATCCATTTGTGGAGTAAAAACCCTAAGAGCTAGATTTGTTTTAGGGCATAAGAATGATGATAAATTGGCATCTATCAAGCATTATAGATTTTCCTTTCTAGCTGCTTCTGGACCACGTATGTCGTTATGTTTTCAGTAGGTACATCTTGATGTTTGGGGTCCCTGTAGGACTGTTGATAGAGTAGGACATCGATAATATTTAATTGTGATTGATTACTTTTCCCGACTATCTTGGTTGTTTCTTATGAAAAACAAGTTTGAAGTGGGTCCCCTGTTTGAGAAGTTCGTAATGATGATAAAGAATTAGTTTGATCTGCATCAAGACTGTCAGATCTGATAATTCATTGAAGTTTTGTACTCGAAGAATGGCAGATGTCTATGGTTTGCATGGCATAATTCATCCGACCTCATGTCCCCACACCTTTTAGCGGAATGGGGTTGTAGAGAGAGCATAGACAAATTCTTGATATGACCAGAGCTCTCCTTATTTATAATATTATGCTACATAACTTCTGGGGAGATGCAGTCTCACAACCTGCTACCTTATTAATAGATTGCCCTCCTTAGTGATTCATGAGTAGGTACCATGGTAGGTGCTATATCTAGATGCTAAGCTGTTTGATCTTCCACTTAGGACATTTGGGTGTATGGCTTTTGTACATCTTCTTAGACCTGGGCGAGAAATTAGCACCTAAAGTAGTCAAGTGTGTCTTTCTTGGCTACTCTTGTACTTAGAAGGGGTACAGGTGTTTGATCCCCTACATTAGAAGCATTACATTAGTGCAAATGTTACCTTTCATGAAGCTGTATCTTATTTTTCTGTTGCTGCTAGATAGGTGTAGAGTGTTTCAGAGTATGCTCCTTTGCCAGTTGCTCCTATATCATTTGGTGTATTCATAGATAGTAGCAGTCGTTTCTAAGCTATTGGGCCATCTGCTAGCACATTCAGGTTAGTACTGGCAGATGAATAACTTTCAAGGGTCACACTTATCAGTTACGAGTTGTCTACAGGGCAAAGCCTCCTTCGTCTATTCGGCAGTCTCCTCAGGTTAATGTTGATAACTTGAAGGCTACTTCTATTTTCCTACAGGTACAGATTCTTACATAGAGGAGGCTTGTTTAGATATAGTGTCAGCACGTGTGGAGGTTGAGACCGCTGAGAGTGCGTCGCTTTTGGAGGTTTCTCCAGGTTCTGTTTCCATGAGTACTAATGATGATATGCCTATTGCTATTTGGAAGGCCCCTCGATCATGTGTTCATTATCATGTAGCTGGGAGTACAGTGTTTACTCATTCTCTAGGAGCTGCGTTTCATGCCTTGATAGCTATTATGTCTAGTTTTGAGATACCTATGTCTTATCAGAAGGCACTTTTGAGTCCACATTTGAAAGCTACATTGAAGGAGTTGGCTACTCTTCGTGACAGGGGCACTTGGGAGTTGGCCTCGTTACCTTCTGGCGCCCATCTTATTGGACTAAGGTAGGTCTTTGCCTTGAAATACAATTCTGATAGGTTTATTTTTCGGTACAAGGCTTGTCTTATGGTTAAAGGATTCACTTAGATTTACGGAGTGGACTTTTTTGACACATTCTTGCCAATGGCTCGGCTCTCTACTATTCGTATTATTATCTCTGTGGTTGTGCATTATGGTTGGGCACTTCATTAGCTGGATGTCGAAAATGTCTTTTTATATGGTGATCTTCAGGAGGAGATATATTTGTAGTAGCATCCAGGTTTCGAGGTTCAGGGGGAGTGTGTGTGCAGATTGCTCAGGGCAATCTATGGCCTAAAGCAAAGCCCCAGAGCATGGTTACAGTGACTATCGGATGCATTGTTTGTGACTGGGTTATAGAGGTCTTTGTCTGACCACTTTCTGTTTGTGAGAAAGACCAGTAGTGGTGTTGTGGCTCTACTTGTGTATGTAGATGATTTGATTCTCACAGGTGATGACATGGCTGGTATATCCCAGGTTAAGGAGTACTTGGCACAGCTGTTTGCGATGAATGACCTTGGGAGGCTCAGGTACTTCCTTGGTGTTGATATTGCCACTAACAATCTGGGGATTGTTATGTCCTAGAGGAAGTATGCTTTGGATATTCTTCAGGAGGTTGGCATGCTTGGGTCTAAGGGAGCAAATATCCCTATGGATCCAAAGGTTCACCTATTTGATGAATCTATTCGACTGATGGATTAAAAGGCATATAGGCAGCTTGTGGGAAATTGCTCTATTTGGCTATCATGAGGCCAGATATCAGTCTTGTAGTGGGCAGGCTGAGTCAGTTTCTAGATAGGCTCATAGATGAGCATTGGTAGGCAGTAATGTAGGTGTTGAGGTACATCAAGGAGTCTCCAGGCCAAGGACTTCTTTTCTAGGGAGGAGCTCTTATGACTATTGTTGGGTACTCTGATGCTGACTATGCAGGCGATATTGGGGACGGGAGGTCCACTACAGGTTTCTACACTTTTGTTACAGGAAATCTGGTGACATGGAGGAGCAAAAAGCAGAGCATGGTGTCATGTTCTAGTGCTGAGTCAGAGTACCATGCTATGGCACATACTACTACTGAGATGATCTGGATACGATCATTACTGAAGGATCTCTATGTTACTATTGATGAGCCTATGGAAATGTACTGTGATAACATGGCTGCCACGTATATAGCTAATAACCCCATGTTTCATGAACGGACGAAGCATATGGAGGTAGACTGCCATTATATTACAAGCTTGATTCAGTAGGGCTTACTCCGCACTTCTTGTTTAACTCTGTCAGAGCAGACTACAGACATGTTTACTAAGCCTTTGTCGTGCCCCTTGTTTGAGAAGTGTAGAAACAAGCTGATTATGGCTGATATATATGTTCTAGCTTAAGTGTGAGTGTTACATTATGTTATGGGGGTGTTCATGTTATTTTTTATTTCTATTTGGAGTCATGTACTATTTTCCCCACCTCTTTCTATAAAAGAGGTGTAGGGTTTTTCTTTACAAAAGAGATTGCTTCATTTCTTTCATCTTTCATCATTCACATTTCGTAAATGCACATAGTTTTACAACAGGAGATAATGATTCATCTTATTAGTCCAATAAGCTCCACATCTCTTTATATAGACAAGAGGTGTGGGTAAATTACACTACATGCCCACAAAGAAAAATAAAATAGCAAGAAGCCCACGAAATAGAAATATAAGTAGGGAAAGTTGAAATCTAAAATAATGAAGAAGCAAAAATATCAAAACATAAAGATAATGTAGAATACTTGGGTTTATATGGACCCCACGCATAAAGAGCAGGGAGAAAATCAAGAAAGAAGGCCCTGATAGGGCTCTAATTTATATTGTTTCTTCTCAAAGAATAAGTGAGTGGGTACAAGCCTATTTATAAGCCACCACACATAACAAAGTCCCACTACTCTGTGGGACTAAACCACTATACATGTTTCTCTTAACACTCTCCCTCAAGCTGGAGCATGGAATGCTCAGCTTGTAATACAAAGAAACCTACTCTACACAGAAGAATAAACAACACTTTGAACTGGTTCTTGCTTATAGGTGGGAACTCGGGTTGGAGTTGTTGAAGGAACTACCGTAGCTAGTTTTGACATTGGCCTCTCCTTTGGAGACCTGGTGCTGGTTGCTCTCCATTTAGTATTCCTGAAAAGGATCTTCCTTGGAAGACCTCGAAAAGTGGATCGCTCTCTCTGGTGTCCACGAAACTAGATCTCCTACATAGAAACCTTAAATGGGCCCTTCTTCTGAGGACCTTGGATCTTCCTCTCTAGAGACCTCGAAACTCTGGACCTCATAGAGTCATGGTTTCTCATGTGTAGTTCAGGAACAAAAGACTCTTGAAAGAAGGTGGCTATAACAGGCTTCCGCACTCCCCCTCTCCCATGCTTGTATGGGAGAAGTAAATAACAAGGAAAACAATAAAAAACTAGAGAAGAGCCTCCCCCTCTTCTCATCATCACATCATTCATTATTTATTTATTTATTTTTTCCATTTTTTGTTTTCTCTCTCTTCACTTTTTTTATTAAACTTCTACTTCGCTTTATTTCTTCCCCCCTTCTAGTGGATAGTAACAGGGGGATATGACATAACAGAGAAGAAATTGAGGGCCAAAAGATAAATGACCCTAAAAATATCTCATACCGATAAAGAATCTCTTCAAGGAATCCCACAATCATGGTGTTGGATGTTTTGCTGTTTTCTCTGTCTTCATCGGACTCTTTTGCAACCATCTTGCTCTTAATCTTTGGTGAGATCTTCGACATGTGCGTTGCTACTCCATCTCGTGTGAGCCCTAGTGGCACCACCGTTTGCCGCCCCCAAGGGTCAACCACGTCTTCGTCGCCTCCTCGTCGCTATTACCCTTTGCCTCATCATCGAAGGCCGTCGACATGTAGTTGGCGAGCACTGCACCTCATCTTACTTGTGCGTGGTCTCTACTCAATGGGGGGTGCATCATGTTGCCGATGATCGAGGGGGCCACGGCATCGGCCTTGCAGTCGGTGCTGTAAAGGGTGCAGAAGACGATAGAGAGGTCTGGGAGGGCACCGGAGTTGGTGATTTCCAAGACGAAGTCGGTCCCCCTCCTCTGTTAGGTTTATGACGTTGGGCGATTCGTGTCGGTGATTGCATCGTCTGTCGGGAGGATTGGGCGGACAAGAGGAAGCGGCGATAGCCCCATCGGTGGTGTTGACCCCTCTACAATTAGTGGGGAAGGGGCTCCACTCCCTGCGGCTTCCACTGCAAGGCAGTCGAATAGAGGAAGTCGCTAGGGGCGAAGGCGACGTGCTCAACCTTGAGCTGAGTAGATGTCGGCGTCAAGGGGGTTGCTGAGGGGTCTTGCGAGACGAAGGCTAGGGTGCTATCCTCTGGAGGCCTCCTCCAGGGCGACTCGGAGCTTGTCCTACTGTAGCCTCTTGTCGCTAAGGGAGGATGGCCTTTCTCCCCCCTTCACAGCTTCTCCACCAGGAGGGGCGAATAGGACTCCTAAGAATAAGAACAAAATGATAAAACATGATAATCAAATAAACAAGTTAACCCAAGGAACGAACCGCTCTGATACCAAGTTGAAATCTAAAATAATGCGGAAGCATAAATATCAAAGCATAAAGATAATGTAAAACACTTGGATTTACGTGGAAATTCCACTCATGAAGAGTGGGGAGAAAGTCATTAGAGAAGGTGCCGATAGGGCTTTGATATATATTGTTTCTTCTTAAAGAATAAGTGAGGGGGTACAAGTCTAGTTATAGGCCACCGCACACACAACAAAGTCCTACACTATGTGGGACTAAACCACTACACATGTTTCTCTCAACAGGGAATGTATGAACACCCCCTTCAAGCTGGAGCATTGATATCTATTATGCTTAGCTTGGAACAACATGCATCAAAAGCTCCACATGGCAATGGCTTGGTGAAAATGTCAGCAGTTTGGTCCTCTCAAGCAACATAAGTAGTGCGCAACACTCTTTGTTGTATTAACTTTCTGGTGTAATGACAATCCACCTCCACATGTTTCGTTCTCTCATGAAACATTGAATTATTAGCAATGCAGGTGGCTGCTCGTTTGTCTTATCTCATTTGCATAGGACCATCAATTTGGACATGTAGATCTCTCAATAGGGATTTTACCCATACCATTTCATGAATAGTTTGGGCCATAGCCCGATACTCAGACTCTGTACTTGACCTGGAGACTACCCACTGTTTCTTACTCTTTCAAGTAACAAGATTACTAGCAATAAAAGTGCAAAAGCCTGTGATGGATTTTCTATCTGCTATACTCCCTCCATAGTCAGCATCTGAATATCCCACAACAGTCAAGGGTGCTCCCTTTTGAAACTATATCCCATGGCCAGGTGTTCTCTTCAAGTACCTAAGCACCTGCATAGCTGCTTGCCAATGAAATTTCGTGAGTTTATCTATAAATTGACAACTTGCCAACTACCAAAGCAACATGAGGCCTAGTAATAGTTAGGTATAATAATTTCCTAACAACTACCTATAGGAGTAATTATCAACCACCTCTACCTCTTCATCATGTAAGTGTGCGTTGGGAGCTATTGAGATATTAGCAGGTTTGGATCTTAACATGCTTGTCTCCTTGAGAAAATCAAGTGCATATTTGTGTTGGGACAAAACTATCCCCTCCTTGTTAGTACCAACTTCAATTTTCAGAAAATAGCGTAGTTGGCTCAATCTTTCATAACAAATTGTTATGGCAAAAATCTTTTGACCTCCATAATTCTAGCTTTGTCATCCCCTGTAATGATCAAATCATCAACATAAACTAAAAGAACGATCGCACCTTGATATGTCTTCTTAACAAACAACTAATGATTTGAAGATCTCTACAGGCCCATCTTTCTAGCCACCTCTGAGAGTTTGTGAAATCATGCTCTTGGACTCTGCTTGAGTCCACAAATGGCCTTTAACTTGTATAAACTCCCCCTGAATCTAAAATCTAGGAGGCTGCTGCATGTAGCCTCTTCTTTGAGATCATCATAAAGAAAACATTCTTTATGCCAAGCTGATGAAGCTTCCAATCCTTGTGGGCAGTAATAGAAATCAGAATACTGACTGTTGACAGATGAGCTACTGTGGAAAATGTATCAAAGAAATCCACCCCATATGTTTGAGTGAATACCTTTGCTACTAGGCGAGGCTTATACCTTGAAATCGATTCATTTGAGTTGTACTTCAAGGCAAAGATCTAACGACAACCAACAAGTTTTGTATATAGTGGAAGAGAAGTAAGCTGCCATATCTGTCAGTCCTATAAGGTAGCCATCTCATCCTCCATGGCTTTCTGCCATTTTGGATATGTTGAGCTATGTTTTTGAGTCTTGTATTGACATGACTCAGACCATTGCCAAGCAAGTCATGGCATATGCCTCAGCGAAAAAGATGTGGGAGGTGTTGCATGAGATTCACTCCCATAGGAGCAATATCACCAGGTTGTACGGTATTGTAGAGGACATTCATACTCTTTGGAAAGGTACCATGGCCTTGTTCGAATATTATGGTACCATGAAGAACCTGTGGGACGAGCAAGATGTGTACCAGCCTATTTCTATAGATGCAGCTGTTATGGCCAAGCAGAGAGAGGCTATTCGCTCTATTCAACTTCTATCTGGTCTTGGCTTTGAGTACAAGGCAATGAAAGGTCAATTCATGACTATGGATGAGATTCCCACACCAGTGCTGATTTATACTCATCTCTCCAGGCCTAACACCTCTAATCTCGTGCCTACTTTTGATGACTCTGCCGTTGCTGTTGTTGGTCGTGGTAGGGAAAATTTAGGGGATAGCAGTGGTCGGGCTCGTGGTGGTGTACATGGATGTGGTCGAGGTTAGAGTTCCTTCTATGAGTATTGCCACAGAAATGGACATATGGTGGACTAATGTTGGGTGAAGCATGGATATCCACAAGGTATGGATCCACGTGCCCATCAGGTGTCTGCATAGGATACTTCTCAAGTACAGGAGGATGATAGCCAGATGTCTGTTTCCAGAGCAGACTATGAGTGCTTCATGGCTTCTCAGGCATCTACTTCTGCCTTAGTTCGGAGACTTGTTAGTACTTCGGGGATGTCAGTTAGATCCCAAGCCCCTGCTTGGCTTGCGGATTCAGGTGCCTCTTTTCACATAACTGGTGATACCACCTTGTTTTCTTCTCTATGGAATCTTGCTACCCCATTCCAGGTTAAGGTAACAGTTGGGGGTTGTCACCAGTTACTGGCCTTGGGAACATCTCTATCTCTTCTACTTTACCTTTATCAAATGTTATGCATACTCTTAAGTTTGCTCTTAACTTGATGTCAATTAGTCAGATTACGTAGGATTTACAGTGCAGGGTAGTGTTTCATGATCAATATTTCTTCTTGTTGGACCTCCAGATGATGAGGCGGATTAGTGGACTTGAGAAGAATGATCTCTACTATCTTCATGTTCTACCTTCACCTAGTGCTGATTTTGTTTGTGCCACTACTACTCTCCAGTGATATCTCCGTCTTGGTCATCCCAGCTTTCCTGTTCTTTGTTGCTAGTTTCCTGAGATGTCTTTTCCTGAGTTTTATAGGTGTGAAGCCTGTTAGCTGGGTAAACATCATAGGTCTTCTTTTCCGTCTCAAAATAAACAGATTGAGTCTGTATTTGATTTAATTCATGCTGATGTTTGAGGCCTGCGTAGGATTAAAAGTATTAGAGGTTTTCGGTACTTCCTTATCCCCGTGGATGACTATACCAAGATGTCTTAGGTGTTTATGATGAAAGAGAACTCTGAAGTTTTTGATCTTGTAAAAAATTTTGTTCAAAAAATAAAGACTTAGTTTTACACCGTAATAAAAGTTTTCTAGAGTGATAATAGTTTGTGTTAGGAATAAAAGGTCACGTGGACAGCCACGTGGCAGCATCTAGAGGGTGGCTAAAAGGTCCAAGGGACCAATTTTGGGTCTTGTTTTAGATGTAAGTTTGTTATTTTTAGAAGAATTATTTTAGGAAAATAGTTTGGGATTTAGTTTGTTTTTAGAGATAAGTTTTGTCTTATTTTAGAAAATAATGTTTATTTCCAAAATAGTGGGATATGTTCTCTTTAAAAGAGAGCATTCCCTTTTTGTAATTCTTTGAGTTCATAATAATATTTCCCAATTATTCTAAGGCTCCTCTCCTCTCTTTCTCTTCTTCCATATAGCCGGCTACTTTTCATGGCAGCCGACCACCTCCAATGCCAACCCTCCATCACTACTAGTCACCTACAAGTAGCCATGGGTTGCTGCTATTGTTGGCCTCCTCCCTGTTCCATGAGTGAAAAGTCCCCCCAAGTGGCACTGTTTTTCCCATGCACAAGGAGCTTCCATGCTCTTCTGGACGGTAAATCTAACTGTTTGGAATTTGTGAATGACAAGGTTACACATCTTTTCCAGTCTTTGGATATTATTCAGTAGACTTCTTGCATTTATACTTTTCAACAAAAAAAATGGGCATCTGAACGTAAGCTTTGTCATTTGTTTGATGTAACTTGTACTATTATGTTCCAGATGAATATTTCATCATCTTTTTGGGCTGATGTTGTTCTTACGACTCTGATTAGAGCATATCGATGTCGATCAACGCCACCACGACCTAATTGGAGCAAATCGATGTTGCCTCGACTCTAATCAGAGTAGATCAACACTACCCCAACTTGATCAGAGCAGATCGCTGTCGCTTCGACCTTCCCTGCTCAATCCGACCTTGATTGGGCCAGATCGATGTCGTCTGCTCCGCTTGATCGATCCAGATTGTTGCTTGGGTCTTCTTATTGCCATCATCAGCGCCGTGGTCGCCTTGGATTGCGCACGATCTCTGTGTGATGGTCGGTTCTCTCTTCGTTGACCGGTAGGAGTGCTTCCGAGCATCCTTCATCTGATCTCCTTAGGAGATCTTTACAGGGAGAGGTGACCCTTTCTTGCTAGATTGATCCTTGAGAAGGGTTGCTACGCCGTTCAGATTCACATATATGGTCTGAAATCGCATTTTAGATCATTTGGCGAAGAAGAAATACGTTGAATTAGATCTGTGTTCTTGCTCCTCTGGTTGTGGATGAGTTGACACAGACAACAGACTACATTCATCTTCTTTTCTTGGATGTGGTCTGCTCGACACCAATGGCAGAGTGTGTGTCTAGTGCACCAGGAGCATTACAGGAGCCACCATGGAGCAGGGTGGCTGATCGACTCTGATGCATCACAGCATTTATACGGTAATCAGTCCTACTTCCATTTATTACAATCTGTTCCCTTAGGGAGGATTGTACAGGTGGCGGATGGCAAATACGGCCTAGTTAGTGGTAAGGGAGAGGTGTCTGTGACCCTAGTTTGCAGCTGTCTAGTGCGTTGCATATGCCAGAATTCTCTCTCAGTCTGTTGTCCATGAGTAAAATCACGAAGGATCTGAATTGCAGAGTGATCTTCGATGATGTTGGATGCGTTGTTTAGGACAAGATCACCGAGAGGATTGCTGTCAGAGGCACAGAGGAGAATGGCATCTATCGCCTGGGACAGGAGCCATTTTGCATGAGCCACTCGATATGGTAGTGGGAGTGTTCTATAGTGGTATATTCATCTTGACCACTTGTCTCTGGATCGCCTCAAGAGGGTGATACCACATATTTTCACAGCTGCTACCATACGATGTGATTCTTGCCAATTGGGTAAGCACCATCGATCCTCTTTTCCAGCCGGCACCTCCATTGGATCTTTGACATTATTTCAGCTGCTTCATATGGACGTATGGAGACCGAGCAGAGTCTTAGACTGGATGGGACACCGACACTACCTGGTTGTCGCAGATGATTTCTCTAGAGCAGCTTGGGTGTTCCTGTTGAAGAATAAGGCAGAGGTTGGAGGATGCATAGAAACTCTTCTTCTGGAGATTAGCACACAGTATTCAGCCATAATGAAAATGGTGCAGATTGATAACGCCCTTGAGTTCTCCACTGCCAGACTTAAGGAGTTCTATAGGACCTGTAGGATTGTCCACCAGACCACCTATCCCCACACTTTGCAGCAGAATGAGATCGCAGAGTGGAAGCACAGACACTTGTTAGATGTTGCCTGCACACTTTCGATTCATCACAATGTACTGTAGAGATATTGGGGGGACGCAGTTTTGACAATGGCCTATTTCGTCAACAGGATGCCCAACTCAGTTCTTCACGAGTGGATACTAATTCTTCTTCTGCATCCAAATGGTGAGTTATTCCATGTGTCTCCCAGGACTTTTGGATGTATTGCCTTCGTTCATGTGCCGTCACTTGGTCATGACAAGCTAGCTCCTCGTGCTATTAAATGCATATTTTTGGGATACTCCAGGACATAGAAAGGGTACCATTTCGATGATCCTCTGCAGAGTAGATATTATGTTAGCATTGATGTGACTTTGCATGAGGATACATCATATTTCTCAACCGCTGGACAGATGAGCTCCTATGATGATGCTGCCTTTCTTCCCTTGCCTGTTCTGTCTACGGAGACTCAGGTGTCTGCTCCTCAGTCTAGATCTCCAGCTGTTGGACAAATGAGCTCCTCCTCCTTGAATGACTTGAGAGATTGCATGGGTCATTGCATAACTATCATAGGCCTTACATGACATTTTAGAGGCCTCCTCCCTCACTAGTAACTGATGGTTCACAGTTAGTTGAGATTGTACCTGACGCTAGTGGCAGTTTGGTTCGTCTTGATTCTCCTAATGCTGTTGATCATAGTAGTGGTGAGATGTCTTCTACTAAGGAATAAACAGGAGTCTTGGATGATTCTAATCTTCCTATTGCTATTAGGAAGGCACTCCACAACTGTGCTCACTACCGTGTGCCTGATTAGGCTTCTGTGGCCAATCTAGGCCAATCCTTTGGCAGATTTGTCGTGACTTTGTCAATGGTACAGGTTCCTAGTACTTATTAGTAGGCCATTTTTGATCCAAAATGGCGTCAGGCAATGGAGGAAGAGATGGCTGCCCTACACTCCAGGTAGACATGGGATGTTGTGCTGCCTCCCTCTGGTGCTCGAATATTTGGGTGTCGTTGGGTGTTTCTATCAAGTACAACCCAGATGGCACTATCTCCAGATACAAGGCTAGACTTCTTGCAAAGGGATTCACCTAGACATATGAAAGACTTCTTTGACACCTCTCCCATGGCACAGCTGCCCACTGTTAGGATCCTTATTTCTATGACTGATCACTATGATTGGGATTTACATTAGCTGGACGTGAAAAATGATTTCTTGTATAGAGACCTGGAGGAGTGTATATGCACCATCCACCTGGATTCGAGACTTAGGGGGAGTGTGTAGATTGAGGAAAGTGATCTATGGACTGAAGCAGAGTCCAAGGACCTGGTTCCAGAAGTTATCAGAGGTACTTCAGCAGATTGGTTTGAGGCGTTCTACTTCAGATCACTCATTTACCAGGAAGATTGATAGAGGGATTGTGGCACTCCTGGTATATGTCGATGATCTTGTTATTACTGGAAATGATAGAGATGTGATAGATGAAGTCAAGAGGCACCTATCAGAAAAGTTTGTCATGAAGGATCTGGGCTAATTGAGGTATTTCTTGGGCGTTGAGGTTACACGTGGCAGGGATGAAGTGGTACCCTCGCAGAGGAAGTATTCTCTTGATCTTCTTCAGGAGACTGGCATGTTAGTAGTTAACCCAGCAAATATTCCCATGGATCCCAATGTCCATTTATATGATGAGGGATATGAGGTGGTTGACAGTAGGGTTTACAGGCAGTTGGTGGGTAAGCTCCTTTACCTCATTATCACTTGTTTAGACTTATCTTTGTTTATTGGGAGGTTTAGTCAGTTTATGGATAAGCCAACGAGGCAACACTGGGAGGCTACAATCAGGTGCTTAGATACGTGAAGAAAACACTAGGACGAGGATTATTATTCCATAAGGGAACGTCCATGGGGATTGTAGCATACACTGATGCTGATTATGGTGGCTATGCTGGGGACAGAAAATTTACCACAGATTTTTGCACCTTTGTTGCGAGTAATCTGGTCACATGGAGGAGCAAGAAGCAAGCAGTTGTATCTTGATCCAATGCAAAGTTAGGGTACAGGACCATGGCCCAGACAATCGCTGAGATGGTCTGGGTCAAGTTAGTTATGTTAGATCTTCATGTCCCTCTGGATAGCTCTATGGAGATGTGGTGTGATAATAGAGTAGCAACCTACATTACTAATAACCCTATCTTCCATGAGAGGCAAAGCACGTAGAGATTGACTGCCACTACACTCGGGACCTCATTCAGCGTGGGATGCTACATATCACAAGTGTCACTTCTAAGGAGTAGGCTGTAGATGTCTTCACAAAGCCCCTGGTGAGATCTACCTTTGAGGGGTGCTGTTTCAAGCTGTGCATGATTGATATTCATGCTTTAGCTTGAGGGAGAGCGTTAGATGATGGTTATTTGTAGTGCTGTAGTAATACTGTGCATTTCTTTCATTTCTTGTGGACCATGTTATTTGTCCCACACCTCTCTTTATAAAGAGGTTTAGGGCTCCTATAATAAATCTAACTGATTCCATTCTCCTACTAATGATTCATCTATTGGTTAGGTAGACATGGTTCTACGCTAGAAGTGTCTAGGAAATGTGTTTGTAACATTTGGATGTTTAGGAAAGGTAATATCAGGAGGGATATCTGTTTGTGATAAGGGAGGCTCAGAGGGCTTTGGCGGTGGTGCAACAAGCATAGGAAGGGGAACCTATTGAGGTTTGACAGGAGTTGACTCTTCTTTTTGGGATAATAGGGGATTTCCTTAAAAAAGGTAGCATGTACATAAATATAAAAATGTCGTGCCAGAGGGTCACAACACCGGTATCCTTTCTGTGTCCTAAAATACCCAAGAAAAATATGCTTGACTGATTGAGGTCTAATTTTATCTACCTTGAACAGGTGAACAAAGTAAATACAACCAAATATTATAGGAGTGATGGCAAATAAATTGCTATTATGAAATAACACAAAGTGGGAGGCTCTATCATCCAAGATAGAGGAAGAAACCCGATTGACCAAAAATGTGGCAGTCATGACAACATCAACCTAAAAAGATGGTATATTCATTTGGAACATGATAGTATGGGAAACATCAAGGAGATGGAGCTTGCATTCCGCAACCCAATTTTGTTAAGAGGTGTGAACACAAGACGTTTGTTGAATAACACCAATAGACTAAAAAAATTAAGCCTCATATTAAAAAATTCAAGCTCATTTTCACTCCAAAAAGTTTTGATAACCGTATAAATTGAGTCTTTAAATTTTGAACAATAACAAGGACCTTAGACTTCTCTTTCATCATAAAGATCGACGATATCTGAGTATAATCATTAACAAACAAAAGGAAGTAACGAAAACCTTTAACACTATGGACCCTACATGGGCCCCACACATTTGCATGAACCAAAGCAAAAGTAGACTTAGTCCGTTTATTTTGGGATGAAAAGGACTTGTAGTGCTTTGACAAGCTTTACATTGAAAATAATTCATAAATGACAGTCGGAGAAAATGAATGCTTTTATTTCTCAGAAAAACCCCAATGCCTCTTTATATAAAGAGAGGTTTGGGTAAATTACAATGCTTGTCCAGAACAAAATAAGAAATGACAAAAAAAACATAACCAAAGATTGGTAAAATAGCCAAGGATAAATAGGAGTTTCAACACTCCCTCTCAAGCTGGAGCATAGATGTCAATCATGCTAAGCTTGGAACAGCAATAGTCAAACGTTGATCAAGGTAGAGGCTTCGTGAACACATCAATAGTTTGATCCTCAGATGCAACATAAGTAGCACTCAGCAAACCACGCTGTATGAGATCTCTGGTGTAGTGGCAGTCAACCTCAACGTGTTTGGTGTGTTCATGGAACATCGACTTGTTGGCTATGTATGTAGCTACCAATTGTCGCATTGCATCTCCATAGGTTCCTCAATCTGGACATGTAGATCATGCAGTAGAGACCGTATCCAGGTCATCTTTGCAGCAGTCTAAGCCATTGCCCTATACTCTGAGTCTACATTGGAGCGAGAAACTGTCCCCTATTTCTTACTCCTCCAGGTAACCAAATTACCAGCCACAAAGGTACAGAAACCGGTGGTGGATTTCCTATCAAGTACACATCTTACATAATCAGCATCGGAATATCCTACTAGGAGAGCCTTTCTGAAAGAGAATACCACGACCTAGTGCTTTCTTCAAGTATTTTAGCACCTGCATAGCTGCCTGCCAGTGCATCTTCGTCGAACTCTCCATAAACTGGCTAAGTTTTCCTATTGCTAAGGCAATATCAGGTCTAGTAATAGTAAGATAAAACAGCTTGCCTATAAGTTGTTTGTATGCTCTACTATCAGCTGCCTCTGCTTCCTCATCATGAAGATGTGCGTTGGGATCCATAGCAGTATTGGTTGGCTTGGACCCCAGCATACCTGTTTCCTGAAGAACATTCAACGCATACTTGCGTTTAGAAAGAACAATCCATCTCTGCTCCTAGCGACCTCGATCCCTAGGAAGTATCTGAGTTGGCCCAGATTTTTCATAACTGTTGTGCAAGAGACTCCTTAAGTTGTCTTATCCCAACCTCATCATTGCTAGTGATAATTGGGTCATCTACATAAACCAGTAGTGCTACCACGCGATTCTCTATTTTCTTGACATACAGAGAGTGATCTGAAGAAGACCTTTGCATCGCCATTCTCTGCAGCACATCTGAGAGCTTTTGAAACCAGGTTCTCGAGTTTTGCTTTAGGCTATAAATGGCCTTCTTGAGTTTGCACACACTCCCCTTGAACCTCAAAACCTGGGGGCTGCTGCATGTAAACCTCCTCTTGAAGATCGTTGTATAGAAAAGTGCTTTTCACATTAAGCTGGTGTAACTGTCAATCTCCGTGAGTATCAACAGAGATAAGTACCCGAATAGTGGCTAGTCGTGCAATGGGAGAGAATGTATCAAAGAAGTCCACCTCGTATGTCTGGGTGAACGCCTTTGCCACCAACCTGGTCTTATACCTTGAAATAGATCCATTAGGGTTGTACTTTAAGGCAAAGACCCATTTGGAGTCAACTAGTCGTGAGC
Source organism: Thalassia testudinum (assembly GCA_037157565.1). Classification (NCBI taxonomy): domain Eukaryota; kingdom Viridiplantae; phylum Streptophyta; class Magnoliopsida; order Alismatales; family Hydrocharitaceae; genus Thalassia; species Thalassia testudinum. Next base: position 136,869,314 of record JAZHRO010000036.1, on the reverse strand, counting down.
CTGTAAGAAGCAAGGTAAGCTCCCAAGTCTGTCTACTCTGAAGTGCTGCCATCTCATCCTCTATGACTTGGTGCCACTTTGGATCAAGAATGGCCTGCTGGTAGGTAAACGGAATGTTTAAGGCTGTAAGTGCCTGGCAGAAGTTGCCAAACTGAGAACCAAGACCATCTGTTGCGAAACTGCCTGCAATACGTTATCTGGACTCACACCTGTGAGATGCCTTCGTAATAACAATAGGAGGTCGGAATCATCTGGTATCTCTGATTAAGTCTCTGTAGAAGGAACCTCACTACTGTTGTGATCCACAATGTCAGGGGGATTAGGTCGAACTAGATGATCAATGTTATTTGAACCTATCTCAACTGCTTGTGAAATATTAGTAACTGATGTGGGTGGTGGCCTCTATAGTGTCACATGAGGTCTACTATATGTGCGCAGCAGACCATGCAATCTCTGGTAGTCATTCAAAGGGGTAGTGGAGCCTGAAGAGGTTGGCAGAGATGTGGAGATCGGAATCATCTCAAGTGGAATAGGAGGAATAGGCATGGGAGCTGCATCATCATGAACACTTGTCTGTCCAGTAAGAGAAAAATATGGTGTCATCTCATGAAAAGTCACATCAGTATTGATGTAATGCCTATGGTGGATGGGATCATAGCATTGGTACCCCTTCTGACTCTTGGAGATCCTATAAAGACGCACTTAACAGTGCGAGGAGCACGCTTATCACGGCCTGGTGATGACACATGAACAAAACAACACAACCAAAAGTCTTGGGAGACACGTGGAAAAGTTCACCATCTAGATTTTACAGAAGAATTGGTATCTGCTCGTGACGAACTGAACTCGTCATCCTGTTAATGAGGTAGCATGCCGTTAAGACAACACCCCCCCAGCATCTTTGTTGAACACTATGGTGGATAAGAAGAGTGCAGGAAGCCTCTAACAGGTGTCTGTGCTTCCGCTTTGCAATCCCATTTTGCTGTGAGGTATGGGGACAAGTGGTCTGGTGGATAATCCTACAAGTCTTGTAGAACTCCACAAGTCTAGTAGTACAAAACTCGAGGGCATTTTCTATCCGTACAATCTTCATTGTAGCAGAATACTGAGTCTTGATCTCCAAGAGAAGTCTTTATAACACGTTCACCATCTCCCTTGTTCTTGAAAAGAAATACTCAAGACACTCTGGTAAAATCATCAACAACAAGATAGTAACGATGTCCCATCCTGTCTGGAACTCTATTTGGTCCCTAGACACCCATATGGAGTAACTCAAAAGCAGCTGCTGATCTAGGCGAAGTACTAGTAGGAAAAGAGAATCTATGATGCTTACCTAATTGGCAAGCATCACACCTAATAGTAGCAGCAGGTGAAATATGTGGAATCACCCTCTTGAGGCAATCTAGAGGTAGGTGACCTACACGAATGTGCCACTGTAAGGTACCCCCCATCATACCTACTAGCTCCTGCAAATGGCTAATGGCCAAGGTGATATAGACCATTCTTGTTTGTACCTCTGGCGATGGTCTTCCCAGTTAACTTATCTTAGATAATACATCCAATCTCATTGAAAATAACTTTGCAATGAAGATCCTTCGTGATCCTTCTCAAGGACAACAAGCTCATGAGAAACTCCGGTATGTGTAGTGTTCTCGACAGCCGCAATGTGGGGGTTATAGACACTTTCCCCTGGCCAACAATTGGAACGTGCTTGCCATCAGTAACCTGTATCGTTCTCCCTTGTGCAATAGAGCTAAGTGACCTGAAATAGGCCTGATCTCCACAAAGATGTGAAGCACCATAATCAACTAATCATCCTGCACCATGATGACCCCTATGATGCTGCTGTAGCATCACACCTGCACACTCCATCATCCCCATCGTGGTAGTGGTATCCAATGCCATCTCTGCTCCTGAGATTGGCATTGTGCCTAGCATGGACTACGGGAATCACCAAGAGCTAAAACTTGCCATCTTTGAGCCAATCATTGGAGAAAGATGCCACGAACATGATCTGAAATTGATTTTCAGACTTTAAAAATTCTAAAATCAGTGGAACCTTGACCTCTTGATCATGAAATCTAGACTTAAGAGATCGTAGAGATCATGCCAAGAATCACTAATGTAAACAAGCAGTGTGAACTCTGCAACCTCAGACTATCATCATAAATTCAATTAGCAAACACTGATCTAGATCAGAAGCACCTGCAGATCTGATCAGAAGCAACGTGTAGCCAGCGCCAACTTGATTAGGTAGGCTGACCCAACCGGCAGCAGATTAGACCCTCTGCTGCCTGCAGATCAGGCCCTCCACTTGCAAATTAGCCCTGGCGGCAGCAGGAGGTCCGCCTGCAGATCAGAGCCCTAGCCGGCAGCATATGATCTCTGCCTGCCTAGCCGACGGCAGATCTATGATAAAACCCCAATACCTCTTTATATAGAGAGAGGTTTGGGTAAGTAACGGTGCATGTCTAGAACAAAATAAGATATGACAAAGAAAACACAAGCAAAAGACTGGTAAAACAGCCAAGGATAAATAGGAGTTTCAATAATGACAAATTTCGAAATTGGCGACGGAGGATGCCACTGAAGAGCAATTGTGGCACACACAACAACAACGGAGGAGGGAGGTGGAATATGGAGATAGAACAGGTCATTCTGCTCAAGTCCACCAATCTGCCTTATCGTTTGGAGGTCCTATGAGAGGAAACACTGGTCATGGAAAACAAGCTAGCATCAAAGATCTCTAGTTATCTGGCTAGTAGACATAAGGTTAAGTGCAAATCTCAATGCATGCATCACATTGGACAGAGGCAAAGTAGGTAAGAGGGAAATATTCCTAAGTCCCATAACAGGTGATAAGACTCCAAATGCTACCTTGACCTGGAAGGGGGTAGTAGGATCCCAAAGGGAAGAAAAAAAACCAGCATCACCAGTGATGTGAGAAGTACCTGAATCAGCAATCCAGGCCAGAGCATAGAACCTGGTGGATAGTGCAGAGGTACCTGTGGGCTGTAGAATAGATGTCCTAGCCAAGGTGGAAGCCTGTGATACAATGGACCTCTCATACTCAACCTTGGAGATAGTAACATGATTGTCGTCATTCTAAGCCTAGGTAGTATCCTCTATAGATACTTGGTGAGCACGTTGGTCCAACCCCTAAGGATAGTCGTGCTTCACCCAGCATCTATTGGTCATATGTCCATTCCTGTGGTAGTACTCACAAAAAGGATTGCTCCATCCACTACCATGACCACCATAGGTACCATTACAGTTGTGACCACTACGGCCTCCAAAACCAGTATTCTTACGACCACGGCCAACAGACACCATGGTAGAGGAATTAGATATGGGTATAGGTTTAAAAGTATTCGGTCTGGAAAGGTGAGCATAAATCTGAGTAGGCATTGGGATCTCATCCATGGTCATGAACTGATCCTTGACCACCTTATACTTTGGTCCAAGGCCAGAGAGCATTTGTATGAATTTGATTGCCTTCTATTGTCTTGTCATGACAGTTACATCAGTGGATATAGGTTGAATATCCTGTTCATCCCACAGATTCTTCATAGTACCATAATAATTGGCTCGAGACATGGCATCCCTCCTGAGCGTGTGCAACTTTTCCACGACCCTGTAAAGACGAGTGATGCTGCTTTTACGAGAATGTATCTCATATAGGACTTCCCATATCTTTACTGAGGCATAAGCCATCACCTGCTTGACAATAGTTTGGGTCATACTATTCTGTAAACATGTGGCCACCCAATTGTTATTTGCCTCCCAATCAGTAGATTTTATGGCAGGCTCATCCTGTGTGAGAATATATTTCTTGTGCAATCTCACGAATTGGGAAAAAGTTGTAGACTAGAGTAAAAAGTTAGATTCATCCAACTTAATAGAAGTTCCTTGCATATGTGGAGGGGTGCTTATGGTAGATAATTTTCCCATGGAGTCGCTAAGGGAATCTTTGTGGTCTCCCATGATAGCCTGGTTCGTGGAATAGTCCTCCAAGCAATCACACACAATTTTACTTCATATGCCTCGCAAGAGAAGCAAGAGAGATCTAAATGTGAAATTTCAGTCCATAGGAGACCTGAAAATCTGTGTATCAAGTGTAGCAGCTACCTTTTGGGGCAACAACATGCCCCAACAGGGGTTGCCTCTCCCTTTGGTTCTTCCTGTGGTGAAGAACCAAAGGAGAGGAGGGCGATAGACTTGCTCCTACCTACAGAAGAAGACCCACAGCGATCAAGAATCACACAACACCTAGATCAGCCATTTAATCAACCCACAGAAGGTAGGCAGCACTACAGGTTGCCACAACGATGTTGCTGGTGGTGTTGGGGGCCTCTGCGGTGTTGTTGGCAGTAGCATAGGCTGCTGCAGCACCTTTTGCGATGAGCCTTAGGCCACCGCAGTGCCTAACAGATGGTGTTGAGCCCTGGCGACGTCGGTCTGGGGGGGCAGCATTGTTTGCTAAGGTGATGGTGCATGGGGAGAGGGTCGATGGCAGCATGTGGAGAAAGAGAAGGTTTCAGTGAAGGCTAAGGAGGTTAGGATTTTGGTAGGATATCGGAGCGTTGGTCTAGGACCGTTGCTCTAATACCATTTTAGGACCAAATGATTCCATTTTTTTTTTAAAGGCAAATTAATCAATTGTTATTTCGCGAGACCCAAGGTGCCTTTATATAGAGAGGCACAAAGGACAAATAATAACACACCCTTGTACAATTAAGAAATATAATGAAGATAAAAAATAACCTCGTAGAACTTACCAGTCAGACCTTCCTAATGACTGTGAAAGGTCATGACAAAGAGCACATACTTCAACCAAAGTAAGCAAAAAAAGATTGATAGGAATGCTACTTGGAAGAAGGATAACGGCATGTTCCTAGCATGGATCATGATTTGTGTTATTCCTCAGATTGGAGACGAGATCATGTACTATGGGACAACAAAAGAGATGTGGGACAGTTTATGTTACACATATTCCCGCAGGAACTCTAGTAGAGTTCTAGATTTACAGTGAGTTCTCATAGCTTCGTCAAGAGGACCGCCTTTTATCCTAATATTATTCCACCTTGAAGGATCTTCTTGAGAAATGTAATGCATGTAGGCTTGCTTGCACATTTTCTACACAGACTATCGCAAGGAGGCTACTGTTCTACAATTTTTTTCTAGCCTCGGGCTCGAGCACTCTACTGCATGTTTCTAGTTTCTTATCCTGCCAGAGCTTCCTTCACTTGAGGAAGCATATAACATATTAAGCAGAATTGCAGTCACTTTGCCCTCTACCAAATCTGCAGGACAAACTTCTACCCTTGTTGCTACACCAGGGTGCCGTAAAAGGAGTTCTACACCATGTGGTAGAGGTAGAGGATGTGCGCCTGTTGGGAGAGGATGCCCTCCGTGCACATATTGTGGGAGGCCCGAACATACTGAGGCTACTTGTTGGACCAAGTATGGTAGATCTCCAATAGCCAATCAGGTTGTCACTACCTTTGATGCACCTAGTGACCTTGTTCTAGTTTTCAGGGTTAAGTATGATGAGTTATTGCAGCATCTTACTTAACTGACTTAGGAGCCTCTTGCTACATCTGAGATTGTCACCTTTGCTTGCTACTCAGGTACAAACTTTGCTTTAGCATCCTAGATAGATGACCAGTATTATGTAGAATGGTTAGTCAAATCTGGAGCTTTGTGTCATCTGAGTGATCAGAGATGTTTATGTCACCTCCGGCCCATGCCATCAGGCAAAACTGTATAGGTAGCAAATGGGTGACATTCCTAGATAGCAGGATAGGGGAGGTTTTAGTTACCCCTACATTGAGGCTGCTATATGTTTTATTTCAAAATTTTCCAATCAGTGTACTTTATGTCAGTAGAATTACTAAAGAGTTAAACTATCGTATCATATTTGATGCTCATACGTGTACTTTTCAGGATAGATTGATGGGGAAGACAATTAGTGGCATACATGAAGAGGGTGGTGTTTATCACCTAGTCTAGTTGCCTTTTACTGTTGCCTGCAGTGGAGGTGTCACCTTTATTGGTGGGAGTCCATTTCAGTGGCACCTCTATCTTAGCTATCTCTCACTATATAGGCTTAGGAGGGTCATTCTCCATATCCCTTTATTGACATACACTCTTATCTATGTTTGCTTTTAGTACCTTTTTGTTATTTTTTATTATTGCACTGGACATGCTTGGTATTTTACCCAATAGCTCTTTACCATATAAAGAGGTGTTGGGTCTCTCAATAAACTTGACTTTTGGCATTACATCTGACTCCCTCCTACTATTGAGATCACCTGCGATGCTTATCAGTTGAGAAAGCATTATCGAGCTTCTTATCTTGCTAGTCGTAGTCCTGGGTCTGCTGAGTTGTTTTATGTTGAGAGAGATGTTTATTGGAGTGGTATGTTTAGTACCACATGGTGGAGTGGAAAAAGTGTGGTGTGTGGGAGCCTATAAATAGGCTATTGTACCTCCTCATTTATCTTCGAGAAGAATAGAATTATCTTACCCTTTTAGGGCCTTTTCTTATGATTTTCTCCTCACTCTTTATGGGGGGGGTTTCACGTAAACCCAAGCATTTCTTATTGTTATACTTTGATATTTTTATTATGTTTTCGCATTATTTATTTTTTAACATGGTACCATAGTAGGTTGTTCGTAGGTTTTATCATTATGTTCCATATTTTTATCCTTGAAGTTTTTATGTCAAATGATCTCCATTAGCGTGAGATCGTAAGATTGCGAGATCACAAGATCTCCACAACCTCCATGTAGTCGTAGTAGCAGCAAAGAAGTCTCGAAATCAATTAAGAGGCGGTGCTGGTGGTGGCTAAATCAGGTAGATGGCAGCGATGTGCCATCGAAGAAGCCATAGTTAGGTACTGTGGTGTTACTGGACGAGATTGGGCCCCAGTAGTAGATCTGGCATCATTGGCTTGTGGTTATGAATCAACAATGGCAACAAACCTGGCGATGTTGGCTGCTGGGTGGCATTGGCTGTGCCGGTGTGGTTTACAGCCACATTACCATTACACCGGAGAGTATCTAACACAAGTGGTAGGGTTGGGGAATCAATGACGAAGATTGTGGTGAAAGTGGTAGTGGTTGTTTGTTCTTGTGCGTGCAACAAAGAGGCTGGAGGAGCACATGAGATCAATGGTGAGATCTGTGTTGATCTCACATGAGATTAAGCAAGATCACCACTAATGGTGGCGTTGATGACGGTGCTCGACAGTAGAGACGCACCTCCATGTTTTCAAAGGTGTGGCGATGGTGCCACTAAAGGAGAAACAACTGTGATGAAGGGGGTATTTCTGCAGATTACCATATCTCTTGGGTTCTTTTGAATCCTTCAGATATTTTTTTGGTAACTTTTACGTCATTTATCCCATATTTTCTTTTTAAATTCTTTTGTAAAGGCTCATGTGGGCCTCCTCTTAGTATTGCAAAGAAGAGGTAGGAAGAGAACAAACAAAAGAAATATAAAAAAGAAAAAGAAGAAACAGAGAAAAAAGAAGAAAAATTCAAGGAAAAAAGAAAAAGTGAGAAAAATCATAGAGAAAAAAATGATGATAAAATGAAAAGAATGGAAAAAAATAATAATAATGATAAAGTTAAAAAGTAGATATGGAGAAGCTCTTCTCTATTTTATCTTTTCTTTATATTATTTTCTTCTTTCATACATGTATGGGAGAAGGGGGTGTTAGAGCTTAGTTTAGAATCTCACCAACACTAAATCAATCATCTACGACCTCTCTGGACTCTTACTTGCACCCATCTACAAGCAAGTTGAAGGTGCAAAGAAGCCAATGACATAAGGCAGTCGTGACTCGACAGCATCAGTTGAGGATGCAAAGAAGCCGATCACACGAGGTATGAGGAAGTCGTGACCCAGCAACATCATTTTATTTGTGTTGTGTTTTTTGCTTTGTAGAGTGAGAATCTCTTGTGCAAGCTAAGCATTCCATGGTTCAGCCTGAGGGGGTGTTGAGAGATATGTTTATTAGAGTAGTACGTTTAGTACCACATAATGGAGCTAAGAAAATTGTATGTGAAAGCCTATAAATAGGCTATTGTACCCCCTCTTTTATCTTTGAGAAGAATAGAATTATCTTGCCCTATTAGAGCTTTCTCCCGTGGTTTTCTCCTTGCTCTTCGTTAGTGGGGATTTCATTTTAACCCAAGTGTTTCTTATTTTTATGCTTTAATATTTATGTTACGTTTTTGTTGAGTTAGTTATTCTCTATTTTGTTATGTTTTTTTGAGTAAGGGCATACTTGTACTTTTACCTTTTGTGCTTCTCTATATAGTGGAACCCAGGGTCTCTAATATTCAATTTCTGGCATTTCAAATTAACATGGTATTAGAGCAGCAATCCTAAACTGATGGTCTGGTATCCCACCAACCCTAACCCTTCCCAAACCCCCCATTGAAACCCTAAACTCCTCTTCTCGACACAGCCACCTGTCGTCGGCATGCCACCACCGTTAGGTTGCCTCCCCTTCCTCTCAGGCGCCTCCATCGATGCCCTTTCTTCTTGCCGTGTTGCCTCTAGCGATTGGTGATCGGCCTTGAGCATTGGAGCGCCACCGTTAGGGCTCGAGTGGCCCCTGTGACGCCTCCTCAGGTGTTGCCCTAGCTTAACGAGAGAGGAAGTTGCTCTTATGTTGCCTCATGAACACTGCTTTGGCCCTCTGGAGGTCTCCACTAGCGTCCTCTGTCATCGTAGCATCGCCTTAGGGCCGGAGGAGCCTCTGCGCCACCTTCCCAGGCGTTGCCTTGACCCTTAGACACCGCTCCTGCTGCAGTTCCATCTCAGGGCTGTCAGAAGCCCTTGTGCGGTGCCATCTTGGCCCTTAGACTCTCTTCATGTTGCAGCTGCACTCCTATGATCTAGATTGAGTTGGTTTCAGATCTGTAGTGAGTTTCAGAGCAAGATTATGATCAAAAGTTGTGCAACATATTTATGTTGTTGCTTCCCACATATAAGGCAGTATGGAAGACAAGGAGGCTTCTAGGCCTAGTTTACGGTAGGGGTTAACCCCTTTTTTTGGGGGTTAACCCTTGTGGTGGGGTTAACCCAACCCCACTTTGTCTCTGAAACCCAGGACTAGTTAACCTGAGATTGATGGGGGGTCGAGTTAACCCTCCTTTTTAGCCCATGCTTTTTTTCTCTTCACCTCAACACATCATTCCCATCCTACCCTTTCTCCTCTCATGTTTGGTGGGTTAATATATTTCGGTCAATAAATATTTTAATATAATTAGTGCATAATTAAATAGATAGCTTTATTTTAACATATACATAAATCATAATAATCTATCCAACGTAACAAATAATCATATTTTTACTATTATAAAATAATTAGTGATTACTGAAATATAAAATAATTAGTGACTAGTAATCATAGCATTACAATGTAATTACTAGTACAACGTAATTATCATTTGCATTGTAAAATAATTGCTTTACAATAATAACAAAAATTATTATTTCTTTATCAAATTAGGTTGTAATAATCTATACATACACTAAAGGAAGGTGCAAGCTGTGCCATTCTGACACGTCACCCTCATTTATAAAAAACAAAAACAATATCTTCCATCGCGATCTCTCATTCCTTTCACGTAACCTCCACCAATGCCCATATCTCTCATCCTATCCCCCATCTCTCCCCGTACCACCACGTAACCTTCGCTAGCATCCACCTCTCTCTCTCTCTCTCTCCCCCAAGTAAGATATTTAACATATATATATTATGCAAAAAAAGATTTAGGTGTGCACAAATGACATTCGACAGACAACTTACACTATCTCTTACCACGTGTTTGACCCTCTTCCATCTTCTCAATTTCTCTTCCCCACTAAAGCACGCTCATCCCATTATATAAAGAAAAAACAAAAACCACTCCTTCCTTAATCCGAATATCATCCCATTATAAATAAAGAAAAACCTCTCATCCCGTCATCAGAGTAATTAATTTGACTTCTTAAAAATATAGCATTTTTACCAATATAAATTGTTGAGAGGATTATGTGTTGGTTTAGTGCTACATTGGAAAATGTGGACTTTATGTGTGTGTGATGGCCTATAAATAAGTGTGTACTCCTGCCATTTCCTTTGAGAAGAAATACCGAGAAAACATGCCCATAGGGCACTTCTCCCGTGGTTTTCTCCCCGCTCCTTGTGAGTAGGGTTTTTACGTAAACCCAAGTGTCTTGTGATGCCTATGTGCTTTGATATTTATGCTTCCACATTATTTAAATATTTTAACTTGGTATTAGAGCTCATTTCTTGGGTTATCTTGATTATTATGTTTTATCTTTTTTGTTCTTGTGGTGGATTTGTCATGTTCATGGCATCCACTTCGATATGGAGGCCTTAATTACGCACAAGGAAGAGAAGGTGCAGCTGGCGTATGATCTCAGATGGCGATAGCACTGTTGTGGCAGCGGTGGCGGTGCCTGCCATCTACACGACGACGGAAGCGGGATCTCTAGGGCTCCAAGATCAGAGTGCGAGGGTTGGTGGTGCTCTGTTGCTGTTCGTCGCCCTTGTGAAGCATTGACCCTATGGCTTGTATCCATCGTGTGGAGATGAGATCCTCCTAGGCACTCGTGGTGGTGATGGCGGAGTCGATGTCGCCTACAGAGAAGGCGAAGCGTTGTGGACTCGAAATCAGCGGTGAGGACTTGCGAGGATCATGGTGATGCACCGGCGAAGCGGAGGCCGCATTAGGCGACGTTGCGGCGCCCTCGTTCTCGATGGAGGCGGTGCATGTGACCACGAAGACGAGGAAGAGGTTGCGACGCCGTGCTCCTCCGATGAGGCGCTGATGTTCGAGGAGCATCAGGCGGAAGACGCTTTGTAGTGGAGCTTCGTGGGCGGTGTGACCTCGCAACACAGCGTTGGCAGTGGCGACGAAGGAGATGGAGGTGGAGTCGATCGGGTTGAGATCTCGTGCGAGGTGGAGTCGAAGCGGGCGCGATCGAAGGTGGCAAGCGGAGCAGCCGCGGGAGTTGGCAACGGGAAGAGCTGCCATGTCTTGTTGATTTGGCCCCCCGAACCTTAAGGGGTGCTCAAGGGTGCTTTAAAGGAAAAATGAAGAAAAACATGGGTGAAAAAAAAGGAAAAAGAGAGAAACGAAAAAAAGGAAAGGAAACAAAAAAAGAAACAAAAAAAGAGAAAAAAAAGGGAGTAGAAGAAAATTAAAAAAATAAAAAAATAAAAAAGAGGAAAGAAAAAAAAGATTTATGTTTGAGAGAAGATGTGGAGAAGTCTTATCCAGCTTTTATTATTTTATTTAATTTTCTTCTCGCTATTATTTTTCCTTCTGCCATACAAGTATGGGAGAAAGGGGGAGTGTAGAAGTCTATTGTAGTCACCCCCATTTAGGAGTCTCTTTTGTTCATGGACTCTATATGAGAAACCCAACTTTGGGAGGTCTAGAGTTTTGAGATCCTCAGAGGAAGGACTCATTTCAGGTTTCTATGTCGGAGATCCAGTTTCGTGGACTGTAGAGAGGGAGATCCATCTTTGAGATCTTCAGAGGAAGACTCAATTTTAGGGATACTGAATGGGGAGCCATCAGCACCAGATCTTTAGAGCCAGCTACAGTTCGTCCAGTAACTCCAGCTCATGTTCCCACCTACAAGCAAGAACCAATCTAGAGTGCTGTTTGGTTTGCTGTGTAGAGTGGATTTGTGTTACAAGTTGAGCATTCTATGCTCAAGTTTGAGGGGGAGTGTTGAAAGGATTATGTGTTGGTTTAGTGCCATATTGGAAAATGTGGACTTGGTGTGTGTGTGACGGCCTATATATAGACTTGTACTCCCATTTCCTTTGAGAAGTACAGAGAAAACACACCCATAAGGCGTTTTTCCCGTGGTTTTCTCCCCGCTCCTTGTGAGTGGGGTTTCCATGTAAGCCCAAGCATTTTGTGATGCTTATGTGTTTTGATATTTATGCTTCCGCGTTATTTAAATATTTTAACTTAAAATTTTCCTATAATGGCAAAAAAAAAATGCACGAAAAAATCCCTTCCACCTAAAATAAATTTCACGAAAAAATCTTTACTTTCTTCCAAAAACAAATCTCATAGAAGGCTCCACCGTTGTATATTTTTACTCCAAAATTAACCAGATTGTTGTCGATAGAGGAAAATCATGTGTGCCTTTGGTAAATTTAACAATGCTCCCATGATTTATATTATTATTACTCATCAAATTTGCTCATCCTACAACAAACAACAACCAAGTCTTTTCCCACACTAAGTGGGGTCGGCTAATCAAATCTGCTCATCCTATTGTAAAAAAATAAAAAACCTCTCCTCCCCTAATTTAAGTAATTGACATCATCCCATCGTAAAAAAAACCTCTCCTCTTAATTTGAGTAATTAATTGGTTTCTAAAGGTATGATATTTTTACCATTATAAATTTTACTCGTAATGTCAAAAAAATCTCAAAAAAATCCCTCCCACCTAAAATAATTTTCATGAAATAATCTTCACTTTCCCTTGAAAACAAATTCCATGGAAGGCTTCACTGATGTATATTTTTACTTTAAAATCAACTGAATGATTGAGGAAAATCATTTGTGGCTTTTGCTACATTTTTTTAAATTTTAACAATACCCACATAATTTATATTATTAATAATCATCAAATTTAATGTAAATAAAAGTTAAATTATAAATTAAATTTAATTAGTCAACTTTGTGGATGTTTAGTCAAGTTGTATATTATAATTAGAACTATAAAAGTTCCACAAACTCCTGCAATGAAGTGCGGGTATGCCACTGGTTAATATATTATTGGAAACCATAGCTACTATATAACTATAGTATTAATCTATTTATAATTTCAACGTATAGTTAAACCATATTATTATCACTATAAATTAATTAATGATAATGACATTACCAATTAGTATCCTAATTCGCAAATAACATAATTACCAATTACAATATAAGATAATTAGTATTTAATAAATAAAATAATTACAATTACATTTCATTAATATAGACTATAATATTCTTTGTCAAGTGATATTTGGTTCTAAATTGAAATATCGTGGGCGAAATTTGAAATATCACCCATGATATTATATAAAAATGATTCATTAATTGATTTATATCATATTTACTTAATATAAAAAATAATTCATCAACTAATATAGCTTCTATCTCAAGGGTAAATATATCTTTTTCCACCTTAACGTCCATTGTAACCCTCATAACCAAGTAAACGCCCATCTTTCACATCACAGGTTAGCCTCTATTTCTAACCCATGTTTAGTAAATACAAATAGGAGTTAACGCCTTATATTAAGTAAACACTAACAGGGTTTAACCCCTCATCTCATTGTCGCAAATATGTTAACCCGTGTTAGCTAACCTTTACCATAAATTAGCCCCTAGTGACTCGGTGGGGAAAATCTCTACCCTAAGCGCTTGTTTTTTTTATGTAGGAAACCTTTAGTAAGTTGGATGGTACCAACTTTCTCCTTTGGTCTACATCATTCTCCCAATTTGTGGGATCACACCATAAGAAATATGTTATGATGCAAGACGAACCTATTGTCAAGGCTGTGGACTAGGAGGTAGACAATGATTGGGTGGCGACTTGCATGTTGACTAATATGAAGGAGCTTATCGCCAAGCAAGTTATGTCATATACATTTGCAAAGAAGATGTGGGAGGTTCTTCATGAGATACATTCTCATAAGAGCAACATCAACTGTCTTTATAGGGTGATTGAGTTACTCTTTTTGGAAGGGAACTATTCCTTGCCGAATATTATGGCTCAATGAAGAACCTCTGGGATGAGCAGGAGACCTATCAGCCGATCTCCATAGATGTCACTGTTATTGTAAAGTAACGCAAAGCCATTTGTTTAGTTTAGTTGCTCGTAGGTCTTAGTCTTGAGTTCAAGTCTGTCAAGGATCGGCTTATGACTCTGGAGGAGATTCCTACATGTTAAACGTGATTTCTATGCTAAAAGTTTTGAGTTTGAAAATCCTGTCGTTGTAGTCACGTAAAAATCCGTCAAACAGATAATTTAACCAAAACTCTAGTGAGCCCCAAGTCGAACATGAGGAGGCGAACGTTTGATAAAAAATTACGTAAGATTTATCATCATGAAAGCATATTAGCTAGTCGAATTAAATCTACCTTAACTATTCTACTTAAAGAATAAACAATACAAGACAGAGAAAGAATAATATAAATAAAGAGAAAATAGAGAGATGATAAACATATGTTTCATAACCATAGAATTATGTTCATTACATTTATATGCTACACTAAAAAGCAGGAAATTTACACTAGAAAGCGATAAAGAGGAGATGAGAAGTTATCCTCTTTGACGGCTGCTTGGAGGATGAGCCGCGTTGATGGAGCACCCGGACGAGGGTGGTAAGATGCTGGACAAGGGAGAACGAAGACGAAGGACGGAATAGGGCGACGTGATGGGATCCGCAATTTGAACGGTGATGAGAGGACAGCCACGGGATGCTTCATGAAGGGGTAAGAAGGTATAAAAATTGTATTTAAGACTCTAATGGAGCATCCCAAGTTTAGGACAAACTCGTAGAGCTTTGGAGGCGGTGAGAGTAGAGAGGAAGGGATGAAGAAGTGGAGGGCTTAGGGCCTTTTATAGGCATAGAAATGGGGGTAGAAAGGTCTTTTTATGGCTTTAGCATTAATATCAAGGCCTTTAGTGACGTTTATGAGCGTCACTGAAGGCAAGCGTTGCTGAAGGCGCATGTTCATCTTCGGTTGTGCGATGAAGATTGGAGACCTCTCATCGCGTCATGTCATTCGACGTCTCATCTTTGATCGTTCACGCGTAATCGTGCTGGAGCAAGATCCGCTGTCCGATCAAGAGTTTGGACGGCTTAAAAAGCCACTCGTCGCTTCGTCTTATCGCAGCGCAGCGCTCGCATGCGATCACGCATCAAATAATGTGTCATCGCACGCGTACGCATCCATCGTTCCTTGTAGCACCACATTGTCGCCTCCATCACCGCTCATCATTGTTCCAACCGACGAATTCCTCCGCGCCCACCCGCGCTGCAGATTTGAGGCGAGCGGAGAGTCGAACCCGCATGCTTATCTCTCGTGGATGTCTCTTGACCATTGCGCTACCACTCGATTTGTGTCACATTTACGCTTTAAGGGCCGGGCACTCGCAACCGTTGGATGGCGATCCAACGGTCGAGATCACCCATGCCCTTGCCTTCAGAAGGTGCTGCGTAGCCAAGATTGCTTCTCAGCAGTTGGATCATTGATCCAACGGTTGAGATGCATTGGTCATTACTCAAAGCTATGCTATAGGAGGCTTAGACTTGTGTTGGGCGGTTGGGATGGTGCCACGTGGCGTCACTCTGGTCGTCCATCTTCTCTAACTTGTAGATGGTGCCACGAATGTCGGATTGAATCGATTTTCACGTCGTTGGGTTCCGATCGTTGATCTGAACCCATCCGTGTGGTTGGATTTGTCGTCTGAGGTACGGATTTTACACTACCTTGGCCCTTGACTTCTGATCTTTCTCGGACTATGTCTGATACTATGGAGGTCCGCTCGGGGCGATCTCGGAGTCGTTGAACTCTGATCGTCGCCCTGATCAGATCCGTACGTTTGGATCTTCAATCTGAGGCCCCGATAAATAGTGCCTTGTTCCTGGTCATCAAAAAGAGAGAATTAACCTAAAATTTATATAATCTAATCTAAATGCATGATGATGCATGTTATGCAATATTTATAATGCATGATGCAATTATACTCCTAAGAACACACATAAATAGATAGTTTATGTGACATAGATGTATCTACATCACTACACCTACATAAATATATGCTCTCTTGTCTAGACTTGAGATACCTGACCCTGTCACAGTTTCTGATTCCTCAACCATGGCAGTGGCTGGCCATGGTAAAGGAATCTCGGGAGGTAGGAGGAAAGGACGTGGAGCGAGAGAGAGGATGTAGCAGAGGACGTGGTTTGTTATGTGACCATTGTCATAAGACAAATTACATAGTTGACAGGTGCTGGATAAAGCACGAGTTTCCTTAGAGCCATCAGGCTAATCAGGTTACTTATGGTGGTGATGAGAGTCAGTACTATCAAGAGGAAGAGTATGTCACTCAGATTACTGTTTCCAAGGAAGACTATGACAGACTTGTGTCTATCCAGGCTATTTCCATTGCGGGTGCTTCTATGACTCAAAAGATAGGTACTGTTGCTAGCGCCAGAGGCGTTCGTAGGCCATCTTGGCTTACAGACTTAGGTGCATTTCCCCACATCATAGGAGATGTTACCCTTTTTTTCATTTCTTAGACCATTGACTACTCCAGTGCATGTCAGAGTAGCTGATGATGCCTTGTCCCCTGTGTCTGTGGCAGGCTTAGGTGACATTTCTTTGTCTACTACTTAACCTCTTTCTGATGTCATGCATGTGCCTAAATTTGCTTTGAATTTAATGTCTATTAGTCATAATTGAGGCATTAAATTGTATAGCAGTGTTTCTTGACCACATTTTCTTCTTGCAGGGCCTCTTGACGATGAAGTAGATTGGTGGACTATCTTGACCTCCCACTAGAAAATCATTCCATAGTTGCTGCTTCAGCACTTCTGCTTTACAGTGGCATTTTAGTTTGGGACATCCTAACGTTTTCGTTCTTCGTTGTCAGTTTCTTGATATGCAGTTTTGAGATTTTTTTGCTTGCGGTGCTTGTCAACTTGGCAAGCATCATAGAGTTTCCTTTCCTAGTAGTAATAAAAGAGTTGAGTCTATTTTCTCTCTTATTCATGTTGAATTATTGGGCCTATGTTGGGTTAGGGGTCTTAGGGGTTTTTCGTATTTTCTTATTCTTGTGAATGATTATACCCGTGTTTGTTGGATTTTTATGATGAAAGAAAAATCCGGAACTCTTATCCTGATTAAAAATTTTGTAAATGAAATATAGACTCAGTTTTCTACTATTCTCATGTTTCTGATAGACAATTGGCTTGAGTTTGTGAATTCTACTCACTCAGTTTTTTCAGTCTCTTGGTAATATACGTCAGACATCTCGTGTTCATATATCCCAACAGAATGGGGTGGCTGAACGCAAGCTGAGATCTCCTTGATGTTGCCTGCACAATTATGTTTCATATGCATGTTCTTACCATTTCCTGGGCAGATGCTGTTTTTTGATTAATTGGGTATCTTTTATTCTTGGTGGGAAGGTCCCTTACTCTTTGTTGTTTCCTAGTTAGGAGCTTTTTTCTCTTCCTCCAAAAGTGTTTGGATATATTTGTTTTGTTAATTTATTTAAAGTGGACAAGCTTGCTCTTAGATCAGTTAAACATATTTTTGTAGGTTATTCTAGAATCTAGAAGGGATATCGATGTTTTGATCCTCTATCACATCGTTTTTATGTTAGTAAGGATGTGACTTTTTTTAAGGACATGCCTTATTATTCTGCTACAGGAAAGTCTCCCAGTGTCTCGCAAGATGTTCCATTGCCTATGGCTACTGATGCACCTCCAGGTCCCTTTGAGCCACCTTCACCTCTACCACATGATGTCCCTCATATTTCCTATCCTAGACATCCTGAGCCCTGAGGTGCCCACTACAAATACCTTTTCCTAGTACTTTTAGTATGGATCTCCTTTTAGCACTCTACATGTAGAGGAACCACTTTCTACTATTCTTGTTTAGTCCTCTGTTGATACTATTGATTCAGATGGAGGTCTAGACCCTACACCACCTGAGGTACCTGATGTAGATCTTCCTGTTTCTAAGAGGATGCCATAATGATTTTGTGCTAAATATTCTGTTTCCAATTATACGCCACTTGATCGTTTACCTGCAATAGGGAGGCTTTTATCTCTTGCAGTTGACAACAGGAATATTCCTAGGAATCATTTTGAGGCTTCTCAGGACCCTTCCTGGACCTTGGCCATGGAGGAGGCGATGGTTGCTCTTCAGTCCAAGGGTACTTGGGAACTTGTTGACCTACCCGCTGGTACTACTGTTGTGGGGTGTGAGTGTTTACCCTGAAATGCCACCCTGATGGTATAATGGAAAGATACAAAGTACAACTGGCCACCAAAGGTCACGCACAAACCTTTGGAGTTGAATATTTTGGGACATTTTCTCGAGTAGCGAAACTCAATTCAATGAGGATACTTTCTATGGCAGTCAACAGTGGCTGGTCAGTTTCACAGCTTGATATTAAAAATGCTTTCCTCTATGGTGATTTAGATGAAGAGGTCTACATGCAACAACCCCCTGGTTTCGTGGTTGAGCGGGAGTGGCAGAAAGTTTGCAGATTGGAGAAGGCAATTTATGGCCTTAAGTCGAGCTCGAAGGCTTGGTTTGAGAGATTTAGTGAAGCTGTGTAAGAGTTTGGTTTTAGTAGATCCACTGCAAATCACTCTGTTTTACTATAGAGCTATTGGATCTGTTATTATTATTGTGTATGTAGATGATATATTACTTACTGGAAGTGATGAAATAGGAATATAGACTACCAAAAAGTTCTTATATTCTTAGTTTGTTACTAAAGATCTTGGAATGATAAATCATTTTTTGGGTGTTGAGGTGCAGCATGTTATGGGGTCTAGTTTTATCACAGAGGAAATATGTTCTTGATATGATAAAAGAGATAGGGATGCTGGGTTGCAAGCTTGCCAGCATTCTTGTGGACCCTTCTTTGCCACTAGCAAATTCTGAGAGTCCACTACTTGAAGATATCACTAGATATACTATAGTGGGAAAACTATTATATCTGATTGTTACGAGATTTGTTTTGCTGTTGGGAGACTGAGCCGGTTTATGCAGTCTCCTAGAGAAGTACACTAGGATGGTGTGTTAGGCATTGAGATACCTCAAGCAAGCTCCTGGTTAAGGGCTATCATTTATGAAACAAAGCCATCTGGATGTCTGGGGGTATTTAGATGTAGATTATGCAAGGGCACGTGAGGACAGAAGATCTACTACTGGCTATTGTACCTATGTGGGTGGCAACTTCGTCACTTGGAGAAGTAAGAAACAAAATGTTGTCTCCAGATCCAATGCAGAATCAGAGTACAGGGCTGTGGCCCATACTACTTGTGAGCTCCTATGGGTAAGATCTATTTTATGTGATTTGGGAGTGTCTATTTCTAGTTGTACTCCCATGTACCGTGATAATAAGGTAGCTTCATTTATTGCAGACGATCATATTTAGGAGATGTCATTACTTTTAACAAGATCACAACACCTTATTGTGCCACTGAAGATCATATTTCAGATGCCTTTACTAAACCTCTTTCTAAGAAACATCTAGAGTTTTTTTGTACCAAGTTGAGTATGTTTGATGTTTATGCTCCAGCTTGAAGAGTATTGAGTTATTTATTCTCTATTTTGTTATGTTTTTTAGAGTAGGGCATACTTGTACTTTTACCCCTTTACGCCTCTCTATATAAAAGCACTTAGGGTCTCTAATAAACAATTATTGGCATTTTAACCTAACAACTTTTGCATTATTTATTTCTTAATATTTTATTTAGTTCATATTGATGTGTGGGGCCCTAACTGCATTCCTGATAGGTTGGGTCACCATTATTATCTTATTTTGTTTGATGACTATTCTTAGTTATCTTGGATTTTTCTTCTGAAAAGTAAATATGATGTGGGCATTGTTATTGAAAATTTTATGTTGGAAATAAAGACTCAATTTTCTACTTATGTTAAAATTGTGTGGTCTAATAATATCCTTGAATTTTGTACCAAGAGATTATCTACCTTTTACAAAATCTAGGGAATTCGTTAGACTACTTGTCCTCGTACTTCTCAGCAGAATGGGCTAGCTAAGTAGAAACATAGACATTTATTGGATGTGGCACTCACCTTATTGATTCATCATAGTGTTTGATCATTGTACTGAGGTGATGCTGCTGTTATTGCATGCTTTCTGATTAATAGGATGCCAAGCTTTGTTATCCATGAATAGATACCTTGGCAAGTATTATATCATGTTGTTGAGCTATTTCATGTTCCACCGCGTGTTTTTGAGTGTGTTTCCTTCGTTTAACTTCTAGTCGAGATAAGCTGGCTCCCAGGGCGGTGAAGTGCATATTCCTAGGGTATTCTCGCACTCGGAAAGGGTATCAGTGCTATGATTGTATCTCTACTAGACATTATGTTAGTGCTAATGTCACCTTCCACGAGTTTATTCCATATTTTTCTACAGTAGGGTGTAGTCTTTCTCCTGAGACCATAAAGATGCTCGTACTTATACCACCTACTCCCTTAGAAGCTATTCTAATCACCGACCCTGTACTTTCTTCTAGTGGGTTTGAGAGGTTGCGTGACCCTCCTGTCACTTATAGGTTCCCTGCCACTTACAGGCAGCACCCCTACTCTTCAGCACCATCATCTTCGCCAGTTCATGTGAGCACAAATTCTTTGCGGACTGATGATATGTTACGTAGTTGTGGTGATATAGGGACAACACAGGATTCTACCTCCTTAGAGCAGTCAGGTGATACCCTTCCTTCAAATACAATGCTAGATCATCTTAATCTTCCGATTGCCATTCAGAAGGCACTACATAGTTGTTGGCACTATGGAGTTGTGCCTGCTATCCTATTTTAGGGGTTGTTTCTATAGTGTTTGGGTACTATTTTTGGGAAGTTCTGTCGTGCCTTGTCTGCTCTCAAATTCCTTTCACTTACTAGCAAGTTATGCTTGATTCAAAATGGCGCCAGGCCATGGAGGATGAGATGGTTGCACTTTGTTCATGTAGCACTTAGGAGCTTGCAGAGGTACTTGACAGGGTAGTAGTTATTGGCCTTTTCACTAGTTAGACGTGAAGAATGCCGTCCTTTATGAGGATCTACAGGAGAAAGTCACCTGCTAGATTCGAGAGTTAGGGGGAGTGTTCCCGAGTATGTAGGTCGCGGAAGGCTATATATAGCCTAAAGCAAAGTCCCTGAGCCTACTTCCAGAAGCTCTCAAGGTAGTAGAGGCCATTAACTTAAAGAGGTCATCTTTTGATCATTCTCTGTTTGTCAGGAAGACATGGGAGTTTTTCTCTTTGTTTATGTAGATGATCTGATCATGATGATGGCACAGTTATAGCTGAGGTTAAGAAATGCCTTGCAGGCAAGTTTATTATGATCTTATTCCTTTGAGGTATTTCCTTGGGATTGAGGTGGCACGTAGTAAGAAGGGTATAGTGATATCCCAGAGGAAGTATGCTCTTGATGTTTTGTAGGAGACTAGCATGTTGGCAGCTGAACTTGCTAATGTTCTCATGAATCCCAAGGCTCATCGCTATGATGAGAATGTAGGGGCAGTGGACAATAGGCAGTATAGAGGATTGATAGGCAAGCTCTTATATCTAACCATTACCAAAATTGACGTTTCCCTTGTAGTAGAGAAACTGAGTCAATTCATGGACCGGTCGACAAGGCAACATTAGGATGTTGCAATGAGGGTTGTAAGGTACCTCAAAAAAGCACCAGGCAGAGGGATTTTGTTTAGCAAAAGGACTTCCATGAATGTGGTAGCATATTCAGATGCAGATTATGTAAGATGCTTGACTGATAGGAAGCCAACAACGGGGTTTTGTACCTATGTTGTAGGGAATCTTGTCACCTGGAAAAGTAAGAGGCAGGCTGTGGTATTTAGGTCAAGTGTTGAGTTAGAGTATAGAGCTTTGGCATACATAGCCTTTGAGATAATGTAGGTTCGGTCTCTCCTTACTAATTTGCGTGTATCAATTGATACACCTATAGAGATGAGGTGCAACAATTGGGCAACCACATACATGGCCAATAACCCAATGTTCCACAAGAGGATCAAGCATGTAGAGGTTGATTGCTAGTGCATTCGTTACTTGATCCAGTGAGGCCTCATTTACACTGCTCCACCTTCTTTATATGATGAAATAATAGATATCTTTACCAAGTCATTGCCACGATCATTCTTTGATATTTAGTTTTCCAAGTTGAGCATAATGACATCTATGCTTTAGCTTGATGGGGAGTGTTGAGCCCCCTCAGTTTATTATTTACTTATTATTTTCTCTCACAATTTTTGTAGCTTCTTATTTCTTTTTGAGTAGTCATGTAATTTTCCCATCTCTCTATATATTGAGAGGTAGGGTTTCAATGGAAACTAAGAAGCTCATTTCATTTGACTAGAATGTTTATCTAGGTTAAGTGCATAGTCGTACGACAAGGCTATGGCACATACTACCTATGAACTTCTATCGGTTGAGTCCATTTTACATGACTTTGGTGTACCTATTTCTAGATCCATTCCTATGTTTTGTGATAATAAAGTCGACATGTTTATTGCTAATAATTTGATTTTTCATGAAATGACAAATCATATTGAGGTGGATTGTCATTTTATCGAAGATATGGTGATGATAGAGAAGATTCCTACTCTATACATGTTCATTGAGGACCAAGTGGCTGACGTCTTGACCAAGGCTCTCTCTAGAAAGTGACTTGACTACTTGTGTTCCAAGCGAAGCATGCTAGACATTTATGCTCCAACTTGAGGGGAGGTGTTGGGAGTTATTTGTTATTTTTGATTCCTTATGTTATTTTCTTATTAATAGGGGTGTGCTGTAATTGTACCACAATGCCTCTTAAAGGCACCTAAGTTTTCATGAATAAAACAATTTTGCTCATTTATTTCAACATCTATCATTCCCTATGCAATAAACCCAAAAGCCTATGAATCTAATCTATGAACACTTGATACATATCTTAGATGTTAATCTATCTTAGAGAAGATGACGATACGCTGTGTTTAGTGAACTAAAATATCTCAACCAAAAAAAGAAAATTGAGTTGGAGGTGCAAAATGTTTCACCCAACAACGGAAGACCTTATCTGAGTTAGGTGAAAATGGAAACTATACTATTGACATGGCCTTTTATTTGGACAAAAGTGCAAAATTTGCATCGAAATTCCTTAATTTTGATAGTATTGGAGGTATATACCTTTGAAAATAGGCCTAGAAAGGAAAGCTAAATTGATTTTATTAACACGAAAACATCTAAGGGAGCTTTATTTTGTCCATTTCATAAATTGAAATGTAAGCACGGTCAAGGTAGCCTTTAATCTACTAACTTAAATTGACATTATCAAAGTAAAGATAATGTTAATGCATTTCGTGAATGTTGGACACATGATCCATTTGGGCAACTAAACTAAAACAAATTCTTGACTGGTTCAGGTAATCAAGCCAAAATAAAATCTTGGTGGCATATATCAATTTGTCAAATCTAATTCTTTTGTTGGTGCTTTGGTTATTGTTGACATTTAATTTGCTTACTTATGGTGCATGTTATTTTATTTTTTCTCTTTTTGTACATGTAGTATTATTTTCCCACACATCTCTTCTATATAAAGGGGTATGGTGTTCTTTGGAATAAAATAAGTCATTTATTTCCTATTGACTTGATATTAGTCCGACAATCTTAGGTCGGTGCGCCAGTATCCCACTGAAATAGGTCTCCTACCCAAACCACTTAAATCCTAGATCATCCTCTCCTCTCCACGCCGTCGCCTAGATCTAGTAGCAGTAGGGGGCCTACAGCAACGGCAGTAGGCCAACGCCGACTGGCTGTAGCGTCGTCGGTGAGGTTGGGTTGCCTAAGCACCGGCAAGGGGAGGAGTGACAACCCTTGGAGGGCTGCTAGGGGTCCCTCCTAACCCTAGCGTGCACCTTCTGATCTCTGGAGGGACTGTTATGTGGTTCTAACTTGATCTCCAAGGAAGAGATTATGTGGATTTCATGTTAGGTCACTTCTTTTGTGATTTATGATGATTCTACAGATCTGAAAAGTCAATTTTGGATCTGATTTCAGAGATTACTGCACAATGTCAGTATTAGAGGGAGTAGAGATGACATTGGATACTGCTATTGCGATAGGGATGATGGAGTATGTGAGCTTGATGCATCGGGAGCATTACAGGAGTCACAATGGTGTAGGATGGCTGGTTGACTCTGGTGGTTCACAACATCTTTGTGGCGATTAGAACTATTTTTGGTCGTTCAGTTCTGTTGCACCAGGGAGAACAATGCAGGTAGTTGACAATAGACGTGCCCGTATTGCTGTTAGGGGGAGGTGTCTATAACCCCTAATTTGCAGCTATTGAGAGCGTTACATGTGCCAGAGTTTCCCATAAGCTTGTTGTCGGTGAGTAGAATTACAAAGGACCTTAATTGGAAGGTTTTATTCGATAAGGTCATATTCGATGATGTTGGATGTATCATCCAGGATAAGTTCACTGAGAATATTACCAGAGTCACAGAGGAGAATGGTGTTTGTCATCTTGGGTAGGAATCGTTTGCACGAGCCAACAGGTTTGATGGTGGGAGTGTCTTACAGTGGCATGCTCATCTTGGTCACTTGCCTTTGCATTGCCTTAGGAGTGTGATTCCATATATCTCTCCTACCATTACTATTAGGTGTGACGCTTGCCAGTTGGGTAAGCATCATTGATCTTCTTTTCCTGCCAGTGCTTCTCTTGGATCAACAGCTGTTTTTGAGCTACTTCATATAGATGTTTGGGGATTGAGTATCCTGTATTATCTTGTAGTTGTTGATGCTTTCTCTAGAGCATCCTGGGTATTCCTTCTGAAGAACAAAGCTGATGTTGGAGATGTTGGTGTTATACTCCTTTTGGAGATCGGGACACAATACTCTGCCATTGTGAAAATTATACGGACAGATAATGCCATTGAGTTCTGCATTGCGAGATTTGTAGAGTTCTACAGGATTCGTGGGATCATCCACCGGACTACTTGTCCCTATACCTCGCAGCAGAATGAGGTTGTAGAGTGGAAGCACAGACATTTGTTAGGGGTTGTCGGTGCTCTTCTTATTCACTACAGTGTTCCGCAGAGATCAGTGTTGTAAGAATCGACCTACTCGGCCGAGAAATCCTATGCGATGCCCTATCGACTGAATAACCCATAGTTGGCCTATAATTGGCAACACTGACTACTTGGCCGAGTAGTCAGTGTAGTCGGCCAAGTAGTAGGCCAATTGTTGCATTGAGGGAAAAATAGCTATGTAGGTATATTATTATTATTATTTTTTGGTTAAATAAAACCCCACTCGACCCTCCTCCCCTGACCACTCTCCTAAAATTGTTTATTTTGACCTGAGACTCCTCTTTGACCAAGCAAAAACCCTCCATCGCCGAATCAAATATTGTAATATATTTGATTCAAGCATATATTAATTCTTAGTTTATGTTGGTAATGTATTTGTAATGGTTTATACCTTGGTTTAATTATTAAATTTGTAATGAATTTGATTTGTTTGTACTTTGTAGCTTATTTTATAACCTTGAACTTGATATGTTTACTTTTATGCAATGATATATTTTACTTCTTAATATGTGTCTATACATACATACATACATATATATATTTATTTATTTAAAAAATGCTTGACCGAGTACTCCCTGACTACTACCCCGCATACCGTATACTCCTTAGTTAGTGGCCTGATCGACTGAATACTAACTACCGGCTTTTACAACACTAGTAGAGATACGTAGGGTATGCAGTCTTGACTGCGTGCTCTCATTAACAGAATGCCAAGCTCAGTTCACTACAAGCACATATTGATTCTCCTACTACATCCAAATGGTGAATTTTTCCATATGTTTCCTAGGACCTTTGGGTTTGTTGTGCTTGTTCATGTGCCATCACTAAGTCGTGACAAGCTTGCTCCTTACGTTGTCAAATGCGTGTTCTTAGGGTACTCTAGGAGTCAAAAGGGGTACTGATGTTACAATCCCACCCATAGTAGACACTATGTTAGTGCTGATGTGACATTCCATGAGACCACATCGTTCTTTTTAGTTGGTGGACATATGAGTTCTCATGATGATGTGGCTCTCATGCCTATTCCTCCCATTCCTTTGGAGGAAATTACGGTCTCTACTTCTCAGCCTACTTCTTCAGGCTTTACAACCTGCTTGGATGATTTCCAGAGATTGCATGGTTCGATGTGCACGTATAGTAGACCTCATGCGACACTATAGAGGCTACCTTCCTCGCTTGTGGATGATGCTTCACAGGTTGTTGATATGGTATATAGCGACAGTGATAGTTTGGTCATACCAGATCCTTCTAGTAGTGCTAATCACATTAGTAGTGAGGTTCCTCCTATAGACACTTAGACAGAGGGGCCGGATGATTCTAACATTCCTATTGCCATTAGCAAGGCACCCTACACATGTGAGTCCACATATTGTGTTGCAGACAGTTTGGCTATTGACGACCTTGGCTCTCAGTTTGGCAGAGTTTGCTAGGCACTTGTCTCACACATTCCGTCTACATACCAACAAGCCATGCTTGATCGAAAGCGGCGTCAAGCCATGGAGGAAGAGATGGATGCACTCCGGAGTAGACAGACTTGGGAGCTTGCCACACTTCTTGCAGGCGCATGACAGGTCGGCTTCAGATGGGTCTTTTCCTTGAAATATAACCTTGATGG
The DNA here is from genome assembly GCA_037157565.1 of Thalassia testudinum. Lineage (NCBI taxonomy): Eukaryota > Viridiplantae > Streptophyta > Magnoliopsida > Alismatales > Hydrocharitaceae > Thalassia > Thalassia testudinum. Next base: position 136,842,781 of record JAZHRO010000036.1, on the reverse strand, counting down.
GTCTATTTCAAGGTATAAGGCCAGGTTGGTGGCAAAGGGGTTCACCCAGACTTATGGGGTGGGCTTCTTTGCCACTTTCTCTCCTGTTGCATGCCTTGCCATTATTCATTTATTCATCTCTGTTGCAACTCATAGAGATTAGCGGTTACATCGGCTTGATGTGAAGAATGCCTTCCTTTATGGTGATCTTCAGGAGGCGGTTTACCTGTAACAACCCCTAGGTTTTGAGGTTTAGAGGGAGTGTATGTGCAGATTTAGGAAGGCCATCTATGGCCTCAAGCAGAGCATGAGAGCGTGGTTTTAGAAACTCTCTGATGTGTTGTAGAAGATGAGGATGCAGAGATCTTCCTTAGATCAATCTCTATTTGTCAGGCAAACAGAGAAGGGTGTTGGGGCACTCCTAGATTATGTGGATGACCTGATTATCACCGGTAATAATGAGGTTGGGACAAGTCAGGTCAAGGAGTCTCTTGCATGACAGTTTGTTATGAAGGATCTGGGTCAGCTTCGATACTTCCTAGCGATCGAGGTTGCCATGAGTAGAGATGAGATTATTCTCTCTTAGCACAAGTATGCATTAGATGTTCTTCAAAAGATAGGTATGTTGGGGTCCAAGTCAGCCAACATTCCCATGGAGCCCAAGGCACAACTTCATGGGGAGGCAGAGTTAGCTAATAACAGATTATACAGACAATTGGTTGGCAAGCTAATCTATATGACTATTACACGACCTGACATTGCACTTGCTTTAGGCAAGCCTAGTCAGTTCATGGATAGGCCAACCAAGTAGCATTGGTAGGCTGCTATGTAGGTGCTTAGGTACCTGAAGAAAGCGCCTGGAGGTGGTATTCTCTTTCAGGCTGGGTCTCCTATGACTGTGGTGGGATACTCGGATGCAAATTATGTGGGGTGTGTTGCGGTTAGAAGGTCCACTACAGATTTTTGTACTTTTGTTGTAGGTAACCTGGTTACCTGGAGGAGTAAAAAGCAGGCTGTGGTCTCTCCTTTTAGTGTTGAGTTAGAGTACAGTGTCATGGCTCAGGCTACCATTGAGATTGTTTGGATTAAATCCTTGCTGCGGGATTTGCATGTGTAGGTTGTGCAGCCCATGGAGATGAGATGTAATAATAAGGCAGCCACATATATTGCCAATAATCCCATATTCTACAACTGCACCAGGTATGTGGAAGTTGATTGCCATTATACTAGAGATTTGGGGATTTTAGGCACCACATTTGTTGCTTCAAAGGACCGGATGGTTGACATCTTCACGAGGCCTTTGCCACATGGACCTTTTGACACACTATTCCAAATTGAACATGATTGATATCTATGCTTCAACTTAAGGGGGAGTGTTGACATTTAGTTTGTTTGCTTATGGCTTGTTTTATTTTTTCCCTTCTTGGACATGTAATGTTATTTTTCCACACCTCTTCTATATAAACGGGTGTAGGATTTTTTGGAATCGTTTCGATTGAAATCTTTTGGACCTTATAGAGTTACTTTGACCATATTCAATTACTAAATGCAAGAATAATTCTGAAATACATTTTATATCTTCAATTTTAAGCTGGTGAAGCATGCGATTCATTAACTTAAATCTTTTCCTTTCCACTTCCAGAGCAAGCTTCAAGGGTTTGAGGCAACGCTTGCTGAAGCGCCAGACGACCTATCAGCCATTGAAGTGAGTGAAACAAGGCCCATCTACTTTTTTGGTCATAAGTTTCTATCTTTTTGGTTAATTGTTTTGTTGCGAGCATATCATTATTTTTTGTGCTTTTTATTTTCATTTCTCCTAATTTGTTTGGATAACGGTATTGCATTTCCTTTGAATGTGGTGGGTTCTATATTCACAATAAATGAGCAGGATTTATTATTTTGAAATGTTAATCCACATTAGGTATAGAAGTTGAGAAAGGTGTAGGCAGACCCTTTGAGAATTAGTTAAATGTGTAAAAAGCACAGTCAAGATAATTGAAACCCCTCCATTAAATCTTTAGTGCCATGGCGACCATCATTAGATGCTTAGTCCTTGTATAAAACATGGGAGTACTTGCAATAAATGAAGCAACTTTGGTACCACAATGCATCTCTTGGATGAAATAATAAGAATGTACAAATTAGAAGGAAAGATTGTATTTGTTGTTAAGAGTTATTATGTGTTAGGAGTTTTTATGTTATTTTTATTTTCTGGTTGGGTTTTCTTTGTATTTTACCCTTAGCTGCTCTCTATATAAAGAGGGTTAGGATTTCTTTGATGAGTAAGACAACCAATTCTTTTCCAACATGGTATTAGAGTGGGGTAAGTCCTAGGCTCTTCACACCTTGATCCTCCCGCCAAATAAATCCTAAAAGAGAGCTCGTTTCTTTTCTTTGTTCAGCGGCAACCACAGCCACCGGAATGATTGTTGCCAACCATAGAACATCGAGGAGCAGTAGTGTCGACACTAAAGGTAGCAGCATCGACATTAGAGGCAGCAGTGCCACAACCACCTCCTTGGTAGTGTTGCTACCAACTACTTCATCACCGTAGTGCCAAGAGGGGTCTACTATAGCACCGTAGTCTACAGTAGAGGTAGCAGCGTTGCTGCATGAAACCCTAAGCTGCCAAAACGTTGCCACGATAGTTGAAGTGCTATTGCGATCACTGGAGCTCTACCAATGATGTTGTATTTGCTGCCGCTGAAGCTATTGCAAGCAGGAAGGTCATAATGGAACCTAGAGGTCCTCAATCACACAAGGAGTTTGTGTAGACACCTTTAACGTGCTTTAAGGTGCAAAAATGTCTACTACAGATACGTAGGATCAAACGTGCTTTGATACCATGTCGAAATGCAACAATCAGAAGAGTGACACGAAGTTGTGGAAAACCCTTCTCGATGGAAGGGAAAACAACTACGGGAACTGTTAGGACCGAAATGAATTAGTTTATTCCAGAGAGGCCCTGGTGTATTTATATAGGAGAGACACCAGAAAAGAAATTATAGGGATACCCTTTCACAATAAAATAAAGTAAAAGAGCCAATACAAGACTTAAAAACATAACTCAGCACTCCCCCTCAAGCTGGAGCATAAGCATTAAACATGCTCAGCTTGGAACTAATGTGATGTAGTCGTTCCTTGGGAAGTGTTTTAGTGAAGACGTCTACAAGTTGGTCTTCGGTACATATGTAGGTGCAGTTTGGTAAGTGGAATAAGTTAGAGTGGAATAAATGATGGGTTGAGTGTGTTTTGGTGTTTAGTTGATTAGTGGAATAAGTGGAGGAATAAAGTGAAGTTATTTCGATTTGGATGTTTGCAATAAAGTAGAGTTATTCTAGTTGGGTGTTTGGTGAGTGGAATAAATTTGTGGAATAAGTTGTTTATGTGATTTTATGTGGAGAAATAATGGCATTCGGCGTTTTTGCCCATGGAGTTGGAGAAATTTCATTTATATCATTTTGGAGGTGTGATTATGTAATAGTAAGACAATTTAAAGTACATGATGAAATAATTTGGTGAACTTTCTGGACTTGATTTAGGAAGAAATTCCCCAATATAGGAATGACACTAGTAAGAAGTTATATATGTCAACATGGCCCAAATTCGATGCATGAGACTTAAAATTTGACAACACATCTCATTACATTGGAAAAGACCAACTTTATTAGGATTCATTAAACATGACCTGCGAAAGAAATAGGGTCTATATTTAGGAGTTGAATTTTTAGTTCCCATATTCTATTAAAGATGCCCTGTCCAGTCACCGTTTAAATAGCATCGTATGTTGACATTCCCATGGTCATTACCGCCTATACTTAGACAATAGCAATCGAAGTGACCCCATGTGAATGGTGGGTGATGCGAGGTTGCCCCACTTCATTCATTATGTGTGGTTGAAGAAGTATTTGTATTGTCGAAATTGTATAAATGAAATTGCATGTATAATGAACATCTTGGCATGGTAGAAAATTTATTCCCATGTATGTTTTGGGTTCACATGTCCATGGTGGGAGAATGGAATGAAGTTATTTTGTAGAGATGGAAATTTACTTCAATGAACATAGGTTTGTCGAGGTATTTAGAAATGTGCTCCGGGCGTCAATAGGTGCATAATTGAGAAGTTAAAGTTCATATCGCACGTGAAGTAGTTGAGAACCATGTCAAACAGTTTTGAGGAACTTAAGGCTTATTCGTACGTTATAGTTGTATTCTTCACCATGTACAAATCATTCATATTTGGTAATATCATTATCAGTAATTGTGTTTCATGAATGCCAAATTTTGAACCTTGTCAACGCAATATACATTCATCTACATTGGGATACTAACACATCAATTGAAGTCAAGGGGGAAGCCTAGGAGATGATAGAAATTTTCATTTCATCGGAAGGAATATATATCTTACAAGTTGTAGAAATATTTACATAATGGGAAAAAATACAAAGTTCGATGTAATATTTACATTGAAGACTACAATATTTGCTGCAACTCGGGCAATCTAAGGAATGACATAATTTTCCTTCAACATGGAAGCTCAAGAATTACTTCATGCAGAATTAAGGTTGCAAATGCTCCTCAACCTAGGATGCTTTGAGATACAACTTGCACTCAGTAATATATTGCATGAGGGAAGACATAATAGTTGCATTCACCTGCAAAATGTGTGCTCAGAAGACCTCTTAAATAGTGGGTTACTTATTTTCAAGAGGTGTCATCATGCATAATAAGATGGGAAATGTTGCCAGTACACAATTAGAAACATATGAAATAGTAAATTGGGAAGAAGAGAGAGATAAAAGAAGGAAGCGTAAAGTACTGCATCTCATAGATGTGAAATGAAGAAATCGGACTTAAAGGAATAACCAAAATAAGTGTAACGGCACAGCTACAATAGAGATGACGTAAGTACTTCCTACGAAAGTAAAACCATTGGCTTTGCAAATATATGTTGATCATATCAAACACGATCATGAGGGAAAGAAAAAAATAAACATATTGGTAAAGAAATACATTAAAGCCAGTTATGTAAAAGCGGATGAACGTCGACAAGTACTAATTGAAAGAATACAACGAATTGCTTGTATGGAATAATGGAAAAGGGTTTGCATAGAAAACAAGCAAGTCGAAAATGAAATATCAGTTATTAAATAATTTGACATAAGCGCAAAAGGACAATAGCCTGGTACAAGTTAGGGTAATATGAAAATTGTAGCAGCCATTGAAATCCGTCGACACATGCGATAAGTGTAAAGAAGGAAGAGGCAATAAGTGGAAGTTACACATATAAGATATGATCCACATGCGGTATAACAATGCGATTGTCAAAACGGTAAAGAATCCCATGTAATAGCAATCGACTCGAAAATGATACGGTCCAATGTAGGAGAATTTTGTACCTTATTCATGGTTAGAAATGGGAGATGACATAAATTATAGTAGTTACGTGCATATAAAACGTAGAGAATTTGTAACAGTGTTATAACAAAGAAAACACTCGACATACAAATTACCTTGAGAATGATTTCAATGAAAAAAGTGTCACATTACCGAACATTAAATTAAACCATTCGATCACTCGGCATTCAGACCTCATATATTGCAGCTTTCTTCTTTATGCAAAAGACATTACAACATAACGCTGCAATTATTACCAAAATACTTTAAAGAATGAACGAACATTACCCTTCTACAATATGAAACCATAGAGTATTTACATGTTCATCTCTCATGTAAATGGTTTTGCTTAACAAACCACACCAGCTGCCCCCTCTCTTTACCATACAATTAACTATTACAATAACATATTTCTTATTGAAGATGTCTTCGTTAATTACTAAATTATAAAGATAGCACATTTCTTTGTCACTTATAACCAATTTCCACATAGCAAACAGAGTTGCAGACATTACTATACAAGAGGTGAACTGAATAACAAAGAAGAAGAAAATGCAGACCATTAATACAATATCAGCCGTCATGTACAAAACGTTCACAGGGAAACCACATATACTGCAATGCATGCTATACAATACATTCTACCATTATAATCAAATATCTGTAGCTAAAGACGTATTCATTATTATATTGTAATGAAGAAAGTACCTAACTTCCACAAATAAAAACCAATTACGCATAACTGACAAACTACCATACAAACATACATTACATTTGAAAGGATTAACTCAATAATAACCAAACTCCAAATAATATCAGACAATCAAACCATTCTCAGAAGTCATGTATAGAATCAGAAACAAGTGACATTTACTTTCATATAGTGCAGAAATCATTATGAAAAACAATCATATCCACGGAAGAAGGAATTTTTGATTCTCACAAACAATGCGAAGTTTAAATTTCCTCTACAAGCAGCAATGCTCTTACCTCCTCAAGACTCTTCTTGTCAGCTTCTTCTGGTGATCCTTCACCTCTCGGAGAAGTGCAAGACTCTCCTCGCTTTTGTCACCTACATAGACACATACATACATAAACAGTTATCCACAACATCACAATGTCTGTTGCAGTATGGGTGTATAGAAATAGGACTTACTGTTTTCTTCCTCCTCAATGAATACTAGCAAGACCACCCAAGTGGTAGCATTGAGGAGGAAAGGGAGCCATTTTATAGAAGTTTCCTTCTACACCTGACATTGATAGCTTCCCACAGAGAAGGGTCAATGTTGTCATAGTGAGTGCAAACAGGGCTAGGCCCACCCTCTCATACTGAGGAAAGTAGTAGGCAACACTTCCGAGTGTATGTCTACCCACCTCAAGACCCGAACTTTATGGTTGGCTTCCACAACAAATGCCAAAACTATCGGTTACCATACCCCTATGATGAGACAATAGGGAAAAAGCCTAGAGGAAGAGACGTCACGGCACACCTGCCTGCATTTACCCTCAAACGCCAAGGATAGATCGTTCTTGAAAAGAAAAATATCATTGTAGACCCATGCCCACACGGGAACACCCACTGAAAAACTTGATAGTCAATAAAGATGACTTACACAAAGATTGAACCTACTGTAAAAGCACACAGAAATCCAAAAGCTGCCATCGCAAAACCTACGATCACGATACGTAATCGATCATGAACGAAAATAACACAGATGAAAACCCTAATAACTTCAATCGCCGAACAAAAGAAAGAGGACATCAATAAGAACTAAACAAAACCCTAACTGCAAAAGCCACACGAACGAAACCCTAACAATGGAACCAAAACCCTAACTTTCGCAATGACGAATCATAAAAAATGGAACGTGTTTCATGCAAACGAACAAGATCATCAAACACAAATATATGTACCACACCATTTTTGAAAGTGAGATACACATCAAAGCGATGCTATCCACCAACCCCTCTCTCATCGCACTGATGTTCTCGCCGCTGTAAGGTCTCCTTCCATGGAGGATGAGAAGCCCAATGAGGGACGGCGACGACAAAGAGAGAACCACCAATTGCATCAGTTGCAAGGAGATGCGACTTAGGGCAACGGAACAACTCATTGCATTGGAGGAACAAGTAATGAGTGATCTTGCTATTCCGTTGGGCGTCGGAATAGGAAAAGGTAGAGTACAGTGCGCAGTAGCCAGGTTAAGTGGGGGTAGGTTAAGGGTTGTCCGTGGGGGGTTAAGTGGTTAACTCGCTAACCAAATGGCACCACAGGGTGTAGAAATCTTCTTTGCTACAATGGCTTTTTTGATGAAATGACAATTAACTTTAATGTGTTTTGTTCTCTCATGGAAGATAAGATTATTTGCAATGAACGTAGCAACCTTCTTGTCACAATGCATAGGAATAGGACCAAAGACCTATACTCCAAAATCCTTTAGAATAGATCGGACGCAGAGTAGCTTACAAGTAGTTTGAGCCATGACCCTGTATTTAGATTCGGCACTTAACCTAGAGACAACCGCCTACTTCTTGCTTCACCATGTAACCAAATTACCCCCAACAAACGTGCAGTATTTTGTAGTGGATCTCCGATCCTCATGTGCTCTAGCATAGTTTGCATTTGAATAGCCAAATGCATCCAAGTGCCTATTATTTTTAAAATAAAGTCCTTTCCTAGGTGCACTTTTCAAGTATTTGAGAATCTGGCAAACTCCGTCCCAATGGATTTCCCTTTGTGATGCATGAATTGGCTTAAGCAAAGGCAATGTCAGGTCGAGTAACTGTCAAATAGAATAACTTACCAACCATTGCACGGTATCTAGGCATGTCCTGCAAGAGGCAAAGATGTATCCATAAGCATGTATGTTGGCTTGCACCCTAGCATACCGGTGTGTCTCAACATGCCAAGAACGTACTTGCGCTGAGATAGCACAAGTTCTCCAGTATGCTGCACCTCAATGCTAAGGAAATAGTGATATGGCCCAAATCCTTGGTCACAAATTTCGACTGTAACAACTCCTTTGTTTCTTCTATGCCTTGCTTGTCATTGCCAGTTAATAGTATATCATCAATGTAGACAATAAGAATGGCTGAACTTGTCTTCCTTTGCAGTCTAAAAATAGAGTCATCAGCAGATTATCTAGTAAAGCCATACTCTTGAACTATCCTGCTGAACCTCTTAAACAATGCTCTAGGGTTTTGTTTTAGTCCATAGGTAGCTTTCTTTAGCTTGCATGCCTTCTAACGCCCCTCTGAGTAGAAAAACCAGGTGGCTTCTGCATATACACTTTCTCCAAGTCTCCATAGAGACATTTTTTATATCTAACTAATTGACAATCCAGCTCTTGTTTACAACGAGAGAGAGCAATATCCTGACAGACTTGAGACAAGCCACTTAGGAGAATGTTTTAAAGTAGTCAACTCCGAATGTCTGAGTGTAGCCTTTGTCCACTAGGCGTGCCTTGTATCTTTCCATAATGCCATCTGGACAACATTTGAGGGTGAAGACCCATCTACACCTCACAATGGTAGCACTTGGGGGTAGATTAATAAGATCCCATGTGCCATGGGACTGTAAGGTTGCCATCTCCTCCATAGCCAATGTCCAAGACGGATCTTAGAAGGCCTTATGATGGTCTCGTGGTACTTGTAAACTATCAATAGGCAGAGAAAACTATTGTCCAACTACAGGGAAACTATCAAGTGACAAACTGAGATACATAGTATTTAGTACAAGATTGTGGAGCCTTTCTTTGTGGAATAGGAAGGTCTAGAGTAGTATCCTCAAGAGGAGTAGGTACCTGGTCCTCAGACAAGTCATTAGTGGCTGGTGGAGACTGAACAGAAATGGGAGACAATGGTTCCTCTACCTGAGTAACATCCGGAGCCCTGCACTGAAGTGCTTAAGGTATTGGGGACCTCAGAATGACACGGGAAGGGACTAAGATTAGGCTAATTTTCCCTGGATATAGGTGGCTGAGTGGGCTGTGGTGACTGAGACGGTTGTGGTGGCTCAGATATCATAGGGAGAGGAACATCACTAGGATGGGAAGAAATGGATTTCTTCCCTGTGTCTAGTAGTAGGGTATCTCCTCAAAGAAAGTAATATCAGCAGAAACATAAAACTTCCGTGACACAGGATAATAGCATCTGTACCGTTTCTGGGTTCTAGAAAAACCTAGAAAGATGCACTTAACGGATTGAGGAGAAATATTATCCATGTTGTATAAGTGACAAAACACAACACAACCACAAACATTTGGAGTGAGAAGATTTCCTCGCCAGAGAACATAAGGGAGTACATAAGGGAGTAGGGAGTTTTACCCCTCAAAACAGAAGAACCACAATTCACCAAGTATGTGGTTGTAAGAACAACATCGACCCAAAAAGATGAAGGAACATTCATCTAAAATATGATAGTACGACCCACATGAAGCAAATAATTAAGCTTATGTTCAGCTACCCTATTTTGTTGGGAAGTATGAATGCAACAAGTCTGGTGGATGATACCAAAAGACTGGAAAAGTTATGTAACCATAGCAGTCATAAATTCCAAACCATCATCACTCTGGAAAACTTTTATAATTGTGTAGAACCGAGTCTTTATTTCTGGAACAAAATTTTTCACAAGATCAAAAGCTTCGGACTTTTCTTTCATGAAAAACACCTAGGAAATCCTGGTATGGTCATCCACAAGAACAAGTACTGAAAACCTCTAGTACTTTTGACCCTACATGGGCCCCAAACATTAGCACGAATTAATCAAATACAAACTCAGTCCGTTTATTTTGAGACGGAAAGGAAGAGCTATGGTGTTTACCCAACTGACAGGTTGCACACCTAAAATACTCAGGAAAAGACATCTCAGGAAAGTGGCGATGAAGGATAGGAAGGTTGGGATGAGCAAGACAGAAATGCCACTGGAGAAAAGTAGTGGCACAAATAACATTAACACTACGTAAAGGTGGAACATGAAGATAGTAGAGACCATTCTGTTCAAGTGCAATTCGCTTCATCATCAGGTCTTGCAAGAAGAAATACTGATCATGAAACATTGCCCTGCACTGTAAATCCTTCATAATCTGACTAACTGACATCAAGTTAAGAACAAATTTAGGAGTGTGCATAACATTTGATAAAGGTAAAGTAGAAGAGAGAGAGATGTTTCGAAGACAAGTAACTAGTGACAACCTCCCATTTGCTATCTTAACCTGGAACGGGATAGCATGATTTTGTAGAAAAATAAACAAGGTGGTACCATTAGTTATGTGAGAGGAGGCACCTAAATCCACAAACCAAGCAAGGGCTTGGGATCTCACTGATATTGCTAAAGTACTTGGAGGTCTCTGAATTGAGGTAGAAGTAGATGCCTAAGAAGTCATGAAGTGCTTATAGTCAGCTCTGGAAACAAGAATCTGGCATCACCCTCCTGCACTAGAGAAGTTTTCTTTGTAGACTCCTGATGGGCATGTGGATCCATACCTTATGGATATCCGTGCTTCACCCAGCATTGTCCATTGTATGTCCATTTCTGTGGCAATACTCACAGAAGAAGGAACTTCGACCTCGGCCACATCCACGTGCACCACCACGAGCTGGACCACCTCTGCCCCCTTAATTTCCCCTATCACGACCAATAGTAGCCATGGCAGAGGCATCGAAAGTGGGCATGAGATCAGAGGTGTCAAGCTTCGAGAGACGATCATAAATCTACGTTGGTGTGGGAATCTCATCTGTAGTTATGAATTGATCTTTCACTGCCTTGTACTCGAGCTAAGCCTAGATGGAAGTTGAATAGAGCAAATAACCTCTCTCTACTTGGCTATAACAGTTGCATCTATAGAAATAGGCTGATACACATCTTGCTCGTCCCACATGTTCTTCATGGCGCTATAATTTTCAAACAAGGCTATTGTACCTTTCCGAAGAGTATGAATGCCTTCTATAACACGATACAATCTGGTGATATTGCTCTTGTGGGAGTGAATCCATGCAGCACCTCCCATATTTTTTTCGTTGAGGCATATGCCATGACTTGCTTGGCAATGGTCTGAGTCATGCTGTTAAGGAGACATGTAGCTACCCAGTCATTGTTTGCCTCCCCATCTGTAGACTTCACAGTAGGAACATCGTCTGTTAAGATATACTTCTTCTGATGGGATCCGACAAACCAGGAAAAGGTGGACCAAAGCGGAAAGTTGGATCCATCCAACTTGATAGATGTCTCTTGCATATGAGGGGGAGCACTCGTGGTAGATTTCTTCCCCACTGAGTCACTCACGGCTTCCTTTTAATCTCCTATGATGTCAGGAGTTGAGATCAAGGTTCGAAATGTCGATTTCGATGTCGTGCCGACGAAATCTTAAGTGTACATTTCGTGGCCATGCTGAAGGCATGTCGTGGAAATGCCCGTTTTTTGATGGCCATGCCAATGAGCATGCCGAGGGCAAGCTGTGGGAATGCAGAAGGCATGCTGACAACATGCCGACAGAAAATCACATAAATACTCAAAATGAAATAGAAAATCACATAAATACTCAAAATGAAGTGTGTGTGTCTACTTGGAAAGCTTGAGTGTCTCTAGTTGAGTTAATCATCATGTGTGTGTCATTTCAGCCCCCCCACATTCCCAGTTTCGAATCTCCCACTCCCGCATTCAAACCGCTCTGTTTGTGTGTGTGTGACAGTCCCCCAATTTTCGAATTTCAACCCCTGACTAAGCCCCCTATTTCAGATTTCAGCCCCTTCGAATCTCCAGCACCTGCATTTCAAACCATTCGCAGCGCTGATCGGCATGTCGACGAAATCATCGGCATTCCAGCAAAATCGTCAGCATGCCGGCAAAATTCGTCGGCATACCGTCGCCATTTAAATCACTGGTTGAGATCCACAAAAAATAGTAATTTCAAGGTTTGAAAATCAGATCATAAGGTTTGAAAACACTGATTTCAGACCTTAGTTGCCTCCAAACCGCACATAAAGACAACAAGAAACATTGATTTCAGAGCATGTTTCTTGTAGGTACCAAAAATGCTACATTTGCACACATTAGGTCATAGAACAGGGGGCTGGTAGCATCACTGGTGGGCTGCTGGCCTTCTACGTGGTTGGCGGCATTGGCGGAGGGGGGTGTTGCCCGCTGCCGGTGCTACTGGCCCTGTTGGTGGCCGACGGCGCTGGAGAGGAGAGAGGAAAGGGTGCAGTGGTGTGTTGGAGGTTAGGGTTTGGTGGGATACCAGAACCTCGACTTAGAACCGTTGCTCTGATACAATTTTAGGACCAAAATGAATTAGTTTATTCCAGAGAGGCCTTGGTGCCTTTATATAAAAGCACTAGAGAAGAAATTATATGGATACCCTTTCACAATAAAATAAAATAAAAGAGCCAATATAAGACTAAAAAACATAACTCAATAGGAACACATGCCCTAGGATCCACTAGCGGCTAGGGTTTTTGTTGAGTGGATTGTGTGTTGGTTTAGTGCCGCATTGGAAGATGTGGACTTTCCATTGTGTGATGGCCTATAAATAGGCGTGTACTCCCATTTTTACTTTGAGAAGAAATACAGAGAAAACATGCTTATAGGGCACTTCTCTCGTGGTTTTCTCCCCGCTCTTTGTGAGTGGGGTCTCCTTGTAAACCCAACCATTCCATTATTGTTTATTGCTTTGATTTATGGTTCTACTTTATTATCTTATTCAACTTGGTATCAGAGCATGTTCGTTTCTTGGGTTTTATCCTTTATTGCACATTTATTTTTCTATCTTTTGATATGAAGTTATTGCTCCATGGAGGATGTTCTCTTCTCGATCTTTGGCCTTGATCTTGCGTAAGGAAGAGGGTGTGGCCTTGTTGGCACATGATCACACCTAGCAGGGGTAGCGAAGGTGGCTGCAATCATGCACAGGGTTGTAAGGAGGCACCCAGCAAGGGTTGCATGTGAGGAGAAAACCCTCTAGCGGTGCTCGGTAGCGTTGCTTAGGGTAGGAGGAGGCGATGCGATGGTGATATTGATCGAATCTGACCTCTGGCAGCATCGTCGAGAGATAGAAAAGCGCTTGGTAGCATTGTAGCTTCGTCGAGAGAGAGAGAGAGAGAGAGAGAGAGAGAGACATAAATGCTTGGCGGCACTCTTAGGGCAGGAGGAAATGCGAGGCGCTACAGGTCAAATCCGATCTTCTGGTAGCGACGTTGAGAAGGAAAGAAGCCCCTCTCAAGGTGCCGATGGTGCTAGAGGTTGAGAAGGACCTCCAGCGACGACGCTGGGCTTCGTGCGAAGGCGTTGTGGCAGGAGAAAGAGGCTCTGCATAAGCTAGTGGCGATGCTAGAGGTCAAGAGCCTCTAGCAACGTTGTTGGGTGTCGTGTGGTGGTGCTGCAACTCCCTGGTAGTGAGAGGGGAGACAAAGAGGTGATGGCGGCAAGGACGTGATCCACCATGGAGGCGGTGACGTTGTTGGGTTGCTCCAAACCCTACAGAGAGAGTGGACGATGTTGGGTTCTCTTTGAACCCTAAGGTGAAATCGCAAGGGTTATTTCTATCTTATATGTGTTTGTTTCCCTTGTGTTATGCTGTTGATATGCCTCAGTTAATAAAAAAAAGAAGAGGAAAAAGAAAAGAAAAAGGAAGGGAAAGAAGGAAAAATAAAAGAGAAAAGAAAAGGGAAAAACAAGAGAAAAAAACACAAACAAAAGAGGAAAAAAATAAAAAAATGATGATGAGAAAAAGAAGAGGATGAAGTTTATGTGAACATGTGGAGAACTCTTCTCTAACTTTTATTATTTTAATTTCTTTTCGTCATTATTATTTTTTCTCCTATACAAGTATGGGAGAAAGGGGGAGTGTGGAAGCTTGTTGTAGTTAGGTCCATTTGGGAGTTCCGTTTGTTCATGGACTCCACATGAGAAACTCAAGTCTGGGAGGTCCAAAGTTTTGAGGTCCTTAGAGGAAGGGCTCATTTCAGGTTTCTATATGGGAGATCCAGTTTCGTGAACTCTAGAGAGGGAGATCCACCTTTGAGGTCTTCAGAGGAAGATCCCATTCAGGGATGCTGAATGGGGAGCCATTAGCACCAGATCTTTAAAGCCAACTACAGTTTGTCCAGCTGCTTCAGCCTGTGTTCCTGCCTACCAGTAAGAACTAGTTCAGAGTGTTGTTTATTCTGGTGTGTAGAGTGGATTTGTGTTACAAGCTGAGCATTCCATACTCCAGCATGGGAGGGAGTGTTGAGAGGATTGTCTTGGTTTAGTGCCACATTGGAAGATGTGGACTTTCCGTTGTGTGTGATGGCCTATAAATAGGCGTGTACTCCTCTCATTTTACTTTGAGAAGAAATATAGAGAAAACACGCCCATAGGGCACTTTTCTCGTGATTTTTTCCCCGCTCTTCGTGAGTAGGGTTTCCATGTAAACCCAAGCATTCCATTATTATTTATTGCTTTGATTTTTTCTTTCGCTTGATTATCTTATTCAACTATTTTGTCTCCACTAACACAAAACGAAGAGGGGTATTTACATATTACAAGGATATGGAGCATACAGGCCCATACCTAAGGATCAATATATCTGTTTACAATATGTCTGTCAACAACCACCTTAGGTTAGTTTCTTTGCTTGGGAATATAAAAGGTAGTGGATAATAAGGAAAGTCCTTCGTGTAAGATAGGCTGCAGTTGCAGGCAAAACATGCTATTTGTGTTAACAGGGAGAGGAATAATTTGTAGGTGATGAGTAATTAGGCACTACATTTTTGTAAATGATATTTTTGATGATAACAAATATAGTAAGTAATTGAGATTAAAATTGGATCTTTTGCATAGATATTCAAGAATGTTTTTTAGGTTGAAGCTGTAACACCCTCAAAATATAGTCCCACATCGTAAGCTAATGAAAGTGAGTGGTGGGATATAAGGATTGAGACTTACTACTTGTCAACTTGGGCTTAAGCATTTTAGGTTGTTGCTTGGGTCTGTTGGGCCTATACCCAACAAGTTATCAAGGTCAGTTTTTCTCGATTAGACTCGAGTTTAGGCTTGGGTTGTTACAAATGGTATCATAGCCAAACTCCCGCTAGTAGGAAGAAAGGAATGCCCTTGGGACGGCCAAAGAGTGTCACAAGGTGGAGCCGCTACTACTACTGGGAGTATCGAACCCTGACGAGGAAGTCAGGATTTCAAGTGGGGGATGTTGTAACACCCCCAAAATATAGTCACACATCGTAAACTCATGAAAGTGAATGGTGGGATGTAAGGATTGAGAATTACTACTTGTCAACTTTGGCTTAGCATTTTGGTTGGTTGCTTGGGTATGTTGGGCCCATTCCCAACAAGTTATCAAGGCTAGTTTTTCTCGATTAGACTCGAGTCTAGGCTCGAATCGTTACAAGTTATAACACCCTGAAAAAATAGGCACACATCGAAAACTCATGAAAATGAGTGGTGGGATATAAGAATTGGGAATTACTATTTAACTTGGGCTTAAGCATTTTGGGCGGTTGCTTGGGTTTATAAGGCCCTTGCCCAACAAGTTGTCAAGGCTAGTTTTTGCTGATTAGACTCGGGTTTAGGTTCGAGTCGTTATAAATGGTATTAAAGCCAAACTCCCTCTGGTAGGAGGAAAGGGCTACCCTTGGGACGGCCAAAGAGTGCGCCATGAGGTGGAATCGGCACTACTACTGGGAGTATCGAACCCTGACGAGGGTAGGATTTCAAGTGAGGGAGGTTGTAACACTCTATAAAAAATAGTCCCACATCGGAAATTTATGAAAATGAGTGGTGGGATATAAGGATTGGGAATTACTACTTAACAACTTGATCTTAAGCATTTTTTGTGGTTGCTTAGGTTTATGGGGCCTATGCCCAAGAAGTTGTTAATGCTAGTTTTTCTTGATTAGACTTAGGTTTAGCCTCGAGTTGTTACAAAAGCTCTCTTGATGAAATCGTGTTCTTCAGTTTAGGTCTCCTTGTATTATAGGAATTGAGTTCTATTTTTATATTCTTTGGAATATAAGGAGAGATCCAATTGGATTTCATTCTAATAATATTACTAGGGCATCACTTGCATAGGTCATTAAAAACACCACACTCTAGCTAAGTCAAAAATATGATAAAACTTAACTTTAGGTGTTAGTGGTTTACCCTAGAATCTTATAGGAGTCAAAAACACCTTTTGGACAAATAGTGGACTTTTTATAATCCATCAAACGTTAGGTATTCATTACCTAATGTTAGGAAGTTAGTTTGGAGTCATTTGGAAGCTACAAGAATGAACGAATTTTGCACTAAACTTTATATCTAACATTTGATAGTTGACCTAACATTAGATAGTAGTTGCCTAACGTTAGATAAGCCCTTTGGGGCCAACTTGAGTGCGGATAGGAGCTAGCGAATTTTGTACCTAACTGAGCACCTAACGTTAGTTCACCTAACATTAGATTGCTTTTATCTAACGTTAGATAAAACACTTTTTGACCTAACTAATTAGTTGTTGGGAGACATTTTGGGAAACTTTTTAAACATTGATTTGAGGCCTTTTTGCACTCAAAATAGAGTCCAACCCTCCTCTATATATAGGAATGTATTTCCCAGCATATGTTTAGAGAACACATATACAACATTCAAAGAGGCACGCACAAGCTCACATTCAGCTCAAATCTTAGAATTAGTGTTCTTAGCGATACTTGAAGCTCTCAACCTTGAAGTGCATCTTGCTTAGAGCTCAACCACCTTCAACTCCCTTTTGTGCCACACTTCTACAATCACTAAGGGAGTTTTTCTAAGCATCCTAGAAAGCTCATTTATCTAATTGATTGCATATTTTTTTGGGGCTAGGAGCAAAATATTTAATCAAGTTCTCTATTTATATTTATCTCTTGTAATTTGAGAACCCAGATTATGGGTTCCTTTCCTCTCGAGTGAGAGGAGTTACTCTTGATTGAGAAATCAAGAGGGTTTGTAAAAGTATTTGGTATCTCATAGGTATCCGTTAGTTTTCCAAGATTGACTCGGGGTAAAATCTTAAATTGGGAGATCTAGGTAGTGGCTTTTATTTGATTTTGGATTTCCACCGTATATGCTTGTGTTAGTGAATTATTTATGGATTGCTCGATTATCTCTTATATTTGAATTATTTTTAATTAGTGTTATTTTATTGCTTTAAGCATTAATCATCCCCCTTGAGTGCTTTCACAGTTGACCACAGATTGACATAACACATATTTTGAAGGCTTTCGGAGGTCTTTCGGGCAAGAAAATTTTGCAAATGGACTAACCATTGTTTAAAGCAATCTTAGTGTTGAGTTATGTAAGGAGGGATGATTGGTCTTTTATTGTTCATTTATTGTAAGGGGTAGTATTGTACTTCTCTGGTGCATCTCTATATAAAGGCCCAGGGTTTCTCTGAATAAAAGTTATGCTATTACAACCTTAACATAGTATTAGAACAACAGTCCTAGATCGGGGCTCTGGTATCCCACCAAACCCTAGCCTCCTTCCCTCCCACCAAAACCTTAATCTTCCTCCTTTCCCTCTTAGCAACACCGTCATAGCAAGGCCCTTTTGGCCTCTCCACCACCTGCTGCAGTGTTGTAGGGTGCCGCAGTACCATCGCAGCGCTATCTAGCACCTTTGCTGTGTTGCCATAGGTGGCTTAGTGCTCGAAGAGTGCCGCAACACTATCGCAATGCTCTTTAGTGTCTCTATGACGTCGCCACCGGTGACCTAGCGCTCCAGTGTCGCTGCTGTAGGCCCCCGAGCGTCATAGCGTTGTTCAATGCCATTGCCTCAGGTCTCCGAGCATCGCAGCGCTGCCACCTCGGGCTTCCGAGCGTTGCAGTGTCGCCGTCGGGGCCTCTTTGGGCCGTCGGGCACCGTGAAGAGCACCTCTAGGGCCTCTTCCATGCCCTAGCATGTACTAAGTCTGTTGGAAGGCAGTCTGTAAATCTGTAATCCAACTTTTTCAGATCTCACGATTTGGTTTGTTGACCCTAAGTCAGTGATTCTTCATGGATCTCAACTTCACATATCATGGGGGATCAGAAAGACAATATGAGTGACTTGATGCGGAAGAACTCTACCACAAGCACTCCCCTTCACATGCAGGGGACATTGATCAAGTTGGACGGATCCAACTTCTTGTTCTTGTCCACCTCTTCTTGGTTTATTGGATCCTGCAGAAAAAAGTATATTTTGATGTTGTTCTTGTAGTTAAGTCTGCTGATTGGGAGGCAGACAATGATTGGGTGCTACATGTCTCCTGAATAGTGTTACACAAACTATTGCCAAGCAAATCAAGGCTCATGCTTCAGCTAAGAGGATGTGGGAGGTACTTCATGAGATACACTTTTACAGAAGTAATATTACTAGGCTATATAGAGTTGTGGAGGATATTCACAATCTTTGGAAAGGCTCTATGTCCTTATCCAAATACTATGGTTCCATGAGGAATTTGTGGGATGAACAAGATGTGTACCGGCCGATCTCTATAGATGCTTCTGTTATAGCTAAGTAGAGAGAAGTTATTTGCTCGATTTAGCTTTTGTCTGGTCTTGGTTCTGAGTGCAAGGCAGTCAAAGACCAATTCATGACTATGGATGAGATCCCTACATCGAAGCAGATCTATGCTTGTCTCTCTATGCTTACCACTTCTGATCCCGTACTTACTACTGATTCCTCTGCCATGGCAGCTGTTGGTCATGGTAAGGGGAATTTAGGGGGAAGAGGTGGTAGAGCCCATGGTGGTGGTGCATGTGGATGTGGCCATGGTCGGAGTTCCTTCTTCTGTGAGTACTATCATAGGAATGGGCACACTGTGGACCGATGCTGGGTGAAGCATGGTTATCCACAGGGTATGGATCCCTGTGCTCATCAAGTTTCTGCAGAGGATACCACCAAGGTGCAGGAGGACAACAGCCAGATGATAGTTTCTAGGGCTCACTACAAGTGTTTCATAGCTTCTCAGGCATCCACTTCTGTCTCTGTTCACAGATCTACAGGTACTTTAGCCATGATGGCTAGTTCCCAAGCCTCTACTTGGCTGGTAGACACCATTTTCTCCTTTCTATGGGACCCTTGCTATGCTGTTCCAGGTTAAAGTGGTAGATAGGGGGTTATCACCGGCCACTGGTCTTGGGAACATCTCAATTTCTAGCACTTTACCTTTATCAAATGTTATGCATGCACTTAGATTTACACTCAATTTGATGTCTACTAGCCAAATTATAAAGAATTTGAGGTGTTGGGTTGTGTTCCATGACCAATATTTCTTTTTGCAGGATCTCCGGACAATGAGGTGGATTGGTGGACTTCAGCAGAATGGTCTCTACTACATTCATGTTCCTCCATCTTCTAGTGCTGATGTTGTGTGTGCCACCTCTGCCCTTCAGTGGCATTATCGTCTTGGTCATCCCAATCTTCATGTTCTGCGTTATTAGTTTCCTGAGTTATTTTTTCCAGATGTTTTTAGGTGTGAAGCCTGTCAGTTGGGCAACCACCATATATCATCTTTTCCACCACAAAATAAAAGAGCTGAGTCTGTTTTTACTTTAGTCTATGCTGATGTTTGGGGCCCATGTCGGGTCAAGGGTATTCGTGGCTTTCAGTATTTTCTTGTTCTTGTGGATGATTATACCAGGGTGTCCTGGATTTTTATGATGAAAGAAAAGTTCAAAGCCTTTAATATTATCAAAAATTTTATTCTTGAAATAAAGACTCGATTTTATTATTAAGATTTTTCGGAGTAATATTGGTTTGGAGTTTGTGAATGCCATGACTACTACCTTCTTCAAATCTTTGGGTATTGTTCACTAAAGGACTTGCATTCACACTTCTCAACAGA
Source organism: Thalassia testudinum (assembly GCA_037157565.1). NCBI lineage: Eukaryota > Viridiplantae > Streptophyta > Magnoliopsida > Alismatales > Hydrocharitaceae > Thalassia > Thalassia testudinum. The sequence goes on along the minus strand of JAZHRO010000036.1, from coordinate 136,822,571 downwards.
ATGGAGTAGCTGAACGTATGCTTAGACACTTGCTTGATGTTGCTCAGTCCATTATGTTTCAGATGAATGTTCCTTCATGCTTTTGGGCTGATGCTGTTCTTACTGCCGCTTATTGGATGAACCGTGTGTGTTCGTCTGTTTCAGAGGGTGAAACTCCCTACTTCATGTTCTTTCCTGGCAAAAGTATTTTTTCTATTGCTCCAGCTGTCTTTGGATGTGTATTTCATCCACCTTCACCATGTTGACAAGATTTCTCTTCGTTCCGTGAAGTACATCTTTCTGGGTTATCCCCGAACTCAGAAAGGGTACCGTTATGATCCGGTTTCACAAAAGTTTGTCTTTGCTGATGTCACTTTCTTTGAGGAGATTCCTTACTACTAGAAACAGGAAGAACAACCCACTAATTTGTCTACTGATATCCCTCTTCTTGTTTTATCTGATCCACTACAGGCACGAGCCACCTAGTACAAGGGCCAGTAATCCTGATCCTGGTTCTGTCCTATATCATCCTGAAGTCCCAGCTACAGATACCTTCCCTAAACATTTTCAACGCAGGGTTCAAGATGTTACTCAGGTGGAATAGCCTTTATCTACTATTTTTGCTCAGTCTTCACCAGCTGCTGATGGTTTGTCTGAGGATCGGGTACCTATTCTTACTAGGCCACGTCACTGGATCTTCCTATTTCACAAAGGAAGGCTCCCAGATCGTGTGCCAAATACTTTGTATCACAGTTTATATTGTTTGGCAGTTTATCTGTAGTTGGCTGGCAGTTTTCTTTGGCCATTGATAGTGTACAGGTGCCACGGATCATCATGACGCTTTTTGAGATCCATCTTGGGCCTTGGCAATGGAGATGGCTACCTTACAGTCCCGTGGCACATGGGATCTTATTGATCTACCCCCAGGTGCTACTATGGTGGGGTGTAGATGGATGTTTACCCTTAAGTGTTGTCTAGATGGCACTGTGGATTGATACAAGGAACATCTGGTTGCAAAAGGCTACACTCAGACATTTGGCATAGACTACTTTGAGACATTTTCCCCAGTGGCCCGTCTCAATTCTGTATGCATCCTCCTTTCACTTGTGGTGAACAAGCGTTGGACTGTTCATCAACTTGGTATCAAGAACGCCTTTTTATATGGTGATCTGGAGGAGGAAGTCTACATGGAGTAGCAACCAGGTTTTCCTACTTAGGGGGAATGTTAGAAAGTGTGTAGACTGAAAAAAGCTATATATGGTCTAAAATAGAGTCCCACAGCCTGATTTGAGAGGTTAACTAGGGTGGTTCAGGAACATGGCTTTACTAGATCTTTCGCCGATTACTCTGTCTTTACAATGCATGAAAAGTTAGGTATAGTTATACTTGTGGTTTATGTAGATGACATTCTTCTTACTGGCAGTGACTGGCAAGGCATAGAGGAGATAAAGAAGCTACTTCAGTCAGTTTGTTACCAAGGATTTAGGCCCTATCAACTATTTCCTTGCTATTGAGGTGCAGTATACTGAAGGACTTATGCTCTCCCAGCGCAAGTATGCTCTTGACATGTTGAGAGACAAAGGAATGTTGGGGTGCAAACCAGCATATGTGCCCATGGATGTCTCCTTACTTATAGCTGATGAAGATAGTCCTCTATTGCAAGATGTCACCAGATACCATGTAGTGATTGGGAAACTCTTATATCTAACTATTACCCGTCATGATATTGCCTTTGTAGTTGGAAGATTGAGCCAGTTCGCGCAATCACCAAGGGAAGTCCATTGGGATGGAGTTTGTCAAATTCTTAGGTATTTGAAAAATGCACCTGGGAAATGATTGTTTTTCAAGGACAATGGACATCTCAATATTTGTGGCTATGTTGAGTATAGAGCTGTCTCAGACTACTTGTGAGCTACTCTGGGTCAGGTCCATTCTAGATGACTTTGGTGTGCAGGTTTCTAGCGTTATTGCCATGCATTGTGGCAACAAAGTTGCTACCTTTATTGCTAACAATCCTGTATTTCATGAGAGGACCAAGTATATAGAAGTTGATTGACACTTTATTAGAGAGGCCATGTTAGCCAAGAGGATCTCTACTCCTTACATATGTTCTGAGGATCAACTGGTAGATGTTTTTACTAAAGCACTTCCTATGAAACGTTTGCTCCATATTTGTTTCAAGCTGAGTATGTTTGATGCATATGCTCTAACTTAAGGGGGAGTATTGAGTTATGTAAGGAGGGTTGGTTGATCTTTTATTGTTTGTTTATTGTAAGGGGTAGTATTGTACTTCTCTTCTCTGATGTCTCTTTATATGAAGGCCTTGGATTTCTCTGAATAAAGGTTATGTTATTACAACCTTAACACTCAGCAAGTTGTTGCTTTAGAGCTCTTGTAGGCCATCTAGAGGAAAAAAATTATGCAATTTTTTAGGGGGCAAGGCCATACATTAAGAATGTGTGTTGGGTGCTTGGACCATTACTTGAATAAGCAATTTTTTTATCATGCTTTTATAATCTGGCCCTATATTTAATGAAATTTTGATGATTACTAGCATTGAGTAATCTTTTTTAACTATGAATTCAATACACTCATAGTTACTTGCCTTCATTGAATTTTAAGATTTCCTTGGCATGCATTCAGCATGCTTTCAAAATGCCTATTTTGTAGGGTGATGAAGTCATCAAAATTTGTTTTCCTTGTCATGCATTTGACATGCCTCTAAAATGGGCATTTTCAAAATCATCAAAATAATATCAAGATTAGCATTTAGATCCTTGTATGATACAACATTTACGTGGGTTGCTTAAGTGTGTGAGCGTAAATCTGGGGAGTGTCTTGTTTCATAATCATAAAGATAGGGGAAATGCTAAAGTATCTTTACCTATATAACTATGAAACTTTAGTAGCCCATCCTTAATCAACTTGCCCAAGCACGATGACTTAAAAATGTTCACTTGATACAATGGTTCGTTTAGATTATTTGATCAATTACATTAATGTTTACATTAAAAAAAAGACTTTCTATCAATGTTAATTATTGTATTATTTGACGAAGTAGATGTCAAGCAGTGTCTTGAATAGGATTCGATTGGAAATTCCTTTGGGCATTAGGCCTTGGTGATTCTTTTCTTCCTTTAGTGGTTTGGAATGATGTAAACCCACGAAGGATGACAACTTGGTTATTATTAATCCAAGGCAGATGAATGATGCAATTCTCGCACTCTTGATCATGGGCCCTTATATGCCTTTTTGAGAGAGGGTTCTCTATGATTCCTATGGAGACTAGGTAGATCGGAAAGAGTGGACAATTTCGTTAGGAGCTCTTCTTTCTTTTGGAAAGGCCTGATGAAGTTTTTGAGGAAGGCCAGTTCCCACTGTAGGGATTCCCTTGGAGATGGACAAAGATTCAATTTATGGTCATACCATTTGAGCACTTTTAGGATTATTGCAAATATTTATCTTTGTCATGTTACTCTAGTCATGGAGCCTATGGGTAGTATGTTTAACTATTTTTAGGACTTGTCATGGATGCCTCTTTCCACCCTCCTTGTTGGATGCTACTTTCGAGGAGTTTTTCCTTATACTTCAGCCTTGCAGGACATTTGGTTGGGGGAAGGGGTGGCTTGGGTTTGCAAGTACTAAAAGTCTAGAGCTTGAGAGTTTGTTTATTTTAGGTTTGAGAGTATTAGTCTATTTTATATTTCTTGTTAGACTTTTTATGTAATTGTTTTACCCTTAGTCTCTATACAAGAGAGGTTAGGTTCCTGTTTTCAATAAGACACTTCATTTTCTCCAACATAGCATCAAAGCACAACTTGAAAAAGAGGAAAGCAGGACAATAAAGGAACACGACCTTAACCTTAGGGATTTTCATCAGCCTCTAGCGCTATCGTTCAAAATACTAATTTCAATGCTATTTCGATAAATTTTTAAGTGTACAATTTAGAGACATGTTGAGGGCATGTCATGGAAATGCTTGTATTTTGACGTCAGATTTGGATGATTTTGATGCCTAAAAACTAGTTCATTTCGAAAGCATGTCAAGGGCATGTCGACATATATCTTAATATTCATAAGTAACATGTAGTGTACTATACCATGATCAAATTCAAGAATTAAATATGAAATAATTACCGTGTGAATTGAATTAAGTTATGCAAAGATAAAAGATTCAAATATATAGTTTGCAGTAAACTAAAGGAAAAATTTAAAAGCCAAAATTTAAATATCTAACTAATTAATCTTAAATTAATTTGTCTTATGGTTAATTTGAGGTCTTTCACTTAGATTAATCAATTTGAATAGATTTAGATTAACATAACTACGTGTGTTGTGCTGGCCACTTTTATTTATGTCATGCCTTATGAGTTACATTTAGACCTAGTTGTATCATATTTATATGTGGAAAATATAGGTTGTCACCTCCAAACATGGGACCATAGGTTTTTAGGTTGGATGTTATCGTTGAAGTAAATGATGAAAATTCATGAAGTAAACAGGCCCTCAGTGTTGGCAATTTTAAGGTTTTATTCTCTTACGGATGAATGCAAGTTCTTTATTCTCTAATGTTAACTCAAACTTAGAATTTTATTTTTAGAAATTAAACAAATATTTGCTTAATTCTAAATTGTGAATAAATCTATATTTTCGTAATAATAGTAACTCTAGAGTCTAACATGTAAATCTGTTGAGATACACTCTAGTTATCTTTTATCTTTTTTGTATTGTTTATTTATTTCATGTTTATCACTGGTTCTCTGATGATATTTACCTAATACCTCTCTCTATTTAAAGGTGTGTAGAGTTTACTATTGGAATAAGATTGTTCATTTCCTCTCACTTGATATCAAAGCGACATTCCTAGATTGACGCTCAGACATCCCACCAAAATAGGCCTCCAACTCGTTCCAATAGAACCCTAACTCGCCTTCTCGTCGTTCATCGCCACCACCGACTCTCCAACGGCAGCAACTGTCACGCCCTAAAACCTAGGCCCCTAATCGAAGGCCAGGGTTTCGACGGTGGCAGCAGGAAAATGCGCTGGTTTATTTAATTTAGGTTGCATTAACGACGTTAAGCTACCAAAGCATTCCATTAATCAACAAAATAGAAGTATGAGAAGTATGGCACAAATTAAATAGAAAATATCTATAACTAAATCTTAAATGTTACTTGTACAATAGCACACAGCAAATCTCGCACTATGTTGAAATCCCACGCGTCAACACATGACAACACCTGAAATTAGGTCACAAAGAAGAGATGAGCCAATCGGCTTAGTAGGGAACAAATAGCTACTGTAATCCAATAAAAACAAGGTAGTGCACAGTTTCGTTAATCGACTAGATCCCTAGCCTAAACTCAGAACCCCAGGTTTCAACCTTAATCTAGCTCAACCCGACCGACCACCATGGTCATAGCCCACTAAGCAGATACGCTTGATTAAAGCTACATGTTTTAACGCAATTATCCTAACGATCCAATATCCTGTTACCTGCCACTCCGATCCCTAGAGTGATAAATCAACCCTTCATATCGAAGGAGATCTCGATGTGCCCTCTCTAATGGTACACTTGTACCCTATCCCATCCTTGGCTAGAGTAATGATTAAAACGCTCATATCCACTAGACAAAGGATACTCACTTCGGTCGTCGGAACATTGACTGTACTTCCCTAGAAAGTATTCCACTCAAGACATCCCTGAGTACCTAGTCCAAAAGATTTGGCGGGAGCGACTTCCTGCTACTTGTGATCCTTGGATACTATTCCACTCAAGATCACACGTTTTTCGATGCCAGAATCCCTGGAATCTATTCCACTCAAGATCCCCCACATTATTGCATGAGGTCCTTGGAAACTATTCCACTAAGATCCCATGCTCTCTCACCTGTTCAGATCCCTGGAAACTATTCCACTCAAGATCCGTACAATCCCCATCACCCGAGAATCTTTGGAAATTATTCCACGTAGGATCCTTCGAGTCACGGACTTGAGACCCCTGGAAACTATTCCATTCAAGATCTTAGAGCGTCTCTTATCGACTCAGACTCAAGACACCCTCAATGCCTCATCTCCATGATGGCACTTGGCAACACGCAACCATGAACTATCTCAGTTCCAAGATTGAACTCTTGTAAACTGAACTACCAACTCCCAAGTTTCCAACCCACAACAGTGAACTCACTGTTCACAAAGTCCCGGTGTCTCACCCAATGAGCTCACCTATTTGACCTCATCGATCCTAATTCCTTTTTCCCCTGACTGGTACCTGATCAGGTAACCTTAGAAACCTACTAGATCACCTGGGGTCTTATCCAAGACCTTAGGATCCAAGCACTTCCTTTATTAGACTCGAACTGAGTCATTGATGTTATCATGTGAGGTTCAATTCTTTACTTAGTCGATTTATGTCACTTTTAGTCCAATTAAAGAGCTTCAAGTTCATTTAGAAACACCCTTTTACCCATCTAGGGTTTAACTACAAATTAACCGTTTCCTCGCCAATTAGGGCACTTGCTAGACCCTTAATTAGGTTATAGATCAGGCTCAATTACTCCTTAGGTTCCATAGGTCCAAAAATCCTAATTTCAAGCTAACAAGCAAACTTAACAGGCTACCTAACGTTAGGTACCTGTTACCTAACGTTAGGAGGCCACCTAGCAGCCACCTAACATTAGGTAACACTTACCTAACGTTAGGGTAGGTTGCTGTAGCCGGGCAGACCCCGCAACCAACACCTTTCATGCCTCAAATCACACCCTTATCACTACCAAATCTCATGGAACATTGAGCACAAATTCCCGCACATATAAGGAGTAAATTGCGCCAACCAAAACCCCTAAAAATCCTTAGGGTGGCCCTTAACTAGAAAATTACACTGCCACAATTATAACCCACCCAAGGGTGAAAACACCACATGTAACACCAAAACCTCACATGCTCATACTAATTTCAGCTTTTCGAAACATCCTCTTTACTTCACCTACACATGGGAAAACAAGAGGGGTAAACAAGAGAGAAGATCCCTACCTTTAGAGTTGAACTCCTCCCTGTCTCTTCTTCTCACGCAGCAGCAACACTTGCAGTAGCTTGAGTAGCAACAATGGCAGCAGTAAGAGCATCAATAGCAGTAGCAGCAGTGGCCAACAAGGTGGTGGCTGGCCAATAGGGAAGAGGGTGGAGGAGATGTGGATGAGCCCTCCACAGGTGAAGAGGAGAGAAATGGCTTGGCACTATAAAAATGAAATATCTTCTTATTTTTAAGTTTCCTTCACTTATATATGGATTATGAATTTTGCACCTATGCCCTTTCGCCCAATTCCTTGCCTTCCAAGAAAGGCCATCAAACATTATTCTTATGCAAAGAGCCCCTCAATTTTTCCATCACTTAACCTTTTAATAATCATTTAAAGGGATTTTCATTTCCAAAGCCTTTAATCCATCATTAAGTGACCAAATTAAGGATTTAAGTAGTTAATTTGACACAAGAAAAATGTGAGCCCTTACAACACCGGTTGGGGCACCACCACCATCAGGAGAGTGACGTGGTAAGGCCCAAACCCCCTAGCGGCGACGAGCAGCGCTGTAGGGGATCCTAGACCTTGCGGTGGCACTGTAGACCCTTGAAGGGGGCGTGCAGTGGCGCAGCCTGGCTTTGGGCCTGACCTAGGGCCTCGGGCGGCGTCGTAGCACCCCATCGGTTGGCAGTAGCGTCGCCAGTGGGTCTGGGATGATTTGCTCCAGCGAAGAGAAGGCAACAACCTTTCGTTGAGGGTTGCTATGGGTCCCTTTTGGCACTAGCGTGCACCTCCTAATATCTGGAGGGTTGCTATGTGTGTCTAACGTGATTTCCAAGGGGGAGATCGCTTGGATTTCATGTTAAATCACCTTATTTGTGATCTACTCTTTCAAATCTGATTTTGGCAGCTTCTCATTGTTTGTAAGGATCATGGCTTCATCATCATTCGAGGTGACATCGGAGGCAAATCAAGAGAGCGGGAACTACAAAAACTCGTTTTTGTCCCTATTGTGAAGTTGGATGAGACCAACTATGCTCGTTGGTCTCAAATGTTCTTGATGACAGTTAAGAGTCATGACAAAGATCATCTTTTACTTGAGCCAGGGCCTCAGAACAAGATCGGGAAGTACACCACATGGAAGGACAATGCTATGGTGAGAGCATGGATCATGAATGCAATCTCGCCTCGAATTAGAGATGGTATTAATACCTAAGACAGAGTTATTTCTGTTGTCACCTCTGACTTTTAGCTATGTAGCTTTTGTGCATATTACTGGGCCAAGTAGAGATAAACTTGTCCCTCATGCAGTTAAGTGTCTTTCTGGGATATAGTCATACCCAGAAGGGCTACAGATTTTATAATCCCTTACAGAAGAGGCACTATGTCACTTTTCATGAGGCTGTACCATATTTTTTAGTCATTGGGAGTCAGTTGGTTTTTTTAGATAAAGAGGGCACCAATACCCATTCCTTTTATTTAGTTTGGAGATTTTCTTACTACTTAGATTACATCACCAAACACTACAGATACAGGTCTTATTCAGTTCAGAGGCCATCAACTGGTTTTTAGAAAACCAGTGACGTATTGGTGACATATCCCTCCTCCTTCAGCACCATCATCCTCCCCACAAGCAAGTTTGTGTTGACACTACTGACCATCGTGTGTCTGGTGATGTGCCAGTTGATCCCGAGTCCTCTGTTGGTGATATTGAGTCTCCCCCTGATAATCTGGACCTTCCGATTGTTATTCGGAAGGCTCCCCGTAGTTGTGTGCACTACTAGGTTGCTGGGGTAGTTTCTTCTTGTTGTCTTGGTCACTCGTTTACCATGTTTACTGAGGCATTGTCCTCCTTACAGATTCTAACCACATATCAATAGACTATGCTTGATCCAAAGTGGCATGGAGGATGAGATGGTTGCACTTCAGTCTTGGCAGACATGGGAGCTTACTCCGTTACCATCTGGTGCACGCACTATTAGCTGTCATTCAGTCTTTTCCTTAAAATATAATTATGATGGATCTATTTCTCGGTATAAGGCTTACCTTGTGGCAAAGTGATTCACCTAGACATATAAGGTGGATTTCTTAGACACTTTTTCTCCAGTGGCTAGGCATCCTACTGTGTAGATCCTTATCTTTGTTGCTTCTCATCTTGATTGGCCATTATATTAGTTAGATGTGAAGAATGCCTTGTATGGTGATTTGCAAGAAGAGGTATATATGCAGCAATCCCCTTGTTTTGAGACTCATGGGGAGTGTATAAGTTGAAGGTGATATATGGACTCAAGCAAGTCCAGAGGCCTGGTTTTAGAAACTGTCAGAAGTTGTTGAAGGTATGGGACTCAACAGGTCTTCATATATCACTCATTGAAGATAGACAAAGGAACTGTTGTTGTTGCCTATGTAGATGATCTTATTATCACTGGTGATGATACAATCGGGATAATTGAGGTCAAGCAGAAGTTGGCAGAGAAGTTTGTTATGAAGGGCCTTGGTTCTTGAGATATTTCTTAGGCATTGACGTGGTAAGAGGAAGGGGATGCATAATACTTAGTCAGAGGAAATATGCTCTTGATTTATTGCATGAGATTGGGATGTTGGGATTCAAGTTAGCCAACGTACCTATGGATCTTAAGATGCACTTGTATGATGTAGAGTCACGGGTTATAGAAAGCAAAGGATATGGGCAGTTGATTGGGAAATTGCTCTACTTTACTATCACTCATCCAGATATCTCGCTTACCGTTGGCAAACTCAATTTATGGACAAGTCAACCAAGCAGTATTGGGATGCTGCTATGCAGGTGCTCAGGTACTGGAAACGAGCACCAAGACGTGGATTGCTATTCAAGAAAGGCAAGTTTATGACTATAGTGGGATATTCTGATGTAAACTATGCTGGTTGTCTTTTTGATAGGAAATCTACTATTGGTTTTTGCACTTATGTGATTGACAACTTGGTGACATGGAGAAGCAAGAATTACATTGTTGTGTCCAAGTGCTGAGTTAGAGTATAGAGTAATGACACAGATAGTTGTTGAGCTTGTATGTGTGAGATCTGTCTTACTTGACTTGCATGTCAAGATTGAGGAGCCCATGGAGATGATATGTGATAATTGGGCTGCTACCTATATATCTAACAATCCTATGTTCATGAGCATACAAAACATGTGGAGATTGATTGTCACTATACTAGAGACTTGATTCAGGTGGGACTTCTCTTTACTACACTAGTTGCTTTAAAGAACTAGACAGTAGATATTTTCACCAAGCCTCTCGCCAAGTCTACATTTGATACTTGTTGTGACAAGTTGAGCATGGTAGACATCTATGCTCCAGCTTGAGGGAGAGTGTTGAGATACACTCTAGTCATCTTTTCAGTCTTTTTTTTTGCTGTTTAGTTTTTTGATGTAATTTACCAAACACCTCTCTATATAAAGAGGTGTAGGGTTTACTGTTGGAATAAGATCATTCATTTCCTTCCACCAGATCTACTCTATAATTATGTATAGGTGTTGAATCAAACCTCAAGAAGTTGAATAAAATAAGATTTCTAATTTTTACTAAGTTGGTCCTACATCTCTTTGTATAAAGGGAAGTTAGGTAAGAATATGACAAGAATTCAAAAGAAAAAAACATTACAAATAGACCCTCGCAATATAACGTAACACTCCTCCTCAAGCTGGAGCATATATATCCACCATGCTTAGCTTATCTCTACACTTCTTAAACATAGGGCGAGATAACGGCTTAGTAAACATATTTGCTATCTGATCTAAAGAAGCTTGGCAAGTAGTACAATGTAACCCCTGCCGGATAAGGCTCTCGGTGAAATGACAATTCACCTCCACATGTGTAGTTCTTCTCTTATAGAACATGGGCTTGTTCGCTATATAGGTTGCATCCTTGTTATTATAATACATTTTTATAGGCTCATCAATTGTAACATGCAGGTCACGCAACAATGATCGTATCCAGATCATCTTTGCTGTTGTGTGTGCCATGGCGTAGTACTCTAATTTTGCGCTCGAACGTGACCACACTTTGTTTCTTACCTCTCCAAGTGACAAGGTTTCCTACAAAAAATGTACAGAAACTTGTAGTAGACTTTCTGTCCCCAATATCACCAGCATAGTCAGTGTCAGAGTATGCTACAACACCCATAGGAGTGCTTCTCTGAAATAAAAGACCACAGCTTGGACACTCCTTGATATATCTCAACACCTGCGTCACTGCTTTCCAATGATTGGTAGTAGGCTTATCTAAGAATTGGCTTAACTTACCTACAGCGAGACTAATATCCATCCTCATGATGGTCAAATACAACTTTCCCACTAGTTGTCTAAAGGCCTTCTTATCCATCTGTTTTGTTGTGCCATCAAATAAATGTACCGTTGGATCCATAGGGATATTTGCACTCTTGGACACAAGCATGCCTGCCTCCTAAAGAATGTCTAGTACATACTTCCTCTGGGACATAACAATACCCTTCTTCCTCGTAGCAATCTCAATGCCAAGAAAGTACCTGAGCCTCCAAAGGTTTTTCATGACAAACTGGCGAGCTAAGTACTACTTCACTTGAGAAATATCAACTGCATCATCACTTGTGAGTATCAGGTCATCCACATAAACAAGTAAAGCCACAGTACCACCATTGGTCTTCCTTACAAACAAGGAATGGTCAGAAGACGACCTTTGCAACCCAATTACATCCAAGGCCTCTGATAGGCGCTTAAACCAAGCTCAGGGACTTTGCTTAAGGTCATAAATAGCCTTTTTAATCTTGCAGACACACTCCCCCTCAACCTCAAATCCTGGATGCTGCTGTATGTATATCTCCTCCTAAAGATCCCTATATAAGAACACATTCTTGACATCCAGCTGGTGTAGAGCCCATCCGTAGTGTGTTGCCACATAAACAAGTACACGGACTATGGAGAGGTGAACAACCAGCGAGGTGTCAAAGAAATTCACCCCATAGGTTTGGGTGAATCCTTTGGCCACAAGACGAGCCTTATGTCGGACCCATCCAGGTTGTATTCCAAGGCAAAGACTCATCTAGCTCCAACTAGATGGCCACTTGCAGGTAACGGCGTGCGCTCCCAGGTGCTCCTGTCCCGGAGAGCAGACATCTCCTCCATAGTCGATCTCTAGTATAGATCAAGTAAAGCCTGCTGATATGAAGTAGGAAGCGTCAAGCTAGAAACTACAGCAGAAAATGTATGAAAATCATAACTCAGAGTATCAGTAGAGATTGCATACCCTGCAACACGGTACTAGGCACAGGAACGAGGAGCTTTCCAAATGGCAATAGGTACATCATCATTAATATCCATAGATACCTGACCTGAGGAAACATCAACAGGAGAAGCATTGTCAGATGGATTAACATATACTTGAATGGGGGAGGACGATGGTGGTTCAGTGGTCACTGGAGGGGGTGTGTTTTTATGTGCTTCTTTTTGTAACTAACAGGTATCTGATATGTAGTGCCTTTGAATGTCTTCTCATCTGGTGGTGCAACTTTGAATGTGCTTATAGGTTGTGCTGAGGGGGTAGTCTCTTTGTTAGTACTGGCAAAGTCATCCATAGATACAAGAGGCGCGAGCATAGGCACAACCATCTCCACATTGCGTAATTGATACCTCGATTTGGAGAAAGAAGGAATAGACTCATGAAATGTGACGCTCGCACTGATATAGTGTTTTCTAGAGATGGGATCAAAACATCTATATCTTTTTTGAGTGCGAGAATAGCCAAGAAACACACACTTGGCTGGTCTAGGGGCAAGTTTATCTCGACCAAGTTCAAGCAAGTGGACAAAAGCTATACAACCAAATGTCTTAGGAGGCACAAGAAACAATTCAACATTAGGATACAACACGATCCAGGGCACCTGCTTATGGATAACAGATGAAGGAAGCCTGTTAATAAGATAGTAGGCTGTAAGTACTGCATCACCCTAGTAGGTATGTGATACACTATTCTGAATGAGTAACACTCGAGTAGTATCCAGAATGTGTCTGTGTTTGTGTTCTGCAACCCCACTCTGCTGTGATGTATAGGACAGGAAGTCTGATGTACAATGTCTAGAGAACTGGAAAAACTAGCCAACTACTTGGTGTAAAACTCTAAGGCATTGTCACTTCTAATATTTTTAATGCATACACCAAACTGGTTCTTCACAAAAGCCACAAAATGCTGAATAACAATATCAACATCTGACTTATTATGCATCAAAAATAGCTATGAAAGGTGAGAAAAATCATCCACTAGAATCAAATAATAATAATGGCCCTGTTTGTCTGCCACACGATTAGGACCCTAAACATCACAATGTAACAAATCAAAATAAATAGAACTATTTGGATACGTGGAAACTAGAAAACTGGATCTGTGGTACTTCCGTAACTGATAGGCATCACACTGAATCTTCATGGCTGGTGACAGATGTGGAAAGAGTGGGCGTAGTTTGTTCAGGGATGGATGGCCTAACATCTGTGCCATTGCAAGGCACTCTCGGTAGGACTCGTCTGGCAGGCTGTTGCAATTGGGCTCTGTACTAGCCAATGCACACCTCCCTCATGTCCACCACCAATCGTCCTTGTCATACGGTCCTAAAAAAAATAGCCAACATAAAAAATGGCTTGGCAATTCAATTACTTTGTAATAGTGCTAATAGAGAGTAACTGCATTGCCATATCAAGGACATAATACACATCCGAGAAGTGTAGGGTGGGAGAAACATACACCCCCCTTTTCCAGAAATGGGGGCATGCCTACCATCTGCAAGCTGAATAGAACATCCTGGTGGAACCTCCTGTATATCTTTAAAGCACTGAGGATTCCCAGACAAGTGATCTGAAGCACCTGAATCTATCAACCAAATATTGCTCATACTTGAAACTGAGGCATAAGCCGCTGTGCCTGAAGGCTATGGCTGATCATGAGTCAACTGTGCCAGATGTACCACTACATCATAATCAGCATCTGCAAGAGTGAGAGGCTCAGTAGAAGACATAGGAGCAGGGGTCACAGTAGCTTGGTTGGCCATAGTAGGATTTCCAAGTTTATTCCAACACTTGGCCTCAACATGGCCAATCCTCCCATAATAGGTGCATGTCGGCTTGCCACGTGTACCATTGCCACGCCCTCTGGCTTTCCCACGAAAGAAGCCACCTCGATCACCACGGGTGCTAACTGCATGGATAGAGGATGTATTGGTGACACCGGTATCATGAGTAGGCTGAATCTGCAACCTGCTTAGCCCCCTGTAAATTTCCTCAATAGGAGGAAGCTAAGAAAAAGTCAGAATCTGAGAGCTAGTTGTTGAGTAATCATCACCTAGCCCTGCAAGGAACATATGGGCTGCGAACTCCTTATTATCCCTGCAAGTGGTGGATGTGCACATCGGCATGGAAGCATTATATTTTTCCAACAATCCCTTCATGGTAGAATAATACTGTGATAGGCTCCTTGTCTTCTGCTTTAGATGGCATAGATCATAGTGAATATGGAATACTTGAGGTGAATTTAACTTATGTGAATAGGCAATCTTCAAGCCACCCCAAATCTCCTTTCTCGAGGTGTAATACATAATTTCATCTCCAATGCAGAAAATAACACCGTTCAAGATCCAAGCTCTCACCATAACATCATCCATGTTCCAGGTTGCATACTTCCTTGTCTTATGCTCGGGTGGTGCTTCCATAACCGCATGTGTCTTCTCATGAGCTTCCACAGAAATAAGGATGGTTTAAGCCCAACGAGAGTAATTGGTCTTATTCAGTTTCACAATTGGAGCGAAGAAGGGGCTCTTGTACATGCCACTTTCTGTACTCTGTCATGAAGATACCTCAGATTCTGCTGATGAAGCCATGCTAAATCCAAACACATAGAAACAGACAAACTACAGATTTGAATTTCTGTAACAAACATTAATATTCGGGAAATACACACCCCGTAAGAAGCTCACAATATCTCCTACATTTCATAGGGGAATACACACCCCAAGAATCATCAATAAGGGGAATGCACACCTCAAAGTCAAACCACAAGCCTGTAGAAAATTATACCACAGGTAGGAAGGTTCTTGATCTAGAACTCTATTACCAAGACAACATGAACCTTCTTAGAAATAGTCGGAGAGGGATCCATGACCTACTGACCTCTCCCTACCATCGGAAACGACGCGACAGAGAAGGCGGCTGCTAGCAGCCTGAATCGCCCCTTGGACTGCTCGCTGCCCTATTGCAATCGGCTAATGGTGTTCTTGCTGTTGTGACCGAGAGGCAACGCTCTGTTGTTGCCCTAGGATAGCGTCACCCGGCGATGGAGCAACAATTGCAGCGCTGGTAGCTTCGTGCGGTGGCATAGCCGTTGCTGCCCTAGGATAGCATCGCCCGGCAATGGAGCAATAGTTGCAGCATTGGCTGCTCCGAGCGGTGGCATAGCTATTGTGGCGATGGCGCCAAGCGGTGGTGCTGCTACTGTTGCGGCTGCTCAAAGTAGTGGTGCTGCTACGGCGGCACCGGCGTTGCTGCTGGTGGTGGCATTGGCATTCGGCGGTGGAGGGGTTTGAGGTAGGATTAGGGTTTCTTTGGTGGAGTCCTCAACTTGGTGCTCTGATATCAAGTTGAAGAAAATAAGATTTTTTATTTTTACTAAGTCGATCATGCACCTCTTTATATAGAGAGAGGTGAGGAAAAAATATAACAAGAGTCTAAAAGAAATAAATCATTACAAACAGATCCTTACGATATAATGTAACATAAGTGAGTTAGAGGAGAGGAGCAATGAGACGAGAGGGAGCAATACTAGTGGAAATTCAGTTTGGATAAGAACATAGTAGCAGCAGTAAAGAAGAATAGCATAATTGAGAGTGAGAAGTAGCAACAAGTCAAAATGTTGAGTGCATTTCATCACTTGCTGGCATTTTGGTGAAATTTTATTGAAGTCCCTATGTTTTGACATTATATTAATGTTGATATGGCTTAACTCCAAAAATTGCCATTTCGACAACATGCCGTTAAAATTTAAATCACTTGCAACAATATTAATGGGTAGAAACTAGTTATTAAGACACCTATATTGACCTTAAAATATGGTAATGATTTAAGAATTATACCTAATGTCACCCATTTCTCTAAATTTATTGACATATTATCTATATTTGGCAACATATTGCTGATATTCTTGTATTTCAACATTACATATTTGTTGATATTGCCCCACATTAGAAAAAGGCCATTTCATGGGCATCCCTAGGTATTTAGAACAATGTTGACTTCTACCACCGACCTAAGGTGCCTCCTTACGTCCGTTGTCGGCCTCTGGTTACCACAATCGGCCTTCATTTGGCCAGAGGATCCTCCTACATGGCTTAACAATCGTGGCTGATCTCCAAGACCCCTCTCTAGTGGTTACAGTAATCCCCAGTAGTGCCACCCCTTAGTAGGTCCCTTTGAGTGTCGTTGTTGACTGGTTGCCTCTTTGGTCACCTCTTGCATGCCCTTTACACGTACACTTGAACTAAGTGCTATGAGATTTCTTGCATGCATCATGCATGCCTACCATGCATTTTGATTTTGCGCCCTATTTGTGATCTTTGACTAGCCTGCATTTGATTTGAGTTTGCCTCTTTACTCTCTATGCGTGGTGCATGCTCTTGTGCCCGAGATCGTGCATTCTTGATTGTCTAACGGCTTGTTTTACTTTTCCCATGGCTAACAAGGTTTCCTCGACTACTTCCTCATAGGCGAAGATCTCTGCCTCTATCCTGGTAGGGGATTTGAATGAAGTCATCATCTCCCAAATTTCTTGAGATTCTTTCTCACATGCTACTTGAGATCTCATCCTACTGCCTGGGATCATCTCCTACTTTTGCTTGCTTGGAATCATTTCCTACTGCTGCTTGGGATTGTCACCTGTTTTGCTTGGCAATTGATTGAGGTTGTCTCCTACTACCTGCTTGTTCCTATTGCCTACTTGATCCTCCAACCATAAGATGTCTTGAGTGAGGGGGAGTTGCATTTTATCTATTGTAACAAGTTGGGCTTGGTTAACATCTGCACTCCAATTTGAGAGAGAGTGTTAGAGTATTAGTCTTTTTGTTAGAGTACTAGAGTTTTATACTCTGTTTACCTTAGGTTTAAGAGTATTAGTTAATTTTATACTTCTTGTTGGACTTGTCATGTAATTTTTCTACTACTCCCTATGTAAGAGAGGTTAGGTTTCAATTTCCAATAGGATACTTCATTTCCTTCAATAGTAAGTATGATCCCTTTACTGTGAAAAAGACTTATCTCCCTTCATGCAAATCTTCCTTAGAGAGCTCCTACCTTGCAAGATGATTGCATATTGCTCTTGAAGATTTGTGTCAGGTAAGCTTTGTTTCTATTAAAGTTGGCACTAAGAGGAGCGTGGAGGCTCCTTGTGTGTGGGAAAAATAGTCCCACGTGGGGGACTGTTCATGTGTGGAACAAGGAGGAGGATAGCAGCCACCGGTTGACCTTGTTGGCCGACAAGGGGGGATGGCCTCGGTGGTGATGGTGGCCGGCTATGTGGTGAAGAAGATAGAGAGGAGAGGGGCCTTGAATAATTGGGAGATATTATTATGGATTCAATGAATTACAAAGAGGGAAGGCTCTCTTTTTACAGAGAACATATCCCAAAATAGAAACCAAAGATTCTCTAAAATAAGATCTTATCTCTGAAAACAATTCAAATCCCAAACTATTTTTCATTAAAAAATTCAGCTAAAAATAGGCAACTTAACATCTAAAACAAGACTCAAAATTGGTCCCTTCGACCCTTTAGCTGTTGGCCTTACTAGGCCCTCTAGATGCTACCACGTGGACCATCCACGTGGCCCTTATTCCTAACACTTCCTCTCAAGTCGAAGGTTGGGTGGCCGACGACTTGGTCTTCCACTTGTGAGGCTAGACGCCCTACCATTCATCTTCTTCGAGAGGCAAACTCTTGGTCTTCTCCCTTGACGAGTTGACGGTGAAGCCTCTTGCAACCTCTAGAGTTGCTTCTGTGGCAACCTGAGTAGTCGTCGCAACGACCACCGTTGACTTGTCTTCTCGAAGTAGAGCCCGTAGCTTCTCAAGATCTTCATGAGTTAAGGAGTCCACATGCGAGGTTGCTATTAACCCCACGTGGTGGCATCTTGAACTTCTCCCTACACTTGTCGTGTTGATGATTGTTGCATCCACAGTGTTGTTACTTCGGGTAGACACGGCTAAGTCCACTTCCACGTCCTCGTCCTCATTGACTCCCCATACTTGCTTCTGGAATAGCAAGTGTGTAGTTCTTTCTTTTTGGTGTGTCTTCATCCTCAGTGATCTCCATCTTGACAAGACAGAAGATGGTCTCAAGATTCATCTTCCTGTTGAAAGCCAGGATTTGATCGTGGGCGACTCGATAACGGGGATGCAATTCCGATAAAAACTTTGCAGATTTCCAAACCGCCTGTGTCCCCCCTGTTTGTCGCAACATAATGGCTCGTAAATGTCCAACTCCTTGAACAACACCTCTATCTTCTCAATATTTAGTCAAGGAGAGATCTCCGTGACTAGCTGTCCATATGCGAGTGTAGAGATAGTAATATGTGCGTTACTTGATGTTTAGGCGTACTTTTTTTTTGAGGGTCGTTCAAATCTCATATGTACTCCTTTTGTAGAGGCGATGGATGGATCCATCGAGTTTATGAGCCAATTCATGATTACATAATTATCCTTCTCGTACGTCTTTTTCTTCTCATCGTCCTTCAACTCTAGTGGCTCATCGAGGAGAATGCTAAGTTTCTCCTGGCCTCTAACAAATATCTTGAAGGCGCGAGCCCACAAGACATAATTGTACGCCCTATTAAGCTTGATGGTTGTCGCAGAGACAACCACCTTGCTTTCTCCTGGTCTAAGCATGGCATCTTAGATCGTCATGGATGATTCCACCATCTTCTCTAGTCTTCCTTCTCTGCGTAAGGCATCAGATTTGTCGAGGGGACTTTTTGGATGTGCGTGTTACTAGCGTGTGGTCAACAACCCACATGCACAAGAAGAGCCTAGAGCAAAGGCTCTGATATCATGTTAAAGTTGGCGCCAAGAAAAGCGTGGAGACTCCTTGTACATGGGAAAAATAGTCCCATGTGGGGAACTGTTCACGTGTGGAACAAGGAGGATAGTTGCCACTGCTTGCCCCTGTTGGCTGGTGAGGGAGGTTGGCCTCGGTAGTGATGGTGGCCAGATATGTGGTGAAGAAGAGAGAGAGAGGAGAGGAGCTTTGAATAATTGGGAAAGTTATTATGGACTTAAGGAATTACAAAGAGGGAAGGTTCTCTTTTTACAGAGAGAACATATCTCAAAATAAAAAGAAAACATTATCTTTAAAATAAGAAAGATCTTATCTCTAAAAGAAATTCAAATCCCAAACTATATTTCCTAAAAGAATTCCACTAAAAATAACAAACTTGACATCTAAAATAAGACTCAAAATTGGTCTCTTGGACCCTTTAGCCATAGGCCCTGCTGGGACCTCTAGATGCTGCCACGTGGATTGTCCATGTGGCCCTTATTCCTAACAGTTTCTTTTTGTGGCTCTTGAGGGGAAGGCTTGTCATGCTTTTAGCCAATGTTAGATGCCGAGCGCTGATGATTGTTGTGTACTTCGTAACTTTTGGGTAGAGGCTGCTGTTCATCTTATCTTTTAGCTCCTTTTCATCGAGCGCTGGATTTGTTTGGGGGCTGGTCATTGGATTATTCGTCTCAAGAGGGCTTCTGAGAAAGTGCCCATTGTAGGTTCCTACAGGAAAGGGTGAGATTTGCGTGATAAAATATAACATGCGGAAATAATGTAAACAATCTTACAAAAATCAACAATCACACAATGCACAAGTGATTTTTAGGTGGAAATCCAAATCGGTTGAAAACCACCACCTAATCCTCTTGAGTTAGGATTTTCCGATCGACCGAGTCGATCGAAATCCACTAACGAACCACTTTAACGAGGGTAGTTCAACCTCTATTACAACCACGTTACAAGTATGAGGGTAGCATTCCTCAGACCCCTTTTCTTCATGAGAAGGATTTTGTCCTTCGATGGGGATGGGAATTCGGAAAGCGAATACCCAACCAATTAACAAAGATAAAATACAACAGTCCTATAGAGCTAACAAAGTAGGTATTTAAATCTAGCTACTATAGGTAAAGGATCTTCTTTTAGGTGGAAGTGTATCAGTTTGATGACCTGGGTGCGTGAATCACTAGGCGGCACTTCGTTGCTCTCGTAACTACGGAGGGAGCGGGTGCACAGCTGGACAAAGCTCTCAGGTGTGGAACGAATGCTTGTAGAGCTAGAGCTTCTACTTCTCTTGGACACAAAGGATATGGAAAATGTGTTGCTTGGTGTGTCTTTACAAGGCAAGGGTACTCTTCTATTTATAAAGGGTCTAGGAAGTCTTTGGAAGGCATTGAAAGGCTTCCATAGCCGTTGGAAATTATCCTAAGGTAGAATAGGCCGAAATCAGAATCATTAATGATTCTGACAGGGTCATCAGACGTCTTGGAAAAAGATCAGACATCTGGAAGTCACTCTTAAGACGTTTGGGTAAGTCAGACGTCTAATTCTAGATGAGTTCTCTTACTGACTTTCATCAGACCTAAACAGGGTTCTAGTGTAAATCAATCAGATGACGTACAGGACGTCTGACACTAGGTCTGGATGTCTGGAAACCTATTGTACTTCGGGAGTGGATTTCCCAAGGTCCAAACATCTATATTAGTCTAGGAAAGCGATTTTGGGTTAGTCGAGGCTCAATAGTCACATATCAGACGTCTGGGGTCCTCTACGAACGTTTGATAGAAGCCTGACGGTTATTTTCCTTAACGTTTACTTTATTAGCTAATGTTCTACTAATTGGATGTCTGGCACAACCATAGATATCTTCTAAGACGTCTGGACTAAGGTCTGGATGTCTGATTTCAACAGACAGAACCTACTAAGTCCAGCCTAAATTATTAGACGTTTGAGTCAACAGTCAGACGTATTAAAAGTTAAGATCAGATGTCTGATTTCTAGATTGGACGTCTGATCAGGCTGTTTGATGCTTATCTTGGATTTCTAAGTTCTTTACGGAAAACCTAAGTATTCTAGGGTTGTGTAGGTGTTCCTACGACTACAGTTTAGATCCTTCGAGGCTCTTTAACATATATCTAGATACAAAGAATAACGAGCAAAAGAATTATAAAAGAATACATGGAAAGAGTATCTGTCCTATTTTTCATCTTCTTCCTTCTTTAAGCTTTTGCTCCTTGCAATGTTCCTTCTTCTCCGACGAGCTCCTCCAATTCGCTATGGATGCAAGCTCTGCGGTCCTTCACCCTTGAATCCATTTGCAAATAACTTGAAATTCTAGACTTCAAATGCAAATGTTAAATACAGGTGTTTTGTTGTCATCAAAATAAACGATCGTGGTGCCCTTACACCAACACCCATGATCTCTCAGTTGATGGTGATTAGTTCAGGAGAGCTTCCATTCCACTTTGGTGCTTGTGGCTGGTGTGTAATTAGACATTTTCAGGGGAAAGAGCCCATGTTGACGGTGTAATAAACCACTTTGACTCCCTCTGTAACATCCAGAATTCTTAGCCCTCCTTTTTAATGAATCAAGGGGCTTATCATTCATTGTGAAGCTCCTTCTTTTTCTTTCCAAAAAAAAAAACACCATGACTGCTACATTGGCATCCTAATGAAAAATATGGTTTTTTGTAGGCTAGTTGATATTTTTGTTGCTCATGATCCTTGTAGTTTTAGCACCGTATCTACTACCTGTCAGGGTGCAGCAGTGACCTTGGTGGAGTTGGGTGAATATAAGAAGGCTTCCAATTTGTTTGAAAAGCTTGCCAAGGTTCCTAATTCCTTCTTGTTCGGTTTCTCTGATGGTTAAGTGTGTAATGTTTTTCTTTGATAAAACAATTGCTGATACCTTGAAATAAGAGTTGCATTATTTTTAGGAAAGACCAGAAGATTCTGAAGCATATCGTTTACTAGGTGAAGTTAGATACCAGCTCAAGGACTATGATGGCAGCGCTGAATCCTACAAGAAGTCCTTGGTATGGATGGCTCCGAGCACATGGGTTCCTTATTTTAGTCTAAACATCGTTCAGTATTTCCTGAAACTTTGAATATTGCAGATTTCACATATCATTTCTCTTTCTATTTTTGTGATATATTAGAAAAGCTTGATTAATGTATTAATAAAAGTATCAGTTTTTAACCCACTTTAATGGTCTAGTCTAGTAATTGAGCTTTATGACTCATCCAAGGGATAAGGGTTCTTTTATCCTTCTCAAATAAGCAATCATGATTTTTATTTGTAGACAGTATTTTAATTTTCATCATGCTCTTTCGTTGCTGCCTAACAGGCTTCTGGAACAACTACTCTTGAGGCTCTTCGTGGACTTACAAATGCATTGCTTGCTGCTAAAAAGCCCAAGGAGGTTAAAATTAATTATTATGGTTGTAAGGCAATTTGAATTTTTCTTCTCAATGTTCTTGAGAGCTCATATCAACAGGAAATTTATGTATTGGAAAATGGTAGTAGCGGTTGTGAATATAAATAATATATGGATAACTAGTGCTTTTGCTGTGATTGGCCAATAATTAAAACTCAGAGCTTCTATGCTATAAATAAGACTGCCAAGTCTGTTGTTGATACATAGTTTGTAGTAATAAACCATTGATCACAGATTTCTTAGGCTTTTGAACCCCATTTCTGGAATCCATATTGCCCATATAGGGTCTCGGGCCATGTGTGGTGGGGATATTTGGGTAAATTTTCAATCAGGCTTCATATGCATAATTAATTTCAGGGTTAATTTAATTTTGTATGGTTTAGAAGAATTGATCATATATGAGGATTAACATTAAGATTAACTTATAATTCAAACTCTATGATCATAGTATTGTACCATATGCAATAATCTCATAAGTCGTAATATTCAATCTTCTCTTATCATATACGTTTGTAATGAACTCCTAATGTTTGATGTAGATAATTATGCAGATAAATAGCTATATAAAAGGGGCTTACTCAAAATTACAGTTTGATTAGCTTGAAACATCAAGATGCAAAGGTGAATTTTATTAGAGTTACAATGGCCTTAGGAATGTAGTATTTCCTGGATGTGAAAAATACCCTCCAGAATGGGACATACAAGAAGGACGAATACATGCAGATGCTACTTGGATATGGATGGAGTGGTGTGTTTTCTTTTTTTCTGTGCAAGAAATGAATTATTGTCTTATTGAAAATAGTTCCCTAACCATTTTATATTGAGAGTCAGGTTAGAGAAATTACATATTAAACCTAACAAAAAATAAAAATAGCAAATAGGACTAGAACTCTTAATCCTAATGAAAACAAACCTATAATTAACTACATCTAGTAACTCTGACACTTTATTTTTTTCTTTTTCTTACTTTTCTTTGATGAGAATACTGTGGCATGTGTTGTTAACTCAAGAAGGCCCGCATTTGATTACTTTGAGTGTGTGGTGTGCTAGCTAGGCAATCACCACTGCACTTCTTTCTGTAGTATGAGAAGAATTTATCTCCTTTTATCTTAGATAGTCGGAGAAAATGAATAATTATATTTCTCAAAAGAAATCCTACATCTCTTTATATAGAGAGAGGTGTTGGAAAGATTGCAACATAAGCCTAAGAAAAAATAAATAATCAAACAGTCCAAAAAATAGTGAGGAAAGATAATTAGAGTGCTATGTCAACCCTTCCCCTTAAGCTGGAGCATATATATCAATGATGCTCAGCTTGGGACATTTGTCAAATGCAGATCTGAGAAGAGGCTTCATGAATATATATGCAATCTGATCTTCAGAAGTAATTTTCATGGTGTAGATAATCCCACGCTGTATTAAGTCTTTGGTATAATGGCAGTCAACCTCAACATGCTCTGTACGTTCATGAAACACTGGGTTGTTTGCAATGAAAGTAGTAGTGTGGTTATCACACCTCATCTTCATTGGTCCCTCCACTTGGGCATAGAGATCCTGTAACATTGATCTGACCTAGACCATCTCCGTAGCTGTCTATACCATAGCACGATACTCTGACTTTGCATTGGACCTGGATACCACCTATTGCTTCCTGCTTTTCTAGGTCACTAGATTACTTGCCACATAGGTGCAGAACTCGATTGTCGACTTCCTATGTGCCATGCAACCTGCATAGTCAGCATCATAATAGCCAACAATACTCATAGGCGTGCTCGTTTGAAATAGAATTCCTTTACCAGGTGCTTTCTTCATGTATCTAAGCACCTGCACAGTAATATCCCAATGCTGTTTGGTTGGTTTGTCCATGAACTGACTAAGTTTTTCACTGCAAGAGAGATCGGGATGTGTAATAGTAAGATATGATAGCTTACCAACCAATTGTCTATACGATCTGCTATCTATAGGTGAAGAGTTTGTATCATAGAGGTGTCCTTTGGGATTCATAGGTATATTAGCAAGCTTAGATCCCATCATCCTTGCCTCCAACACATCAAGAGCATACTTGCGTTGACTGAGTACAATACCCTTTTTGCTGCATGCCACTTCAATGCCAAGAAAATATCTGAGTTCACCTAGATCCTTCATCATAAAGGCTTCAGCCAACTTCTTCACCTTTGCTATCCCAGCAATATTGTCTCCAGTAAGAATGAGATCATCAATGTAGACATGGAGTGCCACAACTCCCCCCGAGTTCTTGACAAAGAGTGAATGGCCAACAAAAGATCTCACAAGTTTCATGGCCTGTACCTCCTCTGATAATCTCTAGAACCAAGCCTTCAGGCTCTGCTTTAGGCCAGAGGTGGCATTCTTCTGTCTACATACATACTCTCCCTGACTCTCAAATCTGGGAGGCTGTTGCATGTAGGCCTCCTCACGAAAATCTCCATACAAGAAGACATTCTTTACATCCAACTGATGAAGAGGCCAATTATAGTGAGTACCAACAGACAGCAGAATGTGAACAGTAGGAAGTTGGGCTAAAGGAGAGAAAGTATCAAAGAAATCTACCCCATATGTCTGGGCAAATCCCTTTGCTACGAACCTCACATTGTAGCAAGAAATAGTGCCATCAGGGTTGTACTTGAGAGCGAAGACCCAACGGCACCCCATTGTCTTGGCTTGAGGAGGCAGAGTAGTCAGTTCCCATGTCCTTCTGAAGCGTAGAGCAACCATCTCATCCTCTATGGCTTGACACCATTTTAGATCCAGCATGGCTTGCTGATAGGACGTATGAATCTGTTATTGAAAGAGCAGCTGTGAACATTGCAAATGATCTCCCACGATTGACAGTAGGCACTGCTCCTGCAGAATGGTAATGGGCACAACTGTGGGGAGCCTTCCAAATAGCTATGGGAAGGTCAAGACCCTCCTCTATGGGCTCAGTATCAATAGGAGATGTAGTCTGCTACTTAAGCGGGGAAGTATAATCATCTGAGGAACCTACGTAAGCACTACTATGACAACTTACATCAGTATCAACATATACCTGACCAGGGGAGGAGACATGTGGCTGAGGTGGTGGGAGTGTGTTCTTGGAGCCATGCATGTTGTCTATATGTGACTGGTAACCTTTATACTTGAATAATCTCTACGTCCTGCCTCGTAGGAGTCTTTGTGGTAGTAGTATCCTTACTATGTGTGACAGGAATATGCTCCAAGGGAATTGGTGGAATAGGCATAGGAGCAGAGCCTCCTTCAAACATCACTTAGTGACCATCTATAGAGAAATAGGGAATAGGCTCATGAAAAGTGACATATGTTGTCACATAATGCTTCTTACTTTGTGGGTTATAACATCCGTATCCTTTCTGGGTGCTACTGTAGCCTAGAAAGACACTTCACTGCCCTTGGAGCCAGTTTATCTCTGCCAAGTCTTAGAAGATGGATAAAGGCTACACAACAAAAAACATGAGGTGGTACTGTAAATAGTTTCCTTCTCTAGATAGACAACCTACCATGGAACTTGTTCTTAAATAGCTGAGTTGGACAATCTGTTAATCAAATAGCATGCAGTTAATACTACATCTCCCTAGTACACTTATCGCACATTATGCTGTATCAGTAATGCTCTAGCCACATCTAATACATAATGGTGTTTTCTCTTAACTACACCATTCTGCTGCAAGGTATGGGGGCATGATATCTGGTGAACAATTCCAAGAGACCTATAAAAAGATGCAAACTTAGCTGTATAGAACTCCAGGGCATTATCAGATCGTACAATTTTCATAATGATACAAAACTGACTCTTTATTTATAAGATAAATGTTTCAATCAAAGACCCAAAATCTAATTTATTTTTTAATAGAAATAACCATGATATCCTGAAAAAATCATCCACAACAAGTGTTGATACTCCTACTTATCTTGGGTTTTTCCTACTGTTGGTAGCTATTTTATTATTTGTAATTTCTTTATGGACATGCGCTGTCATTTACCCATACCTCTCTCTATAAGAGGTATTGAGCTCTTTCCTAAGAAATAAGATTTGTTATTTTCTCCTGCTTGGTATCAAAGTGCGGTCTTAGGTCAAGTTTCCGATATCCCACTAAAAAAGGACCTCCAAACCCTAACCCTAACCCTAACCCCCTTCTTCCCTTCTTTACCGTCGCCAGTCTACTTCATCAGACCAACACGCTCTTCACCGCCGTTGGCTACGACAGAGGCAACTAAGGGCTATAGCGGCACCGTAATGGCCTTGTTGGACCCTGCAGCAACTGTTGCAGCAGTTCTTTAGGCCTACCAAGGCCGAGAGAGCCCCTATGTTGATCGCCACCCTCCAAGGACAGACTCGCTTCCCTCTTGTGGTTCCCATCGCAGATCTCAATGGGAACTCCACTCTAGTAGCCACGATCGGTGAACTCCTCCCTTAGTTTTGATAAGTAGTGTCCGCTTAAGGTTGCCGAAGATCCTCTAATCTCGAATCGATTTGGTGCCTGGAGCCTTTGGGAACATCTCACTTAACCAAAGCTCGCATTTTACGCAACATGAAGCCAATGCATCCTAGGGCTTGTCGCTAGACCTCGAAGAAGAGCTAATTTCCACCTGCAGTTCGTGGAATCTTCGGGGATTTGGCTCCTGTTGATCCCCAATGATGCACTAACAGATGTCGCACCCCCTATCGATCATCGCTTGATGCTGCTGTTGGTGATGCCTTCCAACCACTACTGGTGATTGGTTCATAAGGGGACCTAGTGTTGCTTGGTTGATCTCTATAGAGGGTCACCTGGCTTTGTGGGATGCTTCTATGGTCTGAAAAATTTTATTCAGATCATAGTTTGGTTGTCTTTCCTATTTCGATGGCATTGGATATTGTTGCTGTGGTAAGGATGGTAGAGTATGCGGGTGTGATGTTGCAGGAGCATGACAGGAGTCATAGTGGTGCAGGATGGTTGGTTGATTCTGGTGCTTCACATCATCTTTGTGGGGATCAGGCCTATTTCAGGTCACTTAGTTTCGTTACATCGGGGAGAATGGTACAGATTGTTGATGGCAAGCACACTCCAGTTGTTGGCCAGGGGGAAGCGTTTGTGACCCCTGTGTTGCAGTTATCGAGAACACTACATGTACCGGAGTTTCCTATGAGTTTGTTGTTTGTGAGCATGATCACGAAAGATCTTCATTGTAGAGTTATTTTCGTGAGATGGGGTGAAATGTCCAAGATAAGTTTACTAGGAAGACCATTGCCAGAGGTACAGAGTAGAATGGTTTTTATCACCTTGGCCAAGAATCTTTTGCAGGAGCCAGCAAATATGATGTTGGGAGTGCCTTACAGTAGCCTATTAGTCTAGGTCATCTGCCTCTAGATCGCCTTAGGAGGGTGATTCTACACATTTCACCTGCCACGACTATTAAATGTGATGCTTGCCAATTAGGTAAGCATTATCGGTCTTCCTTTCTTACCAATACTTCTCTTAGATCATTAGCTGTGTTAGCATATGTTATTTGTGTTGTGTTTGTATAGTTCTTTTGGGCTTTTAGCTCCTTAGGGGCATTACTGTATTTTTACACTTTTGTTCTCTATATAAGAGAATTTAGGGTTTTTAATAAGTTGAATCATTTCAACCAATTTGGTATCAGAGTATTGGTCATAGATTGTGGCTCTAGGTATCCCACCCCCAAAGCTTCCAAACCCTACCACCCTATGCCCTCTCCTTTCTCCCTCACCAGCGGTGGCGTGTAGCAGCACACATGCACGGTAGCACGTCTGCAGCACCAAATGGTGGTGCTGGCCAGCGTAGCGGCGGCCTTGTGCGCCTGATGCAATGCAACAGCGGTGTTGCGTGGCAGGAGCGACGTCACGGAGATAGTTCCCCGAATAGGGCATGAGATCATGTATTATGCTACAACGAAGGAGATGTGGGAGTCCTTGCGTGAGACTTACATGCCAAGAACTCTGCATGGGTTTTTCAGGTCTTCTACAACCTATTCTACTTGCGTCAGGAAGGACACACACTGCCACAGTACTACTCCATCCTGAAGGGAATGCTGGAGAGGCATCACTCCTATCTGTTGGGTTGTGCCTGTGAGTCTTGGAGGAGCTTTAGGAGACAATTGGTAGTCTCCCTTTTCTTGGCAGGTCTTGGACCTAAGTATACGACAGCCAGAGATCAAATCCTCGCCACTCCAGAGCTTCCTACCCTGGAGGAGGCTTATAGTAAACTCAACAGAGTTTCAGTGCGTACACCTGCTGTTGACTCTGGTGCTCAGACGTCCACACTGGTTGCGATCCTTGGACGTGGCAGGGGTACTTCTCTTCTTGCACGTGGTCGTGGACGCATATGCTCTTCTGGTACATGCACTAGGACTCCATGTACCTACTTTGGCAGATTGGCCACTCTGAGGCTGCATGCTGGTAAAAGCATGGTAGGCCACCTATGGCCAATCAGGCAGCCAAGATCACATATGGGGTTCCCTCAAGTCCTGATGTTAGTTTCCTAAGCACAGAGATTGAGACATTGCAGCAGCAGATTGCTCAGTTGACTCAGGCTTTTTCTCAATCTCCAGATATTGCAGTTATTGCCACCTCTTTTGAGGCACCTATGACTGGTATGTCATCACTCTTGTGATCTGGTGATTGGTTAGTTGATTCTGGTGCATCCAAATACTTATGTGGCGACATGGGCTTTTTCTCTTAGTTAACACCAGTTATATCAGTTGGGATTATATAGGTGCCAGACGAGAGACATTCGCCACTTATTGGCAAGGGAGATATGTCTTTATCTCCTACCTTGAGACTGACAGATTTTTTTTGTTTGATTTTTCTTTGAGTTTACTGTTTGTTAGTAGTATTACTAGAGATCTAAATTGTTAAGTTATATTTGATGCATCTTGTGTCTTGTAGGATAAGTTCACTGGGAAGATGATTGGTGGAGGGTGTGAGGAACGTGGGGTGTATCGTCTGAGTTGGACTGTTGTTGCCGCTTCTGCTACCTAGAGCTTTGCTTTTGCTGGATTTTCTCTTTAGTGGCATCACTGCCTTTGCTACTTGCCTATTGATCGCCATAGACGTGTTTTGCCGCACATGCCCTCTACTACTGCTCTTACTTGTGATGCTTATCAGTTGGCCAAGCACCACATGACTAGTTTTTCCAGTTGTACTTCAATTTCTTTTGTTGCTACATTTGATTTCATTCATATGGACGCTTGGGGCTTCAGTCGTACTCCTGAAATACTTGGAAACATATATTATCTTGTTTTAGTGGATGATTTCCTTTGTTTCCTGGATGTTTCTTTTGAAGAATAAGTCCGATGTAGGACAAATTATTGAGAATTTTGTTAAAGAAATAAAAACTCAGCATTCTTGTTTGTTGAAATGTTTTCGGTTTGATAATGCCTTAGACTTTTGTACTACTCGTTTGTGTAGTTTTTTTTTTCTAGTTGCAGCATTATCCATGAGACCACGTGCTCCCACAACTCTCAGCAAAATAGTGTTGCTAAGAGGAAACATTGTCATACTCTTGATGTTGCTCGTACTTTGTTGATTTACCACTTGATCCCCTTTCTTTACTAGGGTGACGCTATTTTGACTGCCTGCTTTTTGATTAATAGGGATGTCTAATATTGCTTTACATGAACGGATTCCATTGTAGGTTATATATCCTGATAGACCTTTGCTTCACATCACCCCTTGGACTTTTGGTTGTGTTGCATTTGTCCACCTGTTGGAATCGGGTCGGGATGAACTAGCACCGAGAGTAGTTAAGTATGTTTTCCTTGGGTATACTCGAATGCAAAAAGGGTATCGATGTTTTGATTCGATTACTTCTCGGCACTTCGTTTCGGCGGATGTTACCTTTCATAAGGCAATACCCTTCTTTTCTACTTCTGCTGCTGAGATGCCTTCTGAGGGTGATATGGCACCTATGCCATTTGCACCCATTCACTATGGGAGTTTTCTTGAGATTCCTGTCCCTACTACACCACCACTACCACCATCTGTTACACAACCCTTTCCCCGTCTGACTGAGCCACTTTAGACATGTCCACCCTCATACTACTTATCAGGGCCCCCCACCCTTGCCTTCACCATCGGCTTCTCAGGTAAGTCCTTTAGACATTGACGCATGTTACCATGTGCTGATCACAGGGACATGACAGATGATGTGGCAGGAGATGATCTAGATCTTCCGATAGCCATTCGGAAGAGACCATGGACCTACACCACTTACCCCACGGTTGGGGCACTTGCTACTGACGACTTAGCCTCCAGGTTTGCAGGATTCACTTAAGCGTTGGCTATTACTCAGATTCCAACAACTCATTGTGAGGCCATACTTGATCCGAAGTGGTGAGCAGCCACAGAGGATGAGATGGCATCTCTTAAAAGCCGTTGGACCTGGGAGCTCACTCCACTTCCTGATGGTGCTATACTTGTTGGTTGTCGTTGGGTGTTTATTGTGGAGTTCAACCTAGATGTAGGTATTACCAGATATAAAGCACGCCTAATGGCAAAGGGGTTCACCCAAACCTATGGGATGAACTTCTTTGACACCTTTTCACCAATTGCCAGACTTCCTACGATACGAGTGCTGGTCGTAGTGGCAGTTTAGCTAGATTGGCCTTTGCATTTGTTGGATGTGAAGAATGCCTTCCTCTATGGTGATCTCCAAGAGGAAGTGTACATGTGGCGACCACCTGGCTTTGAGGCTAAGGGGAAGTGTGTATGCTAACTATGAAAGGCCATCTACGGCCTTAAGTAGAGTTCCAGAGTCTGGTTCCAGAGGTTGTTACAGGTTATAGAGGCAATTGGATTTAGGAGATCGACAACTGATTTCTCTCTTTGTCAGGATTGGGCGAGGTACTGTGGTACTTATTTATTTTGATGACTTAATTGTCACAAGAGATGATGAACAAGGTGTTGCTGAGATTAAGTGCATTCTAGTAGAGTAGTTTATCATGAAGGACTTGGGGGCTTTACAATATTTTCTTGGTATTGAGGTTGATTGCAGCAAAAAGGGCATAGTCTTGTCCTAGAGGAAGTATGCATTTGACATCTTGCAAGAGGTGGGTATGCTTGGGGCTGAGGCTAACATTCCTATGGAACCCAAGATGTCACTTTATGATGAGGATGCGCAGTTGGTGGACAATAAGCAGTATAGGTAGCTTGCGGGCAAGTTGCTATATCTCACTATCACGAGACCCGATATCTCCTTTGCGGTGGGAAGATTGAGTCAGTTTATGGCCAAGCCAACACGTCAGCACCATGATGCAGCATTGATGGAGCTTTCGTACATCAAGAAGGCTCCTGGGAAAGGTCTCCTCTTCTCCAACTGGTCTTCTATGACCTTGGTTGGCTATTCTGATGCGAACTACACCGGATGTCATATGTACTGCAAATCCGCTACTAGGTTCTGCACCTTTTTGGCAGGGAGTCTGATCACATGGAGCAAGAAACAAGACAGATACTGCATCTCAGACAAATGCAGAGATGTTGTGGATCAGGTCCCTATTTATTGACTTGCAGATACAATTCTCTAGCCCAATGGAGATGCGGTGTGATAACAGAGAAGCCGCCTTCATTGCCAACAACCCAGCATTTTACGAGAGAACGTGTTGAGGTTGATTGCCATTATATCAGGGAAATCATTCAGAAGAGGTTGCTATATACCACGCTAGGCATATCTGAGGAGCATATTGCAGATATTTTACTAAGCCTTTGGCTAGATCCTTATTTGATTCATGTGTATCCGAGCGGAGCATGATAGATATGTTGGTGCAAGGGCACTACGATTGTTAATTTTGATGATAACAAAATACTTGTTATTTAACATTTGCATTAAGTTTAAGTTTTCAGGATAATTGCAAATGGATACAAGTTTGAAAAAGCTCAAGCTCGTATCCATAGCAGATTAGAGGAGCTTAAAGGAGGAGCTTCGCGTGGCGCGAGAGCTTGAAGACAAGAAGATGAAGAATATGATAGATGCTTGTTTGTCTTATATTTTGTATTTGTATTTTTCTATTATTTGCTCTTTTCTTGCTTAGATTATTTGTTAAAGAGCCTTAAAGTACCCTACAGTAGTCTTAAGATCACATACTCAACCCTAAGATACTTAGACAAACTCTTAGAGAACTTAGAAAATCAAAGTAGGCATCAGTCAGCTTGATGTGACGTCCAATCTGGGCATTAGACGTCTGATCTTAGACTTTAAGACGTTTGACTGTTTGATCAGACGTTTAGAACACTTAGGCTAGAAACCTACTCTCTGTCTGCCAGTTTTAGATGTCCAGCCCTTAGTTCAGACGTCTGAGGACCTTGCTAGACGTCCAACTAGAGGATCGTTAGCTTATTTTAGAGGATTAACCCTTAATCTGATTTACATCTACTTTCAGACATCCATAGAGTTTTCCAGACGTCTGATAAAGAGACGTTAGGCTAAGATCTGATCCAGATCATTATTATTAGATGATTATAGCCGTTTGAGCCTCCGGAAATCCATGCTTGTAGTGATTTATGATTCCAGATGTCCAGACATACCGCCAGATGTCCGATATGTTGTTTGTGCAACTTAACACTGAAACCCTGTTTTGATCTTGTGAAAACAAGGAAACATCTTAGGATTAGATGTCTGATTAAAAGCTCAAATGTCTTATAATTAAATCTTAGACTTCCGTCTTGATCCAACTCAATCCAAATCTTATACCCTTCTAGATCAGACGATGGCCCAGACATCTGACCTTAGAACCAAACATCTGATAACCCTATCAGAATCATTGATGACCCTGATTTCAGCCTATTTTGCCTTGGATCTCTTCCCAATGGCTATAAAAGCTTTCCAAGGCCTTCTAAACCCTTCATAGGGCCTTTATAAATAGAGAGGCACTCTTCCTTTGTTACACACACCAAAGCAATACTTCATTTACTCATATTGTGTCCAAGAGAAGAGAGAATCAAGAAGGAAAGTCACCTTGCTCTCCAAGCTCCTAAGCATACATCCGAGAGCATCCTTTTAGCTGCACAACCACTCTCCCGTCTCCACACATTCGAGAGCGTCTTCGTGCCTTGCGTGGTTCACGCACTCTGACTTCCATCTAAGGGAAGTTTCCTTTTCCTATGGTAGCTAGATTAACATCAATACTTTGTGGCTCTATAGGATTATTGTAATTTTCTTTTGTGGTTGGGTATTCACTTTGCGAATTCCCGTCTCCCTTGCGAGACAAAATACTCCTCGTGAGGAGGGGTTTTGAGGAACACTGCCCTCATACATAGTAGCGTGGTTGTATTGAGATTGAGTCACCCTCGTTTAAGTGACTCGGTTAGTGGTTTTGATCGAGTAGGTCGATCGAAAAATCTAAGTCGAGAGGTTTAGGTGATGGTTTTTACCTGGGTTTGGGTTTACACCTAAAAATACTTTGTGTACTTGTGATTGTTGATTGTGTGAGATTATTTATTATACTTTCGCTTCATTTTGTTTATCACACTCGATCTCACCCCCCTCCATTAGAACCTATATTTGGTATCAGAGCAGGACTTGCAAATTGGCATTACAACTCGTCAAGGATTCTATGGAGGGAAGCATTTTCGCCACAACACTCGGAGGGGCAATCTATCATCCAACCGCCCTACTTCGATAAAAGCAACTATAGCTATTGGAAGCTAAGGATGAGAATGTGGCTTCAGGTCATCGACTTTACACTATGGGGACGATGTGAAACCCCATACGAAGTCCCGACGAGACCTGAGGGAGGCTATTCATAGCAGCAAACCCGTGAGCTTTCCTTCAATGTGAAAGCAATGAACACGTTATACTGCGCATTAAGCCCGAAGGAGTTCAACTGGATCTCGCAGTGCACCACCGCATATGAGGTATGACACATTCTAGAGGTAACTCATGAAGGTACATCGATGGTAAGAGCGTCTAAAATTAATATTTTATCTCAAGAATTTGAGTCCTTTTTAATGAAGACTAATGAAACTTTAAGTGAGATGAACACTAGGTTCACTCTCAGTGAATCATTTGAAAGTTTTATGGAAGACCTTTATAAAGGGAGAGCTTCAAGGAAAGCTTCTTCGTTCTCTCAGATTGAAATGGGAATAAAAGGTCACCGCCATCGAGGAGGCAAATGAAGTTGAGGAGCTCAACATGGAGGATCTCTTAGGCAATCTCATGGCCTATGAGACGAAGATGAAGGAGGGTACACGGAAGCCGAAGTCAAGGAAGACCCTCGCCTTTAAAGTTGCTTCAGACAGCGAGGTAAGTTTCGACGACGAAGGCCTTTGTATTTTATTTAAGAAATTTTCTTAGTTTTATAGGAACTCAAAGAATGAGAGGGAAAATGAGCAAGATAGCCCGAGATGTTGCTATCATTGTAACGAAAAAGGACATCTTCAACCCTAATGTCTCCTTCTCAAGAAGGAGAAGAAATACAAGAAAAAGATGTTCCAAGCTACATGGGATGCCTCGAGCTTGGAAGAAGATTCTGAAGAGAAGAATGAAGTCGCTTACACGGGCTTCATGGTCATCTCAAGTGATAGCAAAGATGAAGATGGCAACAAGATAAATTCTGAATTACAAGATGCTTTTGATGAACTTTATGAAATTAGTAAGTCATTAAAAGTAGAAAACAAAAGCATGAAAAAGATCTTAGCTTTATTAAATCTGAAAATGAAATATTAGAAATTAGACTTAAGGATATAGAAATTAGTCCTAACATTTCTAAAAGGGATGACTTGTTAGAAAATAAAAACGTAATCAATGAAAATAGTAGATTAATCGAGGAGAATATTAGTTTAAAAACTGAAATTTCTAGTTTAAAAACTATGATGCATGTTGTGGAAAAAGAACTTACATGTCTTAGGGGAGATTCTATTAACTTGATGAATAAATTAAATAATTTCTCTAATGATAAAGTTAGCACTATTCATAAGATTGAGAAAGGATCTCCTTCAAGGAGACCCTTTAACAAATCCGCATCCAAATTGACTTGGATATCGAAGGAAACTTGAATCTTGTTTTGTAGGTTACAAAGGAGATTACAATATGAGAGATTGGACCTACAATATGGACGGTTTACTCAAACTAAGTGGACTAACGTCAAGACCAAAGAAGAGGACGAGAAGATTGACAAGAAGATTGGTGGGTGATCGAACTGTCATGCGTCGACCGTTCTATTGGTGACTGGCTCTGATGCCCAGACCTTCAAGCTATGGATGGGAGCCCCATCCATGTTGGCATTAACCTCCATTTGGGTCATGCTATTGGCCATGGTAAGTAAGGTATACCCTTTACCCTATTTTTTCTATAACATTTAGATAGGGGGAGTTTAAATTTGATAAATTTATTTGTCCATCATTAAGGGGGAGGTTTTAAATAAACATAGCTATATTTCCATTAGAAAGTGGGAGTTAATGGATAAATGACTAGTTATCTTGTTTTGTCAAAAGGAGTAAATTAGAAGCGCATGTTTTAAGAGGGAGTATAGGATAACTAAAATTGATTAAACCTTTTTTATAATGTCAAAAAGGGGGAAAATTTTTTAGATTAATATTTATGATTTTGTCATCATGAAAAATGGGGAGATTGTTGGTGCAATGGCACCACGATTGTTAATTTTGATGATAACAAAACACTTGTTATCTATTTCAAAAAATAAAACACTTGTTATTTAACATTTGCATTAAGTTTAAGTTTTTAGGCTTTTTGCAAATGGATACAAGTGTGAAGAAGTTCAAGCTTACATCCATGGCAGATTGGAGGAGCTTGATAGAGGAGCTTTGCGTGGAACGAGAGTTTGAAGACAAGAAGATGAATACGATAGATGTTTATCTGTCTTGTGTTTTGTATTCGTATCGTTTTGTTCTTAGCTCTTTTCTTGCTTAGATTATTTGTTAAAGAGCCTCAAAGTACCCTACAATAGTTCTAGGATCACATATTCAACCTTAGGATACTTAGACAAACTCTTAAAGAACTTAAAAAATCAAAGTAGGCTTTAGATAACCTGTTGAGATGTCTAATCTGGACATCAGACGTCTGATCTTATACTTTAAGACGTCGGATGTTTGATTAGGCGTTCAGAATACTTAGACTGGAAACCCACTCTTTGTCTGTCAGTTTCAGACATCTTAAAAGACATCTGAGGACCTTGCCAGACGTTCAATTAGAGGACCATCGCTTATCTTAGAAGATTAACCCTTAATCTGATTTACATCTACTTTCAGAAGTCCATAGAGTTTTCTAGACGTCTAATAAATAGTCGTTAGGTTAAGATTTGACCCAAATCATTATTGTCAGATGATTATAGTCATTTGAACTTTGGGAAATCCATTCTCGCAGTGATTTATGTTTCCAGACGTCTAGACAAACTACCAGATGTTTGATCTGTCATCTGTGCAACTTAACACTAGGACCCTGTTTCGATCTTATGAAAACAGGAAGGAAACCATCTTAGGATTAGACATCTGATTATAAACTTAGACATCTTATACTTAAATCTTAGACGTCAGTCTTGATCCAACTCAATCCATATCTTCTACCCTTCTAAATTAGACGATCGATTCCTAGATCAGACGATGGTGTAGACATCTGACCTTAGAACCAGACGTTTGATAATCCTGTCAGAATCATTAATGTCCCTGATTTCAACCTATTTTGCCTTCTATCTCTTCCCAATGGCTATAGAAGCCTTCCAAGGCCTTTTAAACCCTTCTTAAAGCCTCTATAAATAGAGGGGCACTCTTTGTTTGTTACGCACACCAAAGCAATACTTCTTCCACTCATATTGTATCCAAGAGAAGAGAGAATCAAGAAGGAAAGTCACCCTGCTCTCCAAGCTCCTAAGCATACATCTGAGAGCATCCTTTTAGCTGCACAACTGCTCTCCCGTCTGTGCATATTCGAGAGAGTCTTTGTGCCTTACGTGGTTACGTACTTCGACTTTCGTCTAAAGGAAGTTTCTTTTTCCTATAGTAGCTTAATTAACATTAGTACTTTGTGGCTTTATAGGATTGTTGTAATTTATTTTTGTGGTTGGGTACTTACCTTGCGAATTCCCGTCTCCCTCGTGAGACAAAATACTTATCGTGAAGAAGAGGGGTTTTGAGGAACGCTACCCTTGTACATAGTAGCATGGTTGTATTGAGGTTGAGTCACCCTCGTTTAAGTTACTCGGTTAATGGTTTTGATTGAGTAGGTCGATTGGAAAATCCTAAGTCGAGAGGGTTTGGGTTTACACCTAAAAATACTGTGTACTTATGATTGTTGATTGTGTGAGATTGTTTATTATACTTCCACTTTATTTTGTTTATCATGCTCGATTTCATCCCCCTCCTTTAGAACCTATAAGATATCCATGCTCCAGCTTGAGGGGGAGTGTTAGGATATGTTATTTGTGTTGTGTTTGATTCTTTTGGGCTTTTAGCTCCTCGGGGGTATTACTGTGCTTTTACTATTTTGGTCTCTTTATTTAAGAGAGCCTAGGGTTTCAATAAGAAGTTGAATCATTTCAACCAATTAGTTGCTTTTGAGTTACTCCCTATGGATGTCTGGAGACCGAGTAGAGTTTCAAACAAGATGGGACATCGGTATTATCTTGTCGTTGATGATTTCACCCGAGTATCTTGGGTATTCCTTCTGAAGACCAAGGGAGATATTGGATGCATCATAGAGACTCCTCTTGGGGATCAGGATTCAGTATTCTGCCACAATGAAGATTGTATGGATAGATAATGCCCTTGAGTTCTTCATTGCTAGACTTACTGAGTTCTACAGGACTATGGGATTATCTACTAAACCACTTGTCCCCATACTTCATAGCAGAATGGGGTTGTAGAGAGGAAGCATCGACACCTGTTAGAGGTTGCTCGCACTCTACTTATCCACCATAATGTTTCACAGAGATACTGAGAGGATGCTGTTTTGATGGCGTACTTATTAATAGGATGCCAAATTTAGTACTTATTAACAGAGATACTGAGCATAAACTGATTCTTTTGTTACATCCAGATGGTAAGTTTTTTCGTGTCTCGCAGGACCTTTGGGTGTGTTGCTTTTGTTCATGTGCCATCACCAGGCCGTGACAAGCTTTCTCCTCGCACTGTTAAATGCATTCTCTTAGGATATTCTAGGAGATGTTATCATCCCATCCACCACAGGCATTATGTCTATGCAGAGCTGATGTGACTTTTCATGAGATGACAGCATATTTTTTAGTGGCTGCTGGACAGACGAGTGTTCATGATGATGTAGCTCCCATGCTTATTCCTCCTGCTCCACTTGAGGTGATTTCAATCTTCACTCAACCGACTCCTTCGGGATCCACTACCGCCTTGGATGACTACGAGTGATTGCATGGTCCGCTAAGCATGTATAGTTGACCTCATGCGGCACTATAAATGCCACCACCTACACTAATGACTGATACTTCACAAACTGTTAAGACGGGTTCTGATGATAGTGATAGTTGAGTTTGACCTGATCCCCATGATAGTGTAGATCACGACAGTAGTGAGGTTCCTTTTGCAGAGACTCAGTCAGAGGTACCAGAGGATTCTAACCTTCCTATTGCTATTAGGAAGGCAACCCGCATGTGTGAGTCCAAATATCGTGTTGCAGGTAGTTTGACTATCGATGGTCTTGGTTTTTAGTTTGATAGCTTCTGCCAGACACTTATAGCCTTACACATTTTGTTCACCTACCAACAGGCTATGCTTGATCCAACATGGCGTCAAGCCATGGAGGACGAGATGGCAGTTTTTCGGAGTAGATAGACTTGAGAGCTCACCTCGCTTCCCACAGGCACGCGACTAGTTGGCTCCAGATGGGTCTTTGCCTTGAAATACAACACTGATGAGCCTATTTCATGGTATACGACCAGGTTGGTTGTAAAGGGGCTCACCCAAACCTATGGGGTAGACTTTTTTGACACCTCTCCCGTTGCGCGCCCTGACATTATTCGGGTACTTATCTCTGTTGCGGCCCATAGAAATTGGCAGTTACACCAGCTTGATGTGAAGAACACTTTTCTCTACGGTGATCTTCAGGAGGAGATTTACATGCAGCAGCCTCTATGTTTTGAGGTTCAAGGGGAGTATGCGTGTAGACTTTGGAAGGCCATTTATGGCCTGAAGCAGAGCCCGAGAGCCTGATTTTAGAAGCTCTCAGATGTATTACAGGGGATGGGGATGCAGAGATCCTCTTCAGATTATTCTCTGTTTGTAAAGAAAATGGAGAATGGCATTATAACACTACTGGTTTATGTAGATGACTTGATTATTACTAGCAGTGATGAGGCTAGGATAAAATAGATCATCTCTTGCACAACAGTTTGTTATGAAGGATCTGGGCTAGCTTAGATACTTTCTGGGGATCGAGGTCGCTAGGAGCAGAGATGGGATTGTTCTTTCTAAATGCAAGTATGCATTGGATATTCTTCAGGAGATAAGCATGCTGGGGTTTAAGCTAGCCAATATTCCTTGAACCCCAAGGCACATCTATATGATGAGGAGGCAGAGATAGTTGATAGCAGAGCATACAAATAGCTTGTAGGCAAGTTATTGTACCTGACCATTACCAAACCAGATATTGCCTTGGCAGTAGGCAAACTTAGCCAGTTTATGGAGAGGTCGTCGAAGCTGCACTGGCCAACAGCTACGCAGGTGTTAAGATACTTGAAGAAAGCACCAAATCATGGTATTCACTTTCAGAGTCTATCCTATTACAGTGATAGGATATTTCGACGCTGATTATGCGGGATGTGTGCTTCATAGGAAATTCACCACTGGTTTCTGTACCTTTGTGGCTGGTGATCTGGTTACTTGGAGGAGCAAGAAACATGGGGCAGGTTCTCTCTTTAGTGCTGAGTTGGAGCACAGGGCAATGGCTCAGACTGCTGCAGAGATGATCTGGATATGATCTCTCTTGTGTGATTTGAATGTCCAGATTGAGGAGCCCATGAAGATGCGATGTGACAATCGGACAACTACCTACATAGCTAACAACCCGATGTTCCATGAGTGTACCAAACACGTTGTGGTGGACTGCCACTGCACCAGAGATCTTATACAACGTGGTTTGTTGCGCACTACTTATGTGGCATCTGAGGATCAGACAACCGATGTGTTCACGAAGCGTCTATGTCGTTTGGTGTTTGATTCCTGTTGTTCCAAGTTGAGCATGATTGATATCATGCTCCAACTTGAGGGGGAGTGTTGATACTCCTATTTATCTTAGGTTTTTCTTAGCTATTTTATTATTTGTTATTTCTTTATGGACATGCACTGTTATTTATCCATATCTCTCTCTATATAAAGAGGTATTGAGCTCTCTTCTAAGAAATAAGATTGGTTATTTTCTCCTGCACAAGCAAATAGAATATATGTTCAAGTCTATTTGACATTCTTCTAGGACCCTATACATCCATATGAATAAATAAAAAATCACAGCAGAACTCTAAGAAGAACTGGAAGGAAAACTAGCTCTGTATGCTTTCCCAACTGGCATGCATCGCGCAAAATCTTAATGATTAGCCAGAAAATCGTTGCGAAAAGTTTGTGTTTGGAAAACCCGAGTCGTTGCAAGTTCGTAAGACAATCTGCTACCAAATAATATTTATAACCGAAACTCTAATGAGTCCTTAGTTGAACACAAGGAGGCTACGTTGATTAAATCTGCAATTATATTTTAGGGGTTTTGACATAGATGCCCCTGGTAATATTTGCAAATACATGTATACCCCTACTAAACACGTAACCAGAGTAGGTCATACCCCTCAATTAACCTTCATCACTTGTCGGGGGTAATGACCGTTACTGTAAAGTTCAAAAGCCGAAAGTAGAAGCCCTCGAAGGTCTCAGAGAGGGAGGTGCCCTTGTTGTCATACTCGATGGTGTGGATGCACTCAAAGACATTGAGGTAGGGGTCGGGCTTGGGGTCGACGGGAGAGACGCTGAGGATGTAGACGGAGTTGATGAGGCGATAACCACAATGGACTCGATGTCGACAATGACCTGGCCGCTAGAGGTGGCGAGGGGTTCGTCGTCGAGGAGGGAAGGGGAGGCAGTGTCTTGGAGTTGGTGTTGGCATTGGTGGTGGTGTTTGCGGAAGGAGAGATGGGTTTGGCGGAAGGTGAAGAGTGTGGTGAGGGTGCGGCCGGGGAGGAACCACTCGTGCATCTGGAGGTCAGGGTCGTTGGCCGATTGGAGGGGGAGGGCAAGGCACGCCATTGGAGGATGAGGTCTAGGTAGGGTTTGGGAGGAAGGCGAAGGTGGTGGGGGATCTGCATTGCTGTGTGGGTGTTACGGCATCGACTTCACCCCCGAGAAGTTCTCCTGCAAGTACCTCATCCGCGGCCAGGTTGGCCCCCTCTGCCTCTCTGTCTTCCTCGCCTCCATCCACGCCGACTC
The DNA here is from genome assembly GCA_037157565.1 of Thalassia testudinum. NCBI lineage: Eukaryota > Viridiplantae > Streptophyta > Magnoliopsida > Alismatales > Hydrocharitaceae > Thalassia > Thalassia testudinum. The sequence goes on along the minus strand of JAZHRO010000036.1, from coordinate 136,780,656 downwards.
CCTAGCCAAGATGCACCTCTCCAACCTCGACTTCAAGTCTCACGCCTACGGCGCCTTCCTCCCCTGGTTCGACCCCTCCCTATACGACTGCTCCTCTACCTACTCCCTCCTCTCCCCCTCCTTCGAACTCCTCCCTAAGACCCTCGTCACCGGCGATGAGGTCAGGGCAACAACAGCTGCCTCCTCCCTCCCCTCCTCCAGCCCCGACGACCAACCCAAGCCCACCCCCGACGACCACCCCTCCTCCGCGGTCCCTAACAAGAGCAAGGACCCCTTCACCGCCAGCGACACCCTCAACGAGTCCCCTGACGAGCCCTCGTCGACGGCTTCAAGATGACCGCAGACTCCTCTGTCGACCCTGCCTTCGCCTTCATCTTGCTCAATGTGACCACCCTCCCTACCTTCGTCATCGCCACCACCAAGTCCACCTTCATCGGTGTCGAGGGCTTCGAGGGCGACTACGGCAACATTAAGTATGCCAACTAAGGAGTGGTGGAAAATGGGAAATGCGCGGTCGCTCCTCTCTCCACCTCCACCATCAGGCATGTGAACACTTCACTCCTTTGCAGAAATGTTGATCGTTGGATGATGTATCGAGATTCCACTAACCGTGGTTGTTGAATGTATGAATTGCTACGCTAACGTGTTTGGTTTTAGAAAACCTGTCGTAGCTTGAAAGCGAAGAATTCGTGTTCAACAAATAAAATTTATACCGAAAAGAATTCCGGGTCGAACACAGGGAGGCTACGTTGATCTATATTCGCAATTATATTTTTTTTAGGATTTTTGATAAGCAAGGCAATATAATTACAATGGAGCTATCAGACTAAGAGAGAGAGAGAAAGAGAACATGCATTTAATATTTCAACTGTTTATACAAACTAAATAAAAGTTACACTAGAAAGCGGGAAATCAATTATACTATAAAGCAGGAAAATTCTATACTAGAAAAGCTGTAAACTAGAATGGGAGAGAGAAGTTATCCTCCTCGATGATTGCTTGGAGGACGAGCCGGACGGGACGACGCCTGGACGAAGGAAGACGAAGCAAGACGAAGGAGGACGAAGCAGAAGAACGGGAACAGAGCAACACGTCGTTGTCGCGGGATCCACTTCCAAAGGGGGATGAAAATTTGGACTTTATCTCGCAAGAATCATCCCAGGTGTGGGACAAGCTTCTCTTGAGCTTTGGAGGGGTAGAGAAGAGAAGGGATGAGAATTTCGTAAGGAGGGGCTCTCCTTTTATAGTTGCAAGGAGTGAGGGCAAAATGGACATTACAACTTCAAAATAATAAATGAGGGGTCTTTAGTGATGGATAAATCCGTCACTAAAGCCCCAACGTGGGCGTAGCTCCCGCGCCCACGTGCGCCTCCTCAGCTGCCTGCTTCCTCAACGCCATCGCACTTCATTGATTCTCAGCGATCGGACGGCTTAAGACGCATCTCCGCCCGCTGCTGCGCTCGCCTGGCCCGTGCGATCGCGCGTGACGCCGCGCGTGCAATAGCGCGTGAACGCTATCGGGAGCGCGCGGCCGTTGGATTGCGATCTGACGGTTGATGAAGGCGCACCCGCTCGCCTCAGAAGTCGCTTAGCGGGGCTCGAACGTGCGCCAGCGCCTCGCGATAAGGCGCTGGACAGCTGCGCTGCCTCGGCCAAAAGGTCGCGCGGATGACTTTAAAGAGCCGCGTCCACAGTAGTTGGATCGAGATCCAACGGCGGAGAGGGGGCGGGTGCGCGGTCTTCATAGAATGCAAGTGGCCGTTTGGGCGGCTGAGATGGCACCACGTGGCGTCATCTTGGCCGTCCATCTTCTGGAAGTTGTAAATGGTGCCACGAATGTCGGATTGACTTGATTTTTTTGTCGTTGAGATGCGATCATTTATCCGAATTCATCCGTGCGCTCGGACTTGCCATCTGAAGTGTGGATTTGCATCATCTTGGCCCTTGATCTTCTAGGATTCCCCGGTCACTATCTGATGCTACAAATGCCTGATTAGGGCGATCTTGGAGTCGTTGAACTCCAATCGTCGCCCTGATCACATCCATATGGTTGGATCTTTGATCCGAGGTCCCGCTAAATTGTTTGCCCTGTCCAAGCACATAAAAGGAGACAATTAACCTCCATTTTATTCAAACTACTCTAAATGCAAGATGATGCATGTTATGCAATATTTATATCATGAAATGCAATCCTATGCTTAAGAACATGCATAAATAGACATCTTAAGTAGTGTAAATGTGTTTACATCACACCCACATGTCTATCTTTTGCTAGTCCATAGCAAAAACTATATGTTATTTATAAAAGAATTAGGTTGGATTATTTGGACCTGAGTTATTTTCAATCATTAAGAAATTGTCTACTTAGAAACTGAACTTTCAAAGACACAACAGTGCCCGGGTATCAGCCAAAATGCAGACCGCCTTAAGCCCTCGCCTTACTAAAAGAAAAATTTCTTTTTCTCTTTTTCTCTTTTTTACTTTTTTTGGATTTTCAAATTTTAGGGTTTAAGAGTGGCTTTCTACGGCCATTCAACTCAACCAAGATTTGATGAGATCCTTAAGTTTTAAGCATCTTATTGTGATTGTGATAGACTCGTTGACCGGCAATTAAAACGGACTTCGGATTTCTACGCCTCTAGGTGACCTCAAAAAGAATTTTGCCTAAAGGTATATCTTTACAACCAGTAGCTTTCTCCCTAATTTTATTTTTTACAGGGTCAACACAAGGGTGAATCCAGTGTATATATCCCCGGTTTATTTTACTTCTCCGCTTCTTCCTAAGTGTTTTGGGAATTTTTAGTGCATTTACTGAGCTGGGTTCTGGACAACTGGTCGATGAGCTGTTACCATCGACAACTTGTCAGTCATACTCGTGCGGCGAAGTGTGGCTTATTTCTTTTTTTTTTCTTTTCTCCTTTTCTTTTTGATTTTTTTTTTCTTCTCTTTTTTTAAGTAGGTTGCTTCCCTAGTCTAAGATTTACCTAAAGGCAGCAAAAAGAGAAAGGTCCAGTGACTGGGCTCTGGACAACCTACCTATGGGTTGTTACCCACGATAACTTGCCAGCCATATCACCCTAGAAGGTTCATTAGCTACCCAATTTCCGTTAAAATCGTCGAACGAGTCAGTGCAAAGAAAGTGTGTAGATGCTTAAGACTCAAAATTCCCTCAAATCAGAGGGCAGGTTGATAAGTCATGTACTTATCACCCAGACTTATTTATTTCAATTATAATAGAATTAAGATGGCGAGGACTCAAAGATAAATCCACATTTTAGTGGATACACAGGCTAATTAAGTCCAAGGACCTGAAGGGTTTTTGTGTTCAGATCTTAATGTAGTATTTCCTAAGATTGAAAATTTTCTTAAACCCAAATTCTCTTTCCTAATTTCGAATTTTTTTTTAAAAAGAAAATAAAACAAATCTACGGAGCTGACAAATGAATTCAGAGATGAATATCCACCCCCATGCCTATCTAATGCAATGTCCTCATTGTATTAAAAAGACATAAAACAAAGTGGAAAAGTGTAGAAAGCACCTGAATTGCGTGAATGTCAGGTCCGCTTCGAGATGAAAACGGAAAAGAACTATATATGTGCTGAGTTTAGCGTCTTCAGCTAGGCACACAAACAAGGAAAAGAAATTAAGAATTCACAAGTGCAGGCCAGAATTAAAATAAACAGAAGAATCCTCCGACCTGTCAACAGAGGTCCATAGATGTGGACCAGATTGTGGTGCAGACCCATCCCCCATAATCGAGAATATCTTAAGTTCTGGATAAAAATTACCCAAAACCTAAAATCAGAATGCAAGCGAGGTTGGGCTTACGATTTATGAGGATGCAACCCAAGACCAAAAAGTCGGGTTGCAGAGAATTGAAGCTCAAAAGGATAATCATTGAATGTGTGCTTGAATTTGACATCCTCGAAACAATTGTCGTAAGGGTTCTGATTTGATGGCTTCAGTTTAAAAGGAACCCTTCGACTCAATCTTCCATTTCCTTCAAAGTTAACTTCCCAAATCATAACTTCCAAGCTCCTAGCCTCCTCATTCCGAATGTTAAATTTCGAGACCTCTTGCATGTTAATCACCCCGTCTGAAATCTCCAAGTCTAAATGATGTGGCAAAATCAGAATTGATTTGGGTCTAATTATCTCAGAAACAGAATTATCGATAAGCTCAACGGGGTGTAACTGATAATCAGGGCATTGAATTGATTCTTCTAGAAAATGTAATCCTGGATCTGTAATGTGTGCCCTAAGATCAGTTTCCTCAGTTATTGGGCTATCAAATGATCTATCAGATTCCTCATGCCCAATCGTCTCACAGAAATCATGTTCAGAAAACTCGCGTGAGACTTCGCAACTTGAATCTTCACCATCAAAGAAATAAAGATCCGTATCAATGTATGTCCCAAAATCAGTTCACTTTTTGTTCCAAGGAGACATACGTTTCCTCGTAACTCGGCTCAGGGATCTCAGGTAAAGAAATCAGATCATCTTTAATTGGTTGTTTTAATTCAAACTGGTCAGCCTCATAACACGTGTCCCCCCTAACAGGTGCCTGAGCAGGTTCTGTCATTGGCTTTCCTGAAGAGGGTTCATCCTGGGAATCATCCCAAGATTGAATCAAAGCAACCACGAATCTCATCCTCAATTTCGCTAATTTCCCAAGTAGAAACTCACCCGGGTTCTTATCCTTAATATCCTGGAACCAATCCAACAAAGACTTGTTTAAATCATCAATCATTTCAATCAGGGGCTCAAATCTCTTAATGCAGGGTATTGGCTGAACTTCTAAAGATTGAATGATATTCCTCAAGTTAGCCAGAACCTTATCTTGAACCTGGTTAACCTGAACCAAATGAGTTGGTTAGGGTTGGGCGGGTTTGGGCTCAATGCAGGTGAATTAACGAATTGAGATTCGTTATACCCTTCCTGATAATAGGTCATTTCAGACTGTTGAAAAGATGGTGATGACCTAAAGGCAGTGAAATCAGAGGATGGGTAAGGATCGGTGTATCCTTCTTGATTGTAGATTGTGTTAGGCTGTTCATGAAAGGAAGACAATCTATAATCGATGTCGCTCTGAGAAGGATAGAAATCAGAATTAAAGTGTTCAGGGTTAGACCCTAAACACGGGGGTCCGGAATTGTATCCCCAATCCGAATTATCCCAACTGACTAATGGTTGATTACAATATGAGTTGGGATAATCGCCATGTTGAGGACAATTCACAACAGGAGGGAAAGAGCGGGAATGTGTGAAATATATGGAAGGATTCATGAGACACGGGAGGAAGAAAGACGCCTTGCAATACAAACAATCAAGCCTGTCCTTAAATGGGTTAGCCTACAAACCTACAAACTCCCAAAACCCATCTTGAGATAAAGGAACGATTTGATCTACTTCTGTCTGTTCAATCCAACTAGTTAGAAGGGACTGGGGAGAAGGTTCTTCCTTCGGCTTGCGCCTCCGGTTCCTAGTGTACCCTCCAGCCGCGATCGTTTGACTCTGCTCCCCTAGCTAGACATCAGATTGAACAGTAGAAACAGACTAATCGAAAATAATCTCGTTCTGGATTCTAAAGAGCGAGTCCAATCCTTAAGGCTAACGTCTACTCTGTTTTATTTAAGGCTAGGTTTGAATGTACTTTGGAATGTGATGGGCCCTTTAAATAGGTTGTGCCCTTAATAATTGATTGATTTGTGTGTGCGTGCACAACCAATGATTTTCAAGCAAGATTATTTTTGATGTGGTGAATTTTAAGGTTTAAATCTTGCTTAGTAGCTTTTAGGATTCAACTTTAGGTATTTTCAAATAAGTTTCGTTGGCACACCAGGTTTTACAAGCACAGGTGAAGTGTTTTCCTTTAAAGCTTAAAAAGAATGTTGAGTGCCTGGTAAATCCCTAAGAGTTGAACCTAAATGGTCGCTACTTGATGAGTTTATTTTATTTGAAGTGGTGCGGCCCAAACAACTCAAACTGTTGGCTTGATGCACCACTTAATTAGGCACACAAATGATTACCTAATCTGATTTCTACTCAATTATGTGTTTGAATGTGTGTACCGGCTCCTGAGGTCGGTTTACCGGTTGAGTTTGAAAATCAGATGAGGTTGTGTACCTCTTTGAGAATTTTTTAATTTTTTTCTTTTTTTCATATGAGGGTTGGGGTGAGTATGGGTGCCAAACAACAAACAATCTAACCTTAGAGTTTATGAAAACACCTAGGTTGATTGATGTTTGAATTATTATGTTGTGGAATGAAATTTAATGGGTGGGGGATAACTCACAGAACCTTCCACAGCACTTTACTCCGATCTACCGCTTTTTCCTGTCTCAAGAGTACCTGCAATTACAATAAGAAAGGAGAAAAAGTGAGGTAAATGATTTATAAGTTACAAAACGCGAGGAGAAATCAAAGAGCATTGCCTCCCCGGCAACGACGTCAAAATGTTGAACGTAGGAATCGCTACGCTAACGTGTTTGGTTTTAGAAAACCTGTCGTTGTAGCTTGAAAGCGAAGAATTCGTGTTCAACAAATAAAATTCATACCGAAAAGAATTCCGGGTCGAACACAGGGAGGGTACGTTGATCTATATTTCCAATTGTATTTTTTTTTAGGATTTTTGATAAACAATGCAATATAATTACAATGGAGCTATCAGACTAAAGGAAAGAGAGAGAGAGAAAGAGAGAGAAAGAGAACATGCATTCAATATTTCAACTGTTTATATAATCAAACTAAATAAAAGTTACACTAGAAAGTGGGAAATTAATTGCACTATAAAGCAGGAAAATTCTATACTAGAAAAGCTGTAAATAAGAATGGGAGAGAGAAGTATCCTCCTCGACGATTGCTTGGAGGACGAGCCGGACGGGACGATGCCTGGACGAAGCAGGATGAAGGAGGACGAAGCGGAAGAACGGGAACGGAGCAGCACGTTGTCGTCATCGCGGGATCCACTTTCGAAGGGGACGAAAATTTGAACTTTATCTCGCAAGAAGCATCTCGGGTGTGGGACAAGCTTCTCTTGAGCTTTGGAGTGGTAGAGAAGAGAAGGAAAGGATGAGAATTTCGTATGGAGGGGGTTTCCTTTTATAGTTGCAAGGAGTGAGGGCAAAATGGACATTACCACTTCAAAATAATAAATGAGGGGTCTTTAGTAACGGATAAATTCGTCACTAAAGTCCCAACATGGGCGTAGCTCCCGCGCCCACGCGTGCCTCCTCAGCTGCCCGCTTCCTCAACGCCATCGCACGTTTATTGATTCTCAGCCGTTCGATCGCGAGATCGGACGGCTTAAGACGCATCGTTGCCCACTACTGCGCCCGCGTGGCGCGTGCGATCGCGTGTGACGCCGCGCGTGCAATAGCGCATGAACGCTATCGTGCGCGCGTGGCCGTTGGATTGCGATCTGACGGTTGATGAAGGCGCACCCGCTCGCCTCAAAAGTCGCTTGGTGGGGCTCGAACGTGCGCCAGCGCCTCGCGATAAGGCGCTGGACCGCTACGCTGCCTCACCCAAAAGGTCGCGCGGATGACTTTAAAGAGTCGCGTCCACAGCCATTGGATCGAGATCCAACGACGGAGAGGGGGCGGGTGCGTGGTCTTCATAGAATGCAAGCGGCCGTTTGGGCGGCTGAGATGGTGCCACGTGGCGTCACCTTGGCCGTCTTGTGGAAGTTGTAGATGGTGCCACGGATGTCGGATTGACTCGATTTTTGTGTCGAGCTGCGATCGTCTATCCGAATTCATCCGTGCGGTCGGATTTGTCATCTGAAGTGCGGATTTGCACCATCCTGGCCCTTGATCTTCTAGGGTTTCCCAGTCACTATCTGATGCTACGGATGCCTGATTAGGGCAATCTTGGAGTCGTTGAACTCCAATCGTCGCCCTGATCACATCCATACGGTTGGATCTTTGATCCGTGGCCCCGATAAAATGTTTGCCCTATCCAAGCACATAAAAGGAGACAATTAACCTCCATTTTATTCAAACTACTCTAAATGCAAGATGATGCATGTTATGTAATATTTATATCATGAAATGCAATCATATGCTTAAGAACATGCATAAATAGACATCTTAAGTAGTGTAAATGTGTTTACATCAGTGGTTGACGAAGGTTAACCCACTTTGGGTTCCTAGATGAAGAGGGTAGTGATGGAAGGGTATTAAATCTGATGGTGTTTAATTAGTGGGGGTATATATGTAAATTCGAATTAAGTAGGGGTATATATGCATTTACAAATATTACAAGGGCACATATGTCAAAACCCCTATATTTTTTTGTAATTTTTTTTGTAAAGAAATCATTCACAATATCTAATCTACTTGAAATCTAAATAAGAGAGAAAAGAGAGAGGGCAACAACTTTATAACTATGATAATGTCAATTACAACTAATTGCTACAACTATAAAGTTAAAAATCAACACTAGAAAATGATAAAAAGATAAAGGATGTGAGATTATTCTCCTCGACAAATGCTTTGAGGACAAGCTGGACGGACGACCCCTGGAGGAAGGAGAGCAAAGACAGAGGCAGAAGGGCGAATTTGGAGGAACCGGAGATGAGGCAAGGCGTTGACGTCGCGAGATCCACTGCCAGAATGGAGGCGAGAGGACGGCTGGTGAGAGCTTCGCGACAGGGGTGAGAAGTGGAAAATTTTGTTTTACTTTAGCGGAGCTTCCCATAGCTTGGGAGCACTAGAGCGAGCTCAAGAACCTGTTCTTAGCTCTTTGGGAGGTTGAGAGAAGGGTTGGTGAAATGTGTGGGGGGTAGGCCTTTTATTGGTGTAGAAATGGGGCAAGGTTTGAAATGCTGATTTTGATGTCGTGCCGATGAAATTCTAAGTGTGCATTTCGTGGGCATGCCTGGGGCACATCGTGGAATTGTCCATTTTTCGATGGGCATGCCGATGGGCATGTCGAGGGTATACCGTGGGAATGCTGATGCATACTGACAAAAATAACATAAGTAGTCAAAAAAACTAGCAGCAACCTTGGCATGGGCACCTATTTCGTCGGCATGCAGACCATGCCGACGGCATGTCGACGATATCTCTGTAAATCGACACTTTATCCGTGTCGGCACGGCCTCCTCTCGAAAATGGCCTTGTCGTTGGCATGCCCTACACTTTATCCATGTTGGTACGACCCCTGCTAAAAAATGGCCTTGCCGTCGGCATGTCGAGGGCATGCCGACGGCATTTAAAACGTTGAAATGGGGGCAAAAGTGTCTTTTCCAAGGCCTAAATATTAATACATGGCCTTTAGTGACGCATGTAAGCATTACTAAAGGCGCACGTTGTTGAAGGCATGCATGCATGGGGGACCCTTAGATTACGAACAGATGGCTCAGATCATGCGTCGCTTGAGCTTTAGCCGTTGAAGCTCAGATCGCGCCCCATCAAGATTAGTCGTCTGATCACAATCGCACCTCTTGCGATGTGTTAGATTGCGCATGCGATTTGCCGTCATCACACGCGTGTGCATCCGGTGTTCGATATCGTGCCACGTCAACGCCTTCGTCGTCGCTCAATGCCGACCGAACGATTGAATTTCAGCACAATCTTCTTTAGCGGGTTAAATCCACTCCATACAGATCAACTATGCTCCTCTGCCTTTGGATAAGGCGATCGCCCAATGTGCCATCTCTGTGGAAGGTCACGTTTTGGTTTTAAAGCTCAGGTGCTCATGACCATTGGATGGCGATCCAATAGTCGGGATCACTTGACCCTTGCCTTCAGAGATTTGTGAGGCGTTGCTTTGATGGATCTCAGATTCAACGGTTGAGTTGTGTTGATCATCTGATGAAAAGTTGTTGCGGGCATGCTTGGGCCATTTGGGTCGTTTGGATGGTGTCACGTGGTGCCATCTTAGCCGTCTATCTTCAAATGCTTATAGGTGGTGTCATAGATGTCAGATTGGACCGATTCTTGTGCTGTTGGGCTACGATCGTCGATCCGAATTTATCTGTGTGGTCGGATTCTTCACCTGAGGTTCAGATTTTCACCACCTTGCCCCTTAACCTTTGATTTTTCTTGGACAGCATTTAATGCTATAGAAGTTCGATCGGGTCGATATTAGAGCCGTTGGACTCCGTTCGTCGCTTTAATCAGATCTGTACGGTTAGATTTTCAATCCGAGGCCCCGAAATGATGTTGCCTTGTCCTTGGCTACAATAAGAGGCGAATTACTATACAATTTGTATAAATTAATCTAAATTCATGATGATGCATGTTATTCAATATTTATAATGCATGATGCTTATATGACCCTTGGAACATGCATAAATAGATATTTTAGGTCAATTAGATGTGTGCACATCAGTAGGCGATATATATGGAATGACGCATCACAACCTGTCTAGTGATGGGTACTCAAGACGACGATGCCATTGAAGAGTTGTACCAGTATTAAAAGCAACCTCGCCTTGACACAGCAGCAAATAGAGTCTGGATCAGATGATACACCCCTTCTTATGTCTGCGACCAATCGTCCTCCCTATGAGTTTGTCTTGAAAAATATAATCCCACTCATCAAAAATAGTACGACAATGCAAGTCTTTTTTAATTCTGCTAACATATAAAAGACTAATCGAAAAATCAGGAACATAAAAAACATTAGACAGGGTCAACACACTGCCACATCTCCTCTACCATGTACTTTGCATTGTCTATTATCTGCCACCTGAACAGATTTATTAGAAGGAACAGTTTGAGCTTGTCTAAAGCATGTCTGATCACCACTGAAATGTTGCGAGGTGCCTGAATCTATTAACCACAAGGTGTCAGAAATACCATTGTCAGAGCTATAAGAGAAGCTATACCTAAGGAGGCCAATGCAATAGTATCAGTAGTAGTAATAATCTCCTGGGTCAACTGGGCAAGACGCTATGACTAAGTACCACTTACCTCCTCAAAAGAAATAGCTTGGTTGGCCATAGGAGACCTACCATGCTTCGTCCAACAGGAAGCCTCTTAATTGCTTACCTTGCTACAGTACGAGCAAATGGTGTGGGGTCTACCAGTCATACCTCGACCACCTCGTCCTCTCCCCCTGGTAGATGGAGCACCACATCCACTACGTGCAACAACTACTAAGACTGGAGTTCGTCCAACATTTGACAGGGGTGGTTTAATAATCACCCTGCTCACCTGACTATAGGCTTCCTCAAGTGATGGAAGCTTAGCCAAAGTCAGGATCTGGGATTGTACAACCTCATAATCTGGTCCAAGTCCATCATGGACCTAGAGGACTGCATACTCCTTCCTGTGTGCCTTTTAAGTGGCACAGGTGCAGATAGGACGACAGGCATTGTACTTCTCGAGGAGCCCCTTCAAGGCAGCATAATACTGGGAAAGTGACTGGCCCTCTTGCTCCAGACCACCAATGGCATGGTGAATCTCAAACACCTTGCTGGAATTCTTCGCGTGAGAATATGTCGTGTAGAGAATCGCACATATCCTTAGCTGTCTTGTACATTATCCCTTTACCAATCTGAGACTCCACAGAATTCATGATCCAAGCACGGACCATTGCATTATCTGTTTTCCATGTAGCATTTTTCCCTGTCTTGTCTTGTTGCTCCAACTCCAACAAAATGTGTTCTTTATCATGTCCCTCAACAGTCATGAGGATATCTGAGATCATCTAGCATAATTAGTCTCATTCAACTTGGCAATAGCAACAAAGAAGGGAGTTTTGTAGCTCTTGATGTTCGTAGCGGTAATTGATGACACCTCTAAAGACCATAAAAAAGCCATCGTGCCTTGGGATTACCACAAGATATCACAAAAGCGATATGAAAGCAATATTCAGATTTGAGAAACTCAAAATCAGAGAGCACATGATCTCTCGATCATGAGATCTAAGAACTAGAGATCCTAGATAACATCCCAAGAGTGACAAGCACTACTTAGATCACGGCTTAATGCATGTTAGGGTATGGGAAAGGCCCCAATAGTGCTTCTAAGTGGTGTTACTCCTTTGTTGGCAAGAAAATCCTGCCACCAACCACCACAACTTGTAGTACGCAGTAGGCAGCGGCGGTAGATGGCTCTGCAAGCGGTGATGGCACTGCTGCATGCTAGTGGAGGTGCAATGAGGGGAGGGTATGCGAGGCTGGTGGTGCGTGCTGCAAAGGTGCAGCTGGAGGACGCACGCTGCTGCATCTGCGGGCTGTGGTGCAACGCTGCTGCGGGTGTGGCGGAGGCGCTGAAGGCAAGGGGGAGCGCAGGGACACGTGCACTGGAGGTGTGTGCACTGGATTGCACGTGGCCTCCACTGCACGCGGGCGGAGGCATGGCGAGGAGAAGGTGACGCTCGTTGCAGGAGCTTGTGCGTGCGAATGGCTGCACGTAGCGCGCGTGTAGCAACGATCTGGATGGTTGTGAGGCGTGGGCATGGTATGCTACTGGTGGTGGTGATGGGGTTGGTTGAGTGTGTGAGGCACTGTGATGGAGTAGGTGAAGAAGCACGGTGATGGATTGTGAGACAGCGGACGGCGGTGCGGGTTGTCACCCCGCACGCCCACAGTAGTGAAGTTCTCGCCGCAGTGGAGGCCCACGGTGAAGTGGGTAGGAGCTTAACGCTCTGCACAGTGATGGTACGGGGTGGTGGCCTCCGATGAATGGCAACCGTTCCTCCTTTGTGGCTGTGGCTACAAGGATTTGAAATCCAAACAGGTGGGAGGAGATACTCTTTCCATCGAGTGAATGCTGGTAGCTGTGAAAGATTGAATGGACGCAGGAGGAGGAAGTGGAGCGGTTACCTGCGGAAGGAGAAAATTAATAAAATAAAATATTAGGATTATTTATGCACAAATCCTTAAGTTCTATGTTAATAAAAATAATGCATATAATGCACCTAATTACATGCCATTATAAGTCAATTCCAATTGCCTTTGATTATGAATGCAATGCATGAATTATGTAATTAAATCAAAAATATAAATTAATCTATTTACATCATAATGCATGCTAAATAAATGGATGTATTACCTTAATGGTTAGGCATTTAGACATTTAATTAGCTCACAAATATGAGTTTATCAAATGCCCTCATGCCCAATTTTTGCTAGTCCGTAGCAAATACAAGCAATAACCTATCACTCAAAGTAGACTAGCCAACCCAATTGGTCTTCCTTTAGAAACATGTTAAGTTCAGACTTTAGACCTAAGGTTCTCAAGTAGTTGCTAAGTTACAGACTAGGTCGGCTAAAGACGAGTTGCAGGCACAGGTTTCCCTGATTTCTAACTCTACCCTAGGGTTTATTTGTCATAAAGATTAAAGCATCTGTACATGTGCATTGGTCTGAATTATTTGAGGTTGGTATGATTGCCAACCTAGAAAGAGTTATTTTTTTTTGTAATATATATATTTTTGTTTGATTCCTCTAAGTCTAACCTTATCAGCCATTAACACGGTCTGTGTCGGATTCATTGTTTCCATCACCGAACCTCGAAGGGTGCCTGGCTTTCAATGCTTCGAGATAGCACCACCCATAGCGACCCCAAGAACTCTTGGCAATCGACACTTCGAGATAATATCGCCCATGGATTTCTTAAGTGAATTCAGGCCTGTGGCAATTGGTACTTCGAGATAGGGCCGTCCATGATACCTGACCCGCATAATGCGCTTACATGCCCTCAGTAGGATGGATATCCTAAGAGACAAGCACCAAGGAGGTGACATGTTATCATCGCATCCTCAAGGTGAGTATGTACTCCACCTCTCCTGTAGCAGGAACTCTTCCAATCAAATTGTGTTTTCAAGCTTCTCTTAAGTCAAAACTAAGAGAACCAACTTTTCTTTAAGAAATGAATTAGGGTGATCACTATTTACACAAGACCAAGTGTGTGTGAAATGTAGATGCTTAGGTTATGAGGACTCGTAAACCAAAAGGTAGAAAGAGACACCAGGTACTACCAACCTTTAACTCAATCCCTAGCTTTCCTTCCTCAACCTCTTGAGGAATGGTCCGCAACTTAACTCCTGCTTAAGTTTTTAAGCCCACAAAGGACCCTAAAGGTCTAAAGCTAGTAGCTCACTTAGCTTCTAAAGTTCGACACCTAGAGTCAACTTAGTCTAACCTCAAGTTCTGATCTGCTTAAGAATGCAGGGCCTAGCCAGTTAAGTTCAATAATGCAAAATGTTTTTATCTTTTTTTTTATTTTTTTTATTTTTTTTTGTTTTTTGTTTTTTGTTTATTATTATTATTTGTTTGAATGCAATATGCATGAATGAATGCAAAATGTTGACACGTTATAAACAGATGTCTCAGGTCCTACCCCACATTCCTGGTTCAGACAATGTCCTCATTGGAAACAAAACAATTAAAGGAAGATATTACCAGAGGTGGAGAATGATAGGAGCTAAGGCTCCTCAGGAGTGACCTTGTTAATCAGATGGCCATCCGAAGCAATGTATGGTTTTAACTGTTGGCCGTTGACGGTAAAGGGAGCTGCCAAAGAGGAAGGGCTCTTGATCTCCACAACCCCATGCAGAAACACTTTAGTGATTATGTAAGGCCCATCCCAACGAGATTTTAATTTTCCTGGAAAAAGCTTAAGTCTGGAATTGAAAAGCCAGACTTGTTGGTTGGGCTCAAAGATCTTTCTAAAGATATACTTATCATGCAAGACCTTAGTTCTCTCTTTATAAGTTTGAGAGGTGTCATATGTATCATTCCTCAGCTCTTCAAGCTTACTTAATTCTAGAAGTCGTGCCTTACCTGCCTTTTCTAAATCCATGTTGACACTTTGAATAGCCCAAAATGCCCTATGTTCCAGCTCACGGGTAAATGGCACGCTTTTTCGTACACAATCCGGAAGGGAGATGTACCTAAAGGGGTCTTATAGGCCCTTCGATATGCTCACAAAACATCATCGAGCTTTTGGGACTAGTCCTTCCTATCAGGTCTAACCGTTTTTTCTAAAATATTCTTTCTCCCTATTCGACACTTCAACTTGGCCACTCGTCTGAGGATGGTAAGGGGTAGCGACCTTGTGAGTCACTCCCAGACTCCTGAGTAGCCAATTGAAGTGGTGGTTTTGGAAATGAGGTCCCCCATCACTTATACTGGTCTTGGGGTAGCCGAAACGAGATAAGATATTGGCCTTCACAAATTTCAAGATCACAGAGTAGTCATTTATGCGTATAGGAATGGCCTCTATCCATTAAGAGACAATCAACTGCCACCAAGATATATTCATAACCATGGGACGAAGGGAAGGGACCCATAAAGTCAATTCCCTAAACATCAAAAATTATGAGGATCCTTAAATAACGAAGGCCACCAAAAATCAAACTGGAGAACCTTAAAAGAAGTTTTCTTAGCACCAAAGTGTCCTCCACAATGAAGTTCATGGCAAAAACTTAGCACACTTTGTTGCTCCTCTTCAGGCACACATCGTCTCAATACTTAGTCTTGTCCAATTCTAAATAATTCAGGTTCTTCCCAATGAAAGTATCTAGCTTGTGAAATGAATCTCTTCCTTTTCTGCTCATCCTAAGAGCCAGGAGTCTCTCCAGTGACCAAGTAATTGAAGGTATCAGCATACCAAGGTGAAGTTGGTGTTTCCGCCATAAGGGTTTCATTGGAAAATGTCTCGCGGATGTCTCCAGATGGAGAGTCATCGAGTGGAAGGCGAGATAGGTGGTCAGCCACAACATTTTCTACTCCTTTCTTTTCACGCATCTCCAAATCAAATTCTTGAAGGAGCAAGATCCACCTAATTAGGCGTGGCTTAGAATCCTTCTTGGCAATGAGATGTTTCACTGCCGTATGATTAGTGAAAATAACTACCTTAGACCCAAGAAGATAAGACCTAAACTTCTCCAAAGCAAAAACTACAGTAAGTAATTCCTTTTCAATGACAGTGTAGTTTTGTTGTGGTTCGATTAAAGTCTTGCTAGCATAGTGCAGCACATGAGGTCTTCCCTCAACCCTTTGTCCAAGGACTGCTTCCACTGCATAATTCGAAGCATCACACATCAACTCAAATGGGAGTGTCCAATCTGGAGCTTGGAGAATAGGCGCAGAGATCAAGGCCTCCTTCAGGGTTTGAAAGGCTTCGGCACACTTTGAATCAAAATTGAAGGAAGATTCCTTCGCCAACAGGTCACAAAGTGGCCTAGAAATTTTACTGAAATTTTTAATAAAGCGCCTATAAAAGCCATCATAGCCTAGAAAGGATCTAATTTGTTTAACATTAGTGGGCAATGGAAGTTTGGAAATAGAATCAACCTTGGCTTTATCTACTTCCAAGCCTCGCTCAGACATATGCCCAAGTACAATTCCTTTCTGTACCATGAAGTGGTTTTTCTCCTAGCTGAGGACTAAACCAGTCTCCTTACATCGCCTCAGCACATTCTTTAGGTGTAGGAGACACTTGTCAAAAGACGAGCCGTAAATGGAGAAGTCATCCATAAACACTTCAACACACTCGTCAATCATGTCCGAAAAAATGGACATAATACACTGCTAGAAGGTTACCGGTGCATTACATAGTCCAAACGGCATACGCTTGAATGCGAAGGTACCGTAAGGACTCGTGAAAGTCGTCTTCTCCTGGTTATCAGGGAAGATTGCAACCTGGTTGTACCCAGAATATCTATCAAGAAAGTAATAGTACTTATTCCCTGCCAATTTTTCAAGAATTTGGTCAATAAAAGGCAAGGGAAAGTGATCCTTATAGGTAGTGGTGTTCAGCTTGCGGTAATCAATACAGATCCTCCATCCAGTTGAGGGTCTAGTCACAACTTGTTCACGTTGGTCATTAAATTTCACAGTAAAGCTTGCCTTCTTTAGCACCACATGAATAGGACTTATCCATTTACTATCTGCGATGGGATATATGATCCCAGCATCCAACCACTTCAGAATTTCCTTTTTAACCACCTCCCTCATATTAAGGTTAAGATGTCTCTGCATGTCCCTAAATGGCATGATGGAATCATCAGTATAAATGTGGTGCATGCAGAGTGTAGAGTCTATATCCTTAATGTCAGCAATGCTCCAAGCAATAGCTTCCTTGTGCCTAGACAAGCATTCAATCAGAGCTCCCTCTTGTGCCTCAGATAGCACAGCCGAAATGATAACGGGGAGCGTATCATTGGCACCCAGGAAGACGTACTTGAGAGTGTCTGGGAGGGGTTTCAACTCAAGGTCGGGGACTTGTATGGTTGAGGGTTTCATAATAGATGTCCTAATCTCAGGTGGCAGATCTACCTTAGGCAGAGATGATGGGGAAAGAGACTCAGCAGAAACATCCAGTAACTCCTCAAGTTCTAGTATATCCCCTTCACATTCCTTCAAGAGATGGGAATGCTCATTTAGCATGACATGCTGAAGCGGGTCATCACATAACATTGCAGGGGTTGTCTCGTCAATCAAGTTATCTATCACCTCAACTTGGGAACAATCCTCAAGCTTGGCTTGCTTATAAGCATCAAACACATTAAGTCAGATTTTCCTGTTCCCAAAGCCTATTTTTAATGCCCCAGTATTGCAATTGATTGAAGCATGCAAAGTTGTAAGGAAGGGGCGGCCCAAAATGGAGGGCTTGGTTGGCTTGTTGGTAGGGTCAGTGTCCAAAACTAAGAAGTCGACGGGGAAGAAATCCTCCACTCTTACGAGGACATCTTCCAGAATTCCCCGAGGTGTCTTGAGTGATCGATTAGCAACTTGGAGGATTGCCGGGCTGGGCTTCAGATTGCCTCCCCTAAGTTGTTCATACATGTAGCTCGGAAGGATGTTCACCCCCGCACCTAGATCAAGTAGAGCCTCATTAATCTGTAAGTCACCAATGACCACCGAGATATATGGGGCTCCTGGGTCCTTAAGTTTCGGGGGTGTGCCATGTTGAACTATTGAGCTAACGGAATTAAGCCAGACAACTTTTGATTGGACCTATTTCCTAGATTGCCACTTTTTCGTGCATAGGTCTTTTAAGAAGCGGGCATAAGATGGAATCTGTCTGATAGCCTCCAGCAAAGGTAGGTTAATCTGTACTTGCTTGAAAGTTTCCATGATCTCATCCTTCTTATCTTTGGCTCCGGATGAGCCAGCAGAAGTTTGCCCAGAGGTGGATAAGCGCTCTGGAAAGGGCATTTTCGACCTTTGGGTGGAAGGGTTGTCATGTCGAGTAAGGGGTGGAACGGGGGCAACCTCTTCCGGTGAGGTGATTTCAAGCGGAGGAGAGTTGGGCAATTCTTCTCCGGTGGAGGTGAAAGTCGAGGTGGATGGTTTTTCAGAAGGTGAGACTATAGGAGCATCAGGTTTGGAAATTTCTTTCCCACTCCTCAGAATAGTCATTGCCTGGGCATGCTCCTTAAAGACAATCCCTTTTCCTTTAGGATTCTCCTCAGCAGCATTGGCAAGCTTCCCAGTTTCCCTCTGTCTAATAGCCTCAACAAGGTATCCTATTTGCGATTTCATTTCATGTATAGCCTTGTCATGAGATTGGATGATAGCACTTTGACTTTCTTGCATAGTTCTCAACATTGCCTTCCATTCATCCATCTCAGAGGTCTTTGGTTAGGCAAAGGTCTGAGGTTGGTTCATTTGTTGGTTTTAAAAGGGTTGTGGTTCATAATTCCCTAAATTTGAGATATTCCCTTGTCTCCTGGAAAAGTTTGGGTGGTTCCTCCATCCCTCATTATAAGTGTTGGAAAAAGGGTCGTTATGAGGTCTAAGATGGAACCCTTGAGCGGCATTCAGATCTACCTGTACAAGCTCAGGGAATTGGGAGGCCAAATGGCAATCCACAGTGGCGTGCATATTTCCTTGGCAAATGGAGTATTCTGAAGCTTGGGATGTGGAGGTACTAGATGTAAATTGGCTCGGGCTCGACATAAGCCTCTCCATATTTTGATTCAACATTTGGATTTGATAGGCTAAATTCTAAGTGTCCTTAGCCTCATTTGCCTCCAACTTCCTTTGCATGAGAGTGAGTTTTCTATCTGAGTAGGCAAAATTCAAATGAATAGAATTCTCACTTAAAGTATCAAAAAGATTCTAAGCTTCATCCTCAGTCTTAGATAGAAAGGTTCCTGCACAGGTATCATCCACAGTTTGGTTGTGCGAATCATTAAGTCCAGTGTAGAACCTTTCAACCAGTTGCCATTTGAGCACCTAGTAATGTGGGCAAAGTCTCAAAAGGCTATTAAAGTGCTCCTACACATCATGGAAAGCTTCCCCATCTTTTTGAACGAAACTCATAATTTCCCTCCTAAAGTGATTTGTTTTGCTCATTGGGAAGTACTTCTTCAGAAACTCCTTTTTCAGGACATCCTAAGTGTTAATATCATCAAGGGTATGCTACCAATACTTGGCCTTGTCCTTGAGGGAGAAAGGAAAGAGGATCTGTATTTGGGCGTCATCAGTAATGCCCTGCAGCCTCACCGTGGAACAGACCTCGGTGAATTCCTCTATATGCCTGTAAGGGTCTTCCCTAACAGTACCATAAAAGGAGGGCAGCAAAGATATGGTACTACTTTTGCTCCCATCAGGATTGTCCCCTCCAGATCTACGTAGTGTAGGGCCAGGTTGATTGGTCGGAATGAAATATTCCTTAAGGCTCCTTTGACCAGCCATTACTTCCCTTAGGAGGTTCCTTAAGATTCTTTCAGGTTCAAGATCAAACACAAGTTGTCTCCTAAGAGATCGCCTACCAAGCATGCACTACAAACACAATTCAAAAGGACTTGATAGGTCTTTACAAATTTAGGCTTTTGACTTTAATTCAAATTGCAGGTGACAATGCAAGTTGCCCGATCAATTAGCGCCTATTGTCGACCTACAAAATGCCTAGAAAGACCTAGTTGGAGCTTAGGTGTTCTTCCCTAAATCCCAAATGGTAGAGCAACTCCAAAGATGGAAGATCGAGGGATGTAAGTAGGCTTAAGCCTTCCTTTGAAGCTGTGCTTTCGCGATGCTTCTTAACTACCCCCAAAAATCCATGACAGGGTATCCCCCTCCTTGGAGTTACAAAACCTTTGATCTCAAGTTCTGAACACTTCAGAATCCAACGGTAGGAGGGCTATTGTCATAGTAATTCCAAGACCTAGGAGTGTCTAAATGCGAGTTGTGGTGCAAAGAGAAAACGAGTGTGCATACACTGTAAAAGATTTGAGTTTGAATCTTCAAACGCACGACAAGTTTTTAGCTCAAGTTCTTGGTTTTTAGTATTCCTCCTTAACTTAAAGTCCTTTTTCAAGAAAATATGTGACCACTTGTTAGATCTTTTCAATTCAATTAGTTGGTCTTACAATTAAATCCAAATGTCCATGCGTGAATAATATAGAATGCAAAGAAAGAGGACATACCTTCCCTCTAGCAATCAACAATGCAAGATGCATGCAAATAAATAAAATCTAGAGGCTGCTCATTCACACCTAAATGGTCATCTTAAGGTAGGCAGCTTCTAGCAGGCAGCTCGTTTTTTTTTTAATTAATGCACAAACAAATTATGGATAAACAACCCACAAAAGAAAATCTAGATCTAAAGAAAAGAGAACAGGCTCCTGAAAAGTTACCCAACACGAGCCTAAAAGAAAGTCGGGAAACAAACCCCTCAACTATACCTTAAAACAAGGGTCTCAAACCAAAATGTGTAAGGAAAATTAAGTCGAAAGTGATAATCCTACTCTAATCAAATCAGAGACTAAATGTGCGGAGATGATCGGCACATCCTCGTCCTTCCTCTCCTGGCAATTTGGTTCCTTACAAGGTGGCTCGAACAATTTCTCCTCTGGTGACGTCAAGGGTCACCTCTCACGATGGCTGGTGTGATGGCGAGTCGTAGAATGTGTCGCAGAACATATTCACTCGCACCCGAACAACAAGATACAAAGTTAAAAATTTTGACTCAATGTGAACAAATGAATGAATGTGATTTAATTAAGCCTGTTGCCTCCCCGGCAACGGCACCATTTGAAAAGTCGGTTTTCGCTTTCGTTGTTTTACATATAGAATGTCGTATTGTATTATGCAAGTGGTGGAAAATCACAAATCAAAACAATAAAAATTAACCACTCGAGAAGGGTTGGCCGTGTCCACAGGGAGGCAATGGCTATTACAAACTCGCGATAATTAAAAATTATTGTTCACAAATGATTTCCTCAAGAAATTGTATTGAAAAATCGCGTAGATATGATTTTAAATAAAAGTGCAAGTTAAAATTACATTTAAGCCAAATAAGAGGGGGTTCAATGTAATGTGTACCACAATATAATAAGAATAAAATCCTCACAATGGCACTTAAATGTAAATACAAATTAAGCTTCAGTCTTCCAAGATTTGAATGAAAATCCACTTACATTAGGGTTAAGAAATTGATTTGCTTAATAAGCTAAACAATGAAGGAGGTTCTCATAAATTCACCATGATAATTATATCAGAAAAATGAAAGTTCACAATGGCATGAGTTGTAAAAACTAATAGAGGAGTTATTGTGCAAAAATCGGGGAGTTTCCTTTGAGCTCCTCCACGCATGGAGGAGGTGGAGGTCGGAGTGGAGCTTCTCGTCGAAGGTAGTTGTTGTCAGGCTGCTTCTTTTGGTGCCGGCGGTGGGGCACGGCGTGGCCGAAGGTGGCCGGTCGAAGTGGTCGGAGTGGGTGCTCGACAGCCTGCTGGAGGTGTTGGAGTTGCTGAATGCGTGTGGCTACTGGAGAGGTGCAATGAAGTGGCTGCTGACTACGCGTGGGCTGGAGGCGAGGGTGAGCAGTGAGGTGTCGCTGGAGGTGGCTGCTGGAGGTGCGCACGGAGAGGTAAGGGCGTGTGCGGTTGCTGTGCTAGCGAGCACGATACTGCACGCTGGCGGAGGCATGAGGGGAGGGCGTGCGAGGTTTGTGGTGCATGCTGCGAAGGTGTAGCTGAGGACGCACGTTGCTGCGTCTGCGGGCTGTGGTGCAGCGCTGCTGCGGCTGTGGTAGAGGCACTGAAGGCAAGGGGGAGTGCAGGGACGTGCACTGGAGGCATGTGCGTTGGATTACACGTGGCCTCTACTGCACGCGGGTGGAGGCATGGCGAGAAGGTGATGCTCGTTGCAGGAGCTTGTGTGCGTGAATGGCTGCGCGTGGCGCACATGTAGCGACGGTCTGGATGGTTGCGAGGCGTGGGCGTGGTATGCTACTGGTGGTGCTGTGGGTTGGTTGAGTGTGTGAGGCACTGTGATGGAGCAGGTGATGAAGAACGGTGATGGATTGCGAGACTCAGCGGACGGTGGTGCTGGCTGTCACCCCGCACGCCCACAGTAGCGAAGTTCTCGCCGCGGTGGAGGCCCACGGTGGTGAAGTGGGTAGGAGCTTGATGCTCTGCATGGTGATGGTACGGGGTGGTGGCCTCCGATGAATGGCAGTCGTTCCTCCTTTGTAGCTGTGGCTACAAGGATTTGAAATCCAAACAGGTGGGAGGAGATCCACTCTTTCCATCGAGTGAATGCTGCAGCTGTGAAGATTGAATGGGTGCAAGAGGAGGAAGTGGAGCGGTTACCTGCGGAAGGAGACAATTAATAAAATAAAATATTAGGATTATTTATGCATAAATCCTTAAGTTCTATGTTAATTAAAACAATGCATGTAATGCACCTAATTATATGCCATTCTAAGTCAATTCCAAATACCTTTAATTATGAATGCAATGCATGAATTATGTAATTAAATCAAAAATATAAATTAATCTATTTACATCCTAATGCATGCTAAATAAATGAATGTGTTACCTTAATGTTTAGGCTTTTAGACATTTAATTAGCTCATAAATATGAGCTTATCACAGCTGTAAGTACTCGTGGAGGATGGACAGGAGCCTTTAAAGGCAAAGGCAGGGGGTGTGCCGATGGTGGTCGTGACAAGCCTATCTGTTTTTATTGTGGGAGACTTGGCGACATTGAGGCTAAGTGCTGGAACAAACTTGGACGGCCTGCAGTTGCCAACCAAGTTTTTGTGACCACACCTCCAGTCGTGTCTACTGAGGCAGTGACCCTTGCAAAGGTAGACTCTGATGTAGTTGTACAACGTCTAGCCCAGTTGACCCATGAGCAGTTGCATTCTTCAGGCATAGCAGCTTATGCATCCACATCAGGTATGAATAACTCATGATTGATTGATTTAGGTGCCTCAGATCATTTTACAGGGAATTCCCAGTAATTTGGGAATTTACAGAAGACATCACAGGATCGCTCATGGCAGCTTGCAGATGGTAGGCATGCCCCCATCTGTAGTAAGGGAGGGGTATCAGTTACTCTATGAATTTCTCTGATGTTTACTGTGTCTGACATGGCATTGTAGCTGTTATCTATTAGTATTATTATTAAGCAGTTGAATTGTCATGTCATTTTTTATACGGTTGGATGTACACTTCAGGACTGCATGACGGGGATAACGATTGGTGGTGGTCATGAGGTGGGGGGTGTGTACTGACTGGTTCAGAGTTCTGTTGCTGTAGCTTGTTAGAGGAATATTACTGCAGGGAGTGCCTTGCAATGGCACAGACGACTAGGCCATCCTTCATTGGACAAGCTATGCCGGATCATCTCTCATCTTTCTCTTGCTATGACGATTTAGTGTGATGCTTGTCAGTTGGGGAAGCGTCACCATACTAGTTTCTCAGCCTCTATCCAGTCCAGTAGTTCTACTTGCTTTGATTTATTACATTGTGATGTCTATGATCCTAGTCATGTGGCTGACCGACAGTTATCGGTATTATTTGTTATTTGTTGATTTCTCCCATTTGTCATAGACATTTTTGATGTAGAATAAATCAGAGGTTGATTCCATTATTCAGCAGGTTATGTTTGTGAAAATTCAGTTTGGTGTGTGCATTAAGATCAGAACTGATAATGCTTTTGAATTCTATACTAAGAATTTGGTTGACTTGTATGGGTCTCTTGGCATTGTGTATCAGACATTGTGCCCTCACACATCACAGCAGAATGGGATTGCTGAAAGAAAACACCCTCATATTCTGGATACAACTAGAGCCTTACTTATCCTGAATAGTGTTTTGCATAGTTACTGGGGAGATGCGATTCTTGCTGTCTCTTATCTCATTAACAGGTTTCCTTCTTTTGTGCTTCATGAGCAGATCCCATGGAACATTCTATATCCTGATTTAGATTTGTTTCTTGTGCTGCCAAGGACTTTTGGCTGTGTGGCGTTTGTACACCTCCTTGAGCCTAGTTGTGACAAATTGGCTCCAAGGGTGTTTAAATGCATATTTCTTGGTTATTCACGCACTCAAAACGGATATAGGTGTTTTGATCCAATACACCAGAGGCACTATGTTAGTGCGGATGTCACTTTCCATGAGTCTATTCCATACTTTTCTACCTCAGGTCATCAATTGAAAGGGGTTGAGATGGCTATGCCAATGCCTGTACCTGCTGTAGCTATGGAGGATTTTTCTCAGAGTAGTGGTGTATCTACTACATAGCAGACTGTGGGCACATTTAGAGTTGTATCGCCTGTTGAGAAGACCTTTAAGGGTACTACATATAAGCTTCTTGTCACTTATAGAGAGAAGACACCCCCCATTCTTCCTCAGTCCCCACTGAGCCACCATTGTCCTCCCCCACTCAAGTATGTGTTGAGGGTACTGATGATCCTTCTCCTGATGTGTCTTTAGGTTCTCTTTCTATACCCGCAGATGAGGATATCTCCATTGCTATCGGAAAGGCTCCACGATCTTGTGCACAGTATCGTGTTGCTGGGAGTGTTGTTTCTGTTGATTCTCTAGATTTGGAGTTTCATGCGTTCATTGCTGCAGTTTCCAGTGCTGAGATTCCTACGTTGTACCAGCAGGCTCTATTACATCCACATTGGAAGGCAGCTATGGAGGAAATATCTACTCTTACTGACAGAGACACCTAGGAGCTATCTCCTCTACCATCTGGCGCGTACCTTGTTGGAGCCAGATGGGTCTTTGCCTTGAAATACAACCCAAATAGGTCTATTTCTTGGTATAAGGCTCGCCTTGTGGCCAAAGGATTCATCCAAACCTATAGGGTGAATTTCTTTGACACATTCTCCTTAGTTGCACGGTTCTCCATTGTTCGTATACTTGTTTCTATTGCAGTTCATTATGGATGGCATCTACATCTGCTAGATGTCAAAAATGTGTTCTTTTATGAAGATTTGCAAGAAGAGATCTATATGCAGCGGCCGCCTGGTTTTGAGGTTCTGGGAGAGTGTATGCAAGCTTCATAAGGCCATTTATGGTCTGAAGCAGAGCCCCCAAGCCTGATTTCAGCGCTTGTCTAAGGCATTATCTGTTATTGGGATGCAAAGGTCCTCATCTAACCATTCACTATTTGTGAGGAAAACTAGTAGTGGTATAGTGGCTCTACTTGTGTATGTGGATGACTTTATGCTCACAGGTCATAATGCAGATGGGATTTCTCAAGTGAAGGAGTACTTGGCACGCTAGTGTGTCATGAAAGACCTTAGGAAGCTGAGATATTTTTTGAGCATTGAAATTGCCACTAGTAAGCAAGGGATAACTATGTTACAGAGAAAGTATGCCCTTGATATTCTTCAGAAGATAGGCATGCTAAGATCCAAGGATGCCAATATTCCTATGGATGCTAAAGTTCATCTTTTTGATGATACAGTGAAGTTGAAAGACAAAAAGGCATATTAACAGCTGGTGGGGAAGTTATTATATCTGACCATTACTAGGCTAAATATTAATCTTGCATTGGGTAAGCTAGATTAGTTCTTAGATAAACCCACTGATGTTCATTTGTAGGTTGTGATGTAGGTGTTGAAGTACATTAAGGGATGTCTAGGTAGAGGCATTTTATTTCAGAAGAAGGCTCTTATGTTTGTTGTTGCCTACTCAGATGCAGATTATGCAGGAGATGTTAGAGATAGGAGGTTTACCACTGGCTTCTGTACTTTTGTAGCCGGAACTTGATGACCTAAAGGAGTTAGAAACAAGGTGTAGTTTCACACTTTAGTGCTGAGTCTGAGTACTAGGCCATGGCATATACTGCAGCTGAAATGATATGGATTAGATCTTTGTTACGAGATCTTCATGTTACTGTTCAGGAGCCAATTGAGATGCATTGTGACAATCGAGCTACAACATACATTGCAAACAATTCGATGTTCCACAAGAGAACGAAGCATGTGGAAGTGAATTGTCATTACACCAGGAGTTTGATTTAGCAGGGTCTACTTCGTACTACCTGTCTTGCCTCTTCAGACCAGATTGCTGACATGTTTACTAAGCTGCTGCCACGTTCACAATTTGGGAATGGTAAAAACAAGTTGAGCATGCTTGATATATATGCTTCACCTTGAGGGAGAGTGTTGAATTACGTTATAGTGTAAGGGGTGTTATGTCATTTTTTTTATGTTGGGTTTATGTTGTAACTTTTTCGCACCTCTCTCTATATAAAGAGGTGTATGGACGGCTTGGTAATTAAGAAAAATCATTTTCTTCAACTCATAGGTCACCACACACCTCACTTTTTCCCACTCTACTATGTGGGACTAAACTAGTTTCCAACTACAACATCTCTCTCAACACTCTCCTTCAAGCTAGAATATAAAATGCTTAGCTTGTACAATAGAAATCCTTACTCTCATAAGCGAACACAACACTCACGTGACTCAATTGACGCAACTGAGCCACAACTCTCTTGCATCCTCGTTTTTGCTTCTAGGCAAGTGTGCTGATGACAACACATCGGCATTGGTTGGAATCTGGTAGATGAATTGCCAAAGTTGACTTTTATACCTGTGCCTTCCCCATTGGAGATCTTAGAAGTGGGTTTGCCTCTTGGAGACCTTGAGAGTAGGCCTTTTCCACATGAAAACTTGAAATGGGCCTCTCCCTTAGAGAGGTGATCTCAAGACTGGCTTTTCTTATACGGGAACTTAAAGTGGGCCTTTCATATTGTGATAAAAAAGAGAGTTTCTCTCATGTTAGGACCTTAAAGAAAATAATGACTCTCCCTCATATGGGGTCACAATAGGCTTTCACTTACACTCTCCTCTCTTCCATACTTGTATGGGAGAGGAAACAACATAAAAAAGAAAAATGACTAGAGAAGAGCTTCCCCCCTTCTCTTCAACTTCATCATTTCTTTAAAATCTTTTTTTTTTTAATCATCTCTTTCTTTTTTTTATGCCAGGTCGGTTTACTATTGAGGCAATACATCTCCTAAGAGATATGATGGAAATCTACAGAGCCAGGAAGAAGGATTTACATATGATTTTTATTGATTTGGAGAAGGCCTATAACTTTGTCCCAAGAGATATCTTGTGGAGAATTTTGGAGAAGAGATAGGTACCAGTTTTATATATCAACCTTATAAAGGATATGTACTATGAAGCTGCAGCTTGTATAAGGACTAAGAATGGATTGACAGACTACTTTGTATCACATTGGTCTGCATCAAATATCATGATTAAGCCCTTACCTCTTCACCTTGGTCATGGATGAGTGGACAAAGTGTATCCAAGCTAAGGTGCCATGGTGTATGCTTTTTGCTGATGAGACAAGAGATGGAGTGAACAGAAAACTTGAGCTTTGGAGAGATGCCCTAGAAGCTAAAGGCCTATGCTTAAGCAGGACAAAAATTGAGTATATAGAATGCAAATTTAATAGTAGAGGGAACAATGAAGAGATTGATGTAAAAATTGGAGAAGAATGCATTCCAATGAAAGATGTTTTTAATTACTTGGGATCCATTTTTCAACAAGATGGTGAAATTGATGAAGATGTTACACATAAAATTAATGCAGGGTGGTTGAAATGGAGGGAAGCATCTAGTGTTCTTTGTGATAAAAGATCCCTTTAAAGGTTAAAGGAAAGTACTATTAAGTTGCTATAAGACCTACCATGCTATATGGTTCTGAATGTTGGATGATCAACTATAAGCATGTACAAAAGATGCCTGTAGCAGAAATGAAGATGTTAAGATGGATGTGTGGTCATACAAGGAAGGATCAGATTTCAAATGAGCTTATTCGAGAAAAGGTTAGGGTGGCATCGATAGAGGATAAAATGAGGGAGACACATCTAAGTTGGTTTGGACATTTACAAAGAAGGCTACTAAATTCCCCAGTCAGCAAATGCGAGTTGGAGGTTGAACCCGTTAAGAGAGGGCGAGGAAGACTAAAGAAGTGTTGGAAGGAAACTATAAAGTATGACCTCAATTACTTCAATTTAAGTCTAAAAATGGTTCAAAATAGATCTGAGTGAAAACAAAGAATCTATATAGCCGACCCCACTTAGTGTGGGAAAATGCTTTGTTGTTGTTGTTGCATCTCTTTTTTTTTTTTTTTCTGTAGAGTTACAAATAAATGAAAGAGGGCTAAGGACAGAAAAAAAAAACCAACTCTTCTCCGTAGGTGTTATTTGGTAAGGAGAATTATTAAGAGGAATAACAATTAGAAATTGGAGGAATGGAGGAATTAAGGGATTTTATTCTACTCGAGTGTTTGGTTGTGTTTGTTATCTTGTCAAAGAAATTATGGATTTTTATTTCGCTTAAGGTGTTTGTTTGGTGGAATAAGTTAGTGCAACAAGGCAAAAATTAGTTGAAAAGAATAGGTGGAATTAACAAGCATAATTAGATAATTCCATTGTGGGGTGGCATTACACCCCTAATTCTGGAATCGTGCGATTCCAAAATTAGAGATGCCAAACGCAGAATTAGACACTTAACATTTCTTCCACGTACCAAACACCCCTTTAGGGTTCAAAGAACCCAAAAGTTGTAGAACTGTTGCTCCATAGAGGTTCAAAGAACCACGAACACACAGCTGAAGCCAAAACAATCTCGCAACCTTGCACGAGATCTTCGCCACGATCTTCGCTGTGATCTTTGTCGGAGATTGCTCCTTTAG
This sequence comes from Thalassia testudinum, assembly GCA_037157565.1. Taxonomy (NCBI): domain Eukaryota; kingdom Viridiplantae; phylum Streptophyta; class Magnoliopsida; order Alismatales; family Hydrocharitaceae; genus Thalassia; species Thalassia testudinum. The sequence continues at coordinate 136,751,781 of JAZHRO010000036.1, read as the reverse complement.
GAGCAATCACGAGGAATCGCCTACGCCAAGATCTTCACTAAGATCGACAACCTCAATGCCATCACCGCTTACGTCGCTATTGCTCGTGATTGGGTGCGAGATCTTCATTGCTAAACCTCTATCATCTCCATTGCCTGCAGCACATTGCCACTGCGTAGGGTTCTCCTTAATAACAATGGCTACTCGATCTCCTTAATTGCAATTGCCGAAGATGCCGTTATTATCACTTCTCTTCTCATCCCTTGTCCTTCGTCCAAGCCTACTGATCCTTAGCACAAATCTCCTTGGTGTGCACCAACAATACCTTCAAAAGCCTCCAATGCTCTTACAGCGATTGGATCAACTCCACCAAGGACTACGTTATGGACTAGTGGTGGTGGTGGATTACTTGCAACAAAGCGTGGTGGCTAAACTTGTTCTCGTCCATCACCACCATCACTTTCTTCTTCGCCCCAACTTGCGTTACTGTTGCCAGTTGCCACGGGTTCCGTGGCTCAACCTTTAGGGTCGTGTGGGCTTCAACATGGTCTTCTTGAGCCTCGCCCTGGTGGTTAGACCTAATTTGATTGGATCTTGCCTTCCCAAGGCTAGATCTGGCCTTATGGGTACTTCTCTTCCACCTGCATTGGAGCATCTCAATTTTATAGCTTGTATTCAATCACTCGAAAAGAAGACAAATCAAAATAATCTAAATAAAGCGTGAACTAAGTTAAAATCCCAAGAACGACTTGCTCTAGTACGATGTTAGAATATATAATCGGAATAAAGTAAACAATAATGACAAAGCATTATAATATGAAAGCTTGGATTTACGTGAAGACCCTACTCACGAAGAATAAGGAGAAAATCACAGGAGAAGTATCCCTATAGACATGATATTTCTCTATTCTTTTCAAAGATAAAGTAGGGGGTATAAGGACCCTTTTATAGGCTACCACACACCTCACCTTTTCCCACTCCACTACGAGGGACTAAACTATTTCCCAACTACATTATCTTTCTCAACAAGGAGATTTAGGATTGGATATGCCACCTTTCTTGGTGGCAATCTAGTGCGGAGCTGGAATGTCAGCCTGTGGCATAAACTGCTTGTGAAATGATATGGACATTATCTCTTCTTACAGATCTAGGAATTTGGACAAAGTTGCTTGTTCCTATGTTTTGTGATAATTAATTGGCAACTTTTCCTTTAAGCTAGTTTTCCATAAGAGAACCACACAAATTGATGTGAATTGCCATTTTGTCACGGATGCTGTGAATGGAGGGAAGATTTCTGCACCTTATCTCTTCAGAAATTTAGGTTGCCGGTATTTTTACCAAGATGCTATCTAAGATGTGGCACTCGTTTCTAACATGACAAATTGTGTATGATAGACATATACTTTGGCTTGCGGGGGTGTATTTAAGTTTTTTTTTTTCCCTTTGTACTTCTATGTTTCTTTTTGTATTGTTGTGGGAAGGGAAGGAATACTACCAGTGGTCGGTAGCCTTCCAAATAAAACTTCATTCCACCACAAAAAAATTAGCACATTACAAGTGTTGGGTCCAAAACTCAAAAGGAAAATTAGCAACCCTCACAACATTTTCAACCTAGACTCGCTCCCCTTCAAAATCTTTCCATTTTTTTGGACCCATAAGCACCAAAACGTTCCAACCAACCTATATTTGAACGACATGATCAACCTTAATGCCACATCTGAAAACTCCTCTAGAAATCATCACCAAAATCTGCCACCTGTGGCAGGATCTTCAACCTATTTAGGACCTCCAAGGTGAAATTACATTTGTTGAAAAGGTGAGGGCAGTCCTCATTCTCCAACCTTTAAAGCACACATCGTAAGTCCTCGTCCTGTACCCATCTGCTTTGCCCAACCTTGGTCACTAGGCAACCCCTTCTAAGTAGCCACAAAAAGATCTTGATCTTCAAGAGGAACTTCATTCTCTAAATGTTGGAACATTCAGAGCCTAAAAAAATGTCTCCTGAGGTGCTTCACCTCTCAAAATATTGTTAGCTTGTTGGACAGAGAAATTACCCTCATTCCATTCCAAGGAATCACGTTTATCAGTCCTTGGCCAAAAATTTTGAACCGCATCAAGCAACTGAGGTACCTCCTAGAGTCTCTATTCAAATAATAAAACATTAAAAGTGGGGACCTAAGTCCTGTAGCGGAGGGCCATCCCAAACCTACACCACCGTAGCCTCCTTAAGTGGTGTCAAGGTGTAAAGCCAGAGAAAGCATCCCACAAGATAGCCCATCCCTATCCAAGCACTTTCCCAGAAGCCGAACATATGGCCATCACCCAACATAAGTTCAAATAGATGCGAGATTCGATCCGTGACATCACAAGGGAAAAAAAATTGCTGTATTGAGTACAATGGAACAATCCCAACGGTTTTTCCACCAATCTCCATGCATCTTGTTCTTCTGCAAGTTCCACGCTACAATAAAGATATCCAACAGGCATTGGAGCAGTGGGCAAAAGTTTACTTGTCTTACTAAAGCTTTCAATCACCAACAGGCATCCGTTCCATGCAATCCCCATTTCTCACGAGTTGTGTGCTCACTGTCTCTTGCTTCACACTACCCATGCATATTGGTTGTGCCATTTAGGCTACTCATTATTCGTCATTGTATCCGTGTTGCCATTGATGCGGCTAGCAATGCTTGCTACTTGCTCACATGTGAGTTGCACTACAAAATGCTGCTGCTATCCCAAGTAGGGGTGTATCTTCTTACTTTTGGACTTGTTTTCATGGACTAAGAAGGGAGTTGCAAATTGAGATTTCTTGGAGATAAATGAAAGGTAGTGAAAAGATGGATGAATTTGATCAACCCAGGATCACTGTATAAGAAGATTTTCTTAGTTTTACTAGAATCTAATATGTTATATAGGTAGTGTTTGTTTAGTGGAATAAGGCCATTTATTCCACATTTTATTGGCTTAATTTCAGAATTGCCCAATTATCAATTTCAGAATTAAGTCCTCAATTCCATGGTAAACTTATTCCACCTCAAGGATGGAATTAGTTTATTCCTTACATTAATTCCCTTATTCCTTAATTCCTTGAAGTGACATATATGATTAACCAAACTCCAAAACCTTGCAATTGCTCTATTTATTGCACTTTTTACCAATTCTTCCTAAATATAACACTTGGCTAATTCTGCTAACCAAACACCACCTATGAGATTAGCAAGAAACTACATAATGCTACTTAGGAAATAAAAAAAGTGAATGTAAGAAATAACTAGGGTGCCTATGGATGTTGCTCTATATTCTAGGTTCATTTGTGAAATAAGGATGAGTAGGGCAATTGCCAATGATTTATGATCTGAGTGTGGGCTCCCTAAAGTCTAAGGGTTTCACAGTACTTGGTTTTAAGGAATTCTGTGACATGGTCAAGGATGGCGTTGTAGTTATGTGCAAAGAATTCCTTAAAGTAAATTTATGGTTTGAGAGACTTAATAGATTCTTTATGTTCCTACTTCCCAAAAAGTTGGGAGCCAAGAGGATAGAACACTTTAGACCAATTGTACTCTTGAACTCCACTTATCTCATTGTGGCAAAGATACTTGCAAATTGGCTTTAGGATGTGTTACCTAGCCTCATTAGTTTTGTCCAATCCACTTTTATCAGAGGGGGATCATTGCAAGAGTTCATTAGGGCCAAAGAGATGTTGGCCTCTTGGTCTAGGAGGAAGATAAGAAGTTCATTATGGAAAGTGGATTTTTCCAGGGCATATGAGTCCATATCATGGTCATATCTCTAATGGATACTTATGTGTCGATGTTTCCCCGAGGAGTGGTTGGCATGAATGAAAAGATGCATCACAACCACCTCTTTCTCCTTCCTAGTGAATGGTGGAGCCATGGGTAGGTGGATCAACGACAAAGAAGGGTGAGTTAAGGTTGCCCATTGGCACCATTATTATATATTAATATTATTGCCGCGAACACACTTATGCATATGTCTTTTGGTGCATGTTTTGGGGCCTTGATCAAAGGCTTTATTGTGGTTTTTGATGGTTCTCCAATGGTGCCTATTCTACAGTATGTGGATGACACACTTCTTTATTCAAGGAGCCATTAAGCAGGTTGCACATTTGGTGTCCTTGGTTGGGATTTTTAGGGAGATTTTTGGTCTTATTATGAACTATAATAAATCAGTTTTTGTCCCTTTGAATTTGAATGATGATGAGTTTAGCTCATGCTCTATGACTCTCAACACGTCAAGTGGACATTTGTTGATTATGTATCTAGGGTTACCTATAAAAGGAAAACAATCTACCTCTGCTGATTGCCTCCCCCTCGTGAAGCTCGAAATGAAGCTATCTAGTTGGAAGGGTTGTGTGCTTTCTAGAGGAAGTAGACTGGTCCTCTTGAAATCAATTGTCTGCAATTCTAGTTGTCCATCTTTCTGTTTTCAAACCACTAAAGAAGGTTGTGAGGAAGTTGGACTCTATAAGGCAAAGTTTTTTTTGGAAGGGTTGAGCCATGAGGGAAGATTTCTGCACCATATCAGTTGGAAGGACATTTGTAAGCCAGTTGAATAGGATGGCGTTAGGATAGAAATGAGTTAATTCTATTAGAGAGACCATGGGCTTCTTTATGTAGAGAGAGGCATCAAAGGAGAGATTACAAGTATACCCCTTCATCTTACAACGTAATAAAAAGATCCCATTACATATAACTCAATACTCCTCTTCAAGCTGGAGCATAGGCATCAAACATGCTCAACTTGGTACAAATATAATGTTATCTCTTCTTAGGAAGTACTTTAGTGAAAATATCTACCAGCTGATCTTCAATGTTGATGTAAGGTGTAGAAATTTCTTAGCTAGGATGACCTCTTTGATGAAGTGACAATCATCTTTAATATGCTTGGTCCTCTCATGAAAAACATGATTATTTGCAATAAATGTGGCAACTTTGTTGTCAATGCGTCAGAATAGCATCAGGCACTTTCACTCCAAAGTCTTTCATAATGGACCGAACCCAGAGTAACTCACAGGTAGTCTAAGACATGACCCTGTATTCTTATTCAGCACTCGATATGGATACCACTTCCTGTTTCTTACTCCTTCAAGTAACCAGATTACCTATAATAAATATGCAGTACCCTGTAGTGGACTTCCTATCCTCATGAGCACTTGCATAGTCTGCATCAGAGTACCTACACACACTCAAGTGCCCATTGTCTTTGAAAAGGAGTTCTTTCCCAAGTGCACTTTTCAAGTACTTGAGAATCTGATAAACTCCATCCTAGTGGATTTCCCGTGGTGACTGCATAAACTAGCTTAATCTTTTAACTGCAAAAGCAATATCAGGGCAAGTAATAGTCAGATATATAGTAATTTATTAATCATTGCCCGGTATCTGGTGACATCTTGCAGTAGTGGGCTATTATCATCTGCAATAGGCAAGGACATGTCCATGGGTACATATGTCGGTTTGCACCCCAGCATACCCATGTCTCTTAGCATGTGAAGAACATACTTGTGCTGGGAAAGCACAAGTCCTCCAGTATGTTACACCTTAATATCATGGAACTAGTTGATAGGGCCTAAATACTTGGTAACAAATTGTGACTGTATCATCTTCTTCGTTTCCTTTATGCCCTGCCTATCATTACTAGTCAAAAGTATGTCATCCACATACACCATGAGTATAACGGAGCCCGTCTGTTTATGCAATGTAAAGACAGAATGATCTGCCGACGACTTAGTGAAGCCATAGTCTTAGAACACCCTGCTGAATCTCTAAAATCAAGCTTTAGGACTATGTTTTAGTCCATAGATAACTTTATTCAGTTTACACACCTTTTGACACTCCCCCTGAATAGGGAAGCAGGGTGGCTACTCCATGTAGATTTCCTCCTCCAAGTCGTCATATAGAAAAGCATTTTTGATATTCAGCTGATGTACGGTACAATGTTTGCTGACAGCAAAGATAGCAGCATCTGGATAGAATTAAGATGAGCAACTGAGGAGAAGGTCTCAAAGTAGTCAACCCTGAACATCTAAGTATATCCTTTGACGGCCAAGCACGCTTTGTACCGATCCACAGTGGGTGGCATTTGAGGGTGAACACCCATCGACATCCCACATCCATAGCTCCTGGGGGTAGATCAACCAAGTCCCAAGTGCCACGAGGTTGTAAAGCTGCCATCTCCTCCATTGCTAATGTCCAAGACGGATCTCGGAAGGCCTCATGATGATCTCGAGCTACTTGCATGCTGTGAATGGCCAAGGAAAATTGGCGTCCCACTATAGGCATGCTATCAAGAAATATAAACTGAGATACAAAATATTTGACAGAAGAACGTGGAGCCTTCCTTTGTGCAATAGGAAGGTCCAAAGTAGTGTCCTCAGTAGGAGTTACTTGGTTCTCAAACAAGTCATCAACAACTGGTGAGGACTGAGCGGAGACAGTAGACAGTGGTTCATCCATATGAGGAATATCCTGGGTCTTGCGTTGGAAGTGTTTAAGAGAGGCATTGGTATCACGAATCTCAGGATGATACGGAAAGGGACCTGGATCAGGTTGAGTAGTCCTGGTTATAGGTGGCTCGGTGGGCATAGGAAGGGAAACCTTGTGTGATGGCTCAGTAGGTTCCTCCCCCTGCTTTTTGTAATATGGTATCTCTTCAAAAAAAGTGACATCAGTAGAAACATAAAATTTTCGTGAAACAGGGTCATAGCATTTGTACCCTTTTTGGGTCCTGGAATAGCCCAGAAACACACTTCACAGAACGAGGAGAAATTTTATCCACTTTACACAAATGGACAAAACACACATAGCCAAAGACAAGAGTAACAAAAAGCATATCACTGCTAGGAAACAACAAAGAATAGGGAGTTTTACCCCTTTAGACAGAGGGGCAAGCTTTGTTCACTAGATAGGTAGTAGTAAGAATAGCATCAGCCCAAAATTGTGAGGGAACATTCATGTGAAACATGATAGAATGGGCAGCATAAAGTGTTGAAGCTTACGTTCAACAACCCCATTTTATTGGGAGGTGTGAACGCAAGTAGTCTGGTGTACAATACCCAAGGATTTAAAGAGAGCATTGGTCATGGCATTCAAAAATTTCAATCCATTGTCACTCCGAAAAATCTTAACGATAGAAAACTTAGTTTTTATTTCCAAAATAAAATTTTTGATAATATTGAAGATTTTCAATTTGTCTTTCATCACAAAAACCTAAGATATCCTGGTATGATCATCCATAAGAATAAGAAAAGATCAAAATCCTCTAATACTCCTAACCCTACAAGGGCCCCAAACATCAACATGCACAAGAGCAAAAATAGGGTCAACTCTTTTATTGTTTGGTAAAAAAGAAGACTTATGGTGTTTGCCTAACTAACAGGCTTCACACCTCAAAACATCGGGAAAAGACAACGTAGGAAACTAACGATGCAAAACATGAAGGCTAGGATGACCAACTCTCAAGTGCCACTGGAGAGCAGTAGTGGCACACACAGCATCAATATTGGATGGACGAGGGATATGTAGGTAATAGAGCCTGTTTTGCTCAAGTCCACCAATCACCTCATCGTCTGGTGGTCCTGCAAGATAATATTGGTCATGAAAAATAGCCTGATATCTCAAATCTCTGGTAATTTGACTAATAGACATCAAATTAAGCACAAATCTTGGAGCATGCATGACGTTAGAAAGAGGAAATGTGCTAGAGATAGAGATACTCCCGAGCCCAGTAATAAGAGACAAACCTCCATCAGCTACTTTGACCTAAAATGGTGTAACAGGATCACGAAGAGACGAAAAAGGTGTACTATCACTAGTAATGTAGGAGGTGTTGGAATCTGCAGGCCAGATAGGAGCTCAGGATTTAACTGACATGGCAGAAGTACCTGCAGACCTCTGAATAGAGGCAGAAGTAGATCCCTGAGACACTATGAATTACTTGTAATCAGTCCTGGAAACAATGATCTATACCCTGTGGGTTGCCGTGCTTCACCTAGCATCGGTTCACAATGTATCCATTCTTGTGACAGTGCTCACAGAAAAAGGAACTCCGACCACGACCACGTCCATGTGCACCACCATCATGAGCTCTGCCACCTTTTCCCCTTGAGTTTCCTAAACCATGGCCAATAGCAGCCATGGAAGAGGCATTAGTAGTGGGCTTGGGATCCAAGTTGGCAAGCCTAGAAAGACGAGCGTAGATTTGCTTCGGTGTCGGGATTTCATCCATCGTCATGAATTAATCTTTGATTGCATTGTACTCAGAACCAAGACCAGACAAAAGCTGAATAGAGCAAATGACTTCTCTCTGCTTGGCTATAACAGCATCGTCTGCAGAGATGGCCGATACAGATCTTGCTCGTCCCATAGATTCCTCATAATGCCATAATATTTCGACAAGGACATAATGCCTTTCCGAAGATTGTGAATATCCTCCACAACATTGTTTGGTCTAGTAATGTTACTTTTATGAGAGTGAATCTCATGAAGTACTTCCACATTCTCTTTGTCGATGCATGAGTCATCACCTGCTTGGCTATGGTCTGGGTGTTGCTGTTGAGAAGGCATATAGCAAACCTAGTCGTTGTCTACCTCCCGATTGGCAGATTTAAGAGCAAGAACCGCATTAGTCAAGATATAGTTCCTATGAGATCCGACAAATCGGGAGAAGGAAGTGGACCAGAGCAAGAAGTTGGATCCATCCAACTTGATCGATGTCCCATGCATGTAAGGGGGAGTGCTTGTGGTAGAGTTCTTCCCCATTAAGTCACTCACGTTGTCTTTCTGGTCCCCTATGATATGCGGAGTCAAGATCCATGAAGAATCACTGACTTAGGGTCTAACAATCAGATTATGAGATTTGAAAAAGTCGAATTTCAGATTGACAAAATGCCTTTCAACATATTTTGCACACGCTGGAGCATAGAAGAGGCCTTAACGGTGCTCTTCATGGTGGCAAACCTCCTGAAGAGGCCTTGGCGGTGGCCCTGAGGTTGTTGGAGGCCCGAGGCGACGGCACTGGAGGGCTAGCTCACCGGTGGCAGCACTTCAGAGGCGCTAAAGACCTCTGCAATGGTGCTACAGCACTCTTCGGTGGCACTGCTGCTGGTCTAGGTTGACCTATGGTGGCGCTACAGCACCGTGGAGGCCGAGAGGGGCCTTGGCGGCGGCGTTGCGGGCCTAAGGACCTACGACATTGCTGTAGGTGGTGGGGTGGTTGAGAGGGCCTTGCTGCAGCGGTGTTGCTAGCCTTGGTGGCCAACGATGTCGCTAAAGAGGAAAAATTAGGGTTTTGGTGGGAGGGAAGGGAGGCTAGGGTTTGGCGGAATACCAGAGCTCCGGTCTAGGACCGCTGCTCTGATACCATGTTAGGACCGAAATAAGTTCATTTTATTGGAGTGACCCTAGGCCTCTTTATATAGAAAGAGACACTAGAGGGGAGATTACAAGTATACCCCTTCATTTTACAACGTAATAAAAAGACCCCATTACATATATCTCAACAGATGGCTTAGGAGTTATTCGCCTTTCTGACTTTGGCAATTCACTACTCTCTAGATGGCTTGTCAAGATGCTTCTTAATGATGATGCCTCATGAAACAAAATATGCTTATGGGGATACATTAAATTGGTTGGAAAGAAGGGCCACACTACGAGGGGCCTTTGGTTTTTGGAGGGGCTTGGTCATGGTAATCAAGTGCATTATGGAATTTTATGGGCCTAGTCTTAGAGAAGGATGAGCGTTTAGATTTTAGGAGGATGACTGGATTGGAGAAGGCATCCTCGCTTCCAAATTTCCTGGACTTTATGCGTTGAGCACTAGTAAGAATCTCCTTGTTAGTCAACTTTGGGATGGACAAGGAGCCACGGGTGTTGGGTCGTGGTTGCCCACCTTGAGGGTGCTTTTTTGGAGGTTTTTATGCCAGTGCCTGGTAGACTGGATAGGATGGTATGGACGCAAGGCACCTTTTGTACTAAGTTAGGAGAAATGATCAACTTGGTTTATTCTTTAACCCTACCTCTCTTTATATAGAGAGAGAGGTGGGTGCAAATTACAGTACAACCCTATGAAGAAAATAAGAAATTACATAGCACCATATAACACTAATAAAGTAAATAACTAACTAGACTCCATAACACTCCCCCTCAAGTTGGAGCATAGATATCAATCATGCTCAGCTTAGATACACATGTATCAAAGGCGGGTCCAACTAGTGGCTTGATAAAGATGCTAGCAATCTGGGCCTCTGAAGTAACCTGGGAGGTAAAGATAAACCCCTTTTGAATCAAATCTCTAGTGTAATGGAAATGTATCTCCACATATTTGGTGCGTTCATGAAATATGGGGTTGTTGGCAATATAAGTGGCAATCCTGTTGTCATATCGTAGCTCCAAAAGTCCATCAATCTGTATATGTAGATCACTCAGCAAAGATCTCACCCACATCAATTCTGCTGATGTTTGAGCCATAGCACGATACTCAGACTTAGCACTGGATCTAGACACAGCAGTCTGCTTCTTACTCTTCCAGGTCATCAGATTCCCTGCAACATACGTACAAAAACATGTGATAGTCTTCTTGTCATTATGATTGCTTGCATAATCTGCGTCAGAATATCCAACTATTGTCATAGATGTCCCTCTGGTGAAGAGAAGACCATGTCCTGGTGCTCTCTTCAAGTACTTGAGCACCATAATGGCTGCATCCCAATGCTATCTAGTAGGTCTCTTTATAAACTGACTCAACTTCCCTACTGCAGTGAAAATATCTACCATAGTAATCGTCAAGTAAAGCAGCTTCCCCACCAACTGACGATACTGTCTACTTTCAACTGGCTCTGCATCACTGTCATATAGTCATGCCTTAAGATCCATGGGAATATTTGCTGGCTTGGCTCCCAGCATACCTGTCTCTTTTAGCACATCTAGGGCATTTCTGTTGAGATAGAATAATTTCACGCCTACTACGGGCTACTTCTATCCCAAAGGAATATCGCAAGTGCCTTAAATCCTTCATCACAAACTGATCTGCCAAAGTCTGTTTGATCTCAGCTACACCTGTTGTATCATCACCAGTGACAATCAATTCATCAACATATACCAAAAGAACAACACATTTCCCTGTCTTTTTGATAAACAAGGAATGATTTGCAGACTGCAGATAATCTGAGAAATCTCACAGACTCTACCACCTGAGAGAGCTTTTGCAACCAAGCTCTCGAGTTCTGCTTGAGGCCATAAATGGCCTTTTGCAACCTGCATACACACTCCTCTTGAACCTCATAATCGGGGAGCTGCTGCATATAGACATCTTCTTTTAAATCTCCATAAAGGTATGCTTCACATCAAGCTGATGAAGATGCCGATCTCACTGAATTGCAATAGAAATAAGGATCCTCACTGTAGAGAGCCAAGCTACTGGAGAGAATGTGTCAAAGAAATCCACTCCATATATCTGGTAAACCCTTTGGCAACAAGCCATGCCTTGTGACATGCAACAAAGCCATCTGGGTTGTATTCGAGTGCGAACACCCATCTACAACCAACAACTGTAGCATTCTCTGGTAAAGGTGTAAGCTCCTAAGTACGTCGTGAAGTAAGAACAACCATCTCATCCTCCATGGCTTGGCATCACTTTGGATCAAGCATGGCTTGCTGGTAGGTGACAGGAATTTGTGTAGCAGGCACTGCACTACAAAACCCAAAAGTAGAACCAAGTCCCTCAGTGGTCAAACTCCTTGTAATTGGATATCTGGCACATCTCTGTTGTGCCTTCCGAATGGTAATCGGAAGGTCAAGATCATCCATTTGATCCTCCTATATTGGTTAGGAAGCAGAAATATCATCATCTGGACATATAGCATCATCACCGAGTACCATACCATTACTATGCAGCTTGTCTGTGGTTACCTGGGGTGGAGAAGATGGTGTCTTTGTGACTGTTATAGAAGATGGCATCTGGAAAGTATTGTGAGGTCACTAATATGTAACAATAGGCTTTGAAACTTCACATGACTAGTCATAGGAGGTGGGATAGTAGAAATAGGTATCTCCTCCAAGGGAGCATGAGACATAGGTATGGGAGCTTTCGTAACCTCAGGGGATAAACTTTGGGCAGTTGAAAAATATGGAATAGACTCATGAAAGATAATATCAGTACTCATATAGTGCATACCAGTAAGAGGATTGAAGCATCTATATCCTTTCTAAGTCTGCGAATATTCTCAGAACACACACTTGACTGCTCGTGATGCCAACTTGTCTCGTCTTGGAGAAAGGTGAATAAATGCAGCACAACCAAATACACGTGGCGGTATATGAAAAAGCTCCTATTTGGGATGCAATATATATCGACGTATCTGCTCATGAAGCATTGAACTGGGCATCCTGTTCATCAAGTAGCAAGCTATAAGGATTTCATCTCCCCAATATAACGGAGGCACACTGTGGTGAATCAACAACGTACGATGTCTATGCTTCCTCTCAGCCACCCCATTCTACTGAGAAGTGTAAGCACATGTGGTTTGATGCACTATCCCATGGGACCTATAGAAAGCAAATAACCAGGTGGTGCATAGCTTAAGTGCATTATTAGATTTCACTAATTTAATAGTACCTGATTTTTAATCTCTAACATGAAATTCTCAACGACAGATCCAACATTTGATTTATTCAACAAAAATACCCAAGATAGGCGTGAAAAATCATCAACAACTACCAAGTAGTAACAATGACCCTGCCTATCTGGTATCCTGCTTGGACCCCACACATTCATGTATAGTAACTCAAATGAGGCTGTTGATCTAGGGTGAGTACTTGTAGGGTAGGAGGAACGACGGTGCTTGCCCATCTGACAAGCATCACAGCAGATCTGGGTCGTAGGAGATATATGTGGAATAACTCGATGAAGGTTATCCAGAGGGAGGTGTCTAAGGCGGAGATGCCACTAAAATGTACTCCCAAGAGCAAAAGATACCTTGACATGCTGTTGCAAGTGGAGTCTGAGCCAATCGATAAACCCCACGATATACATATCCACTGCTAATCACCTTCCTTGTCAACTTGTCTTGAATAGTGCATCCCACAGCATTAAATATTGCAGGCAATTTAGTAATTTGGCTGATTGAGAGTAGAATCATAGAAAAGTCAGGAACATACAAAACATCATGTAATCTCAAAGTAGAAGTCACTGGTACATCTCTCCGACCTTTTACCTTGGAGTGTCTACCATATGCAACTTGGATAGTCCTACCTGCTAGTAGTGATTGGAGATGGGTAAAGTAATCCCAATCTCCACTGAGGTGCTGCGAGGCTCCTTAATCAACTAGCCACTCCGAACAACTCTAATTCCTGCCATGTGCAATGGAACTCAATTTTGTTACTCCCTTGAGCCTATCATGATAACTATGGCATTGAAGTAGTCTCTCATACTCCTAGCAATAGTTACAGTAGCATCTCCCAACTTTTGAGTGGCAGAAATACCACTGTGAATAGGCCTAAAAATCGAATTTTCATACCTCCCCACCTTTGTAGTGGCATTCGATGACACTCTTGAAAACTTGAACGATGCTATCATGCCCTTAGAGGAAGGATGAATCCCTAAAATCAGATTTAAAATACTATTTTCAATCCATAAAGAATCTCCTGATCACAAGATCCAAGCAAGAATTGCTTGCAAATCAAACCAAGAGACTTTAAGGAGCTCTTGGAACCAGTAGAGGCCACACTAGGATGAGGGGAAACACTAGCATGGCCATTAAGGGACTACTACTTGTTGCTGGCTGAAGAGAGATCCCTCATCGTTGGTGCCTCTATCGGCCGGTGAGCAGCGATCTGAGGCCTGTTGTCAGCAGTGTGCTGGTCATTGGTGAGGTTGCTAACTAGTGGTTAGATCTGCCAGCGATCTGCCACCTACCAGCAGTCTAAAGAACCTCCAGCTTACGATCTGTAGAACCTGCCGCTGATGATCAGATATGTCCTGCCGATGATCTGGTGGGCTAGGTGTCACCGGCAACAGAGGCTATACGGCAAGGAGAAAAGGCTTTAGGGTGGTTAAGGTTTAGGGGGCTTATTTGGGTGGGATACTAGGGTCATGGTCTAGGACCGATGCTCTGATACCAAGTTAGGAGAAATGATCAACTTGGTTTATTTTCTAACCCTACCTCTCTTTATATATATATAGAGAGATGGGTGCAAATTATAGTACAACCTCAGGAAGAAAATAAGAAATTATATAGCACCACATAGCACCAATAAAGTAAATAACTAACTAGACTCTGTAACATACTAAAAGGGCTTACAAGCTTTTAAGGGGAATGGTGGGGTTGGATGATACCCACTTGGGCATTGATTGCTCTATCTTTTGAAAGATGAGATTGCCTTTAAAAGTTAAAATCTTATTGTGGCTACTAAGGAGAGGAAGGCTGCCAACTAAAGTTAGAGTCCAAAATGGCTTCCTGATAGTGATACTTCATGCTCCTTGTGTGGAATGGATACTGAACATCTTGTGCTGAGATGCAATTTGTACAAGACTATTGAGAGGTGTTTATTGGAGTGGTACGTTAAGTACCACATAGTAGAGTGAAGAAAAGTGCAGTGTGTGGAAGGCTATACATAGGCTATTGTACTCCCTCATTTATCTTTGAGAATAGAATAATCTCGCCCTATCGGGGCTTTCTCTTATGGTTTTCTTCTTGTTCGTCGTGAGTGGGGTTTCTACGTAAATCCAAGTGCTTCTTATTGCATTATTTTGATATCTTGTTATTATACTTCTGCGTATTAATATTATTTACCAAGGACCTTCTGCTTGCCTTGGGATTACCGTAAATGGAAGGATGAACCTTGGCATACTTCTACAGGTCTTTGCGCAATGGGTAGATAGCAGATCCAGCTATTCATGTGAGGATGGCTACAGCCTTGTGGGTTGTTTGGCTGTAGAGAAACCATGTTGTGTTTAAAAGTGAAGTGGTGTGGTTTGAAAATGTTGTAAGAGGTTTGTTTCTTTGGTTTCTGGTCCCAACACCTGTAACTCATTTCTTTTGAAGGAATGGCATGCACGTCTAACGATGTCTAATATTCATCCTTTCCTTTTATATATATATATAATAGCACTATCTAGAGCGTTTCGTGGGAGAACAGTCCCAAGTGGGACTGCCCTCATGTGGAAGAGAGAGAATAGGAGGGCTGCAGCAGCAGAGGGTTGGCTACTATGTGCAAACCAGTCCTGCTATGAAGGCCGGCTAGAGGAAGGTCCGCTGCCACCTATGGCAACCGGCTGGAGAGAAGAAAGGGAGAAAGGGTGGAGCACTTGGTGTTAGAAATATTCTTATTGCTCAAAAAATAAATACAAAGGAAGACTCTTTTACGGAGAGAACATATCCCTACACACTTGGAAACCAAATATCCTATCCCTTAAGGAAATATCTATCTTTAATAAAGAAAACCAAATCTAAAAAAATAATCTCCTAAAACAAATTTCTAAAAATAACCAACTTGCATTGTAAGCAAAAACATCCAAAGATAGGTCCTCTTGGACCATGATAGCCGGCCCTTGCTGGGCCCATTATTTGCTACCATGTGGACAGTCCACATGGCCCTCTGACTGCCACGTGACCGGTTCACGTGGCTCCTCCATTTACCATACTAACAATATATATAAAGGAAAAGTATCCATTAAGCATTACACTCATAAATCCTCAAAAGGACCTAGCATCGTTGGTTGGATAATGTTTTCCATTGATGAAAATCATTGCACATGTCAAAAGGTGATTTAGAAAATCAACCTTCCTATATGGAATGCATTCAATCAATCATTATACTATTTCTGGAAAATATCAATACACATAGATGTCAAGTTATATTACGATCCTATTCATAAACTGGAATATAATTAATCAAATATTATATTATCATTGGAAAGTAATCATATCACAATATTACAACTCTCTTCTTAACAAGAACTAATTTGTAATATAAGATTCTACGTAATTGGTTGAAATGACTTGATTTCATTAGAATCCTTAGGGCTCTTTTATATAGAGAGAGATCGTAGAGTCAAAAGTACACGAATGCCCCTGAGAGACAAAACACCCATAGCCCTTACAATAAAAAAAAGACCACACAACATATGCTAACACTCTCCCTCAAGCTGGAGTATAAATATCTATCATGCTCAGCTTAGATATACAAGAATCAAATGAAGGTCTGGTCAAGGGCTTAGTGAAAATATCTGCAGTCTGCTCCTTAGATGCAACAGAAGTGGTATGTAGCAACCCCTTCTGGATAATGTCCCTAGTATAGTGACAGTCAACCTCAACATGCTTTGCTCTTGTGAAATGCTGAGTTGTTGGCAATGAAGGTGGCTGCTCTATTATCGCATCGCATTTCCATAGGGCTAGAAAACTACACTTGTAGGTCAATAAGCAAGGATCTGATCCACATCATCTCAGCAGTCGTCTGAGCCATAGCTCTGTACTTAGACTTGACACTAGATTTTGCAACTGTCATGTTTCTTGCTCCTTCATGTGATCAAATTTCCTACTAAGAAGGTGTAGAGCCCAATATTGGATTTACGATCCACATAGCATCCTGCATAGTCTGCATCTGAGTAGCCAACCAATGTCATAGAGGACCTCTTTGAGAGCAAGAGACCCTTCCTAGGAGCCTTCTTTAAATATCTAAGCACCGTCAACTACATTCCAATGTTGACGTGTTGGCTTGACCATGAACTAACTCAATCTCCCAACTGCAAAGGAGATATCTGGCCTTGTGATAGTAAGATATAGCAGCTTGCCTACAAGTTGTCTGTACCATTTGCTGTCCACCACTTGTACATCCTCATCATAGAGTAGCATCTTGGGGTCCATAGGAATATTGTCCTCCTTAGCCCTAAGCATACTAGCCTCTTGCAAGATATCTAAAGCATACTTTCGCTGGGACAAGACCACACTTTCCTTGCTGCGAGCAACCTCAATACCAAGGAAATACCATAAACCCCCAGGTCCATGACAAACTACTCTGCTAGGATGCACTTAACCTCAGCAATACCTTGCACAATGTCCCCTTTGATGATCAAATCATCAACATAAACAATAAGTACCACAATACCTCGTCTAGTCCTAACAAAAAGTGAAAAATTAGTTGTCGATCTCTTAAATCCAGCTACCTCTACAACTTATGACAATCTCTGAAATCAAGTTCTGGGACTCTGTTTAAGGTCATATATAGTCTTCTGTAATCGGCGTACACACTTCCCCTCACTCTCAAAGCCAGGTGGTTGCTACATATAGACTTCCTCTTGGAGATCACTATAAAGGAAGGCATTCTTCACATCTAACTAGTGCAAGGGCTAATCTAACTAAACTGCCACTGCAATTAACACCTAGACTATAAGAAGTCTGGCAACTAGGGAGGTGTCAAAGAAGTCTACCTCATAAGTCTGGGTGAACCCCTTTGCCACAAGGCAGGCTTTGTACTTAGCAATACCACCATCAGGATTGAACTTCACAGTAAATACCTATCGATAGCTAACGAGTTTAGCACCATTAGGAAGTGGAGCAAGCTCCCAGGTCCTACGGCCTCGAAGAGCGACCATGTCATCCTCCATGGTTGCCCGCCATTTTGAATAGCCTCATGGTAAGTAGCTGGAATCTGCGTAGTAGCTAACACTCAAGTAAATCCAACAAATCCAGGAGTTAGAGTATCAGTAGCAAGTGCTTCCGCCATGGGATAAGTAGTAAAGTCTATGGTTGCTTCCGTATGGCTATCGGAAGTTCAAGATCATCGCCTGACACATCACTTATCTTGTCCCAGTGACTATGACATGGCAAACATACGTTAGTGTCTAAAGGACTCACCTGAGAAGCTGATGGTGAAGGCGAGGATGGGGGTCCCTTATAGGTAGTATGAGGGTGAACATATGTCTGGAGTGGCCCAGTCAGGCGTGGAAAGGGATGCATAGCAGGAGGTGGCAGTGGTGTGGTGGGGACAGGAATCTTAGAAAAGCTCTCAAAGCAAATGGGGGAATATGGCATAGGCGCCATATCACCCTCGGGAAGCATCTCAGCATCTGTCACAGAAAAGAAAGGTACAGTCTCATGAAATGTAACATCTACTAAAACATAGGGCCGAGAAGTAAGCGGACCAAAACAGCGATACCCCTTTTGTGTCCAGGTATACCTAAGAAAAACACACTTAACTGCTCTTGATGCTAGTTTATCGCAACCGCATCCTAACAAATGGACAAAGGCAACACAACCAAAAGTCCAAGGGGTGACATGAAACAAGGGACGATCAAGATACATGACCTGAAGAGGAATTTGTTCATGCAATGCAACATTAGGCATCCGGTTAATCAAAAAATAAGAAGTTAAAACAGCGTCACCCCAATAGAGAGTGAACAGAATGGTGAATCAGCAAAGTGCGAGCAACATCAAGAACATGGCGATGTTTCCTCTCAACAACACCATTTTGCTAAGAGGTACGAGGACATGTCTCATGGATAATGCCACAACTAGAAAAGTAATTGCGCAAACATAAAGTATAAAATTCCAAGGCATTACCAGAACGAAAGCACTTTACCAAAGAATACTGAATTTTTATTTCTTTGACAAAGTTTTCAATAATTTGTCCCACATCGGACTTATTTTTCAAGAGAAACATCCAAGAAACATGAGAAATTCAAATCAAATGCAGCAACAGACGGAACAGAATTAGAACTGGAAAAATTAGCCCTATGGTGCTTTCCAAGCTGACAAGCATCACAGGTGAGAGCAGTAGTGGAGGGGATGTACTGTAGAACATGTCTGAGGCGATGAATGGGTAGATGGTCAAGGCGGTTGTGCCACTGGAAAGGAGATCCAGAAGAAGCAAGGCCCTAGGTAGCTGAAGCAGCAAAAGCATTATGGCTCAGACGATACACCCCATATTCCTCATGCCCTCCACTAATCGTCTTCCCAGTGAATTTGTCTTGCAAGACAAAGAACTCATCAAAAATAGCTCAGCAGTTCAGATCTCTAGTGATGCTGCTAACATACAATAAACTCAAAGGAAAATCAGGCACATAATATACATCTGCAAGTTTCAAAGTAGAAGATAAAGACATATCTCCCTTCTCAAGAAGTGGCGAGTGTCTCCCATCAGCCACCTGTATTATCCTGGCAGGTGTAATAGGTGCTAACTGAGAGAAAGAGCTTCGGCCGCTACATAGGTGCTTGGATGTACCAGAATCAATCAACCACTCATCAAAAGATAAAAGTGACGACATACCAGTCGTAGGTGTCTCTGAAGAGGAAGCCACAGCTACAGTGTCTGAAATATGAGAGGACACCTGAGTCAACTGAGCTATCTATTGCCTCATGTTCTCAATTTCAGTACTCAAGGAACTAATATCAGAAGTAAGAAGAGCTGCATTGGAGATCTCAGCTGCCTGGTTGCCCACCGGTGGCCTACCATGGTTCTACCAGCATGTAGTCTCAGCGTGACCAAGTCTGCCACAGTAAGTACGTGGAGTCCTAGTACGTATACCAAAAGAGCATCCACGTCCATGACCATGTGCAGGGTAAGTAGTACTCTTGCCACGTCTAGGGATTGCAGCCAGTGTAGACGACTGAGCAATAGTGTCAGGAGTAGGAGTACGTATTATAACTTTGCTGAGTCTACTATATACTTCCTCCAAAGTAGGAATCTCAGGAGCAGTGAGGATCTGATCTTTGGCTGCTGTATATTCAGGTCCAAGGCCAGCCAAGACAAGAAAAACAACCAATTGTTTCCTAAAACTCCTCCAAGACTCACAAGCATACCCTGGCAGGTAGGAGTAATGCCTCTCCAACATTTCCTTCATGAGGGAGTAATACTGTGACAGCGTGCGTCCCTCCTGACGCAGCTATAAAAGGTCATAAAAGACTTGAAAAACTAGTGCGAAGTTCTTGGCATGTGAATAGGTAGCATGCAAGGACTCCCACATCTCCTTTGCAATAGTGTTGTACATGATCTCATCCCCTATGCGGGGAATAACAATCTGCATCAGCCATGCACAAACCATGGCATTGTCGCTATCACAATTAGCATTTGTACCTATCTTGTTCTCAAGCTTCGGATCTGTAAGAATATGGCTATTTTTATGACCCCTGACGGTCATAAGAAAGGTCTGGAACTACTGCGGGTAATTGGTCTCATCCAACTTAATAACAAGACCAAAGAAAGGGTTCTTGAGTACCCCGGTGTCAGAAACAAAACCCAAAGACACTTCAAACTGATCATCTAAAGCCATTTTTCGCAATCCGGAAGCCTTGATCAAGCTTCTATCACCACGAAATCATCCACAATCTGAAATCAAATAGATTCAGACCTGCATTATGAACTTACGTTCCTAGATCAAGGCAAAAAGCCCCTTACAATCATTACACAGTGATCAGATCACTGCGCACCACCTCCCTGTTCTGAGTCGCCAAACGCCGCCGTAGATTACTGTAGCAATGCCACCAGAGGCTGCTACGTGGCTGCTGTGGATCAACACCGTAGCAACCCTAGCTGCTGTTGCGTCGCCGCCAACCGCTGTAGCACTGCCACAGGTCCACTAAGCTACTGTTGTGCCACCGCGGAGGCTAGATCGGCCTCTAAGGGCACCGCAGTGCCACCGCCGGTGGCTAGGAAGAGGCCCCAACGTCGCTGTAGTGCCGCCATGATCAACCTAGATGCTGCAGCGCTGCAGCAGGAGGCTAAGAGAGCCTCCAAGCTCATCATAGTGCCACCTGAGCATCATTAACAATGCAGCAGGCTCACTCGCACTGTCACAGCATCGTCGCGCGTGCTACAGCGTGTTGTCGAAGCTCCGTCGAGAGCCAGTGCTGCTCACGAGGGAGAGAGAGGTGATTAGGGTTGTGGAGGCTGTGAGAGGTGGGGTACCTAGAGCTACAGTCTAGGACCGGTGCTCTGATACCAAATTAGTTGAAATGGCTTGATTTCATTAGAAACCTTAGGGTTCTCTTATATAGAGAGTGATCGTAGAGTCAAAAATACACGAATACCCCTAAGCGACAAAACATCCATAGCCCTTATAATAAAAAAAAGATCACACAACATATGCTAACATGTATGTACTACAATTCAATTTTCCACTTGTAATATAAATTTTTACATTTCCATTATAATAAATAATTGTAATAAAAGTTTATTGTGTATATATAAGTTTATTTTTACTTGTAATACACTTTTTTCCACTTTTTTATAGTAAATAATTTGTAATACAAGTTTATCATGTGTTACAAGTTAATTTTTCACTTGTATTTTCTTTTAGTAATACACAATTGCAATTGTCTTTGAATTTAATCATCTTGTAATACATTATTTTGGTTGTGATACATCTTTTACAACATGCATACTATTTTGTTACAAAACTCATTTAAATTTTTACAACATTCATGCATAATTGTTATAACCATATGTTTTTGATATTACGTTGACATCCCCATAAGTTTATTTTTCATCATGTTGCATGTTTATTTTTCCTTTCTTCTAGACATACGTCATTTTCCCACACCTCTCTTCTATATAAAGGGGTGTGGGGCTCTTTGAAATAAACTGTCATTTGTTTCCTAGCAACTTGATATCAAAGCAACGGTTTTAGATCAGGGCTCCGATATCCCACCAAAAAACCTAGCCTCCTAACCCCCAACCGAAAACCCTAACTCTTCTCTCTCCCTCTTGCTTCGCCAACCCCTCCTTCCTGAGGCAACGTCGGCTGTGGCCTCTTTCTCTACTCTGCATCATCGCTCCTTGAGGCCGTGCACCAACGTCTAGGGAACAGATAGTTGCAGGGGTGCTCCAGGCGCTACAGTGTCGTCTGTTGTAGCAGCACCTCACCGTTGATTTTCCCTAACACTACCAGGACCCTCACCAATGGGCCACAACATCGTCGGTTGCCTACCGCACCTCCGCCCACATCTAGTGGGCTTGCCGGTGGAGAGAAGGGACCGTTGGGGACCCTCTGATGGCCTTGTGTTTTGATCTCTCCATACAACTATTCTTCTAGATTGATTCTATGATTTGAAGATCATTTCAAATTTGAGTTTGGCATATTTTCTTTGTTGAAGTCATTTCAAATCTTAAATTATATTTTTTAGATCTCCTTTCTTGGTTCCATGGTCTCGTCCAGGCACAATAGCATCCTTAGAAGGATCAGAGATGGAGGTGACTGGGACAGTGGAGTATGCAGGTTTGATGGATCAGGAGCATGATAGGAGTCACCATGGCGCAAGATGGTTGGTTGACTCTGGAGCTTCATAGCCTCTTTGTGGCGATCAGAGTTATTTCCAGTCGCTTAGTTATGTTGCACCAGGGAGAACAATGCAGGTTGCTAATGGTAGACATGCTCCCATTATTAGTCAGGAGGCATCTGTAACTCCTACTTTACGGCCGCCGAGAGCTTTACATGTGCCTGACTTTCCAGTGAGTCTTTTGTTGGTGAGCAAGATTACGAAGGAACTTCACTGCAAGATTTTCTTTGATGATGTCGGATGTATCGTTCAGGATAAGTTCAGAGGGAAGACCATTGCTAAAGGTGTAGAGGAGAATGGCATGTATCATCTCAGGCAAGAACCATTTGCAGGAGCCAGCAAGTATGCTTGTGGGAGTGCCTTGCAGTGGCATGTTTGTCTTGGTTACTTACCTCTAAATCGCCTGAGAATAGTGATTCCACATCTCTCCTGCCACTACTATTAGATGTGATGCTTGCAAGTTGGGTAAGCATTATAGATCTTTTCCTGCCAATATTTCTCCTAGATTAGTGGTTGTTTTTTAGTTACTTCATATGGATGTTTGGGGGCTGAGCAGAATTCTAAACAGGATGGGGCATCGCTATT
The DNA here is from genome assembly GCA_037157565.1 of Thalassia testudinum. Lineage (NCBI taxonomy): Eukaryota > Viridiplantae > Streptophyta > Magnoliopsida > Alismatales > Hydrocharitaceae > Thalassia > Thalassia testudinum. Next base: position 136,728,929 of record JAZHRO010000036.1, on the reverse strand, counting down.
ATCTTATAGTTGTAGATGATTTCTCCAGTGTCCTGGATGTTCCTTATAAAAAACAAAGAAGATGTTGGAAGTATTATAGAGGCTCTCCTATTGGAGATTAGGACACAGTACTCTGTCACATTGAAGGTTGTGCAGATAGATAATGCCCTCGAGTTCTACACTGTGAGACTTACTGAGTTATACAAGGCCTGCAGGATTGTCCAGCAGACTACTTGCCCCCATACCTTGCAGCTGAACGGTGTTGCAGAGTGGAAGCACAGACATCTTTTAGAGGTTGCTTACACTCATCCACTACAGTGTTTCGCAACGATATTAGGGAGATGCAGTCTTGATTGCATTCTATCTCATTAATAGAATGCCGAGCTTAGTTCTCCACAAGTAGATACCGATTCCCCTACTACATCCAGATGGTGAGCTCTTCTATGTGTCTCCCACGACTTTTGAATGTGTTGTCTTTGTTCATGTGCTATCATCAAGTCGCGACGAGCTTACTCCTCAAGTTGTCAAGTGCATGTTCTTAGGGTATTCTAGGAGTCAGGAGGGGTATTGATGTTATGATACCATCTGTAGCAGACACTATATTAGTGCTAATGTGACATTCCATGAGATCATATTGTTCTTTTCAGTTGCTCGATAGATGAGTTCTGATGATGTGGCTCCCATGCCTATTCCTCCCGTTTCTTTGGAGGAAATTCCGGTGTCGACTTCTCAGCCTACTCCTTTGAGTTCCATGACCCCCCTGGATGATTTCTAAAAGTTGCATGGTCCGATGCACACATATAGTGGACCTTATATGACATTATAGAGGCCACCTTCCCCACCAGCTAATGATGCTCCACAGGTTGATGAGATGGTATGTACCGACAATGACAGTTTGGTCAGATCGGATCCTCCGGGTGGTACTGATCATAGTAGTAAAGAGGTTCGTTCTACAGATACTTCGACAGAGGTGCCAGATGATTCTGACTTTCCTATTGCCATTAGGAAGGCACCCCGCACATGTGAGTCTAGATATCGTATTGTAGGCAATTTGCTATTGATGGCCTTGGTTCTGAGTTTAGCAAATTTTTCCAGGAACTTATAGTCTCATACATTCCGTCTACATAGCAGTAGGCTATGCTCAATCTAAAGTGGCGTCAAGCCATGGAGGAAGAGATGGAGGCATTTCGGAGTACACAGACTTGAGAACTTACCACACTTCCTGCAGGCGTACGACTAGTTGGCTTCAGATGGGTATTTTCCTTGAAATATAACTCCAATGGGTCTATTTCAAGGTATAAGGCCAGATTGGTCGTAAAAGGGTTCACTTAAACTTATGGGGTGGACTTCTTTGACACTTTTTCGTTTCACGCCTTGCCACTGTTCATGTACCTATTTCTGATGCGACTTAGAGACTGGCGGTTGCATTAGCTTAACGTGAGGAGTGCTTTTCTCTATGGCGATCTTCAGGAGGAGGTTTGCATGCAGCAGCCCTCGAATTTTGAGGCTTAGGGGGAGTGTGTGTGCAAACTCAGGAAGGCTATCTATGGCCTGAAGTAGAGACTAAGAGTATGGTTTCAGAAGCTCGCAGATGTGTTGTAGAAGATGGGGATGTAGAGATCTTCCTCAAATCATTCTTTGTTTGTTAGGAAAAGCGAGGACGTGGTGACCCTCCTAGTTTATGTGGATGGCTTGATTATCACCGGTAATAATGAGGCTGGGATAAGTCAGGTTAATGAGTCTCTTGCACGACTGTTTGTTATGAAGGGTCTGGACCAGCTTAGATACTTCCTGGGAATCGAGGTTGCCAGGAGCAGAGATGAGATTATTTTTTCTCAATGTAAGTATGCATTAGATGTTCTTTAGGAGATAGGTATGTTGGGGTCTAAGCCAACCAACATTCCAATAGATTCCAAGAAACATTTTGATGATGACGAGGTAGAGGTAGCTGATAGTAGATCATACATGAAACAATGATCTTCGTTTTCGATAAAAACTTAAACATAAAATGACGTGTCGTATTTAATCGTGTGGTAGAAAATCATTTTCAAAACATTTTAATTCTCACAATCTAACCATAAAAATAGTTAGGTCGTCTCCACATGGAGGAATTAGCCTATTAAACTAGTGAATGGTACCTCGTTTATTCGAGAAACTCAATGGGTGTGCATGCTAACTCATGTATCTTATTTTCGACATAAGTTCTCGTTCTAAACAATCAATCAATAATGTGAGGGTGCACATGTAAAATCACCACCATGGAAATACCTTAATTGCTATCTTAGTACTGACAAGCACCATCAAGTTTAATTAAAACAGAACCCACTCCCGATAAACAATACCCCATACTCTATTGTTCATGAGAAGAATTCAACTGTCCGTAATTCAAATAAATGTAAGGGATGTTGATGCAAATCTACCGTAATATAATAATCAGATAAATATCACAATAGTGTTTTCCCAATGGCATGAAGCATAAATTTTACAAATCCCTTGCTCGCATACGATGGAGAGGGCACGGTTGGACCCAAGGGTTGAGGGGGCAGTGCACCACGACGAGGGCTTCATGTTGACGTTGGTCTCGCGGTAGGAGGCGGTCGCCAGTGACCGGCCAAAGGAGGATGATGCCGGTGGCGTAGAAGTGTTGGCTGTATGGAGGGCCGTACGTGGCCATTCGTGGCCTTGTGGTTCGCGAGATGCTTGGCGGTGCTCGGCGTCGAGTTTGACGATTGGCGGAGGCTCAGAGGAGTGGCTGTGTGGAGGGGGGCGGTGGCTTTGGGTTCCTTTGTGTAGAGATTCAGGCGGTTGAAGAAGAGAAGGAAGAAGAAAAGGCGGGTGGGGGGTTTTGGGATGTGGAAGGTGGAGTTGACTTGGGCATGTGTAGTCGGCGTGGAGTGCATGTGCGGTGTTGGCGGTGGTGGGTTGCTCTGCGGATGGAGAAGAGAAGAGGAAGATGAACTGTGGATGGTGGTGGGTTGCGGTTGTGGTTGCGGATGTGGTGATGCACGCTATCACCATGCACCACTGCGGTGATGGAGGTTGATGGCAGTGGAGAACGGCTACGCCACAGTGCTCGGTTCCATGGTGCGAGCCTCCTTCACAGTGGAGAGGAAGAAGGTAGTCCCCGCCAGGGGGGAAAGATGTCGCTTCCTCTCTGTTGTCCCGCTTTAAAATCTCTGCAGCCGACTTCTGCAACCACTCGCGAAGATTGCGAGTGGTTGGAACCGACGGATAAGTTCTGTCCGTTTAGCCATTAGACGTCCGATAAAAATATCAAACGTTTTAAAATGTTTGGTTAGCAAGGAGTCCACGTTGGAGGTTTCAGACATCCAGACTAGATTCCAGACGTCTTAAAATGAGACTTTGGACATCTGACTACTGCCTTCAAGTGTCTTGTACCTAGCCTGCATCCACCAAATGATTATCATAACATATCATATGTTATTAAGCATAAAATTGGTGTATAAGATGATACATAGACTATGTTGAATTCCCTCGTAATTCCTAATCAAATATTAACTAAGAATTACTAATTAAAAAGTACTTAGGCCAAATAATGGTCCACAAAAGTGGACTTATCAATACAGACAGTTGATTGACAAGCTACTCTATCTGACCATTACACAACCCGATATTGCACTTGTTGCAGGCAAGCTCAGTCAATTTACGGATAGACCAATTAAGCAACATTGGTAGGCTACTGTGCAGGTGCTTAGGTATTTGAAGAAAGCACCTGGACGTAAGATTCTCTTTCAGGCTGGGGTGCCCATGACCATGGTGGGATACTCAAATGCAGACTATGCAGGGTGCGTTGCAGATAGGAAGTCTAGTACAAGCTTCTGCACTTTTGTTGTAGATAACCTGGTTACCTGGAGGAGTAAAAAATAGGTTGTGGTCTCTCATTCTAGTGTTGAGTCAAAATACAGAGCCATAGCATAGACTGCCATTGAGATGGCTTGAATTAGATCTTGGTTGTGGGATCAACATGTTCAGGTTGAGAAGCCCATGGAAATAAGATGTGAAAATAAGGATGTTACGTATATTGCCAACAATCTCATGTTCCATGAGCATACCAAGCATGTGGAAGTTGACTATCACTATACTGGAGATTTGATCTAGCGTGGGGTATTGCGGACAACATATGTTGCTTCAGAGGACCAAATGGTTGACATCTTTACGATGCCCTTGCCACATGAAGCATTTGATACCTGTTGTTCCAAGCTGAGCATGGTTGGCATCTATGTTTCAGCTTGAGTGGGAGTATTGACATATCCCTACTAGTTTATTTTTATTATGTTACATGTTTGATTCTCCTTTCTTCTAGACATATAGTGTTATTTTCCCACACCTCTTTTCTATATAAATGAGTGTTGGGCTCTTTGGAATAGACTATGTCATTTGTTTTCTAACTTATTACAACACATTTTTCTTTGTTACAATCATTTTACATTTCTAACTTATATGCTATCTTGTTTTTAAGATTCCATTAGTGAGATGTGTGCGTTCTTTCCTTTTTCTTTTCATATAATTTTATTTTTTCATTAATGACGTTTGTATTTCAAAATCTCTTATCGTAATCGATTAATTCATTACTTATATATAGAATGTTGATTCATTGAGATATTAGTAGTGCATTCTTGTTTTTAGGAAGTTTTTTTTGCTCCGTTTATTCAAGTTGTATTGGTTTGGTGACTTTCTTATGCAAAATTACTTTCATTAATATTGATGATATTTATTATGATCGTGGGATCTCCATCCAATGGATAATATGTGCTCATTTGATTATTTGTAAACACTATGTTCGACCCATATATATATATATATATATATATATATATATATATATATATATATTCACTTTGTTTCTTGCAGCTTTAAGTTGTTTTTTCCCATTTTATTATTTAATTTTATTGATTGTAGCCCTGCTACATGTTTAGCCCCACTCTGCCCGTGTGTGGTTGCGTTTGAGTGTCTGAACTGTGTATTGACTTTAATTGAGTAATAAATGTGTACGTTAGGGGTACTCTTGGTGTTCTCTCCAGCTTGGACGATATCATCGCTAAATCACGTAGTTCACCTTGTATCTTTTAACTGCTTATTTTTCTTAAAATGCATGATCTATGAGAGCTAACACCTTTTAGTTTGAATTCCTAATTGTTATATTTCTAATGGTTACATTTCCTACTCTGCAGGCTGTTCAAGTACTTTTGACCTACACTGAGAATCGTGCTGGTGCAAGTCAAGATGGTCTTAGTGCTTCTAAAGGCAAGACAAAGTATGAGCAAAACATTGACCCAGTTCAAGTGAGTAAGCTTAAATAGGAAACTGATCTTTTTATGGTAACTTGAATCAAGTGGCATTGTCGCTTCTCTCACATTTTCAAGCAGCCCAGTTGCTTAAGCTCATTTAAAGAACTCTATTAACAACATTATGCAACGGCAGTCACCTTTATAGCTGGGATGTTCATGGAAGACTGGAGTTGGATTGCAAATTGGTTTACTGCTTGCATAGGAGATTAATTGGGAAGTTTTCCTATGAATGGATTTATTTCTTGGAGAATTCACACATGCAATATTAAAAAAATCAGGAGCACATCAGAAGCAGAAATGATGTCTATAATTAAAAGGAAAAAAGAATTTGCATACAACAATGCATGCTCGACAAGAACCACTTAGTAGTATAAATATCCAATTCCTATATCCAATTCTTTTTCAATCAAGATGGCACTGTCCTTCACATCAGCCATTCTAAATGCTGCAAGCTGGATCCGAACAGTCTCTCACCTTATCAAGTTCGGCTATCCGCATTGGGAGTTTGGTAGAATTTAGTTCTTTTGCATTATTGAGGAAGCTGCTCCCCCCACCAGGAGGGTTATGACCCCGCCCTGAAACAATTCAAAACTGGCCCCGTACAATCGAGATTTGCATCTTAGGATATCAACAAAGGAAATTTTCGTTGTAAAATGTTATATTTGTATTCCAATGAATGATATGAGGTTGTTTGCAGGTACGGTTGCTTCTAGGAAAGGCTTATTCTGATTGGGGGCATGTTAGTGATGCTGTGGCAGTTTATGATCAGCTAATTTCTGAGCATCCAAATGATTTTCGTGGATACTTGGCAAAGGTGTCATTACTACAATTTGGTTTATTTTTATTCTAAGACACTCTTTTTCTGACAGAGAAATAATAACGTGACCTTTTAACACATTATAAGGGGAGATGTTATGCATGCTTCCTTCATTCTTTTTCAGGGAATCATTGCCAAAGAAAATGGAAAGGCAGGTGATGCTGAAAGGATGTTCATTCAGGTAAACGTATAAGGTTTTTCTTTATGAACCTGCCTTTGTTATGAACAGATGATGCATATCTGCTAGATGAAAATAACCACTGACTCTATGTAATCACTATTAATCTAGTAGTGGTTGGCCTTCTCGAGGGAAAAGAATCATGCTTACTTAGCACATTAAAGACAACAAAAAAATTCTATGCTTCTTGATGTTATGATATGAGGTTATCATTCTTTCAAGGGTTTTTACATGTGTGCCCTAAGTTCCTACAATATTACATCATAACTCTCGGTGCTATTAGATTCCCCTCACAGTTAGCAGATATTCTCCTCTTGTTGTGGTGTTGCTAACAACTTAACTGAGGTTTGGTTAAGTTGACCTTGGTTGAGTTAGAATGGCCCTTTCAACCTCTCCATTTTCTCCATCATCTCCTAGCAACCCATCCATTGCCCCTCCCTACATGGCCACCCCCTTCAAGCTCACTGTCTTCTTTATCCATTAGAAGAGAATGAAACTAGTCCTTCAAGTACCTATTGGGGGGCATTAGTCCTTGCAAATATGACCTCCTTCCTTCTAAAAACTCCCCTTTGATGTTGCTTCCTATGATGCCTTCAAGAGCTTCCACACATTCTTCAAAGCCCTCATTCACTTCTACATGTGGTAGATTGGGGGCTCCTCCTTTCTTGACCCACCATCCCGCTTGACCATTGTTGCTCCTCCCCCCGGGTGTTGCTGATCAGAGATGAGCAACTACCACAATAAGGTCACCCCTCTTTAAAGCTTTGAGAGTTGCAGAAGTCGATTGTGATCGCTATTTGCTTTTGATGATGGTGGAGGAGGTGCCAAGCAACAATGGCTCTTTCACTACAAGAATATTCACTATTGTCAACCGTTAAAAATGATCGGCAATGTGAAAAAAACAGTCGAGAAAAAGGGTTGAAGAATGACATCTATAGCAGTAGTAATGATAGCGATGTTGCCAATTTCCTCTTTTGTAGCCTTGACCATCTTCAACGTGATGGCCTTAGGTTGTTGGAGGGAAGAGGAGGGTAATAGTAAGCAGTTGTGGAAATGGTTGTGGAGGAGGGTGTGTATAGGGGAGCATGAAGGTGTGGATGGGGCTAGAGAGCTCCACTTTTAAAGGGCAAAATGGTCATGTTGACCATTGGACTCAACAGACATTAGGTTAGGTCTAAGGTTTTAAAAACCATGATATGATATTGAGGTGGTTTGCCTTCATCGAGGCGAGACGTAAGCCTCAGTTTTTGGATGGAAAATAAGAAAAAATAACACAAATATATATTATTAAATGCTAATAATGAAAAAATAATGTAAAAATACTTTTATGCTATTTTTGCTCTACCTCAACATTTAAATATCTATTGTTAATTGTTATTAGCACACAAAACACACATAATATTCACATGTAAACTAATATAACAAGATTTAAATATACATAAGTACCACACAACATGTAAACTCTTTAAAAAATTAAAATACTAGTCACATAATATTACTAAAAAAAATCAAAACAATAAGAAAAAATATTTTTTTGAGAGAATAATAATAATAAACATGTAAATGTGATTTAAGTAAATAATTACATAGCGTCTTCAAACAAAACCAATGCAGTGATCATATAATATGTAAACTAACCACATAAAACATTCAAACATACTTTAACATAATTAAACAGTAAAATAAAAGTATAAGTGACAAGAAAAAATGTAATGTATAATTCAAGAGAAGTCGAGACTCTTTCCAACAATAGCAAGAAGCGAGATTGAGACTTGAAAAGGGAAGGGGGCAATGATGGGCAATGGAGAAGGGATAAATTGGTATGGGGTGGTACGTAGCTGAGGTGACTGGCAATTGGTGATGTAGCAGCAGCCATTAGTAATGGTAATGAAGGAGTCCAAAGATGGAGAATGACTTGCAACAGCTAAGGGCGATGAATTTTTTAGGGTTTGAGAGGTTAGAGCCATCGGTTGGGGCTGGGTGATGGGTATAGGATTTTAGAATTTGCTTTATTAGGTCATATGTAACTCATATGATCTTCAAATGTGAACTTTCAACTGAGGCTATAGCCTCGATTCTGCCTCGTCACCTCATCGCCTCAACACCACCTCAACAAATTGAGGCATACACCTTACACTACAACCCTGAGGCTATACCCTCAAAGTAATTTTTTCTGCCTCGGCTCAAAGCTAGTTTTTTAAAACCATAGTTAAGTCTAATGGATGTTGAGTTAAGGACATCTTCTATACATGGTCATTAGAATCTAGGGGTATCGATGTAAAATATGGGAACTTAGGGGTTATGGTGTAATATCAAAGGAACTTAAGGGAAACTATATAAACCCCCTTCTTTTAATTTTAATTGATCCTAGTTTGGTGTTTCTGAAAGCTACATTACTATTAACTAAATGTAAATGTACAAAATTTTCTTTAAAAAATATAAGGGATAGTAAGAACAAATGAAACTATTTCTTATTTCATACCCCTTCCTCTCAATATATAGAGATGGAAATATTATAAGAATACTTAAAGAAATAAAGAAATACAATCAACTACAATAAGTACTAAAAAGACCAAAGGGGCTCTAATACTCCCCCTAAAGCTAGGCTATAGATGTCAATTATGCTCAACTTGAAACAGCAAATATCAAAAGAAGACTGGGGCAACACCTTTGTGAAGATATCTACTGTTTGGTCACTAGAGTAGACGTGTGGTGTGGATGAGACCTCTTTGGATCAAGTCATGTGTGTAGTGACAATCTACCTCCACGTGATTGGTTCTTTCATGAAGCATGGGGTTGTTGGCAATGTAGGTAGCGACCTTGTTATCATATCTCATCTCTATAGGGGTGTCAACAAATACATGCAACCTATTAGAAGGGATTTGACCCACATCATCTCAGCAGTTGTATATGCTATAGCCCTATACTCGGACGTTGCACTAGACTTGGATACAACGACTTGTTCTTGCTCTTCCATGTTGCCAAGTTCCCTGCTACATAAGTGTAAAAACCAGTGGTAGATTTCCTATCAGCAAGACATTCTCCATAATCTGCATCTGTATAGGTCACAACACTCATAGAGGTTCCCTTGGTGAACTGAATCCATTTTCCTAATGTTGTTTTTAAGTATCTCAGCACCATCATTGCAGTGTATCTATGCTATCTAGTTGCCATATCCATGAACTGACTCAATTTGCCAACAAGGGAAATATCTGATCTGATAATAGTCAAGTATAGGATTTTTCCTACCAGTCCTTTGTATAATGACTTCGATACCTCTGCCTCATTATCATATAAGCATGCCTTGGGATCCATAGGAATATTAGTTGTCTTTGGTCTCTGCATGCCATTCTCTTGTAGCAAATCAAGTGCATGTTTCCTCTAAAAAAGTACCACTCCCTTCTTACTCCATGCCACTTTTATCCTAAGTATCTGAGAGGTCCAAGATCTTTTATAACAAAATTGCTTGCAAGGCTCTTTTTGACCTCTACAATACCAGGTTCATTTCCCATGTAAGAATAATATCATCAATATAAACAAGAAATGTCACCACACATTGAGCAATCCTCCTAACAAACAAGGAATGATATGACGATAACCTGCAAATGCCCATTTGTCTCAACAACCTTAGACAACTTTTAAAACTAGGCTCTGGTGCTCTACTTCAGATCATAGATTGCCTTGCACAGACGACACACATTGGAACGCTACCTCTGAACATCATATCCTAGGGGTTGTTGCATATATACTTCTTCCTTCAGGTTACAATATAGGAAGGCATTGTTCACATCAAACTGATTGAGGGGTTACTCTCATCGTACAGCTATAAAGATCAAAATGCACACGGTAGGAAGGCACGCCACTGGAGGAAACGTGTCAAAGAAATCTATGCCATAGGTCTATATGAATCCCTTGGCCACAAGAGGCTTTGTATCTCATTATTGTCTAGCTGGGATGATATTTGATGGTAAAGACCCACCGGCACCCCACAACTAACGCTCTTGGAGGTAAGTTAGCAAGTTCCCACGTTACACGAGTAGGGTTGGAGAAAATAAATAACCTTATTTCTCAAGATACCCTACACCTCTTTATATAAAAAGAAGTTTTGGGTAAATTGTATCACAAGTCCAGGAGGAAAAAATAAATAACAAAATAGTCCAAAAATATAAAAAAGAGAACTAGAGTGCTACACCAACACTCCTCCTCAAGTTGGAGTATATATGTCAATAATGTTCAGCTTGAAATAACATATGTCAAACACAGATTTAGGAAGAGGCTTCGTAAATATATCCGCAATTTGTTCTTTAGCAACTGAAGTAGTGTAGATAATCCCATGTTATATCAGGTCTCTGGTTAATGGCAATCAACCTCATGCTTCGTACGTTCATGGAACGCTGGGTTGTTTGCAATGTAAGTAGTAGCGCGATTATCACACCTCATCTCCATTGGTTTCTCCACTTGGACATGTAGATCCTATAATACTGATCTGACCCAAACCATCTTTGTAGTTGTCTGTGCCATAACACAATACTCTGATTTTGCAGTTGACCTGGATACCACCTACTGCTTCTTGCTCTTCCAAGTCACAAGATTGTCTGCCACATAAGTACAGAAACTAGTTGTCAACTTTTTTTTGCCATACAACCTGCATAGTCGGCATAAGAATAGCCAACAATATTCATAGTTGTGCCCTTTTGAAACATAATACCTCTACTAGGTGCTTTCTTCACATATCTAAGCACCTGCATAGTAGCATCTCGATGCTGCTTGGTTGGTTTGTCCATGAACTAAGTTTTCCTACTGCAAGGGAGAGATCAAGATGTGTAATAGTAAGATAAAATAGCTTACCAACCAATTACCTATAAGATCTGCCATCTATAGGCGGAGAGTCTGTATCATAGAGATGTTCTTTAGGATTCATTGGTATATTAGCAAGCTTAGACCTTAGCATCCCTATTTCTTACAACACATCAATGACATACTTGTGCTAACTCAGGACAATGCCTTCTTTGTTGCATGCCACCTCAATGCCTAGGAAATATATGTGTTCACCTAGATCCTTTATCACAAAGGCTTAAGCCAACTTCTTCACTTCAGCTATCCCAGTAGCGTCATCCCCAGTGAGAATGAGATCATCAACATAGTCAAGAAGCACCACAACTCTCCTTGTGCGCTTCCTAACGAAGAGAGAATGATCAACAGAGGACCTCACAAGTCCTTATTGTCTGTACCTCCTTTGATAATCTCTGAAATCAAGCCATTCGACTCTACTTGAGGCCACAGATGGCCTTCTTCAATCTACATACACACTTCCCCTGAGTCTCAAACCCAGGAGGCTGTTGCATGTAGACCTCTTCCTGAAGATCTCCATACAGAAATGCATTCTTTATATCTAGTTAATGAAGAGGCCAATCATAGTGAGTAGCAATAGACAGTAGAATGCGAGCAGTAGGAAGCCATGCTACAGGTGAGAAGGTATTAAAGAAATCTACCCCATATGTCTGGGTAAATACCTTTGCTACCAATCTCGCCTTGTAGTGAGATATAGTGCCATCTAGGTTGTACTTGAAAACAAAGACCCAGTGACACCCTATTGTCTTGGCATAACTAGGTAGCGTAGTCAGTTCCTAGGTTGCCCTTGAGCGTAACGCACCCATCTCATCCTCCATGGCCTGACGTCACTTTGGATCCAACATGGCTTGCTGATAGGAAGTAGGAAGTCGTGTCGCATAAAGGGCAGTCGTGAACATAGCAAAAGATTGCCCAAGGTTGGCAGTGGGCACTGCTCCTACAATATGGTAGTGGCTACAACTACGGGGGGCCTTTCAAACAGTAATTGGAAGGTCAAGATCCTCCTCTATAGGCTCAGTAACAATAGGAGGTGTAGCCTGCTGCTCAATAGGGGAAGTAGACTTATCAGAAGAACCTGTACACTCACTACTAGGATAACTCACGTCAATATCAACACATACCTGACCAGGGGAGGAGACAAGTGGCTAAGGTGGTGGGGGGTGTGTTTTTGACACCATGTATGTTGTCTTTATGTAACAGGTAGCTTATATATATGAGTAATCTCTGCCTCATGCCTCGTAGGAGTCTCTGTAATAGTAGTATTCTCACTGTGTAACAGGAATTTGCTCCAAAGGAACTAATGGAACAGTCATAGGGATTGAGGCTCCCTCAAACATCAATTGATGACCATCTGGAGAGAAGTATAGAAGAGGTTGATGGAAAGTGACATCTGTAGTCACATAATACTTCTTACCTCGTGGGTCATAACATCTATATCCTTTCTGGGTGCTACTGTATCTCAGAAAGACACACTTCACTTCCCTCGAAGCAAAGCTTATCTCTGTCAGGTTCTAAAACATGAACTAAGGGTACATAGCCAAAAACACGTGGTGGCATAGTAAATAATTCATTCTCTGGATGAAGGACTTGCCATGGAACCTGTTTTTGAATAGCTGAGTTAGGTAACCTATTAATTAAATAACATGCATTTAGCATTGCATCTCCTCAATAAACCTGTAGCTCAGTATGTTGAATAAGTAATGTTCTAGTCACATCTAACACATAATGGTATTTCCTCTCAACTACTCCATTCTGCTACAAAGCATGAGGGCATGATGTCAAGTGAACAATCCCAAAAGATCTATAAGAAGATTCTAACTTGGCTGTATAGAATTCTAAGGCAATTTCAGATTGTACAATTTTCACAATAGTAGAGAATTGAGTCTTTATTTGCAAAATAAATATCTCTCATATGCCCAACATCTAATTTATTTTTTCGCAAAAACAACATATCTTGAAAAAATCATCCACAATAAGCAAATAGAATCTATGACCCAGTCTATCTGACACTCTACTAGGACTTTATACATCCATATACAATAAATCAAAAACTATAGCAAAACTCTGAGAAGAACCGGAAGGAAAACTAACTCTATGATGCTTCCGTAGCTGACACATCACACAAAATCTCAATGGTAGGTAATATGTAAGGGACGACATGTTGTAGCCTGTCTAGTGAAGGGTGCCTAAGATGACGATGCTACTGAAGAGTTGTACCAGCTCTAAAAGCACCCTCATGCTAACACATAGTATCAAAAGGAGTTTGAATCAGGCGATACACACCCCCTTCCTCATGTTCACCACCAATCGTCCTCCCCATGAGTGTTTTGAAAGATACAACCCAATTCATCAAAAATGGCATTACAATGTAAGTCTTTTTTGATTCTGCTAATTGACAAAAGACTAATCAGAAAATCAGGAATATAAAGAACATTAGGCAGAGTCAGTAAGGTAGTCACTTCCACATCTCCTCTGCCATCTTACTCTGCACTGTCTTCCATCTGCCCATCTGAACATATCTACCAGGAGGAATAGTCAGAATCTATCTAAAGCTTGTCTGATCTCCAATGAGATGTCGGGAGGCTCTTGAGTCTACTAACTACAAGGTGCTGTCAAAAATGCCACTTCCAGAGATAGAAGTGGAAGCTATACCTGAGGAGGCCAATGTAGCAGTATCAGTAGTAGCAACAGTCTCCTGGGTCAATTGGGCGAGATGGACAACAGCATTATAGTCAGCGCGTGACATTGTGTTGCTCACCTCCTCAGAACTGATATCTTGGGTGGCCATAGGAGGTCTACCATGCTTCGACCAACAAGAGGCCTCCAAGTGTCCAACCTTGCCATAATGAGAGCATATGGTGTGGGGTCTGCCAATTGTACCCCAACCACCACTCCTCCCCTCCTAGTAGATGGAGAGCCACGTCCACCACGTCTTCCAGTAGCCACTAAGGCAGAAGTCTGTGCAACATCAGACAGGGGTGGTTTAACAACCACCCTACTCACCCAATTATATGCTTCCTCAAGAGATGGAAGCTCAGCAAGAGTCAGAATCTAGGCTAGCAGCCTCATAATATGGTCCAAGTCCTTCCAAGAATTGAAGGGCTGCATCTCCTTATGTGCCCTTTGAGTGGCATGGGTGCTGATGAGTCCACTTTAGTGGACAATTATTTGGCCTAAAAGTGTTGGTTCCATATTATTTATATGCATTAATTCATACATATTAGTTCATAATAAGTAAATGTAGATTGTCATTACTTTTATGCATCTAGTTAGTTCTACTAAGAGTGCAAAATAAATATTAGTATAGATTGTGTTGGTGCATTTTCAAGTATAAATAATTATATGTTTCTTCTAGGGATATTTACAGGAAGAATACGAAACATTGTGAAAAATCAGGTGCATGCGTGCAAAACCTTTGTCATCCATCATCGCATCGCCATTACGAGAGTCTCGTAACAACCCTCCCCCGAGGTTCGCAACGCCTCCCAACCATTTCAATATCTTCAATTTGTTGGAGAAGGCTTCAGGAAGAAAGGATTGAGAGAGATTAGCGAAATGTCTATAAAAGAGCAAGATGCCCACGCGCAAGGGGGGATCATGAGATCTCCTTTTCTTCCACCTCCATCGTGGAACCTGCTTTCACCGTGAGCCCAAGCTTACACTGTGGATCTGGCGAACACCGTGGACCACCGCGTGCTCCGACCTCGCCTCCATCTTCGCTCATGCATGCAGTGACAGTGCATGCATGCTATCGCCCCTCACTGTGTGATCACCACTGCCTCCACTTCCTCATCTCTTCTCATTCGTTCCTTCTCCTTCACCCAATCCCTTTCCCTGCTCACCATCTTCCTCACTGAGAACCCAACAGCACCACCACCATCCTCACATTAGCCGACCACCACCAACACCCAACATCGATCACCAACACCATCTTCCTACATCGTGCCCCCACAGATCCATTTCCTTCTCTGTTTTCACCTTTACGAGAACCCATCTGCACCACCAATAGCATAGCCAATGCCTCACCCATTCCACCTAGCGTGCTACATCGGCCACTCCACCTCTAGCACGACTCAGTCGTCGCGCTCCTACCAACCACACCGCCAACCGGCGAGCCCTTCAATGCTGGCATCCTCCTCCCAATCGCGTCAGCCTCGCTCCACTCACACTGCTGCTCTACTTGCAGTGCCTTCCACCTCTGACCTTCCTCAACTGCCTTACGCCACCATCTCAACGACTGACACCATTGGCAGGATGCTCAAGCTCTAGAGTTTCTCCACTAATGGGCTCGCTACCGACAGCCCCTTCCCACACGCAGCAAGACGACGATGAAGATCTCTGTTTTTGCACAGAAGTAGCTCCATTAGTTTTTTTGATGATTTTGGTTGCCAATATCTGTGCACTTATTTTTTATTGAATATTTAATTGAGTGAGTTCTGCTGCGAAGTCCTAGTTAGATCCGTGAATTAGGAGCTGCTGTAGCTACATCTTGATTGGTCTATTTAGAGTTATTTGGGTATTAGTCGGTGCTCTCAACATTGTGATTATTTTATTAGCTTGGTTTTAAAATATACCTGGATGCATTGTGATTTAAAAAAAAATTATTTTAATAGGAATGCTAGGTATTAGTTGCTACTTGGATTTGTTGGGAACAATGCATTTAACTTTTAATATATTATAATTGTCGTGTAAGACTTTCTCCTTGATGGCATTCTCGCAACACATTTCTCTCTTATTAAGAAGAATACAGAAATGTTCATGAGTTTATTTGGGCTTAATTCCTCCCTGTAGATACGACCTAATCCACTGTGGTTAGATTAAAATTATTTTTTGATTGCAAGATTTCCATCATGTGACTACAAGGACATATCATTCCTATTGTAACTATCTTAACTAAGTGAAAATTGCTCTTTTAGGTGCAGACATTAGGATAGGCATTATACTTCTTTAGGAGTCCCTTCAAAGTAGCATAGTACTAAGGCAGTGACTGGCCATCCTACTTCATACCACCAATGGCAAGATGGATCTCAAATATTTTGCTGGAATTCTTCTCGTGAGAATACATGTCACGCAGAGAATCCCACATCTCCTTGTCTTGTATTATATGATCCCATCTTCGATCTGAGACTCCACAAAGTTCATGATCCAAGTGCAGACCATGGCATTATCTTTCTTCCACGTGGCATTTTTCCCTGTCTTATCTTATCACTCCAACTCCATCAAAATATGTTCCTTATCATATCTCTCTACAGTCATGAGGAACGCTTGAGACCATCTGGCATAGTTGGTCTCATTCAACTTGGTGATAGGAACAAAGAAGGGAGTTTTATAACTCCCGATGTTCGTAGCAGTAACCGATGATACCTCTGAAGTACTTGAAGAGGACGTGCCTTAGGATTGCCACAAGATGCCGTGAACGCAATTTGAACATAACATTCAGATCTGAGAAATCTGAGATAAGTGAGAATGTGATCACTTGATCATGAAATTTATGATCGAGAGATCTTAGAAATCATCCAAAGAGTCACAAGCACCCCTTAGAATAGGATTTAGCGCATGTTAGGGTACGGGGAAGGCCCTAACACCGCTTCTAGGAGGTGCTACTCCCCCTTGCCGGCAAGATCTACTAGTTGCTGGCCACCACCACCTGTAGTAGTAGTAGATGGCAGCAGCAACCCCTGATGTCGCAGCAGGGATAGTAGCGCAGCCCCCTGCTAGGTAGGCGGTAGGCCTGCTTGGGTGGCACTGCCGGCTGGAAGAGGCAGTGCTGGCTACTGGAGGGTTACTGCTGCCTGGTTGAGGGGCGGCGACCCCTAAAAGGTGGACGATGGAAGCCTAAGCAAGGAGGAGGCCAGCAAAGAGGAGATTAGGGTTTTAGGTGGAGGGGTATGGGGGTCTATGTAGGTGGGATACCAGAGTGTCAATCTAAGATCGCGGCTCTGATACCAAGTTAGAGAAAATGAATAACCTTATTCTTGAAGAAAACCCTACACCTCTTTATATAGAGAGAGGTGTTGGGTAAATTACATCATAAGTCTCGGAGGGAAAAAAGATAACAAAATAGTCCAAAAATATAAAGAAGAGATAACCAGAGTGCTACACCAACAAGTAATATAGCCATCTCATCCTCCATGGCCTGATGCCACTTTGGATCAAGGATAGCCTGCTGGTAAGACGTAGGAATTTGTGTGGTGGAAAGAGTGTGACAGAAGTTGTATACTCCTAGAAAATTTGACGTCATAGCATGATAGATAGGGTATCTGACATAACTCCATGAAGCCATGCGAATTGCAATAGGGAGATTGAGATCATTAGGAGTTGGTACTGTCTCAGGGACTACCTCTAACTGCTGAGGATGGGCATATTACTATCTCCCTGTATAGAACCTGCATTATCATTATGCACAATCTCATCAGTTTGTAAATTACCTATGCTCACCTGAGATAGAGGAGTTGACGCAGTGGTGATTCAGTGATCGGGATAGCCCCTAATGTTATAGGAGGTATAGGCATAGGCACCTCAATAGCCTTAGGAGAGAGACTCTTCCCAACAGTAGAAAAGTGTGGGATAGACTCGTGAAAAGTAACATTCACACTCACATAGTGTCTATGAGTGAAGGGGTCATAGCACCTGTATCCCTTCTAACTGCGTGAATATCCCAAAAACACACATTTGACAGCTCTAGCAGTAAGCTTATCTTGACCAAGAGTAGTAATGTAGACAAAAGCAACACAACCAAACACCTCGGGTAGAACATGTAACAGATTACCCTCTGGATAAAGAATTTGCAAGGGAATTTGCTCATGAACTACAAAAGAAGGCATTCTATTGATCAAGTAGCACGTTGTAAGAACATTTCCCCGATAAAGAGAGGGAACACTATTGTGAATAAGTAAGCTGTGTGGTACATCAAGGATATGCCTATCCTTCCTCTCAGCAACCCTATTTTGGTAGGATGTTAAGGACAAGTTACCATGAGATTTATAAAAAACATACAATCGTTGGGTACAAAACTCAAAATCATTTTCAAAATGAATATTTTTAATACAAGTACCAAACTGATTCTTTATTTCCAAAATAAATTATGCCAAGATATTTCCAACATCAAACTTATTTTTAAGCAAAAATAACCATGACAAACAGAAGTCATCAACAATAGCTAAATAATAATGGTGACCCAGTCGATCAGGAATGCGACTAGGACCCCACACTTCAATATGAACCAATTAGAACATCTCAGTAGACCTAAGACTCTGGCTAACAAGATAGGTGCTTCGGTGATGCTTGCCCAACTGGCAACCATCACAAGAAATGATGGCAAACAGAGATATTTGGGGTATAACCCGATGAAGCCAATGGTGACTGGATTAGTAAAAGTGACCCCCGTGACTGGGGTATAAATGGTGACTGGACTTAGTAAGAGATGGCTAAGTTGAAGGTATTACTAGAAAGGAGACCCAATAGTAAAAGTGACCCCCGTGACAAGCAACAGCAAATGGTGACTGGATTAGGCAATAGACTCCCCTTCCTCACGACTGCCATAAATCGTCCTCATCAGGATATCTTGACAAGTGTTGAACCGGAAAATCATCGCAAATGGAAGTTGAGTTTTGAAAACCTGTCGTATTGTAATTTGCAAAGAAATCCGTCAACAAATAAATTTCATTGAAAATCGAAAAGAATTCCGGGTCGAACACAGGGAGGCTACGTCGATTTGAAATCCGCAATTATATTTTTTTGTTGTTTTTGTTTAAAAAGTGAGATAATCACAATGAATTCGATATTAACAATAAGAGAGAGAGAGGGAGGGAGAGCGAACAAATACTTTATAATATGGATAATGTTTTTACAACTAGAAAGCATGAAATATTACAGCTAGAAAGTGGGAAATATTACAACTAGAAAGCAGTAAAATCTACTCTAAAAAGCAGTAAAGAGAAAGGAGGTGAGAAGTTATCCTTCTTGATAATTGCTTGAAGGATGAGTTAGACGGGGCAACGCCTGGAAGATGGAGGGCGAAGACGGAAGACAAAGAACGAAGCGGGAAGAATCGAGGGTGAGGCAAGGCGTCGTCATTGCGGGATCCACTTCCGGAATGGGGGTGAGAAAACTTTGATTTTAACTCTAGAGGAGCATCCCAGTTTTGGGACGAGCTTCTTTAAAGCATTAGAGAGGGAGAGAGATGAAGGAAGAGATGAAGTGTGGAGGTCGTCGGGCTATTTATAGGTAAAGCCTGAATTGGCAAATAGGTCATTTTATCTTAAAACATTAAATGGGGGGTTTTTAGTGACGGATATAAACGTCACTAAAGACCCTACATTGCTGAAGAACGTGCATGTGCGCCCCTGCCCCTTCACTTTCATGTGTTAAACGTTCCTCCACGTACGTGCATCGGACGGCTTAAACGCATGCACATTGCTTCCTTTTCGCGCACTATGCACCAACGCAGCCACATCTCCACCTTTCGATGAAGAATCAACGGCCCAGAACACATGATCATGTGCCTTTACAAATCGCGCCACCCGCGTGTGCAGCCGATTAATCCATCTGAGCTATTGACGCTTAATTGGGCGGCTAGATTTTGTGCTCACGCACGAGAAGGCACAGCGTGGCGATTCGAACACACGCTCCTTGTGGCAAAACGCCCTAACCACTGTGCTACGCAATGGTTTGAGGCGCATGGAGGTTTTTTTTGTGCAGCCGATCCCAGCCGTTGGATCATCATCCAATGGTTGAGATCAAGTGTTGATGATCGCTTGGAGCGGTGAAGCGAGAGGTCTTAGTGAGCGTTGGGTGGCTGGGATGGTGCCACGTGGTACCATCTTGGTCGTCCATCTTCTGTGAGTTGTAGATGGTGCCACGGATGTCGGATTGAACCGATTTTCACGTCATTGGGTTGCAATCATCGATCCGAACCCATCCGTGTGGTCGGATTTGTCATCTGAAGTGCAGATTTACATCATCTTAGCCCTTGATTTTTGATCTTCCTCAGATTATATCTGATGCTACGGAAGTCCGGTCAGGGCGATCTTGGAGTCGTTGAACTCTGATCATTGCCCTATTAAATCCGTACGGTTAGATCTTCAATCCAAGGCCTCGATTAAATGTCGTCCTATCCTTGGCCACCAAGAAGAAGAAATTATTATACAATTTGTATAATTTGACATAAATACATGATGATGCATGTTATGCAATATTTACAATGATGATGCTTATATGATATTAAGAATATGCATTAATAGACATTTTAGGCTATTCAGATGCATACACATCAACAAGTACAAGTATTGGCATCAAATATGACACGATAATTCAGCTCCTTGGTTATACTACTGAAAGAAAGCAAACTAATTGTTACATTATGTTGTAAGGGTATTGGTGATATTTTATATCTTTTTCAGAGTCTTGTAATATTTTTCCCTCACCTCTCCCTATAAAAGAGGTGTAGGGTTTTTCTTTATTAAATAAGATGATTCATTTCCTTCAATTTAGTATCAAAGCCAAGTTGAGGGCTCCACCTGAATTAAAAAACCCTATCTCTCTATCGTCAAGCCACCACTAGCAAGTCATTGCCCTTGCTACCCGATGTCGCCTAAGGCTCGCCTAAGCTGCCGCCTTGCTACCCGGCATCGCCTAAGGCTCACGTAGGCAGCCGCTCAACTGCCCACCGCCGCCTAGGTCTTGCTCCGCCTGTCGCTCCACCGTCCAAGCAGCACTAAGGCCACCCAGGTCGCCTCTCTCACCTCACGGGGCACCGTCTAGGCCGGCTCTCTTGCTGTGGTGCTCTCTCTCTTGCTGCCTTTGGGTTTGGCAGCAAGGAGAGGGCATATTAACACCTCTGTCTAAGTAGAGAATCCTTGGAGATCATTGATGGAGTCCTAAAGCCGAGAATCCTCTGCATGGTGATTTGATGGTATATTTTCAATATTTTTCTGAGATTTAGGGTGTGTATTCCCCTGTTGATTATATTCTGGGGTGTGTATTCCCCGTTGATGCTTTGAGAAGCATTCTATTGTGTGTTTTCGGATTTTTGCATCAGTTTAGTGGTTGTGACTATTGAAGATACATTATGGCCTCATCATTTGAGTCAGGAGTAACCTCAGGGCAAGGTGGACAGGTGGGAGACACGGGCATGTACAAGAGCTCATTTTTCGCACCCATTGTGAAGTTGGATGAGATCAACTATCCTCGTTAGTCTCAAATATTTCTTGCGACGGTGGAAGGACACGAGAAGCAGCATGTGCTTACTGAGATGCCCCCCGAGCAGAAGACAGGTAAGTATGTCACATGTAATAAGGATTATGCTATGGTGAGAGCCTGGATATTAAATAGCGTCATCCCTTGGATTGGAGATGAAATTATATACTACAAATCAACCAAAGAGATATGGGATGGTCTGAAGATTGCATATTCACATGAACTTAATTCGACTCAAGTGTTTCAGATTCATTATGATTTGTGCCACTTGAAGCAAGATAATGTCACTTCCACAATACTACACTATGAAGGGACTGCTAGAGAAGTATAATGCGTGTCGACCAATGTGCACCTCCACTACTTGTAGGGATCAACGAAAGGAATTTTCTACCCATATGTTCCTTGCAAGCCTGTATGATGACTATGCGACTGCCAGATCTCAAATTCTTACTTTATCAAAGTTACCACCTATTGAGGAGATATATGGGAGGCTAATCAAATTGCAGGTGCAGTCCACACATGAAGTAATTACTACTCTTATTTCCTCTGCCCATGCAGCTGATGGTGCTCGTGACAGACAAGGTCCCTTTTGTGGTAGAGGACAGAGGCGCGAAGATGGCACACGTGAAAGCTTACTTGCACATATTATGGTTGACTTGGCCATGTGGAAGCCAAATGCTGGAATAAACTTGGGAGGTCGACTGTTGCCAACCAAGTCACTGTTACTCCTGCTCCTGAGTCCCTTACACTTGCAAAGGCAGATTCTATATTATGACTCACTGGTTCAATGTCGAGCCCAGCTGACACATGATCAAGGATAGTCTTTAGGCACCGCAACCTATACTTCTACTTCATCAGGTATGACTAATACCTGGTTGATTAATTCTGGTCCGTCAGATTACCTTACTAGGAAAATAGAAAATTTTCCAATGTTTTGGAGACATGCAGAGAGTTCCACAGGGATGTTCAGTTCAACTAGCAGATGGCAGACATGCTCCTATCTGTGGTAAGGGAGGAGTGTTAGTTACTCCTATTATGCATATCTCAGATGTGTTTTATGTGCCTGATATGGCTATGTAGTTACATTCTATTAGCACTATTACTAAACAGTTGAACTGTCGTGTGATTTTTTATGATGTTGGGTGTACCTTTTAGGATCACATGATGGGGAGGACAATTGGTGGCGGATATGAGAAGGGGGTTGTCTATCGGCTAGCTCAGAGTCCTGATGCTGCAGCATGTCAGATGAGTTCCGCTAGCAGTGCCTTTCAATGGCACGAACGCTTAGGCCATCCTTCGTTGGACAAGCTACGTCGGCTCATTCCACATTTCTCGCCCGCCACCAAGATCCAGTGTGATGCTTGCCAGCTAGGGAAGCACCCTAGAGCTAGTTTTCCATCATCTGCCAGTTCCAGTAGCTTTGCTTATTTCGATTTAGTGCATTGTGAGGCGTGGAGTCCAAGTCATATTGCAGAAGGACATGGTAATAGATATTATTTACTTTTTGTGGATGCTTTTTCACGATTGACGTGGATAATGTTAATGAAAAATAAATCAAATGTTGGCTCTCTTATTATTCAGTTTATTGCCAAAAATCAATTTGATATACGTATCAAGACTATGACAATACATTAGAATTTTGTACCAGGGAACTGAGAACTTTGTATGCCTCTCTTGGCATTGTACACTAGACCTCCTGTCCCCCCTAACTGTACTTCTATTGACGTCACTCTAGGTCCACTCAATGATGCTGATGTTCCGATTGCTATTCGGAAAATCCCTCACTCCTATGCTCATTATCGTGTGGCTAGAAGTGTAGTGTCTACCCACTCCTTAGGTACTGCATTTCATGCCTTTACCACTACAATGTCTACCTCTGAGATTCCCACATCTTGTCAGCAGGCACTTCTGAATCCACATTAGAAGGCGACAATGGAAGAAGATGTCTGCATTTCATGATAGGAGCACCTGGGAGTTGACCTCATTACCATCTGGCGCACACCTTGTTGGAGCAAGGTGTCTTTGCCTTGAAATACAACCCTGATGGATCTATTTATCGATATAAGGCTCATTTTGTGGCTAAATGATTCACTCAAACTTACGAAGTGGATTTCTTTGACACCTTCTCGCCAGTGGCTCGGCTCTCTACTGTTCGCATTCTTATTTCTATGGCTGTGCGTTATGGATGTGCACTTCATCAGTTAGATGTCAAAAACACTTTCTTATATGATGACCTTCAGGAGGAGATATATGTGCAGTAGTCCCCAGGTTTTGAGGTTCAGGGGAAGTGTGTATGTAGACTGTGTAAGGCAATCTATATCCTAAAGCAGAGCCTCAGAGCATGGCTCCAGCGACTATCAGAGGCATTATCTGTGATTGAGCTACAAAGGTCTTGATCTGACCACTCTCTGTTTGTGAGGAAGGCCAATAGGGGTGTTGTAGCTCTACTTGTGTATATGGATGACTTTATTTTCATAGGTGATGATATGACCGGTATATTACAGGTCAAGGAGTATTTGGCATAGCAATTTGTTATGGACCTTGGGAGACTCAGGTACTTCCTAGGCATTGAGATTGCTACAAGTAACCAGGGAATTGTTATGTCTCTGAGGAAGCATGCCTTGGATATTCTTCAAGATGCTGACATGCTTGGGTCTAAGGGAGCGAATATCCCTATGGATTCGAAGGTTCACCTGTTTGATAAGTCTACTCGACTAATGGATAAGAAAGTATATAGGCAGCTTGTGGGAAAATTACTCTATCACCAGGTCAGATATCAGTCTTGTAGTGGGCAAGCTGAGTCAATTCCTAGACAAGCCTATAGATGAGCATTGCCAGGCAGTACTGCAGGTGTTGAGGTATATCAGGGAGGCTCCAGGGTAGGGTCTTCTTTTCCAGAGGGGAGCTCCCATGACTATTGATACTCTAATGCTGACTATGCAAGTGACATTGGAGACAGGAGGTCTACCATAGGGTTTAGTACCTTTGCTGTAGAAAATCTGGTAACATGGAGGAGCAAGAAGCAGAGCGTGGTGTTACGTCCCACTGTGGAGTCGGAGTACCGTGCTATGGCATATACTACTACTGAAATGATCTGGATACGATCATTACTAAAAGATTTCTATGTTATTATTAAGGAGCCTATGGAGATGTACTGTGATAATAGGGTTATCACATATATTAATAATCATATATTCCATGAGTGGACGAAACATGTGGAGGTAGACTGCCACTATACTAGAAGTTTGATTCAGCAAGGCCTACTAGTACTTCATGTTTAGCTTCATCAGTGCAAACTGTAGATATATTCTCCAAGCCCCTATCATGCCCCTTGTTTGAGAAGTGTAGAAACAAATTGAGCATGGTGGATATATATGCTCCAGCTTGAGGGGGAGTATTATGTTATGTTGTAAGGGTATTGGTGGTATTTTATATCTTTTCTGGAGTCTTGTAATATTTTCCCTCATCTCTTCCTATAAAAGAGGTGTAGGGTTTTTCTTTATTGAATAAGATGATTCATTCCTTTCAACTCTAATAGGAAAATTTGGCACAAGAAAGACATTTGTCAATCACATAGTGGTGGTAACTAATACCTCTCCCTGTCAAGCAATCAGTCAGTCTTATCCATCTACCACCTGTATAGTCTTCCCTAAAGGAACATATTTAAGATAGTGAAAACACCTCTTTTCGCCAGTGAGATGTCGGGTGGCTCTAGAGTCAACTAGCCAGTCTGTCTCACATTGATTATCAGTAGTAGTGAGGAAGGCAAACTTTATACTTGACGAACAGGCAAACACACCAGTCTTTGAAGTAGACGAGGCTGACTATGACAGTTGCGTGAGGCACTGAAGTAGCTCATCATAATCTACCTTTGGCATAGAAATGGTATTAGCTGGCTGCTTTGTACTAGTAGTAACTTGATTGGCCATGGGAGGGCAACCATGCTTGCTTCAACAATTGTTATCCATGTATCTTGGCTTCTATAGTATGTGCAAGTCAAACATTCTCTCCCAATGGGTCCATGATTCCAACCTTTACCACGTGTACTTGAATTGCCCCAACTATGACCCTGAGTAGTCACATGGGCCGAAGTTTGCATAGTGGGCTCAGTAGCAATGAGGGTAATAGAGATCCTGTTTATCCTACTTTACACTTCCTCCAAGATAGGAAGCTCTGAGAGAGTGAAAAGCTGCAACTAGGCTATTGTATAGTCTGGCCTAAGACCAGCCAGAAATTATAAGATCGTTACCTCCTTGCAATAAGCCCATTGCGTAGCATACGTGTACACAGGTTGGCATGCATAGTACTTCTCCAGGGGTCCCTTTAGGGTCGAGTAGTACTGGGATAGCATGTAGCCTTTTTGTCGAACTTGAGAGAGCTTGTTGTAGATCTAAAAGACTTAGCTAGAATTCCTCTCATGGGAGTAGGTATCTCGCGGACTAACCTACTTCTCCTTGGCAATGCGATAATACATAATTTCATCTCCAATCTTAGGGATGATTGAATTCATGATCCTCATGCCATTATCCTTCTTTTAGGAGGCATTCCTCCCGATCTTCTTCACTGTCTTTGGCTGAAGGAGAACATGCTCCTTGTCGTGACCCTCCATTATTATTAGGAAGGTTTGTAACTATCAGGCATAATTGGTTTCATCAAGCTTCATTATGGGACTAAAAAAAGGACTCTTGTATGCCCCTACCTCCATGACTTGCTCTGATGTCACTTTCAAAGAGCTTTCGGATGCCATATTCTCCTCAACCAGAAATCAAGACAACCCAATCAACTAAGATAGGATCTCAAATCATTTGTCATGCCTTCAACGATCTCTGATCAGCACTGCTACCAATGCAGCAATAGGAGAATTGGATCGTTGGGTGCTTGGTGGAGAAGTAGCACTGCACCACATAGGCACACCACAACATAGTGCGAGAGGGTGTTTGGGCTAAGCACAGAGGGCTATGTAAGTGCTGGTGCTGCTCACAAAGTTGCCCAAGGGTGATCACAAAGTTGTTTGGGTGCAGTAATGGAGGCGATGGCGACAATGGGGGCTACATCAATGAGAGGGGAAGTGAGCTGCGATGCAATAGAGGCTGCACTGAAGGCAATGACACTGGATGGTGATCGGGGCTGTGTTGAAGGGTGATCAGGGGTTGTGCCGATGGGAGGAGAGGTGAGCGACGATGCAGCAGAGGTTGCTACATGTTGTGAAGAGGGCCACTAGCTAGCCAGATGGTCTGTGGCGGTGCCCACTTGACTTCCTCAAGATTAGTTTGTTTTTTTTTGGTAGAGATGAAGGGTATGGGAATCAAGGAGGGTACAAGCATTAGTCTAGGACTGTTATTCTGATACCAAGTTAGAACAAATGAATATAATTCTTATTCTATATCCTTATCTCTCAATATATAGAGGTGGAAAAATTACAAGGGTACTTATCAAAGAAATAAAGAAATATAACCAACTACAATAAATAATGAAACGACCAAAGGGGCTCTAATAGGGACTTTGTAGAAACTTTCAAAATTACAGTCACCCTTGCATTCTTACTGAAAACGGCGAACCGCGGTGCTGCTTTGTGTTTATTATAGTACAGTTGTTATAGTATAAGACAGCTACGGTTGTCGTTACTATCAAAATTTACTCGGAAATAGTTTGGTTTCCCGAGGTCGAACTCAGTGAGCTACTAGAATTCTAGAAATACAAAGTTTCTCTATTGGATTACAAAAATAAGAGAGAGAGAGGGGGAGAGAGAGAGAATTTTTTGTCTTGGCTTCTTGTTCTCTTCTTCTCTCACGGCTATGCCTTCTTCTTTCTTCTTTTTATGCTTTCTGTCTTCTTCCCTCTTCTTTCTTCTTCTTCTTCTTCTTCCTGGTTGTTCGTCTTCTTCTTCTGCTCGTCCTGTCTTCTCTTCTTTCTTCTCTTTTCTTCCTATTTCTTTCTCTCTTTCTTTTGATTTCTTTTTCTCTGGCGGCCAAGTCTTCTTCTTCTGCTCGTCCTGTCTTCTTCTCTTCTCCTCAGCTGCAAAGTCTTCTTCTTTCTTCTTCCTTCTTCTCTGCTTTATCTCCTCTGGCCGCTGCTCAACCGTCGTCTGATGTAGTGGTCAGACGACTTAACTACAGGTCTGCTACAGTGCTTCTCTTCTTCTCCTTCCTTCGCCGCTTCTTCTTCTTCTGCTCCTGCACACTCACACAACTGGTCAGAGCAAAACTTACCCCTACCCTTCCCCGTCTCTCTCTTTCTCAGATTTCCCTCATAGGATCGCTCTCCCAGAGTCGGGTATTCAGGTATGGGTATCGCGCCCGGGACCAGGCCCACCGGCGTGCGGTGGTGGGCGAAGTGTGCGCAGTGTCGGGTATTCGGATCCTGCCCAGACCCGCGGGGTGTGAGCGCGGGTGAGGGCGAGCGCGTGGCGCGCACGTGAGTGAGGGACCTGACCCCTGTGTTCGAAGGTGAATAGCCTCGAACACTTTTACAATTTATGTGCGGGCACTGAGCCACGCACTTCCGAGGTGGGACTAAAGTCCCACCTCCCGACTGGCGTCCGCAGGCGAGGAGGCTGTAGGCAATTACAACAACTCGCGAGGGGTTTGCCTCAGCTGTAGACCTGGGAGTCTTCGCAGAGACACTCCGCGCGACCTAGGACCAGCGCCTGGGCGAGATCGAAGCTGCAGCTGCAGGTGAAGGAGCTTCACCTGCCCAGCAATGGCGGTGAAGGGGGCGTGACCTGAAAGCAGGAATACGGCCTCTCGGCCTAGTCAGAAGATGCAGGGAGCTTCGTTGGAGTGTGGCGAAGCCAGCGCGGGTGGTGGCGAGGCATGAGGCGGTGTATGGCGGCAGCCCTAGGTCGGACTGCAGTCGGAAAAATGAGTTTGTTCGGGGGTCTTTGTGGAGGTGTGGAATGGCAGTGGAGGGGCGGAGGGTGTTTGGTGAGGTGAGGCAGAGCTTTTGGTGTAGTTGGCGAGTCATATGGGGTTGTGGGATGACGGGAACGACTCGCCGGAGAGTGACCGGAGGTGGGGAAGATGAAGGTGGTCAGGCGTGGGCGTAGGGCGATCAAGCAAAACAAGTTGGGGAAAAGAAAGTGGGGAGGAAGGGAAATAATTGTTACCTACAGGGACGAAGGGGGGCCGGAGTGGCAGGCAGCCGTACCGACTGTCGCTGGAGAAGAAACACCCAGAGGGAGAGAGTGGCGGCGAGGAAGAGGGCAGGGAGGCACGCGCTTGGTGCGGCGCGACGCGGGGAGATCAGGTGCAGGTGACTCTGCTGCTGGTATTGCAGCAGAGCGACGAGGAGGAGTCGCCGGAGCTGGTGGGTTCCTATCGGAGTGGAGAGAGAGGAAGGGTTGAGGGATTCTCCGTCAAGACCGAGCTGGGAGAAACGGCTGGCGACGCTGGTCTTTATAAAGGCGGTGGTAGAGGGGCGGACGCACGCTGGCGACGTGCGTCCCTCACCGGAGTATGGTCGAAGACGAGACCCATACCTTCCACGCATTCGCACAGAAGGTGTGGGCGTCGTCAGGTGGCATGGCCGAGTCCCTGCGATAGCAGACATCGCAGGGAACTCCGCGTTCTCTTGGCAGGACGCCTCCCTTACCCTACGCGGCGCCATGCTCTGCGCAAAGTCGTCGGAGCATGGTGCTGCGCAGAGACTTGCAGGAGGGACCAAAATGCAAAGAACGAAAATGAAATTAGGGGCCAAAATGCATGGGTTTCGAAAATCGAGGGTCAAAAAGTAAATGATGAGGACCAAATTGCAAAGTCGGTCAAGGAGGTCTCTTCTTAGGCTTAAGTTTTTATACATGACTAAGTTGGACCTAAGGATTTTAATGGTGAATTTTGTTTCTAGGGCAGACCATGTTTGACAGGCCAATTTACGTAAAAATCCAATTTAAATTATTAATTGAGCATGGTTCTCAATGTAGGTCAAAATGGGTTTCTAAGGTCAAATTGAAGGTTCTAAACCCTAGAGATTATTTTTCTATGAATTTTAGAGGGTTTAGTTGATTTTTACCCTGTCTCAAATCACTTGAATTGAAGTGGGTTTGTTTTAGGGTTACAGAATGTCATTTAATTTCCTGGAGTTGCTGTAGCCCTTGTTGGATCAGATCATCCCACTTTCCTTCTTATTAGGTTAGTTTGACCTGTGTTTGGATCCTGAGTTACCCTGTTTGCGGATTGTGTTGGTGAAATTGCATATTTACCCCTTATGACTTGTTTTCTTCTTAAACTCAGAATTCTCTGAGTTAAGCTTTTCTTTGAGTTATGTAGGAGCTTTTTTCTTGCATACCTAGGTTAGATTGTGCTAGTTAGGGTTCATGATGAGGTTTTCATCATACCTCCATGCCTAGCTTTTGCTAGTCCCTTAGCAAAAACTTAAGGTTTCAACCTTTGTTCTAGACCATGAAGTTCTTAATGGTTTCAGACAAGTGCTTTTGTCATTTGAACCTAGATTAGGTCAGAATGCTGACCATAGGCCTAAAAGGTACTCTAGTACCAACCAAGATCCAGATCTGTCTAGCCTCAGCCTCAGTCCTTAGCAAAGGTTTTTAAGGCCCACAAGAACTAACCTAAGGTTTATTAGACTTTGTGGTTAAAGCACCCGTACTTGAAATGATTGTAGCCCTGGCTCAGTTCACAGTGCATTTTATAAGAGAGAGAGATAGAAGATTTTTCTGTTTGGAGAGTTCTCTCTTTTTCTTTTTAATTCTAGCTTAGGATTGGCTTTTCAACATGGTCTGTATCAGGTTCTTTGTTCCTATCATCAATCCTCAAGGGTTCCTGGCAATCGATGCTTTGAGATAGCACCGCCTATGGCAACCCTCGGAACCCTGGATATTGAGATTTTGAGATAATCCCATCCATGGTGTTCCGTGGTCGAATCCAAACCCTGGCAATTGACACTTCGCGATAATGTCATCCATGGAATCTGAACAGCAGAGTTCTTACATGCCCCCAGTAGGATATGTAAATATCGTAAGAGTCAAGCACCGAGGAGATGATATTTTGTTACGCATCTTCGAGGGGAATTTCCCACCTCTCCGCGCTGGGAACTCGTCCAAATTAACTTGTGTTGATCGGCCGCTCCTACTCTAGGTGTTCTTTTTAGAATTTTGCGACGCTTCTACGTGATTTTGATTTTTACGCTTACTGAACCAGGCTGTGTGTGTGGTTAGGGTGCTTAGGTTACTTAGTCCCGTAAACCAAAAGTTGGTTAGTGAGGCTAAATATTCCCTAAGCCTTGGAACTAATACTTAAGCTTTTCATTTTCCTCAACCTTTTGAGGAGTGTCCAGATCTTAATGGGTACTAAGAGTCTATCCAAGAATGCCTAAGGTTTGCGTTCTTACTAATCCCATCATGCACTTTTCATTTCTTTTCTTGAATGAGATCTAGAACTTAGGTCAATTCCTTATTTCTTACTAATGACTATTACTCTTTTCTCATATTTTTGTGCTCCTTTTTCATTTTGTTTCTTTTCATTCTCTCACAAAATTTCCTTTCTCTTATTCTCTTATTTTATTATTTTTTTTTTCGAATTTTTTTTTTAAATTTTTATGGTGTTTTTGGCATATGTGAATTTTTTTTTGTTTAAAACCTTTTCTTATAAGTTTTGCACTTTCATACCCCCTCATACCTAAGATTTGCAATGTCCTCATTGTGACTTAGGAGGGTTTTATTCAGCTTAGTTCATTCCTTAGGATAGGTATTTTGGTGAGTGAATGGGTCGAGGTGATTGTTGCGAACGATTTCTAATCCCAGATGCAAGCATCTAAGGTTGAGTCGGCTGTCTTAAAAGGTGAACCTTAAGTGCACAAAGGTGTAAAAAAGGTTTTAGGTTTTCAAGGAAAATGACGGGCTGCCTCCCGTTAAGCGCTGAGTTTTACGCCATCGGTTGGGCGCAACAAGCTCAAGGGGAATGGAGGATATAAGATGATTCAGCCAAATCAGTAGAAGTTACATCAATGAACGGCTTGAGTCTCTGACCGTTCACGATGAAAGGTTCGGAATCGTGGTTGAGCGGACTGATTTTGATGGCTCCATTTCCAAAAACTTGTCGGACCAAGTATGGTCCGACCCACTTGGATCGCAACTTTCCAGGGAAAAGTTTGAGTCGAGCATCAAAGAGTAGGACCTTCTGACCAGGATGAAAAATCTTTCTCAAGATATGCCTGTCATGGAAGGCTTTAATCCGCTCCTTGTAGATTCGCGAGTTCTCATACGCGTGCAGGAGTAATTCATCGATCTCGCTGATTTGAAGCTTTCTGTGGGTTCCAGCCTTCGAAAGATCTAGATTACAGTTCCGTACTACCCAATAGGCTTTATGCTCCAGTTCGACGGGAAGGTGACACGCCTTCCCAAATACCAGTCTAAAGGGAGACATGCCTAATTGGGTTTTGTGGGTGGTCCTATAGGCCCACAAGGCTTCCGGAAGTCGGGACGACCAGTCCTTCCTGTCAGGCCGAACAGTGACCTGTAGGATTTTCTTGATCTCCTGATTTGATAGCTCAGCTAGACCATTAGTCTGGGGGTGATAAAGAGTAGAGATTCGGTGAGACACCCCGTACTTGGTCATCAGTGACCTAAACTGAGCATCTGTGAAATGGGGCCCCCCATTTGAGATTATAGCACGAGGAATCTCGAACCTTGAGAAAATGTTTTGATGAATGAATTTGAGAACGATTTTGTGATCGCAGGTTCGGGACGGTATAGCTTCGATCCATTTGGACACGTAGTCCACAGCTAGCAGAATGTATTCGAAACCATCCGAAACAGGAAAGGGGCTCATAAAATCAATCCCCCAAACATCAAAGATTTCGCATACGAGAATCGGCTGCAAAGGCATCATGTGGCGATGGCTCATGTTGCCTAAAGTTTGGGAACGACTGCATGCCTTGTAGTGACTATATGCATCTTTGAACAGCGTGGGCCAGTAAAAGCCGCACTGGAGGACTTTTGATGCGGTTTTATGCCCAGAGAAATGGCCACTGCATGCCTAGTCATGGCAGAAAGAGAGTATTATTGACTTCCTCTTCCGGAACACATTTCCGGATGATTTGATCAGCACCTATGCGGAAGAGGTACGGGTCTTCCCAAATGTAATACTTGGCATTAGAGCGCAATTTGTCTTTCTTGGCCTTCGGCCAATCAGACGGGACCTGATGAGATGCCAAGTAGTTTACTATATCAGCAAACCATGGAAGGCTAGTACCAATAGTCAGCAGGTGTTCATCAGGAAAATGTTCCGTGATGGGTCCGGAAGGGTTGATAATCTCAGAAGGAAGACGAGACAAATGGTCGGCTACCACATTCTGCCTTCCCGCCTTGTCGCGAATCTCGAGATCGAATTCTTGCAACAGCAAGATCCATAGGATTAGTCGGGGCTTCGCGTCCTTCTTGGCAAGGAGATGCCTCACAGTCGTGTGATCTGAGTAGATGATGACGTGCGAACCCAGGAGATACGATCGGAATTTTTCAAGGGCAAATACTACGGCTAGTAGCTCTTTCTCCGTAACCGTGTAGTTACGCTGAGCCTCGTCAAGTGTCTTGCTAGCGTAGTAGATGACCACGGGTTTCCCGTCAGCTTTCTGCCCCAGGACCGCTCCTACAGCGAAATCAGACGCATCGCACATGATCTCAAAGGGTTGAGACCAGTCAGGAGATTGTAGGATAGGTGCCTGGGTGACTCAGTCACGAAGGTTTTCAAAGGCTAGTGTGCATTCCTTGGAGATTTCAAAGGGTACATCCTTAGCGAGAAGAGTAGTCAAGGGGCGCGCGATTTTCGAGAAACCAGCAATGAAACGACGGTAAAAATTGATGTGCCCCAGAAAAGATCGGATGTCCCTGATCGAGCTAGGCATAGGAAGGCGAGAGATTAGATCAACCTTAGCTCGATCTACTTGGATGCCTTTTCTCCGAGATCAAGTGTCCCAGGACAATTCTCTCAGGCACCATGAAATGGCTCTTTTCCCAGGAAAGAACCAAATTCACATCGATGCACCGCCTGAGTATTTGGACCAAGTGTTGGAGGCAATCGTCAAATGATGCTCCAAAAATTGAAAAGTCATCCATGAAGACTTCCAGATAGTCACCTACCATATCTGAGAATATGGCAAGTATGCACCGCTGAAAAGTCGCGGGTGCATTGCAAAGGCCGAAAGGCATCCTTCGGAATGCGTGCGTTCCTAAGGGGCAGGTGAACGTGGTCTTCTCTTGGTCCTCAGGATGGATTGCCACCTGGTTGTAACCGGAGTACCCGTCAAGAAAGCTGAAGAATCGATTTCCCACTAATTTCTCGAGAATCTGATCAATGAAAGGAAGTGGGAAATGATCTTTCTTCGTGGAGGAATTGAGTCGTCGGTAATCTACACAGACTCTCCACGAGTTGGCTAATCGGGTAGGAATGGCTTCTCCGGTTTCAGTCGTTATGGTGGTGAGCCCTGCCTTTTTAGGCACAACCTGAATTGGGCTCACCCAACGACTATCGGAGATCGGGTAGATGATCCCTGCATCTAACCACTTGATGATCTCCTTTTTCACGACCTCCTGCAGATTTGGGTTCAAGCGTCTCTGCATTTCACGAGAAGGTCGTGCACCCTCTTCAGAATAAATATGATGAGTACAATAAGGGGGACTTATTCCAGTCAGATCATCGAGAGTCCATCCGATGGCTCTGCGATGTTGTTGGAGGACAGCAATCAGACGGGATTCCTGTTCGGGATTGAGCTTGGAATTATTGATAATCACAGGAAAGGTCTGATTAGAACCCAGAAAGATGTATTTCAAGTGATCAGGAAGGGGCTTTAGTTCGAGGATGGGGTTATCAGCAGCAGCGGGTGGTTCAGAATAGATGTAAGGTTCAAGGGTAGGAGTTATTGGTTTATCTAACTCTGGATTCGACTCTGTTTGCGGGTCAAGATCTTTCTGCGGTTGATGAGGTATAATCAGGTCATTCTGAAAGAGTGTTTCATCAACCAAAGCCCTAATGTCACAAATTTGTTCGATGACACCACAATTGATTCCTTGTTGGGCCTTAAATATATCAATTTTCAGGGTTTGATTTCCAAATTTGAGCTCTATTTGGCCCTCCTCACAGCTGATGTTGGCTCTAGCAGTAGCCAAGAAAGGTCTCCCTAGAATGATTGGTGTATCCCTAGGGTTTTTAGGTGCGTCCATGTCTAAGACTATAAAGTCTACAGGAAAGTAGAAATCCCGCACTCTTACAATAACATCCTCGAGAATCCCTTTTGGTGACTTTATAAATTGATCTGCTAATTGTAATGTCACCTCAGTTGGTTTTAGCTCAGATTCTTCTAGATGGTTAAGTAAGGATGTGGGTATCAGATTTATGGCAGCACCCAAGTCTAGTAATGCTCTATCAAATTGGGTATCACCTATCTTGCAGGAAATCAGGGGAGTACCAGGATCTTTAGCCTTGGGTGGGAGTCTGCTTAGGATTACAGAGCTGGCTTGCTCTGACAGTATAATTGGACTCCCACTTTTGGTTCGCAGCTTACGCTGGGGTGTACACACATTCTTTAAGAATCGTGCGTAAGTCGGTACATGGCGGATTGCATCCATCAAGGGGATGTTTATGTGGACCTGCTCAAAGAGCTTGACCAGGTCCTCCTCAGGTGCCACGGGCTTGGTAGTCTTCTTTCCCCTGGTCAAGGCCTCGGGAAACGGAACCTTTGTTGGTTCTTGTAGAATAGGTCCAGGTTTTTGATCTGAGACAGGGATAGGAACGTCCTGGATTACCGTCCTAGGCTTGGATCACTACCAGGCTTGGAGTGGTTTGGATAAGTTGGATCTTGGGTTTCCTTACCACTACGGGTTGTCACGGAATTAAGTCCTGCCTGGTTTTGGTTGGGATTGGGTAAGATGGGTTGCTGCTGATAGCCCGCAAAAGAAGTGGAAGCCTCCATCCCGTCAGGTGAAGGAATAGATGGGGCCTGGTAAATCATGTGGGCTTGGCCCGGGTTTGGGTTCATAATGCGCCGCTGAGTTGGCATGTTATTCGGGTTAGGAAGAGGTTGGGAAGGAAGTATGCCTGGCTGGCGAGAATTTGTCAACTGGGCCAGTTGATTTCGGACCTCTGTAAGTTCATCCTTGTGTTGTTTTTGGATAGCCGCATTCGTTCTTTGAATGTCAGCCAGAGTCTGAAGGATAAGGGACATTTGATCCTGATTTGGCCCTGATGGATAAGTAGGGTTGGGCTGAGGCTGAGGCGGCTGGTAAGGACGAGGGGGTTGTGGGCGGTACTGAAAGGGTGGTCTTTGGGTTTGGGAATTTCCCGCCCACTGAAAATTGGGATGGCTTCGCCATCCAGGGTTGTAGGTGTTGGAGAATGGGTCGTTCTGGATGGCGTTGAGGTCCTCGCAGGTCTGAGGAACCTCCAGAGAATCAGAGAAAGAGGGAATGGAATTCCCCGGGCTGGTATAGAAAGGA
Source organism: Thalassia testudinum (assembly GCA_037157565.1). Taxonomy (NCBI): domain Eukaryota; kingdom Viridiplantae; phylum Streptophyta; class Magnoliopsida; order Alismatales; family Hydrocharitaceae; genus Thalassia; species Thalassia testudinum. The sequence continues at coordinate 136,693,158 of JAZHRO010000036.1, read as the reverse complement.
TCGGATGACCCTCCGATCCGAGAATCAGATGGGGATGGATATGGATCCATCCTAGGGGAAGATCGGTGGAGAATGTTTTGCACAGTCTCCCGTGTGGAAGGAGGCTGTGCAAAGGAGCTATGCGCAGAGGTGGCTCGCTGCAAGTGCTGAGTCAGCTCATCCACCTTCTTTTCAATGATTGAGACCTTGTTCAATCGACTAGCCATTAGTTCCAGGTCGACTGATGTGGACAGGCCCTGTGTCTCATGTGCTCCCCTAAGGTTCGTCGATGCGTGGGTATTCGTCCTGTCGAATAATCCCATGGAGTCATTGTTGATGGAGTTCTCGCACATGTTTTCGAGAATCTCCCACACGGTGTCCTCATGTTGACCCATGATATTTCCTCCGCATGTTGCATTGACAAAAAGGCGGATGTCTTCACGGAGTCCCTGGTAAAAAGACTGGACTTGTTCCCATTTAGGAACTCTGTGATGGGGGCACTTTCTCATGAGATCCTGAAAGCGATCCCATGCCTCATGGAGAGGTTCCCTTGTTTGCTGAGTGAAGTGAGTAATCTGATTGCGTAAGGCATTGGTCCGACCAACGGGAAAGAATTTCAAAAATTCGGATTGAAGTTCCTCCCAAGTGTTGATCGGCTGGGTCTAAGTTTGATACCAATGAGCGGCCTTGTCCATAAGAGAGAAGGAGAACATCTTCATGAAGAGAATGTCCCGATTTTGTGCATCTGACCCAAAAGTTTGGGCCAGATGCTTCAGCTGTTTGATATGCTGGAAGGGATCTTCGGAATTAAGCCCATGGAATTTAGGTATAACATGAATCATATTGGGCTTTAATTCGGAATTAGGTCCTCCAGCCGGGATTCTGTCTCGAGGCTCAGTGGCCACCGCAGCAGGATTATAATGGTCCCGCATCATAGGACGCTGCAGTGGGTGTACAAAGTTTTGGAAGAGGTCATTGAGTCGCTGGAGCTGGTGCTCCAGATTGTTTTCTTCCTCAACTGGCTGAGCCATGATGGGGGAAGAAGAGCTTGGTTCTGAATCAGATGAGAGAATAATGTGGTGGGGTTGCTGCACAAACACGGGTGTCGAGGCTTGGCCTTGACGAGAGTAAAATTCTAAAGGAGGTCTTAAGGGTGGTCTTAAGAACCTCCTACCGTACATACATTGTTTGGAATAGATGAGTTTAGAAGGTGCTGGACCCAATCGAGACACCCAAAAATTGTTGGGTGACTATAGAGGTGCGGGGCAGATGGACCCCTTGATCAAAAAGATCGTCCACCTGAGAATTACCTGGGCAGCCAGAGAGGGTGAGTCCCGCGAAGACCCCTACACGGTAGAGCGTCCCCACGGGTTACAGGATTTCCCCCACCCGACCTCTCTTGTCACTGCGGTTCCAGGTAGATTAGAATGGGGACCTTGACCTCTTAAGTCTACCTCTTTTACTTTAAGATCAAGGTGTTTAAGGTTCCACTCGAACTTTTAAGTATTTTGAGTGAAAGAGTGTCCTAATTTTAAGGTTGGTTGACCCAAGGGGTCAACTTCACCTCTTGTTCCTTTTGAGAGCTTTTAGGTCCTTTCTTTTAAGGCTCAAATGGATTTAAGAGCCTGATTTGCTTAGGGTTCCTCTTGTATAGATCTTTTCAAACAAGGTTTAGGCACACCTCTTTTTGGGAAGTTTTTTTCTTTGTTAATAGAAGGTGTGTCTCTAAAAATCCTAGCTTTTCAATCCTTGAGTTGGCTCTAGTTGGTCCATTTTAGTTGCCTCAAAATTTAGTAACTAGGGCTCAATCAAGAAGGTTTTAGCCCTAGTTACCTTAATTGGATGGACAGTTAAAATGTGTTGAAATGAAAAATTAGGCAACTTTGATGAGTTACTAAGTATAACACAGGTAGCCCTAAGTTGATTCTTCTTTTCGTTTCTTTTTAGATTTCAAGGGAGTTTAGTAGAGGGCTGATGAAGATTACCTGTTTGTTGGAGTGTTTGTTGTGCGGCTTCTCTTCCAATTCTTTTCCTTTACCTGCACACAAGAGAGAAAAAGATTAGCAATTTTTAAATAAAGAGTTCAAAACTTCTAGAATAGCCGTTGCTCCCCGGCAACGGCGCCAAGTGAAAACGGCGAACCGCGGTGCTGCTTTGTGTTTATTATAGTACAGTCGTTATAGTATAAGACAGCTAGGGTTGTCGTTACTATCAAAATTTACTCGGAAATAGTTTGGTTTCCCGAGGTCGAACTCAGGGAGCTACTAGAATTCTAGAAGTACAAAGTTTCTCTATTGGATTACAAAAATAAGAGAGAGAGAGGGGGGGAGAGAGAGAGAATTTTTTGTCTTGGCTTCTTCTCTTCTTCTCTCACGGCTGTGCCTTTTTCTTTCTTCTTTTTGTGCTTTCTATCTTCTTCCCTCTTCTTCCTGGCTGTTCGTCTTCTTCTTCTGCTTGTCCTATCGTCTTTCTTCTCTTCTTTCTTCTCTTTTCTTCCTATTTCTTTCTTTCTCTTTCTTTTGATTTCTTTTTCTCTGGCGGCCAAGTCTTCTTCTGCTCGTCCTGTCTTCTTCTCTTCTCTTCAGCTGCAGAGTGTTCTTCTTTTCTTCTTCCTTCTCTGCATTATCTCCTCTGGCCACTGCTCAACCGTCGTCTGATGTAGTGGTCAGACGACTTAACTGCAGGTCTGCTACAGTGCTTCTCTTCTTCTCCTTCCTTCGCGGCTTCTTCTTCTTCTGCTCCTGCACACTCACACAACTGGTCAGAGCAAAACCTACCCCTACCCTTCCTCGTCTCTCTCTCTTTCTCAGATTTCCCTCATAGGATCGCTCTCCCAGAGCCGGGTATTCGGGTGCGGGTATCGCGCCCGGGACCAGGCCCACCGACGTGCGGTGGTGGGCGAGGGCGAGCGCGTGGCACGCACGTGCGTGAGGGACCTGGCCCCTATGTTCGAAGGCGAATAGCCTCGAACACTTTTACAATTTATGTGCGGGCACTGAGCCACGCACTTCCAAGGTGGGACTAAAGTCCCACCTCCCGACTGGCGTCCGCAGGCGAGGAGGCTGCAAGCAATTGCAGCATCTCGCGAGGGGTTTGCCTCAGCTGCAGACCTGGGAGTCTTCGCAGAGACACTCCACGCGACCTGGGACCAGTGCCTGGGCGAGATCGAAGCTGCAGCTGCAGGTGAAGGAGCTTCACCTTCCCAGCAATGGCGGCGAAGGGGGCGTGACCTGAAAGCAGGAATATGGCCTCTCGGCCCTGTCAGAAGATGCAGGGAGCTTCGTCGGAGTGCAGCGAAGCCAGTGCGGGTGGTGGCGAGGCGTGAGGCGGTGTATGGCGGCAGCCCTAGGTCGGACTGTAGTCAGAAAAATGGGTTTGTTCGGGGGGTCGTTGTAGAGGTGTGGAATGGTAGTGGAGGGGCGGAGGGTGTTTGGTGAGGTGAGGCGGAGCTTTTGGTGCAGTTGGCGAGCGTATGGGGTTGTGGGATGACGGGAACGACTCGCCGGAGAGTGGCCAGAGGTGGGGAAGATGAAGATGGTCAGCCGTGGGCGTAAGGCGATCAAGCAAAACAAGTTGGGGAAAAGAAAGTGGGGAGGAAGGGAAATAACTGTTACTTACCTACAGGGACGAAGGGGGCCGGAGCGGCAGGCAGCCGTACCGATTGTCACCGGAGAAGAAACACCCAGAGGGAGAGAGCGGCGGCGAGGAAGAGGGCAGGGAGGCGCGCGCTTGGTGCGGCGTGACGCGGGGAGATCAGGTGCAGGTGACTCTACTGCTGGTATTGCAGCAGAGCGACGAGAAGGAGTCGCCAGAGCTGGTGGGTTCCTGTCGGAGTGGAGAGAGAGGAAGGGTTGAGGGATTCTCCGTCAAGACCGAGCTGAGAGAAACTGCTGGCGACGCTGGTCTTTATAAAGGCGGTGGCGGAGGGGCAGACGCACGCTGGCGACGTGCGTCCCTCGCCGGAGTTTGGTCGGAGACGAGACCCATACCTTCCGCGTGTTAGCACGGAAGGTGTGGGCATCGTCAGGTGGCATGGCCGAGTCCCTGCGATAGCAGACATCGCAGGGAACTCCGCGTTCTCTTGGCAGGACGCCCCCCTCACCCTGCGCGGCGCCATGCTCTGCGCAAAGTTGCTGGAGTATGGTGCTGCGCAGAGACTTGTAGGAGGGACCAAAATGCAAGGAGCAAAGATGAAATTAGAGGTCAAAATGCAAGGGTTTCGAAAGTTGAGGGTCAAAAAGTAAATGATGAGGACCAAATTGCAAAGTCGATCACAGAGGCCTCTTCTTAGGCTCAAGTTTTTATACATGACTAAGTTGGGCCTAAGGATTTTAATGGTGAATTTTGTTTCTAGGTCAGACCATGTTTGACCGGTCAATTTACGTAAAAATCTAAATTAAATCATTAATTGGGCATGGTTCTCAATGTAGGTCAAAATGGGTTTCTAAAGTCAAATTGAAGGTTCTAAGCCCTAGAGATTATTTTTCTATGAATTTTAGAGGGTTTAGTTGATTTTTACCCTGTCTCGAACCACGTGAATTGAAGTAGATTTGTTTTAGGGTTACAGAATGTCATTTAATTCCCTGGAGTTGCTGTAGCCTTTGTTGGATCAGATCATCCCACTTTCCTTCTTATTAGGTTAGTTTGACCTGTGTTTGGACTCTGCCATGGGCAAGTGCTTCTCCCAAGAGCCCCTCCAGTCCAGTACACAGGCACGTAAAAGGTCCTCAAGTGTCTGTATCGTGCGCTCTGACTGTCCATCCGTCTGGGGGTGGTACGCAGTGCTAAACCTTAGCCGTGTCCCTAAGGCCTGCTGAAACTTAGCCCAAAACTGTGACGTAAAACGGGTATCCCGGTCGGATACAATCTCACGCGGAACTCCGTGCAGACGTACCACGTCATGAATATACCTCTCTGCCAACTGTGCTGGTCCCAAGGTGACTCGGATCGGCAAGAAACGTGCCGTCTTCGTCAATTTGTCTACAATTACCCTGACTGCGTCGTGTCCTCGCTAGGTAACGGGCAAGCCCACCACCAAGTCCATTGTGATGCTCTCCGACTTCCACTCTGGCACTGGAAGTGGCTGCAACGGCTCTGCAGGCCTCTGATGCTCGGCCTTCACCTGCTAGCACACTAAACACTGCTGCGCGAACTCACCTACATCTCGCTTCATCCCCCTCCACCAAAAGTCATGTCTCAGATCATGATACATCTTCGTGTTCCCGGGATGTGTGGTGAGCTTGGAACAGTGTACCTCAGTCAGGAGCTCTCTCAACAACTCGTCCCTGGGAATGCACAAACGTCCCCTCATATGCAGTACCTCGTCTGTAAAGGAGAAGTCTCCTAGATCCCCTGACAGTACTCTGTCGCGCAACGACTGCAGATACGGGCCTATCATCTGTCCTGTAATGATGCGGTCTATTAGCTCTAGTCTCGTCTGTCGTGTCACAGTCACTGCCCTACAGTGTCCCGATAACTCTAGGAGTCGCCAACTGCTCAACTCCTCCATGAGTTTCCAACTCTGTGCCTGTAAACTGACCAAGTGGGCCGGTGCCTTCCGGCTCAAGGCGTCAGCCACCATGTTGGCCTTCCCCTAATGGTAGGAGATATTGCAGTCATAGTCCTTCAGGAGCTCTAACCAACGTTTCTGTCTCATGTTATGCTCCTTCTTATCAAACAAGTACCTAAGGCTCTTATGATCCGTGAATATCTCAAAAGTTTTACCGTACAGGTAATGCCTCCAAGTCTTCAGTGCGAAGACGACAGCTGCCAGCTCTAAGTCATGGGTAAGGTAGCTATACTCATGGGGCTTCAGTTGTTGCGAAGCGTAAGCGACAACGTGACCCCGCTGCATGAGCACACCCCCTAACCCCTGCAACGAAGCGTCCATATACACAACGAAATTGCCACTGTTGTCTGGGATGGTAAGCACAGGAGCCGAAGTCAGCCTCTCCTTCAACTCCTGAAAACATGCCTCACAAGCGTCTGTCCAAGAAAAGGATACGTCCTTCCAGGTCAACTGTGTCATAGGACGTGCAATCTGTGAGAAACCCCTGATAAACCGCCGATAGTAGCCTGCCAGTCTCAAGAAACTGCAGATCTTTGTCAATGTACGTGGTCTCTCCCACCTAAACACTACCTCAACCTTGGCTAAATCCATAGCCAAGCCATCCCTTAAAATCACATGACCTAGAAAGGTCACCTGCCTCAACCAGAACTCGCACTTGCTGTATTTGGCATACAGCGTACGTCGTCTCAACATGTCCAAAACCATCCGCAAGTGCTGTCCGTGCTACGCCTGATCCCGTGTGTAGATGAGCACATCATTGATAAATACTACCACAAACTGATCCAGATACGGTCTGAACACCCGGTTCATCAATCCATGAAAGCAGCGGGGGTGTTGGTCAGCCCAAACGGCATGACCAAAAACTCGTAATGTCCGTATCAGGTGCGGAAAGCTGTCTTGGAGACGTCGGTCTCCTTGATCCTCAACTGGGGGTAGCCAGATCTCAAATCTATCTTGGAAAAAACTGTGGCACCTCGCAACTGGTCAAACAAGTCATCAGTCCTCGGCAGCAGATACCTATTCTTGATGGTGACCTTATTCAGCTATCTGTAATCCACACAAAGACGTAGGGTACCATCTTTCTTCATAAATAACATCGGAGCTCCCCACGGAGATGCACTGGGCCTCACAAAGCCCTTCTCTAATTGGTCTTGCAACTGTGACTTGAGCTCTCGTAGCTCAAGTGGTGCCATCTTGTAAGGTGCTATAGAAATGGGGTTGGTCCCCAGCACAAGTGAGATCTCGAACTCGATCTCACGCTCAGGCGGTACTCTTGGCAGCTCCTCTGGAAACATGTCGGGGTACTCTCTGACCACCAGGATGCTCTGAAAGTCTGCCATGGGACTGGGTTCTGCCACTACACAAGTCAGAAAGCCCTCACACCCCTTGCCCAAAAGTCTCGCCGCCCGAAGTGCAGAAATGCACCTAAAGCCTCCGTCCACCGGCTGTCCGTGGAACTCAAAAGAAGGCATCTCCGGTATGGAGAAGACGATCTTCCTCTCGAACAGTCCACCAAAGCGTGGTAAGCGGACAGCCAGTCCATCCTCAGAATCACGCCAAAGTCCTCCATCGGTATCACAATCAGATCAGCGAGGAGACTGTGTCCCCCAACACTGACCTCACAGTCTATGTAAATCTCCTCAGCTACAAACAGCTGACCACCCGGACCTCTGATCACAAAGGGATCCTCTAACAACATACAGTCCTGTCCCAAACTAACAGCAGAACTAGCAGCAACAAACGAGTGCGTGACACCGGAATAAAAAAGTGTGTAAACTAATCTACCAGAAACTGTAACCATACCTACCACCACTGAACCTGAAGCTTTGTCGTCTTTGTGTATCAGGGTGTTGATGCGCCTCTCAGCTTTCAGTGCAGACGAAGCAGCCACACTCTGCGTCGGACGGGTAGCCGCTAGCCGGTACCCTCCCCGCAACTGCTGACCTCCCATACGCGCCTAGGAACCACAGCCTCCTGCTCGTCCTCCAGTGCTTGGTGCGAGGAGCAATTGCGGACCTCCAACCCTAGATGGGTAGTCCCTCCTGATGTGGTCTGGTTGGTCACACTGGTAGTAAAGGGAACTCGACTCCCGCCCTCGGTAGGTCCCTGCTGATAGCTGGGCGGGGGTCCAGTGCTGGCAGCTGGCCCCTGTCGGGGGCCCCCAAAGGCCACTAACGGACCCGCAAAGCGTGACGGCTCTCCTGCGGGCGCCACGTGCCTCCTCTCTCGCTGACCCTGTGAGTAGTCTGGCTGGTAGGGCCTCTTCCGTCTACTGTCAGTATCACGTGTGGCCGGGTTGGTCTCCTCATATGTCATAGCTGCCTCCACCACTCTCGAGAATGTAGGCAGCTTCAGGGGTTTGACATACCCCCGAATAGTAGGCCGGAGCTCCTCAGTGAACCTCCACAGGCGCTCCTCAGTAGCCACATCTGTCGTGGCGAAACAGGACAGCTCTAGAAAATGCGTACGATACGTGCTCATAGTCGTCGCCCCTGGCGGAGAGTGTGGAACTCCCGCCTCCTCTGATCCTGCCATGTTTGCGGGAAGTACTGCTCGCAGAAGAGAGTCACAAACTGGTCCCATGTCGGCGCTGCCCTCTCCTGACCTCTGACCGCCCTCCACCACCTGTGCGTCGCGTTCTCTAGCTGGTACGTGGCAAAGGCCACACGGCACTCTGCAGGAGGGCGAAGGGTGTCGAACACCTTCTCGATATGCTCTAACCAGTCCTCCGCCTCAGTCGGGTCCTCATCCCCCTTGAAGGAGGGGGGCTTCAGCTTCCGGAATTGTTTGAAAAGCTCGTAATGTCGCTGAAGTGGGGAAACGGGCACACCTCCAAGCAAGGAGGGCTCATGCTTGGAAGTGTCAGAGTGCGGTGGGGGCGATAGAGGACCACCCCCTCCCCCACGTCGAGCGTTGCGTCTGTCTCGTGGTCCCACAGAGGACTCCCCCTCCACATCCCCAGGGAGATGCACCCGTGGAGGCGGGTGGAGCTCCTCTTGTACAATCTCCTGTATCAGCTAAGCGAGGTCCTGGGTCTGAACGCCCGGAAGAAGTGGCTAGTCCATTGAAACGTCGGGCTCAGCACGTCTGCCCCTCCGACCTCGTCTACGGCCATACCTACGGCCTGCCTCAATGACTCCATGTCGAGGCATTTCCTGCAAGGAGATGCGAACAACAGAACAAGAAGACGTCAATTCTAACGGACATTAGCCAAAGAACCTCAGAACAGATGTCAAAAGGTATATTGTGGTGGTTACTCTAGTTACAAGCATATGAATTGGTTATTCTCAAGCTAGTTGGTTCGCTTCTTGAGATGACCTTCCTCTGATACCATCTTGTTACCACTCGGTTCCCGAATCCCTACAGGACACGAGACCGGACCAACATGATTGATCCCAAGACCCAGTCATCCAACAAGTAACCAAAAAGTAGGAAATTAAATCACATTCACTATGCTAAGCAACTAACAGTAACAAGAATACAGCAGTAAAGAAGTAAAAACTGCTACAGTACATACCACCATAATAGTAGAAAAGTAACCAGGTACAATAATATAAAGTACAGAACGTAAAAGTGCAAAACGTAAAGGTACAAGAGTCTACTCACTACTACAAAGGAGTACAATAAGAGAGACTACAGCCACTGAGCTCTACTAGGCCCAGCACCCTCCGCAGCCGTAGACTCAAGCTGCTTAATACCTGGACCTGAAAAGGGTTATGAGTACACAGAGTCAGCGAATGCTGAGTAGAGTGGCAACCAACTAAAGCCGCAAAAGTGAACAGGTAGCTGTTGTTTTCTAATTATATTATTTCACAAATTATTCCTTTTCACCCATTAGTTCATTTATCAAATCACTTTCTTGATCTCGAATGTTCCTCGTGGGAACGATCTTGATTGTAGTCTTTTCCAAAGAGTAGAAGGCACACGTGGTGCTCTCCTGGCCGGGAGAGTCCCCCGTGGTGATCCTACACCCAGTCAACCACCCCAAGGTCATGGACAGACGTAACGGTGACTACGGTACGCGCGATAAGCGCACGGGTAGCTACCCCGCACTGACACGCGGTCAGTCGTTTCCGTTAACGAGTGCGCCCAAGGTACAACACGGAACAGTATAGGGCCTAGCCCTCTCAGTAGCAGAGGTCTAGCCCCTCTTAGTAACCAAACAGGGGTCTCTCCCCTCCATAATCTGCGCACCCTCACCTGACTATCCTAGTTTGCCCAGTGGGCCTAACAAGTCGGTGTAGGGTGGCTAGCTCTCCCCCTACACTAGTAGCTCTCCCCGGTACTGTGTATGCGAGGGCCAAGAAGTTGGTACAGAGTGGTCAATCCTAACCTCGGGTCCTAAACCAAGGGCGGTTAGCTCCGCTGTGCATTAAGTAGTGGACAATCGCTCTCCTTAGTACTACGTACTCAAGGGCTAGCTCACTTCCCCACTCACATTTCCAGATCCATTCCATTTATTATCAGGAGCTCTACTCCTAATTCCCCGTAAGGTTCATGCTCATATTCCTCTTGTCATTCCATACCAGGTTTCATCATTTCTATTTCTATCCTCAGGTTATACACATGCAACTTGTATTTCTATCGTTCACATTTTCATACTCAGGTTATACACAGGTAACTCGTATTTCCATCATTCAATCACCATTCTCAAATTATATACATGCAGCTCATATTTTGTCATTTAATGTATACAACAGGAAAGTCACATGCAACAGTTAACTAGCACAAGCATTTTACGTTTCACAGGTAGCTGCTATTCATTTACAGGCAGTTGTCATCATTTCTATCTACTCATTCAAGACTGCAATTCATTCCTTCAATACAGACATTCCAGTATTTCTCGTCTTAGGATTCATGCCATATCCTAGGTTCTAATCATTCATTCCACACATGCATTCAGGTTTGTAATTTAAATTAGGGGAAGCCACTCTACCAATAAACCCAGGAGTATTGGGGATTTGAACGGTGGGCTCACGTGCTTCAGCAAGCTCCGAACCCGCAACGGAATGAAGTCCTGTTACAAGGAACAATCATAAGAGAACTATCAGAACAGTATGGAAAGCGTTCTAACAAGTAGAGGAACTCACACGGAACATATCGGTATCTTATTTGCGTAAAACGGATCCCAAACGGGTCAAAAATAGTGTTTCTGACTCAAATCAGATGTCTGGAACAACTTTCAGACGTCTTAAAAGGGTCCAGTAAGGTACCTAAGTCTCTGCACCAAACCTTAGACGTCCAGGAACTCTTTTGGGCCGTCTGGACCCAGCTCCAGATATCTGACCACCTCTCCGGACGTCTGGAAGTGCTTCCAGTTGTCTGGTAAGCTCCCCAGACATCTACCAGACGTCTGGAAGCACTTTCAAATGTCCGGAGAGGTGGTCGGACGTCTAGAGCTGAGTCCAGACGGTCCAGAAGAGTTCCTGGACGTCTGAGGTTTGGCGCAGAGGCTTAGGTACGTTACTGGACCCTTTTAAGGCATCTGGAAATTGTTTCAGACGTCTGATTTGAGTCAGAAACACTATTTTTGACCTGTTTGGGGTCTGTTTGAGGTCCGTTTTACGCGAATAAGATACCGATGTGTTCCTTGTGAGTTCCTCTACTTGTTCGAAGGCTTTCCATACTGTTCTGATAGTTCCCTTGTGATTGTTCCTTGTTATAGGACTTCGTTCCGTTGCAGGTTCACGACTTGCTGAGGCACATGAGCCTGCCGTTCAAGCCCCCAATACTCCTGGGTTTATTGGTAGAGTGGCTTCCCCTAATTTAAATTACAAATATGAATGCATGTGTGAAATGAATGATCAGAACCTAGGATATGGCATGAATCCTAGGACGAGAAATACTGGAATGTCTGTATTTAATGAATGAATTGCAGTCTTGAATGAGTAGATAGAAATGATGACAACTGCCTGTAAATGAATAGCAGCTACCTGTGAAACGTGAAATACTTGTGCTAGTTAACTGTTGCATGTGACTTTCCTGTTGTATACATTAAATGACAAAATACGAGCTGCATGTATATAATTTGAGAATGGTGAGGTGAATGATGGAAATATGAGCTACCTTTGTATAACTTGAGTATGGAAATGTGAACGATAGAAATACAAGTTGCATGTGCATAACTTGAGAATGGAAATAGAAATGATGAAACCTGGTATGGAATGGCAAGAGGAATATGAGCATAAACCCTACGGGGAATTAGGAGTAGAGCTCCTGGGAATAAATGGAATGGATCTGAAAATGTGAGTGGGGAAGTGAGCTGGCCCTTAAGTAAGTAGTACTAAGGAGAGCGATTGTCCACTACTTAATGCACAGCGGAGCTAACCGCCCTTGGTTTGGGACCCGAGGTTAGGGTTGACCACTCTGTACCGACTTCTTGGCCCTCGCATACACGGTACCGGGGAGAGCTACTAGTGTAGGGGGAGAGCTAGCCACCCCACGGGGCCCGGGGCTCAGCTAGCCACCCTACACCGACTTGTTAGGCCCACTGGCAAACCAGGGTAGTTAGGTGAGGGTGCACGGACTGTGGAGGGGCGAGACCCCTGTTTGGTTACTAAGAGGGGCTAGACCACTGTTACTGAGAGGGCTAGGCCCTATACTGTTCCGTGCTGTACCTTGGGCGCACCCATTAGTGGAAACGACTGACTGCGTGCTAGTGCAAGGTAGCTATCCGTGCACTTATTGCGCATGCCGTAGTCACCGTTACATCTGTTTGTGACCTTGGGGTGGTTGATTGGGTGTAGGATCACCACGGGGGACTCTTCCGGCCAGGAGAGCACCACGTGCACCTCTACTCTTCGAAAAGACTGCAATAAAGATCGTTCCCACAAGGAACATTCGAGATCAAGAAAGAGATTTGATAAATGAACCAATGGGTGAAAGGGAATAATTTGTGAAATAATATAATTAGAAAACAACAGCTACCTGTCCACTTTTACTACTTTAGTTAGTTGGTTGCCATTCTACTCAGCGTTCGCTGACTCTGTGTACTCATAACCCTTTTCAGGTCCAGGTGTTGAGGAGCCCGAGTCTACGGCTGCGGAGGGTGCTGGGCCTAGTAGAGCCCAGTAGCTGTAGTCTCTCTTGTACTCTTTTGTAGTAGTGAGTAGACTCTTGTACTTTTACGTTTTGCACTCTTATGTTCTGTACTTTATATTCTTGTACCTGGTTACTTTTCTACTGTTGTGGTGGTATGTACTGTAGTAGTTTTTACTTCTTTACTGTTGTACTCTTGTTACTGTTAGTTGCTTAGCATAGTGAATGTGGTTTACTTTCCTGCTTTTTGGTTACTTTCTTGTTGGATGACTGGATCTTGGGATCAGTCGAGTCAATCCGGTCTTGTGTCCTGTAGGGATTCGGGAATCGGGTCGTAACAGGATGTATTTGTTATTTTCCTTTATCTCACTACATAAGAGAGATTAGGGTTTCTTTTCATAGATGATACAGTTCTTTTCATTCAACATGATATCAAAGTGGAAAACCTAGATCGACAATTTGTTATCCTACCAAATACCTCCTTGTATCCGATATCCACATGCATACAACGATCATGGCTTGATCATCAATCCAAGTTGTGATCATCGCCAGATCTGATCCTTGTACCATTGAATGGTCATATGAGTTCTTGGAGGCACAAGAGGATATCACGAGCAGTGCAGATTTGACGGAGTGGCGCCGTAGATCTGATTCACCTAGATCTAAGAGGTGGCACTAGTTGCAGGTGTGCAAGGTTGCGGTGCTCTGATCTAAAGGTAGTGGAGTTGTCGCTTCCGTCAGGGTAGTAGGATTCTTGCCTAGATCTGGCGATGGGGGCACAACCCTATTGAGATTGAGTGGAGGAATGTCTTGCTCCCGCTTGGCGAGGACTCTTCAATCACCACCATAAACTCAAGGTGTCGTAAAGGAGAGATCCAGAGAGGGAGATTAGAGAAGAAGGTTGAGAAGGACCCCAACAAGCCCAAGAGGCCTTGCCTCCACCAAATCTGACCTTGCCATAGCTCTAGGCGGTGTCGCCCATGTCTTCTTCGGCATCAGTGATGTTTTGGCGACCTTGGTGACAAGGGCAATAGCTTCCTGCAAGGGAGTTGTGAACTCCATTTGTAGGATTTCATGTTCTGACTTCGTTTGATGCCCTGTTTCTCGTGATAGGAGCAACTCTCCCCTTGAGTGTGAATCTCCTCTCCAGTCTAGTCTCGCAGATGATGTCCCTCTTTGTTGTTGCAATTTTGTTCCTGTTGTTGGTGCTGTTGATCTCGTAAGTGTATCAACAATGGATTTAATTGGTGTCTTCCCTATTGCACTTGGAATTATCTCCTAGTATCTACTAATCCTCCTTTTGACAGTTGTACTATTTGTTGAAGTTTAGGTTGAATGTGAGGCTGCACAAAAAGTCATGTTGTGGTGTAGCCATGGTGGTTACCAAAAATAGAGTACAGAAGATTGTGCCTAGCTACACATGAATAGTGGATAATTGACTCAGGAGCATCAATTCATCTCATCGGAATAGCAGCCTATTGCAGGCATCCAAATAGGCTTGACGTGTAACGTCAGTGAGGGTAGCTAATGTCTCCCGTTCTCTAGTGGCTACAATCAGTGACATCCAAATATCATCCAAAATGTAGTTGCTAGAGGTGCATTATGATCTAGAGTTTCCTATAAATCTTTTCTTCATTAGTGGACTTTACAAGGATCTTCGATGTAGAGTTATCTTTAATGACAAGCGTTGTTACTTTCAGGATAGACAAACCAATGAGATTATTGGTAGGGGTGTAGAGGATAGATTATACCTTTTTGGCATTCCATCACCATTTGTTGGCACTGCTTCCATCTCTTCAAATCTTTTGTTATGGCATCAATGCCCTAGTCATCTATCTGTGAGTAGGATGCGACAAATGTTCTTAGATCTTGCACCCAGTACCACCTTTAACTGCAAGGCATGTTAGTTAGGCAAACACCATCGAAGCTCTTTCCCCTCTCATACTAAAGGGTGAGCACCTCTCCCTTCTATATTGTGCACTGTAATGTTTAGGGACCTACTAGGATTACCATTGTTGGAGGTTATAAATACTTTGTGATATTTGTTGATGCCTATAGCCGATCTACTTAGGTCTTCTTAATGAAGAGTAGATCTAAGATTCTTTAGATTATACAACGATTGTTTACGAAGGTGCAGACTAAATATTCATCATATGTACAGATATTCCAGATTGATAATGCTATGGAATTTATGTAGGAGGATCTCCAAACTTTCTTTCCCGGGAAGGGGACTATTTTTCAGACTTTATGTGCTTACACCTCACACCAAAATGACATCGTAGAGAGAAAACTCAATTACATACTTGACCTTGCTCGGACCCTTCTTGTATTTATGAAGGTGCCTAAGCAATTTTGGGGGGATGCAGTTTTGACAACAACTTACCTTATCAATTAAGTACCATCATCAGTTCTCTATGGAAAAATACCCCACTAGTTGTTCCATCTAGACTTAGAGCATCCCCCTGCACTGCCTCTGCATGTGTCTGGATATACACATTTTGTTTAGGCCTTTGGCTCACTAGACAAATTTTCTCCATAGGTAGTGACATGCATATTTATGAGGTATTCTCGTACCCAAAAAAGATACATATGCTATAACTTAGTGCACAGGAGATATATAGTTAGCACTAATGCCACATTTTTTAAGGTCTAGTATTTCTCTGAATAGTGATCAAGTATTAATTTGGCACCTAGAGAGATAGGTGTATCACAAACAAGAGACTCCATTAGCCGTGGCCCTAGTTTATTCTTTGGAGGAGTGTTCTACTAGGGTATATTCCCCAATATGCCACGAAGAGATGGATAATCAACCTATTGCTCTTCGAAAGTCCATCTGATCCTACACCTTGCATCTGATATCTCATTATAGTTCTATTGACCACCTGAGTCATGATCTACAACAATTTGCCAATGTCCTTACTAGCATCGTTCTACGATGCAATCATGTTGAGGCTTCATAGGATCCCTACTGGAGGGCATCTATGGATGATGAGATAGTGCCTTGATCTCACGTGACACTTGGGAGTTGGTTCCTTGTCCACAAGTGCAACTTGGTAGATTGCAAGTGGGTCTACACAGTCAAATATTAGGTAAATGGTGTAGTTGACTGGTTTAAAGTATGACTAATTGTAAAAGGCTTTACGTAGACCTATGGAATCAATTATTTTGAAACATTCACTCCTATGGTGAGGGTCTCATCTATATCGATTATATTATTTGTTGTCGTAAATAAGCAGTAGCCATTATATCAATTAGATATAAAAAATGTTGTCTTATATGAGGATCTCACAAAAGAAGTCTATATGTGTCAACCTCTTGGATACGAGACTAAGGGGAAGTTTGTCTATAGATTGAAAAAGGCTATCTATGGCTTTAAATAGAGCCCTAGAGCCTCGTTTAAAAGTCTAAGTTTAGAGCTATTGAAGATTGGGTTTAGCCGGTCTTCCTCATATCATTCGATCTTTATAAGAAAACATGCAGAGGGGATTGTGATTTTAGCAATCTATGTTGAATATTGACTAGTGATGATGTGGAAGACAAAACAAATTAAGGAATTCTTGCATAAGACCTTTATTACAAAGGATCTTAGACACTTGAGATTCTTCCTAGGAATAGAAGCAGCACATCAGGAAAATGGCTTGTCTTTGTACCAATAGAAACCTTTTGGTGTACCTGTGGAACAATAGAGGAAGACTATGTTACTTGAAGATGATCTACCATTTCTAGATGTTACTTGCTTTAAGAACATTGTAGGGAAGTTACTGTATCTAACAGTTACTCGCCAAACATCAACTTCACAATGAGTAGAGCCAATTAGTATATGGAAAATCCATCCTTCAGCATTTGATGTGATGTTTGTCTAATATTAAAGTATTTGAAAGGGAATCCCAGAAAGGGCTTTCATTATAAAAATAATAGCTGATATTGTCTCATTTAGATGGTGATTATGTAGGGGTAGTCGAGGATAAGAATGTACTACAGGTGATGTTGTTTTCCTCGTAAGAAATCTTGTTTCATGGCAAAGGAAAAAACAAATAATGGTGGCCCATTCTAGTGCTGAGGCAAAGTATAGAGCCATAGCGCACGCAACATGTGAAGTTATGTGTGTTGTGTCCTTGAATGATCTTGGTATTTATGTGCAAATTCTTATCCCCATGTACTGTGAGAACAAATCGGCCACTTACATTGCTTCCAATCCAATGTTTCATGAAAGGACCAAGAACCTTGAAGTGGATTGTCACTTCATAAGAAATGCAGCCCTAGAGGGAAAGATAGTCACCCCTCATGTTACCTCTTAGTTGCAACTTCTTGATATACTCATGAACGCACTGAACAAGAAGAGGCTTCTATTCTTGTGTGACAATTTGGGTCTCATAGATATCTACATCCAACTTGAGTGGGAGTGTAGAAATTTATGTACTTAATATTTATTTTCTGTTTTCTTTGGAAATATTTGTTAGTTTCCTAGCTCTCTACATAAGAGAGATTATGATTTCTTTTCATGGATGATATAGCTATTTTCATAAGAGGGTGGAGTTGTAAGAAAAAAAATATATAGGGACTTTGTCAGAAATTGATTCATATTATGTCCAAAATTGCTATTCTGAATTGCTTTTACTCAGGCAAAGGGGTATTCATGTAAGTGGAATAACTTTTGGGGGTACTTGTATAAATATTCAGAATGCAGTGACAATTATTCATCATTGGATATTTATAGGAGCATTTATTTAAAAATCATAAACATAGATGAACAAAATTGGGCCTTATCTTTGCTTACATAATAATTTAGTTGACTTTATTTAAATGGGGGCAAAGAATCTATGCAAGAAAACCCTGCTCAAAAGCCATTTCCATATACAGTTATTATCCATTGCCACTTCTATTGAGAATCATTCTTTGTCATCTCTTGCGGATGTAGTGTCCACTTGAAAATTTCGAAGATTATAAATCTTTGATAGAAAATATTTTATGCTCTTTAGTGGAATATTGTAGGTCTTGAATGCATGTCAATTCAAGTCGTAAAGTGCTGCTTTCTGAAAATTACAATTGATGCATAAAATGCTCTAAGCGTGTCTTAGTGCCCGTGTGCAATGTCATGTTTGCAGGCAAGATTCTTTGCTCCCGACAAAGCCAAGTTACTGGTTGACCAATATGCTCGAAAATGATAGCTGGAAAACCATTTTGTGGAGATCTTACAAGAGGTGCATTATCTCTAGTGATGCATCTCTTTTGCAAATATAGATCTTTAGTGAAGTTAGTGTGTAATTCAATTGAAGAGAACAAAAACAAATGAAGCATTGTAATTGAGAAATGAAATTTGTGGTTCAAGTATCATCATATAAATGGTTGTGTGTCTTTCAATTATTTTCATCGCCATAAAATGAACCCTATGCTTTTAGCAACTGGATAGGAGGCTTTTCAAAGTGGCCTACTTAAGCTGGAGCAAGACCAATTTTATTGGGCAGTTTTTAACATGAGTGATAAAAATTGAACCTAGGGAACCATCATCAGTTGACCATTTTTTTTGAAAACTCAAGCCTAAGCTTAAACCTCATACCAAGTGAACCCAACTATCAGCCTCTCTAGAGAAGATGATCCATTTATTGAGTGGATTTTTATGAATACAGGACACGCGATTAAAGAGTTTCCACATCAAATAAAATTACCTTCGGTACCTAACCATGTCAAATTCCAACTCAGGTAATATTAGTTCTACTCTTGAAAACATAAAGTTGTAATTTATTAGGGAAGGAATCGACATCAATCACAACATGCTACGTCAAACTTGCACATTATCTCACATGCATACTTTTATGTTATGGCACAAAAAGGTGTTAAGGATCGGATACTATTGTAAAACGACCTATGTTCAAGGTAACGTGTACATTATTGCAAAAGTAGAACAATACAAATTTTTGTTCACGAGGTCGGGGGTTGTTAAACAAAGGATAAGGATATATATATGTACACTATACTGTACTCATGTCTAGCGTAATGCACGTCATTTCATGTCGCACCATATTGTATAGTGCAGCATGGCACTCTTTGCATTGGTCCACGACGCACTCAAGGAATGCACGTCAGGATGGACCATGATAGTTTTGAACTGTATGATGGGATGTGATATGACATCACGCTTACGTTCAAAAGAGGGTGCATTTGCAACAATAGTGAGGTGGAAAACGTGGTGTTGCTATACTGTATTTAGGTGAGGTTTGTGATGTTGAAGATCCATTTATCATGTTCGTCTACTCCCAATGCAAAGTTTCATGATTAGAACATGAATCCTACGGAGAATGCATTGACGAACATGTACTTCATGGATGTCCATTGCAAATGCATGCTATTAGCAAAGTTTATGCTCTCCTACCTTTCCTCCAAACTACCACTCATGGATCGACTCTTCTACATTTGCATCTAGACAGCCAACGTAAGAGTTCCGACAAATATTTTCATGACCTTGACATATATCATCGTTTGCAATAGTTGATCCTGTTCTTGTAGGACAAGTTGCATTTGTCTTGTCGGTTTAAGAAGTTGACAATGATGTTGCCACCAACATAGAGTATCGAGGACAATTAATGTATGTCATGGATGAGCTACTAAAATTCAAGGAGAATTTCATTCTGTCACATGTAAGGCATGAATCCAATTCTTGAAGATGCATACGGTGTGGAATACATATTGACATATTTGGTTCGAGGAGAAAATTTAGATGAATTAGATCTCTGAGATCATGGTGTGTGTTGTGGATGTAACTGCAAAGCTTACATGGTGCTTGGTCGTCCATGTTATCCTAGAGATTCATGGAATAGACTTCACCTTGGGTGCCTGAACAATAATTTCCCATTAATCGTCCTTGCTACTAATTTTGCCAACATGCAATGATCTGTCAAGCAAATGAACCATACATTTGGAAAAAGTACTTTGCTCTTGTGGTTTTCTTATGTAGGAGATTAAAGGAAAAGAAGACAGAGAAAAACATGTCATTGAGAAGGCATGAGAGTCGGAAATGTGAGAGAGGAAAGTGCTCGAGCTCATCGAGCGGATATTAGTGTAAGAGGCAGAGATAGAAGAGTTATGATTGAATCTCTTCAAACAAAATAGCAAACAACAGATCAGCCTGCATTATATTTTGTTATGTTTACCTATTTGCTGTCAAAATATATTTCCTTTTGCAGGATTTGTGGGGTCTCAATCCGCTATCACATATGTGGAAATCAGGATTTTACAAATATCATGTAAGTAATTGTTATCATGACATGATAGCACTGTGGAGTGTTGCATCAGAACATGACTAAAGCAAATAATTGTATGCTGCTTGCTCCAAACATTATATGTTTTATGTATTAAGTTAAAATGTAGAGAAACGTAAAAGATGACGTAGGATAGTATGAACATAGGCTCCACTTAATTGATGTTTAATGAAAAAATAAAAGAATGTAAGTTTGTTACGTGGTGAGTCTCACTATATTAAAAAAAATTATCACTTTGAATTAAAATACATAGATAATATATAATTTTACATCGGTAATAAATCACTTTATAACGTTAATACCTTCATTCGTCATAATGAACTTGAATTAGTCATAATACAGTGTTAAATGCTCCTTAATGATCGTTTGAGGATAATAATTCCATACTGAACTGATTTGAGAAGAAGATTGGAAAATAGGGTTAATTATGTTGTTTTAACATCTCATCATTTATGTAGATTAACTAAGGGATTAATTAGGGGTTAATCAGGAGTTAATTCAAGGTCAAATGAACTTAAATGACCAAGAAGTGTGCTCAGAATAATTGAATTAGGGTTTCACACATTTTGAGTATTAAAATATTATAGAAAACCCTAATTATCAGCAATACTCAAAGTTAAAGGGTTCAGGTAGAAATAAATTTAATCTAAACCTCTTAAAAATCATTGAAAAATATTCTAAGAGGTTTGGTACCTTCACTTTGACTATCTGAACCCATTTTGATCAAAAATAAAGATTTTGACAGGAATTGGCCTTGATTTGGGCTTCTGTGCAAAACCCAAATCTAAGTTCACCATTAGATTCCTTATGTTCAAATTTGGTTAACATCAAAATTTAGGCTCAATCAGAGTCCATCTTGACCTAATTTGGGCCCAATCAGAGTTCACCATTGACCTAACTTTATTCCCTACATCTAGACCCCTCACTTCTACATTTTCCTGACCAAAAGATTCCTAACTTCATCATCTCCTTCACCATTAGGTCCCTGCCACCTGAAAGCCCTTGTTTCCTAATTAGCCGGTCAACCCATCAAGCATCGAGTTTGACTTGATAAAATCAGTAGCAAATCTCTACCAAATCCTACCAAATTTAGTGGGATTGGTTTTCAAACCACGAGAGATCCGTAAGACCACGTCTCAAATCCTATTGTAATGAGGAAAGGTCCAGTGATCTCGTGAAAATTGGGATTTTTACTTGCCAAAATCATGCTTCAAACGTGCAAATGTTAGGAATTTGAGGCTTGATCTTCATTTATATAAACTCCTTGATGTTCCGTGATCAATTCCAACCAAGTTTATGGCCAAAAATCCTCTTCTCTTCCTCCTCTGACCACCTCCGACCTGGGCTTCGGCGACGACCTCCAATCTCCTTCAGGCCACCCAACAGTCAAATTGGGAGGCCCATCATCTTCCTCTCTCTCTTTCTCTCCTCGTCGGCCATAGTAGAAGGTTCCTTCTACCCTTCTTCCTCGTCATCTACCTGAACGGTGGAACTCATCTTCCATGACTCCGGCAAGCCACGCCACTGTGGATTCCTCCCTCTTTCATCTAATAGAGGTCTTTTGTAAAGATCCGAGCTGTTTTAAGCCTTTTAAGACATCTAGACTGTCGGTCAGACGTCTGGACACCTTCCCAGACGTCTGGAAATCAAAATTTTTGCGTACGAGCTCGCGTCTGCGTGCGGGGTACGCACAGACAGTAGCCTCTCTTTTTCTTCCCTTCTCTCTCTCTCTCCCCCTCCAGCAAACCCTAACCCACCTCTTTATAACCCCCCTTCCTCCTCTCTCGTTCTCCCCACTCCATCCACTTCTCTTCCTCTTCACCCCAGCGCGAGAGCTAGCGCGAGCGAGAGAGCGCAAGAGCGGCGACGAGGAGCGGCGTAAGGAGAGGAGGAGTTGAGCTCATGAGCTCGTGTGGGAGCTCACCGGAGAGCGCACGGTCGGAGCGGCACGTGTGGGAAGAGGAGTGCGTTAGGGGAGTCCTCCCCGACATTGCTGCAGCTGGAGCTGTAGGCGAGCCACGGCCGCGCGCTGCGAGAGCGAGCGGGAGTAGGTTTTGGTTCTAGATTTTTTCCAAAATCAGACGTCTAGAGTGACGTCCAGACGACGGAGCGGACATCTGGAGGCGGTTCCAGACGTCTGAGGAGATATCTTTGCAAAGGTATGTTCCCTTTACGGATACGGCCATGCAGGTCGCTCCGCAGCTACACTTCGTGTGGCCATTTTGAGGAGATTTGTGCTATCGCGTGCAGGATTTGCTTCGGAAAGGCGTAGGATACACCCTCTGTAATGACTCGATTCCCAAGTCCCTACGAGACACGAGAATCGGACCGACTCGACTAATCCCAAGACCTAGTCGTCCAACGAGGAAGTAACCAAAAGAGCAGTAAAATAAACCACATTCAGCATGAATATAACTAACAATAAAGAAATACAGCAGTAAGGAAAGAAACCACTACAGTATATACCACCACAACAGTAGAACAACATTCATAACATAATATGAACTGCAGGTAAAGAAAAGTACAGCGGAAACAAGAACTACTCACTATAACGGAACAAAAAGAGGTACAAGAGAACTGTGGTAACTCTACTGGACCCTACTCGGCCCAGCGTCCTCTGCAGCCGCTGACCCTGGCTGCTCAACACCTGGTCCTGAAAGGTAACGAGTGTAACACGTCACCAAAACGCTGAGTAGAGTGGCAGCTAAACTAAAGAAACAGTAAAGTGTACAGTAGCTCTTTTAAATTTTCTTTCTTCCTTTATTTACGTCTTTCTATTGTTTCACAATTTATCTATTTCTCAGATCCTTCACTTGATCTCGAATGTTCCTCGTGGGAACGATCTTGATTGCAGTCTTTTCTGAACTGTAGAAGTAGCACGTGGTGCTCTCCTAGCCGGGAGAGTCCCCTGTGGTGATCCTACTCTCAGTCAACCACCCCAAGGTCACTGACAGACGTAACGGTGACTACGGCACGCGCGGTAAACGCACGGGTAGCTAACCCGCACTGGCACGCGGTCAGTCGTTTCCGTTAACGGGTGCTCCCAAAGCACAGCACGGAACCAGTACAGGGCAGAGCCCTCTCAGTAACAGGGGTCCAACCCCTCCACAGTAACCAAACAGGGGCCTTGCCCCTCCACAGTCCGCGCACCCTCTCCTGACTACCCTGGTTTGCCCCAGTGGGCCTAACAAGTCGGTGTGGGAGGGTAGCAGAACCCCGGGACCCGTGGGGTAGCTAGTACCTCCCTACACTAGTAGCTCTCCTCGGTACTACGTACACGAGGGCCAGCAAGTCGGTACAGAGTGTCCAGTCCTAACCCCGGGTCCCTGGAGCGGCTGGCTCCGCTCTGCACTAAAAAGGGGGGACAGTCGCTCTCCTTGGTACTCCGTACTCAAGGGCCAGCTCACTTCCCTAATTCTATTCCATTCACTTTCCAGGAGTTCTACTCCTAATTCCCCGTAGGGTTCCAGCTCTTTAACTCAGGACATTCCAGTTTCACCATTCCAGTTTCACGTTCATACATCCCATACTCTTAATCATGTTCATTTATTCATAACAGGCAGCTGTTAATTCAATTCACAGGCAGCTATTATTTCCTTTCCACATTTTCCAAGATTGCAGTATTCATACATTCCACTAGTTTTCCCGTCCTAGGATTCATGCCATATCCTAGGATCTATCATACAATCTAGTTTTCCAGCCCTACGATTCATGCAACACCCTAGGAATCTACCATTCAATCTATTTCTCATTCCTAGGATTCATGCAATGTCCTAGGTTCTATTTATGATTTCATAATTTAATAGATTATACTTATAGCCACTCTACCGGTTACAACAGGCGAACTGGGGGCGTGGTCAGGAATCCCGCGTGCCTCCGCAACCCCCGAGACTGCAACGGAACGGGATCCTATCACAAGGATCAAACACAAGGAACTTCTCAAAACAGTATACAGCTACTGTAGACAGGTAGAGGATGTAATTCCGAAAAGAATGCAACTTGAAATGCGGAAAACGGAGCCCGAACGGGCCCGAAATGGGTCGAAAACGACGAAATAGTGTAAAATCAGACGTCTGGAACTTCTTCCAGACGTCTTAAAAAGTGGATCAGGGAATTACCTCGCTCTGCGTGGGCTCTCAGACGTCCAGAAGCCTGCGGGGGCGTCTGGCCTAGTTCCCAGACGTCCGATGGTCACCCAGGACGTCTGGAAGTCGTTCCCGTCGTCTGGCACTGGAGCCTGACGTCTGATTCGCGTTGGATGCGAATCTCCGACCCTACGCGTACCCATTTCCTCTCTCTCTTAGTACGATCAATCGAAAGGAAGGAAGAAGACGGAAAAACTCACCTTTCAGACGTCTGGACAGTCTTCCAAACGTCGTTCAAGTCGTCTGGCTAGAAGCACAGACGTCTGATTCTGGAAAATTTTCCAGAACCAGGGAGCCACTCACCCTCCGCTCGCGTCGAGCTGCAGCAGTCCTCCCGCGTCGCTCCGCGCCCGCTGCGCCCTCCGCCGGCCGGCCCTAGCAGCTCCAGCGTGCTCGCCCTCACGGCCGAGCACTTCCTCCCCCGCGCAGCACCTCCTCCCGCACCCGCCGCGGCTGTCGCAGCCGCCGCTGCACCCTCGCGCTCGCTCTCGAGCACGCTCTCGCGCACTGGCTGAAGGAGAAGAGGAAGGAGGCGGAGGTGACGGGAGTGAGGGAGAGGCGTGGCCCTTTTAAGGTCGCGCGAGGAGGAGAGAGAGAACGCGGCAGAGGTGTCTGCGGCCGCAGGAGAGAGGGAAAAGGAGGGAGAGAGAGAAAACGCAGGGCGCGCAGACGAACAGCAGCATGCCAAAATAACTGATTTCCAAACGTCTGGAAATAATCCCAGACGTCTTGTCCGACGTCTGTAAGTGATTCCAGACGTCTGGAACAACGTCTGGGCCTCCTCCCAGACGTCTTAAAAGACGTCTGGAGCGCCCGTTCGTAACAATATAACAAACTCAAAGGAGGTTTCATCCCTGAAACTTGCGCTAACTAGGGTACGGGAAAACGTCATAAAAACCATAACAAACTCAAAGAGGACCGAAGCCGGTCTGAAAAGACGTACCCGCGAAGAGTTCCGGGTACCTCTCCCGCATTGCCGCCTCAGGCTCCCAGGTAGCCTCCTCGTACCGCTGGCTCCTCCACAAAACCTTTACCAGGGGTACTTGCTTTCGTCTTAAGCTGCGGACGGCACGGTCTACAATCTGCACTGGCCGCTCGGGGTAGGTCAGGTCGTCGCCCACCTTGACGCTCTCATGACTCAGTACGTGACTGGGATCGGCTATGTATTTCCTGAGGTTGGACACGTGGAACACGCCGTGCACACCAGAAAGCTGCGGGGGGAGGGCAAGCCTGTAAGCAACGGGTCCAACCCGCTCCAGGACCTCAAAGGGCCCCACAAACCTCGGCGCGAGCTTCCCTCTCACCCCAAACTGCTGCAGGCCCTTCATGGGCGAAACACGAAGAAAGACGTGGTCCCCAACCTCAAACTGCACCTCTCTGCGTCTCCGATCCGCGTAGCTCTTCTGTCTGCTCCTGACAGTGCGGAGTCGCCTGTGGATTTGCTCGACTACCTCCTGACTCTACCGGATCAACCTGGGGCCAACCTCCCACTTGGTCCCGACATCAACCCAACTCAAGGGTGCCGTACACTTCCGTCCGTACAGAGCCTCGTAGGGAGCCATGCCGAAGCTCGAGTGATAACTGTTGTATGCAAACTCCGCCAGGGGCAGGTGCTCCTCCCAAGAGCCCCTCCAGTCCAGTACACAGGCACGCAAAAGGTCCTCAAGTGTCTGTATCGTGCGCTCAGACTGTCCGTCCGTCTGGGGGTGGTAAGCTGTACTAAACCTCAACCGCGTCCCTAAGGCCTGCTGAAACTCATCCCAAAACTGGGACGTAAAGTGGGTATCCCGGTCGGATATGATCTCCCGCGGAACTCCGTGTAGTCGTACCACATCCCGGATATACCTCTCTGCCAACTGTGCTGGTCCCAAAGTGACTCGGATCGGCAAGAATCGCGCCGTCTTCGTCAGTGTATCCACTATTACCCAGACTGCGTCGTGTCCCTGCTGGGTAACAGGTAAGCCCACCACCAAGTCCATGGTGATGCTCTCCCACTTCCACTCTGGCACTGGAAGCAGCTGTAGCGGCCCTGCAGGCCTCTGATGCTCGGCTTTCACCTGCTGGCACACTAAGCACTGCTGCACGAATGCACCCACATCCCGCTTCATCCCCCTCCACCAAAACTCGCGTCTCAAGTCGTGGTACATCTTCGTGTTTCCGAGATGTATGGTGAATCTGGAACCGTGTGCCTCAGTCAGGAGCTCTCTCAACAACTCCTCGTCTCTGGGAACGCACAACTGTCCCCTCAAGCGCAGCACCTGGTCTGTGAAAGAGAAGTCCCCCGGGTCTCCCGACAGTACTCTGTCGTGCAAGGACTGCAAGTACGGATCGGCCATCTGTCCTGTGATGATGCGGTCTATCAGCTCTGGCCTAGTCTGCCGTGTCACCGTCACTGCCCCACAGTACCCTCGTAACTCTAGAGGTCGCCAATTGCCCACCTCCTCCAAAAGGCTCCAACTCTGTAACCGTAGACTGGCCAAGTGTGCGGGCGCCTTACGGCTCAAGGTGTCAGCCACCACATTGGCCTTCCCCAGGTGATAGGAGATGTTGCAGTCGTAGTCCTTCAGGAGCTCCAACCAACGTCTCTGTCTCATGTTGAGCTCCTTCTGATCAAAAAGGTATCTGAGGCTCTTGTGATCTGTGAAAATTTTGAAGGTCTCACCGTACAAGTAGTGCCTCTAAGTCTTCAGTGCGAAGACAACAGCTGCCAACTCTAGGTCGTGGGTAGGGTAGGTACGCTCATGGGGCTTCAGTTTTCGCGAAGCGTAAGCGACAACGTGACCCCTCTGCATGAGCACACCTCCTAACCCCTGCAAGGAGGTGTCCGTGTACACAACGAACCCGCCACTACTGTCAAGGATGGTGAGCACAAGAGCCGAGGTCAACCTCTCCTTCAGCTCCAGAAAACACGCCTTACAGGCGTCTGTCCAAGCGAAGGGCACGTCCTTCCGGGTCAACTGTGTCATAGGACGCGCAATCTGTGAAAATCCTCTGATGAATCGTCTGTAGTAGCCTGCCAGTCCCAGGAAACTGCGAATCTCAGTGACTGAACGCGGTCTCTCCCACCTGAGTACTGCCTCGACCTTGGCTGGGTCCACTGCCAAGCCGCCTCCAGAGATCACATGACCTAAGAAGGTCACCTCCCTCAACCAGAACTCGCACTTGCTGTACTTGGCGTACAGCCTGCGTCGTCTCAGAGTGTCCAGAACCATCCGCAAATACTGTCCGTGCTGCGTCCGATCTCTAGAATAGACGAGTACATCGTCTATGAAAACCACCACGAACTAGTCCAAGTACGGTCTAAACACCCGATTCATCAGATCCATGAAAGCAGCGGGGGCATTGGTCAGCCCAAACGGCATGACCAAAAACTCGTAGTGTCCATACCGGGTGTGGAAAGCTGTCTTGGAGACGTCGGTCTCCCTGATCCTCAACTGGTGGTATCCAGACCTCAAGTCGATCTTGGAAAACACTGTGGCACCCCGCAACTGGTCAAATAAGTCGTCGATCCTCGGCAGCGGATATCTGTTCTTGATGGTGACCCTATTCAGCTGTCGGTAGTCCACATAAAGGCGTAAGGTACCATCCTTCTTCTTCACAAACAGTACCGGGGCTCCCCAGGGAGACGCACTAGGCCTCACGAAACCTTTCTCCAAAAGGTCCTGTAACTGAGACTTGAGCTCTCGTAGCTCAAGCGGTGCCATCCTGTATTGCGCGGTGGAGATGGGGCTGGTCCCTTGTACTAGTGAGATCTCAAACTCGATCTCACGCTCAGGCGGTAGTCCTGGTAACTCGTCTGGAAACACATCAGGGTACTCTCTGACCACCGGGATGCTCTGGAAGTCTGCCACAGGGCTGGGCTCTGCCACCACACAAGCTAGGAAACCCTCACACCCCTAGCTCAAAAGTCTCGCCGCCCGAAGTGCCGAAATGCACCTGAAACCTCCGTCCACTGGCTGTCCGTGAAACTCGAAAGAAGGCAATTCCGGAATGGAGAAGATGATCTTCCTCTCAAAACAGTCCACCAAGGCGTGGTAAGCGGACAACCAATCCATCCCCAGAATCACTCCAAAGTCCTCCATCTGTAACATAATCAGGTCAGCTGGCAGGCTATGTCCCCCGACGCTGACCCCGCAATTCGTGTACACCTCCTCAGCTACAAACAGCTGACCACTCGGACCTCTGATTACGAACGGATTCTCTAACAGTGTATAATCCCGGTCCAAACTAACTGTGAAACTGGTTGCGACAAACGAGTGCGTAGCGCCAGAATCGAAAAGCATGTAAACGAGTCTGCCGGAAACTGAAA
Source organism: Thalassia testudinum (assembly GCA_037157565.1). Classification (NCBI taxonomy): domain Eukaryota; kingdom Viridiplantae; phylum Streptophyta; class Magnoliopsida; order Alismatales; family Hydrocharitaceae; genus Thalassia; species Thalassia testudinum. The sequence goes on along the minus strand of JAZHRO010000036.1, from coordinate 136,664,862 downwards.
CCATACTTGCTACCACCGATCCCGAAGCTATGGCGTCCCTGTGTGTTAGGGCGTTGAAACGCCCCTTAGCTCTAGGTGCGGACGAAGCAGCCACACTCTGCGTCAGACGGGTAGGTGCTGTCTGGTACCCTCCTCGCGCCTGGGAACCGCAGCCTCCTGCGCGCCCTCCAGTGCTCTACGCGGGAAGTATCTGCTGACCTCCCGCCCTAGACGGGCAGTCCCTCCTGATGTGGCCCGGCTGGCCACACTGGTAACAGAGGGGAACTCGACTCCCGCCCTCAGTGGGTCCCTGCTGTCGGCTGGGCGGGGGTGCGGTGCTGGCGACTGGCCCCTGTCGAGGGCCCCCAAAGGCCACTGATGGCCCTGTAAAACATGACGGCTCTCCTGCGGACGCCACGTGTCTCCTCTCTCGCCAGCCCTGTGAAAAGTCTGGCTGAAAGGGCCTCTTCCGCCTGCCGTCAGTGTCTCGCGCGGACGGGTTGGTCTCCTCGTAAGTCATAGCTGCCTCCACCACCCTCGAAAACGTAGGCAGCTTCAGGGGTTTGACATACCCCTGAATCGCAGGCCGGAGCCCCTCGGTGAACCTCCAAAGGCTCTCCTCCTCAGTAGCTACCGCTGTCGCTGCAAAGCGGGACAGCTCCAGGAAACGCGTGCGGTACGCGCTCACTGTCATCGTCCCTTGGCGGAGAGTGTGGAACTCTCGCTTCCTCTAATCCTGCCACGTCTGGGGAAAGTACTGCTCGCAGAAGAGGGCGACGAACCGGTCCCAGGTCGGCTCGTCCCTCTCCTGTCCCCGGACTGCCCTCCACCACCTGTGTGCCGCACTCTCCAGCTGGTACGTGGCAAAGGCCACGTGGCACTCCACCGGGGGGCGAAGGGTGTCGAAAATCTTCTCTAGCTGCTCAAGCCAGTCCTCTGCCTCGGTCGGGTCCTCATCCCCCATGAAGGAGGGGGGCTTCAGCTTCCGGAACTGCCCGAAGAGCTCGAAGTGGCGCTGTAGGGGAGGTGCTGGTGCACCTCCAAGCGAAGGTGCCTCGTGCACAGAAGTATCGGAGGAAGGTGGGGGCTGCGGCGGCCCATCCCCTCCCCCGTGTCCAGCATCGCGTCCGTCGAGTGGTCCCACAGAGGACTCCCCCTCCGCAACCCCAGGGTGAGGTGCTTGGGGCGGTGGGTGGAGCTCCTCACGTACAATGTCTCGTATCAACCGGGCGAGGTCCTGGGCCTAGACACCCGGGAGTAGTGGCTGGTCCACTGGGGTGTCGGCAACGGCACGCCCACCTCGCTGACCTCGTCCTCGGCTGCGCCCGCGGCCAGCCTCACCAGTCTCGCGACAAGGCATCTCCTGTAAGGAGACGAGAAACAAAACGGAACACGTCACTACGGAACGATACCGAACGGAAACGTCTAAGAACTCATGTCAAGAGATATGTTGTGGTGGCTACTCTAGTTATAGACATGTGAATTGGTTATTTTCCAGTCAGTTGATTCACTTCTCGGGACGACCTTGCTTTGATACCATCTTGTAACGACCCGATTCCCAAGTCCCTACGAGACACGAGAACCGGACCGACTCGACTAATCCCAAGACCTAGTCGTCCAATGAGGAAGTAACCAAAAGAGCAGTAAAATAAACCACATTCAGCATGAATATAACTAACAGTAAGGAAATACAGCAGTAAGGAAAGAAACCACTACAATATATACCACCACAACAGTAGAACAACATTCATAACATAATATGAACTGCAGGTAAAGAAAAGTACAGCGGAAACAAGAACTACTCACTATAACGGAACAAAAATAGGTACAAGAGAACAGTGGTAACTATACTGGACCCTACTCGGCCTAGCGTCCTCTGCAGCAGCTGACCCTGGCTGCTCAACACCTGGTCCTGAAAGGTAACGAGTGTAATACGTCACCAAAACGCTGAGTAGAGTGGCAGCTAAACTAAAGAAACAGTAAAGTGTACAGTAGCACTTTTAAATTTTCTTTCTTCCTTTATTTATGTATTTCTATTGTTTCACAATTTATCTATTTCTCAGATCCTTCACTTGATCTCGAATGTTCTTCATGAGAACGATGTTGATTGCAATCTTTTCCGAACAGTAGAAGTAGCACGTGGTGCTCTGCTGGCCGGGAGAGTCCCCCGTGGTGATCCTACTCTCAGTCAACCACCCCAAGGTCACTGACAGACGTAACGGTGACTACGGCACGCGCGGTAAACGCACGGGTAGCTAACCCGCACTGGCACGCGGTCAGTCGTTTCCGTTAACGGGTGTGCCCAAAGCACAGCACTGAACCAGTACAGGGCAGATCCCTCTTAGTAACAGGGGTCCAACCCCTCTACAGTAACCAAACAGGGGCCTTGCCCCTCCACAGTCCGCGCACCCTCGCCTGACTACCCTGGTTTGCCTCAGTGGGCCTAACAAGTCGGTGTGGGAGGCTAGCAGAAGCCCAGGGCCCGTGGGGTAGCTAGTACCTCCCTACACTAGTAGCTCTCCTCGGTACTACGTACACGAGGGCCAGCAAGTCGGTACAGAGTGGCCAGTCCTAACCCCGGGTCCCTGGGGCGGCTGGCTCCGCTCTGCACTAAAAAGGGGGGACAGTCGCTCTCCTTGGTACTCCGTACTCAAGGGCCAGCTCACTTCCCCAATTCTATTCCATTCACTTTCCAGGAGTTCTACTCCTAATTCCCCGTAGGGTTCCAGCTCTTTAACTCAGGACATTCCAGTTTCACCATTCCAGTTTCACGTTCATACATCCCATACTCTTAATCATGTTCATTTATTCATAACAGGTAGCTGTTAATTTAATTCACAGGCAGCTATTATTTCCTTTCCACATTTTCCAAGACTGCAGTATTCATACATTCCACTAGTTTTCCCGTCCTAGGATTCATGCCATATCCTAGGATCTATCATACAATCTAGTTTTCCCGTCCTAGGATTCATGCCATATCCTAGGATCTATCATACAATCTAGTTTTCCAGCCCTAGGATTCATGCAACACCCTAGGAATCTACCATTCAATCTATTTCTCATTCCTAGGATTCATGCAATGTCCTAGGTTCTATTTATGGTTTCATAATTTAACATATTATACTTATAGCCACTCTACCGGTTACAATAGGCGAACTAGGGGCGTAGTCAGGAATCCCGCGTGCCTCCGCAACCCCCGAGACTGCAACGGAACCTGGTCCTATCACAAGGATCAAACACAAGAAACTTCTCAAAACAGTATACAGCTACTGTAGACAGGTAGAGGATGTAATTCCGAAAAGAACGCAACTCGAAATGTGGAAAACGGAGCCCGAACGGGCCCGAAACGGGTCGAAAACGACGAAACAGTGTAAAATCAGACGTCTAGAACTTCTTCCAGATGTCTTAAAAAGTGGATCAGGGAATTACCTCGCTCTGCGTGGGCTTTCAGACGTCCAGAAGCCTGCGGGGGCGTCTGGCCTAGTTCCCAGACGTCCGATGGTCACCCAGGACGTCTGGAAGTCGTTCCCGCCGTCTGGCACTGGAGCCAGACGTCTGATTCGCGTTGGATGCGAATCTCCGACCCTGCGTGTACCCATTTCCTCTCTCTCTTAGTACGGTCAATCGAAAGGAAGGAAGAAGACGGAAAAACTCACCTTTCAGACGTCTGGACAGTCTTCCAAACGTCGTTCAAGTCGTCTGGCTAGAAGCACAGACTTCTGATTCTGGAAAATTTTCCAGAACCAGGGCGCCACTCGCCCTCCGCTCGCGACGCACGGCCGCGCTGCGAGTGCTCCGCTTGCTGCTCGAGCTGCAGCAGTCCTCCCGCGTCGCTCCGCGCCCGCTGCCCCCTCCTTCGGCCGGCCCTAGCAGCCCCAGCGAGCTCGCCCTCACGGCCGAGCGCTTCCTCCCCCGCGCAGCACCTCCTCCCGCACCCGCCGCGGCTGTCGCCGCCGCCGCTGCACCCTTGCGCTCGCTCTCGCGTACGCTCTCGCGCACTGGCTGAAGGAGAAGAGGAAGGAGGCGGAGGTGGCAGGAGTGAGGGAGAGGCGTGGCCCTTTTAAGGCCGCGCAAGGAGGAGAGAGAGAACGTGGCAGAGGCGTCTGCAGCCGCAGGAGAGAGGGAAAAAGAGGAAGAGAGAGAGAAAACGCAGGTCTGCGCACTCAGGCGCGCAAACGAACAGCAGCGTGCCAAAATAACCGATTTCCAGACGTCTGCAAATGATCCCAGACGTCTTGTCCGACGTTGTAAGTGATTCCATACGTCTGGAACGATGTCTGGGCCACCTCCCAGACGTCTTAAAAGATGTCTGGAGCGCCCGTTCGTAACACCCTCCCACGCATTTCAGACGTCTGGCAAGCTTACCAGACGACTGGAAGCTCTTACAGACCTTCAGAGAGGAGGTCAGATGTCTGGAGCTGGGTCCAAACAGCCCAGAAGAGTTCCTGGATGTCTGAGGTCGACGCAGAGCTTGAGGTGCGTTTCTGGACACTTTTAAGACATCTGGAAGTTGTTTCAGAAGTCTGATTTGGGTCATTAACCCTATTTTTGACCCGTTTAGGGTCTGTTTGAGGTCCATTTTACGCAAACAAGATACCGGAGTTTTCCTTGCGAGTTCCTCTACTTGTTAGAAGGCTTTCTATACGGTTCTGAATGTTCCATTGTGATTGTTCCTTGTTATAGGACTTCGTTCCTTTGCGGTTTGGGGCTTGCTGAGGCACGTGAACCTGCTGTTCGAGCTCCCAATACTCCTGGGTTGACTGGTAGAGTGGCTTCCCCTAATTTAATTATAACCCTGAATGCTTGTGTGGAATGAATGATTAGAACCTAGGATATGTCATGAATCTTAGGACGAGAAATACTTGAAATGTCTGTATTGTGTGATTGAATTGCAGTCTTGAATGAGTAGATAGAAATGTTAACAACTGCCTGTAAATGAACAAAAGTTTCCTGTGAAATATGAATTACCTGTGCTAGTTAACAGTTGCATGTGACCTTCCTGTTGTATACGTTGAATGATAGAAATACGAGCTACATGTGTATGACCTGAGAATGAAAATGTGAATGATAGAAATATGAGCTGCATGTGTATAACCTGAGAATGGAAATAGAAATGATGAAACCTGGTATGGAATGGCATGATGAATATAAGCATGAACCCTACAGGGAAATAGGAGTAGAGCTCCTGGAAATAAGTAAATGGATCTGGAATTGTGACGGGAAGTGTGCTAGCCCTTGAGTACGTGGTACCAAGGGGAGCGCATGTTCCCTATTAGTGTAGAGTGGAGCTTGCCGCCCTTCGGGTTGAGACCCAGGGTGGGTTTGGCCACTTTGCACTGACTTCGTGGCCCTTGTGCACACTATACCGGGGAGAGATACTAGTGTAGGGAGAGAGCTAGCCACCCTACACCGACTTGTTAGGCCCACTGGGTAAACCAGGGTAGTCAGGCGAGGGTGCGCAGACTGTGGAGGGGCGAGACCCCTGTTTGGTTCTTAGGGGCTAGACCCCTGTTACTGAGAGGGCTAGGCTCTATACTGTTCTGTGCTGTACTTGGGCGCACCCGTTAGCGGAAACGACTGACCACGTGCCAGTGCGGGGTAGCTACTCGTGCGCTTATCGCGCGTGCCGTAGTCACCGTTACGTCTGTCCATGACCTTGGGGTGGTTGACTGGGTGTAGGATCACCACGGGGGACTCTCCCGACTAGGAGAGCACCACATGTGCCTTCTACTCTTCGGGAAAGATTACAATCAAGATCGTTCCCACGAGGAACATTCGAGATCAAGAAAAAGATTTGAAAATATATATAAACCAATGGGTGAAAAGGAATAAATTGTAAATTAAAGAAATTGGAATAGCTAGTTTACCTGTTAGCTTTACTACTTTAGTTAGTTGGTTGCCACTCTACTCAGCGTTCGCTGACTTTGTGTACTCATAACTCTTTTCAGGTCTAGGTGTTGAGCAGCCCAAGTCTACTGCTGTAGAGGGTGCTGGGCCTAGTAGAGCCCAGTACCAGTAGCTTCTTTTGTTGTACTTCTTTTGTAGTTGTGAGTTCAGACCCTTGTACTTTATGTTCTGTACCTTTACGTTTCTCTACTTTTATGTTCCTGTACCTTGTTATTTTTCTACTGTTGTGGTGGTGGTATGTACTGTACTAGCTTTTACCTTCCTTACTGCTATACTCTTTTACTGTTAGTTGCTTAGCATAGTGAATGTGGTTTACTTTCCTGCTTTTTGGTTATTTCTTGTTGGACGATTGGGCCTTGGGATTAGTCGAGTCGAGCCAATTTCGGGTCCTGTAGGGATTCAGGAATCGAGTCGTAACATCTTTCCCTTCCCCTTAGTCCTTAGGTTAGGATCATGCCCGTAGTTCCTAGTTTCAACTATGAATTCGCCTATCTCCCCCCTCGTCTTCTTCGTCTCCGGCATGAGCTCTACCGAGCTCGCGCTGGTGACCCTATCCACCAAACACCAAACCGCCACCACGACTACCTTCTTCACGCTCCAGTGACCAAAAGCCCTAACTTAATTAGGACTTTCAATCACTCATTCACTCCACCAACCAAACCCATCGACCGCCTACAACCCCAACATCATCCGACCACAACCGACCACCAAACTCCTCATCACCACCACCATCATCTTCCTCGCTTCACAGCGAGTTTCGAGAACTATTTAATTGGGGCTTTTAGCCCGTATTTTGATGCATAGGTTTTTGTCGTCGTCAACCTCATTGCCGCCACCATACATCAGTAATCATACATCGTTGACCTGACTTCAACCTCCAGGTGCTGCAGTTCAACCCACAAAGGATGCCAGGCCTTCAATTGATCAAGAAAGCTCCAGCAGCAGCTCCAATTAGCTGGAGCTTCCCTAGAGCTATGTGCAAGAACAAGTCCTGAACATTTTGTCCCACATCAAGAAAGTCTAAAGAAAGGTTTGATGCTTATTGTTTTCTATCTATTGCCTTATTTCCTTTGACATGGAGTTCAGGTCTCCCTTTACATGAGCATATGCACTCTGTCCACTCGCCCACGCCATGCGAGTTGACCGCCCCCCTGTGCTGAAGTGGGTCTAGGTCTAATTGGAGAGAGAAAGAGAGCCTTTGTGAGAGAGGGAGTGGGGTTCTGCACTGTGGAGATTTGAAGGGAAACTTAAGGCGTCTAAAATTGCGAAGATTATATCTTAATTACTGCTTAAATGAAGATAGTTAATAAATAAGACCAAGCACTAAGTGAATGTATCAAGCCAATGATGTTTTAATAACAACTGCAATTATTCAAGAGTTAAAACAAATTCTCAATCAATAAAAAGGATCTTCAAATCGGTCCCTGGAGAATCACAATCAGGCCCGTGGAAATCCTCACAAGAAGGTCCCTGCAGGTCTTCTTTTCTTCACAGAGGTCCCTGCCAGCAACTTAAGGCGGAGATCTTCTTCCTTGCTGCAGAAGACGCTGGAGCTACGTCGGCTTGGAGATCTGGTTGGAGGATGATGTTAGTGTAGGGTGGCGTTGAAACAACAGGGTGTTGGTGACTTGGTGGCATCGTCCGATCGTCAATCTGGGATAGCAAAGACAACGGTCGATGATGAGGAAGACGATGAGATCCGATGTGCCTCCGATGATCACCTGCAAGAAAAGCACAGCCTCACGGCTCGAGTCAAGTGCAAAGAGACCTTTGCCGGAGTTTGGCAAAGGTGGTGGCGTGGCTGATTTGGCGTGGAGCAGATAGTGGCAGCTTGCCGAATGTGAGTGGGATGACGGGAAGAGGCGGTATCCCGTCAGCGTATTGGGGTGTTGAACCCTCCAATAGATTGGGGGCTTTTGTTCGTGGGAATGTGGTGAAGCCCATGGGGTGGATGGTGAGTGTGGAGAAGGTGTGGACCGAGGAGGGCGACGCAGCCAAAGTTTCGTCGAAGGGTTGCCACCCGCGAAGAAGACGATGGAGAAGTAGGGTGGTTTTTGGGTCGAAACCTAGATATAAGGGGCCTAATCTACTCTACAAAGTGAGGGGAAGAAGAACTACCTTGCATTAGACAAAAAGGGCAGGAGGCACCCGATGTTGGCCGACCAGACGCGAAGAAGAGGATTCTAGCAAGAAGAATTCGAACGACGAAGGGATCAGAGGAACCAGCTTCGATATTAAGAAGCATGGCGAGGAATGGGGAAGAGAAGCCCTCTCCCTATTATACGTGGGAGTGGCCAAACGATGAGGTTGGAGAAACTCCAAGGAACTCAACAATGGTGGAAGAGGAAGAAGATAAGGTGGTGTTTCACACCAAAGTTTGCACGAGAATCATCGACAACACACAATGATGCTTTAAAGATGTCGGCCACCACAATTGAAGCGGGATTGCAACCCAAAAGGACTAATTTGAGTGGTCCAGCGAGGATTTCGGCGACGATTTGCGGTCTCTACAGATGGAAACATCAGTTGGGAAAAGTTTCCAATCTCAAAGCTATGGATGAGGGTCTCCCTACCAATTTTGGTGGGATTTGATTACATGAGCTGTGAGAATTTCAACTTTGAAATCATGCCAAAACCATGGGTGGACGAGCTTGCTACTACTAGGATCGTAGGGGCCATCTTACAAGGAAATTTGAAACTTAAGGGGGGTTTTGCAAGAATAAAAAACTAGGGGAGCAATTACAAACTTTATCAAGATGGAATCTGATTGGGCTCAAACTTTGAGGATAATCTAATTTGAATCTAAGGAATCTAATGGTGACATTAATTTTGGGTTTTAATGAAGTTTCACTAATCAATTTACACTTTAACCTAAAATATATCAATTTCTCGCCTTGGTCTCTGCTTTTGGTTAAAATAGGTTCATTTTGTTAAATTGAATGTTTTAAATCTTATAGAATATTTTTCAATAATTTTTAGAAGGTTTAGATTATATTTATTTCCATCAAAATCATTTCAATTAAAGTGATTGAAATTAGTATTTTATTAATTTTAATTTAGCTTTTATTTCATAAAATCCTTAAATCGATTTGTGTGAGCTCACTTATTGGAATTTTAAGCTTAGTTGACCTTCAATTAATTGTAGGCTCACCCTTTAGTTACTCTGCATTTGTATTTTGCTATTAAAATAGTAGAATTAACCAATTTTGATGTCATTCCTCCGAATTCTTAATATTATTAAGTTATACCCTTTTAATGATTAATTAAGTGAATTTAACTTTAGAACTTAGCTAAATTTAGCTAAATTAAGCTAGATATGAAGGATGATGGTGTTACCATCAACCCTCTACGTCACTTTTTCCATCAACTTTTACGTTTTCCAACCCACGTCCATGTATTAATTAATCGTTGTGTTATCTATAACGTGATTGCTATTCGATGTCTAGAAAGATGAAACATGTGTTCCGTGTCTGGACTTCAAATAGTTTAGCTTTAAGGTCCCAAATGATTGGTCGATTGAGAATCCAAGTGAATTAACAAATCAATCACGAAATGCTATGGTTCTTACATGTGATTTATGAAATACTTTATAAGTACTTCATCAAGATTTGCATTTTTCTTTGCTATTTATAGATAATAATTTTCTTTTTGACGAAATGATCCCATTTCATAAGAAAATGAGAAATCAAAGAAAAAACATAAAATAGAAAAAAGAAAGTGCAGGTTAGGTCCAACCTATTCTTGAAATACACAACTCACACACACTCCCTTTCCAGGACATGGAACCACTTCCCATGGCAATGCATACGACCCAACATTTGAATTAACCCTTTGGCCCCGTTTGGTAGAGATATAAAGTTTAAGATAGGTAAACTTTAGGAAGTCTTAAAGGAGGGATAAGTGGTTGATTAAGAAAAGTGATAGTTGCCTGTGGGTTTAAATGTTATAGTTGAATTGATATGTTGTAAGATAAAATTAATTGCGAATGATTTATATTAGAGCATGTGATGTAGTTATTAATAATGATTGGTATGTTTGACAATTTTCATGCATATTTTAATGAAGAGAGTGTTGTCTAGTTGGTGGAAAATATGTGTAACATTTTTCCTTTATTAAATACAGTTAGAGTAAGGTATTGGAAAAAATTGCAACTACTACCTAATGGTTATTGAAAATTAATATTATGTGATACAATTGGAGTAAGGTATTGGTAAAATTGCAATTACTATCCAATGGTTAGTGAATAATATTATTATGTAATGCGGTTAGAGTCCTGTATTAGCAAATTTTCAATTAATATCCAATGGCTACTGGAAATTAGTATTATGTAATATGGTTGGAGCAAGATATTAGCAAAATTGCAATTACTATCCAATGATTGGTGGAAATTAATATTATGCTTTAGGATTGCAGTAAGGTATTGGCAAAATTGCAACTACTATCCAATGGTTAGTGGAAATTAATATTATGTAATATGGTTGGAGTAAGATTTTGGAAAAAATTCAATTTCTACTCAATGGTTATCGGAAATTATTACTATGTAATATGATTGGTGTAAGGTATTTGCAAATTTGTAATTAGTACTCAATGGTTACTGGAAATTAATATTATGTAATAGGGTTGAAGCAAAGTATTGGCAAAATTATAATTACTACCCAATGGTTAGTGGAAATTAATATTATGTAATATAGCTAGAGTAAGGTTTTGGCAAATTTTTAATTACTACCTAATGGTTACAAGAAATTAATATTATGTAATACGGTTGGAGTAAAGTATTTGCAAATTTGCAATTACTACCCAATGGTTATTGCAAATTAATATTATGGTTTAGGGTTGCAATAAGGTATTGGCAAAATTGCATTTACTATCCAATGGTTAGTGGAAATTAATATTATGGTTTAGGGTAGGAGTAAGGTATTGGAAAAATTACAATTACTACCCAATGGGTACCAACAGATTAATATCATATGATACAGTTAGAGTAAGGTATTGGTAAAATTACAATTACTACCCAATGATTACTGCCAATTAATATTATATTATGCCATGTTTGTTTATGTGAAATATATTACATATCGTTAATGTACGTTAGTGCACCCCCACCCCCACCCGTCAACGAAAAAATCCCTCATCCCCATTTGTATATGTCAAGAAATGGTCCTCTCGACAATAAATTTTAGTAAACCTTAACGACCCTTCCTCAACCCCTAATGTGACTTTCATGAAATTTCAAAACAAAATGAAAGTATAAATCTTCCTTTTTGGAAATTAAAATAATACTTCCATTAAAATTGTAAGTGATAATTTATAAGTGGCAAACAACAATATAAAATGTCATCATAATAGAGAGAAAATAACTCAAATCCAATCCAGAAGGTGTGCAAATGTTCTCAGAAAGAAATAAGACTACTCCACAATCATGTAAATTAAACTAAACTGGGGGAAGCACCTTCCTACGAGCCAACAATGGCGCTCATGAACATGTTAAAGAAATAAGTTTGTTAAATCGTTGGAGAATAATTGTATGAGTGGAAATGATAACAGCATATGTAATGGCACCCACATGCATCTATTGATTTGTGCCATTTAATGAAATTACCATGAAGCACCCTCGTCCCAAACCCATTCATTGTCATCTATCAACTCCTTAACAAGGTAGTATATATCACACTAATTTTCCCAACATTTGTACATCATTTCATAAGAGCATAATGGTTGGTTTGCTGGTCGAATTTTGTGTACGTCATCTGCCAACCAACACGAGTGAAGTACCTACCTCAATAGTAACCATCCTACTTCCTCCTAAATTGAGCATGGAGGAGAATCTATTGCTAGTCCACGAAGAAGACGTACTCCATTATATTGCGTAATTTGTTGCAGTAATGTTTATAGCCCAATGGACATTAGATGGTAAATGATTTAGTAATGATTTGTAATCCAATCGCTTGCATTTCTTGATATTGTTATAAGGGAATGACATATAATAGTAATGACAAAAATTTTCCTATTTAGTAAAGCACGTTATGTGTAGAAAATATTTGGATAATTAAATAATATAAATTTAGGATGAGTTCGTTCCTAAAAATAAATGGATGCACAGGAGATAAAATTCTACATTAGCATTTGACCATATATGCTTCAATACAATATAAAGAAAGGTAATTTTTGTTCAATATAAATATTACCAGTAGCACTTTGTAAATATTTTAGCAAATATCACATTTTATAATAATTGAAAATCGAGAGTCGCAACTGACATGCTTATCATAGCACATAATTCCATATCTATGAAAGCAAAACACACATAATGAAGATGAATTTTGACTTAACATGGGAAGAAAATACGATGAAATATAACAATGCATAGTACCTCATTGTCTCCCAAAGTTCAACATAGCTCACGAACATTCACCAAATACTACAATGCTGAAATGATGATATGATAATAAGTACATGTCGGAAAGAGTTCTAACTATAGTACCGGTAGTTACTACCAATAACTATCAAGCAACACATCAACAAGGAAGTCCACGAAGGCTGGGACGACTGTATGCATGCCTACATATTTGGTGGTGCGACGTTGTGCATGGCATTAAATTGAGGGAATAATTGCTCTCTCAATCATCAGAACTTCAGATAAACCTACAGGAGAAATAATAAATGATATTAACAGGTGACATTTTTATTTTCTATTCGTACAAAATTAAAGAACCCAAATATACTGACGAAAGATCACGCAATATCAGTGTGCAGTGCAACTAGCATGTCAAACTCTTTGTCTCAAATCCGTCCATGTAAAAAAAAACCTTGTCCTCTATGAAATTATTTTCTTTCAACCTCTTCCATTCTCTCTGAAGCCAGAGTCTCTCATACGCATCACTGAACTTATCAGCCACCGTCATCCATGCATTACGAGTCAATGTGTAATGCACATACTCACCCTCAGAAATTCTCCCTCTGATCGCATTTACTAAGAAAATATCGTTTCCATCACTAAAATATCTAACGAAAATATAATTCATCATTTTTATTAATCAATGAATACGATCATTATAGAATTTTTCCTGAATAAATAATGTTCCGCTTAATATGATCAAGCATGACCGATATAAAATATTACGTTTGGTAATGCATGTCACAATCGAGGAAAGCGTAATCACCATTACTTAAATATCAAACATAACCCATCAGTTCCAAGTTGGCATTCATAAGTACGTGCACGTAAGTGCCAACTAAACGTAACTCGTTGTGTAACATAATATTTATTTCTTATAGTTAACAACAATAAAGGAGGCACATTAACCACCTCAAACGAAAGAAGCCTATGACATTAGATTAAAATGATTCATTTTATTCATTAGATGATACTGTTTCTAACGAGCTGATATTAACAAACGTGTGGAAGTTTGCCATTAGCTTTTAATGAAAAACATTATTACATAAAAATTCTAACAACCATGTTGAGCAACAGCGGAAGGTCTAAGAGTTGAACGTGAAAAACTTTGCAGTCATCGCCTTCATGTCAACCACTTGGAGGTATGTGTCATTGATCTTCTCCCTTAAGAAATCGTTCTTGCCCGTTTCCGTTTTATCATTTCTTCTTGGAAAAATAACTCCTACTCGAGGGATTAACCCAATTGAAGAAGTCAAAACTACCCGTTCTACATGTGTAAAATTGTGACCCCTTGTTCCAAGCCCTTATAGATGTCTGCACCACAAATAGGTCCCAATAGCAGAAAGGAACTTTGTTCTGCGTCAACGCACGAGATGTATTAGCCATTGTACTCTGCATTATCTCATAACATTAAAATTTTACAAATTGCAGGTCAACATGACTCATAGGACAATGGATATTGGATACCTCGATGTAATTAAAAAATTATATGTTTAGTTCATATTTACTATTACATTTTTGCTTAATGGTGTAAAGAAATACGGAAGAACATAAACATTGAGGCACATTCAGTTTGTTAATTGAATTGGCAGCATAAAGGAGAACATATATGGTACATATAGACGGGTAACAAAGGAGAGTTGATAGATGAAAGGGAAAGCTGCATTGCAGTCTACATAAGGGGGACAATGTTCTGAATTGAATTAAATAGCAAGAAAGGGCATTCCCGTAGCCAGCGAAACTTGGTGTCAACCTATATGAGTAAATGCAAAAGCTTTTGTTAGAAGTAAAATTGTAGAAAGCCATAGCACCCATTGTGAATTACACAGAATGTGTAAACTTACCCAAGTCCATATTATTTCCTTAACCGGTGCAAGCAGCATATTGGTGCCTACGTCCCAAAACCATCTGCACACGAAAGCCTTATCTGATATGAAGTTGTAAATTGATTTTAGCCTCCACTCCTTTTTAAGGAGTCGTCGACTGACAAGCCTCCCATACGCTTCGTTGAACTCAGTGACCATTATATTCCATGCAACCCATGTGAAGGTGTAGTTCATGTATTGATCGTCGTTGTTCTTCCTCACTAAAAAAAAAAGGTTCTACACCTACAACCCAACTACACCTACAACAAACATATGTCACTACAGGTCATTTTATACGTTGCCACTGTTTAATGCTACACCGATGGGTACCATTTACAAGAAAGAAGGGAGCAAATTTGTCTTTTGAAATAGGTAGCCCTTTTGCTATCCACTAATCATAGCTCCTTAGCCTCCCCGACATTCCTCTCAATCAAGCTCCTGAGGTGATGCCACCTCTCGTCAACGTCCTCACAATGTGGCCGATCAAATACATCTCTCATTCTCGTCCACATAGGTCAGTCCCACTCTCGATCTCTCTTTCCTAGAGATCTCTCACATTCTCAAAGATCATCGGAGGTAGTGATGAGATCCCTAGTTTAGGTTCATTCTAAGATTTGCTTTGTTAGTATTTTGGATATCATATTTGATCTGTATGTAACAATCACAGACCTGCACATTTCCTTAATCTCTCTCTCGAGATCCATTAATCTCTATCTCAAACTATGTAGATATCTCTTAGTGGGCTAGGATAAGGGTTTAGGGTTAGGAGGTTAATTTGGTCATGGTTTGGGTTCGAGATTTGGATCATGTTGGGTTTTGGTGGTGTAGGAAAGGTGTTCGACAAAATGTGTCAAAGAAGATTTTTATTGGTCATGTTAATCAAAATTTTTGAAAGTGATCTGTGTGTCTATGGATTTCATTCTCTTTATTTGGCCTATTAGTTTAGGAATGGAAAATAGTTCACTTTGGGAAGGAATGAGTAAGTTTTTGTTTTGTATGCAGTGTTTGGTATGGATTATGAATATCATGATGCAATTATCTGTGGACTCATAGTGGCTCTCTTGATGTCAAAGAGAGGTCACATATACAGGCTTTGAGATGGTGGTACCTTTTGCTTGGATGTTACAATTAGCAAAAGTTGGAGTGCTGGTGACTATCTTGAAATTGTCATGCAAATTTGAAGGAGTTCAGGATACCTTCTAGTGATTCTTGACACCGTAGGTTATGGTTTTTAACTATTTGTGCCATTTGATTGTGGGTTGTTTTTCCTGGTTTGTTTTTGGTTGCATGCATTTTTTTTTTTGGTTGTGAGATGAGTTATATTTTTAGTCAACTTATTATTGTTTGAGTGATAGGGAACATATGGTAGTTATAAATAAAAAAAAAAGGGCTAGAAAGGTTGGAGCTTTTTGCAAATGCCCTTAGTTACGCCCATTGTATATTTTGTTTCATAGCATTTGAGGAGATGGGGGCATTCACTTTTGTGAGGCGAATCTCATTTGCAAAGATGGGTGCTGGATTTCATTCATTTTCTAGTAAGTGATTGGTTTGATTCATTCTTCTAGATCTATTTGTATATATGTTTTTGTGTAGGAGTTGCAGTTGTTATCGGTTGGCTTTCTTTTATAATAAATATGAGCTGTAGGTGTTATTTGTGACTCCTATGAATATGGGCTACCATTTAGTTGCATTGAGAATGAATTTAGAAGATTTTTCCAAAAGGCCTCAATTTAGGAGGAATTTGCAAAAACTAGTCTATTCTAAATTCTTTCAGAAATGGTAATGGTGATTTATCACACATCCCAACCATAGAACATCCTTACTCATTTAAGTAGTAACTAAATGTCGTGGTAATGTGGGGGTGAAATGTCTTCAGGACAAAGAAGGAAAGGGCAAGGCCTCTAGTAGTCTTGTGGAGCATTTGGTTA
This sequence comes from Thalassia testudinum, assembly GCA_037157565.1. NCBI lineage: Eukaryota > Viridiplantae > Streptophyta > Magnoliopsida > Alismatales > Hydrocharitaceae > Thalassia > Thalassia testudinum. The sequence continues at coordinate 136,648,789 of JAZHRO010000036.1, read as the reverse complement.
GAAAGGAATAGGGTCTTGTTCAGAGGGCATTGATCCTACATGAAAAATCTTGTGGAGTATGCTTTGTCTTTTATTAATTTGTGGAGTTCGGATATATAATGTGGCCATGTGCCTTATTTTTTGATATAATATAATTTTCTACGTAGTTACCAGTTGGATAATTACTTTTTCTCTTTTTTTAAAAAAATAAGTAGTAAGTAAACTTGATAAAGGAATCAATGTGTGTTGATCCATCTCGTTGCTTTTACAGGAAAATGCAAGTCGAATGAATATATGGTAATTTGAATAGTAGACAAGATAGGTATTCGCTTCATTTGTAGGCTTGCTTGCTTTATCAGAAACTGAAATTGATAAATTTATGCATTTTTGTGACTCGAGAAAATCTGCGTGGTCTTTTACTGGTCCATAACCTGTGGTTTCAATTGTACAGATTTTCAGATATTGTAACTCTTTTTAGCAACTTTTATAGGGTTTCATTTTATTTCTTTTGATGAGTATTATGGATGCCAATCAGTTGCCTTTGGTTTATGCTTTTCAAGGTTATGTTGGATATCCTAGAACTCAAGTTGTAAATTGTGAACAAAGGCAAGCGCAAAATAAGTTAATTTCCAATCAAGCTATAATTAGTTCAGATAATTTCCAAGCTCAATATTGGATGACTAGTTGTCAACATCAGGCAAAAAAGTCGCTATTAGATAGGTAATTTTCTTGATGTCATGCACCATTTTTATGCCTTCCAAATATGGGGTATAGTTCATGATTTCTAATTTTTTTAGTATTCCCATTGAACAATCTTATTTTCTAAAATGTGCCTGAGATTCTTATACATATGCCAAGAACTTTTTGATCAATTTGCCAAATCTGCATGGCTATTGAAGTGCTTGTATTTATGAGCTTGATACACAATTAAATAATGGTAGGTGTTTATGTAGGACTTAGTATGTACAAATCCCTAAAACATCTTTATTTGCATTATTAAAGTTTACATTCTGATTAAGTGCCCACTTCTTTCAACATTTTATTTGGGTGATTATCACAAGCCTCCCTTAGGATAAAGGTCTCTCTTCAACAATATGAACCTTTGTTATTTTTTCCATGTTAATGTTAACCCTCAAGTCATATTCTTTTGACCTTACTTCACAAATTAGTGTTAGAACTCCTTAAGGAAGTGTGAACGATATCATTGTGTTAGCTCTTAACCATCTCCTTCGAGGTATTGGCAAATAATTACCCTTGAGTCATATTTTTGTTCCATTCACTACAAAGAAATCCTACACCAACGATGCACCTACACTGACATTAAATATATGTCGATGTAGACTCTGTTATGCATTACATGCTATGTACTACACTAGTGGGTACCTCCAGGGGATAAACAAAAACGTGATAGGGGCCAAATATATCTTTCCGTTCTCAATCCTACTCTCATTTGACAGGAAATCGCAATGGTAAAAATAATAGAGGGACAACATTGTCCCAATGTCAAACTTTGGGGATCAACCGTTCGAAGTTGAGGAACCAATAATATGGTTATGCCACATATGTCTTCCCATTTTATAGCATTGTTGGGTAATGTGGGATTTCTAGTCTTTGATAAGATGATTGGATTGGTGTGGGTCCTTCTATAAACTTCCTAAAATGTTCACTATATTCTAAAATGGATATAATGACCTTGTTCTTGCATGTTTCTTTTATTTTTTTGCTGACCCATGACAAATTCTATTTTCCATATCTGTGAGCCTATGCCTGTTGTATTTTTCTTCCCCGTTTATGTCTCCATGAATGCTGTGCATACTCGTGCTACTACTGTAGCCTGTAGTGCCATCAGACAGACCATAACAGATCTTCTTTTGAGTTTCTAATTTTTTGTCTTGAAAGCATAACAGATCAAGTTTTCCGCATGCTTGTAAGTATTTTCCTGTGCATGCTTTTTTTCCCTTCTTCTGGAGTGTGGGGACGTTTGTGGAGTAAGGATTTGTGATGGAACTTGTACGTGTTTCTTTGTTCAATTTGTGGAAGTCTTGGTGCTAGCAAGATCTAGTTTTATTGAGAGCAACCTTATGTTGCTTAACATTTCGAAGGGGAGCAACTGTGCCACTGCCCCTGTTTTTGATCCATATGGCGGAAAGGTTATGGGATTTGAAATTATGGGATTTGGTTAAAATTTGTGCTCACATTGGTGGCAGATTGGAAGGCAATCTCTCAACGTAAGGTGGCATCAGTGACAAATTGGAAGGCAAATCTCTCAACAAAAGGTAGCATCAGTGCAAAAATCGACATATTTAGACTGAAGGGCTAGTGGCAAGGCTAAAATTGTGCGCAACCGGGATATGTCTACTTTCGAAGGGGGACAACAAGGAAAGCTGGGATGGTTCTTTTTGAGAGGGATGCATGCAAATGGGATATAGAAGGCAAGGAATGTGGTGGACACTTGGGATAGCTATATCACTATGGTTAGAAGGGATTTGGCTGAATCACTGATACAATGCATTATAATTGTTAAGTTGCATAAACTCTCTCCTGTACTTGCCATAAAAGCATTAGAAAATCCATTTTGTGAAAGTCAGAGTTGATGACATCTTGGTTTTCCTGAGGGCTCACCTTTCAATAACTTGTCAACTCATTCTATCATTCTTCATACTTGGACTGACTGGGTAAATTCAACAAATTCAACTCTTATGTTTGGCATAAACTGTTTCCTCTCTATGTCAATACTTGGACTGACTGGGTAAATTCAACAAATTCAACTCTTATGTTTGACATAAACTGTTTCCTCTCTATGTCAATTACATTGCTAGTTCAAGTATATCGAAGTAACATTGCTCCATCAAAAATTCAACTCTTATTTATGTCAATTACTTTTTGCTTCCTAGAACTTTAAATCATGGTCTCTAAGTTTAGGGTACTTCTATCATAGTCGCTGGGTTCCCCCTAAGATAGCAAGGAGTTGGGATTCCACCTAATGTTTGCATTGACAGCACTTTTTGCTGTCTAGACACTTTTGACAAATCAATTTGACCTAAAACCAGCTATCTCAAATTAGCTCAAGTTCAAGGGCATGGAATTTAGTTTTGTTTGTTAGTTAATGGTTGGTGGTAGTAAATTGTGTTGCAGCCAATAGGTGCAACCATCATCAGTGTCCCAACAAACTCCATTATGTCTAGATAAAAGAATTGATGAGTGAATTTTAAGTTCCAAGTTTAGTTGGTGGCCACTCTTCACACAAGTGGCCATTAGTAAATAGAGGCCTTAGGACGTTCACATGAGTTTCTTTTGCCTTCTTTTATTCTTTGAGTAACTTACAAAAGGATCACCAATTATATACTGATTCTCAAAATGGATCCTGGTAATTCTTTTTCCTAACTACTGGGTCCCACTTCTAGGATTTTAACAAAGTGCACCCCACTGCGATGAAATTGCTAGTAAAGATAACTACAGAATGTCATGTGTAGGATTTAGGCTGAGTTGATGATGGAAATGCCCTTGTTATTATTAGTCCCTTCCCCCTGTATACTACACAGGGACAAAAAAAAGTGCACCCCATTATGGTTATCATGTACCTTGTTTTCTCCATGAATTCACACTCTCTGCATAACATAACCTTGGTAAATTCTTTGAGAATTGAAACTATGAACACTTGTATGTGCTATTACAACTCTATTTGTATTTAGTATACATTATATCAAATTTTGTTTTGCCTTTTTCAACAAAAGGGAACAATAAGAAGAATCAAGAATATGTAGCAATGCCTTTCATCATCAACACCTTTTTATCACTATCTACATTAAACGAATTGTATATTCACCATGGAACCCAGTCTTCATATTCCAATCCAAACGTGGTCCAAGTTTGTAGTAGTAACATGAATGCTTTGTAGCTACAATCACGCTAACTGGTAGTGGCCAATGTCCTCTAGGAAATTTGCTTCATGCATTTGTTCGTTGGCTATGGTATCATTATGCATATGCTAGGGCAGTTGATTATTTGATCTTAGCTGCATAGTTTTGGTTAATGTTGTTTCTATATCCATATAATACAAGTTAGTTTAATTTGGTAGAATACATTAGGTGGCTATTTGCTAATATCTTAGACATATATGCTCCTTTCATGACATGTTTTTTCCATATCTATAGCTATGAGTGGCTCACTGAAAGTGAAAATTTGGAATAGATATGGGTATGATTACATTGCATTCTAGTAATTATGATTGGATCTGTTTATTATATCTATTGACAAGGCAAAAGCAATGGACACAAAGAAGGTAGCATATTGGAGCAAAACGGCAACAGCCCCAACTGGGCTTGGGAAGCTGTTGGAGGTTGTTGGGGAATGTAAGGAGGTGCTGAAGATTGATCCATCTTATGAAGAGGGTGCATCATCCGTTAGGGACACTCTTTCTTGTGTAAGATTATGAGTTTGATGTAATCTCTTAGATCTTTTTTCCCAAAAAATAATAACTATTGGAAGTTGCTTTGGATTTTCTTGGTCTCCTGTAGGTGAGGCAAAACTTATAACTTGTAAGATATGTAGATTTATGGTATGGGTGTTGGTTTCAATTCTTTTTAATTTTGCTTGTGAAGTTGTACACCTACATGCATTAGGAATTTGTAAAACAAGCCCATATTTAGTTTTGACAAAATAAAGGAAATCAATATAAAATTTTCAAGATTCTATCAGAACCTTGCTCCCATTTCATTCACATTGCCAAAGTTTGTTCAACATCTCTTCTCCTCCATTTGATCCTCCTCGCTTTTCCTCGTCATTTTTCTCCTCAAGCTTTGATTCGCTAGATCTAATTTCTTGGATAGATCTATGATCCTCTTATGCAGATCCAAGTTTATGCACCGTACCCAAGCACTACTGACCAAACACTCTTCCTTGCATCTGCAATCTGAGTCATCTAAGAACCCCACATTCAATCAGATGCAAGGAGTTGGTGACAATGCGTGGAACCCAAATTAGTATTATTGACTCTATTGAGGTATGTATGGTTGTAGTGGCTGTCTCTCTAATGAACTTGAGTCATTTTGCTCCTTTGTTAAGCAAGTTAGCTATTTATGCTTTTATACAATATTTTTTTAACTCACTAAACCACATGATAGAATTTTTTTGTCTATATGAACATCCTCCAAAGTTCAACGGTATCTTTCTTTTTTGTACAACAAAAACAAATTTTCTTTACCCATTTAGAAGTTTGCCCATTTTCTTTACCAAATTAATGTTGCAAATTTTTTTGATTGCCATTATGCTCAAAAACCTGTTGCGGTCCATTTATTGCCCATTACTAGTCCTGACATTTAAATTCCCATGATGCCTCCCTTGACCAAGCTTTGGCTGCCACTTCATTGTCCCACCATGTTATTGCTGCTGTCTTCTGTTAATTTTAATACTTTTCTACCCAGCCACAACTTCTTATTTCCTATATCTCTATCCATTCCTCTCAATCTCAATTTGTTGCTCCCTATCATTCATCTCAATCCTAATTTCTTATCCAAATGCCATTGAAATATTGAAACTTTAAATTATTTTTATTTTTGAAATTATTAAGAACTTCAAGATTATTCATTTTCTGAGCACTCCTAGTTTGTGTTAATTTTGGTTCTTGAAACATGAATAGCACCTGTGATTTAGTGGTAGAATTGTATCCTTCCACGGTATAGACCTGGGTTCGATTCCTAGCTAGTGCATCCTTTTTTTGGTCCTAAGTTAAAGCATCCATTTTTTAATCTTTGTGTTTAATAAATTTCCTTATTGCAAATACAAAAATGGGAGGTTTGATTCCATGGTACACATGTTAGTTCATGTTAATTTCTTTATGAAACATGAATAGTTTGTGTTAATCACTTTTTTGAGACAGAAGCCTAAAGGCAGATGAAAGAGATGTCTATGAGTTTTTCTCAAGGGCTCAAAAGGTTAGCTTACTTAAGTTACCTATTTCATTACATTGGTTTTACGTTTATAGTCATGTTCCTTATCTAGTTACTAGTTGACTCAATCTATTAAATAAAAATTATTTTAGTTACTTGATTAATTGGTATGCATTTAAATGCTCCCCAATTCCTCCTCAATTTGCCCAAAATAGCCCTGGCATCTTGGAATATGGACATGTTCTGTTAGTTCTCTTAAGGCCTCTGGATGGTGGTGCCTCTCTGAAAATAGAAATAGATTATCCTCTCTGGTGTGGTGATTGTGTTTTTGTCATTTTATGTTGCCACATTATGATACTGGTAGCTAGCTGGTGGATTAGTACCTAAACTAAATGGAAACTTGTAAGGTAGGTAAAACAATTAAAGTGCCTGGAGCTGCATTCCCAGTTTTATCGACAACTCAAAATGAATCTTCTTGGTTGAAAACCAAGCCTTGTTCAAACCTTGTGACAAGATGCGCATGTTCCTCTCAGAAAAATGCTTTGCCCAAGTGTGTTGTTCAAGATGGTGGATTAGGATGAAAATCCCAAAGAAAAATTATATGAATGGCATCAACATCCAAGAAACATGATATACATAGATATAAATTATATGAGATGTATATGATACCATCTCATAAACATTATGCACATACCAATGATATAAATTTGATTTATGAATATAAATTTAGATAGTCTATGATTTTGGTCTATATATATACCAATGTTTGTTTCTTACTTGACTTCTATTTTATTTGATAATTATCTTTTTCTTAATACTTTTAATAATGATAATTTTGATTATTTTCGTAGAAAATGTGAGGATTAGTGACATTCATGGAAGCTAGAGATTTGAGGATTACTTCAAGTGAAGAATTATTTTTTCATGTTTTGTTGTATATATCATTTTAGACAATAATTTGTGTTTGAAAAAATTTTGCATAGATAGTACTCATAAAACTTATCCACTTCAAGTTAAAGGAAATATTTGTTGATGATTAAAATCATTTTTCTTTGTTATTAATGCTTAATGTTTCTAAAATATGTCTTATTTGGATTGAATGATTTGTAACTTTAATTGTTTGTTTACATGCTTAGTTGATCTCATAAGAGGAGAAAGTTCCATTTATGTATGATATATAATAAGAAATTAAATATTAAATTCAAGGGCATCTCAATGATGATGTACTAGGGATATATTTTTTATATTCATCAAAGACATTGACGGTAGCATTAACAGATATAAGTGTTAATGTATGTATTATGAAGGGGGATAACTTATTTATCTATAGTGACGGTTTTACCAATGATTTTTCGTTGATAAAGTCTTCTACATTACATTTGCAAAGGCTTTCGTTAGCATTATAGGTCTATATCAACAGTCATAAGAGTCACTTTTGGCAATGATCAAAGGCTCTTGGAAACACGACTGTCGCTGTAACTTCAGGTACAACACCGATGATTTTAACCATCGGTATACCCTACAGCAACGCCTCCTAAGATAACAGCTCAAATGACTGTCGAAATAGCTCTTTGGACCTACAGCGACGCTAATTTTGACCTATACCAACGGTTATTGACCGTCGGTGTAGGTGCAGATTATTGTGTTCCTCATTGCATTGATAAGGAAGAAGTCATCCACATCAGTAAATATAAATTCCATCCTACGAGAGAATTATGTACATCATATCATGATGTCATTTGCATTGTTCTCGCAATAATCATGGCCAATTTGCAACGACATTTTCAAGTGTTGGCTTACTACTTTGTGTGGGGTTTGTGAATGTAAATGGAGGTCATTTAGCATTGAAGGCATCACAAAATGGACTTTCGACATGATGAATCTTCTATGCATAACATCAAAATTATCATTACAAAGTTACCATTCCACCATCGATAGTATGTACTACAAATGAGGGGAAAGCTTTACAAGGTAATTCGTAAACATTGGCATTATCAAGCAACATCCATACTTAGGATGTACTTCATAGTTAAGAGGACCGCACGTTTGACCTTCTACATATTATCCATAATTTTTCACACAAGTGCAAATTGCAAGTATTATCGCCCGACCATGTAACCAATGATACCTACAATCAATCTTGCAAAGAAACAACCATCTTTAAGAACTACTGATTTTGAACAATGCTTTGTAGAAAGTAAAGGCAATTCTACTTACATTCATCCATGCATCGTCTTCATCATTTGGAAGTAGCAAGTCCACTTCATCCCACCTCCATCTTGTTACAATAATAAGGCCCATGATATAGTAGTATATTTTTTGAATTTTTGTCCACAGGTTCTCAACCTCCTTGCATTGCAAGTTAACACTAAACTCTTGATGCATTATCTAACTGATTTGCTTCATCAAAAGGCACATACAGAGTCTCTTCAACTACCAATTTCTTCTTATTAAAGACTCTATAGGCTTTACTTCTAGAGGAGTATCCTAGAAAGATTCCTTCCTCACTTTTTGCATCAAACTTATCCAGGTTCTCCTTTGTATTCAGTATGAAACACTTGCAACTAAATACTTTAAAGTAAGAGATCTTAAGAGTCCTATCAAAGTAAAGTTTAAAGGATGTTTTCTCAAGTATAGGTCTAATAGAAACCCTATTTTGGATATAACAAGCACTGTTTACAGCCTCAGCCTAAAAGTACTGAGGTAGCTTTGACTCGCACAGCATAGTGCAGGCACACTCTTGTAGGGCTCTATTCTTTCTTTCTACAACACCTTTTTGAGGAATTGCTCTAGGAAAAGCAAATTCTTATTTTATCCCAAAAGTAGAGCAGAAATCTAGGAATTTTTCATTTTCAAATTCTTCTCCATGATCACTCCCAATCCTAGTGATGGGTAAGCTAGATTCAGTTTGAATTCTCTTGGCTAATTTTCTAAATTCCTTGAAAGTAGAATCTTTAGATCTTAAAAATAATACCTAAATAAATCTAAAGAAGTTATCAATCAAGACAAGACAGTATTTGCACCCATTTAGACTTCTAAACTTGGTTGGTCTGAAAAGATCTAAGTGGATCAACTCAAGTGACCTGGAAGTGCTAACCATGTTTTTAGGTTTGAAAGAAGTTTTATGTAGTTTTCCTAGTTCACAGGATGAACAGAGGTTTTTCTTTCTGTAGGAAATCTTAGGTAAACCTCGTATTAAGTTGTGTTTCAGAAGCTTTTTTATTTTTCGCATGTGGACATGACTGAGTCGACGATGCCACAATATTGACTCATCATTTGATGCAACCAAGCAATTAAGATCATTGCATTTGTTAAAGTCAATAGTGTAGATGTCTTTTGATCTGTCTTCGATCAAAAGGATTTCCTTTGAATTTTTATCCCTAATTTTAAAACCTTTTGAAGTGAAAGTGACTTTATAACCTTTATCACATGTTTGATTTATACTAAGCAAGTTATGTTTTAAGCAACTAACAAGATGAACATTATCAAAAAAGTTTTGGAGTTATCGATTTGGCCAATACCGGTAATATGACCCTTGTGGTTGTTGCCAAAGGTGAATGAACCACCTTCCTTGCGGTTGAGGTTGAGGAACAAGTCTTCTCCTATCATGTGCTTCAAACAACCATTGTCCATAACCCATCTTCATTTTCCTTGGATTTGTCATTAGTTTATATTTGTGAGGTCCAGTGTTTCTCCTTACAGGTACAAGGTTTCCATCTTTTTTTATGATAGATCTAATCTGAGTACTTTTAATTCTTGAAAGTTTCCTACAAAACAAGATTGCAAATATCTTTTTAGTACCCATTTTTGTTTGGGTCCAGTTTTGTTAGTAGGTGCCTGTTTAATCATGGACTTATTATTAGCCTTAGGACTAGGGGGAATTTGTGTATCAGATTGTGAAGTGGACGCTTCATGATCATTATTAAGAATATATCCTAACCCAATAGATAGGATTTGGATTGGTGTGCCCAATAGATTTTCTAGATTTGCTCTTCCTTTGGTAAACTTAGATAGGTCATTTACAAAAGCAATAGACTTTTGTTTTAATTTTCCTAATTCTTTCTGAAGTGAGTTAATATGAGCCTTATGAGAGGTGATCTCTTTAGATAATTGTTTATTTAAACATTCAGCATAATTCCCTACGTTAATTTCATCATCTAGGTCTCTAGTTAATTTCCTATTAGCTACTTTAAATTCTTTTGCTAAATCATGGAGATCATGGAGCTCATGGAGCTCATAAAATGTTTCTAATAATTCATCAAAAGTAAAAGACAATACCTTATCTTTGATTGCCATAAGACCGTAGAGTACTTCTTCGCTTGAAGTGTCTTCACTCTATTCTTCTAAGCTTGTATCTCTATCATCCCATGTCACTTGCAAAGCCTTCTTTGCTTCACGTTTGGAAAATGTCTAAGCCTTCTTTTTGTCATTCTCCTTCATGAGTTGAGGACATTCATTTCTCATGTGCTCTTTCTTCTTGCAGTTGTAGTAGATGACTTGATTTTCTTGAGGCTCTTCTTCCATCTCTTTTTGTTCTTTAGGAACCTTTTGAATTTTCTGGAGAGAAGTGCTATATCCTCTTTGTTTTCCATTTTTATTCCTCAGTGTCGGTGTCTACTTTGAGAGCAAGATCTTTCTTTTTCTTTCCTTCGCCTTCGTGCTCCTTCATGTGCTTGAGTTGGAACTTCATAGGCCATAGACTACCTATGAGATCATCCAATTGAAGCATTGAGAAATCCTTTGACTCCTGAATCGCGGTTGCCTTTGTTTCAAAGTCACTTGTGAGGGATTTGAGTATCTTGTGAAGCAATGCCTCATTCGTGATTGTCTGATCCAGGTTTCTCAGAGAATTGATGATATTAGTGAATCTTGTATACATATGCTTGATGGTCTCCCCCTTTTTCATTCGAAATAGCTCGTACTTCTGGGTAAGGAGATTGACTCGAGTCTCTTTCACTTTTGAAGTCCCTTCGTGAGTAACCTCAAGAATGTTCCAGATCTTGTATGTGGTTTTGCAAGCGGAGACTGTTGAATTCTTCTTTGGATAGAACACAGAAGATAGCATTCAAGGCCTTGGCGTTATGCGTGGCTATCTTCTTTTGGTCGGTAGTGATGGCTACTCCTTTTCTGGTTTAGTGTATTTGGATGCTATCACGGCCAATACTTCGTAATCCATTGATTCCAAAAATATTTGCATTCTGATCTTCCAATATCCATAATTAGTGCCATTGAATAGGGGTGGTCTAACCACAGATTGACCCTCAATGTATACCTTAAAGAATTGACATCCTAACTGGAGTAAAACTTAGCTTCGATACCAGATGTGAGTGCAAGCAGAGCCTATAGGATCAAGTATGCACTAGAAGGGGGTGAATAGTGTAATACCTATTTAAAATAGAACTTAAAAAATCATTTACCATAGATAAAAAATGAATAAGCACAAACCAGAAAAATAACACCTGATTTTAAAATAGAAACCCTTTTCGGGTGAAAACCACTACCAAGGCCTCCAAGCTTAGGATTTTCTCGATTAGTTGATGCTAATCAAATCCACTATCACGTACTACTTGAACGAGGGTGGCACAATCTCTTACAAACATCTTCTACACATGACTAAGAGAAGAACAACAAGACTTCCAACACAACTTGGATTCCCAGAACAAGAATAACAGAATAGAATAATATGACTATTTCTTAAGGAACCTCAACAATATTTAAAACAAACTGAGCTTTCTTGAATCGTAAGGGAGTGTGCTTTAAATAGCGGTAGTTGTAGGCGCAGAGGTGCAAAAGTACTAGAGAGAGTAGGTGTGTTTTTCTCTTTAAAAGTTCTTGAGGTGTGTTTGAGAGAGGGGGTGAAGGTCCTATTTATAGGTATTTTTCAACCTATTTTGGAATTTCTAGTAACACAACTTTGATCGATCAAAATAAATGTTTGGTTGATCAAAACTATATTTGGTCGATTAAAACAAGGTATTGATCAATTCAATATTGATCGATTAAAAGGGTATTTTGATCAAAAGATTTCAAAAGAAATTCAATATATTTGATCGATTAAATAAAATGGGTTGATCAATAAAAAAAGAATATGATCGTTAGAGGTATTTGATCGATTAAGACAATAAGTTGGTCGATCAAGGTCTGGTTGATCAAAAGGAAATTTTGGTCAATCAACATTAGAATTGACAAACATTCAAAAGAAAATGATTTTTGCGAAAAGCGAAAACTTCCGGTTGTTTCCTTATTAAGGTTCCGTACATAATTATAGATTCAATAAAATTAAAAAGTCCTCAAGTCCTCTTTGTCCTTGATGTATTTGGAAGATATTGATGAAGACGCAACCATGCTATAATTTAACTTAACCTGTATGAGTTAGTTTACAATAAAAACATAATTTTGTTATATCAAAATAAGGGTATTAACATACTCCCCCTTTTTTATGATAACAAAATTATAAAAAACACAAGAAAAACACATCAAAATAAGATCAAAGTGACAAGTTTGATAGAAAATAAGTAGAGAAACGGGATATACCAAGGATCAACAAGGATCGACCTGGTGGGCAGTGAGGAGGAGGTTGGACAAGGACAAGGCTCGTTGGAGGTGGCCGGATGGTCGACGAGGGATGGTGGTAGCGAGAAGCATCGACGGAGGGGACACCGGAGGTGGTCGACCAAGGCTTAGTCAGAGAAGGTGGCGGCGGTTTGGTTGGTGAAATGGTGGTTGATGGTGGAGAGGGGATCACTTTGGTCGGGTCTTGGATTTTGGTTAGAGGTGTGGTAAGGTTTTGGTTGATGAAGAGAGTTTTGTAGTGATAAAAGTTATGGTAAAAAGTTATTTTTATAGAGAATAGGTGATGCAAATAAGGTGGTAGGTGATTAGAGATCAAAATCAACAATTAATCGTGATTGGTGATCAAATCAAGTGATTTGAATCATCAAACGAAATCTTTGGCGAGATCAAATCCACCTTGATTTGGTCAATCAAAACACAGATTGGTCAACCAAATTCAATTTTGGTCGGTCAAAAAGAGAGATTGATCAATGAAAATTAAATTTCCAATGGAGGGAAAACTCCCACTCAAAACTTGATCGATCAAAACCAACATTTGCTCGATCAAAGTTGAAAATTTTTTAGGCAAATTTTCTACCTAAAAGATTCAAAGATTGATCGATTAGAATAAACATTTGATCAATCAACTATTAATCGATCAACACAATTTGTTTGATCGACCAATGGCTTTCAAGACAAAACAATAAACAATCAAAGTTCAGCAAGTTTTGTTAAGCCTAAGTATCTTCTTATGAGTATGAATTTTTCTTCTACTAGAGGTTTTGTGAAGGTATATCTATTTGTTCCTCTGTTTAAATGAATTCTAAGCCTATTTCCTTCTTTAGGGAATAATCTCCAAAAAAGTGGTGTCTAATGTCTATATATTTTGACCTAGAATGTTTAATGGGATTTTTGGACAGGTTTATTGCACTAGTATTATCATAAAGAATCCTAGTGCTTTCAAAATTTAGTCCAAAATCTCTAAGTGTTTGTTTCATCCACAAGATCTGTAGACATGCTAAAAAGGCAGCAATGTACTTAGCTTCAGTTATGGACAAGGAAACATTATTCTATTTCTTGCTAACCCAAGATATTAAGGAATTTCCGAGAAATTGACATTTTCCACTAGTACTCTTGCGATCAGGCTGACTTCTCACATAATCAGCATCACAATAGGAGAGTATGTCAAGTGTGGCTGATTTGAGGTAGAACATATCGAGATCAATAGTGTTAAGTTGGTACCTAAGTATCCTTTTTAAGGCATTTAGGTAAAATTCTTTAGGATCTACTTGAAATCTAGCACACAGACAAGTATTAAAAAGTATATCAAGTCTACTAACCATTGATGCCGAAAATACGCATTTTGTTAATTAATGTATTTCATGTCGTTGTAACGCGTGAATCACAATCAACTTTTAAAATTTATAACCTAGATAGTAGTGGTATCTAGGATAGTCCAGAGGCAATTTGTTAGTTGATTATCAAATTCTCTCTCTTGCTCTCTCAAAACTTCACTTATATTTTTGTTGTTTTGTATTTTTGAGATTTTATGATTTTGAAATGATCAACCAACATAAAGATGAGATAGCGAAACTATGCGAGTTGGAAAACTACACCCTAAGTGACAAGAAGAAAATTTCTCTTCTAAGCTCACCCTAAGTAAGTGTGCCTAGGGTAATTAAAAGGGAAGAGTGGTGTGTACACAAAGTTGCTAAGATATTGAAAACACACTACAACAAAATAATATAGAATTGGAAGGTGAATAAAAACTTTGTATTGCTATAAAAATGAAGTACTTGTAGCAGAATGCTTGTTAGAAAAAGATGAAAATAAACATTAGCTAATACAAAAGAAGATGGTAAAGATGAAGAAAAAGATATCATCCAAGTAGTGAAGGGCTCTCACTCCAAGTGAGGCTGCTCCCATACTATGAAGAGAACTCTTCAAGCTCCTGGTATCCTCCTCTGTTCCTCCTCTAAGGGTGGATGTTCAACACCCTTTTTGCTCTTGCCTAGCCATCCTCCTTGAAGTAGGCTTGCTCCTTGGCGTAGCACAAGGAAGAAGAGAGATGAAGAAGAAGGCACCAAGAGGGCGAGTATGTTGCCCCCTTGATCTTCTTCTATCCTTCTTCCTTGGCCGAAAATGGAGATGTATCTAGGTGGATAATGGTAGCCAAGGATGGCCTTTAAGCAGTGGCTAGAAGGGTTATTAATAGGGTAGGAAGGTGGTGGTTGGCGTGAGGTATATGTGGAGGGTTAGGATTAGGTTTGGTGGGTGGTTAAGGGATCCAATGGAGGGGATTATTGGTGCCAACCCAAAGGGTGTTGGAGGTGGTGGTTATGGGTGGTTGTCATGCCTCTTGGTGGTGGAGAGACACCAAAGAGTTGGCACCAAAAATGGGGCTTCTAGAAGGACTTAGGTGGCACCACTAATTAAGGGCTAGGATGGGATTAAAGGGTAGATGTAAGGTGGAGATGAAATGGGTTTTGGAGGGAATTCTTGGCTCCAACTTGGGTGGTTATGGGGGTGGTCGGCGCCACTTTGTAGGTGACTTTTGGAGGTGGTGTTGGGGTGAAAGGATGTGGGTATGTTAGTGCCAAAATGAGGTAGAGAAGGTGGGAGCTAAGTAGGTGGGAATTAGGGTTAGGCTTGTATGGCCATTGAGGAGCAGTGGAGCTTAGGCTAGCTAAGCTAGCTTTAGCTAGTAGGGAATAGGGGAGAAGGTAGGAGAGTTAGGGTTTTAGAGGAGGAGCTGAGAGGAGCTGCATCGGAGCTAACTTGAGTAGATGGGTACTGAAGATAGCTGAAGTGGAGCTCAGTAGCTAGCTTAGCTACCTAGTTCTTGCTAGTAGCTAAACCAAGCTAATCTGAGCTGGCTTCTTCTGTTCTGAGCTGAGGTGAGTTGGAGCTGGTCTTCCCAAAGACTACCCAGCTAGGTGGGGTAGTTAGCTTAGGTCAAGTAGCTCAACACAACTAAGTTGAGCTGATCTGAGTCTTCGAGAGCTGGAGTTGAGCTAACCTGAGCTGGTTAAGAACTTCTTCAGTTGACTAGGCTTAACTAGTTGATAGCAGTAGCTAATCCTAGTCAAGTAGAGCTTCTAGTGAATTGCCTTGAGCTGGGAGGAGCTGGAATGGAGCTGAGATCAACTGACTTGAGCTAGTCTGAGCTGCCATCCAGTTGAGGTGAGCTGAATGGAGCTAAGGTGAACTAGCTTGAGCTACCATTCAGTTGAGATGAGCTGAATGGAGCTAAGGATAGGTTGATCCAGTTAGAATGAGCTTGGATCCAACTGGGATGAGCTGGATCCAGCTGAGACCCAGCTGATTTGAGCTTCTCCATCTTCTACCTTTCTGAGTGCTAGGGTTTGTGGGATTTGATTATCTGCTTCTCCCTAATACTTAAATAAACACATTAAAAAGACAAGTATGCAATGGATGCCTATTCTATGTGAATGCCTAAATGTAGCCCAAAAATCCGTTTGCGTAGTTAAAATCCTAAGAGCTAGGTTTGTTTTAAGGCATAACAATGATGATAAACTGACGTTTATCAGTAGTCAAGTAAAATAAGGATCCTATCATGCTTCTATATAATTTTTGATCTACACACTTACCTGACTCATCTTCTTCAGTGACGTCCTGTATACTAATAGGACTACACTCTGCATCTACGTCAATATCCCCATCATAATCGTATCCCATTCCTTCATTCTCTTGCAGACCAACAGAAGCTACATTTAAATGTCCGTTTGTGTCGTAACTTTCGAAGAAGTAGCTATCACTCCTGTGGGTTCTTATAAAATTACGCACAACACACATAGAAAGCACAATCTCCCTCTGAGTCCGTAGGTCATACTCCTTCATATGATCGAGGATTTTAAACCCCCTCTTCTAAACACCGAATGTGCACTCGACTTTATATCGAAGCTTAGAATGTCTATGATTGAAAAGCTCTTTATAATCCATCACTGGCCTATCTCTCCTGCGCCTCCTCCACTGGTCTATAAATGGTATGTAACATCCTAATATGGAGCATGAAAGTAAGGTGTATTAACATATCCACAATCAGCCAAGAATTAGCAATTCTATGGTACTGGAAATTATCTACTTTCTAGAGCCCATCGCAACATAGTCATATCAATGACAAATCCGTCATAACCATCTACTACGTAACTGAAGCACACGTCAAAGTTCACCACTGCCATTACATTCTGAGAGAGACCTTGCTTGCGATTTCGATATCTAGAAGATTGACATTCGGGTATGCAGGCCTTTACATGATAGCCATCAATAGCACCAATTACTCCCTGCTAATAATGTTGCATAAGAGATTGTTTGTGAATTAACTAGAAGTTTCATTTTGCAATAAATTTACCTCAAAGTACATGTAGAACTTGCTATTCGTGCGAATAATATCCAATGTCCCTGGCAGTGCAAGTTGAAGCATTGAAATCTTCTCTAGAACATTATGAAAATTTCGAAAAATTGTCTCCCCTTAATGTGAAAATCTCTCTTGCATGTTTCAATTACTTGCAGCAATGGCTACCATGTAAGGGAATATGCAAACTTGCTCGGCAGAGGTCATGTTCTCGGTGCCAGCAAATTCGCAACATTCTTCAAGAAGATGTACAAATTGCCCCAATGTGTATCAATGCATCCAAAACATATGGTGTGACCTCTCATCACGGTCCTCCATCATTCCCTTATCCATACATGACCTTTCATAGGTGCGATGTGGAAAGGTTGTGGAACACACCTTTCGTTCTCTGTCATTCACCACAGCCCTTTGGTAGCCAATGTCTAGAGTCATAACAGCGACGATCTCATATTTCATGGTGTTGCAACCCATTGAAAGGAACCTCCATTAGCTAAGTAGGAAATTTTGAAAGAGATTCATCAAACTAGCAGATAAGGTTTACGCATGTTGGAGTTTGACTTTTATGTCCAGCAGAAGTGACCAAAAGGATACTTAACCATAAAACTAAAATTCCAAGTAACAATAAACGTTGCAACAACACCTACAACAAATACTAGTATGATAGAAATTCGAAGAAAAAATGAAAAAATGTCCAACTACTGCAGAAGCCACCTTGAAAGTTAACGTAGGAAGAACACATACAACCAACACACGGGAGAGACCACCACGAAATCTAACAGGTAACCAGTACTACACAACATCAGGAGAAATGCATGTCCACCAAATAATCGAGGTCCTCATTTCAGTGCCTAAGTGACAGGAAGTATGTAAGCATGTTGAAATCTCGAAAGATGTCAACCATTCTCAATTCATGTTGCATGGCAAGCTCAGGTCTTTGTTCACAAAGAAGATTCAGTGCTGCCATCACTCGATTCTACGGATCAAGGGAATGATTCACAATCATTTGATGCATCAGCTCATCCACCCTCCTAAACCACTTGTTGGATGTTTCATTACAGTCACCACCCTGCCTACGTTTTACTCCACTTGAATGGGAACGAACCCTAGTACGAAAGCCTCTTATCACAGTCTCAACCTCTACATGATCATCATTTCCACCTTCATCTTTGCACGTTCACTACGATGAATGCGGGGTTGGTTGGTTGGTTGGAAGATCGAGCTAGTGAACCGTTTGCACCATGGATGCCTTGATTTGGTGTATAAGGTTGAACGACATAAACAGTTTGGTCCTCAAGACTCGATATGAGTAATTTAGCTACACAAAATTTAGGAATAAACTTCGTGTAAGTGTTTCAGTGTAAATCTAATTTTGTTTGCACATTTAACCTAATACCTCGACCCAAGTGTTGGGAGTTGACAACATTGGCTGGTTGTTCTCTTTGTCCCACCCCATCCACTATGAGTTCGCAACATGAGGTACTTTGCATGCATCTCCTTCAGCTGCTTCCATCTACCTTGCAACTATGGCCTTGTAGCTGAGGTACCAAATCTAATCTTAAATTGGTTGGTAATCCTATTCCAACCTGGGGAATTGAACGATTTACTAGTGTAGAAATCTCCTGCTGCCTTTGCCTCAAGCAGAATTCCAAGTAGGAGTCTATCTTCGACATTTTTCCATCGAGGTCTCCTCTTTGATGGTTGGGAGTTGGTCACCCTTGGGCCAATGTAATGATGTTTTGCCATTTTGACGTTGTTTTAAGATATATAAGCCATATTTCCCCATGTAAGATTTCAAGAAAAAGAAATTACTGGAAATAACCAATCATGGGGTATCAAATAATTCAGACATATCTACATTTCCCAGCCTGTCGTTGGGAAAGACCCATCTTCCTTTTCGGTGTTCAACTTTCCATTTCTAATAAAATTGTTCCAACTCCAAAGCATTACCATCAACACTCCCCTATAAAGACAACAGTGGGTGTACAACTCTAATAATAGGACGACCATCTATCAACCTATTTTATTCTCTAGTTACGTGCCCTAATCAACATTGTTTTACGTTGCAGTAGTTATGATCATGTAGTGTGTAATTTAGCTACCAATTGTTTCTTTCAGATGTCAGCTTACTAATTTCACGTCTGCAATTGATCGTGCAGTAAATATATTTGTACTTCTACTTATCACTACATTAGGGCTTGACAGAGGAAAGTCTACAACATTCTCAACAATTTATCGTCAACAACTTGTGAAACGATCATATTTTGTAATTTCCATACACCACAATTTCATGCGTTTTGAACATCTGCTCGAATCTGCATATTTTGTAACGACTGCTCCCCCCCCCACAACAACAGCACTCACACCCTACCCCTATCACTTCCTACCCCGGGCCACATACTGTAATACACAATGTTACGTATTAAAGGGGGTTGAAAATAAGACTATCCATATTATATCACCCAGCTGGGATGATGATGGCAGTGAAAGTAAGAACAGTACATACTGACAACAAAACATGGACAGAAATTCTGAAATGTTACCGCATAATAAAGTATAGCATTCATTACGAAAGTTTTCCCTACCAAACCACGAAGCACGTCAGGATTTCATTATCAAAATACTCTCCCACTTCGGTAATGCAAGTTCGTCGACTGATATTGAAAGCAATTAAGACTAATGTCTTGTAAGGGAGAGATACAGGGATCGTTTAATTTAAATTCACGACACAATAATTTCTACAGATATATTTTAGTAATCAGTCATCGAGGTAGAAATTGGACTGATGGCCATATTTATAACCGATTGTATGGTATGTTTTGTTTTCAAGGAAAAACATGCATTTCCACGTTTATCATTTGAAGGGTGGAGTTCGTATATCAGACCAAATCAACAACATCTATTACAATAATAATCCACGGAAATCCATCGTGATGAACTGGAATCGATGTTGCAGCTTACATTCAATCAAAAAGGAGTTCATACAAGAGTTGCCAGTGGATACCTATCGTCGTTGTGGAGTCTGGAGGTGAGATCTATTGTAATCCATGTGACGATCGCGTACAACAGGAGAGCACCAACTTCCTCGAAGGTGTTCCTCCTCTCCTCCCTCCGACGTCGATTGATCGGATTGGGGACACAGCCGGAGCATGCGATTCTTGGGAATCATTAGAAAGAGTCGACATGTCAGAACTACTCGTAGAAACTGAGAAGAAATATGAAATGAGCAAGGATTGTTCCGACTAAACCGGAAACATATGGGAGACGACAATGTTGAAGACTGAAGTACACACCTCTGATCGGTGTCCGTAGCGAAGACCTATTCCGCCAGCCAACCAAGGGGACACTCGGACGCGGTCAAGGAAGAAAGCACCACCGCCGTCGATATTTTTTTAGCGTGAAGGAGGCCTCCCATGGACTATTCTACGCATCTCCGATTGTCTTGATGCATCCATCCCCCCGGTTAAAGCCACGAAGGGAATCTTCAATATTGACAACACACACCCGTGAGCCCTAACCTGTAGATGCACACTCGGTCGATGGAGGAAAAAACGAGTGTTAATGGTGTTGATTGGGAGCTACGATCAACGTTCTTGTGGCTCTCATGGAGCGTTTCTCGTGAAGCACTTGCCCTCGAGAGAGAGGGAGAGCGAAGGGAAGAGAACAGATAGTGTCGTAAATGCAGAACTTTGGGAAGACACGCCGCCTTGTGTCTTGCGCATCACGAGGTGACGCACACCCTACAACGGTGGCAGCGTCTCATCCCACCACCGTTTCTTTCTCCGAAAACCCCTCCTCTCCTTAAAACCCACCGACCTTGTTCAATCACCGTACCTTTTAACCTGCACACGTAGGATAAATCTGAGGCTGTGTTTGACAGTGCCATATTTAAATAAAATTAAAGTAAAATAAATATAAGTAGATATGCGATATTGATTTTGTGGGAGGGGTGAGAGAGTCACTGGCTTTTAATACGATGGATTGTAATTATTAATTAATATTTTTTTCATTATATGTGAAAAAAAAAAGAAAGAATATTAATGAATTTTGATGTGATGAGAAGAGAGAATATATGTGATAAGAGATTTTCTTAGAACTTGCACTCACCTCTCTCTGATCCCTTCCTAATCTTCCTCCAATATCTTATCCTAGCTACCATGCAGTTGCTAAATGTAGATAAATGGAGTAACTCCAAGGGTCTGAATAAATTTAAATGGAGTAACTCCAAGGGTTGAGAAGTGCTAACTATTTTCTTTGCTGTAAAAGAGGTTTTGTGAAATATTCCAAGTTCATAGGATTCACAGATGTGGTTCTTTTTTTAAGGTAATTTTCGACAAACCATTGACTAAATTATGTTTCACAAATTTGTTTATATTTTTCATGTAAACATGCCCTAATTGTTTATGCCAAAGTGTTGATTGGTCATCCAATGCAACTAGACAACTATAGCTGTCACATTTGTCAAAGTCAACAATATAGATGTCTTTATATCGAAGACCTTTTAGTAGGGTTTCTTTTGTCTGCTTGTCTTTTATTTTAAAACCTTTTGAAGTAAAGTTAATTTTATATCATTTACCACAAATTTGGCTTACAATAGAACATTCTACAATAGGCCTTTTATTAAATGAACATTATCGAAGGAGGTTTTGGAGTTACCAATTTGGTCAATACTAATAATACGACACTTGTGGTTGTTGCCAAAAGTGATTGTTCCACCTTCCTTGCAGTCGAGCTCTAGCAACAGTCCTTCTCCTCCAGTCATGTGCTTTGAGTAGCTGTTGTCCATGATCAATGTTTTCTTTCCTTGGTTCTATCATTAGTTCAACTTTGTGAAGTTTAGCATCAAGTATTTGTCTTGTTAATGTTCTAATGAGCTTGATGTTTCCATTATATTCTTGATATATCTAGTCCTTATAGTTTACTTGATCTTCATGGGGGTGACCTACAAAACAAAGTTTCCAGGTGGCTTTTGGTACCCATTTCTTCTTTTTAGGTCTACTTGTGTTAAAGTGATGTGTCTTATAATGTGTGTTATTAGGTAGATATCCACCCTTGACCTTTTAACCAAGAAATATAGGTGTATCCTTTTGAGACTTAGAGCAAGAGGCTTCATGATTATTTTTAGGTATGTATCCTAATCAGAACTTTGTTGAACTTTGTGTGTGTGTGCCAAGTAGTTTTTCAATATTTTCTATTCCTTTAGTGAACTTGGCTAAGTCATTAACAAGAATAGTAGGTTTATCCTTTATCTTGTCTAGATCTATTTTGAGAGAATCTGTGTGAGTTTTTAGGGAAGTGATTTCTAAAGATAGCTTATAGTTTTGTGAAGCATATTTGTGTTTAAGGGCACTTTCCTCTTCTAGCTTCTTGTAGGCACCTCTAATCTAATTTAGAAATTGTTTTCAAGTTATTCTAAGAGTTGTGTTCTAAGAGCTAGAGTTGTCATTGTTGCTACTGATTTGATCATGAAGTTCTAACGATGGGATGAAAATCATGAAGTAGGAAGTTGATATGGTTGTTGCTGCTGAAGTTTCAGAAGATGCTATTTGTTGCTGCTGCAATCATTAATCCTGAAGTTTTGAAGGACTTTGTTGGAATTTTTAGATGATTGAAGATGTTTGTTGATGCTTGGAGTTTTATTTATTCATTGTATTTTTTTTCCTTGTATTTTTCTTTTCTTTTCTCTTGTATTACCCTTGAGAGGGAAATTTGTACTTCGATGATTTCGGAGGTCAATAAAAAGAGTTGTTTTTGTACTTTATTATTTAAAGATCAATAAATTTTGGATTGCTCGAGGCCCCATGTTTTAGGCTTGTTAAAAAAAATTCTCAATAAAGAATATCAATAGTGAAAATTAAGTGATATAATAAGGCATCATTAAAGTGAATCAATAGTGGCAATTAAATGGCAAAAGAAAGTTCCATTAAAGTAATAATTAGTGAGGATTTAGTGGCATAAAAAAGCTCCATTAAAGCAAATCAATAGCGGAGACTCAGAGACAAATAATTTTTGTTAAATAATATCAATAGAGGCAATTAAATGGCAAAATAAAGTGTCACTAAAGTTAATAAATAGTGGCAATTTAGTGACATAAAAAAATCCATTAAATGAAGTATATAGCGATACTAATAGCGTCAATTAAAGTACCACTAATATAAATCAATAGTGGTTAAATAGTAGCAAACAAATTACCATTAAAGAAGATCATTAGTGACATTATTTGAGGTAATTAAAGTGACGTTAATACCATTGATTTAGCGATGATTGTACAATTGTTGCTAACCTTTTAGTGACGCTAATGAAGGCGGCAAGTAAGTGGCAAGTACTTTAAGTGTTGCTAATTACATATTATGGCAAATAGAAGGTCTATAGTGATGAATATTAAATGTTGCTAAAGGTTTTTTTTTTTGTAGTGTAGATTCTTTATAAGCTTCTTATTTTCAACCTTAAGTGCTTTAGCTAGATCATGTAATTCATAGAGGGCTTCTAAAAGTTCATCAAGTGTGAAAGAGAATATCTCATCTTCAAGAGCCATGAGTATAAGAAGTGCCTCCTCGTGAGAAGTTTCTTCTTCTTCCTCAGAACTTGATTCTGAATCGTCCCAATGTGGCTTGAAGTGCTTTCTTTTTCCTTTCCTTCCAAATTGGCTTCTTTGATTTCTTTCTCTCAATCTCCTTTTTTAGCAAAGGAAAGTCTTTCCTAATGTCCCCTCTTCTTGCAATTATAATAGATAACTAGTTCTTCTCTTATTTCCTCTTTCTTTTTGCTCCATTTTTTTTTTTTTGTTCTTTAGAAATTTTCTAAACTTTCAGGAGAGGAGCAATATCGTCATTGTCTTCACTACTTGATTTATCTATGTTAGTGTCAATAGGACTTACTCTCAAGGCACGGTCCTTTTTCTTTGCTCCTTCACTTCCACTTTCTTTCATACACTGAAATTGAACTTCATAGGCCATCAAACTTCCAATCAAATCATCCAGCTGAAGTAAGGATAACTTCTTCAATTCTTGAATGGTCGTGGTCATTGTTTCCCAATCGCTAGTAAGAGATTGGAGAATTTTTCTAACCAATACTTCATTCTTTATTTCTTGATCGAGGTTCCTTAAAGAGTTCACAATATCTGTGAATCTAGTATACATCTCCTTGATTGTCTCACCTTTCTTCATTCTGAAGAGCTCATACTTTTAAGTTAGGAGATTTATACGAGTTTCCTTTACCCTGAAGGTACCTTCATGAATAACCTCGAGTGTATTCCAAATTTCATAAGCTATTGTGCAGGCGGAAACCCAATTAAACTCTTATTTTGAAAGATTGTAGAAGATGGCGTTCATAGTTTTTGCATTGTATGTAGCTTTGTTCTTTTGATTAGCAATTACTTCAACTCCTGCCTTCTTCTTAGGTCGAGTGTATATATCTTGAGATAATAACATCCCAAACTTCATAATCCATGTATTCTAGGGAGATTTGCATTCGCATTTTCCAATAACCATAGTTTGTTCCATCAAACAAGGGAGGTCTTATTTTGAATTGGCCCTCAACATGGACATTAGTCGAGGAAGCAGAGGACTTTGACATTTTTTATGTTAAGTACCTTTGCTTTGATACCAAGTGTAAAAGCCTGTAGAATCTCTAGCAACCAAAACACATGCTAAAACCAAAATGTTAATTAACATGTCAATTGAATGATCTATTTTCTAAAATTTGAATTGCTTTATAGATTTTTTAAGTCGATCAACTATTCTTATTAATTGATCAATTTAGTTTGGTCATTCGGATATAAATTTTGATCGTTCAATATAAGACAAAATTTATACCTATAATAAAGTTTTAAGTATGACAAGATTTAATAAATTATTTGAGATTCCATACATAAACTCTAGATTTAATAAAAGTAAAAATACAACAAACTCTAACAAACTATCTTCTTCTTGATTTATTCATGTCAATGTACCTGAATGATTAATCCACAAATAAAGTATAATTTTGTTTCATCTATTTGGCAACATCTATCAATCCATTATTACATTCAATCGGTGATACAATTATTTGATTGATGGTAAAGATTTTTTACATAAAACTTCATGTCAAATTTCTTTTAAAAGTTAAAATCATTATTTGCTTGTTTGCTGGCACCATCGTTGTTTATAATCTCGAATGCTTTTTTTTTTGTGCCCACCGAAATGCTTAGTTTTCCTAGCTCCGCCACTAGGTCAGAGGGACCCTTCCCTCTCCCTTGACAGCCCTAACAATATTAAGAGAGCCAGACAAAAAGCACTGAAGCAACTCTGTTGTCGCCTTGGTTGTGAGACATCTCCTTGCCCATACTTGTAACTACCTCAAGCAAAACCAGCCATCTTTCCCAAAACACAATGGCACTAATTGACAAGGAATTAGTGTAGTTGTTAAGGCATCTACATAAACAATTAATACAATTGAAAATGTTCTTAATTTCATCAAAACGCTGTACATATCCCATTAGCTTCTCTGTACGTATACATTTCCTTCCCTTACTTTGGCACAGTATTAAATCAAATCCCTTGTCTCACTTCGTCTGGGTCAATTCTTCTCAAAGCATACTTGTCTCCGCATCGATCATTCTTGGCCGCTAATTCTGTTCTACATCTTTGCATTCCTATCCTATATGTGTCATTTTTAAGACATGTTCTTAGGACATTTTTTAATCATTCACAAAAATCTATGAGTTGAGACTTGCACATGTGTTGTGGATTTCTATTCGTGTCTTTGCTAATCTAGACAAACTGGATGCTTTTTGCCAACGTTGTAATTTAGAATGAGTGCCATTCACAAAATTTGTAAAAATTTAGTATATGTAAAAATTTCATGTGTTGTCATTTACTACACAAAATTAGAATGACATGTCCAAATACAAATGTCAATTCGTAAATTTTGATCAATTCTTCTGCTTCCTATTTGTGGAGAAGCAAATAGAAGGAATCTTGTAGAACAAAAGAGTTTTTTTATTATTATCTAACCATTCCCTCTTAAAAAAATTTCATCTTATGTTTATTATCTCCTTTTATAATTTTCCTTTCATTGAGAGCCTTCCAGGAGAAAATGTATGTGTTTGCAAATGTTGATGTTGTGTCCTTTTTAACTAATGTTTGTTGCTTGCAACTTAGACCTTACATTGAACATGTTCTTTTCGAGACATCCAAGATGTGTGAGATTAGTAAAGAAATTCAACTTACCTTTGCTGGTAAGTAATCGTTTTCTTCTCAAGCAATTTTATTCCGATGAAATCTTTCTTTTCTTCACTCTGGAAACAAAACCTTCTTTTCTATAATGTAATCATTAGCTTACTGGAGGTGGTGGTTTTCTTTTTATATAAAATGGGAGTCAATATTATTTATCTCCTACTTCCTGGAGGCCACAAAAGGAAAGTCGGGAGATTAGATCAAAACCTACCCCATACAAGCAAAAAAAGGACCACGACTTGTGATCTAATACAAAAAGAGACAACCAACCAAAAGTGAAGAACAAGAACCAAGCAAACCTTACCTTAGCCAATAATGTAAGGGAAATGGATTTTATCCAGCTTGATGATCTCTTTACACCTGGGGTTTAGAAGGTATTCCTCATTGAGAAAGTTCCAAGACCCAATTGCAGAACTAGCTATAAGATTGGCCAGACTATTCACCATTGGAAGAATGAACTGTAGCATCATATGTTGGTTCAGAAGATAAAAAGCACGATTGTAATGCCATTGAGCCCTTCATGAAACCTTCAGCTTGCCTTTCCACCAGAAGTAAATCATGGAAGAGTCGACTTCTAAAATAATGGGGGAGTCTCTGTGACGCCAGAAGTTGATGAAGTGGTGAATGGAATTGAGGATAGCCAAATCATTGTTGAGGGAAGGAATTTTAGCCGCAGCTGCTTTTATGAAGTTGTTATTAGTGTCGCGCACCACCCAAGCCATAAGAGAGTCAGCTCTGGTTCGGATAGCAGAAAAGTTGGCCTTAAACCCCAAATGGGGCCGACCCAAGAGAGGACGAAACAAGTGGGGCGTGGGAGACAAAACTAGGTGACCATATTAAACCTCCTCCAATTGTGCTCTAGAAAGTAAGGAATCTCATTAATAAAGAAGCCCTCATTCTTACATTTATTCCTAACCCACCAAATATGATACCAGATAAATAGGATGATGCCTTTGACTCCGTTGGAACAAAATTGGGGTCTATCACCTTTGACAATGTTGAGGAAAACCTCAGGGGGAATAGGTTGGAAATGCACATGATGAAAAGTCCACAAGGAGATGCACGAGGATATCTCACTAAAGGAAAGGAGGTGAGATAAGGTTTCGACTTTGGGATTGTTAGGGCAGCAGTGGCACTTAGAGGCCAAGGAGATACCCCGAAATTGGATTTGATCATTAGTGGGAAGCCTACTATGAATAACTCTCCATGCAAGGAGGGTCATACATAGAGTGAGCTTGAGGCTCCACAAGACTTTGAAGACCGGTTGGTAAGTGAAGTTTCTGAAGTTAAGGAGATAGGTAGAGGAAATCGAGAAGTTACCGTGAGGAGGAGACCAGATAGGTTCGTCCTTGGTATCAATAATCGAAGTGTGCAAGATTTGGTATGTAATGTGATTTGGGATAAAGTGAAGGAATTGGACCTATGGGGGATTAGAGATTACATCTATCACAGGAACGGAAGAGGGAGAAACTTCAAGGGGTAGAAAAGCTTTGAGAAGGGACTCCCCAATCCAAAGGTTCGTATAGAATCAATCTTACCCTCCTTCACATTCCAACGAAGGAAAGGGAGCATGTCTAGGTAGGCATTAGCCAAAGGCTTGAATTTGTTGGGGAGGTGATGGGAACACCATAATGAGCCATAATTAGCTCATTTTGATCTAATTAAGTCAGTAAATGCTCCTACATAATTATCAAAGAGTCATAAGTCACTGCATAATCATTCTGAGGGAAAAATAAGAAACTAAGCTTAAAACTGTAATTTTACCAGCATACCATGAATGCAGTACAACCACGGGTTTTCCTAAGGTTTAATTGAGGGTCAAATGGTCCTAAAAGACTAACAAGTGGGTTATAACAAGCAGAAAAGGATTTGCGTATGCTTTGAGAATTAAATGACTTTTGAAACACTAAAAGTAGACTCGCTTAATTAATTGAGGTTCTGGTCAAAATAGAATTCACCTAAACCTTCTAAAATTCATAGAAAAATATTATCTAGGTTTTAAAACCTTCAATTTGACCATTAGAACCCGTTGTGACCCAGAATAGTCTTAGACAAACATTTACCCTAATTTAAGTTTTTACATAAATTACCTAGTCAAACGTGGTCAAAACCAAAATCAAACTTCACCATTGGATTCCTTAGGTCCAAATTAGGTTTATATCAAAATTTGGACCCAAGATAAGCTTGTCTTGACCTAGTTTGTAACTTGGTCTTGTCTGATTACATTTCTGCCCTTAACTTTCAAATTTTTTTCATAAAGACCCCTAACTTTGTCATCATTCTCACAAAAAGGTCCCTACCGTCATTAAACCTATTCCTACTTGCTCCGGCAACCTTAATTTGGAAAGAACTCCTTGATTTCTTGACGAATCCCTTTCAAATTTGATAGGAAAGTTCGTCAAGAAATTCCCTTTCTTTTGAACCCAATCCCACACCCTAAAACTTATTTAATCTCTCATGTGAATACATGAGAGATTTGGGTATCAAGGAATTTCCCAACTTCGGCAAGCCTTCCAAGCTTACCAATCCCAAAACCTCCTCTTGAGGTCTATAAAAGAACCTCCTGCTCATACTGTCCTCCTCACGCTCGAAATCAACCAAGATTCCCCCCCAATTCCTCTCTCTCTAGGTCGAAAGCTCCTCGACGTCCGGCGAGCCCCTCCATCCATCTTCGTCCTCCGTTCGCAATACCGGCAGTGGAGCCATCCTCCTTGCTTCTTTTCACGTTGAGCCGTACCAGTCGGTGCCCTAACCTCCCTCTTCCTTGCCGTTCCTCTCTTTCTGGAGCTATTCTCTTCTCCGGCACTGGCACCACTGACGTGCTGTTGTGCGTGTGTGTTAAGGAGTGTCGTTATAGTCGTACTTGCAACGTCGATTTTAAAATAATTAAACGGAGGTGAGTTCGAGTGTCGGTCTCAGGGAGGCGTGAAAATAGGATTTTTACTTTACCACTTGTTGTCACAGAAAGTGCGGAGTTTTGCTTGCGAAAGGTGCGGTTTTGAAAAGCGAGAGAGAGAGATAGAGACAGAGAGATGGTTTAGGGTTAGAAAGCTCTTTGTTTTGATCATGCAACTTGAATAGAAATTAAAATGGCAACTGAACGAGAAAATAACTTCATTAAACATGCACTTGTAGTTCATGACTTACAACATTAAATACATGCTTCAACAAAAATAATAAAAAGCTTAAAAGAGAGAGAGAGAGAGAAAGAGAGTGTGTGTGGAGAGCGACAAGGCAGCCACGGCGGTGGAGGCTCCGTCGCGGCTCGTCGTCTCCGGCAATTACAAGAGTGCTTAAGGCTAGCTAAGAGAGGGGTAGAGTAGTTGCAAGGGGGGGTGAATGCCTTGAATGGTGGTTGGAGGGGGTTTAAATAGAGTTAAGGGCTTCCTAAAAGAAGAAGGGGCTTTAGCGACATCCAGAGCGTCGCTAAAACCGCTTCCAAAAGCGTCGGTGAAGCCTTCTCATCGCCAGTCAGCCGCCCGCCTCGTTCCTTCTCCTCGCACGATCCGCGGCCGCTGAACGAGAGCCGTTCGATCGAAGATTGGGCGGCTGAGAGCCTTCCTCGCCTGTGCTGGGATCGTGCCTCGGGCGCGCGTGTGCACACGCATCTCTGCCCGGCGTGCGCGTGCGCGTGGACGCTCGTGAGCTGCGATTGCGCCGTGTGGCAAGATCCTAGCCGCCCGCTGCTGATCAGGCTGCCCAATTTCTCCACGCCCGTCGCCCGTCTTCAATTTCCACCCCGCGCAGCTCGAACGCGCATCGCGTGGGTGCCGGCGTGCGCGCTAACCGTTGCGCCATGCCTGCGCTTTGTCGGGGCGACCGCGGGCGGGCGCACGAATCTCGGCTGGCTGAAGGCGCAGCGAGCGCGGGGTGGGGCTGACGTGGCGTAATCTGAGCCGTTGATCTCCAGATCAGTGGTCAGAACTTCTTGGGCCCATTGTAGGAGCTCCGGATGTCGGATTTGGCCGATCTTGAGTCCGTTGGACTCCATTCGTCGTTCTGAATCCATCCGTGCAGTCCGATTGCTCATCTGAGGCCTACTTCGACAAATGCTTACACAAATGGTCATTAAAACACTTTATAAGCAATCTTGGTACATGATGCATGCAATGCTCCTATTCTACTTATGTCGTGCCTTTTATTCTAAAGATGGGTCATATTCAACATAATTATCACCCCCTTGTGTAGTGTTATCATACCCTCATGCTTACTCCTTGCTAGTCCCTAGCAAGGTTTATTCTAGTCTTTATTTCCTTGCAGAATTCAAGAAGTAATTGCTTAGGCACTTCGTTACTTGTCAATAAGAGGAAATATATGCAGATCTTAATCTACAAAGACTAAGCAGCTCCCGGGTGTCTGCCAAAATACGAATCGCCCGAATCCTTGCTTTAGTGTATATATAACTATACATATGTATACGTATATATATATTTTTTTAGAAGAATTTTTTTTTCGGAATTCAGTGTGGGTTGGTAACTTTTTACGGCTACCCAACCCACCTAAAACTCAGTCAAAACCCTAAGTGCTAAGCATCTTGGTGTGAATGTTGTGATAGACTCACTTAACGGTAATTGAGACAGACTTCGAGTTTCTACGCCTCTAGGTGACCAGAAAAGGAAACAAATTTGCCTGAAGGAGTATTTGTTCGATTGGTAGCTTTCTCCCTACATTTGTTTTAATTGGGGTCAACACAAGGATTTTTCCAGTGTATATCTCCCCAGCTTGTACTACTTCCCCGCTTCTTCCTTAGGTGTTTTGGTCTTTTTTGTGCAATTATTGAGCTGGGCTCTGGACAACCGATCAATGGGCTGTTACCCACGATCACTTGCCAGCCATACTTGTGCGGTGAAGTGTGGTTTATTTTTTTTTTCTTCTTGTTCCTTTTTTTTTTTTTGTAGGTGGCTTCCCTGATCTCAAATGTACCTAGAGGCAACGAAAAAGAAATGGCCTATGGCTAGGTTCTGGACAACCTGCCAATGGGCTGTTACCCACGAAAACTTGTCAGCCATACCACCCTAGAGAGTTCATTAGCTACCCAATTTCTGTCAAAATCTCTGAGAAGTGAGTCTGTGCAAAAATGTGTGCAGATGCTTAGACTCAAAGTTTTCCTGAGTTAGAGGGTGAGTTGATAAGTCGTATACTTATTACCTTATTTAGTAGGTGGATTAGAATAGCTTAAGTGTAACGACCCGGTTCCCGAGTCCCTACGAGACACGAGAACCGGACCGACTCGACTAATCCCAAGACCCAGTCGTCCAACGAGGAAGTAACCAAAAGACAGTAAAATAAACCACATTCAGCATGAATATAACTAACAGTAAGAAAGTACAGCAGTAAGGAAAGAAACTACTACGGTAGGTACCACCACAACAGTAAAACAACATTTATCATATAACAAGAACTGCAGGTAAAGAAGGTACAGCGGAAACAAAAACTACTCACTAGAACAGAAACAAAAGAGGTACAAAAGGCTGTGGTAACTCTACTGGACCCTACTCGGCCCAGCGTCCTCTGCAGCCGCCGACCCTGGCTGCTCAACACCTGGTCCTGAAAAAGGTAACGAGTGTAACACGTCAGCAAAACGCTGAGTAGAGTGGCAAACTAACTAAAGGAAACAGTAGAGTGTACAGTAGCTGTTATGTTCTATTACTTCCTTTATTCACATCTTTCAATTTTTCTCACTATTTCATTTATTTCTCAGATCCTTTACTTGATCTCGAATGTCCTCGTGGGAACGATCTTGATTGCAGTCTTTTCCAAAAGTAGAAGTAGCACGTGGTGCTCTCCTGGCCGGGAGAGTCTCCCGTGGTGATCCTACCCTCAGTCAACCACCCCAAGGTCACTGACAGACGTAACGGTGACTACGGCACGGGCGATAAACGCACAGGTAGCTAGCCCGCACTGGCACGCGGTCAGTCGTTTCCGTTAACGGGTGCGCCCAAAGCACAGCACGGAACCAGGGCAGAGCCCTCTCAGTAACAGGGGTCCAACCCCACCACAGTAACCAAACCGGGGCCTTGCCCCTCCACAGTCCGCGCACCCTCGCCTGACTACCCTGGTTTGCCCAAATGGGCCTAACAAGTCGGTGAAGGAGGCTAGCAGAACCCCGGGGCCCGTGGGGTAGCTAGTACTCTCCTAACACTAGTAGCTCTCCTCGGTACTACGTACACGAGGGCCAACAAGTCGGTACAGAGCGGCCAATCCTAACCCCGGGTCCCTGGGGCGGCTGGCCCCACTCTACACTAAACAGGTATAGGAACTTCCCTTGGTACTGCGTACCCAAGAGACAGTACAAACTACATCTCACTTCCATTCCTTTTTCCTTCCAGGAGTTCCACTCCTAATTCCCCGTAGGGTTCCATCCTTTAATCTCAGAACACCATATGTTTCACTTTCCAGATTCACGTTCTCAAGATCCATGATCTCAAACATGTTTCTTTATTCATAACAGGCAGCTGTTAATTAAATTTACAGGCAGCTTTATATATTCCTTTCCATTTTTCCAAGACTGAAGTAATATACATTCCACTAGTTTTTCCATCCTAGGATTCATGCCATATCCTAGGATCTATCATACAATCTAGTTTTCCGGTCCTAGGATTCATGCAACACCTACGAGCTATCATTCCATATATTTCTCATTCCTAGGATTCATGCAATGCCCTAGGTTCTAGTTATGGTCCCATACTTTAACAGATTTTATTAATACTTAAAGCCACTCTACCAGGTACAACGGGAGTAATGGGGGCGTGATCGGGAATCCCGCGTGCCTCCGCGACTCTCAAGACTGCAACCGAACGAGGTCCTATCACAAGGATCAAACACAAGGAGTGTCTCAGAACAGTGTATAGCTACTGTAGGCGGGTAGAGGAATTAATTCTGAAACGAACGCAACTCGAATCACGGAAAACGAAGCCCAAACAGGCCCTAAACGGGTCGAGAAAGACGATACTGTGCAAAATCAGACGTCTGGAACTCCTTCCAGACGTCTTAAACGGTGGATCAGAGAATTACCTGTTCAACTTGGTTCCCCGGACGTCCAGAAGTCTGCAGGGACGTCTTTCCTATACCCCAGACGTCCGATGGTCCACACGGACGTCTGTAGATCACTCCCGCCGTCTGGTACAACTTCCAGACGTCTGATTCGCAAAGGATGGCGAATCAGCGAACCTGCGCACAGCCACCCCCCCTCCCTCAGTACGGTCAGTCGACAAGAAGGAAGAAGAAAGCGGAAACTCACCTTTCAGACGTCTTTATGATCTTACAGACGTCGACCTTGCCATCTGGATATCAACCCAGACGTCTGATTCTGGAAATTTTTCCAGAATCAGAACCCTGCTCGGCCTCCGCTCGCGACGCCGCCCGCGTCGCACCTCGCGCGTCTGCTGCTCAGCCCGCAGCAGGTCCCTCTCCGCATCGCTCCGCGCCCCCTGCGCCCTCCGTCGGCCGGCCAAGCCGCTCCGGCGAGCTCGCCCTCACGGCAGAGCTCCGCCCTCGCACGCCGCACCTCCGCGCTCACTGCGGCCGCCGCTGCCGCCCTCGCGTCCGCTCGCTCTCGCGCATAGGAAGGAGGAGGAGGAGACGGTGGAGACGGGAGGGGAGGCGCGCCCCTTTTAACGCTGCGCGGAGAGGAGAGAGAGAAGGCGGCAGGCCGCCTGCAGCCGTAGAGAAAAGAGGGAATATGCGGTCTGCGCGCTCAGGCGCGCAGGCGACTCGCGGGTGTCGAAAATAACGGATTTCCAGACGTCTTGTCCGACGTCTGAGCCACCTCCCAGACGTCTTAAAATACGTCTGGGGCACACATTCGTTACAATATAACAAACTCAAAGGAAGTTTCATCCCCGAAACTTGCGCCAACTAGGGTGCGGGAAAAAGATGTCCAAATAACCATAACAAACTCAAAGAGGACCGAAGCCGGTCCGAAAAGACGTACCCGCGAAAAGCTCTAGGTACCGCTCCCGCATTGCCGCCTCAGGCTCCCAGGTAGCCTCCTCGTACCGCTGGCTCCTCCACAAAACCTTTACCAGGGGTACTTGCTTTCGTCTCAACCTGCGGACGGCTCGGTCTAGGATCTGCACTGGCCGCTCGGGGTAGGTCAGGTCGTCGCTCACCTCGACGCTCTCGTGACTCAGTACGTGGCTGGGATCGGCTACGTACTTCCTGAGGTTGGACACGTGGAACACGTCGTGCACACCAGAAAGCTGCGGGGGAAGGGCAAGTCTGTAAGCAACGGGTCCAACCCGCTCCAGGACCTCAAAGGGCCCCACGAACCTCGGCGCGAGCTTCCCTCTCACCCCAAACCGCTGTAAGCCCTTCATGGGCGAAACACGAAGGAAGACGTGGTCCCCAACCTCGAACTGCACCTCTCTGCGTCTGCGATCTGCGTAGCTCTTCTGTCTGCTCTTGACAGTGCGGAGTCGTCTGTGGATCTGCTCAACTACCTCCTGACTCTGCCGGATTAACCTGGGGCCAACCTCCCACTTGGTCCCCACCTCAACCCAACTCAAGGGTGCCGTGCATTTCCGTCCGTACAGAGCCTCGTAGGGAGCCATGCCGATGCTCGAGTGATAACTGTTGTTGTATGCAAACTCCGCCAGGGGCAGGTGCTCCTCCCAAGAGCCCCTCCAGTCTAGTACACAGGCACGCAAAAGGTCCTCAAGTGTCTGTATCGTGCGTTCCGACTGTCCGTCCGTCTGGGGGTGGTAAGCCGTGCTAAACCTCAACCTCGTCCCCAAAGCCTGCTGAAACTCAGCCCAAAACTGGGACGTAAAGCGGGTATCCCGGTCGGATACGATCTCCCGCGGAACTCCGTGTAGTCGCACCACATCACGGATATACCTCTCTGCCAACTGTGTTGGTCCCAAAGTGACTCGGATCGGCAAGAATCGTGCCGTCTTCGTCAATCTATCCACTATTACCCAGACTGCGTCATGTCCTCGCTGGGTAACAGGTAAGCCCACCACCAAGTCCATGGTGATGCTCTCCCACTTCCACTCTGGCACTGGAAGCGGCTGAAGCGGCCCTGCAGGCCTCTGATGCTCGGCTTTCACCTGCTGGCACACTAAGCACTGCTGCACGAACTCACCCACATCCCGCTTCATCCCTCTCCACCAGAACTCGCGTCTCAAGTCATGGTACATTTTCGTGTTTCCGGGATGTATGGTGAATCTGGAACCGTGTGCCTCAGTCAGGAGTTCTCTCAACAGCTCCTCGTCTCTGGGGACGCACAACCGTCCCCTCAAGCGTAACACCTGGTCTGTGAAAGAGAAGTCCCCTGGGTCCCGTGATAGTACTCTGTCGCGCAAAGATTGCAAGTACGGATCGGCCATCTGTCCCATGATGATGCGGTCTATCAACTCTGGCCTGGTCTGCCGTGTCACCGTCACTGCCCCACAGTACCCTCGTAACTCTAGAGGTCGCCAATTGCCCACCTCCTCCAAAAGGCTCCAACTCTGTAATTGTAGACTGGCCAAGCGTGCGGGCGCCTTACGGCTCAAGGCGTCAGCCACCACATTGGCCTTTCCCGGGTGGTAGGAGATGCTGCAGTCGTAGTCCTTCAGGAGCTCCAACCAACGTCTCTGTCTCATGTTGAGCTCCTTCTGGTCAAAAAGATATCTGAGGCTCTTGTGATCTGTAAAAATCTCGAAGGTCTCACCGTACAAGTAGTGCCTCCATGTCTTCAGCGCGAAGACAACAGCTGCCAACTCTAGATCGTGGGTAGGGTAGGTATGCTCATGGGTCTTCAGTTGCCGCGAAGCGTAAGCGACCACGTGACCCCTCTGCATGAGCACACCTCCTAACCCCTGCAAGGAAGCGTTCGTGTACACAACGAACCCACCACTACTGTCAGGGATGGTGAGCATGGGAGCCGAGGTCAACCTCTCCTTCAGCTCCAGAAAACACGCCTCACAGGCGTCTGTCCAAGCGAAAGGCACATCCTTCCGGGTCAACTGTGTCATAGGACGTGCAATCTGCGAAAACCCTCTGATGAACCGTCTGTAGTAACCTGCCAGTCCCAGGAAATTGCGAATCTCAGTGACTGAACGCGGTCTCTCCCACCTGAGCACTGCCTCGACCTTGGCGAGATCCACTGCCAGGCCGTCTCCAGAGATCACATGACCCAAAAAGGTTACCTCCCTCAACCAGAACTCGCACTTGCTGTATTTGGCGTACAGCCTGCGTCATCTCAGAGTGTCCAGAACCATCCGCAAGTGCTGTCTGTGCTGCGTCCGATCTCTAGAATAGATGAGTACATCATCTATGAAAACCACCACAAACTGGTCCAAGTACGGTCTAAACACCCGGTTCATCAGGTCCATGAAAGCAGCGGGGGCATTGGTCAGCCCAAACGGCATGACCAAAAACTCGTAGTGTCCGTACCGGGTGCGGAAAGCTGTCTTGGAGACGTCGGTCTCCCTGATCCTCAACTGGTGGTATCCAAACCTCAAGTCGATCTTGGAAAACACCGTGGCACCCCGCAACTGGTCAAACAAATCGTCAATCCTCGGCAGCGGATATCTGTTCTTGATGGTGACCCTATTCAGCTGTCGGTAGTCCACACAAAGGCGTAGGGTCCCATCCTTCTTCTTCACAAACAGTACTGGGGCTCCCCAAGGAGACGCACTGGGCCTCACGAAACCTTTCTCCAAAAGGTCCTGCAACTGAGACTTGAGCTCTCGCAGCTCAAGCGGTGCCATCCTGTATGGCGCGGTGGAGATGGGGCTGGTCCCTGGTACTAGTGAGATCTCAAACTCGATCTCACGCTCGGGCGGTAGTCCTGGTAACTCGTCTGGAAACACGTCGGGGTACTCTCTGACCACCGGGATGCTCTGGAAGTCTGCCACGGGGCTGTGCTCTGCCACCACACAAGCTAGGAAGCCCTCACACCCCTGGCTCAAAAGTCTCGCCGCCCGAAGTGCCGAAATGCACCTGAAACCTCCGTCCACTGGCTGCCCGTGAAACTCGAAGGAAGGCAACTCCGGAATGGAGAAGACAATCTTCCTCTCAAAACAGTCTACCAAGGCGTGGTAAGCGGATAGCCAATCCATCCCCAGAATCACTCCAAAGTCCTCCATCTGTATCATAATCAGGTCAGTTGGCAGGCTATGTCCCCCGATGCTGACCCCGCAACCCGTGTACACCTCCTCAGCTACAAACAGCTGACCACTCGGACCTCTGATTACGAACGGATTCTCTAACAGTGTATAATCCTGGTCCAAACTAACTGCGAAACTGGCTGCGACAAACGAGTGCGTAGCGCCGGAATCAAAAAGCGTGTAAACGAGCCTGCTAGAAACTGAAACCATACCTGCTACCACGGATCCCGAAGCTCTGGCGTCCCTGTGTGTTAGGGCGTTGATACGCCCCTCAGCTCTAGGTGCGGACGAAGCAGCCACACTCTGCGTCGGACGGGTAGGTGCTGGCCGGTACCCTCCTCGCGACTGCGGTCCTCCTCCTCGCGCCTGGGAACCGCGGCCTCCTGCGCGCCCTCCAGAGCTCTGCGCGGGAAGTATCTGCTGACCTCCTGCCCTAGATGGGCAGTCCCTCCTGACGTGGCCCGGCTGGCCACACTGGTAGCAGAGGGGAACCCGACTCCCGCCCTCAGTGAGTCCCTGCTGTCGGCTAGGCGGGGGTCCGGTGCTGGCGACTGGCCCCTGTCGAAGGCCCCCAAAGGCCACTGATGGCCCTGCACAACGTGACGGCTCTCCTGCGGACGCCACGTGTCTCCGTTCTCGCCGGCCCTGTGAGAAGTCTGGCTGAAAGGGCCTCTTCCGCCCGCCGTCGGTCTCTCGCGCGGACGGGTTGGTCTCCTCGTAAGTCATAGCTGCCTCTACCACCCTCGAAAACGTCGGCAGCTTCAGGGGTTTGACATACCCCCGGATCGCAGACCGGAGCCCCTCGGTGAACCTCCAAAGGCGCTCCTCCTCAGTGGCTACCGCTGTCGCTGCAAAGCGGGACAGCTCCAAGAAACGCGTGCGGTACGCGCTCACGGTCATCGTCCCTTGGCGGAGAGTGTGGAACTCCCGCCTCCTCTGGTCCTGCCATGTCTGGGGAAAGTACTGCTCGCAGAAGAGGGTGACGAACTGGTCCCACGTCGGCTCGTCCCTCTCCTGACCCCGGACCGCCCTCCACCACCGGTGTGCCGCACTCTCCAGCTGGTACGTGGCAAAGGCCACGCGGCACTCCACCGGGGGGCGAAGGGTGTCGAAGATCTTCTCCAGCTGCTCAAGCCAGTCCTCTGCCTCGGTCGGGTCCTCATCCCCCTTGAAGGAGGGGGGCTTCAGCTTCCGGAACTGTCCGAAAAGCTCGAAGTGGCGCTGTAGGGGAGGTGCTGGTGCACCTCCATGCGAAGGTGCCTCGTGTACAGAAGTGTCGGAGGAAGGTGGGGGCGACAGGGGCCCATCCCCTCCCTCGTGTCCAGCGCCGCGTCCGTCGTGTGGTCCCACAGAGGACTCCCCGTCTGCAACCCCAGGAGGAGGTGCTCGGGGCGGTGGGTGGAGCTCCTCTCGTACAATATCTCGTATCAGTCTGGCGAGGTCCTGGGCCTGGATGCCAGGGAGTGGTGGCTGGTCCACCGAGACGTCAACGACAGCACGTCCACCTCGCCGACCCCGCCCTCGGCCGCGCCCGCGGCCAGTCTCGCCAGTCCCACGACGAGGCATCTCCTGCAAGGAGACGCGAAACAAAACGGAAACGTCAAAACAAACGGTACCTAACAAAACTTTTAAGAGCTCATGTCAAGAGATATGTTGTGGTGGCTACTCTAGCTATAAACATGTGAATTGGTTATTTTCCAGTCAGTTGATTCACTTCTCGGGACGACCTTGCTCTGATACCATCTTGTAACGACCCGGTTCCCGAGTCCCTACGAGACACGAGAACCGGACCGACTCGACTAATCCCAAGACCCTGTCGTCCAACGAGGAAGTAACCAAAAGACAGTAAAATAAACCACATTCAGCATGAATATAACTAACAGTAAGAAAGTACAGTAGTAAGGAAAGAAACTACTACGGTAGGTACCACCACAACAGTAAAACAACATTTATCATATAACAAGAACTGCAGGTAAAGAAGGTACAGCGGAAACAAAAACTACTCACTAGAACAGAAACAAAAGAGGTACAAAAGGCTGTGGTAACTCTACTGGACCCTACTCGGCCCAGCGTCCTCTGCAGCCGCCGACCCTGGCTGCTCAACACCTGGTCCTGAAAAAGGTAACTGTCGTCAACGTTTCTGTGCGGATTTAAAGCGTATTATGTTGTAGTATAACCGACAAAACGTTCGAACAAATACAAAGTTTTTATTACTCGAAGACCGGAGTATCCGAGGTCGAACACAGGGAGCAAATGGAACTTACCACTAAATCAAAATTTAATTGAACACTCTAATTTACTCAAAATATCAATTCAGGTATGAATGTATGCGATTAAAAGGAGTTAGGGCAAGAAAATATGAAATTGGACGTCTGATCACAAGATCAGACGTCTTAAAAGCATTTCTCCTTTTCTTCTTGATTATTCTTCTTCTTCTGCTGCAGTTTTTGCTCTTTCTTTTCTTCTTCTATTCTCTGCAAAGTCTTCACTTGGCTTCTCTGTGCCTTTGCTTCTGGCTTGCTCTTTCCTTTCTTCTCCTGCGAAGGCTTCTTTCTTGCTTCTTCTTCTCTGCTGCAGTTTTTGCTCTTCTATTCTTCTCTGTCGTTCCTTCTTCTTTGTTTCTTCTTCTCTGCTGCAGTTTTTGCTCTTCTATTCTTCTCTGCCGTTCCTTCTTCTTTCTTTCTTTTCCTTCTCGCGGCCAAGTCCTTCTCCTGCGATCAGCTTGCCTGCACAGGAGCAAAACCTAACCCTTCTCCCTCTACCCGCGCGTCTCTCTCTCTCAAGCAATTCACTCAGAGCGCTCTACCAGAGCCAGTCTTAATCGGGTCGGATCGTACCCGGGACCAGGCGCACCTGCAGGTGTGTGATGCGCGAGGAGTGCGTAGGTCTAGGTCGGGTCGGATCCGCCAGGTCCGCGTGGTCAGGCCGCAGACGAGGCGGGTGGGGTCAGTGAGGGACCTCACCCCTGTGCTTTCGAGGCAGTAAACCTATATCACAAAAACTCTTTATACCATACCTGTGCCTTGAGATTCCACGATGTGGGACTAAACGTTCCGCCCTTCCTTTGCGTGCGCCCGCAGACTCTCGTGTGCAATTGCCCACGCTGAAGGCCCTGCTGGTGCTCCTTGCTGAACTCAGTCACCTCGCAACACTTGCGAGAGTCTGCTGCACCTGCCGCCTGGGAAGCCTGACGCCTGCTGCTGCTCCAAGCTTCCTGCTGCTTCGGCTGTTAATGGCGGCCGGGGCGTTCACCTGAGCTTCCACAGAACGGCCTATTGGCCCAATTAGAATAGCTGGAAACCTTCGCCGTAGCACGGCGAAGGCGGTGGGTGATGCTGCAGGTTGCCGGTCGGCCTAGGCGTGCATGCCTAGGTCAACCTGTGGCCGGAGATGGTGGGTTGTTCGGGGGGTGGTTATGGAGGTCTGGAGTGGCAGTTGTGGGGTGGAGCGAGTTCCTGGTGGTGAGGCGGAGCTCACGAGGTGGTTGGCGAGCCGTGTGGAGTGGTGGAGTGGTGTGGGCAGCTCGCCGGAGTTCGGTCGGTGATGTGGAAGATGAGGGTGGTCAGCGTCGGTCGAGGGGTAATCAGATGAGATAACAGGGGGAAAAGAGAGAGGATAGGATGGAGAGGAGTTCTAACCTAATTGTAAGGACGAAAGGGGACAGAAGGCGGACAGCAGTACTTGCTGTCGCCGGAGAAGATGACGCCCAGTGGGGGAGAACGGCGGCGACGACGGGGCTGAGGCGGCGTGCGCTGGTACTGCGCGACGCGGAGGGAGGTCAGGAAGCTAACTCTGCCACTGGTTTTGTGGCAGAGCGAAGAGGGAGGGGAGGGGGGCTCGCCGAAGCTAGCTGGGGCATTTGGCCGAGCAGGAGGAGAGGAATTGAAGGGGGAAACTCGGCCAAATCAAGCTCAGCCTCTTCGGCCGGAGTTGTGGGTTCTTATATAGGCGCTGGACTTGGTGTGCAGGGCGTGAAGGGCACGTAATTGCCTGAGGTTGGTCGCCGGAGATGGAAAGGAGTTAGGATACCCAAATCTCTCGTGCGTTCGCACGAGAGATTGGGTTCACACCAACGATTGTAATTGACTTTATAAGGAAGGGAATTCCTCAGAGAATCCTCCTTCCATTTCTGGGAGGGAATCTCTGAGGGATTAGAGAGCAATCCCTCTCCGAACCTCGCCGGAGCTCGGTTCTGCCCTAGCAATGGCGGCAGGACCGGTTTGCAAAGGAGGCGAAGAACCTAGGGGGTTCTCTGCAACGGTATTCAAAAGATAGGGACCAATTTGTGATTTGGGTGTACTAAATTGCAAAGTAGGTCAAGATGATCCCTCCTTAGGTCCAAATTTTGGTACAAACCTAATTTGGACCTAAGGAATCCAATGGAGAAGTTAGATTTCAGGTTTGACCTCGTTTGACTGGATATTTTGCGTAAAAACCCAAATTAGGTTAATTGAAGAGCTAGGACCCTAATCTAGGTCAAACTAGGTTCCAAAGGCCAAATTAAGTGTTCTAAACCCTAGAGTATGTTTTTCCATGATTTGTAGAGGGTTTACTTGCTTTTTGTTCTGACCGAAACCTTGTTAATTTAAGCGGGTCTGTTTTAGGGTTACCAAGTGTCTTTTAGTTCTTAGATTGCACATGAACCCATTTCTGATTGACTCAACCCACTTTTTATCTCATTTACACCATTTGACCTATGTTTTGCCTCTAAGAAATCCTGTTTATCTACTGCAATGGTAAAATTGCAGTTTTAACCTTTATTTCATGTTTTCTTCTCAGAGCACTTGTTCCTTCAGTTAGGCCTTCTTCTAGGTTATGTAGGAGCTTTTATCTTCTTTATTGGGTCAAAATGAGCTAGTTATGGCTCATGATGAGGCTCTTATCATACCCCCATGCCTAGCTTTTGCTAGTCCCTTAGCAAAATTTCAAAGTTTTAACTTCCGTTCTAGACCCTGAATGTTGTCAACAATGATAAGTGCTTCTCCTTTTCTTTTGTGATTAGGTGGGAATGCCGACAATAGGCCTAGAGGTACTCAAGTACCAACCAAAATCCGGACCTGTTCCGCTTTAGCCTCAGTCTTCTGCAAAGGTTTCTACGGCCCACAGAACCTAACCTAGGGTTTGTTGGACTCCGCGGTTAAAGCACCCGTGCTTGAGATATTTTTAGCCTAAGTTCAGTTTGCAATGCGTTTTTTGTAAGAGAGAGATAGAGGATTTATTTGTTTGGAGAGCTTTTCTCTCTCTTTTCTTTTTTATTTCTAGCTTCGGATTAGCTTCTCAACACGGTCTGTATCGGATTCCTCGTCCCCATCATCAATCCTCAAAGGTCCCTGGCTTTCGAGATTTCGAGATAATCCCGCCCATGGCAACCCCTGGAACCCTGGCTTTCGAGATTTCGAGATAATCCCGCCCATGGCGTTCCGTGGCTGAATTCAGACCCTGGCGATTGACATTTCGTGATAATGCCACCCATGGTGTCTGAACCAACAGAGTGCTTACATGCCTCCAGTAGGATATTTAAATATCCTAAGAGACAAGCACCGAGGAGATGATATGTTGTTACGCATCTTCGAGGGGAATTTCCCGCCTCTCCGCGCTGGGAACTCGTCCAAATCAACTTGTGTTGATTGGCCGCTCCTAATCTAGGTGACTTTTTCAGAATATTAAACGCTCTTGCGTGTTTTGGATGTTTTATGCGCACTGAACCAGACTGTGTGTGAATTTGGGGTGCTTAGGTTACCGAATCCCGCAAACCGGAGGTCAGTTAACGAGGCTGAATACTTCCTAAGCCTTAGACCTAATACTCAAGCTTCGCATTTTCCTCAACCTCTTGAGGATTATCCAGATTTTAACGGATACGTGAATTTTTAAGCTAAAGATACTAGCCCAAAAGGCCTAAGACCAGCGTTCCCGCTAATCTCTTGTTATGTTTCCTTAGCACTTTTTCTTTTCTTTTTCTTGACTCGGTCTAGAACTTCAGTTAACCCCTTAATCTTTTACTAATGACTTTTCTTTTTCTTTTCCTTTTGTGCTCCTTTCTTCATTTTTGCTCTTTTTCTCCTCCTTATGATTATATGGCTCACAACATTTCCTCCCTCCCATTTTTTTTTGTTCTTTTTCGTAATTTTTCAATTTTTTTTTGTGTTTTTGACATATGCGAATTTTTTTGTGAGAATCCTTCTGATTTTTTTCTTGGTTTTGTATGTATGCACTTTATCACCCCCCCATGCCTAAGTTTTGCAATGTCCTCATTGTAAACAGAGGGTGGGAATTAGTGTTGAGGTCAGGGGCTTAGAATAGGATATATCGGGTGGGTGAATGGGTCGGGAATGAGTGATGCGAATGATTTTAAGCTCTGATACGTGTACCAGAGGTGGGATCAACTGTCTAAGGCTGAACTCAAGGTGCAATAGACGTGGAGTACAAACTGCTAATCAGACGGGTCTCTATTTTTGAGATGACGGGTTGCCTCCCGTTAAGCGCTAAATTTATGCCTTCAGCCGAGCGAAAAATGGGGTGGAGAGGGAGTGGTCAAATCAATGGAGTTTTGGAAAACAAGCACCTTGATTAAGAGCCTGGTTGGTCCAACCAGGTACTTGTTCAGATCAGTGGGCTGATGATGCAGCCCAAACCCAATAAGTCTGGTGGGTTGATAGATGTAGATTAGCAGATGTGGGACCCACCAAATGCAGTGATGTTCTGATAGATATGGAAGTGAAAACTCGAGTTCGGGCTCAGTCGAATCAGCCTGGTGGGGGTAGGGTTCCGAAAAATAATCAATGTAAGATGTGGAATCCCTACAGGGACGGTCAAAGGATGGAGGCTCCTGATTTGTGGTCTGATCAGTGTCCGATACCCGGTATAGATACGGAGTTGAATCATCTACAATCGGCTCATTGAGAGGTGAATCAGAATAGAAATTGAGTCCGGTTGCGGGTCGAGGTGGGGAACGGGTTTTGATTGGTGCTGTATATGTGGAGCAGGTGGCTTCAAAGAAGATTGACATGTTATAATCAGGAGGTAGATTTTCTCCGATGTTATGGTCAGATTCGAGATCGTTGGAGAGTTTGCGAAAATCAAAGTTTGAATGAGATTCTAGATCATGAGTTCCACCATAGAATAAATCATATGTTGTATATTCAGCAGCCTGACTGGGATCTAGCCTAAATGTTAATTCTGAGCTTACAAAGGTGTCCCTATCTGGTAGAGGCTCAGGTTCAAGGTTAGTAGGGCAGAACCAATCGAAAC
Organism: Thalassia testudinum; assembly: GCA_037157565.1. Taxonomy (NCBI): domain Eukaryota; kingdom Viridiplantae; phylum Streptophyta; class Magnoliopsida; order Alismatales; family Hydrocharitaceae; genus Thalassia; species Thalassia testudinum. Next base: position 136,604,439 of record JAZHRO010000036.1, on the reverse strand, counting down.
CCCGCTCGTCCAAGTCCTCGGTTTCTGTATCGTAGATTGGCATGACTTCCGAAAACTCGATTAGTTCTTCTGAGGAGGTTGACGAGGGATATTCATCAAATCGAGGCCCAGAATCATATTCTTCATTAAGAGATTGATTTCCTTCATATGGGGCCTTGAAATCTTCAATATAGGTTTCAGATCTAGGTTCTAGGCTTAGGATGTGGGTGGAATTACTAGAATCTAGGTCTGAATAACCTTCGCGGGCCACCTTATCAAAATAAGGGACGGAATTTACACCCGCGAGAGGTTCAGTTCTACTCTCATACTTGCAGGAGTCTTGGGATTCTAAAATGGGTTCATCATGGTCTTTTCCTGCATTTGGAGCTTCCCAACCTTCTTCAATATTAGGTGCATTATACTCCATCTGGGTTGGGAATCCACAACCATTTTGTGCCTCAAACCCGAGATCAGATTTATCCTCGATGTTGTCCCAAGATAGTTCATCCTCTGTTGGCAGTATGTACGGGTATTTCTGATCAATCACTTGTTTTATTAATCTCATTATCTCTTCCCGTTTTTCAAAACTATCTTGGTGTTGCTTCCAAAGTCGAGGATTTGTCATACATTGAAGGTATTCACTATTATGCAATTTTTCTATCTCAATGTATGCAGTAATGAGCAAGTCACGGGTTGATCCTTTGTTGGCTTCTGCTAATAGTACTTGGGCACAAGTTATGACAAAGGTTGTGGTTGTTGGGACATCAACCTGAATGTTTCCTACTGTTGTTGAGGTTTCTTCATTTTCATAAAATCTCATGGCATCCTCAATCATTTTATCTCTCATGGATCTCCGGTATTCAGGTTTCTCGACTGGTAGTCCTAGGTGGTTCAGCTGCATATTTGGATCAGGTGGTGGAATCACAATCAGAGTTTGACTCAAGATGTGTTATGAAGCGATCAGATCTGAATAACGAGTCCCACTGAAAATGAGTGTGTGTGCTCTACAGAGAAAAGATGCAGGACTGGAGATGTTCTTGACCCAATCAAGACACCCAAAAGATGTTTGGATGACTATGGAGGTTTGGGGCGGATGAACCCCTGGATCCGAAGATCGTCCACCTGAGAATTACCTGGGCAGCCAGAGAGGGAGAGTCCCGCAAAGACCCCTACACGGTAGAGCGTCCCTACGGGTTACAAGGTTTCCCCCACCCGACCTCTCTTGTCACTGAGATTCCAGGTAAACCAGAATGGGGACCTTGACCTCTTAAGTCTATCACTTTTTATTTCAAAGGTGCTTTTAGGGTTCTCACTTGAACTTTAGATGTTTTTGGTATTGTGACCTAATTTAGAGGTTGGTTGACCCAAGGGGTCAACTTCACCTGACCTGTCCTATAGATGGCAGAATGATTCTAAGCTCGGAGCCTAGAGATCACCCTGATTTGACTCCCAGGTTATTAGGTCAAAAGAAAATTTTAAGATTCAAGTGATTTTAGAGCTCAATTTTAGGGTTTGTCTTATTTAACTTTCTTCAATCAAGGGCTTGGGTAGCACACTGATGCGGGAGGGTTTATTTCCTTTTACACAGGCATGTGTGACTAGCGCTTCAAGACCCTAATGTGGAAACCCTAATTTGGTTCTATTTCCAATCCTCTTTTTCTTTTTCAAAAGTTCTCTTTGGACTTATAAACAAGAAGTGTGTGGTCCGCCGAGATTAAGCGTTTATTTTCAATTAGGCACAAGAATTTGTGGGATGGAAAAAAAATCACTCCAACTTCAAGAATATTTGCAGAAATTTTCGCAAAATCAAGAAATGTTTTGCCTTAGAGATGGTGATTACTATATAAAGAAGGCAATTGATTCCTAACTTGATTTTCTTCCTTTTGTCTTTCAAAGATTAGGGGATGATTAAGGAAGAAAAGAAATTACCTGCCCTGGAGTGGTTGACTTGCAGGAGAGATTTTCTCATGAAGTACCTGCAAGATCACATCAAAGAAAAGTAGGGCAAGTTAGTGTTCAATATGATAAAAAGAATGTAGAGACTAGTGGTAAATTGTGCAGTGCTCCCCGGCAGCGGCGCCAAAATGTCGTCAACGTTTCTGTGCGGATTTAAAGCGTATTATGTTGTAGTATAACCGACAAAACGTTCGAACAAATACAAAGTTTTTATTACTCGAAGACCGGAGTATCCGAGGTCGAACACAGGGAGCAAATGGAACTTACCACTAAATCAAAATGTAATTGAACACTCTAATTTACTCAAAATATCAATTCAGGTATGAATGTATGCGATTAAAAGGAGTTAGGGCAAGAAAATATGAAATTGGACGTCTGATCACAAGATCAGACGTCTTAAAAGCATTTCTCCTTTTCTTCTTGATTATTCTTTCTTCTTCTGCTGCAGTTTTTGCTCTTTCTTTTCTTCTTCTATTCTCTGCAAAGTCTTCACTTGGCTTCTCTGTGCCTTTGCTTCTGGCTTGCTCTTTCCTTTCTTCTCCTGCGAAGGCTTCTTTCTTGCTTCTTCTTCTCTGCTGCAGTTTTTGCTCTTTTATTCTTCTCTGCCGTTCCTTCTTCTTTGCTTCTTCTTCTCTGCTGCAGTTTTTGCTCTTCTATTCTTCTCTGCCGTTCCTTCTTCTTTCTTTCTTTTCCTTCTCGCGGCCAAGTCCTTCTCCTGCGATCAGCTTGCCTGCACAGGAGCAAAACCTAACCCTTCTCCCTCTACCCGCGCGTCTCTCTCTCTCAAGCAATTCACTCAGAGCGCTCTACCAGAGCCAGTCTTAATCGGGTCGGATCGTACCCGGGACCAGGCGCACCTGCAGGTGTGTGATGCGCGAGGAGTGCGTAGGTCTAGGTCGGGTCGGATCCGCCAGGTCCGCGTGGTCAGGCCGCGGACGAGGCGGGTGGGGTCAGTGAGGGACCTCACCCCTGTGCTTTCGAGGCAGTAAACCTATATCACAAAAACTCTTTATACCATACCTGTGCCTTGAGATTCCACGATGTGGGACTAAACGTTCCGCCCTTCCTTTGCGTGCGCCCGCAGACTCTCGTGTGCAATTGCCCACGCTGAAGGCCCTGCTGGTGCTCCTTGCTGAACTCAGTCACCTCGCAACACTTGCGAGAGTCTGCTGCACCTGCCGCCTGGGAAGCCTGATGCCTGCTGCTGCTCCAAGCTTCCTGCTGCTTCGGCTGTTAATGGCGGCCGGGGCGTTCACCTGAGCTTCCACAGAACGGCCTATTGGCCCAATTAGAATAGCTGGAAACCTTCGCCGTAGCACGGCGAAGGCGGTGGGTGATGCTGCAGGTTGCCGGTCGGCCTAGGCGTGCATGCCTAGGTCAACCTGTGGCCGGAGATGGTGGGTTGTTCGGGGGGTGGTTATGGAGGTCTGGAGTGGCAGTTGTGGGGTGGAGCGAGTTCCTGGTGGTGAGGCGGAGCTCACGAGGTGGTTGGCGAGCCGTGTGGAGTGGTGGAGTGGTGTGGGCGGCTCGCCGGAGTTCGGTCGGTGATGTGGAAGATGAGGGTGGTCAGCGTCGGTCGAGGGGTAATCAGATGAGATAACAGGGGGAAAAGAGAGAGGATAGGATGGAGAGGAGTTCTAACCTAATTGTAAGGACGAAAGGGGACAGAAGGCGGACAGCAGTACTTGCTGTCGCCGGAGAAGATGACGCCCAGTGGGGGAGAACGGCGGCGACGACGGGGCTGAGGCGGCGTGCGCTGGTATTGCGCGACGCGGAGGGAGGTCAGGAAGCTAACTCTGCCACTGGTTTTGTGGCAGAGCGAAGAGGGAGGGGAGGGGGGCTCGCCGGAGCTAGCTGGGGCATTTGGCCGAGCAGGAGGAGAGGAATTGAAGGGGGAAACTCGGCCAAATCAAGCTCAGCCTCTTCGGCCGGAGTTGTGGGTTCTTATATAGGCGCTGGACTTGGTGTGCAGGGCGTGAAGGGCACGTAATTGCCTGAGGTTGGTCGCCGGAGATGGAAAGGAGTTAGGATACCCAAATCTCTCGTGCGTTCGCACGAGAGATTGGGTTCACACCAACGATTGTAATTGACTTTATAAGGAAGGGAATTCCTCAGAGAATCCTCCTTCCATTTCTGGGAGGGAATCTCTGAGGGATTAGAGAGCAATCCCTCTCCGAACCTCGCCGGAGCTCGGTTCTGCCCTAGCAATGGCGGCAGGACCGGTTTGCAAAGGAGGCGAAGAACCTAGGGGGTTCTCTGCACGGTATTCAAAAGATAGGGACCAATTTGTGATTTGGGTGTACTAAATTGCAAAGTAGGTCAAGATGATCCCTCCTTAGGTCCAAATTTTGGTACAAACCTAATTTGGACCTAAGGAATCCAATGGAGAAGTTAGATTTCAGGTTTGACCTCGTTTGACTGGATATTTTGCGTAAAAACCCAAATTAGGTTAATTGAAGAGCTAGGACCCTAATCTAGGTCAAACTAGGTTCCAAAGGCCAAATTAAGTGTTCTAAACCCTAGAGTATGTTTTTCCATGATTTGTAGAGGGTTTACTTGCTTTTTGTTCTGACCGAAACCTTGTTAATTTAAGCGGGTCTGTTTTAGGGTTACCAAGTGTCTTTTAGTTCTTAGATTGCACATGAACCCATTTCTGATTGACTCAACCCACTTTTTATCTCATTTACACCATTTGACCTATGTTTTGCCTCTAAGAAATCCTGTTTATCTACTGCAATGGTAAAATTACAGTTTTAACCTTTATTTCATGTTTTCTTCTCAGAGCACTTGTTCCTTCAGTTAGGCCTTCTTCTAGGTTATGTAGGAGCTTTTATCTTCTTTATTGGGTCAAAATGAGCTAGTTATGGCTCATGATGAGGCTCTTATCAGTAACGAGTGTAACACGTTAGCAAAACGCTGAGTAGAGTGGCAAACTAACTAAAGGAAACAGTAGAGTGTACAGTAGCTGTTATGTCCTATTACTTTCTTTATTCACATCTTTCAATTTTTCTCACTATTTCATTTATTTCTCAGATCCTTTACTTGATCTCGAATGTCCTCGTCGGAACGATCTTGATTGCAGTCTTTTCCAAAAGTAGAAGTAGCACGTGGTGCTCTCCTGGCCGGGAGAGTCCCCCGTGGTGATCCTACCCTCAGTCAACCACCCCAAGGTCACTGATAGACGTAACGGTGACTACGGCACGCGCGATAAACGCACAGGTAGCTAGCCCGCACTGGCACGCGGTCAGTCGTTTCCGTTAACGGGTGCGCCCAAAGCACAGCACGGAACCAGGGCAGAGCCCTCTCAGTAACAGGGGTCCAACCCCTCCACAGTAACCAAACCGGGGCCTTGCCCCTCCACAGTCCGCGCACCCCCGCCTGACTACCCTGGTTTGCCCTAATGGGCCTAACAAGTCGGTGAAGGAGGCTAGCAGAACCCCGGGGCCCGTGGGGTAGGTAGTACTCTCCTAACACTAGTAGCTCTCCTCGGTACTACGTACACGAGGGCCAACAAGTCGGTACAGAGCGGTCAATCCTAACCCCGGGTCCCTGGGGCGGCTGGCCCCACTCTGCACTAAACAGGTACAGGTACTTCCCTTGGTACTGCGTACCCAAGAGACAGTACAAACTACATCTCAGTTCCATTCCTTTTTCCTTTCAGGAGTTCCACTCCTAATTCCCCGTAGGGTTCCATCCTTTAATCTCAGAACACCATATGTTTCACTTTCCAGATTCACGTTCTTAAGATCCATGATCTCAAACATGTTTCTTTATTCATAACAGGCAGCTGTTAATTAAATTTACAGGAAGCTTTATATATTCCTTTCCATTTTTCCAAGACTGAAGTAATATACATTCCACTAGTTTTTCCATCCTAGGATTCATGCCATATCCTAGGATCTATCATACAATCTAGTTTTCCGGCCCTAGGATTCATGCAACACCTAGGAGCTATCATTCCATATATTTCTCATTCCTAGGATTCATGCAATGCCCTAGGTTCTAGTTATGGTTCCATACTTTAACAAATTTTATTAATACTTAAAGCCACTCTACCAGGTACAATGGGAGTAATGGAGGCGTGATCGGGAATCCCGCGTGCCTCCGCGACTCTCAAGACTGCAACCGAACGAGGTCCTATCACAAGGATCAAACACAAGGAGTGTCTCAGAACAGTGTATAGCTACTGTAGGCGGGTAGAGGAATTAATTCTGAAACGAACGCAACTCGAATCGTGGAAAACGGAGCCCAAACGGGCCCTAAACGGATCGAGAAAGACGATACTGTGCAAAATCAGACGTCTGGAACTCCTTCCAGACGTCTTAAACGGTGGATCAGAGAATTACCTGTTCAGCTTGGTTCCCCGGACGTCCAGAAGTCTGCAGGGACGTCTGGGCCACGGACGTCTGTAGATCACTCCCGCCGTCTGGTTCAACTCCAGACGTCTGATTCGCAAAGGATGGCGAATCAGCGAACCTGCGCACAGCCACCCCCCCTCCCTCAGTACGGTCAGTCGACAAGAAGGAAGAAGAAAGCGGAAACTCACCTTTCAGACGTCTGTATGATCTTATAGACGTCGACCTTGCCGTCTGGATATTAACCCAGACGTCTGATTCTGGAAATTTTTCCAGAATCAGAACCCTGCTCGGCCTCCGCTCGCGACGCCGCCCGCGTCGCACCTCACGCGTCTGCTGCTCAGCCCGCAGCAAATCCCTCTCCGCGTCGCTCCGCGCCCCCTGCGCCCTCCGTCGGCCGGCCAAGCCGCTCCGGCGAGCTCGCCCTCACGGCAGAGCTCCGCCCTCGCACGCCGCACCTCCGCGCTCACTGCGGCCGCTGCTGCCGCCCTCGCGTCCGCTCGCTCTCACGCACAGGAAGGAGGAGAAGGAGGAGACGGTGGAGACGGGAGGGGAGGCGCGCCCCTTTTAATGCCGCGCGGAGAGGAGAGAGAGAAGGCGGCAGGCCGCCTGCAGCCGCAGAGAAAAGAGGGAATATGCGGTCTGCGCGCTCAGGCGCGCAGGCGACTCGCGGGTGTCGAAAATAACGGATTTCCAGACGTCTTGAAACTATCCCAGACGTCTTATCAGACGTCTGGTTGTGATCCCAGACGTCTTGTCCGACGTCTGAGCCACCTCCCAGACGTCTTAAAATACGTCTGGGGCACACATTCGTTACATTAAGGTTGAAAGGATTCGCCGCTAAATTCATATTTTAACGGACACCAGGGCTGATTAAGCCTGAAGGCCTGAAAAGTCTAAGTGTTTACGTTCTTTCTGTATTGTTTCCTACTATTGACAAGTTTCAAATGCCTAAGTTTTCTTCCTAAATTCAAATTTTTTTTAATTAATTTATTCATCCAGACTAATTAATTGAGCTCAGGATTATGCAATTTACCACCCCCCCATGCTTAAGTTGGACAATGTCCTCATTGGCAGATCCATGGATGCAAAAGGGTTCAAAAAGATAGTACTTGAGTGACGTAAACTGCCAGATCAGTCTGAATCCTCTGGGTTGCCTCCCAGGAAGCCCTGAGTTTAACGCCTCCAGCTGGGCGGTGCTCGGTGTCAGCCCTCAACGACGATGACACTTTCCTTGGGGGGTACCTGGGCCAGGAAATGCTTCAATCTTTGACCATTAACTGTAAATGTGTGCCCAGTGTTAAGATCAGTGATTTCAACCGCCCCATTAGAATAGGGCTTAACCACCCGAAATGGTCCTGTCCATTTGGACCTGAGTTTCCCTGGGAAGAGTTTTAGGCGTGCATCAAACAGCCAGACTTGTTGGTTAGGCTTAAAGGCTTTTCTATGAATGAGTCAGTCGTGGACGGCTTTCATTTTCTCCTTATACAGCCGACTATTGTCAAAGGCGTCCCGATGAATTTCTTTAAGCTCAGATAATTGCAGCGTCCTCTACGCACCGGCTAACTGGGGATCCATGTTACACTGCTTGACAGCCCAGTAAGCCCGGTGTTCCAATTCGACAGGAAGATGGTAGGCCTTGCCGAAGACCAGGCGATAAGGCGACATGCCTATCAGGGTCTTGAAAGTGGTCCTGTATGCCCACAGGGCATCATCAAGTCGTGTGGACCAGTCTTTCCTGTCAGGTCTCACAGTCTTCTGTAAAATATTCTTGATTTGTCTATTGGAGACCTCAGTCTGCCCATTTGTTTGTGGATGATACGGGGTGGCAATGCGGTGGTTTACCCTGTAATTTCTAAGTAGGGCACGGAATTGGGAATGGATAAAATGGCTTCCACCATCACTGATCATGGCCTTGGGTATTCCAAACTGGGAAAAGATGTTCTTCTTCACAAAGTCCATGATAGTCTTGTGATCACATCGTCGGGTGGCGACGGCTTCAATCCATTTGAAAACATAGTCTACTGAAACTAGGATGTACTCGAAGTCGTTGGATGGTGGAAAGGGGCCCATAAAATCGATACCCCAAATGTCGAAGATTTCGACAATCAAAATGGGCTGAAGGAGCATCATATCTTTCTTGGTCATGGTCCCGAGTGTTTGGCAGCGTGAGCAAGTCTTGGCAAAGATGTGTGCATCCTTAAATAGGGACGGCCAGTAAAATCCATACTGCAAAACTTTTGCAGCTGTTTTCTTTCCAGAGAAGTGGCCACCACATGCTTGGTCATGACAAAAGGAAAGCACACTCTGAACTTCATTTTCAGGGATACACCTTCTGATGATCTGATCAGCACAGAGGCGAAACAGCATGGGATCATCCCAGAAATAGTGCTTGGCCTCAGCCAAGAACCTATCCCATTGCTGTCTAGACCAGCTGTGCAGGATTTGTCCTATAACCAGGTAATTGACGTAGTCAGCATGCCATGGCATTTTCTTATCTTGCACGGCTAGGATGTGTTCGTCAGGGAAGGTAACAGATAGAGCTAGGGAGGGTTTAATGTGATTTGGATGAAGTCTCGACAAGTGGTCAGCCACCACATTTTTCGATCCGACCTTGTCTCGGATTTCCAGGTCAAATTCCTGCAAAAGCAGGATCCATCTGATGAGCCTGGGCTTTGCGTCCTTTTTGGCCAACAGGTGCCGGATGGCTGAATGGTCAGTGTAAATAGTCACGTGGGATCCCAGCAAGTATGAGCGGAATTTTTCAAGTCCAAATACTACAGCGAGCAACTCTTTCTCTGCGACGGTATAATTACGTTGGGCCTTGTCCAACGTTTTGCTCGTGTAGTAGATCACCACGAGCTTCTTGTCTTGCCTTTGTCCCAGGACAGTGCCTATGGCAAAATCTGATGCATCACACATGATATCAAAGTCCTGGGACCAGTCTGGGGGTTGGAGTACAGGTGCGGCGGAGACTAAGTCCCGGAGGGTGTGATAAGCCTGGATGCAATCAAGAGACATGTGGACTATGGCGTCGTTGGCTAGAAGGTCGGTCAAGGGTTTGGAAAGCTTGGAAAAGTCTTTGATGAACCTTCGGTAGAAGCCAACATGTCCTAGGAAGGAGTGAATTTGCCGGACCGAACTAGGTGGAGGAAGTTTAGAAATTAAATCAACCTTAGCTCGATCTACCTCGATGCCCCTATGCGAAACGATGTGACCAAGGACAATTCCTTCTTGAACCATAAAATGGCTCTTTTCCCAACTTCACACCAAGTTAACCTCGATACATCGTTTCAGGATTTTCTCCAAGTTGCTCAAACAATGGTCGAATGAATTCCAGAACACAGAGAAATCATCCATAAAGACCTCCAAGTATTCACCCACCATTTTTGAAAAAATGGCTAGCATGTAACGCTGGAAGGTCGTGGGTGCGTTGCATAACCCAAACGGCATTCGACGGAATGCAAATGTGCCATACGGGCAAGTGAATGTGGTCTTTTCCTGATCTTCCGGAGCAATTGCGACTTGGTTATATCCTGAATATCCATCCAGGAAGCAAAAATACTTCTGCCCTGCCAATCTTTCAAGGATTTGGTCAATGAATGGCAAGGGGAAGTGGTCCTTCTTAGTGGCTTCATTAAGCTTCCTATAATCAATACACACCCGCCATGTGGTAGTGGTGCGGGTGGGGATGGATTCGCCATGATCATTAGTGACAACAGTGAGCCTAGCTTTCTTTGGAACCACTTGAGTGGGGCTCACCCAGGGGCTATCGGAGATAGGGTAGATGATGTCGGCGTCAAGCCACTTGATGATTTCTTTTTTAACGACCTCCCGCATGTTAGGGTTTAAACATCTCTGCATCTGGCGGGAAGATCGGGCCCCGTCTTCTAGGTAAATCTTGTGGGTGCAATAGGTGGGGCTAATTCCTCTTAAATCCGAAATGGTCCAACCAATGGCAGCCCGATGTTTTGAAAGGGTTGCAGTCAACCTGAGTTCCTGATCCTTGGTTAGATGAGAATTAATAATCACTGGGAAGGTCTGGTCAGGTCCCAAGAAGACGTACTTCAGATTCTCGGGCAATGGTTTAAGTTCGGGTGCGGGTGGGACCACAGTTGATGGGATGGGAAAGGGCGGTAGTTGATCAACATCGATCTCTTCAAATGGTGTCATGTGAAGATACTCAGCCTTACAGAGGTCCACGGGTAATGATGGTGACGGGTCAGAACTACGGGTTTGTTGGTCTGATACAGAACTGAGGGTGAGGCATTCCTCGATTAAAGTTTCCACGGGATCATGTTCCTCAATGTAATCGCAATCAAAAGACTTTGTCGCTCAGAAGATATCCAATTGCATTTTCCTGTCCCCGAAGGCGTTTTCCATACATCCCATGTCGCAATCAATATTTGCTTTAGCCGTAGCTAAGAAAGGTCTGCCTAAAATTATGGGTGCGTTCTGTAATTTTTCAGGGACTTCCATGTCGAGCACCAAAAAATCGATCGAGAAATAGAAGTCCTTGACCCGTACAATTACGTCCTCGACAACCCCCTTCGGGGTTTTCACAGATCTATCAGCCAGCTGGATGGTGACAGGGGTTGGTGTCAGCTCCCCAAAACCAAATTGGTGGTATAGGGTGGTTGGAATTAGGTTGATAGAAGTACCTAGGTCCAGGAGCGCTCTATCAAATGTCATGTCCCCGATATTGCAGGAAATCAGGGGCACTCCTGGGTTAGTTTGTTTGAGTGGAAGGTTGCTTGATATCACGGAACTTGCTTGCTCAGAGAGTACAACCTTCCTAGGTCCTTGAGGTCTCGGCTTACTCTTGGGTGTACAGGCATCCTTTAAAAACTTGGCGTAAGTAGGGATGTGTTTAACGGCTTCTAGGAGCGGAATATTGATCTATACTTGCTAAAAAATTTCCAACAGCTCCTCAGTTTCCACAGTATTCTTCTTTTTCTTGATTGTTTCCAAGGCCTTAGGGTAGGGTGTCTGAATGTGGATTGGTTCCATGTCTGGGTCCTTGGTTGGTGCCTCTTCTGAGTCGGGTATTTCAACAGGTAAAGTCTCGGGGAGAGTCGGCCATTTGGGATCCTGGGTTTTGGTGCCGCTTCTCAAGGTCACCGCATTCGCAGAGGCATTGGGGCCATGGGGTGATCCTTGAGAAGACAAGGACGAAGAAGCGCCAAACCCAGGAGGTGTTTGCGGGGCTAGCTGGACCATGTGAGCCTACTCGGGGTTGCTTTGGAATCCTTGCGAATTGGGGCCTCTGTTAATTATGTTTCGTGGGTTCGGTTGTGGTTGGGAAGGTAGGGATCCTTGTTGTTTACCGTCCAAGAGTTGGTTTAACTGTCCCTTTACCAAGGCCATTTCCTCCTGATGTTTCTGGTTCATGTCAGCCATCATCTTTATTAAGGTATCCATTTGATTTTGTGGGGGAGGGGCCACCCTATTATGGTTATATTGGGGTCTAACTTGTGGTCCTTGCTGATAGGGGGGCAAGTGTGGCTGCTGGTTTGGCCTGGGCTGGTTTTGAAATTGCGGTGGTTTTTGGTTTGTCCAACCAAAGTTGGGGTGGTTACGCCAGCCGGTGTTGTAAGTGTTGGAGAAAGGGTCAGGTTTCGCATATCCTTGGATGGCTTGCACATCTTCTAGGATAGTCGATGTTGATGAAGAGGGAAGGGAGTAATCAAGGGTCGAGGGAGCAAAGGTCCCTCCCTAGAACGTGGTCAGGGGTTGTTCCAGGTTCAGTTGGGTGAAGGGCTGGACCAGGTCAACATTATGTGCTCCCTTTGCTAGGGAGAAAGTCTGCAAGGGTTTCCTGGTCTGATTCAATAGCTCATCAATCTTTTTGTCCACCAATTCCACTCGATCCAACTTTTTGGCAATGATGTCCATGTCAACCTATAACGACCCGGTTCCCGAGTCCCTACGAGACACGAGAACCGGACCGACTCGACTAATCCCAAGACCTAGTCGTCCAACGAGGAAGTAACCAAAAGACAGTAAAATAAACCACATTCAGCATGAATATAACTAACAGTAAGAAAGTACAGCAGTAAGGAAAGAAACTACTACAGTAGGTACCACCACAACAGTAAAACAGCATTTATCATATAACAAGAACTGCAGGTAAAGAAGGTACAGCGGAAACAAAAACTACTCACTAGAACAAAAACAAAAGGGGTACAAAAGGCTGTGGTAACTCTACTGGACCCTACTCGGCCCAGCGTCCTCTGCAGCCGCCGACCCTGGTTGCTCAACACCTGGTCCTGAAAAAGGTAACGAGTGTAACACGTCAGCAAAATGCTGAGTAGAGTGGCAAACTAACTACAGGCAACAGTAGAGTGTACAGTAGCTGTTATGTTCTATTACTTCCTTTATTCACATCTTTCAATTTTTCTCACTATTTCATTTATTTCTCAGGTCTTTTACTTGATCTCGAATGTCCTCGTGGGAACGATCTTGATTGCAGTCTTTTCCAAAAGTAGAAGTAGCACGTGGTGCTCTCTTGGCCGGGAGAGTCCCCCGTGGTGATCCTACCCTCAGTCAACCACCCCAAGGTCACTGACAGACGTAACGGTGACTACGGCACGCGCGATAAACGCACAGGTAGCTAGCCCGCATTGGCACGCGGTCAGTCGTTTCCGTTAACGGGTGCGCCCAAAGCACAGCACGGAACCAGGGCAGAGCCCTATCAGTAACAGGGGTCCAACCCCTCCACAGTAACCAAACCGAGGCCTTGCCCCTCCACAGTCCGCGCACCCTCGCCTGACTACCCTGGTTTGCCCTAGTGGGCCTAACAAGTCGGTGAAGGAGGCTAGCAGAACCCCGGGGCCCGTGGGGTAGCTAGTACTCTCCTAACACTACTAGCTCTCCTCGGTACTACGTACACGAGGGCCAACAAGTCGGTACAGAGCGGCCAATCCTAACCCCGGGTCCCTAGGGCGGCTGGCCCCACTCTGCACTAAACAGGTACAGGTACTTCCCTTGGTACTGCGTACCCAAGAGACAGTACAAACTACATCTCAGTTCCATTCCTTTTTCTTTCCAGGAGTTCCACTCCTAATTCCCCGTAGGGTTCCAGCTAGTTATCTCAGAACATCATATGTTTCACTTTCCAGATTCACGTTCTCAAAATCCATGATCTCAAACATGTTTCTTTATTCATAACAGGCAGCTGTTAATTCAAATTACAGGCAGCTTTATATTCCTTTCCATTTTTCCAAGACTGCAGTATTATACATTCCACTAGTTTTTCCATCCTAAGATTCATGCCACATCCTAGGATCTAGCATACAACTAGTTTTCCAGCCCTAGGATTCATGCATCACCTAGGAGCTATCATTCCATACATTTCTCATTCCTAGGATTCATGCAATGTCCTAGATTCTAGTTATGGTTTCATACTTTAACAGATTTTATTAATAACTTAAGCCACTCTACCAGGTACAACGGGAGTAATGGGGGCGTGATCGGGAATCCCGCGTGCCTCCGCGACTCTCAAGACTGCAACTGAACGAGATCCTGTTACAAGGATCAAACACAAGGAGTGTCTCAAAACAGTGTATAGCTACTGTAGATGAGTAGAGGAATTAATTCTGAAGAGAACGCAACTCGAATCGCGGAAAACGGAGCCCGAACGGGCCCTAAACGGGTCGAAAAAGACGATACTGTGCAAAATCAGACGTCTGGAACTCCCTCCAGACGTCTTAAACGGTGGATCAGAGAATTACCTGTTCAGCGTGGTTTCCCAGACGTCCAGAAGTCTGCGGGGACGTCTTTCCTAGATCCCAGACGTCCGATGGTAACTTCGGACGTCTGGAGGTCACTCCCGCCGTCTGGTACAACTTCCAGACGTCTGATTCGCAAAGGATGGCGAATCAGCGAACCTGCACACAGCCAACCCCCTCCCTCAGTACGGTCAGTCGACAAGAAGGAAGAAGAAGGCGGAAACTCACCTTTCAGACGTCTGTATGATCTTACAGACGTCGACCTTGCCATCTGGCTATCAATCCAGACGTCTGATTCTGGAAATTTTTCCAGAATCAGGACCCTGCTCGGCCTCCGCTCGCGACGCCGCCCGCGTCGCGCCTCGCGCCTCGCGCTCCTGCTGCTCAGACCGCAGCAGGTCCCTCTCCGCTTCGCTCCGCACCCCCTGCGCCCTCCGCCAGCCGGCCAAGGCGCTCCGGCAAGCTCGCCCCCACGGCAGAGCTCCGCCCTCGCACGCCGCACCTCCGCGCTCACTGCGGCCGCCGCTGCCGCCCTCGCGTCCGCTCGCTCTCGCGCACAAGAAGGAGAAGAAGAAGAAGACGGTGGAGACGGGAGGGGAGGCGCGCCCCTTTTAACGCCGCGCGGAGAGGAGAGAGTAGGTGGCAGGCCGCCTGCAGCCGCAGAGAGAAAAAGGGGGAAAAAGCGGTCTGCGCGCTCAGGCGCGCAGGCGACTCGCGTGTGTCGAAAATAACGGATTTCCTGACGTCTTTAAACTATCCCACACGTCTTATCAGACGTCTGGTTGTTATCCCAGACGTCTTGTCAGACGTCTGAGCCACCTCCCAGACGTCTTAAAAGACGTCTGGGGCACACATTCGTTACAATATAACAAACTCAAAGGAAGTTTCGTCCCCGAAACTTGCGCCAACTAGGGTGCGGGAAAAAATGTCCAAAAAACCATAACAAACTCAAAGAGGACCGAAGCCGGTCCGAAAAGACGTACCCGCAAAAAGCTCCGGGTACCGCTCCCGCATTGCCGCCTCAGGCTCCCAGGTAGCCACCTCGTACCGCTGGCTCCTCCACAAAACCTTTACCAGGGGTACTTGCTTTCGTCTCAACCTGCGGACGGCTCGGTCTAGGATCTGCACTGGCCGCTCGGGGTAGGTCAGGTCGTCACTCACCTCGACGCTCTCGTGACTTAGTACGTGGCTGGGATCGGCTACGTACTTCCTGAGGTTGGACACGTGGAACACGTCGTGCACACCAGAAAGCTGCGAGGGAAGGGCAAGTCTGTAAGCAACGGGTCCAACCCGCTCCAGGACCTCAAAGGGCCCCACGAACCTCGGCGCGAGCTTCCCTCTCACCCCAAACCGCTGTAAGCCCTTCATGGGCGAAACACGAAGGAAGACGTGGTCCCCAACCTCGAACTGCACCTCTCTGCGTCTGCGTCTGCGATCTGCGTAGCTCTTCTGTTTGCTCTTGACAGTGCGGAGTCGTCTGTGGATCTGCTCAACTACCTCCTGACTCTGCCGGATTAACCTGGGGCCAACCTCCCACTTGGTCCCCACCTCAACCCAACTCAAGGGTGCCGTGCATTTCCGTCCGTACAGAGCCTCGTAGGGAGCCATGCCGATGCTCGAGTGATAACTGTTGTTGTATGCAAACTCCGCCAGGGGCAGGTGCTCCTCCCAAGAGCCCCTCCAATCTAGTACACAGGCACGCAAAAGGTCCTCAAGTGTCTGTATCGTGCGTTCCGACTGTCCGTCCGTCTGGGGGTGGTAAGCCGTGCTAAACCTCAACCTCGTCCCCAAAGCCTGCTGAAACTCAGCCCAAAACTGGGACGTAAAGCGGGTATCCCGATTGGATACGATCTCCCGCGGAACTCCGTGTAGTCGCACCACATCACGGATATACCTCTCTGCCAACTGTGCTGGTCCCAAAGCGACTCGGATCGGCAAGAATCGTACCGTCTTCGTCAATCTATCCACTATTACCCAGACTGCGTCGTGTCCTCGCTGGGTAACAGGTAAGCCCACCACCAAGTCCATGGTGATGCTCTCCCACTTCCACTCTGGCACTGGAAGCGGCTGAAGTGGCCCTGCAGGCCTCTGATGCTCAGCTTTCACCTGCTGGCACACTAAGTACTGCTGCACGAACTCACCCACATCCCGCTTCATCCCTCTCCACCAAAACTCGCGTCTCAAGTCATGGTACATTTTCGTGTTTCCGGGATGTATGGCGAATCTGGAACCGTGTGCCTCAGTCAGGAGCGCTCTCAACAACTCCTCGTCTCTGGGGACGCACAACCGTCCCCTCAAGCGTAACACCTGGTCTGTGAAAGAGAAGTCCCCTGGGTCCCCTGATAGTACTCTGTCGCGCAAAGACTGCAAGTACGGATCGGCCATCTGTCCCATGATGATGCGGTCTATCAACTCTGGCCTGGTCTGCTGTGTCACCGTCACTGCCCCACAGTACCCTCGTAACTCTAGAGGTCGCCAACTGCCCACCTCCTCCAAAAGGCTCCAACTCTGTAACTGTAGACTGGCCAAGCGTGCGGGCGCCTTACGGCTTAAGGCGTCAGCCACCACATTGGCCTTTCCCGGGTGGTAGGAGATGCTGCAGTCGTAGTCCTTCAGGAGCTCCAACCAACGTCTCTGTCTCATGTTGAGCTCCTTCTGGTCAAAAAGATATCTAAGGCTCTTGTGATCTGTAAAAATCTCGAAGGTCTCACCGTACAAGTAGTGCCTCCATGTCTTCAGCGCGAAGACAACAGCTGCCAACTCTAGATCGTGGGTAGGGTAGGTATGCTCATGGGGCTTCAGTTGCCGCGAAGCGTAAGCGACAACATGACCCCTCTGCATGAGCACACCTCCTAACCCCTGCAAGGAAGCGTCCGTGTACACAATGAACCTACCACTACTGTCAGGGATGGTGAGCACGGGAGCCGAGGTCAACCTCTCCTTCAGCTCCAGAAAACATGCCTCACAGGCGTCTGTCCAAGCGAAAGGCACGTCCTTCCGGGTCAACTGTGTCATAGGACGTGCAATCTGCGAAAACCCTCTGATGAACCGTCTGTAGTAACCTGCCAGTCCCAGGAAACTGCGAATCTCAGTGACTGAACGCGGTCTCTCCCACCTGAGCACTGCCTCGACCTTGGCGGGGTCCACCGCCAGGCCGTCTCCAGAGATCACATGACCCAAAAAGGTCACCTCCCTCAACCAGAACTCGCACTTGCTGTATTTGGCGTACAACCTGCGTCGTCTCAGAGTGTCCAGAACCATCTGCAAGTGCTGTCTGTGCTGCGTCCGATCTCTAGAATAGATGAGTACATCATCTATGAAAACCACCACAAACTGGTCCAAGTACGGTCTAAACAGCCGGTTCATCAGGTCCATGAAAGCAGCGGGGGCATTGGTCAGCCCAAACGGCATGACCAAAAACTCATAGTGTCCGTACCGGGTGCGGAAAGCTGTCTTGGAGACGTCAGTATCCCTGATCCTCAACTGGTGGTATCCAGACCTCAAGTCGATCTTGGAAAACACCGTGGCACCCCGCAACTGGTCAAACAAATCATCGATCCTCGGTAGCGGATATCTGTTCTTGATGGTGACCCTATTCAGCTGTCGGTAGTCCACACAAAGGCGTAGGGTCTCATCCTTCTTCTTCACAAACAGTACCGGGGCTCCCCAGGGAGACGCATTGGGCCTCACGAAACCTTTCTCCAAAAGGTCCTGCAACTGAGACTTGAGCTCTCGTAGCTCAAGCGGTGCCATCCTGTATGGCGCGGTGGAGATGGGGCTGGTCCCTGGTACTAGTGATATCTCAAACTCGATCTCACGCTCGGGCGGTAGTCCTGGTAACTCGTAGGGAAACACGTCGGGGTACTCTCTGACCACCGGGATGCTCTGGAAGTCTGCCACGGGGCTGTGCTCTGCCACCACACAAGCTAGGAAGCCCTCACACCCCTGGCTCAAAAGTCTCGCCGCCTGAAGTGCCGAAATGCACCTGAAACCTCCGTCCACTGGCTGCCCGTGAAACTCGAAGGAAGGCAACTCCGGAATGGAGAAGACAATCTTCCTCTCAAAACAGTCTACCAAGCCGTGGTAAGCGGACAGCCAATCCATCCCCAGAATCACTCCAAAGTCCTCCATCTGTATCATAATCAGGTCAGCTGGCAGGCTATGTCCCCCGATGCTGACCCCGCAACCCGTGTACACCTCCTCAGCTACAAACAGCTGACCACTCGGACCTCTGATACCATCTTGTAACGACCCAGTTCCCGAGTCCCTACGAGACACGAGAACCGGACCGACTCGACTAATCCCAAGACCCTGTCGTCCAACGAGGAAGTAACCAAAAGACAGTAAAATAAACCACATTCAGCATGAATATAACTAACAGTAAGAAAGTACAGCAGTAAGGAAAGAAACTACTACGGTAGGTACCACCACAACAGTAAAACAACATTTATCATATAACAAGAACTGCAGGTAAAGAAGGTACAGCGGAAACAAAAACTACTCACTAGAACAGAAACAAAAGAGGTACAAAAGGCTGTGGTAACTCTACTGGACCCTACTCGGCCCAGCGTCCTCTGCAGCCGCCGACCCTGGTTGCTCAACACCTGGTCCTGAAAAAGGTAACGAGTGTAACACGTCAGCAAAACGCTGAGTAGAGTGGCAAACTAACTAAAGGCAACAGTAGAGTGTACAGTAGCTGTTATGTTCTATTACTTCCTTTATTCACATCTTTCAATTTTTCTCACTATTTCATTTATTTCTCAGGTCTTTTACTTGATCTCGAATGTCCTCGTGGGAACGATCTTGATTGCAGTCTTTTCCAAAAGTAGAAGTAGCACGTGGTGCTCTCCTGGCCGGGAGAGTCCCCCGTGGTGATCCTACCCTCAGTCAACCACCCCAAGGTCACTGACAGACGTAACGGTGACTACGGCACACGCGATAAATGCACAGGTAGCTAGCCCGCACTGGCACGCGGTCAGTCGTTTCCGTTAACGGGTGCGCCCAAAGCACAGCACGGAACCAGGGCAGAGCCCTCTCAGTAACAGGGGTCCAACCCCTCCACAGTAACCAAACCGGGGCCTTGCCCCTCCACAGTCCGCGCACCCTCTTCTGACTACCCTGGTTTTCCCTAGTGGGCCTAACAAGTCGGTGAAGGAGGCTAGCAGAACCCCGGGGCCCGTGGGGTAGCTAGTACTCTCCTAACACTACTAGCTCTCCTCGGTACTACGTACACGAGGGCCAACAAGTCGGTACAGAGCGGCCAATCCTAACCCCGGGTCCCTGGGGCGGCTGGCCCCACTCTGCACTAAACAGGTACAGGTACTTCCCTTGGTACTGCGTACCCAAGAGACAGTACAAACTACATCTCAGTTCCATTCCTTTTTCTTTCTAGGAGTTCCACTCCTAATTCCCCGTAGGGTTCCAACTCTTTATCTCAGAACATCATATGTTTCACTTTCCAGACTCACGTTCTCAAAATCCATGATCTCAAACATGTTTCTTTATTCATAACAGGCAGCTGTTAATTCAAATTACAGGCAGCTTTATATTCCTTTCCATTTTTCCAAGACTGCAGTATTATACATTCCACTAGTTTTTCCATCCTAAGATTCATGCCATATCCTAGGATCTAGCATACAACTAGTTTTCCAGCGCTAGGATTCATGCATCACCTAGGAGCTATCATTCCATACATTTCTCATTCCTAAGATTCATGCAATGTCCTAGATTCTAGTTATGGTTTCATACTTTAACAGATTTTATTAATAACTTAAGCCACTCTACCAGGTACAACGGGAGTAATGGGGGTGTGATCGGGAATCCCGCGTGCCTCCGCGACTCTCAAGACTGCAACTGAACGAGATCCTGTCACAAGGATCAAACACAAGGAGTGTCTCAAAATAGTGTATAGCTACTGTAGATGAGTAGAGGAATTAATTCTGAAGAGAACGCAACTCGAATCGCGGAAAACGAAGCCCGAACGGGCCCTAAACGGGTCGAAAAAGACGATACTGTGCAAAATCAGACGTCTGGAACTCCCTCCATACGTCTTAAACGGTGGATCAGAGAATTACCTGTTCAGCGTGGTTTCCCAGACGTCCAGAAGTCTGCGGGGACGTCTTTCCTAGATCCCAGACGTCCGATGGTAACTTCGGACGTCTGGAGGTCACTCCCGCCGTCTGGTACAACTTCCAGACGTCTGATTCGCAAAGGATGGCGAATCAGCGAACCTGCGCACAGCCAACCCCCTCCCTCAGTACGGTCAGTCGACAAGAAGGAAGAAGAAGGCGGAAACTCACCTTTCAGACGTCTGTATGATCTTACAGACGTCGACCTTGCCGTCTGGCTATCAATCCAGACGTCTGATTCTGGAAATTTTTCCAGAATCAGGACCCTTCTCGTCCTCCGCTCGCGACGCCGCCCGCGTCGCGCCTCGCGCTCCTGCTGCTCAGATCGCAGCAGGTCCCTCTCCGCGTCGCTCCGCGCCCCCTGCGCCCTCCGCCAGCTGGCCAAGGCGCTCCGGCGAGCTCGCCCCCACGGCAGAGCTCCGCCCTCGCACGCTGCACCTCCGCGCTCACTGCGGCCGCCGCTGCCGCCCTCGCGTCCGCTCGCTCTCGCGCACAGGAAGGAGAAGAAGAAGAAGACGGTGGAGACGGGAGGGGAGGCGCGCCCCTTTTAACGCCGCGCGGAGAGGAGAGAGGAGGTGGCAGGCCGCCTGCAGCCGCAGAGAGAAAAAGGGGGAAAAAGCGGTCTGCGCGCTCAGGCGCGCAGGTGACTCGCGTGTGTCGAAAATAACGGATTTTCAGACATCTTTAAACTATCCCAGACGTCTTATCAGACGTCTGGTTGTTATCCCAGACATCTTGTCAGACGTCTGAGCCACCTCCCAGACGTCTTAAAAGACGTCTGGGGCACACATTCGTTACACAACCATTCCAAAATTTGCTTGCACCTCATAAATCCCGCCACGGGGTTGACTGGACTTATTAAACTGGTTCATGGAGGCATTGTTGAGCGAATTCTCGCTCATAGACTCAAAGAGCTCAAACGCGCTCTCCTCATCTTTGTTTAGGAAGTTTCCCCCGCATGAGGCATCGACGAAGTTCCGTAGGTTGCTGTCCAGACTATGGTAGAAGATCTGGGCCAATTGCCACCTTGGAACTTCGTGGTGTGGGCATTTCCTCAAAAGTTCATTAAATCTTTCCCATGCCTCATGAAATTGTTCCCCACCCTGGAGTGTGAAGGTAGTGATAGCTCTTCTGAGGGCATTGGTCTTTCCTATAGGGAAGAATTTCTTTAAAAATGCATGCCTCAGTTCTTCCCAGGTGGTGATGGGTCTACCTAGGGTTCTAAGCCAATGAGAAGCCTTGTCACTTAATGAGAAAGGGAACATCTTGATTAGAACAATGTCAAGGCTTATGTTCCTAGGTTTCACCGTTTGTGCTATGCGGTCGAGATCCTCTAGGTGCTGAAAGGGGTCTTCATTTGAGCTTCCATGAAAGTGGCTCTAGATCAGACTTAAGACATTAGATTTTAGCTCAAAATCATCTCCCCCCTCGGGGATCCTAAGGTGTGGCTCGACTTTAATAGCAGAAGGGTTATAGAAATCATGGAGGGGTCTTGGCTGGTCCTGAAATGGCGGTACATTAAGTGGTGGTTGCCCTGGTATGTCGTGGAAAGGTGGTGGTGGTTGTTCTTGTGGGTTCTGTAACCGTTGTATGGCTTGCATGATGGTATGGATTTGTTGTTGCTGAAGCCGATGGTTAGCATTGATTTGAGCTTGGATGATGGCCATAGCATCTGGTGGGGGTTGATCCTCATCCTCATCTACCCTAGGTTCAGCCATGTTTTCAACATAATTACGTCACCTAGATTCCTGCCCCAAAACACACAACTCGGGATGCAGTGAGTGCCTCCCGTGCATACACTAGAGAAGAACAGGAGGGGATGCGGAGGGCGACAGATGCGAGAAATGTGTTTCAATCAAGCACCCAAGCCTAGTCCTTATGGTGTATTCCTTAGGAGACCTAGAAATCTCTCAAAGGGTGATTAAGTCCATAAGCACTGGACTCCCCTTCCCAAGGCTAATTGGCCAGGTTGATTACGAGGGGATTGCAGGGAAGGTTCTTCCTTTGGCTTGAGCCTCCGGTTCCATAGACCCCACAACCGCGGTCGTTTGACACTGCCCCGCAGCCTAGTCGCCAGATTCTACCAAGGGAATAAAAGCCAAGTGCCTAGTGAATAAAACCTCACCTTTTGAGACTTAACTCAGTCCTGCCTAGGGCACGTCTACTCAGTTTTAAAGGGTTAGGATAGTGCTTGTGCTTAGGGTGATGTGATGAGGCGTTGATTGGGGTGGTGCTTCTTAATTTTCCACTTTCAAAGTGTGTGCTTCTAGCAAAACATAGTTTTCAAGTAAGGATTTGTTAAGATGTGATTTCTTTTAGTGTTTTATCCTTACTTTAGTACTTTTTAGGGTTAACGTGTCTTAATGTTTTCAAACAAGTTTCAGTGGGCACGTCAAGTTCTGCACACAACTTGGTGAAAGTAGATTTCCTTTTCTTTTGTAGAGGCTCTAAAACCCTAGTGTACTCATCCTAATGATCATGCAGCTTCTATTAGATGAGTCAGTTTTAGGGTTGAGTGGTGCGGCCCAGGTCAACTCATGGTGGCTTCGCAAACACCACTCAAGAAAAAGAAAAGAACACTCCAAGAATTTATGCCAGGCAGGTCTACTATTGAGGCAATACACCTCTTGAGACGTATGATGGAGACATACAAAGTGAAGAAAAAGGATTTACATATGGTTTTTATTGATTTGGAGAAGGCCTATGATTCTGTCCCAAGAGATGTCTTGTGGAGAATTTTGGAGAAGAGACAAGTGCCAATTATATATATCAACCTCATTAAGGATATGTACTATGGAGCTATAGCTTGTGTAAAGACTAAGGATGATTTGACAGACTACTTTGATATCTCCATTGGTCTGCATCAAGGTTCGACTTTAAGCCCTTATCTTTTTTCCTTGGTTATGGATGAGTTGACGAAGCATATCTAAGTTGAGGTGCCTTGGTGTATGCTTTTTGCTGATGACATTGTGTTGGTTGATGAGACAAGAGATGAAGTGAACAGAAAACTTGAGCTTTGGAGAGAAGCCCTGGAAGATAAAGGATTACGCATAAGTAGGACGAAGACTGAGTATATGGAATGTAAGTTTAGTAGTAGAGGGAACAATGAAGGGATTGATGTAAAAATTGGAGAAGAGTGCATTCCAATGAAAGATATTTTTAAGTACTTAGGATCCATTTTCCAACATGATGGTGGAATTGATGGAGATGTTACACATAGAATTAATGCAGGGTGGTTGAAATGGAGGGGTGCTTCTGGTGTTCTCTGTGATAAGAAGGTTCCTTTAAAAGTCAAAGGAAAATACTATCGAGCTGTGGTAAGACCAGCCATGTTGTACGGTTCTGAACGCTAGTCTATAAACTATAGGCATGTACAGAAGATGTCTGTGGCAGAAATGAAGATGTTAAGATGGATGTGTGGTCATACAAGAAAGGACCGTATTTCAAATGAATTTATTAGAAATAGGGTTAGGGTGGTACCGATAGAGGATAAAATGAGAGATGCCCGTCTAAGATGGTTTGGACATTTACAAAGAAGGCCACTAGATGCTCCAGTTAGGAGATGTGAGAAGTT
Organism: Thalassia testudinum; assembly: GCA_037157565.1. Taxonomy (NCBI): domain Eukaryota; kingdom Viridiplantae; phylum Streptophyta; class Magnoliopsida; order Alismatales; family Hydrocharitaceae; genus Thalassia; species Thalassia testudinum. The sequence continues at coordinate 136,580,717 of JAZHRO010000036.1, read as the reverse complement.
GGAGGCTGAACCCGCTAAGAGGGGGCGAGGAAGACCAAACAAGTGTTGGAAGGAAACTATTAAGTATGACCTCAATTACTTTAATTTAAGTCCTAAAATGGCTGAAAATCGATCTGTGTGGAGGCAAAGAATCCATATAGCCGACCCCACTTAGTGTGGGAAAAGGCTTGGTTGTTGTTGTTGTTGTTAGAGTGTACATTTTTTTTTGTGGAGTGATGTGTTAAGGATGTGGGTCAAACAATCATACACCACGCCAATTTTTTTCAGTTTTTACAAAATATTTTAGTTTTTTCACGCAAGCAAACAATGAGAGAGAGGTTACTCACTATCGGTCCTCGAGGTGCCTACTCCCTTGCTACCGTCATGGGATGCGTCGCTTCGCCGTCCATGCGCCGAATTCCTGCAACCGTCAAGTAAAAAGGAAAATAGGGCATTAGACGATGTGAGAATGAATGTGGAATGGAGGTGATAAAATAAATCCGTTGCCTCCCCGGCAACGGTGCCAAAAACTGACGTGCTGTTGTGCGTGTGTGTTAATGAGTGTCGTTATAGTCGCACTTGCAACGTCGATTTTAAAATAATTAAACGAAGGTGAGTCCAAGTGTCAGTCTCAGGGAGGCGTGAAAATCAGATTTTTACTTTACCACTTATTTTCACAGAAAGTGCAGAGTTTTGCTTGCGAAAGGTGCGATTTTGAAAAGAGAGAGAGAGATAGAGAGAGAAGGTTTAGGGTTAGAAAGCTTTTTGTTTTGATCATGCAACTTGAATAGAAATTAAAATGGCAACTGAACGAGAAAATAACTTCATTAAACATGCACTTGTAGTTCATGACTTACAACATTAAATACATGTTTCAACAAAAATAATAAAAAGCTTAAAAGAGAGAGAGAGAGAAAGAGAGTGTGTGTGGAGAGCGACGAGGCAGCCATGGCGGTGGAGGAGGCTCCGTCGGTGGCTCGTCGTCTCCGGCGATTACAAGAGTGCCTAAGGCTAGCTAAGAGAGGGGTAGAGTAGTTGCAAGGGGGAGTGAATGCCTTGAATGGTGGTTGGAGGGGGTTTAAATAGAGTTAAGGGCTTCCTAAAAGAAGAAGGGGCTTTAGCGACGTCCAAAGCGTCGCTAAAACTGCTTCCAAAAGCGTCGGTGAAGCCCTCTCATCGCCGGTCAGCCACCCGCCTCGTTCCTTCTCCTCGTGCGATCTGCAGCCGCTGAACGAGAGCCGTCCGATCTTCGAGCCTATGCTGGGATCGAGCCTCGGGCGTGCGTGTGTACGCGTGCCTCCGCCCAGCGTGCGCGCACGCGTGGAAGCTCGTGAGCTGTGGTTGCGCCGCGTGGCAAGATCCTGGCCGCCCGCTGCTGATCGGGCGGCCCAATTTCTCTACGCCCATCGCCCGTCTTCAATTTCCACCCCTCGCGGCTCGAACGCGCGTTGCGTGGGTGCGGGCGTGCGCGCTAACCGTTGCGCCACGCCCGCGCTTTGTCGCGGCAACCGCGGGCGGGCACGCGGATCTCGGCTGGCTGAAGGCGCGGCGAGCGCGGGGGCGGGGCTGATGTGGCGCAATCTGAGCCGTTGATCTCTAGATCAACGGTCAAAACTTCTTGGGCCCATTGTAGGAGCTCCGGATGTCGAATTTGGCCGATCTTGATTCCGTTGGACTCCGTTCGTCGTTCTGAATCCATTCGTGTGGTCTGATTGCTCATCTGAGGCCTACTTCGACAAATGCTTACACAAATGGCCATTAATACAGTTTATAAGCAATCTTGGTACATGATGCATGCAATGCTCCTATTCTACTTATGTCGTGCCTTTTATTCTAAAGATGGGCCATATTCAACATAATTATCACCCCCTTGTGTAGTGTTATCAACCACCACAACCAGCACCTTCTCTTTCCCACTTCGTCTGTTAGTACCTTCAACTACTCCCTAACCTCTTCCTCATCACACCAACATTGTCGACATGCCATTTCGACCTCGACCATGCCTCCGTGACTTCGTCTTCCACCACTCCGGCCACACCTTCGACAAGGAACATCTCGCTCCACACGCCACCAAACTCCTCGCCGACTACCTCAAAACCTCTGCCACACCTCTCCACTCATTTCCCCTCTTTCAATTTCCCATTCCATCCACTCACACCACCCACCAAACACACCCACTCTCACACACACAGTCTGACTCCGCTATGCACGCACGGACTCCGCCACACCACACAACCACCACTGTTGCATTCATCGTGGTTCATCGATCCTTCCTGAACCTTCTGACAGGGACGGGAGGCCGTTTGCTTGATTTCAGGTGTGTCACCTAGCCGCCATTGACGAAGGGCTTCAAAGAAGCTTCGAGCTCGCTCCAGTCCTTGTCTGCCCCAGGTAGAAGTCCTAGGTTGTGCGAAAACAACACGCAAACACATCTGGGTGGTCAATTGGACACATTGACCATTCTAGCTGAGGCAATTGAAGGAAGATGTGTTGCTACAGACGTGCGAAGGAGAGGGACGCAGATAGTCCCACATCGTTAACTGAAGAGCGCACTGAGGTGCTTAAATTATTTTTGTGTCTGTGGCTTATCGCCTTAGACACTGGGGGTGAGGTCCCCACTCACCCACTCATATGCCTCGTCCACGACCTCTCCTCCGCGGACCTGGTACACCTGACCTGCCTAAGCCTACACTCCTCGACTATGACCACGCCTACAGCCGTGGACCCGGGTACGCACCTACTCGATTACCCGACTATACCTTGAGAGGCCCTTGGAGGGTGGAGCCTAAGAGGAGAGAAAGAGAGAGAGAAAGCGTGGGGCAGGGGAGGGTTTTGCCCCGTGCAACACTTAGCCAAAACTTGTGATGGCTGCCCTGTGTGTGTGAAGAGAAGGAGAAGAAGAAGAAATAGAGAAAGAGAAAGAGAAGAAGAAAAGAAGGCCCAACCAGTAGAGAAAGAGAGAAGAAGGCTTGAGCAGAAGAAGAAGAGAAGGTGCTGCATAGGAAGAGAAGAAGAACAAGGAGAAGAAGAAGAAGAAGAAGAAGAAGAAGAATAGCAAAAGCCCAGAGAAAGAAGCAGAGAGACCCTTGAGTCTCTAGCACTGTAGCACAGGGCTATTTAAAACGTCTGATACCTTTGAGTGCATATACTTGAGGCTTAATTTAAGTGTTATCTATAAGGAGTATTTGGTGGTCTAAATCACCATTTTACTCCATTATTTTTACATTCTGACACTTGATCCTAGTACTATTTTATTCTGAAACAGTTTTTGCTTATAATTTCATAGCTTTTTTGTCTTAAATTGCAATTCTTGATAACTGAATTCCATATTTCTCCCTATGTTCGACCTCGGAACTTTTTCAAGTAATAAAATTATTTGTTTGAGCGCCATATTCGCTATACTGCAATGCGACAATCTTAAAACACCGATTTAGTGCATGAACAGGAGGCAAGAAGGGAAGGAGCTGAATTGGCCATCAAGGTTTCTCATCAAGGTTGCATAAGGCGACTCCCCAAAGAGAATGTCCCAAACACGCTTCATTCTAAAGGCCTGGATGATAAGGGAGAGATTTCAAACCCCATGACCACCACAGGCAGTAGGTTGGTAGATTTGGTTCGAAGCGATCCAATGATGGTGATTGGAAGACTTAGTAGAACCCCAAAAGAAATTTGCAAGAGTGGACTCCACTCTCCTAATGACCGTTTTGGAGACCTCTATAGCGGTTAGAATGTGAATGGGATAGACGTAAGAGCATGTTTAATGAGCAGAAGTCTGGTAGCGCTGGATAGGAAATTAGCTTTCCAACCAGAAAGCTTGGAAAGAATTTTGTCAATGAGCACCTGGAAATAGGAGATTTTAGAGCGATCGGTAAAGATAGGGCACTCAAGGTAAGTAAAGGGGAATGAGCCCACTTGGAAACCAGTGATGTCAAGGATACAACTAAGTCTACTGATGATAATGTCATCATCAGCCATATCTAACTTTAATTAGTCAGAATCCATTGATAAATGCTCCTGCATAACCACCAACGAGTCGTAATTCACTGTAAATCCATTCTGAGAGATAAACAGCAAAATAAGGGTAAATCTGCAGTTTTAATAGAATATCCTAAATGCAGAACAATCACAGGGTTTCACAGGGGTTAATTAAAGGTCAAATGGTTATAAATGCCTAATAAGTGGGTTCATGCAGATAGAAACGAGTTTTTACACGTTTCGAGAATTATTTGACATGTGAAACCCTAAAAATAGACCCGCTTAATTAACTGAGGTTTATGTCAGGATAAAATTCACTTAAACCTTTTAAAAATCATAGAAAAATATTCTCTAAGGTTTGGTACCTTTGATTTACCATTAGAACCCATTTTGACCTAAAACATAGTTCATACAAACAGTTGTCTTAATTTGGGTTTCTATGCAACTTACCTAGACAAAATTGATTAAAACCAAAATCTGACTTCACCATTAGATTCCTTGGGTCCAAATTAGGTTTGTATCAAAATTTAGGCCCAATCAGAGATCATCATGACCTAGTTTGCATTTTGGTCTAGTCTGATTCTTCCTCTCACTTAAACCCCTAGCTTTCAAAATTCTTTGCAAATGCCCCTCTAACTTCATCATATTCTTCACAAATAGGTCCCCGCCACCTTCAGACTCCTAAACCCAACTCCAACGACCTTCAATCAAGGAGTTCTCCCTGATTTCTCACCCGGAAGGGAGACTCTTAAGAGATTTCCTTACAATATGAGCCACATCTTGGGCTCTAATTTATATTCGAAACCTAATGTGAATCATTTGAAGGAGTGGATCTCCTATTTCGCGAAGCTTCCAAGCTTCTAAGCTTGGTCTCTAAGCTTGGAAAGCTCTCTTGAGGCCTATTTAAGGACCCAGGTCGCAAGGCCGTGCTCCTTAACTTGATTTGGAGGTCGGACACCCCCTCTTCCCTTCTCCCCGACTTCCATCTCCACCAACTCCAGCGAGCCCCTCCGTCCACCTTCATCGTCCGTTGTCACGGACAATAGCCGGCGGATTCCTTCTCCCCACGTTCTTTCGCATCTTGCAATACCAGCGAACGCTTCCTTCCTCTTCTTTCCTCGCTGTTCCTATCACCGGAGGTTTCACCTTCCACGGTGCCGACCATACCACAACTGGTGCCATTCTCCCCTTTCGTCCAATTAGGTTAGTGTAGTTAGGTTCCCTTAGTTTCCTAGGTTAAATGCCTTTATCCAAAAACCAAAAAAACATCCCTCGACCTCCACGCAAGCCACCTTCGTTCTCTGCTCCGGCCACTTCTCCGGCAAGGTTATCCACTCGCTACACCTATCCACCCACCTCGCCAACACCTCAACAACATTCGCCACAACACCAGGAACAAAACCCCTCTACCTATTCACCATTCCACCCACCTAAACCCTTCGTCGACCAACCCATCTTCGCACCTACGTCCCCAAGTTCGTCCAACCACCATGCACCCTCACATGGCATGCCACCACCACCCACACACTCGTCGTGGTCCAAAGATGCTCCTAAACGCTTCTGATTGGGCTGAGAGGCCATGTTCTTGATTTTCAGGGTTCGCCGTCCTCTGCCATCTCCGCCTTGTTTTTCGTGTTCAAAGGCCAAGATAGCTCCAGGTCTTGGTTCTAGGCTGTGCGGAAGAGCCTCAGGTCCCTTTCCAAGTCCTTACTCGAAGACTAAGCCCTCTACAGTTGTTCCAATTGACGGACGCCTTCACTGTAGTAGCGAGCGAGAAAGATGTGGGATTTAGTCCCACATCGTGAATGGATGAGCAAACGAGCACACATATATTGATTTTATGAATAGAGCTTATCACCTCCAAACATGGGGTGAGGTCCCCTTCACACCCGCACATACTCGACCCGGCTAGCCTTTCACTCCCTGGCTGCAACACAAACGCAGCCCTGGACCTAGTTACGCATACCCGAATATCTGATAAGCCTGGTTTGAGAGGAGAGGGAAGGAAAGGAAGAGAGAGTGGGGGAGGGGAGGGTTTTGCTCTCTGAAGTACCCAGTGCAACACTTAGCCATGAGTTTCCCCTGTGTGCTGGGAAGGAAAGAGGAGAAGAAGGCCTTGCAAAAGAGGAAGGAAGGAAGAAGCTAAAGGGAAAGGCAAAAGAAGGAAAGGCTGAAGGCTAAACGAAGAAGCTAAGAAGACAGTAGAAGAAGAAGAAGAAAGAACAAAGAGAAGAAGAAGATCAGAAGAAAGGCACTGTAGCAGTCGACATTTAAGTCATTTGACTTGATATCCAGATGTCTAATCACTGTTCATTTATTTCAAATATTTAAGTAATTGATATGTGCTTAGACTAATAATTGGTGATCTAAATCACCATTATTTTGTCTTAGATATCTTTTTGTCTTCTTTAACTCTTGAAATACATTGAGCATCAATGAATATCTAATGTGACAGATTAATATTCATTGAATATCATTATTATGCTTATTTAGTGTGCTCATTTATATTTTAACCGAGATTGGCACGTGAATTCCATATTTGCTCCCTGTGTTCGACCTCAAACTTCATTTATAGATATTCGAGTAATAAATTTTATTTGTTGACAAGCGATTTCGACTATACTGCAACGCAACGATTTTAAAACATCGATTTCGCCCATTCAACACCTACCAAGGGGGAAGTGTTTGCCAACGTAACAGAAGTACTTAGACAAGTTGAGGCTTTGGCTGAATTGAGATTCAAAGTTCTGAATGAAGATTTTAAGGTTGGTGATGGATCTAAGGTTCCCATTGAGGAAAAGAATGATATCATCCACATATAGAAGGGTAAGGGGAGAAGCTGATAGGATCTGAGTATAGGATATGGCTACGCGCACAAATACTTAAACAAAATATTAGTAATACAAAAAGAATTTGCACAAATATCAATCCACATAAAATGGCACAAGATGTATAGTGTTTCCCCACTCACTTGGGTACTCCACTACCTGAGCCTCCCAGCTTAGGGTTTTTAACCCGATTCCCTCAACCCCAAGGAAATCAATCTACTAATCCAAGGTAATTAATGGGTTACCTCAACCCAAATATAACAGCGGGTTTGTTACAACCTAATGAGTAGTAAGCTCAAATACAAAAGAAGTATAGGTGTAAGAAAGACAAATCCTACAACTAAGTCCCTAAGCCTCTCAACAGTATATAGAATAATATTACTGATTTGAGAGCCTAGTGAAGACGTGAATGCCTTGAGAATGCGTGACCAAAACACGTCGATGTGTTTGCTAAACCCGTAGTGAGATTGAAAAGCAGCAACCTATTTCTTCTTCTTTAAATATGGTGGAATGTATGAATTATAGCTCTAGGATTATTTTCTTATCTTTCTTGTGTGTTTAGTGTGAAAACAAAGAAACCTATGATCATTTTATAGAGTTAGAACTTTAGTGGGTCGTCTACTAGACGTTGGGGTTTAAATCCCAACGTTCATATAGCAAAAATTAATTTTCTAGTTGTTCAATTTTGAGCCAACGACTACCTAGTACCAGTACTAAAGTATGGGTACCGGTACTCGTTGTTTCCAGATTTGGGTTTTAAACTCTTAACACAAATCTGTAACCCACTTGTACCGATACTGATCATGAGTACCGGTACTCGTTCCCTCCAGTACTGGTACTAATCATGAGTATCGGTATTTGCGGGGTATAGGTTTGTTTCTTTGAAAAAACCCAAACTTGTAACTCACATGTACCGATACTAAACTTTAGTACTGGTACTTGTGGGCTAACAAGTACCTTTTTTAAGTGATTTAATCAATTACGTTCTTTGAAAATGATCGCAATATTAATCCTAATTTATCTCTATTTATTTTTACGATCTAAGTTATATTCCTTTGTTAAGAAGCATACATTCTATAAATAAAAAAAAAACCTAAACTAAAAAACTAAAGGTCGAAAATGATCTTCTTCTCCTCGATTCATCCTTGTCATCTTGCCTCCTCCTTGTCATCATCTTCTCTTTCTCATCATCATGCTTCCATCACTTCCTGTTTACCTTGATCTTCACCTAAATCTGAAAAGAACTCAATTGCAAACATTAATCCATAATAATTTTGTTAACACCAAAACAAGATGTAGAACAAGGTTCCAATAGAAGCGACTCCTCTCTTGATAGAGAAGGGAGAAATTTGACCATGAAAAGCTAACTCTTTAATGCCTCGAATGAAAGGTTCCATAAAAATATCAAAAAGGAAAGGTGACAGAGGAGCACCTTGCCTTAAACCACGAGAGACCTTGAAAAAAGGAGTGGAGAAACCATCCACCAAAATGGAAAAACCTTCGTGCCAAACAAAGCCCTTGATGAGGTTAATGGCTTGAGAGGAGAAGCCAAATTTGCTAAGGATATGGAAAAGAGCTTCCCATTCCACACGATCAAAAGCTTTCTTCCAGTCTAATTGAAAAATCACATTCGAGCCATGGACCTTACACTCCAGGCATTGGGAAAGCTCAAAAGTAGAGGAGATGAGATTGAAGATGGATTGACCATGGATGAAACCAGCTTGTTTAGGGGAAATGATCCTCGGCATAAGAGAAGATAGTCTCGAAGCAAGGATGGTAGAAGCAATTTTGTAGACCACATTGCACAAACTAATGGGCTTGTAATCTGAGGGCTCGCTGACGATAGGTTTTTTGGGGATGGGAGCAATGAAGTTAGAATTGAAGGATCTTGGGGCAGAGATCGGAATAGAAGTGAACAATGGCATTAACCACGCCCTCTTTGATAATGTCCCAACAGGAATGATAGAATTCGACATTAAAATCGTCAGGACTCGACGTAGGATTAGACGACATATGGGAAAGGGTCTCAAAGATCTCACTTTCAGAAGGCTATTAGATAAGAAGAACAGAATCTGAATTAGAAATGGTGGGGGGAATCACATGAAGCAGGTTATAACGACCCGATTCTCGAGTCCCTACGAGACACGAGAACCAGACCGACTCGACTAAACCCAAGACCTCGTCGTCCAACGAGGAAGTAACCAAAAGAGCAGTAATATAAACCACATTCAACATGAATATAACTAACAGTTAGAAAATACAGCAGTAAGGAAAGAAACCACTACAGTATGTACCACCACAACAGTAGGATAACATTCATAACATAATATGAACTGCAGGTAAAGAAAAGTATAGCGGAAACAAGAATTACTCACTACAGTGGAACCAGAAAGAGGTATAAGATAACAGTGGTAACTCTACTAGACCCTACTTGGCCAGGCGTCCTCTGCAGCCGTTGACCCTGGCTGCTCAACACCTGGTCCTGAAAGGTAACGAGTGTAACACGTCAGCAAAACGCTGAGTAGAGTGGCAGCTAAACTAAAGAAACAGTAAAGTGTACAGTAGCTGTTTTAATTTTCTCTCTTCCTTTATTTACGTCTTTCTATTATTTCACAATTTATCTATTTCTCGGATCCTTCACTTAATCTCGAATGTTCCTCGTGGGAACGATCTTGATTGTAGTCTTTTCCGAACAGTAGAAGTAGCACGTGGTGCTCTCCTGGCCGGGAGAGTCCCCCGTGGTGATCCTACTCTCAGTCAACCACCCCAAGGTCACTGACAGACGTAATGGTGACTACGGCACGCGCGGTAAACGCACAGATAGCTAACCCGCACTGGCACGCGGTCAGTCGTTTTCATTAACGGGGGCGCCCAAAGCACAGCACGGAACCAGTACAGGACAAAGCCCTCTCAGTAACAGGGGTCCAACCCCTCCACAGTAACCAAACAAGGGCCTTGCCCCTCCACAGTCCGCGCATCCTCGCCTGACTACCCTGGTTTACCCCAATGGGCCTAACAAGTCGATGTAGGAGGCTAGCAGAACCCCGGGGCCCGTGGGGTAGCTAGTACCTCCCTACACTAGTAGCTCTCCTCGGTACTACGTACACAAGGGCCAGCAAGTCGGTACAGAGTGGCCAGTCTTAACCTCGGGTCCCTGGGGCGGCTAGCTCCGCTCTGCACTAAACAAGGGGACAGTCTCTCTCCTTGGTACTCCATACTCAAGGGCCAGCTCACTTCCCCAATTCTATTCCATTCACTTTCCAGGAGTTCTCCTCCTAATTCCCCGTAGGGTTCCAACTCTTTAACTCAGCGCATTCCGGTTTCACCTTTCTAGTTTCACGTTCATACATCCCATATTCTTAATCATGTTCATTTATTCATAACAGGTAGCTGTTAATTCAATTCACAGGCAGCTATTATTTCTTTTCCACATTTTCAAGACTGCAGTGTTCACGTATTCCACTAGTTTTCCCATCCTAGGATTCATGTCATACCCTATGATCTATCATACAATCTAGTTTTCCAGCCCTAGGATTCATGCAACACCCTAGGATCTACCATTCAATCTATTTCTCATTCCTAGGATTCATGCAATGTCCTAAGTTCTATTTATAGTTTCATAATTTAACAGATTATACTTAAAGCCACTCTACCGGTTACAACAGGCGAACTGGGGGCGTGATCGGGAATCCCGCGTGCCTCCGCAACCCCCGAGACTGCAACGGAACGGGGTCCTATCCAAGGATCAACACAAGGAACTTCTCAAAACAGTATACAACTACTGTAGACAGGTAGAGGATTTAATTCCGAAAAGAACGCAACTCGAAGCGCAGAAAACAGAACCCGAACGGGCCCTAAACGGGTCGAAAACGACGAAACAGTGCAAAATCAATCAGTGAATTACCTCGCTCTGCGTGGGCTCTCAGACATCCAAAAGCCTGCGGGGGCGTCTGGCCTAGTTCCCAGACGTCCGATGGTCACCCAGGACGTCTGGATGTCGCTCCCGTCGTCTGGTGCTACAGCCAGACGTCTGATTCGCGTTGGATGGCGAATCACCGAACCTGCGCGTACCCATCTCTCTCTCTCAGTACGGTCAGTCGAAGAAAAGGAAGAAGACGGAAAAAAACTCACCTTTCAGACGTCTGGACAGTCTTTCAGACGTCTGGACAGTCTTCCAGACGTCGTGCCCGTCATCTGGCTATCATCCCAGACGTCTGATTCTGGAAAAGTTTCTAGAACCAGGGCGCAACTCGCCCTCTACTCGCGACGCCCGGCTGCGCTGCGAGTGCTCCGCCTGCTGCTCGAGCTGCAGCAGGGCTCCCGCGTCGCTCCGCGCCCGCTGCGCCCCCGCCGGCCGGCTCTCGCTGCCCCGGCAGGCTCGAGCCCTCACGGCCGACGCCTCCTCCCCCACACAGCACCTCCTCCCGCACCCGCCGCGGCTTTCGCCGCCGCCGCTCACTCACGCTCGCTCTCGCGCATCGACTGGAAGGAGAAGAGGAAGGGGGCGGAGGTGACGGGCGTGAGGGGGAGGGCGTGGCCTTTTAAGGCCGCGTGAGGAGGAGAGAGAGGGCACGACAGAGGGCGCAGGAGGGAGAGGGAAAAAGAGAGAGAGGGAATTTTCGCAGGTCTGCGCGCCCAGGCGCGCAGACGAATCGCGCGTGCCAACAATAACCGATTCCCAGACATTTGGAAGTGGTTCCAGACATCTGGTCAGACGTCTGGGCCACTTCCCAGACGTCTTAAAAGACGTCTGAAGTGCGCGTTCGTTACAATATTACAAACTCAAAGGAAATTTCATCCCCGAAACTTACGCTAACTAGGGTGCGGGAAAACGTCATAAATACCATAACAAACTCAAAGAGGACCGAAGCCGGTCCGAAAAGACGTACCCGCGAAAAGCTCCGGGTACCGCTCCCGCATTGCCGCCTCAGGCTCCCAGGTAGCCTCCTCGTACCGCTGGCTCCTCCACAAAACCTTTACTAGGGGTACTTGCTTTTGTCTTAAACTGCGGACGGCTCGGTCTAGAATCTGCACTGGCCGCTTGGGGTAGGTCAGGTCGTCGCCCACCTCGATGCTCTCGTGACTCAGTATGTGATTAGGATCGGCTACGTACTTCCTGAGGTTGGACACGTGGAACACGCCGTGCACACCAGAAAGCTGGGGAGGGAGGGCAAGCCTGTAAGCAACGGGTCCAACCCGCTCCAGGACATCAAAGGGCCCCACAAACCTCGACGCGAGCTTCCCTCTCACCCCAAACCGTTGCAGGCCCTTCATGGGCGAAACACGAAGAAAGACGTGGTCCCCAACTTCAAACTGCACCTCCCTGCGTCTCCGGTCCGCGTAGCTCTTCTGTCTGCTCCTGACAGTGCGGAGTCGCCTGTGGATCTGCTCGACTACCTCCTGACTCTGTCGGATCAACCTAGGGCCAACCTCCCACTTGGTCCCCACCTCAACCCAACTCAAGGGTGCCGTACACCTCCGTCCGTACAGAGCCTCGTAGGGAGCCATGCCGATACTCGAGTGATAACTGTTGTTGTATGCAAACTCCGCCAGGGGCAGGTGCTCCTCCCAAGAGCCCCTCCAGTCCAGTACACAGGCACGCAAAAGGTCCTCAAGTGTCTATATCGTGCGCTCAGACTGTCCGTCCGTCTGGGGGTGGTAAGCCGTACTAAACCTCAACCGCGTCCCCAAGGCCTGCTGAAACTCAGCCCAAAACTGGGACGTAAAGCGGGTATCCCGGTCGGATACGATCTCCAATGGAACTCCGTGTAGTCGTACCACATCACGGATATACCTCTCTGCCAACTATGCTGGTCTCAAAGTGACTCGGATCGGCAAAAATCACGCTGTCTTCGTCAGTCTATCCACTATTACCCAGACTGCGTCGTGTCCTCGCTGGGTAACAGGTAAGCCCACCACCAAGTCCATGGTGATGCTCTCCCACTTCCACTCTGGCACTGGAAGCGGCTGTAGCGGCCCTACAGGCCTCTGATGCTCGGCCTTCACCTGCTGACACACTAAGCACTGCTACACGAACTCACCCACATCCCGCTTCATCCACCTCCACCAAAACTCGCGTCTCAAGTCGTGGTACATCTTCGTATTTCCGGGATGTATGGTGAATTTGGAACAGTGTGCCTCAGTCAGGAGCTCTCTCAACAGCTCCTTGTCTCTGGGAACGCACAACCGTCCCCTCAGGCGCAGCACCTGGTCTGTGAAAGAGAAGTCCCCCGGGTCTCCCGACAGTGCTCTGTCGCGCAAGGACTGCAAGTACGGATCGGCCATCTGTCCTGTGATGATGCGGTCTATCAGCTCTGGCCTGGTCTGTCGTGTCACCGTCACTGCCCCACAGTGCCCCCGTAACACCAGGGGTCGCCAACTGCCCACCTCCTCCAAAAGGCTCCAACTCTGTAACTGTAAACTGGCCAAGTGTGCGGGCGCCTTACGGCTCAAGGCGTCAGCCACCACATTGGCCTTTCCCGGGTGGTAGGAGATGCTGCAGTCGTAGTCCTTCAGGAGCTCCAACCAACGTCTCTGTCTCATGTTGAGCTCCTTGTGATAAAAAAGGTATCTGAGCCTCTTGTGATCTGTGAAAATTTCGAAGGTCTCACCGTACAAGTAGTGCCTCCAAGTCTTCAGCGCGAAGACAATAGCTGCCAACTCTAGGTCGTGGGTAGGGTAGGTATGCTCATGGGGCTTCAGTTGCCGCGAAGCGTAAGCGACAACGTGACCCCTCTGCATGAGCACACCTCCTAACCCCTGCAAGGAGGCGTCCGTGTACACAACGAACCCGCCACTACTGTCAGGGATGGTGAGCACGGGAGCCGAGGTCAACCTCTCCTTCAGCTCCAGAAAACACGCCTCACAGGCATCTGTCCAAGCGAAGGGCACGTCCTTCCGGGTCAACTGTGTCATAGGACGCGCAATTTGTGAAAAACCTCTGATGAATCGTCTGTAGTAGCCTGCCAGTCCCAGGAAACTGCGAATCTCAGTGACTGAACGCGGTCTCTCCCACCTGACTACTGCCTCAGCCTTGGCTGGGTCCACCGCCAAGCCATCTCCAGAGATCACATGACCTAAGAAGGTCACCTCCCTCAACCAGAACTCGCACTTGCTGTATTTGGCGTACAGCCTACGTCGTCTCAGTGTGTCCAGAACCATCCGCAAGTGCTGTCCGTGCTGCGTCTGATCTCTAGAATAGACGAATACATCATCTATGAAAACCACCACGAACTGGTCCAAGTACGGTCTAAACACCCGGTTCATCAGATCCATGAAAGCAGCGGGGGCATTGGTCAGCCCAAACGGCATGACCAAAAACTCGTAGTGTCCGTACCGGGTGCGGAAAGCTGTCTTGATGATGTCGGTCTCCCTGATCCTCAACTGGTGGTATCCAGACCTCAAGTCGATCTTGGAAAACACCGTGGCACCCTGCAATTGGTCAAACAAGTCGTCGATCCTCGGCAGCGGATATTTGTTCTTGATGGTGACCCTATTCAGCTGTCGGTAATCCACACAAAGGCGTAAGGTCCCATCCTTCTTCACAAACAGTACTGGGACTCCCTAGGGAGACGCACTGGGCCTCACGAAACCTTTCTTCAAAAGGTCCTACAATTGAGACTTGAGCACTCGTAGCTCAAGCGGTGCCATCCTGTATGGTGCGGTGGAGATGGGGCTGGTCCCTAGTACTAGTGAGATCTCAAATTCGATCTCACGCTCGGGCGGTAGTCCTGGTAACTCGTCTGGAAACACGTCAGGGTACTCTCTGACCACCGGGATGCTCTGGAAGTCTGCCACAGGGCTGGGCTCTGCCACCACACAAGCTAGGAAACCCTCACACCCCTGGCTCAAAAGTCTCGCCGCCCGAAGTGTTGAAATGCACCTGAGGCTGTCCGTGAAACTCGAAAGAAGGTAACTCCGGAATGGAGAAGATGATCTTCCTCTCAAAATAGTCCACCAAGGCGTGGTAAGCGGACAGCCAATCCATCCCCAGAATCACTCCAAAGTCCTCCATCTGTAACATAATCAGGTCAGCTGGCAGGCTATGTCCCCCGACGCTGACCTCGCAATTCGTGTACACCTCCTCAGCTACAAACAGCTGACCACTCGGACCTCTGATTACGAACGGATTCTCTAACAGTGTATAATCCTGGCCCAAACTAACTGCGAAACTGGCTGCGACAAACAAGTGCGTAGCGTCGGAATCGAAAAGCGTGTAAATGAGTCTACCGGAAACTGAAACCATACCTGCTACCACCGATCCCGAAGCTCTGGCATCCCTGTGTGTCAGGGCGTTGATACACCCTTCAGCTCTAGGTGCGGACGAAGCAGCCACACTCTGCGTCGGACGGGTAGGTGCTGGCCGGTACCCTCCTCGTGACTGCTGTCCTCCTCCTCGCGCCTGGTAACCGCGACCTCCTACGCGTCCTCCAGTACTCTGCGGGGGAAGTATCTACTGACCTCCTGCCTTAGATGGGCAGTCCCTCCTGATGTGGCCCGGCTGGCCACACTGGTAACAGAGGGGAACCCGACTCCCGCCCTCAGTGGGTCCCTGCTGTCTGTTGGGCGGGGGTCCGGTGCTGACGACTGGCCCCTGTCGAGGGCCCCCAAAGGCCACTGATGGCCCTATAAAACGTGAAGGCTCTCCTGCGGACGTCACGTATCTCCTCTCTCGCTAGCCCTGTGAAAAGTCTGGCTGAAAGGGCCTCTTCCGCCCGCCGTCAGTGTCTCGCGCAGACGGGTTGGTCTCCTCGTAAGTCATAGCTGCCTCTACCACCCTCGAAAACGTAGGCAGCTTCAGGGGTTTGACATACCCCTGAATCGCAGGTCGGAGCCCCTCGGTGAACCTCCAAAGGCGCTCCTCCTCAGTAGCTACCGCTGTCGCTGCAAAGCGGGACAGGTCCAGGAAACGCGTGCGGTACGCGCTCACGGTCATCCTCCCTTGGTGGAGAGTGTGGAACTCCCGCCTCCTCTGGTCCTGCCACGTCTGGGGAAAGTACTGCTCGCAGAAGAGGGCGACGAACCGGTCCCAGGTCGGCTCGTCCCTCTCCTATCCCCGGACCGCCCTCCACCACCTGTGTGCCGCACTCTCCAGCTGGTACGTCGCAAAGGCCACGCGGCACTCCACCGGGGGGCGAAGGGTGTCGAAAATCTTCTCCAGCTGCACAAGCCAGTCCTCTGCCTCGGTCGGGTCCTCATCCCCCATGAAGGAGGGGGGCTTCAGCTTCCGGAACTGCCCGAAGAGCTCGGAGTGGCGCTGCAATGGGGATGCTGGTCCACACCCAAGCAACGGTGCCTCGTGCACAGAAGTATTGGAGGAAGGTGGGGGTAGCGGCGGCCCATCCCCTCCCCCGTGTCCAGCGCCGCGTCTGTCGAGTGGTCCTACAGAGGACTCCCCCTCCACAGCCCCAGGGTGAGGTGCTCGGGGCTGTGGGTGGAGCTCCTCTCGTACAATGTCTCGTATCAGCCGGGCGGGGTCCTGGGCCTGGACACCCAGGAGTAGTGGCTGGTCCACTGGGGTGTCGGCAACGACACGCCCACCTCGCCGACCTCGTCCTCGACCGTGCCCGCGGCCTGCCTCACTGGTCGCACGACGAGGCATCTCCTGCAAGGAGACGCGAAACAAAACGGAACACGTCACTACGGAACGATACCGAACGGAAACGTCTAAGAGCTCATGTCAAAAGATATGTTGTGGTGGCTACTCTAGTTATAGACATGTGAATTGGTTATTTTCCAGTCAGTTTATTCACTTCTCGGGACGACCTTGCTCTGATATCGTCTTGAAACGACCCGATTCCCGAGTCCCTACGAGACACGAGAACCGGACCGACTCGACTAAACCCAAGACCTCGTCGTCCAACGAGGAAGCAACCAAAAGAGCAGTAAAATAAACCACATTCAACATGAATATAACTAACAGTAATAAAATACAGCAGTAACGAAAAAAACCACTATAGTATGTACCACCACAACAGTAGGACAACATTCATAACATAATATGAACTGCAGGTAAAGAAAAGTATAGTGGAAACAAGAACTACTCACTACAGTGGAACCAAAAAGAGGTACAAGAGAACAGTGGTAACTCTACTGGACCCTACTTGGCCCAGTGTCCTCTACAGCCGTTGACCCTGGCTGCTTAACACCTGGTCCTGAAAGGTAACGAGTGTAACACGTCAGCAAAACGCTGAGTAGAGTGGCAGCTAAACTAAAGAAACAGTAAAGTGTACAGTAGCTGTTTTAATTTTCTTTCTTCCTTTATTTACGTCTTTCTATTGTTTCACAATTTATCTATTTCTCGGATCCTTCACTTGATCTTGAATGTTCCTCGTGGGAACGATCTTGATTGCAGTCTTTTCCGAACAGTAGAAGTAGCACGTGGTGCTCTCCTGGCCGGGAGAGTCCCTCGTGGTGATTCTACTCTCAGTCAACCACCCCAAGGTCACTGACAGACGTAACAGTGACTACGGCATGCGCGGTAAACGCACGGGTAGCTAACCCGCACTGGCACGCGGTCAGTCGTTTCCATTAATGGGTGCGCCCAAAGCATAGCACGGAACCAGTACAGGGCAGAGCCCTCTCAGTAACAGAGGTCCAACCCCTCCACAGTAACCAAACAGGGGCCTTGCCCCTCCACAGTCCGCGCACCCTCACCTGACTACCCTGGTTTGCCCTAGTGGGCCTAACAAGTCGGTGTAGGAGGCTAGCAGAACCCTGGGGCCCGTAGGATAGCTAGTACCTCCCTACACTACTAGCTCTCCTCGGTACTACGTACACGAGGGCCAGCAAGTCAGTACAGAGTGGCCAGTCCTAACCCCGGGTCCCTGGGGCGGCTAACTCCGCTCTGTACTAAACATGGGGACAGTCGCTCTCCTTGGCACTCCGTACTCAAGTGCCAGCTCACTTCCCCAATTCTATTCCATTCACTTTCCAGGAGTTCTACTCCTAATTCCCCGTAGGGTTCCAGCTCTTTAACTCAGCGCATTCCGGTTTCACCTTTCCAGTTTTACGTTCATACATCCCATATTCTTAATCATGTTCATTTATTCATAACAGGCAGCTGTTAATTCAATTCACAGGCAGCTATTATTTCTTTTCCACATTTTCAAGACTGCAGTGTTCACGTATTTCACTAGTTTTCCCATCCTAGGATTCATGTCATACCCTAGGATCTATCATACAATCTAGTTTTCCAGCCCTAGGATTCATGCAACACCCTAGGATCTACCATTCAATCTATTTCTCATTCCTAGGATTCATGCAATGTCCTAGGTTCTATTTATAGTTTCATAATTTAACAGATTATACTTAAAGCCACTCTACCGGTTACAACAGGCGAACTGGGGGCGTGGTCGGGAATCCCGCGTGCCTCCGCAACCCCCGAGACTGCAACGGAACAGGGTCCTATCACAAGGATCAACACAAGGAACTTCTCAAAACAGTATACAGCTATTGTAGACAGGTAGAGGATTTAATTCCGAAAAGAACGCAACTCGAAACGTGGAAAACGGAACCCGAACGGGCCCTAAACGGGTCGAAAACGACGAAACAGTGCAAAATCAGATGTCTGGAACTTATTCCAGACGTCTTAAAAAGTGGATCAGCGAATTACCTCGCTCTGCGTGGGCTCTCAGACGTCCAGAAGCCTGCGGGGGCGTCTGGCCTAGTTCCTAGACGTCCGATGGTCACCTAGGAGGTCTGTATGTTGCTCCCGTCGTCTGGTGCTACAGCCAGACGTCTGATTCGCGTTGGATGGTGAATCACTGAACCTGCGCGTACCCATCTCTCTCTCTTAGTACGGTCAGTCGAAGAAAAGGAAGAAGACGGAAAAAAACTCACCTTTCAGACGTCTGGACAGTCTTCCAGACGTCGTGGCCGTCGTCTGGCTATCATCCCAGACGTCTGATTTTGGAAAAGTTTCCAGAACCAGGGCGCAACTCGCCCTCCGCTCGCGATGCCCGGCCGCGCTGCGAGTGCTCCTCCTGCTACTCGAGCTGCAGTAGGCCTCCCGCGTCGCTCCGCGCCCGCTGCATCCCCGCCGGCCGGCTCCCGCTGCCCCGGCAGGCTCGAGCCCTCACGGCCGACGCCTCCTCCCCCACGCAGCACCTCCTCCCGCACCCGCCACGGCTGTCGCCGTCGCCACTCACTCGCGCTCGCTCTCGCGCACCGACTGGAAGGAGAAGAGGAAGGGGGCAGAGGTGACGGGAGTGAGGGGGAGGGTGTGGCCTTTTAAGGCCACGCGAGGAGAGAGCGAGCCCGACAGAGGGCGCAGGAGGGAGAGGAAAAAAGAGGGAGAGGGAATTTTCGCAGGTCTACGTGCTCAGGCGCGCAGACGAATCGCGCATGCCAACAATAACCGATTCCCAAACGTCTGGAAGTGGTTCCAGACGTCTGGTCAAACGTCTGGGCCACTTTGCAGATGTCTTAAAAGACATTTGAAGCGCGCGTTCGTTACACAGGTTATCAATCTCTCCAATCCCATTAAAGGAAAGAAGATTTTGGAAGAATGAGATCGCCTAAGATGCCGCCAAATCCCAAGAGCCATTCCCAATCGAAGAGGAAAGAGAGTTGTTATTAAATTTCACAAAGCGTTTCTTGATAGAAGCAAAGAAGAACGCATTGTTCTTCTCCCCAAGATGGAGCCAGTTGATTTTAGCTTTTTGCGTAAGGAAATCAGATAATTTAGAAATGGCATCATCTAGTTGGATACAAATATTTGAGAGCTCAGCGGCAGAGCCAGCATCCTAATGAGATGCAAGTTTGGCCTCAAGGTTGAATCTCAAGGGTCCCTACCAAAGACTGAATATCGCCAAAGGTAAATCTGGTCCAGTGCTGAAGGGCCTTTTTAAGAGAGTGGAGTTTGAAATATAGGAACTTAATAGGATTAGAAGAAGAGCCATAACCTGAAAAAGACCAGATATTGGAAACAAGAGCTCTGAAACCCAAATCACACATCCACATATTTTGAAAATGAAAGGGATGATGTTTACTAGGTGATGGGTTCTTAAACGAGTGTAGGACAGGAGCGTGGTCCAAGTTCCTTCTAGATAAATATTTGTCTTCCGTCAAGAGGGAGAGGCAAGTTGAGGAGACAAAAATGCGGTCCAGCTTTTGATAGATACTAGCACTACCATTCCTACCATTACACCAAGATAATTGATTACCACCGATAGGGAATTCAAGAAGACCAAGGGAATCCTTCCAGGAATGGAAATCAACAACTTGAGACTCACGAAATGGATTTCCCCCCCTTTTCTCAGATGCCCTAAGAATGCAGTTGAAATCCCCCTCTCATCCAAGGAGCAGGGAGCGTGGGATGGATGACAACTAGGTGTGCCCAAAGATCACTGTGGGAACCTGCAGAACAAGAGGCATAAACACTAGTGAAGCAGACCATGGAGGACTGAAATATACAATTAACAGTGATAGCTTGGGTTATAGTGTGAAGAATAGTGAGGTCAATGGAATTCTTCCATAGACACCAAATGTTGGGGGCAAGTGCATTGGCCAGGACGTGATTGAACTCAATCGAATCCATGAAAACCGAGGCAAGCGACGCATCAAAAAGGAATAAGATGTCAAGGGAGAGATCCTGAATCAAGAATTTTAAGCGGTTAATGGTAAGAAGATTCATGACACCCCTACAATTCCAAAAAAGACCCTTCATTTGGAACATGATTTGGATAGCAATTTACAGTGGCTTCTGGTCATCCTACCAACATTCCTCACATTGTCACCTCCACAGGCTTCTCTAGATTGCAACAGAGAGTGTGCCTTGTATGCGGCAGAATAAGAGGGGAGGGATTCAAGAGCAAGGTAATCAAGGGATCTTTAAGAATCGATTTCCGATATGTCAATAAATTAGCATCATCGCTCGCTAGAGGATGCCCTTCCAAATCAATAATTTCCATAATCTTAGGAGGGTCAGGGTCGAGGTTAGGAGGAGTAGGAGTGGGAAGGGGAAGGTATATTCCCCAAGAGGAAATACCAGTTTCATTCAAACAAGTGACAGATTGAGTGCTATATTTAGAAAAGGGCACCGAGAAAGGTTCTAAAAAATCAAGCGAGGTATCAGGCAGGTTGGGGCAGTATTGTTCGAAAAGATGCAGTTGGAAGAGCAACCCATTTGAGTAATAAGCAAGAGGATCTATGGGAAATTTGGAAAGGGTTACAACAAGGCTAAAATCCATCTTTTTATCGCTCTTGAGAACTTTTTTACCCTTAGAGCTAGAAACCAAATCCGAACAGTCACAAGTGGAGTAAAGATCAAGAATTTCATAAGAAAGCTGCAAGCCTAATGGAAACATGTCAAGAACCTAAGCAACTATAGGCGTCTTTTGAAGAAAAACCGACTCCACATCTTGCACAAGATCATCAGAACTAAAAGGAGGGAAGGAGATTGATATACCTGCGTGGAGTTAGAGGAACCAGGAGAGGGAGTTGCCTGATCCTCCACCCGAAGGTCAGCCATTGAAAGAGGGATCTTGGGCTTCTTGGCTTTGAGGTGAACTTTCCTCTTTTTCTTCTTTTTCACCACCGAAGGATCAGAAGAATTGTAACCCCCCAGAGAAGAAAAGTAAGAAGTTATATAGGCCAGATTACATTTCCCCCCTACATCCTCTGATGGTGAAGGGATCGGGCCGTTCTTCGAGGTGGCCTTCGGAGTAGGGTCCTTCAAAGGCTGAGGGAGAATGATCTCATCAGGCAACTGGAAGGGAACGTTCACCTTTTCTGCATTGGGGTTACTGGGAACAGCAGCACCAGAGTCACTTGGAAGGGAGAAGGAATAACATGACAGAAGGGAATGACCAATTTTAAGGCAATAAGCGCAACAGAGGGGGACCTTTTCAAACACAACCTTTTATTTGATCAGAGAATCATTGTTCAAGATCAGAATAAAGTTAGGCTGCTTCGCCAAAAAGTTGATCTCGACACAAACCCTGGGAAATCCAGGCCGAAAACCTTGCACCGTCTGCTGATCCATGCAGACAGGGGAACCGAGTTGGTAAGCCAGCGACAATAGGGCATTAGGGTGAACAAGGTGCAGGTTCAAGCCTGGGAAGCCAACCCAAACAGGGCAGAGGTCACCGGGGAGTCCTTGCGAAAACCCACGAACCATCGAATGAACTGAAGACGAAGAGAACCCTCAGTGGTTGAACCAACAGAGAAAAGCTTGCAAAAGTCGAGGTAAGAACCACGGTGCACTAACCAATGATGCATGTCCAACGAAACAAGCTAGAAACCTAAGATTCAGATCTTAAGGGAGAGGAAGTCTTTCACCACCTGGAAAGGAGGTTTAGTACCTATCGCCCTAATGATCACTGAGGACTCAAAGCTCTTGGCAAGCTTGTTGACTTCCGAGGAAGTAAACGAGTTGCACATGGAGCCTTGATGGTGGATCCGGAGACGAGCCTACAAGGCAAGCTCAACAAAAGGCGTGGGCTCAGCAGATCGTTGATCTGCCACCATAGAAGTGAAAGAAGGCTTCTAGAAAGGTGGAGATCACGGGTTGGCCGAAGCAAGGGAGGACGAGGGCTCTGAAGAGGCCATCCTCACAAAAAACAACCCTGCACAAAAAAGTAGCAGAGAGCCCAAAAAGGTAGCCAAAGAAACAGAATCGGGAGAGAAGAGCGAAGAAGCATGAGAAATGAGACGTAGAGAGCACCACACCACCAAAGAGAAGGGCAAAGGTCCTCCCAATTCGATTGCCCAAGAAAAGACTAAGACCTTGCTGTAGGAGGCACCACGCGCAAATCGGGTCCAGCGGAAGCCGAAAAGCAACGACAACACAAAGTCGGGAAGAAGAGTCGGAGAGCCACCCAACCTCGAAAATCGAGTGCAGGGGAGCCACGCTGGATCGAAGAAGAGGCACTGCACCAAACCAAGAACAATGCACTAGAAAAAGCCCAAAGAGAAACACAAACAAAACGCAAGCAAAAACTGCAAACACGAAACAAAAAAGGAGGCTACCCAGGACCAGCATCCCCACAGCCTCAAAGATGAGCGCACGCCATAGGAGAGAGGCCCTACGACCCCCCTTCGAAGAGGGGAGAGGCGAGGGCTTCAACAGAGAGAGGGGATAGGGCTGGCGCGACCAAGGGGAGAGGGGAAGAAAAACAGAAGAGGAAAAAGAAGAGGGGAGTGGAGTCATTGGAATATGGTTACTAGAGGTGGTGGTTATACTAAGAAAACGTGGCTCATTGTTGGACTATTGAAACGGGTGTCCTACTAGATGTAGAACTTCCAAACAATATGTTCTAAAGAGTGCTTTTGACCCCCATACTAATATAGTTAGAATTTTTTATTTCTATTTCCATTTATAATGTGTAATTATATCAGGTCTAAAAGCAAAATACATGGTATCTGGAGCTCTGTTATTTATTGAAAATTCAAATAAATAGAGAAAAGTTCAGTTAAACATGAGATTTAAACCTATCTTATATATTAGCTTCGTTTACTACAATAGATATCTTGCACTCTCGCTGTACACACATGCATGACTTTTCAATAGATTGATGAAAAATCAGTCCGTTATGTGGGAAAGTTATAATTCTAATAGTTTTTCCTAAGTTTTTATTGGTAATGTTAAGTCTAAGTTGTTAATATCTATCCATTTTTTTGGTCATTGCAAGATTGCTTGGGTTGCATTTTCTAACATTAAGTATCAATTTATTCTTCTTTTTTTTTTATTTTAGTTGTTATTGTTATTGAAACTTATTTTATTGGTCTCATTTAACATTTCGGCATATTAAAAGCCATTTAATTATGTGGAGATTTTATTTGGTGAACATCTATTTTGGTAATAACTATTTTGCACATTTCTTGCATAGTTGCGTATAAGGATAGAAGGTACTTCCTTAAGTAGGAAAATGGAGGATCTAACATCTTTTGTAAATATATCATTAAATTATTATACATTGGAAGAAAGTTTAAATTCAAAGAGTCAAAGAAAAAGAAGTCTCTAAGAAAGAAAGAGAAGCCATGTTTAGATGCCCTAGAATCAAAATTTAAAGCTTCAGGACTAGGAGTAGGTGACTTGGGCTTTAGGAAAGATGCTAGGATGCAAGCGAAGAGAGAAGAGCAAGAGAAGGCTTAGGTTGAAAGTAGGAGTGATGCATAAAAGTTGGCTTATGTTAAAGCTAAAAACACATCCAAAGCTCTTAGAATGGAGCAAACAATTAATCTAAAAATTGATGTATTTTTTTCTATGATTCCTTTTGGTAATTTCTTAACAATAGTGTAGCAAGTACTTTATATTAAAATTTCAATAAAAATGGTGTATTATGTCAAAGATTAATTTTGTCATGTTATTGTGACCTAATTGTTCCCATGTTAAAACAATTATATGAGTATATTTGCATTTGTGGTGAATGTATGTGGCAAGTTATATAAGTTTCTTAGTGAAGTATAGAAAAAAAAATGAGTATATTTTTTTTCATGAAAAAAGATTTTCTGGCACAGTTCCTAAACTGTGACAAAAAACTTTTGAGCCTAGTCAAGGTGGGAGGACTTTGGTTATGATTTTGGATAGAACCATGCCAAAAGCTTTTAGTCACAATTCTTAAACCATGATCAAAAGTTGGGGCTTTTGGTCATGATTTTGGGTGGAACCATGACCAAAATCCTTTCATCATGCAACTATTGTTAACTCTAATTTGTGACGATTTTTAGGCATTTGATCATGGTTGAAAACTGTGACCAAAACCCTTTTTTATTGTAGTGTCACAAATAGGTTATGGTGCACTCACCTAGGATTGCCATATGGAACTTCCACCGCTGGTTTATTACA
Organism: Thalassia testudinum; assembly: GCA_037157565.1. Lineage (NCBI taxonomy): Eukaryota > Viridiplantae > Streptophyta > Magnoliopsida > Alismatales > Hydrocharitaceae > Thalassia > Thalassia testudinum. Next base: position 136,556,144 of record JAZHRO010000036.1, on the reverse strand, counting down.
AGGTCAAGTTGAGCTACAATAATCCATTCTTGAGCGAGACCACGAACTCAGTGACTCTAATTGTCCTATGTGTCTCCTGCTACTATTCATTGCTCAAGCATGTATTCTTTAGCTACATAGGGTACTAGATTCTCTCTTGCTATTGAGCCATGTCCTCCCCTTCGACCCTATGCCTCTACATCTTCCCTACCTCCACCTCTACCTCCACCTTAAGCACTAGAATTAGCTTGTACTATGTTATGAGACTTATCGGCTCCTTGTTGCAAAGGGGGCAGACATTGTTGGATGTTGTCTAATACTTGCAGGACTCGCTGAATCACTTGCATGGATTGGTCAACCAGTGGTATTAGGGAATTCTAGGGTAGATTCACATTTTGATTCCTTCCTGATCTAGTCAAGCAGGGAGTGCATCCAAGTGTCATTTTCTACTTTTAAAGATTGGACATTTGGTTAGTTAATTTACTCTATAGAGGTTATCAAGATGAGTGCCTTCATTTGATTCTAGTTGCTTTTCCATTCTCATATTTAGTGGGATAAGAAGCTCCAATACCATTTTGTAGCAAGCCAATATCTAGTGGTATTGGGTTGTGAATCCTAACCTAAGATCACATTGTCCAACATGTAAGCATGAGAAGCACAACCACAAGCAAATGAATAAATAAGCAAAATCTAAAGTCCAAAGCAAATAGAAGAGTATCGGGTCCATATCCAAGAAAAAGTAAAAGTGGTCCAAGAAAGAGTACTAGTACTACTATTATATCATGAACAAAAACTAGCAATAAAGTAAACTAGTACTGGTACAATTAATACTACTACTACTGCTACTACTACAACTACTACTACTACTATTACTACGAGGATGCGATAGGAATTGATAGATCCTTGGGTCACTGGTCCACACCATGCTCTAGGAGTTCTCTAGTCATTGCCTAAGATCAAGATGTTTCACCTTCATCTAAAGTTATGCTAATGAGAACAATTCTTAATAGAACTTACATAAAATTAGGTAAACTAAATTTATAGGAAACGAGAGGCAAGGCATCACGAATATAATAAAAGAAATAGAGGTGTTAGGAATGAATGATTAAGATTAACTCAGTTATTTAAAATCCATTGGCATCAATTCACAATAACTTAATTCATTGATTACTTAATTATTTATTTTTCCTTTATCCATTGTCTTATTAGTTAAATATTTGAGTTATAGATTTAGACTCATCTTTACTCGCAAAGTCTTTCGAATTGGACTCAAATGGGACCAATGGTATCTTACCTACTGATGGTCGGCCCGGATAGGTTGTTAATATGATATTTTTATCGTTGAAATGTGTATAGTGGTTAACCTAATTCAGACCTAACCATCTCTTTACAAAATTTTTAACCTGGCCTAATTGATTTTATCTTGTCACTTTTAGGCCCAGGGTCGAACTCAGGGAAGTGGGGTTCAAGTCGAGTTTCTACGTTTTCCTTAAAACGTGTCTCTTCCGTTCGTTTATTCTGTTTTTGGTATTTTTCTTATTTAGGTTTTTTTCTGGTAATCCTTGTTCTTGAGGCACACCCTCAAAAATTGTGTCCTTGGCTTTTAGCCAAAACAGAGTTCCAAAACACGCCTTGCTACTCGCAAGACGAAGTACCTGCAAATCAAAGATTATCTTTTCACTTTTATACCTTTTTTTTTTATCTTTTTACTAAGAAGGAAGCTAACAGATAGAAAGTAAATATAGTAGCTATAGATATATATTTATATGTAGTATATATATAAAGGGGTGGGGGTGGAGGTGACGATGGAGTGTAGCACTATGTCGAGTCAGCCGACGTCTAGAGAGACGCAACCAACACGACTAGGTGCCGCGTGGAGTGTGGATGGAGGATGGATGATGTATGGGACCACGCTTTTTTTTGTACGCGTGTATCAGGGAATATCAGCAACTGGTGCAGATATCCCCGCGATACAGCGTATAATAAATAACATGAAAGTATATGTACATATGTATGTATATAAATGTATAAGTATATATGTATAGATATATATAGATATATATATATATATATGTATGTATATATGTATATAGCTATGTATATATGTATATAAGTATATATATATAATACTATATAGATATATATATATATATATGTATATAAGTATATATGTATCTAGATATATATGTATATATATATGTGTATATGTATAAGTATATAGATATGTATATATATATATATATATGTATATGAGTATGTGTATATATATATATATATATATTATATATGTATATGTATATATATATTATATTATATGTATGTATACATAACTATATAGATATACTATGTATATATAAGTATATATATAGATATATGTATATATATATATATATATATATATATATATATATATATGTATATATGTTACTATGAGTGTGTGTGTGTGTCGGTGAATGGGTGTGTGTGTTGCTGTAAGTGAAAAAAAAGAGAGAGAGAGTGAGAGAGATAGAGAATACGTGAGAGAGAGAGAGCGGGAGACAGAGAGGGAGCGGGCGGGAGAGATCGCGAAGAGAGAGAGAGCGCCAGAGAGAGAAAGAGTGGGCGGGAGAGATCGCGAGCGCGGACGATGGCAGCGAGGTAAGGCGTCTGCTCGCGGCGGCGGACGTCTGACGTCGCGGTGCACCGCGCCTTCGCGCAGTGGACGTGAGACGTCTCCTGCAGACCGGGTGCGAGGACGGAGAGCGGGCGATGGCGCGCTCGGAGAAGGCGGCGGGGAGTCTGCAGTCGGTCGCAGAGGGTTGCAGAGGTTGGCAGGGGGCGGCGAGAAGGCCTGGCCGGCCGCTGCAGTGCGCGCAGCGGCCGGTCGCGGGTGGAATGGCAGAGGCGACAGAGCAGAGGACTGAGCGGAGAAGTGCCCTGCAGGCGCGCGCGGAGAGTTGAGCGCCTGCGGGGAAGGTCGCGGAGGTGCGAGGGGAGGTTCTGCAGTGGTCGCGGAGGGTCGCGGGGGTCGGCGCGAGGCCGTAGCCGGCCGCTGCAGTGCGCGTAGCGGCCTGCTGCGGCTGCAACTGCGGCGTGGACAGAACGGAGACGGAGGCGGGGAACGGGCCTGCAGGCGCGCGCGGAGGGTTGCGCGCCTGCGGGGAAGGTCGCGGAGGAGGCGGGGGTGCTGCTGCCGCTGCTGTCGCCGCTGGGCTGCTGCTGCTGCTGCTGCTTCAAGCTTCGGACCTTGAAGCGGTAGCAATGGCGTGGAGATGCAAACGAAGAGAAAAGAACACACCACGCCCACCGGCTCGTTGAAGAGCTGGGCGGTGGTGCTCCCACTGTGGTGGTGTGCACCACAGTGGGTTCTCCTGCTCGTCGGGTGCCTCCTCGACGGAGGACCGGCGTATGGGAGGGGAGAACGGGCGAGGAAGGTGGTGGACTGCAGCGTGGCGATTTTTCAGCAGCTGCCGCAGCTGCGTATTGCAGCAACGTCCCTCCCTCCTTGTCGCGAGGAAGAGCTGTGGCTTTATAGAGGAGGAGAGCATGGCGGGGCATGCGGGGAATGGGGGAGAATGGCAGCTGCAGGGAGAGGTGCGGGAAGGACAGCAGGGAGAGGCGCGGAAAGGACAAGCCGCATGGCGTTGCATGCAGCTGCGGGAGGAAATTCAGCCGCGGGAAGAAGAAGAAAAGATGAAAATAAAAATAGAGAAGGGACTTTTGCAAAGAAACACTTGAGAAAAAAAATAATTATGCAAGCCATTTATTCATTTCTCCTCCTCTCATGATTAAATGCATGCATGCAACCGTTTTTACATATGCGACTATAGGATTATAATATACATAGTTAATGTTAGAAAATAGCATAAGAAGGCGTTATTATAGGCGTGTTTTGAGGTGCAAACATATACCCCCATGCCTATCTTTTGCTAGTCCCTAGCAAAATAGTATTTAGAAATAATCTTAAGCTGAAGATTTTCTTCTGAGATGATATCGGTGTGTTTATTATCGGATATTGTGAGAACCAATTGTAGAGAAGATTACCAGTACTTTAAGTCTTACATGACAAAGATTATCTCTCAACTAACCAGGACTCTTGATATTTAAACCTTAAGTACGATTTCCAGGACCCAGGAGGTTTTGCCATACTCGAGAGCTCAAGAGGTTATGGTTTGTGCATAGTGAAGGATCAAGACTGACCAGATGAACCTTAAGACTCACTCCCAGGGTTTCACGAATTTTTAAGTACAGGTAGGTCCCAATTTCAGCTCGTGTTTTCGGATTGACCCTTAAGATGATTACGGAAAACTCAACTCCCATTTTCTGATTTTTTTTTTTTTTTTTTTGTGGCTCACCTAAAAACAAAGTATACAGACATTTATGAGATATACCGACTCTTTTGCAACATCTTTTTTTTTTTTTTTTTTTGAAACACCTGTCAGTATATCTCTTACAACACATTTTGACAGAGCAGACTCTCTTTTTTTTTTTTTTTTTGGTGGGAGAGTTTCTTTTTGGAGGAAAGAGTCGCTCCTAAACACAAGACTAAAGCCTGGGATAAAAAGTCTACCTGCGCGTACAGGTAAGGACTCCACCTTCCCTAATGAACACTAGGGTTGGATCTTATGTTCACCTGTTCTTTCCTGATATGTGTAGTGTGAACCAAGTTTACCTAAGCTCTCAAGAAAAAGCAAACCAACGAATCCTGTACTGGTGTCTCAGGTACAAGAAACGTTCTTAGTTAGGAGAGATTTTGATCTATTTCGTCAATGCTTTAAGTGAATTAAGCCGAGCCTGAGCGAATCAAGCTTCTGTGGCCTGAAAATTCTTCAAAACAGAGGTTGAATATCCATAAACACTTATTGTATTTTTTTTTTTTTCAGCTTTTAGATCATTACTAAACACCATTTATTACTAATATATATATATATTTTTTTTTTTCTTTTTTTTTCTTTTTCTTGCATATTTATAAATAGGTGGTAATTGTCTGATACCATAAAATACCCGGATCCTATGGATGCCTATCCACCCCCCCATGCCAAACAATGCTATGTCCTCATATGCATGCAAGGAAAGGCAGAGAACGGACGACAGATCGGGTAACAGGAGCTGAGGTTCAGGGTATAAATCAGGGTGGAAGGGTGGGTGGATGGTGGGTGGTGAAGAGAAAAGCGAAGTAATCGCGATAGAGGCGTGAAAAGTAATGGTGGATGGTGAGAGATTTGGCGTTTTCTGGGACGAGAGTGTCCCAGGCGGATCAGAAAACAGATCAGGAAGAGGAAGTTGGCCCTTAGATTGGCCAAGAAGGGGGGCTTTTTGGATAGATGGATCCAAAAGGGAATAGCCCCGGTGAGTAAGCTGTGGGCTCAAGGTCCCAGTGTGGATTTGCAAATCCGCCTGATTTAGCGGGAAAGAAAGGGCAATCCGGTCTTCCATAGTGTGGACCGGCGGTGAGCAGCCCGGCAATGACTCAGACCACGAGGTATGGGAAGCGGAGAAAACCTCGTCAGAAGTCTGGCCAGGAGAAGGTACAGGAATAGGGAGGGATTGGGGAACGTCACAGTTTGTGTTGGTCAGGCAGTCGTCAGGTAATTTGCAGCAGTCTGAATCGGCTCCAATTAGTTCGATACACGTACTGACAGTCGCGTCCTCGTCAGATGTGTCATCCTTGATGTGATCACTATCATCATAAGAGTGCGGTGCTGCAGCGGGATTAACCTGAAATCCCGAAGGAATACTCGGAGCTTGCAGAATTTGATGAACCTGTTCCTGAGAAGGTTGTACCTGTGGTTGCGGACCACAGGGTACAAAGTTTTGCAGGTTTGGAACAGGTTGGGCGGGAAAAGTGCCCTGAGATCAAGTCACCATGCTTAGTTGACTGATCTCAGCATTCTGCTGCGCCAAATGCTGAAGAGAGGTCATGTTTTCTTTATGGCGCTTTGACATTTCCGTCATCATTCGCATCAATTTATCAAGAGGTTTTGATGCGTGTTTGGTTTTCTGTACACAAGGGCCTGATGGCAGAGTTGCCATAGGATTAGACTGGGCCCTTGGGATGACGGGTGCAGACGCTCGCATTGGTCCACCAGCGGGATTTCGACGCTGCGGGTTGTTGGACCATGCAAAATTGGGATGATTGTGCCACCCTGGGTTATACGTGGCAGAAAACGGGTTATTCCCCAGGGTGCAGGCATCTTCTATGCCAGAAGACGTGTCCGCATATGTGTCCGAGTACACGGAGGCTTGGTCCTCCGTGTTGAAATACTGGCTCACAGAAGCCAGTTCCACATGACTTACCGAGTCGCTTGGCGCGACACTCGATAAGGAAGGTCTTGCAGGGTTTCTCGGGATAAGCCTGGTGTTGAAAGAATTGAAATTGTGACGAAGTGGTGAGGCGGGGGTGTGTGCCATGTTTGTGGAGGAGGAGGATGATTCGGCTCTTTTTCTAGATTTATCAGTCAATACAAGCAATTCAGGGTTTTGTGACCTCCTCCCAAACATGCACTACCGCAGGAAGAATTGGGGAGATGAGAAGGGAAAAGGGATGAGAGAAATGACGCCGCAAAGGTACACTTGATTACAAATCAATACAGTCAAGTTCCTAACCTCTACAGTGTGCCCTTAGACCTAAAGATCTAAGTTACCTACTATCACGAACTACGGAACCGAATGCGAGCACCGCGGAACCACCGGGCCAGATTGAAAGGCTGTTTGCCCCAGTCTTAGACACCCGATAGCACGCGGGAACTCTCACCAGCACGTAGTCGCTACACACAGGTAGTTAGACCTCCAATCCTTAGTAAGGGTCAAGTTACTACCAGTTTTAATTAGAGGCTTAGGGTCAAGTGCTTTTGGAATGTGAAGGGCGTTGTTTACGGGTAATGCCCAAGTGATTGATTTTAAGAGTGTGTAAGAACAAGCATGCAACGGGGAAATCTCCCCGAATTGAAGTTTTTTATTGGCGAATGGTTTTTAGAGTTCAGCCTTAAGTAGTATGAATTTTAGGGTTTTGCTGAATTACCAATTCAACCAATCTCCGGGTTTTGCAAGAATACAGGTTTTCTTTCTAAAGCCCAAGAAACCCTTCTTCAATTATCAGTTAGTTAATGCATGCTAAAATGCAATGGGCTACCCTAAATGGAGATTTCTATGTGTGGATGCGCGAATCAATTTTATACCAATGTGACAGGGAGCCAAAGCACTTCAATTCAAGTGCTCCCAATCACCAGAAATGATTTCCACACACAAGGCTTCAACCAAAAGATAAAGAAAATAAAATTGTTGGGGTTGAAGTATTCAGGATCGAATCACAGGCAAATTTGAAAAGTCGTGGTGGGGTTGGAATCAACTCAATTCCAAGTCTCCCCACCAAAAATGTGATCCTGAATTAAAGATAAGTGAGGCAAAAGAGGGATACAAGCAATCTTTTTCTTTGCCTCAAAGAATACTTCCCACGGCGAAAAATCTAAGAATGAAGATTCTCGGATTTTCGCTATGCGAAGTAAGGTGGGAAATCCCGGGCAGTGGGAGTGAAGACAACCAATCAATCAAGTAAATTTTAATCCACTTGCCCTCAAGAAATCCCAAAATTTTTTTTTTTTTTTTGTGTGGTGGCAAGTTAACCCTAATTTGACGAGAAAAGAAAACCTACTTGTTCGACAACGTGTGCGAAGCTCCAATGCGATGTCGGCGTCTTCACGCTCTCGTTCCCACCTTGGATCTGCTCACGTCCTCGACTTCGCCAGCCTTCTTCTCCTTCCACCAGGTTCACCTGCACACCAAAAACAACAATACCCGTGAAGAGAGAAGAGACAAATTTAAAGGAATTAGATAGAAACTTACTCGAAAGTGCACCTTCCCCGGCAGCGGCGCCAGAAAAGTTATGATGGTCGGCCCGGATAGGTTGTTAATATGATATTTTTATCGTTGAAATGTGTATAGTGGTTAACCTAATTCAGACCTAACCATCTCTTTACAAAATTTTTAACCTGGCCTAATTGATTTTATCTTGTCACTTTTAGGCCCAGGGTCGAACTCAGGGAAGTGGGGTTCAAGTCGAGTTTCTACGTTTTCCTTAAAACGCGTCTCTTCCGTTCGTTTATTCTGTTTTTGGTATTTTTCTTATTTAGGTTTTTTTCTGGTAATCCTTGTTCTTGAGGCACACCCTCAAAAATTGTGTCCTTGGCTTTTAGCCAAAACAGAGTTCCAAAACACGCCTTGCTACTCGCAAGACGAAGTACCTGCAAATCAAAGATTATCTTTTCACTTTTATACCTTTTTTTTTTATCTTTTTACTAAGAAGGAAGCTAACAGATAGAAAGTAAATATAGTAGCTATAGATATATATTTATATGTAGTATATATATAAAGGGGTGGGGGTGGAGGTGACGATGGAGTGTAGCACTATGTCGAGTCAGCCGACGTCTAGAGAGACGCAACCAACACGACTAGGTGCCGCGTGGAGTGTGGATGGAGGATGGATGATGTATGGGACCACGCTTTTTTTTGTACGCGTGTATCAGGGAATATCAGCAACTGGTGTAGATATCCCCGCGATACAGCGTATAATAAATAACATGAAAGTATATGTACATATGTATGTATATAAATGTATAAGTATATATGTATAGATATATATAGATATATATATATATATGTATGTATATATGTATATAGCTATGTATATATGTATATAAGTATATATATATAATACTATATAGATATATATATATATATATGTATATAAGTATATATGTATCTAGATATATATGTATATATATATGTGTATATGTATAAGTATATAGATATGTATATATATATATATATATGTATATGAGTATGTGTATATATATATATATATATATATATATATATTATATATGTATATGTATATATATATTATATTATATGTATGTATACATAACTATATAGATATACTATGTATATATAAGTATATATATAGATATATGTATATATATATATATATATATATATATATATATATATATATATATATATATATATATATATATGTATATATGTTACTATGAGTGTGTGTGTGTGTGTTGCTGTAAGTGAAAAAAGAGAGAGAGAGAGAGAGATAGAGAATACGTGAGAGAGAGAGAGCGGGAGACAGAGAGGGAGCGGGCGGGAGAGATCGCGAAGAGAGAGAGAGCGCCAGAGAGAGAAAGAGCAGGCGGGAGAGATCGCGAGCGCGGACGATGGCAGCGAGGTAAGGCGTCTGCTCGCGGCGGCGGACGTCTGACGTCGCGGTGCACCGCGCCTTCGCGCAGTGGACGTGAGACGTCTCCTGCAGACCTGGTGCGAGGACGGAGAGCGGGCGATGGCGCGCTCGGAGAAGGCGGCGGGGAGTCTGCAGTCGGTCGCAGAGGGTTGCAGAGGTTGGCAGGGGGCGGCGAGAAGGCTTGGCCGGCCGCTGCAGTGCGCGCAGCGGCCGGTCGCGGGTGGAATGGCAGAGGCGACAGAGCAGAGGACTGAGCGGAGAAGTGCCCTGCAGGCGCGCGCGGAGAGTTGAGCGCCTGCGGGGAAGGTCGCGGAGGTGCGAGGGGAGGTTCTGCAGTGGTCGCGGAGGGTCGCGGGGGTCGGCGCGAGGCCGTAGCCGGCCGCTGCAGTGCGCGCAGCGGCCTGCTGCGGCTGCAACTGCGGCGTGGATAGAACGGAGACGGAGGCGGGGAACGGGCCTGCAGGCGCGCGCGGAGGGTTGCGCGCCTGCGGGGAAGGTCGCGGAGGAGGCGGGGGTACTGCTGCTGCTGCTGTCGCCGCTGGGCTGCTGCTGCTGCTGCTTCAAGCTTCGGACCTTGAAGCGGCAGCAATGGCGTGGAGATGCAAACGAAGAGAAAAGAACACACCACGCCCACCGGCTCGTTGAAGAGCTGGGCGGTGGTGCTCCCACTGTGGTGGTGTGCACCACAGTGGGTTCTCCTGCTCGTCGGGTGCCTCCTCGACGGAGGACCGGCGTATGGGAGGGGAGAACGGGCGAGGAAGGTGGTGGACTGCAGCGTGGCGATTTTTCAGCAGCTGCCGCAGCTGCGTATTGCAGCAACGTCCCTCCCTCCTTGTCGCGAGGAAGAGCTGCGGCTTTATAGAGGAGGAGAGCATGGCGGGGCATGCGGGGAATGGGGGAGAATGGCAGCTGCAGGGAGAGGTGCGGGAAGGACAGCAGGGAGAGGCGCGGGAAGGACAAGCCGCATGGCGTTGCATGCAGCTGCGGGAGGAAATTCAGCCGCGGGAAGAAGAAGAAAAGATGAAAATAAAAATAGAGAAGGGACTTTTGCAAAGAAACACTTGAGAAAAAAAATAATTATGCAAGCCATTTATTCATTTCTCCTCCTCTCATGATTAAATGCATGCATGCAACCGTTTTTACATATGCGACTATAGGATTATAATATACATAGTTAATGCTAGAAAATAGCATAAGAAGGCGTTATTATAGGCGTGTTTTGAGGTGCAAACACCTACCTCAAGAACCCACGATATAAAATGCGATTGGTATACAGTGATGGTAACACCATCATTTTCCATTACTAGCTTGATTTATTGAGAATCAAGAGATAAATGCACCTAAATGATCGCCTGAGGGTATTAATTCCACTTAGATCTATTTTGAGGAAAGAACATTAAACTAGGGTTAATTCTGCAATTTTAACATCACATCATGAATGCAGAGTAACCACGGGATTACCCAGGGGTTAATTGAAGGTCAAATGAGCATAAAAGACCAAAAAGTGGATCCACACTGATAGAAATAGGGTTTTACACATTTCAAGAATCGAATCAGTACACAAAACCTTAATTATCAGCCCCACTTTAATTGAAGAGGTTCTGGTCATGATAAAATTCATCTAAACCTTCTAAAATTCATATAAAAATATTTTAAGAGGTTTGGTACTTTTGGTTTGACCATCTGAACCCATTTTGACCTAGAATAGAGTTTCAGATGGGATTTTACCTTAATTTGGGTTTCTATGCAAATTTTCCAGTCAAACATGGTCAAAATTAAAATCCAAGTTCACCACTACATTCATTATATCCAAATTAGGTTAATACCAAAATTTGGGCTCAATCATAGTCCATCTTGACCTAGTTTGCACTTCAGTCCCTAAAATATTTATTTCCTACACTTAGATCCTTAGCTTTCGAAATTCCTTACAAATAGGGCCCTAGATTTTTCATCTTCTTCACTTTTAGGTCCTTGCTGCCACTGATGAGTCAACCGACCCACAGCTAACCTTTGACCAAGTTGAAACCTGATCAAATCAACACCAAATCCCACCAAATTTGGTAGGATTGGTGTTCAGACATTGGAGAATCATTTAAGCATGATTTTAGCTCCTGATTAGGATCATAAAGGCACGCAAAATCAAGAAAGTTATAGGTTCTTTATTGATTCCTAAATCGACTCTCATGGCCTCTTTCCTCAAATAGAGCTCGATTTTGAGCATTATAAAGGATCCTCAAGGCCCCAGGCTCCTCCTTAGCTAGGTTTCAGGCAAAAATTTATGTTCCCCTCCTTCCTCGGCCTCCTCCGATCGAACCTCCAGTGACACCTTCCTCCATCCTCCTACAAGCTCTCAACCATCAAATTGAGAGTGTCTTCCTCTTCCTCACCTTCGTCCGCTCGTCGTCTGCCAAAGCAGGAGTGCCCTTCCTTTTCCTCGCCGCTCGAACTCACCGGAGACTTCATCTCCTCCGATGTCTGCCAATCAAAGCTAGTGCAAATCTCCCCTCCCCTTCGTCTGTAGCTAAGTTCTTCTTCCTCCTCTCCTTCTTTAGGTTAAAATCAACTCCTTAGCTCCCCAATTCAGCCACCAAACCACAGCCTCCCCCTCCATCTTCTTCATGGCCGGCGAAGCTCTAGCAAGCTTTGTCCGGTCGCTACACTCGACCATCCACAAAACCACCACCACCACGACCTTCCCTACACTCTTGCAAGCAGAACCCCTCAACTAATTGAGGATTCGCTCACTCCACTCCATCGAACAACGCACCTCGTTGCCACCTTCTCCGACTTCGACCACCCTCCACTGACCTCTAACCACCCAACCACCCACACCGTAAGCTTCGCCTCACCTCAACGAAGCTTTCCATGTGTCTGACTGGGCCCTAGGGCCTTATTTTCTGTGTAGGCTCCTCCGTTGTTGCCATCGTCTTCTCCGATGACAACCACCATCATACGACTGTTAATCAACCTTGCTTCCAACTCCAAGACTTGCAAAATCCCTCGATGAAGCTACTTGCAACGTCAATTGAAGAGAACAGCAGCATTGACTACAATTCGAGCTTCAAACCCTCTACAGCTGCATGCGAGGAAGAATGGGACATTTAGTCCCACATCATAGGTGGAAAAGAGGTAATCAGCACATAAATTGCAACTATGTAATGGGCTTATCGCCTCATGACACAAGGGTAAGGTCCCTCTCACCTTAAGCTCTCTTACTTCTCACCTGTGACCCACTGCTCACTAGTCTGGACAACGTACTCGCCCTGATTACCTGATTAGTGACCCGATTAGAAGAGATTATGATGGGGGTGGGGGGCGATTTTGCACTATTCATGCCTCGAAGTGTGTGCCTTGTGTGACAACACTTAGGCATTCCAGAGGTTGTGCTTGTAGGTGCTGTAGTCACTTAAGGTGTCTAACCTTAAGATCCGACGTCTGATTTGGGTACTGTTGATATATTTGAGGCTTGAATTTGACATTTGGTTGACGTGGAAATTGAGAGTAAGTGGTTGAGAAACCACTGTAGCAAAATTGATTTCATTGGTATGTGTTTGAATGTGGGGATTAAGTGGTGATTCAAATCACCATTTTAGGGTTTTTAATATTCTTTTTATTCCATTATTTTATAAGATACAATTGAACATCATTTTGAGTAAATTTCTATTATTCATTGAATATCTTATTGTGCTCATTGTTATTAATTGCGATTAGTGGGTGAATTCTAAATTTGCTTCCTACGAACGATCTTAGACTCACTTTTGGTTTTCGAGCTTATAAATTTAAATGCTGTATCGAATTTTGTCATTATACTATGAGGCATTATCTTCCTAAAATGACGAATTTAGCCTTGCAACATTTTGGCGCCGTTGCCGGGGAGTAACGCGCAATTCACCACTAATCATTCTTGGTTGATTGAGCTAATTTCTAACTTGCCCTATCTACTTTACTGTGTTTTGCGAGGTACATCACAAGAAGATCTTCCACGCAATCAACCACTCCAGGGGTAGGTAAAATCTCTCTTCTTCCCTAATCACCTCCTAATCTTGCGAAGAGAAAAAGGAAATAAAATAAATTAAGATCCACTTGCCATATTTTCTTAGTAAGATCATTTAAAGGCAAAGTATTTCCTGATTTGCGAATTGATAGTTGATTGAAGATTGAGACGATTTGATTAGAGATCCCCATCTTGATTTCCTGTACCAATTAGGGATTTGTGCTAAGTTTCACAACATCTTGGACTACTCACTTTCTTGTTTGAGGCCAAGGTGTTGCATTTGAAATCAAATTGGACTTGAAATAGAGCCAATTAGGGTTTCCATATCAAGGTTTTGAAGTGTTAATACACATTTGCCTGAAACAAAGAAAATTGATCTTCCTGCATTTGTGTGCCACTCAAGCCCTTGCTTGAACTGATCTATTCAAGTAAGCCCTAAAATAAAGGCTCTAAATTCGCTTGAACTCTAAAAGTTGGGACCTAATAACCTAAGAGTTAATTCAGGGTGATTTGGGTCTTGACCCAAAATTTCATCCTCAACCTTAGGGTAGGTTAGGTGAAGTCGGTTCACTTTATGAATCAACCAACCTCCAAATTAGGTCATAATTTGAATCAACTTATAAAACAAGCAAAATTCAAGGCACAAATTAGGGCTAAAATTGTTCGACTTAAGGTCTCAGTTCATACATTCTGGTCTATTTGCAATCTTAGTGACAAGGAAGGTCAGGTAGGGAAGACCCTGTAACCTGTGGGGACGCTCTACCATGTAGGGGTCTTTGTCGAACTCTCCCTTCCTGGCTACCCAAGTAATTCTCGGGTGTGTGGATTTCTAATCTAGAGGTATCACCCGCCTCGAAAAAGCCTTAGTCATCCAAAATTTTTTAGGCGCCTTGATTGGGTCCAATACACATCCAATCCCTCATCTATTTTGTAGCACACATACACAGGAAAGATCCCTAGGTGTAACCTAGAGGCCTCCATTAGAGTTGATCTTCTGTGAGAAATCTGAAATGATCTGTAACGACCCGATTTCGAGTCCCTACGAGACACGAGAACCGGACCGACTCGACTAATCCCAAGACCTAGTCATCCAACGAGGAAGTAACCAAAAGAGCAGTAAAAATAAACCACATTCAGCATGAATATAACTAGCAGTAAGAAAGTACAGCAGTAAGGAAAGAAACTACTACAGTATATACCACCACAACAGTAGAACAACATTTATCATATAACATGAACTGTAGGTAAAGATAAGTACAGCGGAAATAAGAACTACTCACTATAACGGAAACAAAGAGGTACAAAAGACAGTGGTAACTCTACTGGACCCTACTTGGCCAGCGTCCTCTGCAGCCGCTGGCCCTGGCTGCTCAACAACTGGTCCTGAAAAATGTAACGAGTGTAACACGTCAGCAAAACGCTGAGTAGAGTGGCAACTAAAACTAAAGACAACAGTAGAGTGTACAGTAGCTGTTATGTTCTATTACTTTGTTTATTCACATCTTTCAATTGTCTCACTATTTCATTTATTCCCCAGATCTTTTTCTTGATCTCGAATGTTCCTTGTGGGAACGATCTTGATTGCAGTCTTTTCCAAAAAGTAGAAGTAGCACGTGGTGCTCTCCTGGCCGGGAGAGACACCCGTGGTGATCCTACCCTCAGTCAACCACCCCAAGGTCACTGACAGACGTAACGGTGACTACGGCACGCACGATAAACGCACAGGTAGCTAACCCGTACTGGCACGCGGTCAGTCGTTTCCGTTAACGGGTGCGCCCAAAGCACAGCACGGAACCAGTCCAGGGCAGAGCCCTCTCAGTAACAGGGGTCCAACCCCTCCACAGTAACCAAACCGGGGCCTTGCCCCTCCACAGTCCGCGCACCCTCGCCTGACTACCCTGGTTTGCCCCAACGGGCCTAACAAGTCGGTGTGGGAGGCTAGCAGAACCCCGGGGCCCGTGGGGTAGCTAGTACCTCCCTACACTAGTAGCTCTCCTTGGTACTACGTACGCGAGGGCCAGCAAGTCGGTACAGAGTGGCCAGTCCTAACCTCGGGTCCCTGGGGCGACTGGCTCCGCTTTGCACTACACAGGGGGGACAGTCGCTCTCCTTGGTACTCCGTACTCAAGGGCCAGCTCACTTCCCCAATACTATTCCATTCACTTTCCAGGAGTTCTACTCCTACTTCCCCGTAGGGTTCCATCCTTTTTACTCAAACATCCAGGTTTCACTTTCCAATTTCACATTCTTACAACCCATGTTCTCAACCATGTTATTTATTCACAACAGGCAGCTGTTAATTCAAATTACAGGTAGCTTTATATCTCTTTCCATTTTCCAAAACTGCAGTATTATACATTCCACTAGTTTTCCCATCCTAGGATTCATGCCATATCCTAGGATCTATCATACAATCTGGTTTTCCAGCCCTAGGATTCATGCAACACCTAGGAGCTATCATATATTTCTCATTCCTAGGATTCATGCAACGTCCTAGGTTCTAGTTATGGTTCCATACTTTAACAGATTTTATTAATAACTTAAAACCACTCTACCAGGTACAACGGGAGTAATGGGGGCGTGATCGGGAATCCCGTGTGCCTCCGCGACTCCCAAGACTGCAACTGAACGAGGTCCTATCACAAGGATCAAACACAAGGAGAGTCTCAAAACAGTGTATAGCTACTGTAGACGGGTAGAGGAATTAATTCTGAAAAGAACGCAACTCGAATCGCGGAAAATGGAACCCGAACAGGCCCTAAACGAGTCGAAAATGATGACACTATATAAAATTAGACGTCTGGAACTTCTTCCAGACGTCTTAAAAAGTGGATCAGAGAATTACCTGTTCAGCGTGGTTTCCCAGACGTCCAGAAGTCTGCGGGGACGTCTGGCCTAGCTCCCGGACGTCTGGCCTAGCTCCTAGACGTCCGATGGTCACCCCGGACGTCTGGAGGTCGCTCCCGCCGTCTGGTACAATAGCCAGACGTCTAATTCGGGTTGGATGGCGAATCATCGAGCCTGCGCACACCCATCTCCCTCCCTCAGTATGGTCAGTCGACAGGAAGGAAGAAGAAGACGGAAAACTCACCTTTCAGACGTCTGGAAGGTCTTCTAGACGTCTCCCTCGCCGTCTGTCTATCAACCCAAACGTCTGATTCTGGAAAATTTTCCAGAATAGGGCACCACCCGGCTTCCGCTCGCGACGCCGCCCGCGTCGCACCTCGCGCGCCTGTTGCTCAGACCACAGTAGTCCCCCCTCCGCGTCGCTCCGCGCCTTCCTACGCCCTCCGCCGGCTGGCCCTAGCAGCCCCGGCAAGCTAGCCCTCACGGCAGAGCTCCACTCTCGCACGCAGCACCTCCTCCATGCTCACTGCGGCCGCCGCTACCGCCCTCGCGCTCACTCTCACTGGCTGAAGGAGAAGAGGGAGGAGACGGTGGAGACGACGGGAGGGAGCGCGTGGCCTTTTAAGGCCGCGCGAGGAGGAGAGAGAGGATGCGACAGGTGTCTGCAGCCGCAGAGAAAGAGGGAATAAGCAAATATCCGATCTGCGCACTCAGGCGCGCAGACGACCCATGCGTGTCGAAATTAACGGATTTCCAGACGTCTGGAAACGATCCCAGACGTCTGGTAAGACGTCTGGATGTTATCCCAGACGTCTGGTACGCCGTCTGGGCCACCTCCCAGACGTCTTAAAAGACGTCTGGGGCACGCATTCGTTACATGATCTAATCAATTCAATCTGGACCTGAATTTGATTCTACATCCTGATCCACCACTTGATTTGGAAATGCAATCTGACAATTTAGGAAGAATGTTTAGGAAACCTGAATCCCGTATGAGCATCAAGGAAAAAATGATCGAGGCTGTTCTTAGACACCATGATGAGTATTACAAAACCTCAGATCCCTTTAGAAGAATTCAAGTTAATGTATCAAAAACAACAACCCACATTGTAAACGGTGCCCATCTGATGTTGACACTAATGATAAGTGGCACAACTCGGGATGCTCTTGTGACAGAATACATTGAGTTAGAGAGATTACATAATACAAAGCACATACAATGCTTGATAAATCCACCACTTTGGGAGATGCACCAATCCACTTAGAAATTGATGATGAATCTTGCACCAATATTAAGGATCAATATAATTTCCCTGAACCCAGGTTTGAAAGTAAAAGTTGTTGTGGACCCCCAACCTAAATCGAATCAGATTCGAACTTTGTGCAGAATGACATACCTGATCAAAATGTGGGTTGGGTGGATCTAGTTGCAGGTGTTCCCGATTTTGAACTAGCCATAGAGAGCCATGAAGCTGGTCCATCATGCCTTGATTTACCAAACACCTGTAATAAGCTTGAGTCAAAATCTCTCAAGGATGTTATTCCCGCACCTTATCCTGTTTAGGTAATCCTTGAGAATAATTCTGATATCCCAATAGAATCAAGTCCAGAATCTAGTGACCCAATTCCTACCTCTGACCTAGAATCTAGATCTGAGCCTATTTGGGATGATCATGAGGTTCATGTGATGAGAATCAGATTTTAGATATGAATCATGATTTTGGGCCTATATTTGATGATTATACCTTTCCAGACTCCTCAGAAGAAAAAATTGATTTTTCGGAAGTCACACCGATTTATGATACAGAAACAGAGGAGTTGGAAGAGTTGGGATTTGATTGGATCTACCCTAAGTGCCCAGAACCCTAACCTATGCCTAATCAGGACACCTCTTTGAGCTTGGAATCCGAGACTAGGTTAGACCAAGGTCAGGTTGATAATTCCATGCATCATGATTTATTCGATCTTAAAATAGGTTCAGAAGCTGATTTTTGCAAATTCTCCGATGATTTTGAATCATACTCTGATTTCGGAGAACCTTTGTTTCCAGATGATTACAAGATAGTTTACGACCTCAGTATCCATGACCCATTCTTCGATTTTGATTTTGAGGCCGATGATTTGGAACTCAAAGTAGCCACATCGCCTATAGAGCCTTTCAAAACCCAATCCCAACCCCGACTCGCCACCAGAATAAATTTCTACTCTGATTCACCTCCTTATGATTCAGTTGCATATGATTCACCTCCATCTTTTGACTAGGAATTGGACACTGATCAGTCCAACAATCACATCTTATCCTTCTCTGATCCCACCAATAGGGTTCCGACATTTTCCACATATTCATAATCATTTGAGGACCCCTACTTTGATTAGGCTGAGTCGATTCAACCAAATCCTAGATTCGTATTTCCACATCTTTTCGAGCCACAAAACATCTAGTGGGCTCCACATCTATTGATTCACATCCATCAACCCACCAGACTAATTGGGTTTGGTTTGCATTATCAGCCTGTTGATCTGAACAAGCACTTGGTTAGACCAAGTAGACTACTTATCAAAGTGCTTGCTTTACGAAATTCCTCCAATTTGACTACCCCTTCTCCTTGACCACCTTCTGCTTGGCTAAAGGCATTGAATTTAGCACTTAATGGGAGGCAACCTATCATTCTAAAAACCTGAGACCCTTCTGACCATCTCTTTGAGCTGCATGCCTATTGCACTTTAGGGTTCAACTTTAGAACAACCAACTTGATGAGAGCCTCATCATGAGCCATAACTAGCTTATTTTGACCCAATAAAGAAGATAAAAGCTCCTACATAACCTAGAAGAAGGCCTAATTGAAGGAACAAGTGCCCTGAGAAGAAAACATGAAATAAAGGTTAAAATTGTAATTTTACCATTGCAGTACGTAAACAGGATTTCTCAGAGGCAAAACATAGGTCAAATGGTATAAATGAGATAAAAAGTGGGTTGAGTCAATCAGAAATGGGTTCATGTGCAATCTAAGAACTAAATGACACTTGGTAACCCTAAAACAGACCCTCTTAAATTAACAAGGTTCCAGTCAGAACAAAAAGCAAGTAAACCCTCTATAAATCATGGAAAAACATACTCTAAGGTTTAGAACACTTAATTTGGCCTTTGGAACCTAGTTTGACCTAGATTAGGGTCCTAGCTCTTCAATTAACCTAATTTGGGTTTTTACGCAAAATGTCCAGTCAAACGAGGTCAAACCTGAAATCTAACCTCGCCATTGGATTCCTTATGTCCAAATTAGGTTTGTACCAAAATTTGGACCTAAGGAGGGGTCATCTTGACCTACTTTGCAATTTAGTACACCCAAATCACAAATTGGTCCCTATCTTTTGAATACCGTTGCAGAGAACCCCCTAGGTTCTTCGCCTCCTTTGCAAACCGGTCCTGCCGCCATTGCTAGGGCAGAACCGAGCTCCGGCGAGGTTCGGAGAGGGATTGCTCTCTAATCCCTCAGAGATTCCCTCCCAGAAATGGAAGGAGGATTCTCTGAGGAATTCCCTTCCTTATAAAGTCAATTACAATTGCTGGTGTGAACCCAATCTCTCGTGCGAACGCACGGGAGATTTGGGTATCCTAACTCCTTTCCATCTCCGGCGACCAACTTCAGGCAATTACGTGCCCTTCACGCCCTGCACACCCAGTCCAGCGCCTATATAAGAACCCACAACTCCGGCCGAACAGGCTAAGCTTGATTTTGACGGAGATCCCTTCCAAATTCCTCCCTCTCCCATCTCCGGCCAAACGACTCACAAGCTCCGGCGACCTCCTTCCCTCCTTCTCGTTGCTCTGCTGCCATACCAGCAGCAGAGTCCTCTCCGCCGCTATCTCCCGCGTCGCGCTGTACCCCGCGCACGCACTTCTGACCTCGTCTTCGTCGCCGCTTCCTCCCTCAGGGTCTTTCTTCCCCGACGACGGCAGTTACGAGCCGTCTTCTCCGCCGCCTCCCTTCCCTCCAGACAACCCCAGATACGTTCTCCATCCTCTCCTCTCTCTTTTCCCCCAACTATTTTACTTGATTACCCCTCGACAGTACCTAACCGCCTTCATCTTCCTCGCCTCCGACCGCACTCCGGCGAGCCGCCCACACCACTCCGCCACTCCACACGGCTCGCCAATCACCTCGTGAGCTCCGCCTCACCACCAGGAACTCGCTCCACCCCACAACTGCCACTCCAGACCTCCATAACTACCCCCCGAACAACCCACCATCTCCGGCCACAGGTTGACCTAGGCGCGCACGCCTAGGCCGACCGACAACCTGCAGCATCACCCACCGCCTTCGCCGTGCTGCAGCGAAGGTTTCCAGCTATTCTGATTGGGCCAATAGGCCGTTCTGTGGAATCTCAGGTGAACGCCCCGGCCGCCATTAACAGCCGAAGCAGCAGGAAGCTTGGAGCAGCAGCAGGCGTCAGGCTTCCCAGGCGGCAGGTGCAGCTGGCTCTCGCAAGTGTCGCGAAGTAACTGAGTTCAGCAGGGAGCACCAGTAGGGCCTTCAGCGTGGGCAATTGCACACGAGAGTCTGCGGGCACGCGCAAAGGAAAGGCGGAACGTTTAGTCCCACATCGTGGAATCTCAAGGCACAGGTATGGTATAAAGAGTTTTTGTGATATAGCTTTACTGCCTCGAAAGCACAGGGGTGAGGTCCCTCACTGACCCCACCCGCCTCGTCCGCGGCCTGACCACGCGGACTTGGCGGATCCGACCCGACCTAGACCTACGCACTCCTCGCGCATCACACCACCTTCAGGTGCGCCTGGTCCCGGGTACGATCCGACCCGATTAATGCTTGTGGCTCTGGGAGAGCGGCTCTGAGTGAATTGCTTGAGAGAGAGAGACGTGCGGGTAGCGGGAGAAAGGTTAGGTTTTGCTCCTGTTCGCAGGAGAAGGACTTGGCCGCTGCAGAAGAAGGAAAAGCAAGCCAAAGAAGAAGACAGAAGAAGAAGAAAGAAGCCTTCGCAGGAGAAGGAAAACAGAAAGATTAGAAGTCTTCGCAGAGAAGAAGAAGAAGGACAAGGGAAGATTGCAAAGAGATCGGAACGGCAAAGCAGAAGGAAAGATACAGAAGCAGAAAGGAGAAGAAGGAAGAAAGGAAGAAAGATCACATTTAAGACGTCTGATACATAAATCAGACGTCTAATTCTACTTTTTCTAAAAATTCTTTGAATCAATTATATTTGCATGTAACAGTTGTATTCTTGGGTTTTCCAAAGTACTGAGATTGCTCCCTGTGTTCGACCTCGGATACTCCGGTTTTCGAGTAATAAAAATCTTTATTTGTTTCGAACGCTTTCGCGGCTATACTACAACACGGTATTATCTTTTAACAAACTGCACAAAAGCGTGACGAACATTTTTGGCGCCGTTGCCGGGGAGCAACGGGCACTTTTAAAACTTTTGAGTACAACTTTTCTATCTAATATCCGACTTGACTTCTCTCTTTTGCTGTGTTCATTCAGGGAAAGCAAAACAAAAAGGAAAGGATAGCAACTGCACAACAGACTCTCCAAGGAACAGGTAATCTCCATAAGTCCTCTCTCTTAACCCTCTCACAATCTAAAAAAAAAGGAGGGAAATCAACTTAGGGCTACCTGTCTCATATTTAGTAACTCATCAAGTTGCCTGATTTTCATTTCAACATATTTTTATCTGTTCATCCAACTAAGGCAACTAGGGCTAAAACTTTCTTGATTGAGCCCTAGGTGCTAATTTCTACGGCAACTAAATTGGACCCACTAGAGCCAAGTTAGGGATTGCAAAGCTAGGGTTTTTAGAGACACATCTTCTCTAAAACAAAGAAACAAACTTTCCAAAAAGAGGTGTGCCTAAACCGTGTTTGAAAAGATTTATACAAGAGGAACCCTAAGCAAATCAGGCTGATAATCCGTTTGAACCATAAAAAGAAGGACCTAAAAGCTCTCAAAGGAACAAGAGGTGAAGTTGATCCCGCGGGTCAACCAACCTTAATATTAGGTCACTTTTGCACTCAAAATACTTAAAAGTTCAAGTGGAACATTAAGCACCTTGATCTTAAAATAAAAAAAAGGTAGACTTAAGAGGTCAAGATCCCCATTCTGGTTTACCTGGAACAGCAGTGACAAGAGAGGTCGGGTGGGGGAAACCCTGTAACCCGTGGGGACGCTCTACCGTGTAGGGGTCTTTGCGGGACTCTCCCTCTCTGGCTGCCCAGGTATTTCTCAGGTGGACGATCTTCTGATCCAGGGGTCCATCTGCCCCGAACCTCTATAGTCACCCAACAATTCTTGGGTGTCTTGATTGGGTCCAGCACCTTCTAATCTCATCACATCTTTCGGTGCATGTTCGGTAGGAGGTCCTTAAGACCACCTTTAAGACCTCCCTTAGAAATTCATTCTCGTCGAGGCCAAGCCTCGACGCCCTTGTTTGTGCAGCAACCCTGCCACATAAATCTTTCATCTGACTCAGACCCTGATTCTCCTTCTTCTCCCATCATGGCACAACCCATTGAAGAGGAGAATAATCTTGAACACCAACTTCAATGCTTGAACGATCTCTTTCATAACTTTGTAAACCCACCGCAGCGACCTATGATGCGAGATCACTATAATCCTGCTGCGGTGGCAATCGAACCCCGAGTACGAATCCCAATTGGAGGACTCGATTCTGATCTGAAGCCCAATATGATTCATGCCATACCGAAGTTCCATGGGCTTAACTCGGAGGATCCATTCCAACACATTAAACAACTCAAGCATTTGGCCTAGACCTTCGGGTCAGATGTACAAAACCGGGATATCCTACTCATGAAAATGTTTTCGTTCTCCCTCTTGGACAAGGCTGCACACTGGTATCAGACTCAGACCCGTCCGATCAACACTTGGGAGGAATTACAGTCCGAATTTTTTTAAAAATTCTTCCCTGTTGGCCGGACAAATGCCTTGCGCCACCAGATCACTCATTTCACTCAACAACCGGGAGAACCTCTTCATGAAGCTTGGGATCGATTCCTAGATCTCATGCGAAAGTGCCCCCATCACGGAGTTCCTAAGTGGGAACAAGTCTAGTCTTTTTACCAGGGACTCCGTGAGGATATTCGTCTATTCGTCAATGCAACATGTGGAGGAAACATCATGGGCCAACACGAGGACACGGTATGGGAGATTCTCGAAAACATGTGCGAGAACTCCATAAACAATGACTCCTTGGGCTTATTCGACAGGACGAATGCCCGCGCATCGACGAATCTAAGAGGGACACATGAGACGCATGACCTGTCCACTTCTGTCGACCTGGAACTGATGGCCAGTCGGTTGGACAAGGTCTCTATCATAGAAAAGAAGGTGGACGAGCTAACTCGACATTTGCAGCAAGCCACCTCTACACAAAATTCTTTTACACGACCTCCTCTGGCAAGGGAAACAGTGCAAAACATCTATCACCAACCTGCCAAGGGGATGGACCCATATCCACCTTCGTCTACCTCTCGGACTGGAGTGACCTCTGATCCCTTCTATTCGAGTTGGGGGAACTCTGAACCCTCGTATTCTGACTTTCCTGAGGTTCCTCAGAACTGCGAGGACCTCAACGCCATCCAGAATGACCCATACTCCAATACCTACAACCCTGGATGGCGAAATCATCCTAACTTTCAGTGGGCAGGAAATTCTCAAAAACCACCATATCAACCCCGCCCACAAGCTCCTCGTCCATATCAGCCGCCTCAGCCTCGGCCCAATCCCACCTACCAATCCGGGCAAAATCAGGATCAACTGACTCTTATCCTTCAAACACTGGCTGACATTCAAAAGATGAATGCGGCAATGCAAAAACAGCACAAGGACGAGATCATAGAGGTTCGCAACCAACTGGCCCAGATGGCAAATTCTCGCCAACCTGGCACCCTTCCTTCTCAACCTCTGCCCAACCCAAATAACGTGCCGACCCAGAGGCGCGTTATGAATCCAAATCCAGGCCACGCACATTTGATTTATCAGGCCCCTGCTACTCCATCACCAGACGGGATGGAGGCGTCAACATCTTATGCAGGATTGCAGCAGCAGCCACCCCTCCTACCTAACCCAAACCAAAGTCGGGCCGGATTAAACTCTGTAACAACACGCAGTGGTAAAACAATACAAGACCCACACTATCCGAACCACTCCAAGCCTGATAATCGCCAAGACCCTAGGGTAGTCATCCAAGATACTACTGTCCCAGATCAAGAACCTGGACCTATCCTAGAGGAACCAGCTAGGATCCCATTTCCTGAGGCCTTGACCAAAGGAAAAAGGACAACCAAACCTGTGGCTCCTGAGGAGGATCTGGTCAAGCTCTTTGAACAGGTCTAGATAAACATCCCGTTGTCCGCCACATACCGGCTTACGCAAGGTTCTTGAAAGACATATGTACACCTAAACGTAAGCTGCGAACCAAGGATGGGAACCCAATCGTACTATCAGAGCAAGCCAGCTCTGTCATCTTGAGCAAACTCCCACCTAAGGCTAAAGACCCAGGAACTCCCTTGATTTCTTGTAAAATTGGTGAAACCCAACTTGATAGAGCCCTACTAGACCTAGGTGCCTCCATAAATTTAATACCTACATCCCTCCTTGACCACCTTGAAGAATCTGAACTTAAACCCACTGAGGTGACATTGCAGTTAGCCGATCGATCCATCAAGTCACCCAAAGGAATACTCGAGGATGTCATTGTTAGGGTACGAGATTTTTATTTCCCAGTGGACTTCATAGTACTGGACATGGATGCACCTAAGAACCCAAGGGACACACCAATCATATTAGGGAGACCCTTTTTGGCCACTGCTAGGGCCAATATAAACTGCAAAGAGGGCCAGATAGAATTAAAATTTGGGAATCAAAATCTAAAGATAGACATTTTCAAGGCCCATCAAGGGATTAATTGCGGGGTGATAGAGGAAATTTGTGATGTCGAAGCCGTGGTTGATGAACTACATATAGAGGACAACCTGATTATTCCTGATCAACCACTAGAGGAGCAAAAACCGCTAACAGAGGAGTGCGGACATGATCTAGACACACCTATGACTCCTACCATTGCTCCCGATACAAACCCCGAACCACCCGCTACTGCTGACAATCCTGTCACGGAACTCAAGCCCCTTCCTGAACATCTAAAATACATCTTTTTGGATTCAAATCAGATGTTTCCTGTGATTATCAATTCTCTACTCACACCTGACCAGGAACTTCATTTGATTTCTATTCTCCAGCAACATCGTAGAGCCATTGGATGGACTCTAGATGATTTAACTGGTATAAGCCCTTCATACTGCACACATCGAATCTACACGGAAGAAGGCTCACGACCTTCAAGAGAAATGCAAAGGCGCCTAAAACCTAACCTACAGGAGGTCGTGAAAAAGGAGATCATTAAGTGGTTAGATGCAGGGATCATCTACCCGATCTCCGACAGTCGTTGGGTGAGTCCAACACAAGTGGTACCTAAGAAGGCAGGACTTACCATCATCACGACTGAAACCGGGGAAGTCATTCCTACCCGAATAGCTAATTCGTGGAGAGTCTGCATTGATTACAGAAGACTAAATTCCTCCACGAAGAAGGATCATTTCCCACTACCATTTATTGATCAGATCCTCGAGAAACTAGCGGGAAATAAATTCTTCTGCTTTCTTGACGGGTACTCCGGTTACAATCAGGTGGCAATCCATCCAGAGGACCAAGAAAAGACCACATTCACCTACCCCTTCGGGACGTACGCGTTCCGAAGGATGCCGTTCGGTCTCTGCAATGCACCTGCAACTTTTCAGCGGTGCATGCTTGCCATATTCTCAGATATGGTAGGTGATTATCTGGAAGTCTTCATGGATGACTTTTCAGTTTTTGGACAATCATTTGACGATTGCCTCCAACACTTGGTCCATATACTCAGGCGGTGCATCGAGGTGAATTTGGTTCTTTCCTGGGAAAAGAGCCATTTCATGGTGCCTGAGGGAATTGTCCTGGGACATTTAATCTCAGAGAAAGGCATCCAAGTGGATCGAGCTAAGGTTAACCTGATTTCCAAGCTCCCTATGCCTAGCTTGATTAAGGACATCCGATCTTTTTTGGGGCACGTCGGTTTCTACCGTCGATTCATCCCTGATTTCTCCAAGATCGCGCGCCCCCTGACCAATCTTCTCTCCAAGGATGTACCTTTCAAAATTTCCAAGGAATGCACTTAAGCATTTGAAATCCTACGTGACCGAGTCACCCAGGCCCCAATCCTACAGTCCCCTGATTGGTCTCAACCCTTTGAGATCATGTGAGATGCATCTGACTTTGCTGTAGGAGCGGTTTTAGGGCAGAAAATTGACGGGATACCTGTGGTCATTTACTACGCCAGCAAAACACTGGATGAGGCTTAGCGTAACTATACGGTTACTGAGAAAGAGCTGCTGGCCGTAGTATTTGCCCTGGAAAAATTCAGATCATACCTTCTGGGTTCCCGTATTATCGTATACTCGGATCACACAGCTGTAAGGCATCTCCTTGCCAAGAAGGACGCGAAACCTCGACTAATCCGCTGGATCTTGCTATTGCAAGAATTTAACCTCGAGATTCGCGACAAGGCAGGAAAGCACAATGTGGTAGCTGATCACTTGTCCCGCCTTATGAAATTATTGATCCTTCTGGACCTATTACAGAACATTTCCCTGATGAGCACCTCATGACTATCAGTACAAGTCTTCCATGGTTCGCCGATATTGTTAATTACCTGGCATCACATCAGATTCCGCCCGATTGGTCGAAGGCCAAAAAGGACAAATTGCGTTCCGATGCCAAGTATTACCTATGGGAAGACCCGTATCTTTTCCGCATTGGTGCTGATTAGATAATCCGACGGTGCGTCACGGAAGTGGAAATCAAAGACATACTCTCATTCTGCCATGACCAGGCATGCGGTGGACATTTTTCTGGACATAAAATCGCATCGAAAGTCCTCCAGTGTGGCTTCTACTAGCCCACAATTTTCAAGGATGCATACGAACACTGTAAGGCATGTTCCCGTTGCCAGACTCTGGGCAACATGAGCTATAGAGACATGATGCCTCTACAGCCGATCTTGGTATGCGAAATTTTCGATATTTGGGGGATTGATTTCATGGGACCCTTTCCGAACTCGGATGGCTTCGAATACATCTTACTCGCAGTTGACTATGTGTCCAAGTGGATAGAAGCCATTCCGACCCGAACCAACAATCATAAAGTCGTTATAAAATTCCTCCATCAAAACATTTTCTCAAGGTTCGGGATTCCGCGTGCTATAATTTCCGACGGAGGGACCCATTTTACGAATGCTCAGTTCAGGTCACTGATGACCAAATACGGGGTGTCACACCGAATCTCTACTCCTTACCACCCCCAAACTAATGGTCTAGCTGAGCTATCTAACCGAGAGATCAAGAAGATCCTTCAGGTTACTGTTCGACCTGATAGAAACGATTGGTCTTCTCGGCTTCCGGAAGCATTGTGGGCCTATAGGACCGCCCACAAGACCCAATTAGGAATGTCTCCCTTCAGACTAGTGTACGGGAAGGCATGTCACCTCCCCGTCGAATTGGAGCATAAAGCCTATTGGGCAGTACGGACCTGTAATCTCGACCTTTCTAAGGTGGGAACCCACAGAAGATTTCAAATGAGCGAGATCGATGAATTACGCCACGACGCGTATGAGAACTCGCGAATTTACAAAGAACGGGTTAAAGCTTTTCACGACAAACACATTTCTAGAAAGGTCTTTCATCCTGGTCAAAAAGTTTTACTCTTTGATGCTCGACTCAAACTATTCCCAGGAAAGCTAAGATCCAAGTGGGTCGGACCCTACCTAGTCCGCCAAATCTTCGGAAATGGAGCTATTGAAATCAGCCCACTCAGCCACGATTCTGAACCCTTTGTCATGAACGGGCAGAGACTCAAGCCGTTCATTGACATGACCGATATAGATTTGACTGAGTCATCCTTTACCCTCCATTCCTCTTGAGCTCATTGCGCCCAGCCGATGGCGTAAAACTCAGCGCTTAACAGGAGGCAACCCGTCATTCTTTGAAAACCTGAAACCGTTTCTGACATCTCTATGCGGAACTCATATTGCACTTTAGGGTTCATCCATTAGAACAGCCGACTTCACCTCAGGTATACCTACCCGAGATTAGAAATCGTTCGCAACAAGTCGCTTCGACCCATTCACTCACCACACACCTGTCCTAATACATGAACTAAGCTGAATTCGAACCCACCTAATTTACAATGGGGACATTGCAAATCTTAGGCATGGGGGGGTATGAAAGTGCAAAATGTCAGAAAATTCATATCAAGAAAGGGTTTCACATAAAAAAAAAAAAAGACTTGATAGAGGGGAGGAACAATTCAGGGTCATACAAATGAGAGGAGGAAAAGAAGAAAAAAATGACAAAAAGGAGCACAAATGAAAAGAAATAGTCATTAGTAAAAGAGTAAGGGGTTAACTGAAGTTCTAGACCGAATCAAGAAAAAGAAAAGAAAAGTGCCACGGAGATATAACAAGAGATTAGCGGGAATGCTGGTCTTAGGCTTTTTGGGCTAGTACCTTTAGCTTAAAAGTTCACGTATCCATTAAAATTTGGATAATCCTCAAGAGGTTGAGGAAAATGCGAAGCTTGAGTATTAGGTCTAAGGCTTAGGAAGTATTCGGCCTCGTTAACTGACCTCCGATTTGCGGGATTCGGTAACCTAAGCACCCAAATTCACACACAGTCTGGTTCAGTGCGCATAAACATCCAAATCACGCGAAAAGCGTTTAATGTTCTGAAAAAGTCACCTAGATTAGGAGCGGTCAATCAACACAAGTTGATTTGGATGAGTTCCCAGCGCGGAGAGGCGGGAAATTCCCCTCAAAGATGCGTAACAACATATCATCTCCTCGGTGCTTGTCTCTTAGGATATTTAAATATCCTACTGGGGGCATGTAAGCACTCTGCTGGTTCAGATACCATGGGTGGCATTATCATGAAATGTCAATCGCCAGGGTCTGAATTCGGCCACGGAACGCCATGGGCGGGATTATCTCTAAATCTCGAAAGCCAGGGTTCTGGGGGTTGCCATGGGCGGGATTATCTCGAAATCTCGAAAGCCAGGGACCCTTGAGGATTGATGATGGGGACGAGGAATCCGATACAGACCGTGTTGAGAAGCTAATCCGAAGCTAGAAATAAAAAGAAAAGAGAGAGAAAAGCTCTCCAAACAAATAAATCCTCTATCTCTCTCTTACAAAAAACGCACTGCAAACTGAGCTTAGGCTAAAAATATCTCAAGCACGGGTGCTTTAACCGCGGAGTCCAACAAACCTTAGGTTAGTTTCTGTGGGCCGTAGAAACCTTTGCAGAAGACTGAGGCTAAAGCGGAACAGGTCCGGATTTTGGTTGGTACTTGAGTACCTCTAGGCCTATTGTCGGCATTCCCACCTAATCACAAAAGAAAAGGAGAAGCACTTATCATTGTTGACAGACACTCAGGGTCTAGAATGGAAGTTAAAACTTTGAAATTTTGCTAAGGGACTAGCAAAAGCTAGGCATGGGGGTATGATGAGAGCCTCATCATGAGCCATAACTAGCTCATTTTGACCCAATAAAGAAGATAAAAGCTCCTACATAACCTAGAAGAAGGCCTAATTGAAGGAACAAGTGCCCTGAGAAGAAAACATGAAATAAAGGTTAAAACTGCAATTTTACCATTGCAGTACGTAAACAGGATTTCTCAGAGGCAAAACATAGGTCAAATGGTATAAATGAGATAAAAGTGGGTTGAGTCAATCAGAAATGGGTTCATGTGCAATCTAAGAACTAAATGACACTTGGTAACCCTAAAACAGACCCTCTTAAATTAACAAGGTTCCGGTCAGAACAAAAAGCAAGTAAACCCTCTATAAATCATGGAAAAACATACTCTAGGGTTTAAAACACTTAATTTGGCCTTTGGAACCTAGTTTGACCTAGATTAGGGTCCTAGCTCTTCAATTAACCTAATTTGGGTTTTTACGCAAAATGTCCAGTCAAACGAGGTCAAACCTGAAATCTAACCTCGCCATTGGATTCCTTATGTCCAAATTAGGTTTGTACCAAAATTTGGACCTAAGGAGGGGTCATCTTGACCTACTTTGCAATTTAGTACACCCAAATCACAAATTGGTCCCTATCTTTTGAATACCGTTGCAGAGAACCCCCTAGGTTCTTCGCCTCCTTTGCAAACCGGTCCTGCCGCCATTGCTAGGGCAGAACCGAGCTCCGGCGAGGTTCGGAGAGGGATTGCTCTCTAATCCCTCAGAGATTCCCTCCCAGAAATGGAAGGAGGATTCTCTGAGGAATTCCCTTCCTTATAAAGTCAATTACAATTGCTGGTGTGAACCCAATCTCTCGTGCGAACGCACGGGAGATTTGGGTATCCTAACTCCTTTCCATCTCCGGCGACCAACTTCAGGCAATTACGTGCCCTTCACGCCCTGCACACCCAGTCCAGCGCCTATATAAGAACCCACAACTCCGGCCGAACAGGCTAAGCTTGATTTTGACGGAGATCCCTTCCAAATTCCTCCCTCTCCCATCTCCGGCCAAACGACCCACAAGCTCCGGCGACCTCCTTCCCTCCTTCTCGTCGCTCTGCTGCCATACCAGCAGCAGAGTCCTCTCCGCCGCTATCTCCCGCGTCGCGCTGTACCCCGCGCATGCACTTCTGACCTCGTCTTCGTCGCCGCTTCCTCCCTCAGGGTCTTTCTTCCCCGACGACGGCAGTTACGAGCCGTCTTCTCCGCCGCCTCCCTTCCCTCCAGACAACCCCAGATACGTTCTCCATCCTCTCCTCTCTCTTTTCCCCCAACTATTTTACTTGATTACCCCTCGACAGTACCTAACCGCCTTCATCTTCCTCGCCTCCGACCGCACTCCGGCGAGCCGCCCACACCACTCCGCCACTCCACACGGCTCGCCAATCACCTCGTGAGCTCCGCCTCACCACCAGGAACTCGCTCCACCCCACAACTGCCACTCCAGACCTCCATAACTACCCCCCGAACAACCCACCATCTCCGGCCACAGGTTGACCTAGGCGCGCACGCCTAGGCCGACCGACAACCTGCAGCATCACCCACCGCCTTCGTCGTGCTGCGGCGAAGGTTTCCAGCTATTCTGATTGGGCCAATAGGCCGTTCTGTGGAATCTCAGGTGAACGCCCCGGCCGCCATTAACAGCCGAAGCAGCAGGAAGCTTGGAGCAGCAGCAGGCGTCAGGCTTCCCAGGCGGCAGGTGCAGCTGGCTCTCTCAAGTGTCGCGAAGTAACTGAGTTCAGCAGGGAGCACCAGCAGGGCCTTCAGCGTGGGCAATTGCACACGAGAGTCTGCGGGTGCGCCCAAAGGAAAGGCGGAACATTTAGTCCCACATCGTGGAATCTCAAGGCACAGGTATGGTATAAAGAGTTTTTGTGATATAGCTTTACTGCCTCGAAAGCACAGGGGTGAGGTCCCTCACTGACCCCACCCGCCTCGTCCGCGGCCTGACCACGCGGACTTGGCGGATCCGACCCGACCTAGACCTACGCACTCCTCGCGCATCACACCACCTTCAGGTGCGCCTGGTCTCGGGTACGATCCGACCAGATTAATGCTTGTGGCTCTGGGAGAGTGGCTCTGAGTGAATTGCTTGAGAGAGAGAGATGTGCGGGTAGCGGGAGAAAGGTTAGGTTTTGCTCCTGTTCGCAGGAGAAGGACTTGGCCGCTGCAGAAGAAGGAAAAGCAAGCCAAAGAAGAAGACAGAAGAAGAAGAAAGAAGCCTTCGCAGGAGAAGGAAAACAGAAAGATTAGAAGTCTTCGCAGAGAAGAAGAAGAAGGACAAGGGAAGATTGCAAAGAGATCGGAACGGCAAAGCAGAAGGAAAGATACAGAAGCAGAAAGGAGAAGAAGGAAGAAAGGAAGAAAGATCACATTTAAGACGTCTGATACATAAATCAGACGTCTAATTCTACTTTTTCTAAAAACTCTTTGAATCAATTATATTTGCATGTAACAGTTGTATTCTTGGGTTTTCCAAAGTACTGAGATTGCTCCCTGTGTTCGACCTCGGATACTCCGGTTTTTGAGTAATAAAAATCTTTATTTGTTTTGAACGCTTTCGCGGCTATACTTCAACACGATATTATCTTTTAACAAACCGCACAAAAGCGTGACGAACACAACTCCACCTTTGATACTTGTATTAAAGATTTAAATCATCTGCAATAGTCATCATGACCCATTTACCCACCCTTTGACCTTGTTCTAAACCTTGAACCAAGCTGAATTCATACCCACCTATTTTACAATGAGAACATTGCAAAACTTAGGCATGGGGGGTGTTAAAGTGTAAAACAAATGGGAAATTTGACGAGTCGATTTTCTCTTTCGAAAATGATTATTAAGAAGATTTGTCATTTGTATTTCTAAGTAGTGTAAAATCGACTAATAAAAGTATTGAATTAAACTAAACCACTTGAGAAGAGCGGGTTGTATCCACAGGGAGGTAATAGCATATTAAAACTTGTAAGGATTAAAAATAGATGTTCACGATACATTTCATCAAGAAACCAAGTCAAAATCGCTTTCAGATTGAGTAAACAACAAAAGCTAATGCTGAAATAGCAATTATGCACATCTAAAGGATATATTTTGTAATGTGGCATAATATAATACTAATAAAAATCTCACAATGGTAGTTAATGTAATTATTAATTGAGAGTGGAACGGGGGATTCCCTTCGTGCTTGGCATGCGTGCACGGTAGGCCGCGGCTGGAGGCAAGATTCACGATGAAGGATAAGACCTCCGAGCCGCTTCCGATGGCGGTGGTGGTTTGAAGAATGGCGGCCGGAGATGGTGGCGACACGGAGGAATGGATGGTGGGTGCCGGCTGCAACCCCTATTTGCTACCTGTGGAGAGGAGCGAACAGAGATGGTGGCACACGATAGCTACAGAGACGGTGGCGCGCACTGATGGAGGTGTGCGCATGCAGCGAGAGGGACGCGCAAGATGTGGGATGGTTGTTGTGCACAGCGCGGGAAGCCGCTGGAGTTGTTGCTCGCTGGAGGCGCAGCAAGCGGAAGTGCCTGTGCGCTGGAGGTGCGCAGGCGGAGTTGCTGGAGGACGTGCAGCTGTGCGTGTGGTGCTGCAGCTGCAGCTGCAGCGTGGAACGGTAGTGCTTGCATGTGGCGTAGGAGGCATAGGTGAAGGCGCAATGTGCTCTGTGCGCGGGCAAAGTTGTTGCTGGTGATGCGCGCGCTCTGCGTGTGTGGGCTGGAGGTGAGTGGGTGCTCTGTTGCTGCTGGAGCAGCAACTTGGAGTGGCTGCGGGAGGCGCTAAGTGTGAGGCGACGGTGTGCTATAGGGGGTGCAGGCGCGTAGTTTGGAGGAGAGTGGGTGCATCGGAGGGATGCTGGTGGGCATGCACTAGGGGCTGGGGTGTAGCGTGTTGCGAGGAGCGGGAGCGTGGAGGTGTTGTGAGGAGATGCATGGCACGCGTGGGGTGGTCGGGCAAGCGTGGATGGAAATGGCTGTGGTGGTGTACAGGGAAGTCAAGTCATGCATCAGGAGATGCACTCATGGTAGGCGAGCTTCAGGGAGCTTGTGCACAGTGGCAGCCAACTCCATCCTCTTGGAGCGGCAGTCTGTCGCCTCGCTGGCCCACGGTATGACGGAGCTTGGCCATGGAGGCCCACGGTGGTGGAATGCTGCACGGTGGTGAAATGGAATGATGGCCGCCCTCAGCATGGCAGTTGCTTCCTCTCCCTTGTAATCATGGCTGCCCGACCAGATCCATCTCTCCTGCTCCTCCATGAATGGGGGTCTTGAGTGCAGGCAATTGGCGAAGAGTAAATGTGCAGGAGGAGGAAGTGGAGCGGCTGCGGAAGAAGAAAACTAATAAAATAAAATATTAGGATTATTTCTACACAAATCCTTAAATTCTATGTTAATTAAAATAATGCATGTAATGCAGTTAATTACATGCCATTCTAAGTCAATTCCAAATGCCTTTAATTATGAATGCAATGCATGAATTATGTAATTAAATCATAAATATAAATTAATCTATTCACATCCTAATGCATGCTAAATAAATGGATGTGTTACCTTAATGTATAAGCATTTAAACATTTAATTAGCTTACAAATATGAGCTTATCAAATGCCCCCATGCCCAATTTTTGCTAGTCCCTAGCAAATCCAAGCAATAACCTAGCACTCCAAGTAGACTAGCCAACTCAATCGGTCTTCCTTTAGAAACATGTTGAGTTCAGACTTTAGACCTAAGGTTCCCAAGTAGTTGCTAAGTTACAGGCTAGGTCGGCTAAGGACAAGTTGCAGGCACATGTTTCCCTGATTTCTAACTCTACCCTAGTGTTTATTGGTCCCAGAGATTAAAGCATCCATGCATGTGCATTGGTCTGATTCATTTGAGGTTGGTATGATTGCCAACCTAGAGAGGAAAGAGGATTCCTTTTTTTTGTATATAAATTTTTGTTTGATTCTTCTAAGTTTAACCTTGGATTAGCTATCAACAAGATCTGTGTTTGATTCATTGTCCCCATCACTGAACCTCGAAGGGTGCCTAGCTTTCGATGCTTCGAGATAGCACCGCCCATAGCGACCCCAAGAACTCCTGGCAATCGACACTTCGAGATAGTATCGCCCATGGATTTCTTAAGTGAATTCAGGCCTGTGGCAATTGGCACTTCGAGATAGGGCCGCCCATGGTACCTAAATAGCACAATGTGCTTACATGCCTCTAGTAGGATAGATATCCTAAGAGACAAGCACCAAGGAGGTGACATGTTATCATCACATCCTCAAGGTGAGTATGTACTCTACCTCTCCTGCGGTAGGAACTCTTCTAATCAAATTGTATTTTCAAGCTTCTCATAAGTCAAAACTATGATAAAGAACTTTTCTTTAAGAAATGAATTAGGGTGATCACTATTTATACAAGACCAAGTGTGTGTGAAATGTGGATGCTTAGGTTACGAGGACTCGTAAACCTAAAGGTCGAAAAAGACTCCAAGTACTAACCAGCCTTTAACTCAATCCTTAGCTTTTCTTCCTCAACCTCTTGAGGAATGGTTCGCAACTTAACTCCTACTTAAGTTTTCAAGTCCACAAAGGATCCTAAAGGTCTAAAGCTAGTATCTCACTTAGCTTCTAAAGTTCGACACCTAGAGTCAACTTAATCTAACCTAAAGTTTTGGTGTACTTAAGAATGCAGGGCCCAGCCAGTTAAGCTCAATAATACAAAATGCTTTTCTCTTTGTTCTTTTTTTTGTTTGTTAATGCAAATGTATGCAATGAGGAATGCTTTAACTAAATGCATGAATGCACTATGTATAAATGCTATGTATATCCCCACGTACACCCCCCATGCCTAAAATCTGCAATGTCCTCACTGCATAGAAGAGTATTACCTAGGTCAGAGTTAGGCTACCATTATTTTATTGGCAGTCGAGTAACCAAAGAACCTGCAAGTCAGGTTCCAGAACCAAAGAAATAGGCCCTAACAATGAGCAAAGTAATGCTGGCCTAGAAAACAAGTAACCTAGAATGTTGGCGAGCTGATAATGAATCCTGATAGCAAATGCTCGCTCAACTAGGAAGGGAATGAAATCATCCCAGGTCACCAAAAGAGGTTCTAAATGATAAACTAGCATAACAACCTCCAAAGGGGTAAGGGGAGGATGACAAGGATCCTCTAAAAGAAATGGGGAAGGAATGATGTAGAGATAAACCCCCAGGGTAATGGATTGACCAAAGAAATCATCAATCCATACCCGATACTCCATTACAAGAGATATTGGTCTATTAAGCCCCCTAGTCAAAATAGAAATGAGTAGATCTCTAAGCCAGGGATTATTTAGGGTTTCCAAATTTTGAGGTTGCGGGATGGCCATAAGATCTAGGTTGGGTCTAATCGGCTCAGTGTCCATACCTAAGAACCTTTCCATTTCTTCAATCGCATCCCTAGCATCTCTGGTAATATCACAAGTATCTACCTGCTCTTCATTAGTGATCATTTCAAGGTATGGAGTCAAAATTTCACCTTTAGACATAGGCGAATCAGAGGGTGACTTCGAATCAAATGAAGGCAGGTTGGAAGCAACAAATCTAGGGATTATCCTATCAATCTCATCCTCGGGTTCTTGTTCTTTACTCAAATCCTCCCTGGAGTATATATGTGAATCCACATTAATCTCAGAAGTTGCTTCCAAATTTTCCATTATTTTATCATGAGGAGAGATATCATCAATGGGTGTGCTAAGGAAACCTAATTTGATCAATTTTGTGACATCCTCGGGGGCTAATTCTTCAAATAAGACATAATCACCCTTAGTGTCACTCCAAATCTTGAATGTAGGTTCCTCATATAATTCATTCTTCTCCTTATCATACGATTCAGCATATACCTGAAGTCTAGAATCATCTAAAATCTCAGCAGATCCCCTAGGGCACTCTATCTGGGGTACATGGTTTACACTGGTAACATCAGACACCTCAGATAGGTGGATTTCTTTAGGGTTAAGTTCCCTAAGGGTGGGCTTGAGTTCCATCTCGTGATCAGAAGGGAGGGTGGGATTAATAACTTGAGTTCGATCCACTTCAAATGTCACGAAAATACTATCATCGGGGTCGAGGTCTTCCAATGGTACCATCATTCCCTTTTTTTGACTCCAATAAAATTCGAGTGGATACTCAACCTGATCATTTTCTTCCTTGGGTTGCCACCTTTCTTCATCCCATGATAGCTACTTTCATACATATCCTCCTCCCACTTAAGGCGTGGACCTCTCAAGGAAGTGTCATCTAGCAGGGAGGTTTCAAAATCAATCCTCGAAATGTAGCTATTCTCCCTTACATAATCCCCAAAATTTCCCTCCAACTTAGGGTGTGGCTCTCCCACGGGAGATGCATCTAGCATAGAGGGGTGCACTTCATTCTCAATGGGGTAGATTGGGTGGCTAATTTCATCTTTTTCTTGTTGGCCTGCTCTCAAAGACTCTCCTAATAATTCAATCATTTCGTCTTGCATTTTCTATATTTCCATCTTCAAGGAGGAGAGGTCATTATTACTATCAGGAGAGAAGTCAGGCTTAGGCTTATAGTTCCTAGGAGTTTCTGTCCAACCATTACAATCAATCAGGGTGGGTGGTTTGGGTGTGTTCCTATGGTGTGTGGGATATTAGGCAAGGCAAATCCCGCTCCTAGGTTCTGCTCACTGATTTGGGGCTTAACCAGGCCAATACTCCTACAATAGGAGTAAAATGGATCCCAATGGCTGTCATTATGTCCATCAAAGGATGGACCATCTCGGTGTATGGGATCGAAGATCACAGAGTGAGGGTAAGGGTGTGGCCAAGATGTGAAAGGATGAAAGTCAACATGGTCCATTCTAACTCACACCACAATCAGATTCCCCAAGCAAACACAAATCAGAGGACTTTTTAGGTCTTTAATCAGTTAGGCATTTGAGATTTAAGTCTACTTGTAGGTGACAAATCAAGTTATCTAAATAGTTACGTGCCTACTTGTCGACCTACGATACGCCTAAGAAGACCTAACTGGGACTTAGGTGATCCTCCTTAAAGCACAAAAAGTTTAGTCACCACCAAACATGGCAAATAGGGATGCAAGTAGGGTCAAACCCTTCCTTTGAAGCGTTGCTTTCGCGGTGATTCCTAACTGCCCTCAATCCGCAAGGTTTGGAGGCAACTTCACCTTTGAACTAAAGTTTGGGTCACTTTAGACCCTAGTAATAGGAGGCTCTAGTCCTATCAGTTCCAAACCTAAGGAGTGCCTAAAAACGTGCTGTGGTGCAAGAGATATAAGTGTGCATACACTGCAAAAGATTTTGAATTTTAAATCGCATGCCAAGTTTGAAAATCAAATTCTTGGTTTTTAAATGTCCCTCCTTTAATTAGTCCCTTTTTTTTCTTCAAAAAATTAAATGTGATCGCTTGTTAGATCTATTCAATACAGATTAGGTGGTCTTGAAATTAATCCAAATGCATTTGCATGACAGGTAGAAATGCAAAGTTAGAAGTGCATACTTGATGTTAGCATTCTTCATGCAATATGCAAGACATGAAATTAGATCTAGATGCTGCTCATTCAATCCTAAATGATTCAACCTATGGGCAGGAAGCTTCTAGTAGGCAGCTCATATTTTTTTATTTTTTTAATTTTTATCTACCTATGCACAAATAATGAGAAATCAATCCATGAAAGAAAATACAAATCTAAGTCTAAATAAATGGGAACAAACTCCTGAAAAGTTACCCACACAAGGGCCTAAAAGAAGGTTGAGGAACAAACCCTAAAATATACCCCCGAACAAGGGTCTCAAACCAAAATGTACAAGGAAAATTAAGTCTAAAGTCTTAATCCTACTCTAATCAAATCAGCGACTAAATGTGCGGAGATGATTGTCACGTCCTTATCCTTCCTATCCTACCAATCTGGTTCCTTGCAAGGTGGCTCAAACAATTTCTCCTCTGGTGATGTCAAGAGACACCTCTCATGATGGCTAGTGTGATGGCGAGTCATAGAATGTGTGTCGCAAAACATTGCACTTGCACCAGAATAAAAAGATCCAAAGTTAAATATGATTCAAAATTTAAATCAATGTGAACAAATGAATGAATGCGATTTAATTAAGTCTGTTTCCTCCCTGGCAACGGTGCTATTTGACAAGTCAATTTTCGCTTTCGAAAATGATGATTAAGAAGATTTGTCATTTGTATTTTCAAGTGGTGGAAAATCGACTAATCAAAGTATTGAATTAAAATAAACCACTCTAGAAGAGCGGGTCGTATCCACAAGGAGTCAATGACCTATTAAAACTTGTAAGGATTAAAATAGATGTTCACGATACATTTCATCAAGAAACCAAGTCAAAATCGCTTTCAGATTGAGTAAACAACAAAAGTTAATGCTGAAATAGTAATTATGCACATCTGAAGGATATATTTTGCAATGTGGCATAATATAATACTAATAAAATCTCACAATGGTAGTTAATGTAATTATTAATTGAGAGTGGAACATGGGATTCCCTTTGTGCTTGGCATGCGTGCACGGCAGGCCGCGGCTGGAGGCGAGATTCACAATGAAGGATAAGACCTCTGAGCAGCTTCCGATGGCTGTGGTGGTTTGAAGAATGGCGGCCGGAGATGGCGGTGGCGTGGAGGAATGGATGGTGGGTGCCGGCTGCAACCCCTATTTGCTGCTTGCGGAGAGGAGGGAACAGAGATGGTGGCGCGCGCTGATGGAGGTGTGCACATGCAGTGAGAGGGACGCGCGGGTTATGGGATGGTTGCTGTGCACGGCGTGGGAAGCCGCTGGAGTTGCTGCTCGCTGGAGGCGCAGCGAGCGGAAGTGCCTGTGAGCTGGAGGTGCACAGGCGGAGCTGCTGGAGGATGTGCAGCCGTGCACGTGGTGCTGCAACTGCAGCTGCAGCGTGGACCGGTAGTGCTTGTGTGCGGCGTGGGAGGCGCAGGCGGAGGTGCAGCGCGCTCTGCGTGTGGGCGAAGCTGCTACTGGTGATGCGCGTCCTCTGCGTGCGTGGGCTAGAGGTGAGTGGGTGCTCTATTGCTACTGGAGCAGCAACTTAGAGTGGCTGTAGGCGGCGCTGAGCGTGCTACGACGGCGCGCTGCAGGGGGTACGAGCACGCGATCTGGAGGAGAGTTGGTGCGTCGGAGGGACGTTGGTGGGCGTGCACTAGGGGCTGGGGTGTAGTGATGAGTCCATTTTAATGGACTAATATTACGCCTAAGTAACTTTAATCGTACCTTTTAGGTTTGTTAATAAGTACATTAAGTTATAGAATGTTTGCATTCATCATGATTTAAGTTTACATCTATTTTATAGTATTGTATAACTTAATATGTAATGATGTTACGTTTTTATGTTGCAGAAATGATATTTAGAAAGAACAAGGAGGGGTGAATAAATTTCCCCAACAAATAGTCGGTGCTATCCCTCCCTCATCCTCTAGCCAGCTGCAACTCCTCCCGCACATTTATCTAATCTCCCGCCGCCCTCCCTCAACAAACGAGGCCATATTCAGAAAGGATTTTGAAAATCCCTGGAAGGGCGAAGGAGAGTTAAGAGGAGGTGGAGAAAGGAGAGGAGGATTTGCTTCTTCCTCGCTCTGGCGGGGATCTACCTTCTCCACCGTGGAGAGGGCAGACCTTGTGAACCACCGTGTGCACTGTGCATCAAGTCTCCCACCACAAACAACCTCTAGCCTACACCTGCATCCATCGTCCACCGCTCCCTCCAGCTGCGCCCACAGGCACTCCAGCACTCACACCACTCCAGCCCGCAGGCACCTCACCTTCTCCACCTTGTGCGCCCCTGCTAGGCCGCGCCCATCTCCATCTGCCCCTGCAAGCACTCGCTCCATCACCTCCTTGCGCCCCTCTCAAGCACCGCAGAAGCTCTGCCTTGCCGCCCGCACCCCTGCAGGCACTCGCTCTGCTCCACCCACGCCCCTGCCAGGCCCGCACCCACCGCAGCTGCCCATCGCCTGCAGACCTGTTCAGAACCACCACCCCTACTGCACCCACACAGCGTCCCCCATCCGCAGTCGTTGCACACCAAGCACCGCAGGCGCTCACCTTCACCCGCAGGCCTGTTCAGGTGCAGCACCATCACCGCGCCCGCAGCAAGTGCCTGCACCTGCACCCATCGCCCGTAGGCACTCTGCCACCCCACCACTGCCATCTGCAAGCACTAAAGAGCGACCGCATGCCCTGCAGCCCCTCTCCAGTGCCTACGCAGACCCGCCTCCAATGACTGCCTTCAAGTGCCCGCAGGCGCATCGCCCCACCCGCGCCCTTGCTAGGCCGCGCAGAACCATCGCCTGCCACCTTCTTCTCCGTCTTGCAGCCACCACAGGCTGCCATCAGCCACGCCGTCACCACCATCGGGTGTGGCCTGAGCAGGGTGATCTTCAGCGGTAGTCTCGACGTCCGTCTCTCCTCCTCCTGTGCGCACAAGCCGCGGCAACAAATCCTCTATTTTCAAGTTGATTAAAAATTACATTTAATGACATTGCCACCAGAAATTAATTTTCATTTATGATTATTTTATTGTGGCAAAATTGCGAATGCACACTCATGCTTTCTAATAATTGCATGTTATTGATATTCAGCTGTTTCAAGATTGGTTTTGGGATTAACATGTGCACCAATTTTCTCTAGTGTATGTTAATTGAAAATTACATAAAATCATCATATATTTATTGAAGATTTCAGTGAGGGAAAATTGCACATATACCCTTATATTTTTGAGTTATTGTGAATCTTCTTTCCATCGCATTTTATGTCAGATTTGACTAGGGATTTCACACTTGACTGAAAGAATACGAAATAATTGAGAGTTTATTGCATAATTGCCTCCCTGTGGACACGACCCGCTCTTCTGTGAGTGGTTATTTTTATTGTTGATTAGTCGATTTTTCTACCACTTAAATATTACAACTCGTTATTTCATTTGCGAAACTCAATTGAAAGCGGAAAATCAACCTGTCAAATTGGCGTCGTTGCCGGGGAGGCAACAGACGCAATAGATTCATGTTATTATTTTATTGAATATTCTGAGTTGCGCAATTATCTGATCATTTTTTTTATTATTATGCGAGGAATCTGACACGACGAGAGGCGCAGCAGAGCGATGACATTGAACCTGAACGACGCGTACGATGGAGACGATATTTTTGGTGGACCTTGACGCCACCTGGAGGCTAGAAACAGGAACATGTGGGCCTTGATCTCATGCACATAGGCTTACGGAGAAGCCTATTTCTGATTTAGTCAGTAGATCTTAGTTATATTTAGTTTGGATAGACATTAGAATTTAATTTCTATCTTTTGGACCCTTGTCGGGTATTTTTTGGAACGTGTTCCCAATACCACTTTATTTCTTATCACTCTTGTATGCGGGAGCGTATTTTCGGGAGCGTGTTCCCATTTATTTAGATTATAGGATTATTTGAACTGTTTGAACTGAATTTCGGTTAGTTAGTTAGTTAGATTAGGTCTATTTGTTTATTATTAAAAAAAATATATTCGAACTGCCTGTTAGAAGCTACATATCTATTGGATGGTCATCTAGGACTGAATGAGTAGCATCGAGTTTATTT
Organism: Thalassia testudinum; assembly: GCA_037157565.1. NCBI lineage: Eukaryota > Viridiplantae > Streptophyta > Magnoliopsida > Alismatales > Hydrocharitaceae > Thalassia > Thalassia testudinum. The sequence goes on along the minus strand of JAZHRO010000036.1, from coordinate 136,513,862 downwards.
TTATTGCATTGGATACATTGCACGAAGAAAGCTGGAGTAAGGTACGTCTTCTCTTGAGCATCAATTACATGTCATGCATATGCATTGAACCTAAATCTAAGACTACTAAAGTGCTTGAATTAAATTAATTCAGTGGTCACTTTAAAAATTGAGACTGCTAAGAGGTTGGACCTTAAAATCTGATTGAAAATTGTGTGCAAAAGGATCTTATTTGTGAAATTTCAAAAATCAAAACACGATCGTATGCTTGCACACTTGAGACACTGTGCACCTCACATATAAGGTCACTAGATAAATTTCTACCTCTCCTCTTTTGCACCACAAGGGAAGTTAGTCGGAAATCAACAAGCTTATCCACCAAGTTACTTCGGATCCTCGTGTGTGGGCTCGATTCGAGACTTCCATCCCTTGCGAGTAGGTTATAGGCACCAGCGAAGGTTGGCCTAGGAAGCGTAATTTTTTTGCAAAACTTGTTTGGCCACCAATTAAACATTTAATTCTAAGACCTACAATCTACTAAAAACAAGATCCCACTGAATTTGCATTTGCTTTGACAGTAGAACTCTCTAGGAAGTTTCTGCTTGTATTCTGAATTCTACTAAATCCTAAGAGAGTTAAAACTATTTTGCTTAAAGAAATGAATTGACCTTACTCCTATTATTTAGATTATCAGAGTCAATACTTCCCATCTTTTAATCAGGATCCCATGCCCCGAGCGTATCCATCCTTTGATGGGTACATTGACAATTTATGGGATCATTCTTATTCTTATCCTGGGAGTACTGGCTTGATAACTCCCACTTTTGAGCAAAGCCTAGGAGCGGGATTTCCCAACCCTGAAATCCCTACTTCCATGCAAACACCCAAACCTCCTACCATTCATGATTTTCCGTATTGAGGTTGGAACGATACCCCTAAGCAACCAGAGCCTGAATTTGACTATCCTCCCCAACCTGATTATAGTAGCCTCTCCTCTTTTATGATAGAAATGCAAAAATTGAAAAAGGAAATGATGGAATCAATGGGAGAGATGTTGAGGAAAAGTCAACAGTTAAATGAAGAAATAAGACAACTTAGCTACATGCTTCCCAATAATCCTGATCCCTACCCATACGATCATGATCATAAAAATAATTCTGAGGAACCTAATGACAATAGGGATCCAATTTTATGTAGCTATCACTTAGACTCTCCCAATGAGACACGGCCACTAGAGGACAACGATCATAGTGATTATGCACCTAAACTATATTGGAGTCAAAAGCAAGGGATGATGGTACCTCTTGAGGACCTTGACCCCAATGACAGTATACCCCTACCAACTCGGGTCAAGGTTGTATTATTCCTATCACTTCCCCTATTGATTATTTGGTGGAATCTCATTTTACCCTTAGTGAGCCTACTCCTGACCCTCCACTTAGGGAATCAACACCTACCATTCAGTATCCTGAGGATTTAAATGCACCCAATGAAGGTGACCCTAATGGAATGGAGGATGAATTAGATCAATTTTGGTCTCAGGGATATGAAGAGTCTAATTTAGAAAACAAGGATGCTCCAATAGAGGAACTTGGACTGAAAATCTAGAGTGAATCACAAGGGAATTATTTATTATTTGAGGATTTACCTCCAGAGGATAGAAATAATATGATTAAATCTAGATTTCTCCCTTCTTTGAGAGTCATCCTCCATCAAAACAGGAGTTGCTATTAAAGGAGGAAAAACAAAATAGCGAGAAGTCTATGGGAGACTCTCGGGGACAAAACACGTTGTAACGAACGTGTGCCCTAGACGTATTTTAAGACGTCTGGGAGGTGGTCCAAACGTCTTACCAGACGTCTGGGATCTCTTCCAGACATCTGGAAATCCGTTAATTTCGACACGCGTGAGTTGTCTGCGCGCCTGAGCGCGCAGACTGGATATTCGCTGATTCCCTCTTCCCTGCGGCTGCAGACGCCTGCCGCATCCTCTCTCTCCTCCTCGCGCGGCCTTAAAAGGCCACGCGCTCCCTCCCGTCGTCTCCACCGTCTCCTCCCTCTTGTCCTTCAGCCAGAGAGCGTGAGTGCGAGCGTGAGGGCGGCAGTGGCGGCCGCAGTGAGCGCGGAGGAGGTGCTGCATGCGAGAGCAGAGCTCTGCCGTGGGGGCGAGCTCGCTGGGGCTGCTAGGGCCGGCCGGCGGAGGGCGCAGGGGGCGCGGAGCGACGCGGAGGGGGGGACTGCTGTGGTCTAAGCAGCAGGTGCGCGAGGTGCGACGTGGGCGGCATCGCGAGCGGAAGCCGGGTGGTGCCCTATTCTGGAAAAATTTCCAGAATCGGACGTCTGGGTTGATAGGCAGACAGCGAGGGCGACGTCTGGTAGATCTTCCAGTTGTCTGGAAGGTGAGTTTTCCGTCTTCTTCTTCCTTCCTGTCGACTGACCGTACTGAGGGAGGGAGATGGGTGTGCGCAGGCTCGGTGATTCGCCATCCAACGCGAATCAGACGTCTGTCTGTTGTACCAGACGGCGGGAGTGACCTCCAGACGTCCGGGGTGACCATCGGACGTCTGGGAGATAGGCCAGACGTGCCCGCAGACTTCTTGACATCTGGGAAACCACGCTAAACAGGTAATTCTCTGATCCACTTTTTAAGACGTCTGGAAGAAGTTCCAGACGTCTGATTTTGCACAGTGTCGTCGTTTTTGACCCGTTTAGGGCCCGTTCGGGTTCCATTTTCCGCGATTCGAGTTGCGTTCTTTTCAGAATTAATTCCTCTACCCGTCTACAGTAGCTATACACTGTTTTGAGACACTCCTTGTGTTTGATCCTTGTGATAGGACCTCCTTCAGTTGTAGTCTTGGGAGTCACGGAGGCACGCGGGATTCCCGATCACGCCCCCATTACTCCCGTTGTACCTGGTAGAGTGGCTTTAAGTTATTAATAAAATCTGTTAAAGTATGGAACCATAACTAGAACCTAGGACATTGCATGAATCCTAGGAATGAGAAATATATGATAGCTCCTAGGTGTTGCATGAATCCTAGGGCTGGAAAACTAGATTGTATGATAGATCCTAGGATATGGCATGAATCCTAGGATGGGGAAAAACTAGTGGAATGTATAATACTGCAGTCTTGGAAAATGGAAAGAGATATAAAGCTGCCTGTAATTTGAATTAACAGCTGCCTGTTGTGAATAAATAACGTGGTTGAGAACATGGATTGTAAGAATGTGAAACTGGAAAGTGAAACCTGGACGTTTGAGTAAAAAGGATGGAACCCTACGGGGAAGTAGGAGTAGAACTCCTGGAAGGTGAATGGAATAGTTTTGGGGAAGTGAGCTGGCCCTTGAGTACGGAGTACCAGGGAGAGCGACTGTCCCCCTGTTTAGTGCAGAGCGGAACTAGCCACCCCAAGGACCCGAGGTTAGGACTGGCCACTCTGTACCGACTTGCTGGCCCTCGTGTACGTAGTACCGAGGAGAGCTACTAGTGTAGGGAGGTACTAGCTACCCCACGGGCCCCGGGGTTCTGCTAGCCTCCCACACCGACTTGTTAGGCCCGCTGGGGCAAACCAGGGTTGTCAGGCAAGGGTACGCGGACTGTGGAGGGGCAAGGTCCCGGTTTGGTTACTGTGGAGGGGTTGGACCCCTGTTACTAAGAGGGCTCTGCCCTGGACTGGTTCCGTGCTGTGCTTTGGGCGCACCCGTTAACGGAAACGACTGACCGCGTGCCAGTACGGGTTAGCTACCTGTGCGTTTATCGCGTGTGCCGTAGTCACCGTTACGTCTGTCAGTGACCTTGGGGTGGTTGACTGAGGGTAGGATCACCACGGGGGACTCTCCCGACCAGGAGAGCACCATGTGCTACTTCTACTTTTTGGAAAAGACTGCAATCAAGATCGTTCCCACGAGGAACATTCGAGATAAAGAAAAAGATCTAGGGAATAAATGAAATAGTGAGACAATTGAAAAATGTGAATAAAGAAAGTAATAGAACATACCAGCTGCTGTACACTCTACTGTTGTCTTTAGTTTTAGTTGCCACTCTACTCAGCGTTTTGCTGACGTGTGACACTCGTTACCTTTTTCAGGACCAGGTGTTGAGCAGCCAGGGTCAGCGGCTGCAGAGGACGCTGGGCCGAGTAGGGTCCAGTAGAGTTACCACTGTCTTTTGTACCTCTTTGTTTCCGTTATAGTGAGTAGTTCTTGTTTCCGCTATACTTTTTTTTACCTGCAGTTCATGTTATATGATAAATGTTGTTCTACTGTTGTGGTGGTATATACTGTAGGAGTTTCTTTCCTTACTGCTGTACTTTCTTACTGTTGTTATATTCATGCTGAATGTGGTTTATTTTACTTCTCTTTTGGTTACTTCCTCGTTGGACGACTAGGTCTTGGGATTAGTCGAGTCGGTCCAGTTCTCGTGTCTCGTAGGGACTCGGGAACCGGGTCGTTACACACGTCAATTGAGAATTTATACCCCGAGAAGAATAACAAATTCAGTGATATACGCTTGCTCCAAAACATTAAGACTGATCCTCCTTTAGGAATAATTAAGGATACTGATCCAACTCCTAATGAATCACATATACACCCCGACAAAAATTTGACTGAACCAAACGAATTCGGGGATGAGCTTAATAATAATGATTCAGATATTTTGACCCTGCCATCAAAGAGTTGTAATTTGGAGTCTACCCTTGATTCAAATATGACTCCGATCATTAATGTTGGGCAGGGTATTATGCAGTTGTCTACAACTATTAAGAAATATACACAATCTGAATCATTGTTGGAATTAGACCTAACACCGACTAAGCCCTCATTGGACTTAACCATTACCTTCCAACACTACAAACAACCCTTATACTCCCTAATCGATCCTTGGCTCAGATCTCTGCTCATGTACATTCTTTCTGGAGAACATATCAGGCCAGTACATCCTCGAGTAGAATGGAGAGTGTGGATTGATGCTTATACTTTTACTCTCGCCATTCAAGGGTTTGAACTAATAATGTATATATCTTTTAAAACCTGTCCTGCTCTGGAGGATCTTTGTTATCCTCCACTTATTCCGTTTCGGGAGGTCCCTTTTCATTTTCTGTTTATTATTCCTAAACCTTCCAAGGTAGCCAACGCGGTTATTCACTTTCATATCTTCTGGCGAGCATTTGGTATTACGTTGCATCATCAGCTTGTCAACATCTGTGGCTACCTGTTTTCTAAGCCTGCACTATTACGCATATTTTTAGGGCCTAACCTTGTCTGTTTGGAACTAGACTTATAGGTTCCTTCTTAGTCTGGCTGCTGACAGAAAATGCAGTGCTTGTTGGGAGGCAACCCAGCGGTCTGAATAACACCATCATCAGGTGATTTCTTTCCTTTCTCCTCCTGTTTTAATTTTACAATGGGGACATTGTAGAATTTAGGCATGGGGGAGTGCATTTGCATTTTAGGAAGTATTCATGCATTTAGGTTAGCATATATATATAAAAAAATCCTCTTTTCTTGAGCTGATTGGGTTAGCCCTAGCAAAATACCTTTGTCATTGGAGGTTTTTCTTCTCGAATTATTTCTTAAGTTTAGAATCCGGTACATTTATTTCACGTATACGTAGACTTGGTAATGGATCCTTGAGGAAAACCAGTAAGCATTTGTAGTCTACTGAACCCTTGGACAGTTCATAGGGAGTCAGACATACTATCTTCTAGTAGATCCACCTCATATTTGTGAGAAGAAAGTAGAGAGATTACTGGTGCACTAAGTCTAGTGCAAGGACTCTTAAATTTTGGATAATTATACGAGGATACTTCAGAGTTAGGCGTAGTTTTCACTCTCTGTTCCTGTGTGCATACTTTGTGTGAATTCCTGAGAGTCACCAAATAAGGTAGATACACAGAGATGAAGTCTTAATAAAGCTATGACTAAGGTGGATGGTTACGACTATCCTTCATAGAGTTCTCGACTGAAGGAGGGTAATAGTATCAAAGGTCAGAAATACGCCTGTCCTATCCATTCCTTCCCAGTGCCGAGAATAGGCACTTCCACCAAATAAGCCACACAAGATCCTCTTAACCATCATCATCTCTAATAATGCCTCATAAATAAAAGTATGTGTCATATTATGTTGATTTATAAAAAAAAAAAGAGAGAAAAGAAAAGAAGAAGAAAAAGAAGAAACAAAAAAAAGAAGCAGTTATATTACAAAAAAAAAATCCAAGTTTATAATGTAACACTGTTTTGAGGTAACAGAACACCTATCGCGTTCCATCAAATATGACTCATACCTACCTTCTAGTATTTCTGATTGCCCGAATACTGGTTGAGGACTCTAACTTAGTTGTAGAGTTATTAGGACTTTAATTGAAATGTGGATGCCATGTGAAGCCACCAAATAGTGAGTACAATTACTAAATCTGGCGAGATTTATGATCTCAGAAAAGAGTGAGCGCCTAGGAACATCAAGAGAGCACAATTTAGCCTCTCTTTGAGTTGACTTTTCTACTAGTCTAGAGATCTAGAGTCTGTAGTACTAGACTACATGTAGCACCAGATGAGTGTGTGCCACAAAATACAAATTCATTCTACTCGATATCTCCTACCTAAGACAAAAGCTGGGGTCAAATTATAGATTATCTTCTACTTTATCCTCGAGGGAAGTAGTTGCCTATCCTGACAGAAATATTTGCCAAGTGTGAAGTACGAACTCCTAATGCGAATTGGATTTTTCACTTGGATCCCTTACTTAGACTATTATCACATCACATTTGTCTGGATCTCTAAAGTTTTGAAATAAGAAAAGAAGAAATCTTCTGATTACTTCTATTATTTTTCATTTTTGCTAGGGACTAGCAAATCTTAGGCATGGGGGCATTTGATGAGTCCATTTTAATGGACTAATATTACGGCTAAGCAACTTTAATCGTACATTTTAGGTTTGTTAATAAGTATATTAAGTTATAGAATGTTTGCATTCATCATGATTTAAGTTTACATCTATTTTATAGTATTCTATAACTTAATATGTAATGATGTTACATTTTTATGTTGCAGGAATGATATTTAGAAAGAACAAGGGGGGGTGAATAAATTTCCCCAACAAATAGCTAGTGTTATCCCTCCCTCATCCTCCGGCCAGCCGCAACTCCTCCCACACATTTACCTAATCTCTCGCCACCCTCCCTCAACAAATGAGGCCATATTTAGAAAGGATTTTGAAAATCCCTGGAAGGGCGGAGGAGAGGAGTTAAGAGGAGGCGGAGAAAGGAGAGGAGAATCTTCTTCTTCCTCGCTCTGGCGGGGATCTACCTTCTCCACCGTGGAGTGGGCAGACCCTGTGAACCACCGTGTGCACTATGCATCAAGTCTCCCACCGTAAACAACCCTCTAGCCTGCACCTGCATCCACCGTCCACCGCTCCCTCCAGCAGCGCCCGCAGGCACTCCAGCGCTCACACCACTCCAGCCAGCAGGCACTGCACCTTCTCCACCTTGCGCACCGCACCCATCTCCAGCTGCCCCTGCAGGCACCTGCTCCATCACCTTCACGTGCCCCTCTCAAGCATTGCAGACGCTCTGCCTCGCCGCCTGCACCCCTGCAAGCACCTGCTCCACTCCACCTGCGCCCCTGCTAGGCCCACACGCGCAGCACCCACCACAGGCGCCCATCGCCTGCAAACCTGTTCAAAACCATCGCCCCTACTGCACCCGCACAGCGCCCCCCCTCCACAGGCACTGCATGCCAAGCACCGTAGGTGCTCGCCTTCACCCGCAGGCCTGTTCAGTCACAACACCATCACCGCACCCGCACCAAGCGCTTGCACCCGCACCCATCCCCTGCAGGCACTCTGCCATGCCACCACCACCATCTGCAGGTGCTAAAGAGCGAACGCGCGCCCTACACCCCTCTCTAGCACCTACGTAGACCCGCCTCCAGCGACTGCCTTCAAGCGCCCGGAGGCGCATCGCCCCACCCGCGCCCCTGCCAGGCCGCGTAGAACCACTGCACGCCACCTTCTTCTCCTTCTTACAGCCACCACAGGCTGCCATCAGCCACGCCGTCACCACCATCGGGTGTGGCCTGAGCGGGGTGATCTTCAGCAGCAGCCTCGACGTCCGTCTCTCCTCCTCCTGTGCGTACAAGCCGCAGCAAAAAATCCTCTATTTTCAAGTTGATTAAAAATTACATTTAATGCCATTGCCACCAGAAATTAATTTTCATTTATGATTATTTTATTATGGAAAAATTGCGAATGCACACTCATGCTTTCTGATAATTGCACGTTATTGATATTCACCTGTTTCAATATTGGTTTTGGGATTAACATGTGCACCAATTTTCTCTAGTATATGTCAATTGAAAATTAAATAAAATCATCATATATTTATTGAAGATTTCAGTGAGGGAAAATTGCACATATACCCTTATATTTTTGAGTTATTGTGAATCTTCTTTCCATCGCATTTTATGTCGAATTTGACTAGGGATTTCTCACTTGACCAAAAGAATATGAAATAATCAAGAGTTTATTTCATAATTGCCTCCCTGTGGACACGACTCGCTCTTCTGTGAGTGGTTATTTTTATTGTTGATTAGTCGATTTTTCCACCACTTAAATACTACAACACGTTATTTCATTTACGAAACTCAATCGAAAGAGAAAAATTGACCTATCATGTAGCGTGTTGTGAGGAGCTGGAGCGTGGATGTGCTGTGGGGAGATGCGTGGCGCGCGCAGGGTGGTCGGGTAGGCGTGGATGGCAATGCCTGTGATGGTGTACAGGGAAGGCAAGTCATGCATCAGTAGATGCACTAATGGTAGGTGAGCTTCAAGGAGCTTGTGCACGGTGGCAGCCAACTCCATACTCTTAGCGCGATGGTCTGTCGCCTCGCTGGCCCACGGTATGACGGAGCTTGGCCGTGGAGGCCCACGGTGGTGGAATGCTGCACGGTGGTGAAATGGAATGATGGCCATCCTTAGCATGGCAGCTGCTTCCTCTCCCTTGTAATTGCGGCTGCCCGACCAGATCCATCTCTCCCACTCCTCCATGAATGGGGGTCTTGAGTGCAGGCAACTGGCGAAGAGTAAATGCGAAGGAGGAGGAAGTGGAGCGGCTGCGGAAGAAGAAGAAAATTAATAAAATAAAATATTAGGATTATTTCTACACAAATCCTTAAGCTCAATGTTAACTAAAATAATACATGTGATGCACCTAATTACATGCCATTCTAAGTCAATTCCAAATGCCTTTAATTATAAATGCAATGCATGAATTATGTAATTAAATCAGAAATATAAATTAATCTATTTACATCCTAATGCATGCTAAATAAATGGATGTGTTACCTTAATGTATAAGCATTTAGACATTTAATTAGCTCACAAATATGAGCTTATCAAAATTCAATTCTCTGAGGGGTTCTAAAAAAAATACATATTAAAAATAAAGAAAAAAAATAGAGAAGGGAGGAAAATTTTGGGAAATGATTGAAAATCCTTCTTTAGGAGGAAAAGAGAAGGAAATCCAAAATGTCAAAAGGAGCAAAAATAGAAACAAAATTGATAGTCCTAACAATGGATTATGGGATCTACTTAAGTTCTGGACCAAATCAAAAGAAGGATTAAGACTTAAAGTGTTATAGACAAGGAGATTAATAAGAGTGCTGATCTTAGGCCTCTTGGGCTTGTTTTAGGGCTTAAACACTTACATATTTGTTAAGATCGGGATTAGTCTTCAAGAGGTTGAGGAAAGTACGAGGCTGATGTATTAAGTTTAAGGCTTAGGGATTATTCGACTCCGTTGCCTACCCTTTGGTTTGTGGGACTTGGTAACCTAAGTACCCAAAAATCACACACTAGTCTAGTTCAATGCGCTTAACGAAGAAAACATGCCAAAAGTATTCTATTCAGAAAAAGTTATCCTGAAGATCTAGCTTAAGAGCGGCTGAAAGACACAAATTGATTGGACGAGTTCCTGGCATGGAGAGGTGGAATAAAAGATAGTCCCTTTGAAGATGTGTAATAACATATCATCTCCTTGGTCCTTGTCTCCTAGGATATCTAAATATCCTATTGGGGACATGTAAGCACCTTGTTCTGGTTTAGGTGCTATGGGTGAGATTATCTCGAAATGTTGATTGCCAGGGCCTAAATTTAGTTATAGAACGCCATGGGCGACACTATCCCAAAGTGTTGAAAGCCAGGGTTCTGGGGGTTGCTATGAGCGGTGCTATCCTGAAGCATCGAAAGCCAGGGACTCTTCGAGGATTGATGGTGGGTACAAGGAATTTGATACATATCGTGTTTAGGGCCAATCCAATGTTGGATTTAGGGAAACATAAGAGGAAAAGAGAGAAAACTCTCAAAATGAAAAATTCCTCTCTCTCTCTTTTATCAAAATGCATTGGAAAACTGAACCTGGGCTTAATACGCCTACACACGGGTGCTTCAACCGCTAGGGTTTACGAACCTCTAGGCAGTCTTTGTGAGCCTAAGAAACCTTTATGGCTAACCCAAGGTTGAAGCTAGTTAGGTCTGGATCATGGCTGGTATTTGAGTATCTCTAGGCCTATTATTGGTATTTCAATCTAATTTCTAGAGAAATGGCATAATCAGGTATCTAAACATCAGAAGCATGGTCTAGAGATCTAGTTCTTTCCACAGGATTTTGTTAGGGACTAGCAAAAGTTAGGCATGGGGGTATGATGGTAACACCATCATTCTCCATAACTAGCTTGATTTATTTAGAATTAAGAGATAAATGTTCCTAAATGATTGCTTGATGGCAGTAATTCCACTCAGATATGTTTTGAGGAAAGAACATTAAAATATGGTCAATTCTACAATTTTAGCATCACATCATGAATGCAGAGTAACCACGGAGTCACCCAAGGGTTAATTGAAGGTTAAATGAGCATAAAATACCAAAAAGTGGGTCAACACAGATAGAAACAGGGTTTCACACATTTCGAGAACCGAATCAGTATATAAAACCTTAATTATTAGCCTCACTTGAATTGAAGAGGTTTTGGTCAGGACAAAATTCATTTAAATCTCCTAAAATTCATAGAAAAATATTCTAAGAGGTTTGGTACTTTTGATTTGACCATCTGAACCCATTTTGACCTAGAATTGAGTTTCAGAAGGAATTTTACCCTAATTTGGACTTCTATGCAAATTTTCCTATCAAACGTGCTCAAAACTCAAATCTAAGTTCACCACTAGATTCATTGGATCCAAATTAGGTTAATACCAAAATTTGGGCCCAATCAGAGTCGATCTTGACCTAGTTTGCACTTCAGTCCCTAAAACCTTTGTTTCCTACACGTAAACCCCTAGCTTTCTTATCCTTTTCACGTTAGGTCTTTTCCGCCATTGATGAGTCAACCGACCCACAGTCGACCTTTGACCAAGTTGAAACTTGATCAAATTCGCACCAAATCCCACCAAATTTGGTGGGATTGGTGTTTAGACATTGGAGAATCATTTGAGCACGATTTTAGCTCCTGATTAAAATCATAAAGCGCACACGAAATCAAGAAAGTTCTGGATTCATTGTTGATTCCTAAACTGACTCTCATGGCCTCTTTCCTCAAATAGAGCTCGATTTTGAGCTCTATAAAGGATCCTCCTTGGCTAGGTTTCAGGCCAATAATTCTCTTCCCCTCCTTCCCCAGCCTCCTCCGACCGAAGCTCCAATGACACTGGTAACCACGTGTAGCATCTTGTTATGTTTTTATGTTTATTATAGTTTAGCTACAGTCGTTATAGTATATAACAAATCAGCTACCAGATTACTATTTAAAATTTTTTACTCGGAATAAGGTTTTCCTGAGGTCGAATTCAGGGAGCAACTATGTTTCTAGAAGTACAAATAAGGTCTCTATTATGTTATAGAAATAAGAGAGAGAGAGAGAGAGAAAGATCTTTTGGCTTCTTCTTCTTCTCTCTTTTTCTTTTCTTCCTCTTCTTCTTTCTTTCTTTCTCCTTTCTTCTTTTCCTTCCTTGCTTGCGGCTGTGCCTTCTTTCTTTCTCTTTTCCTTCTTCTTCTCTTTTCTTCTTCTTCTTCTGTTCTTCTTTTCCGTCTTTCTTTCTGGCCGCTGTGTCTTCTTCCTTCTTTTTCTTCTTCTTTTCTTCTTGCCTTCTTCTTTCTTCTTAGCGGCTGCAAAGGCTTCTTTCTTCTTCGGCGGCTGTAGTGATTCCGACGTCTGATGCAGTGCTTAGACGACTTATCTGTGGCTTTGCTACATTGCCTCCCTTCTTTCTTCTTCTATTTCTCTCCTTCCTTCCTTCTTCAGCTACCCCGAGCGTCTAAGGCTTCAGCCGCTTCTCTTCTTCTTTTCCTTCCTGCCTTCTTCTTCTTCTTTTCTTCTTGCACGCTCACACAAAGGTCAGAGCAAAACCTACCCCTACCCCTTCCCCGCGTCTCTCTCTTTCTCAGAATTCTCTCTTAGGACCGCTTTCCCAGAGCCGGGTAATCGGGTGCGGGTATCGCGCCCGGGACCAGGCCCACTGGCGTGCGGTGGTGGGCGAGGAGTGAGTGGTTCGGGTAGTCGGATCCTGCCCAGACCCGCGGGGCATGAGCGCGGGCGAGGGCGAGCGAGCGCGTGGCGCGCTGCGTGCGGGAGAGGGACCTGACCCTTGTGTTCGAAGGCAGTAAGCCCTATGCAGTTTTTCAATTTAAGTGTGAGCGCTCAGCAACGCACTTACAAGGTGGGACTAAAGTCCCACCTCCCGATTTGGCGTCCGCAGGCGAGCAATCCACGGCCAATTGAGGCAGCCAGTAAGGCTTGCAACCCAGCTGCAGTCCTGGGTGCCTTCGCGACTAATGCCCGCACAGCCTAGGACGTGCGCCTGGGTTGGAGGATGCCTGCAGCTGTAGCTCGTCGACAATGGCAGCGAGAGGGCGCGAACCCGAAATCACAGTGACGGCCTCTCGGCCAAGTCAGAAGACGTGGAAAGCTTCGCCGGAGTGTGGCGAAGCTCGTGCGGTGGTCGGCGAGGTGCGGGAGTGCGTGTAGAGGCTGACCTAGGTCAGATTGTGGGCGGAAAGGTGGGTTTGTTCGGGGGGTGGTTGGGTGGCGCTTGGCAGTGAATGGAGAGGGGGAATCGGTGGAGTGGAGTGTGAGGGAGCTTCTGGGCTGGTCGGCGAGGTGCGAAGGGGTCTGTGGACGTGGGATGGACTTGCTGGAAAGGGTGATCGGAGGTGGAGAGGATGGGTCTGGACAGTGGCAATCGGGTGGTTGAAATGGCAGTTTAAAAGGGGGAAAGTACAAGTGAAAGAGAGTGGAAGCTAATTACCTAATTACTCGACGAAGGGGGAGGGAGGAGGAGTCGGCTCGTGCCTGCCAGAGCTGGAGACGAAGATGCCCTGGAGGAGGGTTTCGGCGATGAGGAAGCAGTCGGAGGGCGCCAACGGGTACAGCCTAGCGCGGACGACAGAGCAGGGCAGACCTTGCTGTAGGTAGGGCAGCAGAGTGATGAGGAGGAGGAGGAGGAGGAGGTCGTCGGAAGCTTCGGGCTCTCTGGCCGGAGGAGAAAGGGATGAAGAGGGGGTGTTTTCTCCGTTAAAGGAAGTTTGCAGGAGTCGGCAAGGTCTGCCGCTCCTTATAAAGGGCTTGGCGCGTAGAGAGGGGCGAGGTGGCGTCGTGCTAGCCTCGCCAGAGTATGGCTGGAAGGGACACCCATACCTTCTGCGCGTTCACACGGAAGGTATGGTGGTTGGCAGAGGCCGTGGGCGGGTCCCTGCGACAGAGGACGTCGTAGGGAACCCCCTTCTGTTCTAGAGGACGGCAGCCCTGCCCTGCATGACGCCATCCTCCGCGCAAGGTCGCCAGAGGCATGGTGCTGTGCAGAAGTGGCAGGGAGGACCGTTCTGCATAGAACGATGAAAAGTTGGGGGCCTAAATGCAAGGATTTCAAAAGATAAGGGTCAGAAAGTAAACAAAGAGGACCAAATTGTAAAGTCGGTCAAGGTGGTCTCTTCCTAGGCTCAAGTTTTTATACCAGACTAATTTGAACCTAAGAATTTTAATGGTGAATTTTAATTCTAGGTTGGATCATGTTTGACCAGTCAATTTGTGCAAAAACCCAAATTAAGTCATTAATTGGGCATGGTTCTCATTTAAGGTCAAAATAGGTTTCAAAGGCCAAATTGAATATTCTAAACCCTAGGGAATATTTTTCTATGATTTTTAGAGGGTTTAGTTGATTTTTATCCTACCTCGAACCTCATGAATTGAAGTAGGTTTATTTTAGGGTTACAGAATGTCATTTAATTCCTAGAAGTTGCTATAACCCTTTTCAAATCAGATCAACCCACTTCCCTCATTGTTAATCTTGTTTGACTTATGTTTGGACCCTTAATTACCCTGTTGGCATACTGCATTGGTAAAATTGCAGTTTTACCCCTGATGATTTATTTTATTCTTTAACTTAGAATTTTCTGAGTTAAGCCTCTCTTTGGGTTTTGTAGGAGCTTTTTCTCACATATCTGGATTAGATTGTGCTAGTTAGGATTCATGATGAGGTTCTCATCAGACACCCTCCTCTGTCCTCTTACGACCTCTCAACTATCAAATTGAGAGTGTCTTCTTCCTCACCTTCCTCCGCTCCTCGTCAGCCAAAGCAGGAGTGCCCTTCCTCTTCTTCCTCCCTACTCGAACTCACCAAAGACTTCATCTCCTTCGACGTCAGCCAATCAAAGCTAACGCGGATATCCCCTCCCCTTCGTCCATAGCTAATTTCTTCTTCCTCCTCTCCTTCTTTAAGTCAGAGTCAACTCCTTAGCTCCCTAATTCAGCCGCCAAACCACAGCCTCCCCCCTCCATCTTCTTCGCGGTTAGCGAAGCTCCAGTGAGCTTTGTTTGATCGCTACACTCGGCCATCGACAAAACCACCACTACTACGACCTTCCCCTCACTCTTGTGAGCAAAACCCCTTAACTAATTGAGGGATTCACTCACTCCTTTGCTTCGTCGAACAATGCACCTCGCCACCACCTTCTTCGACTTCGACCACCCTCCACAAACCTCTAACCACCCAACCACCCACACCGTAACCTTCTACTCACCTTGGCGAAGCTTTTTGGTGAGGACCGCTATTTCTTGCTCTTGGCGGTGTTATAATGATTAATTTGTTGTAGTAGATTACAAGAAGCGGTCACCAGTTTATTACAATTTATTACTCGGAATTAAAAGTTTCCCAAGGTCGAACTCAGGGAGCACACGTCATTCTAGCAACATAAAGGTTCACAACTCTATTACAAAATGAATAAGAGAGAGAGAGTGAGCAAAAGTTCTCTTTTTCTTGGCTTCCTCTTCTCTCTTCTTTTCTTTCAGTCGGTTCTTCTTTTTCTCTTTTCCTTGCTTCTTCTTCTTCTCTCTTCTCTTCTTTAGTCTGCCTTCTTCTTTCTTCTTTTCTTTGCTGCGGTTCTTCTTTTCTCTTTCTTTTCTCTGCTGCTGCCTCTTCTTCTTTCTTCTTTCTTCAGCAGCTCCGTCCTTCTTCTTTTCTTTTTCTTCTCTTCTTCTCTTCCTTTTCCCTGATCCAGATGTCTGATTCTTCGAGTCGGACGCCTTATCGGCGCTGTTGCTACAATGCCTGCTTCTTCTCTTCTTCTATTAATTTCTCTTCTTCTTCAACTTCTTCCTCTTCTTCTCTTTGCTACGGCTTCTCCTTCACCTTCTTCTTCTTCTCTGCTGAGGGAGCTTTGCAGCTAAGTCCTCGCCGCCCACTCTTCCTCTTCTTCTTCTTCCTCACCTGTTCCTGCACACACGCAACGTAAAACCTACCCCTACCCTTTCCCGCGTCTCTCTCTCTCTGAATCTCTCTTTGGTATGCTCTCCTAGAGCTGGGTAATTGAGTCGGGTCGCGTGCCCGGGTCCGGGCGCACCGACGTAGGTGTGGTGCGCGAGGAGTGCTCAGGAGTGGGGGTAATTGGGTCACGGGTCAGGTCTGCATGGGAAGCACTGCGGACAAGACCCGGTGGATAGGTGAGGGACCTCACCCCAGTGTTATCGAAGGCAACCAGCCTATGCGACTTTTTCCTCTTACGTGTGGGTGCGCGCCCACACACTTCCAAGGTGGGACTAAAGTCCCACCTTCGTTCTCGGGTGTCTGTGGGAGGAAGAGTCTATCTAATTGGGGTAGCGGTAGAGGCCTGCGATCCAAATTGAAGCCCTGAGTGCGTGCGCGAAACCCTTCCGCACGACCTGGGCTGCAGACCTGGAGCTGAAGAGGCTTGGAGCTGCTTGCAAGCTTGCTCCAAGCTTCCCGTCAATGGAGGCGAGGGTACGAGACCTGAAACCACTAGTATGTCCTTATGGCCCTGTCAGAATACTTGGTGAGCTTCGCAAGAGCACGGCGAAGACAGTGCGGGGGTCGACGCGGCGTGGGGAGGCCGGAGTGCACGTGCTTAGGGTACACTGTGTGCGTAAGAGTGGGTGTGTTCGGGGGGTATTCTGGAGGTGCCGCGTGGTGAATGGAGGGCAGATTTAGTGTCAGTGAGGTGTCGTAGTGCTTAAGGGGTGATTGGCGAGGCAGATGGAGGAGTAGAGCAGCAGAAATGCCTCGCCGGAGGGCGGCCGGAGATGGAGAAGGTGGCAATGGACAGTGGTGGTCGGTGGGTGGAAATAGCAAATTAAGAAGGGGGAAATAAAAGAGAGAGAAAGGGGAAGAGTTTCACCTACTTTAACAGATGAAAGGGGGGAAGGAGGTGCTCGACGCGTGCCTACCGACGTCGGAGACGAAGATGCCCAGAGGGGAGTAACGGCGATGAGGAGGGGGTCTGGAAGGCGCCAACTGGTGTGGTCTGGCATGGGAGGACGAGGCGGAGTGAATTCTGCTGAAGGTATGGCAGCAGAGTGACGAAGGGGAGGAGGAAAGGCCATCAGAGCCTATGGGCGCTTGACCGTAGGAGGAGGAGATGAAGTTGGGGGGGATTCCTCGGCCAAATCAGGCTTTTCCAAATCAGCAGCCCCAGCCGTTTCTTATAATGATGTTGGCGAGGAGAGGATCTCGAGGGGGCGACGTGGGGATCTCGCCGGAGAATGGTTGGAGAGCAGACCCATTCCTCTCGTCTATTCGCACGAGAGGCATGGGCAGCTGCAGGACAAGGGGGAGGGTCCCTACGAAAGAGGACGACGTAAGGAAACCCCCTTTCGTTCCTGAGAGCGGCTCCCATACCCTGCGTGGTGCCATCCTCTGCGCAAGGTCACCGGAGGTATGGGCGGCTGTGTGGGGTGGCAAAGGGACCGTTCTACAAAGAATGAAGGAGAAGTTGGGGGGCAAAATGCAAGGGTTTAGAAAGATAAGGGTCGAAAAGTAATTCAAGAGGACCAATTTGTAAAGTAGGTCAAGATAGCTTTCCATTAGGTCCAAATTCTGGCATAAACCTCATTTTGACCTAAGGAATCCAATGGTAAGTTTGATTTTTGGTTTGACCAGGTTTGACCGATCAATTTGCACAAAAACCCAAATTAGGTCAAAAATTGGGTATGGTTCTCAATTTAGGTCAAGATATGTTCCAAAGGCCAAATTGAAGGTTCTAAACCCTAGGGAATATTTTTTCATGAATTTTATGGGGTTTAGTTGATTTTTATCCTGCCTGGAACCTCATGAATTAAAGCGGGTTTGTTTCAGGGTTATAGAATGTCATTTAATTCATAGAAGTTGCTATAACCCTTTTTGGATCAGGTCATCCCACTTTCTTTCTTATTAAGCCCATTTGACCTGTGTTTAGACCCTTAGACACCCCTTCTGTGCACTGCATTGGTAAAATTGTAGTTTTACCCCTTGTGAATTATTTTATTCTTAAATTTAGAATTATCTGATTTAGGATTTTCCTTAGGTTTTGTAGGAGCTTTTGTACACTTATTTGGATCAAAATGTGCTAGTTAGGGTTCATGATGAGGCTCTCATCATACCTCCATGCCTAGCTTTTGCTAGTCCCTTAGCAAAATTTTAAGGTTTTAACCCTTGTTCTAGACCATGAATTTCTTATCAAGTTTAGATAAGTGCTTCTCCTTTTATATCCTTGATTAGGTCAGAATGCCAATTATAGGCCTAAAAGGTACTCTAGTACCAACCAAGATCCAGATCTGTCTAGCTTTAGCCTCAGTCTTTAGCAAAGGTTTTTAAGGCCTACAGGAACTAACCTAAGGTTTATTGGACTTCGTAGTTAAAGCACCTATGCTTGAGATAATTTTAGCCTTGGTTCAGTTCGCAGTGCATTTTGTAAGAGAGAGATAGAAGATTTATTTGTTTAGAGAGTTTTCTCTCTCTTTTCTTTTTAATTCTAGGTTAGGATTGGCTTCACAACACGATCTGTATCGGATTCTTTGCCACTATCATCAATCCTCAAGGGTTCCTGGCAGTCGATGCTTCGAGATAGCACCGCCCATGGTAACCCCCAGAACCCTGGCTTTCGAGATTTCGAGATAATCCCATCCATGGTGTTCCATGGGCGAATTCAGACCCTGGCAATTGACACTTCGTGATAATGCCATCCATGGAATCTGAACCGGCAGAGTGCTTACATGCCCCCAGTAGGATATATCCTAAGAGGCCAGCACCGAGGAGATGATATATTGTTACACATCTTCGAGGGGAATTTCCCACCTCTCCACGCCGGGAACTCGTCCAAATCAACTTGTGTTGATCGACTGCTCCTAATCTAGGTGACTTTTCAGAACATTTAAAATGCTTTCTGCGTGATTTTGATACTTATGCTTACTGAATCGGACTGTGTGTGTGAATTTGGGTGCTTAGGTTATTGAGTCCCGTAAACCAAAAGTCAATTAACGAGGCCGAATACTCCCTAAGCCTTGGACCTAATACTTTAGCTTTTCAATTTCCTCAACCTCTTGAGGAATATCTAGATCTTAATGGGTACTAAGAGTCTATCCAAGAATGCCTAAGGTTTGCGTTCTTACTAATCTTGTCATGCACTTTCCCTTTTTTTTTTTCTTAATGTGGTCTAGAACTTAGGTTAATTCCTTAATTTCTTATTAATGACTATCCTTTTTTCTTTTTCATTTTGTGCTCCTTTTTATCATTTAGCTCTTTTTCTCCTCCTCCTTTTGTAAAATCCACAAGAATCCTTCCTCCTTTCAATATATATATATATTTTTGTTGAAACCTTTTCTTATGAGTTTTTATTCATTTTGCACTTTCATACCCCCCATGCCTAAGATTTGCAATGTCCTCATTGTAAATTAGGAGGGTTTTTATTTAGCTTGGTTCATGCATTAGGACAGATATTTTGGTGAGTGGATGGGTCGGGGTGACTGTTGCGGATGATTTCTAATCTCAGATGCGAGCACCTGAGGTGGAGTCGGCTGCCCTAAAGGATGAACCTAAAGTGCAAAGAGGTGTCAGAAAAGGTTTCGGGTTTTTCAGGAAGAATGACGGGCTGCCTCTCGTTAAGCGCTGAGTTTTACGCCATCAGCTGGGTGCAATAAGCTCAGGGAGAATGGAGGATAAATGATGACTTAGCCAAATCTATAGAGGTTACATCAATGAACGGTTTGAGTCTCTGACCGTTCATGATGAAAGGTTCGAAATCATGGCTGAGAGGACTGATTTCGACGGCTCCATTTCCAAAAATCTATCAGACAAGATACGGTCCGACCCACTTGGATCGCAATTTCCCAGGGAAGAGTTTGAGTCGAGCATCGAAGAGTAGGACCTTCTGACCAGGGTGGAAGATCTTTCTAGATATGTGCTTGCCATGGAAGGCTTTAACCCGCTCTTTGTAGATTCGCAAGTTCTCATACGCATCAAGGCGTAATTCATCGATCTCGCTTATCTGAAGCTTTCTGTGGGTTCTAGCCTTACAAAGATCTAAGTTGCAGCTCCGTACTGCCCAATAGGATTTGTGCTCCAATTCGACGGGAAGGTGACATGCCTTCCCGTACACCAGTCTGAAAGGAGACATGCCTAGTTGGGTCTTGTGGGCGGTCCTATAAGCCCACAAAGCTTTCGGAAGTTGGGACGAGCAATCCTTCCTGTCAGGTCGAACAGTAACCTGCAGGATTTTCTTGATCTCCCAATTTGATAGCTCAGCTAGATCATTAGTTTGGGGGTGGTAAGGAGTAGATATTCGGTGAGACACCCCGTATTTGGTCATCGGTGACTGATTGCGCAGCAATCATAGGTCTTAATTGACCTAAATTAGGCTAGGACTTAGCATAAGTTAGGGTTATCCATTAATGCATACACATTATCTGCATCTTTACTGCTTTTCTTTAGCTATGCATAAAATAATGTTATAATGTGCTGATTAAGTGCATTATGTCGATTGCAGGGAATAAGCTGATCAGGAGCTAGATCTGAAGCTGGATCAAGAATAACGGGAGTTGTAGCAAAGCTGGAGTAGAAGGCCTAGTTTAGATATAAGAATAATAATGTAAGGGGGTTAAAGGTTTTCTATTCTATTAAGTAGAGATAAAGCAGTAAAATGTGAAGAGCTTAGGTCTATCCTAGCCCTAGGATAGCCTAGAGACTTCCCTAAACCTTAGCCACCCTTAGATTAGGTCACAACACCCTAGGAAGCCCTAAAACCCTAGTTCCAACCCTTCTTTGGATGTCCAGAGAAGTTTTAAGATGTCCAGGACCCTTAGCCAACTCCCGCACACTTCAAACCCACTTCTGCAGTGTTATTGGACGTCCAGACACTTTGTCAGACGTCCAATTTCTGCAGAATACCCAAAACAGAACCCGAAATCCTTCCTGACTCTGATTAGACGTCCAGACAGCAAGTCTGGACTTCTGATTTTTGAGTATAAGATGTCTGATTATATAATTAGACGTCTGATACTGCTCTCCAATTCCTGTTTTGAGATTTAAGCCTTGATTTTGGATCTCTAGGTCCCTAAACCCAATTCCAACCCCATAGGAACCTAAATTAAGGTGCCCTAACCCTAGTACATCACCTCTAGACCTCCCTAAGGACCTAATTAGGTCCTCACTAAACCTAATTGACTTGGATCTTAGTCAATTCCATCAGCCTATTCAATTGGACTCATTGAGTCCAATTGAGCCCTGATCTCAGCACACATTGTCCAATTGGACTCAGTGAGAGTCCAATTGACCTAGACCTGACTTAATTGAGTTGTTTTACTCTCAATTAAGTTTCCACACACCCAATTAAACTTGTATTAAGTGTAATTGCACTTTACCTTAGTGAATTAGGGTTTATAACCCTAATTCACTAAGGTAAAGTGCAATTAAACTTAATAACCCTAATTTGAGACCTACCTTGACCTAAACCCACTAGAACCCAACCTAATCAACCTAGCCACCTAAGTTTCGACCCACACACACCCACACACACCATCCACACGAAAATATCTAGCCTAGAGTTCTCTAGAACTCTCTACCATTTGTTGTTGCCTTGGTTGCCAAAAATAGCAACCAAGAGCCATTCAATTTTTAGATCCACATTTGGTGGATCTAAAAACCACCATCCACCCTCTCTCTCTCACTCTCCCACGAGCTCCCACCATAGGCCTCTCTAGAGAATTCCATAATTCTCTGGAGAGCTTCCCTTAGGTCTATAAAAAGACCCCTTGGGTGGCCATTGGCACCCATTCACTTCTTTGGCAATTGCACTCCATTGGTGCCATTCACTCCACCTCCACTTAGCCACTCACTCCACCTCCATGAGCTCACTACCACCACCATGGAGGACACCATGCCGGGATGCTGGATCAACCCTACTTCTCTCCAAGGGTCGGCCTAAGCTACATTGGCCGCCCCTCATTCTCCTCTCGACCACTCCAAGGCCATCGGGGACCACCCCTGAATGCCCTCTACTCTTTTAGCTCTAGATCATGCTTTTCATAAGTTTTACTGCTTTCATTTACTGCTTAGTAGAGTAGTTTCTCTTCTCCGCCAATGATGCATGCGAAATCCCCCCGTCGATTCTTGTATGCAATCGTTTTCTAGTAGCTAGGTTTAATTTCAAGCATTCATGTATAAGCTTTCCTCTAGATTTCCTGTACAAACAACTCTCCCCCAATGAATGAATGAAAATGCATTTATATATATATATCTCTTTATGTGTTCGAAATCACCATGAGCTGAATGATTATTTTATTTGCATGATTTAAGTGCCTGTTCTTTAACCGCCTATATATTGCACACTAGAATATTAAGTAGAGTGGCTTTAAGATCGATTTCAAAAATAGAAACACGCCTCCCAGAGACGAACGACCGGGACTCAAGTCTCGTTATTTTACAAAATAATATTTTTGACGAACGTTTTGCGCGACTATACTACGACTTTCGACGACTTTCAAATGCGCGAAAATAGCTCTCTGTCAGTGACCTGAACTGAGCATTGGTGAAATGGGTCCCTCCGTCAGAGATGATTTCACGAGGGATCCTGAACCGTGAGAAGATATTCTGATGAATGAATTTGATGACAATCTTGTGATCACAGGTTCGGGTCGAAATGGCTTCGATGCATTTGGACATGTAGTCTACTGCGAGTAAAATGTACTCGAAGCCGTCCGAAACAAGAAAGGGACCCATAAAATCAATCCCCCAAATATCGAAGATCTCGCATACGAGAATCGGTTGCAAAGGCATCATCTCTGCTGCTGCCACTTCTTCTTTCTTCTTTCTTTAGCTTCTTCTTTCTTCAGCAGCTCCGTCCTTCTTCTTCCTTCTTCTTTTCTTTTTCTTCTCTTCTTCTCTTCCTTTTCCCTGATCCAGACGTCTGATTCTTCGAGTCGGATGCCTTATCGGCGCTGTTGCTACAATGCCTGCTTCTTCTCTTCTTCTATTAATTTCTCTTCTTCTTCAACTTCTTCCTCTTCTTCTCTTTGCTACGGCTTCTCCTTCACCTTCTTCTTCTTCTCTGCTGAGGGAGCTTTGCAGCTAAGTCCTCACCGCCCGCTCTTCCTCTTCTTCTTCTTCCTCACCTGTTCCTGCACACACGCAACGCAAAACCTACCCCTACCCTTTCCTGCGTCTCTCTCTCTCTGAATCTCTCTTTGGTATGCTCTCCTAGAGCTGGGTAATCGGGTCGGGTCGCGTGCCTGGGTCCAGGCGCACCGACGTAGGTGTGGTGCGCGAGGAGTGCTCAGGAGTGGGGGTAATCGGGTCACGGGTCAGGTCTGCATGGGAAGCACCGTGGACAAGACCCGGTGGATAGGTGAGGGACCTCACCCCAGTGTTATCGGAGGCAACCAGCCTATGCGACTTTTTCCTCTTATGTGTGGGCATGCGCCTGAAATTTCCTACTTGGAGGGGGTGAGATCAGCGTAACGTTAAAAATGTGGAATTGAAATAAAATAATCTCACAAATAAGCAATCACACAAAGTACACAAAGTATTTTTAGGTGGAAACCCAAACCGGGTGAAAACCACCACCTAACCCTCTCGAGTTAGGATTTTCCGATCAACCAAGTTGATCAAAATCCACTAAACTGAATCACTTTAAAACGAGGGTGATTCAACCTCAATTACAACCACGCTACTTAGACGAGGGTAGCGTACCTCAACCCCTTCTCTTCATGAGAAGGATTTTGTCTCGCGAAGGAGACAGGAATTCGCAAAGCGAATACCCAACCAAATAACAAAGATAAAATAAACAAGTAATCTTATAGAGCCAACAAAGTAATTATGAACCTAGCTTCTATAGGAATTAGGAAACTCCCCTTTGCAAGAAGTGCGTCGAGTTGATGATGCGGTGCATAAGCCACACGACGGCGCAACTTTGCTCTCGTGAACAATGGCGGGAGAGCGGGTGCGCAACAGCTTAATGCTCTCAAGATGATGGAACAAGAGCTTGGAGAGCAAGGGCTTCTCTTGGACACAAAAGAGTGGAACTAAGTTGCTTAGGTGTGTCTCTTATTTCTCTTAGTGTGTATCTTGTGTATCTTGGTGTCTCTAGATGTGTGTTTGTGTTGCAAAGGTTCCCCTCTATTTATAGAGGCCTTAGGAAGGCTTTGGAAGGCTTAGGAAAGGTTCTATAGCCGTTGGGTGCAAAGCCCAAGAGAATCAGCCCGAAATCAGGAACAATCATTGTTCTGACAGGCTTATCAGACGTCTAATTATAGCATCAGACGTCTGGAAGTTCACTTTAAGACGTCTGATTTCAAGGTCAGACGTCTAATTTTGGGCGGGTCTCTTCCTGACTTGGATCAGATCTAAATATGGTTTTTTTGCAAGTCCATCAGACGACATATAGGATGTCTGGTACTATGTCTGGACATCTGGAAACCTACTTTTTCCGTGGGAATGGATTTCCAAATGTTGCAACGGCTAGAAAATCTCTGAGAAGAGATTTTGGGTCAGCCGAGGCAAAACGGTCAATTATCAGACGTCTGGATAGTCCTATGGACATCTGATAAGGCTCTAACGGTCATATTCTTGAGTATTTGCTAAGCCAGCCAACGGTCCACTAATTGGACATCTGGCAAAGTCATCAGACGTCTCCTAAGATGTCTGGTCTAAGGTCTGGACGTCTGATTTCATCAGACAGAACTAACTATGTCCAACCTAATAGTTATCAGACGTTTGAATCAACAGTCAGACATCTTAAAACACTTTATTAGACGTCTGATTTTGGAATTAGACGTCTGGAAATGCTGTTTGAACCCTATATTGGTTTTCTAAGTTCTCTACAGAAAACCTAAGTATCCTAGGGTTGTGCAGGTGTTCCTAGGACTACTGTTAGGGTACTTTGAGGCTCTTTAACATAATGTTCTAAGGAAATAAAAAGAGCAAGCAAAATAAACATAAAAGTACATGAAAGGACTAAACAAAATTCTATCATATTCTTCTTGTCCTTCCATCTTCAATCTAGCGCTCCTCGCCAATCTCATCTGTTCTCCATCAAGCTCCTCCAATCTATCCTAGATGCAAGCTCGAATTCCGTCTAAACACGTCTACATTTGCAATTGACCTGAAATCTAAGACTCCAAGTGCAAATGTTAAATAACACGTGTCTTGTTATCATCAAAACAAATGATCGTGGTGCTCTAGCACCAATAGCGCCCACACACTTCCGAGGTGGGACTAAAGGCCCACCTTTATTCTCGGGTGTCTGTGAGAGGAAGAGTCCGTCTAATTGGGGCAGCGGTAGAGGCCTGCGATCCCAATTGAAGCCCTGAGTGCGTCTACGAAACCCTTCCGTACGACCTGGGCTGCAGACCTGGAGCTGAAGAGGCTTGGAGCTGCTTGCAAGCTTGCTCCAAGCTTCCGTCAATGGCGACGAGGGTACGAGACCTGAAACCACCAGTACGTCCTTATGGCCCTGTCAGAATACTTGGTGAGCTTCGCCATAGCACGGCGAAGACAGTGCGGGGGTCGGCGCGGCGTGGGAGGCCGGAGTGCGCGTGCCTAGGGCACACTGTGTGCGTGAGAGTGGGTGTGTTCGGGGGGTGTTCTGGAGGTGCGGCGTGGTGAATGGAGGGTGGATTTAGTGTCAGTGAGGTGTCGCGGTGCTTAAGGGGTGATTGGCGAGGCGGATGGAGTCTTGGAGAGATGGAAACGCCTCGCCGGAGGGCGACCAGAGATGGAGAAGGTGGCGATGGACAGTGGTGGTCGGTGGGTGGAAATAGCAAATTAAGAAGGGGGAAATAAAAGAGAGAGAAAGGGGAAGAGTTTCACCTACTTTAACTGACGAAAGGGGGGAGGAGGCTCTCGACGCATGCCTGCCGACGCCGGAGACGAAGATGCCTAGAGGGGGGTAACGGCGACGAGGAGGGGGTCTGGAAGGCGCTAACTGGTGCGGCTTGGCGCGGGAGGACGAGGAGGAGTGAATTCTGCTGCAGGTATGGCAGCAGAGTGACGAAGGGGAGGAGGAAAGGCCACCGGAGCCTACGGGCACTTGACCATAGGTGGAGGAGATGAAGTTCGGGGGGATTCCTCGGCCAAATCAGGCTTTTCCAAATCAGCAGCCCTAGTTGTTTCTTATAAAGGTGCTGGCGAGGAGAGGATCTCAAGGGGGCGACGTGGGAAGCTCGCCGGAGAATGGCTGGAGAGCAGACCCATTCTTCTCGTGCGTTCACAAGAGAGGCATGGGCAGCTGCAGGACAAGGGGGAGGGTCCCTGCGAAAGAGGACGACGCAGGAAACCCCCCTTTTGTTCCTGAGAGCGGCCCCCATACCCTACGCGGCACCATCCTCCGCGCAAGGTCACCGGAGAATGGCTGCGTGGGGTGGCAGAGGGACCGTTCTCAAAAGAACGAAAGAGAAGCTGGGGGAGGGGGCAAAATGCAAGGGTTTAGAAAGATAAGGGTCGAAAAGTAGTTCAAGAGGACCGATTTGTAAAATAGGTCAAGATGGCCTTCCCTTAGGTCCAAATTTTGGTATAAACCTAATTTGGACCTAAGGAATCCAATGGTGAAGTTTGATTTTTGGTTTGATCACGTTTGACCAATCAATTTGCACAAAAATCCAAATTAGGTCAAAAATTGGGTATGGTTCTCAATTTAGGTCAAGATATGTTCCCAAGGTCAAATTGAATGTTCTAAACCCTAGGAAATATTTTTTCATGAATTTTAGAGGATTTAGTTGATTTTTATCCTGCCTAGAACCTCGTGAATTAAAGCAAGTTTGTTTCAGGGTTATAGAATGTCATTTAATTCCTAGAAGTTGTTATAACCCTTTTCGGATCAGGTCATCCCACTTTCTTTCTTATTAAGCCCATTTGACCTGTGTTTAGACCCTTAGACACCCCGTCTGTGCACTGCATTGGTAAAATTACAGTTTTACCCCTTGTGAATTATTTTATTCTTAACTTTAGAATTCTCTGATTTAGGCTTTTCCTTAGGTTTTGTAGGAGCTTTTGTACACTTATTTGGATCAAAATGTGCTAGCTAGGGTTCATGATGAGGCTCTCATCACTTTCCATGTGTCTAAATGGGCCCTAGGGCCATGTTTTCTATGCAGGCTCCTTCACTGTCGCCGTTGTCTTCTCCGGTGACGACTACCGTCATACGGTTGTTAATCAACCTCGCTTTCAACTCCAGGACATGCAGAATCCCTCGACGAAGCTACCTGCAGCGTCAATGGATGAGAACAGCAGCAACGACTACTCCAATTCGAGCTTCAAACCCTCTGTAGCTGCACATGAGGAAGAGTGGGATGTTTAGTCCCACATCGTATGTGGAAAAGAGGTAATCAGCGCATAAATTGTAATTGTGTCATGGGCTTATCACCTCATGACATAGGGGTGAGGCCCCTCTCACCTTAAGCTCTCTTCTCCTCACCCGCAAGCCACTGCCCGTGGGTCTAGACAACATACTCAACCCGATTACCCGATTAAGATAGATTATGATGGGGGTGGGGGGAGGTTTTGCACTATTCATGCCTCAAAGTGCGTGCCTTGTGTGCCAACACTTAGGCATTTCAGAGGTTATGCTTATGGGTGCTATGGTCACTTAAGGTGTCTGACCTTAGGGTCCGACGTCTGATTTGGGTACTATTGATATATTTGAGACTTGAATATGACATTTGGTTGACGTGGAAATTAAGTGTAAGTGGTTGAGAAACCACTGTAGCAAAATTGATTTCATTGGGATGTGTTTGAATGTGGGGATTAAGTGGCGATTCAAATCTCCATTTTTAGGGTTTTTAATTTTTTTTTATCCCATTATTTTATAAGATACAATTGAACATCATTTTTAGTAAATTTCTATTATTCATTGAATATCTTATTGTACTCATTGTTATTAATTACGATTAGTACGTAAATTCCAAATTTGCTCCCTACGAACGACCTCAGACTCACTTTTGATTTTTGAGCTTATAATTTTAAATGTTGTATCGATTTTCATCACTATACTACGACGTTTTATCTTCCTAAAATGACGAATTTCACCTCGCAACATACGACCTCAAAACAAACTCGAGGGTGGCTTCATCATTGGCATAGGGTGTCATTTATCCTGGATAGCTCTTCTCACTGTGATGCCAACACACTCAACATCCGGTACCATAAGAAAACCTAAAGTCATACTTGACTTGACTATAAGCCTGAGACATAGGGAGGCATGCATGGCCACAATGATTGCTGACTGTAAACTTGCTATACGGCTAGTGACCCAGGCAACCGTTTATTCATTACTAACTCATGCTAACCAACATCAATATCAACCCGTGAAACTATAATCAGGTCATTTGTAGCATAATATTCACATAGTGTTTAATTATACATAGTTCTTGATCCATAGACTCAAGGAAGTGGTAAATTGCATTGGTTCTGAAATAACCATTAAACCTTTTAGTTTTAGGTTTTGTCAATTATCTGGATCCATTTATTAAGTAAGAAAAACAACAGTACCGATTTCATTAAAAACAAAATCTGTTTGATACATACGTGATAGGGTTTCTTTCAAATTATTTAACCATTATACAAATTATCCACTAAATCTAAGTGTAAGGTTTTTAGAAAAGGATAATTAGGCATGCAAGAGAGGATAAAATATAGCAAGAGATGGAATTCTACCCCATATGTGTGTGAGCGCATGCACATGGAGTCCCCTCTCACATGACCACACACATATGTCCCTTATAAGCCATGTCTCAAAAATTGAAGTGGAATATATCTAATTTAACAATGTACATGTGTCCATTACCCTCAAAAACCCTATATCAAGTCTTATATCACTGAATTTCACCTCCGGGTGACCTAGACCAAAGCAAATAACTTCTGACCATCAAATTTGATTATTCCAACCCCTCTTCATAGGAACTAATCCAAAAAATGGAAACTTATGAAAATCTCCATGAAATTTTCATATCTCCTCATCCCCTCCTTCCTTCTCCTTTGTTCTCTTCTTGTCCATATCCATGGAGATGTAGATCCCCTATGATGGCACTGACCAATGACCCCTCTAGGCCATCATCGACCTCCGGCCACCCCACACCTTTGCTACTGATCGCTAATAGCCCTCCAATAATGTCCTGTTGACCCTCCTTCTTCGGGCAGCCTCCTCTACTTCTACCCATTGACGTAGGTGATCTATGACTGCTAGGTTGAAATAAAAAGGTTGATTTATGCGTCATTATTGTAGAATAGTTGTCACAAATGCAAATCGATGTCGTGTCATTTTTATTTAATTATAATTTTTACTGGTTTGTTTCCAGGTCATTCACTAGGAGGCAGTTACTGATATTCATCACTCTCTAAGTCAAAAAATATTCTTTTATTCCAAAAATGTTATTTTTATTTACAAAATGAATGAATAAATCAATAAATGAAAAAATTAATTAATTATTTAGAAAAGAATCAACTAATATGCATTATAATGCCTGAAACAAATGTACAACAAACAAGCATAAAAAAGTAATTAACATTACACTATATTAATTATATCCAACTAATATAAGTAATACCTAAGTGTAGGTACAAAAATAGATGATAATATCTACTATATTAAATTATATTAACATATTAATATCTATAGTAACATATATTACATATACAGTAACATATATATATGTCATATAGCCTTAGTAACAAATATACATAACCTACGGCAAAAAGAGCTACTTTTACTAACATATGTACAGTGATATATATAACTGTCACTAAAGCTTTAGTTTATTTATATACTTAAGAGCACAAATATACCCATACTACAACTCATATATATATATATATATACATATTTACTAAATTTATATACATATACTTTATAATTATATTATACATATATATACATAGATACATACATATATACATGCTCACACAAATAGGCACACTTAATCAACTCAACACTTAGACATCCGTTATTACATATGGGCCAAAAATGTGTTTAATGGGCGAGCCGACCTATTTCGAGGGATACACAACACTCTTATCGGTGGGACCAAACTTCTACTTTGGGCCAGCCCTAGTTCAATTAAGGTGTATTTTATCTAATTTTTTGGCCCACACAGGCCTACACGCCTACACACACCCACGCACTCATGCGCACCCGCACATACCCATCACGCTTGCAGGCACACCTGGGCATGTCAATCGAGGATCAGTAGCAAACTCATGAGGATTTGTTTGCTACCTAGCACCTGACGACCGGCATTCCAAGCAGACGAAAACAGTATATGCAACTTCGCAGTGCTTTCCAACCACGATGTGGCACAAATATCCAACACCAATGAGCGCTTTGCTGCGTGCTGATTTGCATGAAATCAAGGATTTTGGCCCTCGATTTGAGGGCCCAATTTAAGTTCGATATTAAAATAAATTATATTTTTGAAAAGCCTTTATATAGCGCTATATAATGGTATAGTTAATTTAGGAAAATAAATTATTTAGATATATAATTAAATTAGTTAAAGTTGGCTGATTGTACACTTTAAATTAGAGTTAATTTGTTAATTAATGTATAAATTAGTTAATTAAACATGAAATTGACTTAATAAAGAATTAACTTATCTAATAAATTATTTATTATACATTTTTAATGTATCTTAGAGATTTTATTTAATTTATTTATATTTAAATACACGTTTAAGTTAGTTATATACATATTTAAGTTATAAATATTGAATACACTATAAATATAGTATAAATAGGTTGAAAATACTTATAATAAATTATACAAGTTTACATTATAAATTACTTCAGTATTAAATTAAATTACTAATTTATTTTATTTTAAGTTAATAAATTACTTAGTTAACTTAATAACTTAATTATGTACTATAAATATATAATTAAACTAGTTTACAGCGTTATACAATTCACATTACATAGTTAAATATGTATATACAGTATTAGATACAATTATGTAGATATAGATAGGTTTATATAATTACTTAAGTTATTATACATTTAAGTTAATATAAATTAATAGATAATTATGCAATAAAGGTATACATATAATAAATCATTCTAAATATTTAATTTTATGTATAGAATACATATATAAGTTAATTATGCATATTATTCACATATTGTATACTATATACATATATCTTAGGTTAATTTATATTATACAAGTATATACATAATATACAAGGTATTTTTGGATTTTTTTTAGGGTTTTTTTGATTTTATAGCTTTTACATTTATAAGAGAGATAGGAGATGAGACAGAGAAAGTGTTTTTGGTGTTTTTCATCTTAACTTCTCTTATTAAATTCCAAGGTATACTGAAAAGTCAACTGGTATGTTCTACCAAGTTGGGGGTTTAGATTACCTTGAAACTTGGTACATACTTAAACAAATACTTGATCTTACTCAAGACAGGTTTATGTTATTTTTTTTGATTTTTTTATGAATTTTATTTATTTACAAAGCAACTCCAAAAGAGACCTAAAAGGATGTTAAGAAATGGAACCTAAAGTCTCAAAGTGACTTCTAAGTGCTGAACGAAGTGTTTAAACATTCAAAAATCTCCAGCACTTCATATGAAACATAAATGAAACAACAAACTTGATTTACATCTTGAATTCCATTCATATCAAAATTTTGGACAATTAAGTACTCCATATGGCTGACAAAAAGTTGAAATTAGAGTTTTCATGCTCATTCTCAATCTGAATTGAATCTATAATAGTACATGAATGCTTGAATACAAAACTCTAATGTTACAAAATAGTGTCAGCTTCTTTAATTCTCAAATTCACTTGAAATCCCATTTTTGATAGTGGATGCTGCTCATAAAACCAGCAACTACTGTTGCTGCATTTTAGCTGCTGTTCTAAACAGGAGTTGAATCAGACAACCAAGGTCTGATCTGAGGATCCAAACCCAGCAGATAATGTCAGCTGAATCAGACCTGATTCAGTTCTAATCAATCAGATTGGGTGTGCCATTAAATTTTGACATCTTTTCATTCCAACATCAGAATCTATATCCAAATTAGATCACATAAGGATCATAGACTGAGAACTTGCTCAGATCAAAAACCAATAGAAGAATTTCTGTTTAACTATATCCCATCAGATCTAAATTATCACTGAAATTTCATTGAAATATATTGCAAACACTCATCAGAAAGTCTAAAATCAATAAAGATCAAATCACAAATTGGGTGAACTCTAAAGCCTTAAATCAATCCTTTTCTCTTTGCCATGGACAACAAAAGAAAATCAGATTGATCTAGTCACTAAATCCACTCATACATCCCATCAAGAAGCCATGTTGCCCATGAGGCCTTTTGATGTGGATCATTGTGGTGATCTGATCACCCAATGAGTCTGTACACTATGAATTAGTGTTCAGCATATCATCATGATCCTCTTAAGTCTCTCAGATCATTGTCTAGACTTCAAATCTAGACCTCAAATTTTCATTAGCCTAAACTCTTTAGAGAAAAACATGAGCTGAGGATGCAAATACTCAAAACCTAGAAAATCCACTCAAATGAATCTAAAGCAATCTCACTACAACTTATCAAGTTCAGATAGCTAAATTTTGACCATTAAATTTTGAATTAATTGCAATCGCTTGTAAATTCACTCGATTGGTCCTTGAAACCGCATCTAGTAAAATCATCAAGTCAGCTCAATTCAAGCTCAGAAGAGGGTGATTGTGGTCAGATGAAGTGAGTGGATTCACCCTCGAATGAGTTTGATGCATCACAAGATCTATAAGCCCTTGAGCTTTAGATCTGTTGATTGCCTGATGAATGGGCGAACAATGGATTAAATTACGTAAGAAATCAATGAACGTGAATTATGAGGCATTGAGGAGGCTATATGAAATGAAGCAGAGTTGGAAAAACACGTTCAGATCAGAGAGGGCGAATCGGATCTAACTATTCTACTCCTAAGCTAAACCACAAAATCCACGGATTACGATATCTGATCTACTCCTAAGCTAATCTAAACTACACTAACAAATACTACACTAACCTAGAAAGTAATTAAAATCCTAATCTAACAGAAGAATGGGACCTTTGGATCCTCAACCGATGGCTGAGGATGAAGAAGAGAGGGAGGAGATGCTCCAATGGAGTGAAAGTCCACTAGTGGGACTCAGGGTCACCCTCAAGTGCTATGAGGTCCATTACGGCGAGGAGAAGTTGCAAGGGGGTGAATTCCTCCGCCAAGTGTGACAGAATAGGGGCTAGGTAGGGAGGAAGCTGGAGAGGATGAAAGATCAACTCAAGAGAAGTAATGGGGAGATGATGGCACACGTGATGGTCTAGGTAGCTACTTAAGTAGGTGCGCTAGTGGATCAGAGCACCACTAGGTGCGATTAAGCTAGATTAGGGCGTACGATGGGGATGAGCTTGGAGGAGAGCAGGAAGTTTTAAATAAAAAATCCACCGTTGTATGAGATTTGAGGGAGAAAGTGAGGCTATGCATGGGAGCGGGTGAAGATTGGAGAAAGATCAGCCGTTGGATGGAAGGCGCAAGGAATCGATGGTCACTGCTACGCGTGCTCTTCGAGTGAATAGTGACCCACTCCATTAGGTATGTTGGTACATTTGCAGGGAGATCCTTTAAGGGCGAAACAGTAGAGAAATAAGGAGAAAAGCCTTAAGTGGCTAGAAAGAGTGCAATGCGGTCCCTATGTCATGCAAAGAAGGCCCCGGCGATTTCCAGAATGGTCCTTGAAAGCTTTAAATGTGAAGAAATGAGGATGACTTAAGGGCTTTTGATGGGAACACCATCATGAGCCCTAACTACTCATTTTGACCTAATGAAGAGAATAAATGCTCCTACATAAATAACTGAAGGTCATAATTCACTGCATAACCTTTATGAGAGAAACACAAGAAACAAGGAGTAAAATTGCAAAAACTGTAATTTTACCAATGCAATACAACTACAGGTTTTCTTAAGGGCTAAACAAAGGTTAAATGATCTTAATAAGATAACAAGTGGGTTGTATTTGATAGAAAAGGGTTTGTGTGTGTTCTGTGAATTAAATGACTTCTTGAAACCCTAAAAATAGATTCACTTAATTAACCAAGGTTCTGGTCAGGATAAAATTCACTCAAATCCTCTAAAAATTATAGAAAAATATTCTCTAAGATTTAGTACCTTCATTTTGGCCATTAGAACCCATCTTGGAGTCTCAAACAGATATTTGCCCTAATTTGGGGTTTTACATAAATTTTCTAGTCAAACATGGTCAAACCCAAAATATAACTTCACCATTGGATTTCTTAGGTCTAAATTAGGTTTGTACCAAAATTTGGACCCAAGATGAGTTTGCCTTGACCTAGTTTGCAAAAATGTCCAGTCTGATTACATTTCTACCCATAACTTTCAAAAACTCTTGCTAACAGCACCATAGCTTTCTCGTCGTCTTCACAAGTAGGTCCCTCCACCATTATCGCGGAGGAATCTTACTCCGGCGACCTTTGAAAGGATATTTCTCCTTGATTGCTTGGAGAATCTCCTCCAAAATTGGAAGGGAGATTCTCTGAGAAGTTCCCTCCAATATGAACTTGGTTAGATGCCCTAAATCTTTCTCAATCTCTCATGCGAACGCATGAGAGATGTGGGTACCTTAACAGTTTCCATCTCCGATGAAGCATTCCTTACTTGGAAGCTTGGCTTCCAAGCACAAAACCCTCTCCGATGACCTATTTAAGAAGCCCCAGATCCAACCGATTCTCCTCAGCTTGAATTTGGGTCGGTTTCCCCTTTATTCCTCTCTACTCTCCAGCTACAACACTCCGCAAGCTCCGATGGCTTTTCCCTAGCTCTCTCATCGCCCAACCACAATACCAGTGGCGGGGTTATCTCCCTCTCCATCCTCCGATCGAGCAATACCCACCAACGTCATCCCTGCCCCATCTTCGCCGCCACCTCTTCTACGGAGGTCTCGTCTTCCCCACGTCTAGCAACCACACCGGCGTGGGATTCCTTTCCCTTTCGTCCCTTAGAAGTAGGTTTTTAGGTTCCCTCTTTCTCATACTTTCTCCCCTTCTCTCTATTTCCTAAAATCGACCATCGACGCTACTGACCATCGTCATCTCCTCCATCTCTGGCGATTCCTTTGGCGAGGTGTTCCCGCATCTACGCACCTCTATCCACCTCGCCGACCACCCTACAACCTCCACCGCACCTCCTTGATCATTTCCCCTCACTCCATTAGCTTCATCGACCACCCAAACACCTCCCTGAACACACCCACTCACACGCACATAGTACGCCCTAGGAACGCCACCACAGCCACCCTCGCTCAACACTAAGGCCACCAGCACATTCGCCGTGCTCTGGCAACGCTCCCTGAACAATTTGACGGGGTCGAAAGGTCGTTCTGTTATTTTCAGGTCTTAGGCCTTGTCCACCATTGCTGTCGAGCTTCGACGAAGCTTCAAGCCGCTTCAGGCCTTGCTACGCTCCAAGGGATAGCCTCAGGCTGTGCGAACTTGAGGTGTACAAGCGTCCAAGCCCTCAAGCAAAGGCTTCAGTAGTTGCAGCCCCATCGATTTGCCAAAGACCTTGCTGCTGCGGTGCGCGGAAGATAGGTGGGACATTTAGTCCCACCTCAGAAGTGAAAAGGCACCCACACCCGCATAAATTGCAAAAGTGAAAGGGGCTATTCGCCTCCAAACATTGAGGGTGAGGTCCTCCTCCCCCTTCATCGGACTCGTCCGCGACACTTAACCCACGGACCTGGCCGACTCAACTACCCGACCCGACCTTCACTCCTCGCTCACCACGCACGTCGGTGAGCCTGGACCTGGGTATGTGATAGGTCCAATTACCTGACCGACTGAGGCTCTGGGAGAGAGAGAGAGACTAAAATAGAAAGAGAGAAGGAGAGAGGAGAGCTGCGTAGGGGAAGGGGGGTTTTGCTCTAAGAGGATTGGCTCAACACTTAGTCAGATTCTGAAGGCAGAAGGGTCAGAGGAGAAGAAAGCCTAAGGAAGAAGAAGAGAAAGAAGAAGAAGCAAGCCAAAGAAAGGAGAGAAGCTGAAGAAGAAGAAGAGAAGGCTCTCACAGGGTTGAAGGCAGAGAAAGAGGGTAGAAAAGAAAGAAGAAGAAAGGAAGAATCAAGAGAAATCAGAAGAAGAAAAGAAGAAGGGAACTATAGCACAAGTCATTTAAGACATTTGATTACAAAATCAGATGTCTGAATTCTTATTCCCTCCTTTAGTACATTTGAGTAACTATTCTATGTATTAGTCTTATAATTGGTGATTCAAATCACCATTATTCTATCTAAAACTCTTTTTACTCTTTATATACTCATGCTCTACATTCCTAATTAGTTTTTGAGTAATATTAAATGTTCAATTTGCATTAATTGCTATGTTTAGTGTGTGAATTCCATTTGCTCCCTGTGTTCGACCTCGGAACATTTTCGAGTAATAAAATTGTATTTGTTTTCAAAGCGATTTCGACTATACTGTAACACGATTATTTAAAACATCAATCTCGCTGTGTTAACAACCTTGTTGTTAGGTGAGAGAGGAGTTTTAAATATGCATTTGTTGTAGTACAGTCCTAAATTGCACAACAAGACATTTAAATTTATAAACTCGAAATCTAAAGGGAGTTTGAGGTCGTTCATAGGGAGCAAATATGGAACTCACACATTAATCTTCATTTAGAATTAATAAGCACAATAAATTGAGCATCAAATAGATATTCAATGAATACAACTTGTCATATTGATTTTTAAATGATAATGAGATAAAAAGAATAGAAAAAGATAAAATAATGGTGATTTAAATCACTAATTATTCATCTTAATTAAGCACATATATCATACTAAAATTATTCAAATAACCAAACAGTACATTCAATCAGATAATCAATATTAACTTAGGTACTTAAATAACTCAACAATGCTAATATCAAATCAGACATTGCCTTCACAGAATAGACGACTTAATAGATTAACAGAGCACAAGCACAAGGCTCTTCAGAAAGCCTTCTTTCTTCTTCTTCTCAAGCCTTTCCTTCCTCAAGCATAGGGGTACGGCAAAGGGTAGCGCAACAAAACCCTCCCCCCACCTCTCGCAAATCTCTCCTTTCCTCTCTTTCAAACTCGAGTGTAATTGGGTAGACGGTCAGGTGATCAGGTCATGAACAGGGACCAGGTCTGTGGCCATGTGGATTGCAGGCGAGGTGTGAAGGCATGTGTAAGGGGACCCAACCCCTGTGTCTTGGGCACGGAGGGTATAGGAGAAAATCAACTTATACGCTGTAGTGAGTTTGAGGTTTTTCGATGTGGGACTATGCCTATTCTTCTTCAAGCAAGTGCAGTTGATGAAGCCATCGTCAAATTGAGGCAATGCTGAGGCTAGGGATTGTAATTGGAGTCCTCGAAACCTTCAAGACCTGGAGCTGCGTCACCTGGAGGTGGTGTTGATGATGATGGTCGGATGAAGCGTATTAGCATCGAGGAAGACAACGGTGATGACGAGGCACGACGAACACCTGAAAACATGAATACAGCCTTTAGGTTCAATTAGACTAGCTCATAAGTTTCATCGACATTCGTGGAATGTGGTGGTGGTGGTCCTTTGGTGGATTGAGGTCGGGTGTGGTCGGATGGTGACGAGGAAGGTGAACGAAAGTTGGATTGTTTGGTGGGGGTTTATGGTGTTCGAAATGTGGAATAAATATAGAGGGGTTTTGATGGCAGAGGCGAGACAAAGGTTGTGGGAGTGTTGGTGGAGTAATTGGTGGTTTGTGGATGGCATGCGGCCTTGTCGGAGCTCGGTCGGAGAGGAGGAAGATGATGGGAGAGCGAGGTGGTTGTGGTTTGAAATAGGGTAATGAGATGCTAAACCTAATCTAGAGAAGGAGAGGGAGAATTTGAGACCTAATTAGCGGAAAAAAGGGGAGAGATGGTGCTAGCTTTGATTGGCTGGCACCGGAGATGGTGAAGTCTCCAGTGGTGGAACGTCGAGGAAGAAGAGGGTCTGGAGGGCTTCTACCGGTGTCGCGAGAAGTAGAGGAAGATGAGGAAGGCAATCCCACTGCCTTTAGTATGTGGCAATGGGCGAGGAGGTCAAGGAAGAAGACGTCGCTGGAGCTGGTCGAAGGAGGTCGGAGGGAGAGGTTTTAGTGAGGAAATGTAGCCAAACCAAGCTAACGAGTTGGGCTTTGCAATGAGGAAGCTTTTATAAAGCTTTTGAGTAAGTTCTAAATAGGAAACAAGCCTAATTGTCTTCATTAGGAGTCAAGAAGAACCCATGAAACTCGTGCTTTCGCACGAGATTCCTAGGGCGAATCAAGAGCCGAGATCTATCCCAATGGATTCTCCATAGTGTGAACATCAATTCCACCAAATTTAGTGGGATTTGATAAAGATTTGAATAGGTTTAGGCTTGGTTAAACGCTTCCTGGAGGTCGGTTGACCTCCAATGGCAGTAGGGACCTACTTGAAAAGAAAATAAAGAACTTAGGGACCAATCTGTAAGGATTTTGAAAGTTGAGGGGCTAGTTGAGAGAGAAAGAGTCTGACTGGACTAAAACCAAACTAGGTTAAGATTGACTTTAATTGGGTCCAATTTTTGGTACAAACCTAATTTGGACCTAAGGAATCTGATGGTGAGGTCAAAATTCAGTTTGACTAAGTTTGACCGGGCAATTTGTGCAAACCCAAATTATTGCAGAACTTTGTCTGTGATTTTATTTAAGGTCAAAATAGGTTCCAAAGGTCAAACCAAGTTTACCAAATCTCAAGGAATATTTTCCTATGAATTTTAGGAGATTTAGATGAATTTTATCCTAACTGGAACCTCAGTACTTTAAGCAAGTCTGAAATTAGGATTTTAGGTGCTGTATTGGTTCTCGAAATGCGCAAAATCCTATTTCTGTTTGTGTGGACTCTCTCATTAGACCTTAGATTAACCCCTGGAAAATCTCGTGGTTACTCTGCTTTCATAATGTGCTATTAAAACTGTAGAATTAACCCTATTTTAATGTATTTCTCTCAGAATGGATGTGTAGGGAATTACGACTCTCAGGTGATTATGTAAGAGCATTTATTACTTAATTTGGACTAATTAAAGCTAAGTATGGCTCATGATGATGTTATCACCATACCCCCATGCCTAACTTTTGCTATTCCTTTAGCAAAATCTAATAGAAAGAACTAGATTTCTAAACCATGCATTGATGTTCAGATGCCTGATTTGTTTCACTCTCTAGAAATTAAGTTAGAATGCCAACAGTAGGCGTAGAAGTACTCAAGTATCAATTAAGATCCAGACTTGACCAGCTTCAGCCTGGGTCTACCGCAAAGGTTTCTAAGGCCCGCAAAAACTACCCAGAGGTTTGTTGAACCCAGCGATTAAAGTACCTGCGCATAGATGTAACATGCCTAGGTTTAGTTTGCTAGTGCATTTTTACAAGAGAGAGATGGAAAGATTTTCATCTGGAGAGTTTTCTCTCTTTTTCTTCTTAGATTTCCTTAGATCCAGCTTCTAATTGGCCCTAAACATAGTCTGCATCAGATTCCTTGTCCCCACCATCAATCCTTGAAGGGTCCCTGGCTTTTGATGCTTCGGGATAGCACCGCCCATGGCAACCTCTAGAACCTTGACTTTCGACACTTCGGGATGATGCCGCCCATGGCCTTTTGTAGCTAAATTCAGGCCCTGGCAGTCGACATTTCAGGATAATCCCTCTCATGGCACTTGAACCAGCACAAGGTGCTTACATGCCCCCAGTAGGATATTTAGATATCCTAGGAGACAAGCACCAAGGAGATGATATGTTATTACGCATCTTCGAGGGGAATTTCCCACATTTCTGCATCGGAAACTTGTCCAATCAACTTGTGTTGTTGAGCCACTTCTAGGTTAGATCTTTGAGATGACTTTTCAAAACAGAACACTTTTGGCATGATTTTTCTTTATTAAGGGCACTGAGCCATACTTAGTGTGCGATTTTTGGATGCTTTGGTTACCAAGTCCTATAAACCAAAGGGTAGGCAATGGGGCCAAATAATCCCTAAGCTTTAGACCTACTAAATCAGCCTCGCACTTTCCTCAACCTCTTGAGGACTAATCTGGATCTTAACGAATATGTGAATGTTTAAGCCCTAAAATAAGCCTAAGAGACCTAAGATCAACACTCATACTAATCTCCCTGTCTCTTTCATTTCAGGTCTTAATTTTTCTTTTGATTAGCTCTAAAACTTAGTACATTCCATATTCAATTTCTATGACTGTCATTTTTGTTCTTGATTTTCTCTCCTTTTTGATATTTGAATTTTCTCCTCTTTTCCTCCTCAAGAAATATTTGCAATCATTTTCAAAATTTCCTCCCCTTCCTCCAATTTTTTATTTTTCATTATTTTTTATTTTTTTATCATTTTTGAATATATATTTTTTTGTGAGAACCCCTCAGAGAATTGAATTTCCATATGTTTGCACTTTAACACCCCCTCATACCTAAGTTTGAGGGTACAAATTTAGTTTGGTTCACAGTTTAGAACAGGATAAAAGAGTGGGAGAACGGGTTGGGATGACTATTGCGAATGATTTCAAGCTTTGATACAAGTACCAAAGGTGGAGTTGGCTATTCTAAAGTTGAACTCAGAGGTGCAGTAGGAGTGTAGCTCAAAAGAATGATCAGAAAGGTCTCGGGTTTTTTGGAATGATGGGTTGTCTCCAGTTAAGCATTAAATTCAATGCCTTCTACCGAGTAGAAGGTGATCAAGGAGAAGGGGTGGTCAAATTAGAAGAGTTTTGTAGAATAAGCACCTTGATCAATAGCTTGGTTGGTCCGACCAGGTGCTTGTTCAGATCGACAGGTTGATGACGCAGACCAAACCCAATCAGTCTGGTGGGTTGATGGATATGAATCAATAGATACGGAGCCCACCAGATACTTTGAGGCTCAAAGAGATCTAGAAATGTGAATTACAGGTTTGACTGAATCGGTTCAGCCTTATCAGAGTAGGGATCCTCAAAAGAAAATGGATCTTTGGAGGATGTAGGAACCCTACTGATAGGATCATAAAAGGATAAGAAGTGATTATCAGTCTGATCAATGTCCGATACCTGATCAAAAGATGGAGTAGAATCATATGCAACTGGATTAGAGAGAGGTGAATCAGAATAGAAGTTGATTCCAGTGGTGGGTCGAGGTTGGGATCAGAATTTGAAAGGCTCTATATGTGTATCAAAAGGTGTGGCTTCTTTGATGTCCAAATCATTGGCCTCAGCATCAGAGTCAAAGAACATATCATGGATGCTGAGGTCATAAACTGGTTCGAAATCGTCAGAAAACAAAGGCTCTCCGAAATCAGAGCATGATTCGAAACCATTGGAGAATTTGCAAAGATTAGTTTCTAAACTTGATTCCAGATTAGGATTTCCACCATAGAATGAATCAAGATGCGTAGAATTAACAACCTGACTTGGATCTAATCTAATCTCAAATTTTGAGCTTAAAGAGATGTTCTTATTAGGCATAAGCTCAGGTTCTTAGCTCCTAGGATAGACCTAATAAAATCCCAGCTCTTCCAACTCTTCTATTTTTGTATCGTAAATCAGTTTGACTTTCGAAAAATCAATTTGTATTTTTGAGGAGGTTGGAGAGGTGTAATCATCAAGCACATGCCTTGAATCATAATCCAGATATAGAATCTGATTCTCATCACATCGGGCCTCATGATCATCCCAAATAGGTTCAAATCTAGATTCTACGTTAAAGGTAGGAATTAGGTCACTAGAATCTGGGCTAGGTTCTATTGGGATGTCAGAATCATTCTCGAGGATTACCTTAACAGGATAAGGTTCAAGAATGAGAGGTTCTGAGTCAAGTTTACTACAGGTGTTTGGAAAATCAAGGCATAATGGATCAGCTTCAAGGCTCTTTAAGGTTGGTTCAGAATAAGGAACACTTGCAATCGGATCCTCCCAACCCATGTGTTAATGGGCTATCAAGGAGTTTTAAGTTGTTTTATTGTAGCAAAGCCTCAATCGCTTAAAAACAAATCAATTTATAACTCAGATTCTAAAAATGGAGTCCGAGATCAAACATAGGGAGCAAATATGGAATTCACAACATTAATCTTTAATTGAAATCAATGAGTACAATAGAGATACTCAATGAATCAATCACTTAGAAATATATTCAATAAGAACCAATATATGATGAAGCAAAAAGAAATGGGAATAAAAACAATGGTGATTTGAATCACCACAGATATCCCCTTAATTTAAGCATGCATTCATTTACTCAATCAGAATTCAATTGTAAACTATAGTACTTAATAACCAATCAGATCAGACATTGGTTTCTCTTCTTTTGACGACTTAAGAGTCTTGGGCACAAGGCTCTTCAGAGCCTTCTTCTTCAAAACTTCTTTCTTTCTTAAGCCTTTCCTTTTCTTCTTCAGCTTCGAAACTTTTCTTCTTCACAAAGCCTTCCCTCCTCCTTCAAAGACCTTCCCTTTCTTCTCCTTTGTAGCACAAGGGACCAACTTTCCTTCACCTACTAAGTGTCGCATAGGGCACAAGTCTCAGAGAGCAAAACCCTCCCCTACCCTCTCACAAATCCTCCTCTTCTCTCTCATAGACCCAGAGCATATTCGAATCCAAGTATGGGTAAACAGGTCTAGAGCATTGATTAGGGTCACTGGCATGGGTGGTGACTGAGGTGTGAAGTAGGCGGGTTAGCAGGTGAAAGGGTATGAGGGACCCAACCCCTCGTGTTACTGAGCAAATAGTTGAGATCCAAAATCATAATAAGCGTTGCAGTTAGTTTGAGATAGCACCATGTGTTACTACTGCTAGCTCTAAGTTATGGGTAGGGTAGCTATGCTCATGGGGGTTTAGTTGCCACAAAGCATAAGTGACAATGTGACCCCGCTGTATGAGCACACCCCCTAACCCCTGCAACGAGGCATCGGTGTAAACCACGAAACCGCCACTACTATCTGGAATGGTAAGTACAGGAGCTGAAGTCAGTCTCTCCTTCAACTCCTGGAAACATGCCTTGTACTCGTCGGTCCAGGCGAAGGGTACGTCCTTCCGGGTCAGCTGAGTCATAGGATGCGTAATATGAGAGAATCCTCTGATAAACCGCCGGTAATAACCTACCAGTCCTAAAAAGCTGTGTATCTCTATCACTATGCGTGGCCTCTCCCACCTGAGTACGACCTGAAAACACGGTTCATCATATCCATAAAGGTAGCGGGGGCATTGGTCAGCCCAAACGACATGACCAAGAACTCGTAGTGCCCGTACCGAGTACGGAAAGTTGTCTTGGAGATGTTGGTCTCCCTAATCCTCAACTGGTGGTAACCTAACCTCAGATCTATCTTGGAGAACATCGTGGCATCTCGCAACTGATCAAAAAGGTCATTGATAAGAGGCAGCGGGTACTTGTTCTTGATGGCGACCCTATTCAGCTGTCGGTAGTCAACGCAAAGTCGCAGGGTACCATCCTTCTTCACAAACAACACAGGGGCTCCCTACAGGGATGCACTGGGCCTCACAAAGCCCTTCTCCAATAGGTCCTGTAACTGTGACTTGAGCTCTCATAGCTTAAGCGGTGCC
Organism: Thalassia testudinum; assembly: GCA_037157565.1. Taxonomy (NCBI): domain Eukaryota; kingdom Viridiplantae; phylum Streptophyta; class Magnoliopsida; order Alismatales; family Hydrocharitaceae; genus Thalassia; species Thalassia testudinum. Next base: position 136,470,482 of record JAZHRO010000036.1, on the reverse strand, counting down.
ATCCGGTACGGTGCAGTAGAAATGAGGCTGGTTCCTGGTACCAGTGAGATCTTGAACTCGATCTCGTGCTCTGGAGGTAAACCTAGTAACTCCTCCAGGAAGACATTGGGGTACTCGCAAACCACCAGGATACTCTGAAAGTTAACCACAGGGCTAAGCTCTGTCACCACACAGGCCAAGAAGCCCTCACACCCCTTGCTCAAAAGCCTCGCTGCCCAAAGTGTGGAGATGCATCTGAAACCTCCGTCCACCAGCTGTCCGTGAAACTCAAAGGGAGGCAACTCCGGTATGGAGAAGACGATCTTCCTCCCGAAACAGTCCACCAGGGTGTGATAGGCGGACAGCCAATCCATCGCTAGGATGACGCCAAAGTCCTCCATCTAGATTATAATCAGGTCAACGGGAGGCTGTGTCCCCTTATAATGATCCCGTAGTCTATGTAGACCTTCTCGGCTACAAACAACTGGCCACCTGGGCCTCTGATCACAAATGGATCCTCTAATAGTACACTGCCCTGCCTCAAACTGACGGCAAAACTCGTAGCGACGAAAGAGTGGGTGGCACCGGAATCAAAACGTACGTACACTAATATGCTAGAAACGATAACCATACCTACCACCACAGAACTCGAAGCCCTGGCGTCTCTGTGTGTTAGGGCGTTGATACACCCCTTAGCTCTCGATGTAGACGAAGCAGCTACACTCTGGGTCGGGTGAGCAGCAGCTGCCTAGTACCCTCCTCGTGACTGCTGTCCTCCCCCACGCGCCTGGTGACCACGACCACCAGCTCGGCCTCCAACGCTCAGTGTGGGGAGCATCTACTGTGCCTGGCCCTAGATGGGTAGTCCCTCCTGATGTGGCCCGGCTGGCCACACTGGTAGCAGAGGGGTACACAACCTCCTCCCTCAGTAGGTCCCTGCTGGCGGCTAGGTGGGGGTCCGGTGCTAGCAACTGGCCCTTGTTTGTGGCCCCTAAAGGCCACTGGTGGCCCCACAGAACGAGACGGCTCTCCTGCGGGCATCATGTGCCTCCTCTCTCGACAACCTTGTGAATACTCTGGCTGGTAGGGCCTCTTCCGTCCGCTGTCAGTGTCTCACGCGACCGGGTTGGTCTCCTCGGAAGTCATGGTTGCCTCGACCACACGAGAGAAAGTGGGCAGCTTCAGGGGTTTGACATACCCTCGAATCGTAGGTCGAAGCCCCTCAGTAAAATTCCACAGGCGCTCCTCCTCCTCGGTAGACACCGCTATCGGGGTGAAGCATGACAGCTCCAGGAAACACTTGCGGTATGCGCTAACCGTCATCGCCCCCTGGCGGAGAGTGTAGAACTCCTGCCTCCTCTGGTTTTTCTAGGTCTATGGAAAGTACTGCTCGCAGAAGAGAGCCATGAACTGGACCCATGCTAGCTCTCTCCCCTCCTAGCCTCTGACTACCCTCCACCACCTGTGTGCTGTGCTCTCCAGCTGGTACGTGGTAAAGGCCATGCGGCACTCCGTAAGAGGGTGAAGGGGGTCGAACACCTTCTCTATCTACTCCAACCAGTCCTCTACCTTAGACGGGATCTCATCCCCCTTGAAGGAGGTGGGCTTTAGCTTTTAGAACTGTTCGAAAAGCTCATGGTGTAGTTGCAGTGGGGGAACGGGCACGCCTCTAGGCAAGGAGGGCTCGTGCTCGGAAGTGTCAGAGTGTGGTGGGGGTGGTGGAGGATCACCCCCTCCCCCTCCTGCTCGTCCAGTGTTGCGACGGTCTCTCTGTCCCAACGAGGACTCCCCCTCCGTGTCCTCAGGGAGAGGTGCTCGAGGAGGCTGTTGGAGCTCCTCCCGCACGATGTCCCTGATCAGTAAGGCGAGATACTGAGCCTGAATGCTCGGGAGGAGAGGTGGGTCAACTGGTGCCTCAGGTCCGGCACGTCCGCCCTTTCGACCTCGTCCACGGCCATGACCATAGCCTGCCTCGGGAACTCCCCGACGAGGCATCTCCTGCAAGGAGATGTAAGAGATAGAACAAGAGTTGCCAACGATACCGGATTACATCGAGAAAAAGACTTGGAAACAAATGTCAAAGCGATACGTTGTGATGGCTATCCTAGTTATATGCACATGAGTGGTTATTCTCGGACCAATTGGTTCATTTCTTGGGACAACCTTACTCTGATACCATCTTGTTACGACCCAATTTCCAGATCCCTATAGGACCCGAGATTGGCTCGCCTTGACTAATCCCAAGACTTAGTTATCCAACGAGAAATAACCAAAAGCAGGAAATAAACCACATTCACACATGCAATATAACTAAGCATAAGGAAAAACGAGACGTAAAGGAACAACAGAGCTAAAAGTCTCAACAAAGTAATACATGCCATCACAACAACACAGCGGAAAAGAAGTCAGAAAGTAACAGGAACAGTGAAAATAGATGTCTATTACTCACTACAACAGTAGAAACAAAAGGGCTGGAAAGAAACTACTGTGGCTGGGCTTGGCTGGGCCCAGCACCCTCTACAGCTGGAAACTCGGGCTGCTCAACTTCTGGTCCTGAACAGGGTTATGAAAAGATAGAGTTAGCAAATGCTGAGTAGAGTGGTGTTTATATTAATTATGTGCAAATAAGGTAAAACAAGTAACCAGGTTTTATTCTCATTTCTATTTATCTCATTTATATATTTCTGGTTCATTTATTTCACAAAGGATCCAAGTATTTCTTGATCTTGCTTGTTCCTGGTGGGAACAATCTTGATTGCAGTCTTTTTCATGGTGTAGAAGATACACGTGGTGCTCTCCTGGCCGGGAGAGTCCCCCGTGGTAGTCTTACACCCAATCAACCACCCCGAGGTTGCTATTGCGATGTAGCGGTGACTACGACACCCGTAATAAGTGCACGGGTAGCTACCCCGCACTGACACACGATCAGTCATTTTCGTTAGCGGGTATGCCTAAAGTACAACACGGAATAGTATAGGGCCTTGCCCTCTCAGAATAGGGGTCTCACCCCTCAGAACTAAATAGGGGTTTCGCCCCTCCACAGTCCGCGTACCCTCGTCCGATTACCCCGGTTTGCCCAGAGGGCCTAAAAGTCGGTGTAGGTTGGCTAGTCCTAACCCTAAGCCCCGTGGGGCAGCTAGCTCCCTCCCTACACTAGTAGCTCACTTCGGTACCACGTACGCGAGGGCCAACAAGAGTCAGTGTAAAGTGACCAGTCCTACCCTGGGTCTCAACCAAAGGGGTGGCTGGCTCCCCCTCTACACTAAAAAGGATAGTTGCTCTCCTTGGTACAGTGTACACAAGGGCCAGCTCACTTCCCGTTTACATACCAGATTCCTTTCATACACAAGAGTTCTACTTCAAATTCCTCGTAGGGTTCATGCTCATATTCATCTCATTTATAAATATCCGGATCATATTATTCAACTCTTCATTTTTCCATTACATAGTAGGCAGCTCGTGTTTTCATATCTGACAAGGCAACTCATAAATCAACTAATATACATTGCTAGCAGTTTAGCTAAACATGCATCTCAAGTGAACATTATAGCTCAACATTAGACTCATACATTTTTACCCTAGGGTTCATTTCACATCCTAGAGTTTCAATCAATTTAATCTAAGTACGCATATTCTTTATTTACATCTTAACAAATGAATTAAACCACTCTACCGGGTATCACGGGAGGAATGGGGGCCTGCATCGCAGATCTCGTCGTCTCCGCGGGCCCCAAACAAGTCACTGGCTGGTAACCTGTACTAGCGACTAATTTACATCAGATGAGCTCAAAATTGTCGGTACTCAACACGTAGAGAAACTCGAGTGAAAACAATGGTACTTTATTTGTGGAAATCCGATTCCGTTTAGGCCCTGAACGGGCAAAAAATACGGTTACTATCCAAAATCAGACGTCTGGGACTAGTCCCAGACATCTTAAAAGACATCAAATCTTACCTTGTGTCTCCTGCGTTTTCCTCAGACGTCTGGATCTCTCCGTGACCGTCTGAAGGAAGTTCCAGACGTCGGACTATGCCTCCAGTCGTTTGAAAGTGCCGTTGGACATCTGGCATGTGGTCAGACGTCCAAAAGTGCCTGGAAAGCCGCATCGCACGCCTTTCTAACACCTTGCACCTGCGTATAAAAAATCACAAACCTATTTTTAGCCAGACATTCCTACACTACGGGGTGCATGGTGGAAAGTAGTGTAGGAAACACGTACCTCCGCGCGATAATATGCTTTCAGACATCCAGCTTCAACTCCGGACATCCTGTTGCCTCTACAGACGTCTGGTCGACCATCCATACGTTTGATATTGGAAATTTTCTAGTGCCAGAACCTCCTCCGCGACGCTGCCTTCCTCGCAGTGCCGCCCGTAGCACGCCGCAGCAGCCTCAGCAGCTGCAGAGGGTTGGGAGGTCACCTCCCTGAGCCCTTCCTTGCGCGCGTGCCTGCCGCTGATCGCCCGAGCTCCTTGGAGCTCCCGCACGAGCTCCTTTGGCCTCGAACCTCTCTTCACGTTCTTCCTTCCTCTCCCTCCCTCTCATTCTCCCTCGCTCACCCTCTCTCTCTCTCTCTCTCGCTCTTCCTCCTAACCCTAGCCACGGCTGCACAGGGACGACGGCTGGAGGTGGTGGTGGCTAGTGGAGAGTGGCGTGGGTGAGGGGAAGAGGGCATTTAAATAGAAGGGGATTAGGGTTTAGGGGTGAGGGTGTGGTGGAGAGAGAGATGCTTTGCGTGCCACCCACGAGTAGAGAGCAAAGAATGTATGATATTTTCCCACTTTTAGATGTCTGGCCCTTCATCTAGACGTCCGAACAAACGTCTGACGGTTAGTCCAGACGTCTTAAACACCCCAAACAGGCACCAGGTCATTTTAGAGGGTTCATTACCATCGCCAGAGGATGTGGGTTCCAGTGCTGGTGGTTATGTGGTGAGTGGAGGCATGTGGTGGCCAGACAAAGGTGGAAAAGGTAAGCAGCTGCGGGTGTGTTTGATGGAGCATTGGAGTGGGTTTTTGGTGGAGTTGAGTGAATGGTTTTGTGCGGAGGGACGAGGCGAAGAATTTGGAGGTGGAGCGGGGGCGTTTGGTGGTGTATGGCATTGGGGAGGACACGCCGGAGGTATGCCGGATGTAGGGAGGACGGAGGGATTGTAGGCGAATGGTGGGTTGAATTAGGAGGTAGAGGGGTTAGAGAGATTAAGGAGACGAAGAGGAAGATGCTAGGCCTAACTAAGGGACAAAGGGGTGAGGATTTGCACCAACTTTGATTGAACGGTCGCAGGGAAGATGAAGTCTCCGGTGGGGGAGAATGGCGAGGACGAAGAGGTAGGGTGGCTCCTGCTGGTGTTGTGAGAAGCAAAGGAAGAAGAGGAGGTGTTTCCCTTTGCCTATGTTATGTGGCAGAGGGCGAGGAAGTCGGGGAAGAGAACTCACCGGAGCTTGTCGGAGGAGGTCAGAGGGAGAGGTTTTTGGCGAAGAAATGCGGCCAAACCAAGCTAGTTTGGAGTGGTTGTGCGCGGCGACTCTTTATAGAGCTTCAGGGAGAGCTCTAGAACAAGGAGCTATGATTGGCTCCTTAGGATGCAAGAAGAACCCTACTGATTTCGTGTGTTCGCACGCATGAATCAGAAATATTTAGGAGTAAGAACAATCAAATGGATTCATCATGGTGTGAACATTAATCCCACCAAATTTGATGGGATTTGATGGAGATTTGAGTGGGATTAGCATAGGTCAAAGGTCTACTGGAGGTTGATTGACCTCCAGTGGTAGTAGAGACCTGCGTGCGAAGAAGATAACAAAGTTAGGGACCAATCTTCAAGGATTTCAAAAGCTAGGGTCGTGTATGAGAGAAAAAGAGTTAGATTGGACCAAAATGCAAACTTGGTCAAGATGATCTTTGATTGGGCCTAAATTTTGGTACAAACCTAATTTGGACCCAAAGAATTTGATGGTGAAGTTGGATTTCGATTTTGACCAAGTTTGACTGGGTAATTTGCGTAGAAATACAAATTAGGGTAACTTTCTATCTGAGATTCTGTTTAAAGTCAAAAAGGATTCAGATGGTCAAATCAAGGACACCAAACCTTATGGAATATTTTTATATGAATTTTAGAAGGTTTAGATAGAATTTACCCTGACCAGAACCTTTGTTATTTTAGTGGATTTGAAATTAAGGTTTTGGGTTGTTTATTCTCGAAATGTGCAAAAATCCATTTTTGTCTGCACGGACCCTCTTATTAGTCATTAATGAACATTTGACCTTATATTAACCCCTGAAAAATCTCATGATTATTTTGCATTCATGATATGTTGTTAAAACTACAGAATTAATCTTGATTTAATGCACTCTTCTCAGAATGGATGTTCAGTGAGTTATGGCTCTCGGGTGATTATGTAGGAGCATTTATCTCTTGATTGTGACTAATTAAAGCTAGTTATGGCTCATGATGATGTTATCATCACCATGTCAAGATCAGGTGTGTCATTCTACACATAATTTGGATCAGATTCCATTTGGGTTCGGGATTCACAACAACCTTGATTGTCAAACTCGGGATTTGGGAGATCATTTTGAGTTTCAACATTATTCTCATTGATTTCTAACTGTTGATATGGGTAAATTTTATTAATGACCTGTTTCAATATAGTTATCAAGTTCTCCCGTTTCTCAAGGTCATCTTGGTGCTTTTCCCGAAGTCATGGATTTGTCAGACATTGAAGATACTCAAAATTATGCAATCTTTCTATTTTAATGTATCCTGTTATGAGAATATCTCGGGTTGAACCATGTGTCATTTGTGTCAATATTAGTTAGACACGATTTGTAATGAAGGTTATTGTTGCCAATACATTAACTTGAATCTTGCTAACTAGATTTGAGGTTGTGTCATAATCCTCATAATGTTCAAGGACAACCTCAATCATTTTCTCTTTCATGGCCATTTGGGATTCAGGTTTTCTAAACATTCTTCCTAAATTGTTAGGTTCATTTTCAAATCAGGTTGCTTGTAATTGGAGTGCTGGGATCCTTCAAGACCTGAAGTCGCGTCACCTGGAGGTGGTGTTGATGATGATGATGGTCAGATGAGGCATATCAACACCAGAGAAGATGACGGCGACGGCGAGGCACGGCAAACACTTGAAAACATGAATATGGCCTTCCGGCCCAATTAGACTATCTCATAAGTTTTGTTGATGTTCGTGGAATGTGGTGGTGGTGGTCCTTTGGTGGATTGAGGTTGGGCGTGGTCGGATGGTGATGAGGAAGGTGAACGGAAGTTGGGTTGTTCAGTGGGGGTTTATGGTGGTTGAACGTGGAATAAGTAGCAGGGTTTTGATGGCGAAGGTGAGGCGAAGGTTGTGGGAGTGTTGGTGGAGCGATTGGTGGTTTGTGGATGGCGTGCGACCTCGTTGAAGCCCAGTCGGAGCGAGGGAAGATGATGGGAGAGCATGGTAGTTGTGGTTTGAAATAGGGTAATGAGATGCTAAACCTAATCTAGAGAAGGAGAGGGAGAGTTTGAGACCTAATTAGCAGAAGAAAGGGGAGAGATGGCACCAGCTTTGATTGGCTGACGTCGGAGATGGTGAAGTCTCCGGTGGTGGAACGTCGAGGAAGAAGAGGGTCTAGAGGGCTTCTGTTGATGTCGCGAGAAGCAGAGGAAGACGAGGAAGGCAATCCCATTGCCTTTGGTATGTGGCAGCGGGTGAGGAAGTCGAGGAAGAAGACATCACCGGAGCTGGTCGTAGGAGGCCGGAGGGAGAGGTTTAGTGAGGAAATATGGCCAAATCAAGCTAAGGAGTTAGGCTTTGCAGTGAGGAAACTTTTATAGAGATTCTATGAAAGTTCTAAACAAGAAACAAGCCTAATTGGTTTCATTAGGAGTTAAGAAGAACCCATGAATCTCGTGCGTTCGCATGAGCTTCCTAGGGTGAATCAAGAGCCAAGATTTGTCCCGATGAATTCTTTATAGTGTGAACATCAATCCCACCAAATTTAGTGGGATTTGATGAAGATTTGAGTAGGTTTATGCTTGGTCAAAGGCTACCTGGAGGTTGGTTGATCTCCAACGGCATTAGGGACTTGATAAGAAGACAAAGAACTTAGGGACCAATCTGCAAGGATTTTGAAAGTTGAGGGGCTAATTAAGAGAGAGAGTTTAACTGGACTAAAATGCAAACTAGGTCAAGATTGATTCTGATTGGGTCCAAATTTTGGTACAAATCTAATTTAGACCCAAGGAATCTGATGGTGAAGTTGGATTTTAGTTTTGACCAAGTTTGGCTGAGCAATTTGTACAGAAACCCAAATTAGGGCATAACTCTATCTGTGATTCTATTTAAGGTCAAAATGGGTTCCAAAGGTCAAACCAAGTTTATCAAATCACAAGGACTATTTTTATATGAATTTTAGGAGATTTAGATAAATTTTATTCTGACTAGAACCTTAGTAATTTAAGCGGATTTGAAATTAAGGTTTTAGGTGCTGTATTGGTTCTCAAAATGCGTAAAATCCTGTTTCTATATATGTAGACCCTCTTATTAGACTTTAATCCTCATTAGACCTTAGATTAATCCCTGGAAAATCCCGTGGTTACTCTGCTTTCATAATGTGCTCTTAAAACTACAGAATTAACCATGTTTTAATGTATTTCTCTCAGAATGGATGTGTAGGGAATTACAACTCTTAGGTGATTATGTAGGAGCATTTATTACTTGATTTTAACTAATTAAAGCTAGTTATGACTCATGATGATGTTATCATCAAACCTAAATGTAATATCATGAATGCGATGTCCTATTGATGTCCAAATGCAACTAAATTTTTATTGAAGCACAATTGAACATTTAAGAATATGATTTCACTCTTGATTTGAACTTTTGGACTGATTCATGTGTTCAATTTGCAATTAGATCATCAAATTACATCTTTTGAATAGATTATCTCATTTTGTGACTGATTATGCGTTTTTAACATTGATTTGCTGATTTAGGTCATTTCCGTTAATTCCAACACTTAACCCTTTTCATGTGTTAATTATGTAGTGTTTAACCTAATTTTTAGCCTAATTTGGACATTTTAGCTATGATGAGACACCTAATTAATAGGCACCACCACTGCCACTAATCTCCATAGTGGTCACGCTAAGAGCCCCACTCCAGCGATAGTCGACGTGTCTTTGATGTCTTGATGGACCCTTTTGTCCCCGATATGTCGATACGCTTGGTTTTGATGATAAAAAAGTAATTATATACATGAACTACATAGCTCATGTTTCAAGTGATTGAGAGCTTGTTTATGCAAGGACAAGGGTAAAACATGAATCAAAAAAGAAGATTTGAAGAACCGAAGAAAGTGAAGAAGACTTCCCAAGTGTTCTCTGATGATTTTGTAGTTTGTAAGTTTTTTGTTAGGATGTATAAGGAACCTCTTAAAACTAAAATCGATCTTAATATAGTTTGAAAATATCAATTTTAACCCATAAGAAAACATAGAAGTCAATTAATGATCAATCAAATACTTGCTTGCTCAACCAATTTGCATGTATTTAAGTAACTTTCATTTTTACATAATTAATTAACTATAATATTGTGTTGATCGATCAAATCAGCTAAAAATTCCTTTTGATCGACTAATTACGTGAGTCCTGCTACTCTTATTAATTTCTTACACAAATTAATTGATTAAAATAGTAATTTAATGGATCAAAATTAGAAGGATGTCAAAGGACCTAAATGTAATATGATTTGATTGACAAAAATAATTTTGATCAACCATTTTTCTAAAAATCTCATACTTCATTTTCATTTGTCTTGATCAACCAAAATAAATATTGATCAATCAATGACCTTTTATTAATCGATCAAAATTTAATTTGATTAAATAACATGGGTAGAAAGTTATTTTGCAATCATCACACATTCATCGGCCAAACCCATTGTTGATTGACTAAAAATATTATTTAATTGATCAAAATTTTGATAATCGAACATTATTTTCAAAGAAATTTTTGGATAAATCTCTATGTAAACTGATCGACCTTTTTAACTTTTGTTTAACCAATGAATAATACTTTTGAGTATTAAAAATAATTTTGATAGACTAAAATTGAAAGCAATCAAAATTAATTACATCACCTAACTATTAATTATCATTGATACCTATCCTTATTTGATTTTAAATAATTTCCTCTAAATAAACCTCACTGTATCTCTTCAAATAGGAAAAACAAAACAACTCTTCTCTTTCAACCAAAAAAGGTCGAACTCTTGTGAGAAGAAAATCATTAACGTGCTATATATTCCACGCTTGAACGACCAAAGACTTCCATGCATGATTCTTTAAAAGCTCTACTTTACCTGAGAGCTTCTTAAATATAGTTTGATATTTTAATTAATCATTTTGAGGTTACAGGCTTCTCAATTTATATTAATTCATTTGTAATTTCTTTTTTACGTTCTCTTCTTTATATTTTGGATGAAGTGAATTGTTAATTCGCCCAATATTGAGTTGGGATAAGGTAACTCTCACTTTACCTTGGTAGTTTGGCAAGATAATTTGTTAATTATTTTAGATAGTGAATTTGATCGCTATGAATCGATAAAAAAAAATACTTAAATGTGAGGTTGAGGTAATGGATTTAAAGAAAATATGATGATGTTCATTTTTGAAGAAATGTTAAATAATCTGTAAATCTATCTTTTTAGATTAATTGAAATTCAAATTAATGATCTATTATTCCCACTTAAGTGGATTTTACCTGAATAATTTTTCATTATAAATCTTTGTGCATCTTTTACGATAGGTTTTATTGTGTCGTATTTATTTTAATACTCGATGTTACTCTTAATCTTGAATTTGTGGTTAAGTAAGGCCCGTGCGAGGTGAGCCGTTCACGCCGATCTCCCGTGGATTCATTGGTGGCCACCCCGTTGTTTCCTTCTCTTCCACACGTACCGACATGATTAACGTCGTGGAAGGGAAAGGGACCCATCTTCAATGTCGCTCAAACACGCACTTGCCTCATGCCATGCTCCTCCTTGCATGCCTACGTGCACCCATGCCGGCACCGCCGCATGCTGCCTCCGATGGGACTGCCAACCGTGCTCTTATTCCGCTGTTCCGTCCTCTCTCACCTGTCCTTCACACATGCTTAAGGCAAACGGTTGCAAGGGAGTTGGTGGTGGCAGTGAGTTGTTTTTGACGAGAGGGGAGGGGGCGAGCAGGTTTGCATTGCATGGGTTTACGAAGGGTAAGGGGGTGTGGGGCATGGGAGACGGGTAGGAGTAGGAGTAGGAATTTGTAATATCTATAATTTTTTCTCTACACATGATGTCACTCGCACCTCGATTTCCACGAAATCTATGTAGTTGAAATAGCTAAGAAACAAGGAATCCAACGTGACCGTCGGATCTCAAATTGGAGGTCGTTTATTCGATACAAATCCGCAGATAGGTAGCACACGGATCGGATTTGCGAGCATTTCGGATATTTGAGATCCGACCCCTATGCAAAACGTGTCCTTAAAGTCCTCTGCACACGATGGGTATTGTTGAGTTTGTTTCGAGGTGCATGATCTAATTGTAGGGTTTGGATTCTGATTTAATTTATGGAATAATTATCTATTAAATTATTAAATCATTTAACCAAGTTTCCTGAAAATATTGAATGAAATCATAGATGTTCGTAGCGTAGCTGCAGCTTTCTGCAAGAACTTTGTTCTGAAGGATCCTAAGCCTAATTCTTGTGAAGAAGATAATGATTTACTTTTGTGTTGTTACGATGATGGTAACAACAATAGTATGATTGGTGCTCTTCCCTTGGTGCTCCCCCTCGGCACTCTCCTTTTCCTCTTCCTCTCCTCCTATCCTCTCCTCCCCTCCCTCTTCTCGATCCTATTGCTCGTTAGATCTTTGCTTCCAACTGCTGTTCTGGTGAAGCCCTCGCTCTTCCCCTTCTTCGGAGGGGGAGTCGTGAGTTCCTTCCCCTAGCGATGCCTCTTTTTGGCTTTGCGTTCGGATGGTAGCTTTGTGTCCTTGTGCTTAGGGTCGCTTTCATTTTTGCTTTCCGTTTGTCGCCGTTGATCATTTCTCGTTTCTTTGTTTTGTTTTAGTGGGTTCGTGTTTTGTGATTTTGGGCATCCATTCAGGGGGTTGTCGAGGGAGCTAGGGTCTCCTCTCGTATCCGATCTTTGGATCTAGGGTTTTGATCCCTTTGGATCTTTAAGGTTGACTCTTGATGTCTTCGTCTTCACCTCTTTCGAACCCCAGCCCTTCATCCTTTTCGGCTGGCGAGGGGTCTTCCCCCAAGCCCTCTTTCACTTCGGCTGTTAAGGGCTCTGGTGCGACCTCCTCGCCATCGCCAGATGTGGGACTCCAGGTTTGCCTTTCAATTGTCCTAGATGATTTTCCGTGTACGATATTCTCCTATGATGAAGTGGCTTCCCTCAGCAAGGGCTTTGGTTCTTGCCTGATTGCTTGGGCTTGGGGCCCCAAACCCCCGATCCAGGCTCTTTCAAGTTTTTTTATCTAACAAGATTCAGATTTTCACTTTCTCTATTGTTCCTCTTAATTCTCGACACTATTTTATTAGATGTGCTTTGTATGCAGATTTTGCCAAAGTTCTTGTGCATGAGTCATTTTTTCTTGATCGTATACGGATTCAAACAATCCGTTGGACTCCTTCTTTTTGTCTTGATGCTCCTACCATGAAGGTCCTGGTTTGCATGGGTGGCTTTCCCAAGGCTGAATCTTCACCCCATGCATCCTAAGGCCTTAATATCCCTTGCCTATCAGCTTGGGGTTCCGATTTGTGTTGATCCCCATTCCCTAGAAGGTTTTTGCTTGGGTTACCCTCATGTTTTGATTGAGATTGTGCTGCCCCTCACCCCTCTACTGTTTGCTTTTACAATGGTTCTGAGCTGGTTGAACAGAAAGTGGTTTTTGAACGAGTCCCGCTATTTTGTTGTAAATGCTATAAGATTGGACATTTGGCTTTGGTTTGCAAATCCGATCTTCCTGTATGCTTTGATGGTGCTGTTGAGGATAGTCTTGCTCTGATTGTTCCTTCTCCTACGGTTGATCCTACTGCTTCGCATTCTCCTGTAGAGCCTCCAGTCGATTCCTTTCAAGTTCATGTGACTTCCTCTGCTTCCCTGCGTGTCGATTTGGGTGTGTCTGATTCGTGTAACTCTTCGATTTGTATTAACTCTTCCTCTTCCTCTGGGGGGATCCATCTCTTTCCGAAGATTGGCAAACAGGGAAGGCCCGACGCCGTAAATGTATCCCCCACCGACATTGTGTTAAATGCATTCGGGTTGTTTCCTCGTCCAGATCTTCTTCACAATCAGGTTCTCGTCCCCCCTCCTTCTCAAGGGCATAGGTGATATCTTCGACTCTTGAATGTGGTGATTCTCTTGGTTTTTTGTTCTCTGATATGCATTTTCTTAGATCGATTGTGGTTTCCCTATATTCAGCTTGTTTGGAGCTTGATGTTTTGATGCAATGTCGAATTCTTTCAATGCTTAGGCAGGCTCTTCCTCCTGATAATTTTTGAAAAGCCAATTTTCTTCAATATTTTCTTAGTATTCTTAATGATTCTGTGGTTTTGAAGTTCTTGTGTAATCCTTCCAATTTTGAACGTTTATCGTTGCTTTCTATTGATTCCTTTTGTTCTGATGCTATCCTCTCTGATAATGTGCAGTTTGATTCTACTATTCATAGGGACCCCTCTGGTGCTTCTAATCATCCTTATAACTGGGGTATATACCTACCTTTACCTACTCCCTTGCCCCCTCCCGATCCTGGCCCCCCCTTGATATTGGAGATACCTAATGTTGACGATCCTTTGAGCAATGATGCAAATTCTTATGAAACTAGGTCTGATGAGGAATTCTCTAGCTACTCAGATTCTTTGTTAGTACCTCATGTGATTAAGGACTTGTTATATGCAGCACACTCTTCCCTTAGGACCAGTGGAGCTCGTGGTGGTCATTCCTCCAATATGTACTGGTAAAGTTACTCGAAGTCGATCAAAATCTCGATTTAAAACCTTTGATCTATGAAGTGTCTCTTTTGGAACAGTAGGGGCATCCTCAATGCTCCCACCCTTAATCGCTTCATACATTTGATTGCTAGATTTAACCTTGATCAGATTTTTGTGCTTGAGCCTTTTGCAGACTTATCGCATTCTCAGTCTCTAAAGGTTGCCTTGCATTTTGACTATGTTTTTGTTGATCCCTGTGCCTTGAATGTGTGGTGTTTTTCTAGAAAGTATATTGATCTCTCTGTTATTAAGGCTATGCCTCAAGCTCTCTCTGTCATTTGTAATTTCAACTCAAAATCTGTCTTGATTTCTACGGTTTACGCTTCTTATGATAATATCAGCAGGCAGTCTCTTTGGCATGACTTGTCTAATTTTCATCAGTCTTTTTCTCTCCCCTGGCCTATTGGTGGTGACTTCAATTGTATTCTTCATCCCTATGAAAAGAGTGGGGGCGCTTCTTTTAGGGATGCCCAGGCTATTGATTTTGTTAATTTCATTGACTCCCTTTCTTTAGTTGATCTTCCTTTAGGTGGGAGCCAACTATCTTGGTGTAATGGTCATAGAGGTGCTGCTTGCATTTATCAAAAACTTGACTGCATTCTTTCCTCTACTGATTGTCTTTCCTTCTCTCCCACTGGTAAATATTTACTTCGATGTAATTCTGATCATGCCTCGATTTTCATTAGCCTCTCGTCCCCTATTGATCACATGCCCCATCCTTTTTGTTTTATGAATATGTGGCTTAGGGAGTCATCTCTTTGTGATTTGGTGTCCTCGGTTTGGGATCACTCTTCCCCTCCCTCTCGGAATCCCATTGATCATTTCTGCTCTAAATTAGTCATTTTGAAAAAGGCTATTAAATCTTGGAATCGATCGACTGTCCGGAATATTCATAAGTAGGTTGACAAGCTAGAGATCCTCTATGAGGACCTGGACATGAGACTCTCTTCCAACTAGAATGACGAGGTTCACACTGAGTTCAATTCCATTAAATCTAAACTCAATGATGCTTTGTCTAAACAAAATGATTATTTTCACCAAGTGGCTAAAGTTAAATGGATTAAAGAGGGTGAAAGATGTAACAAGTTCTTCTTTTCCTATATCAAAGTAGATTTGTAAAAAGATCGTGTAATTCTCTTACTTCCTTGTTGGGGAATGCTCCTGGGATCTTGCGGTTTCCAACTCCACTAATTACTTCCATAATCTTCTCTCCTCAGAGGGCTCTACGTCTCTTGCGGATTTCCTTGATTTTATCCCTCCTCTGATATCCAATGACGATTCCTATTCCTTCTCTCTGCTGCCATTAGAGCATGAAATCTTCTCCACTCTTTCCAATATGCCCAACAACCACTCCCTTGGTCCTGATGGCTTTAATTCAAAATTTTTTCTGGCATTTTGGGATGTTGTGAAAAAAGACTTGATGGCTGCTATCACCTCCTTCTTTTCTTGCTAGGATACCTCACGAGCCTTCAATAACACCTTCATTTCTCTTATTTCTAAAAAGGTCTCGCCTTTACATTTATCTAATTATAGACCTATTAGCCTTTGCAATGTCTTCTACAAGATCATCTCTGCATTCTTCTCTCTAAATTGATTTCACATGAGTAGGTTGGGTTTATCAAAGGTAGATCCTTGTTTGATCATATTACCTCTACCTTTGAACTCACGTAGAGAATTGATCATAAGGTCTTTGGCTTCAATGTTATTCTTTAACTCGACCTTGAGAAAGCCTATAACAGAGTTGAATGGTTTGCTCTCTATCATATTCTAGAGAAATTTGGTTTCTCTCAAAAGTGTATCTCTCTAATCAAGGCTTATGTGGAGCATAGTGGGTCTTCTATACATGTTGATGGGGTTTCCTCCCCTTTCTTCTTTGTTTCTCGAGGTCTTCGACAAGGAGATCCTCTTTCTCCTTACCTCTTCGATCTCTTCTTGGAGCCTTTTATACATGGGCTTAAGGATCTAGTTCTCTTGGGTAAAATTTCTCATTTTTCTGTCAAAAGAGGAGTCTCTTCTCTTATTGCCCTTCTTTATGCTGATGATATTATCATTTTCTTGAATGACTCGATTAATTCCATTTCTAATCTTGCTGTCTTCATCAAGCAGTTTGAGAATGCTTTCCACTAAAAAGTGAGTATGACTAAAGGTTCTTGCTTTGCTGGTAAACATTTCCCCTTAGGCACACTACAAGAAAACTACTTTTGGCGACGGTTGAAAATGGTCGCCAAAAGTAACAAAACCATCTCAATTTGGCATCGCAGAAGGTTGCAAAGAGAATAATCGTAGCTAATAGTTTCGATTCTAACTATCATGATTAGCTTCCTTTTGCAATGATTTATACTCGTTGTAAAAACACTTTTGTGATGGTTATTAAATAACTGTCTCAAATTCATTATTGGCGGTGGTTATTAGAAATATAATGTCACTACAGTTGCGAAAATGTTGCAAAAAAATAAGCTATTAGGAGAGGGGTTGTCTGGCTATCTTTTTGTGACAGTTATACAACTGTCGCAAAAGGGAATTGGCGACAGTTATTCTAATAACCGTCGCATATAATTTTTTTTAATTAATTAGATTTTACCAATAATAATCAAAGGTAACATTTAAATTAATCTATATAACATCCAATAGCACATATATAACATTCAATAAAACAAATATAATAAGAAATAAACATTACATTACTAAAAATTAACTTAGAGAATGTTTACAAAAAATCACTAACATTACATAAATAAACCCTAAACATTTCATAAATAAAAATAAGAAATATAAAGAAAAGATGTGGGCTAAACTCTCGCACCAATACTATGACCAGGACCTTGTGCGTCGAAATCATTGTCTGGTCCACGATGTGCAGGATAATGGAAAATGTTGTGATCAAGTCCACCTCCACCTCGAAGTATGGTCATCATCTCTGTCCACTGTGTCTGCTGCTGTGCCTTCTGCTCCTAGAAATCCAGTCTCTGCTGGCGAATCTCCTCTCCAACAGATCGCAGCTCTTTAGGCACGTCGTTCAGCTGCATCTAAGTCTACTGTGCTTGCGACCTCAGCTACTTCACCTCAGCAGAAGACGCGCCAGACGATCCCTTCCATCTGTACCAAGTAGTGAGCATCTGGCTTTGACCTCCACTGTGAAAAAATCTGCCATGTTTCGGAGGCATGACTGTCCGAAAAGCCTCCTCAAGTGTCATAGCAGGCTGTTGGGTCGTGAGTTCTCATCTGTAGGGGGAGGTGGGTGGACCAAATTGTACATTTCTCCCTAATTACATTTTTATCTAAGTAATATGTTCGATTGAAATGAAAGTTAAATTTAAATAATTTTGAAAAAATAACTTACATGCTTGGTTCAGTAGGTCTCGTGAATCCATGTGCGCCCGCCATCTGTAACGTTGCTATGAGTGATCTCATAGACTTTAAGATGATCCAATTGGGCATCGTCATGTGTACTTGCCTAAAATTAAATAAATATTAAAAATAATTAATAATTTAAAGTTACATGTTAATTAGAAATATAAATAAATAGGAAACGTATATATATATCTTGTCTTGAGCTTATCAATACTCATCCGACCTAAGACATGAGTCTGTGGTGGAACTTTGGCCCTGTTGACCTTGTTCTTCTTCACCTGATCCTATAGAAAATACATATATATATTTTTATTAGTAAACAAATTAATAATAATTAAATTTTAACATATAACAATTATTTAACTACCTTCGTCTCAGACTTACTCTAATGCTGACAACAATCCTTTATACCTCTGGCAGTATGGAAGGAGGTACATTCCTCAAGGCCTCTTCACATGACTTATTCGTAAAATATTAAATAACAAAGAAAATAAATTACATAATTAAAAATGTAAATTTGAGAGGAATTAAAAAAAAAATTATTATCGCTTTTTTCATTTTAAGTCTCTAGTCTCGATGATGCCTCACTGCATGGCTGAGGATATACTTAGGGATGTTAGGATCGTCCTCCCAATCGAAGATCGCCTATAAATTAAATATTTATATACATCAAATCACATTAAAAGAAATATATACAAACCTCAATATATATTAATTACTTCTAAGTGACGAATGATTTCCCTCTTGAGTTCCTTTGAGGCAATCCACCAATCAAACAAGAGAAGGGGATGATGCTCTTCACAACCTTGGAGAGCCTGCTACTAAAAGGAGGGTAGTCGAGATCTTCTCCACCAAAGGTGATCACGTTCACCCTCGTGCCCTCTGGTATAGCCTCCAAGTCCCTATTTGTCATCGGGCCTCTTCCTTTCTTCTTCACTAAAATTAATAACAATGATAATATTATGAATGAAGAGTAAATACGAAATTTAAAAACTTTTAAAATGTAGAAAATAACAATTTACTTACAAGTAGTACTGGGCCTTGCCTGATCAGGGTCTATGTTGGCCTTAGGGTGGCCAACCTCAGCATCCCTCTTGTCCTCCCCCTTGTCCCCTTCTTCATCCTCGTAGTCATGAGAGTCCTGTACGTCATCCCCATCCCCCTTGTCCTGGTCAGGGTCGTGACTGTTGTAAAGACCCGTTCTGTTTTGAGCCTTTTAAGACGTCTGGACAGTCAGTCAGACATCTGGTCAGACGTCTGGACCCCTTCCCAGACATCTGGAAATTTAAAAATCTGTACGCGAGGTCGGTTCTACGCGCTGGCTGTGCACAGACAACTTTCCTTCTCTCTCTTCTTTTTCTCCTTCCCCGTCACCGAACCCTAACCCTTGCCTATATAAGTACCCCCCTTCCTCTCCTCTCCACTCCATCACCACCACTTTCCTTCCCCCTTCACTGCCGTGAGAGAGGTGTGCATGAGAGAGGGAGAAAGAGCGAGGAGGAGCGACGTGAAGAGAGGAGGAGGAGGTTGAGCTCGCCAGCTTCGTGGGAGCTCACCGGAGTGTGCATGGTCGCCGTGGCACGTGTGTGAGGAGGAGAGTGTCAGGGAGCCGTCTCCGACTTCCTGCTGCGGCCGGAGCTGCAGCAGAGAAGGAGAAGCCACGGTGGAGTGTGGTGAGAGGAGCAAGAGCTCATTCTGATACTGGAATTTTTCCAGTATTAGATGTCCGGAGTGCCTTCCAGACGATGGGCTGGACGTCTGATGACGACACCGGACGTCTGAAAGTAGGTATTCGTGAAGGTACGTCATTTCTGCAGCTGCAACCATGCAGGCCACATCATAGTATGATTTGCTTAGCTAAATAAGGACGTGCTGCTCTGTCGTGCGCAAGAGCAGCTTTTAGAAGGCACGCGGCATGCCCTCCCACGTGTTTCGGATGTCTAGACAGCTTACCAGATGGCCGGAGGCATTCCCAGACGACTAGGGGATAGGTCGGATGTTTTGAGCTGAATCCAGACAGTCCAATAGGAGTCCTGGACGTCTGAGGTCGACGTAGGGACTTGAGGTGAGACTCTGGTGACTTTTAAGACGTCTGGACTTGGTTCCAAACGTCTAATTTGGTTCTGCAGTTCTGTTTTTGACCCGTTTAGGGTTCAATCGGGATCTGTTTTACGCAAATGAAATATCGATGGTTTCCTTGTGAGTTCCTCTATATGTTAGAAACCTTTTTATACTGTTCTAAACATTTTGTTATGTTATGTTCCTTGGTATAGGACTTCGATTTGTTGTTTGTTCGGGGCCTGCAGAGGTACGTGAGTCTGCCATTCGAGCCCCCAGTACTCCCAGATTGTCTGGTAGAGTGGTTTCCCCTGTTCTACTTATAAAATATGAATGCATCTATGAAATTTAGATAAATAGAACCCTAGGATGTGGCATGAATCCTAGGATGAGAAATAGTTGCACTGTTTGTATGCATTTTGAGATTGCAGACATAAATGAATGAGCTGAATTGTAAACAACTGCCTGTTAATAAATACGAGCTGCCTGTTGGAATATGAAATGCCTGAGCTAGTTAAACAGTTACCTGTGATATCACTTGTTACATATGTTAATTTGTGAAAATACGAGCTGCATGTGTACAATACAAGAATGGAATTGTGAATGATGAAACTTGGTATGGAATAATATGGTGAATATGGGCATGAACCCTATGGGGAATTAGGAGTAGATCTCCTGTGGATGAATGGAAAGATCTGGAAATGTGAGTGGGAAGTGTGCTGGCCCTTGAGTATGTGGTACCAAGGAGAGCGACTGTCCCCTGTTTAGTGTAGAGCGGAGCTAGCCACCCTTGGGTTAGGACCCGGGGTTAGGATTGACCACTCTACACTGACTTATGTTGGCCCTCGCGTACACTGTACCGGGGAGACCTATTAGTGTAGGGAGGGAGCTAGCCACCCCATGGCGCTCGGGATTCAGTTAGCCACCCTACACCGACTTGTTAGGCCCACTGGGAAAACCGGGGTAGTCAGACGAGGGTGCGTGGATTGTGGAGGGGCGAGACCCCTATTTGGTTCTGAGGGGTGAGACCCTTGTTTCTGAGAGGGCTAGGCCCTATACTGTTCCGTGCTGTACTTGGGCGTACCCGTTAGCAGAAACGACTGACCGAGTGCCAGTGCAAGGTAGCTACCCGTGCATTTATCACACGTGCCGTAGTCACCGCTACGTCTGTCAGTGACCTCAGGGTGGTTGACTGAGTGTAGGATTACCATGGGGGACTCTCCCGGCCAAGAGAGCACCATGTGTGCCTTCTACTCTTCGGAAAAGACTGCAATCAAGATCGTTCCCACGAGTAACATTCGAGATCAAGAAAGAAATCTGAAAGTAAACCAATCGGTGAAAAGGAATTACTTGTAAATTAAAATAATTGGAAAAGATAAATGTACCTGTTAGCTTTTACTGCTTTAGATAGTTTGGTTACCACACTACTCAGCGTTCGCTGACTCCGTTTTACTCATAACCCTTTACAGGTCCAGGAGTTGAGTAGCTCGAGTCACCGGTGTAGAGGGTGCTGGGCCCAGTAGAGCCCAGCAGTAGTTCTTACTGTTGTTGTACTTCCTTTTTGTTAGTGAGTTCATACTTTGTTTACTATTTCTGTTCTGTATTTTTGTTTTACTTTCTTGTTGTGGTGGTGATATGTACTGTTTAGCAGCTTTTACTTCCTTTACTGCTTGTACGCTTTTACTGTTAGTTACCTTGCATAGTGAGTGTGGTTTATACTCCTGCTTTTCGGTTATTTCTTGTTGGACGACTGGGTCTTGGGATTAGTCGAGTCGAGCCGGTCTCAAGTCCTGTAGGGATTCGGGAACTGGGTCGTAACAACTCTCAACCTCATCCTTAGGCTCGGGTAATGTCATAAACTTAGGGATGACTGGCTTCTTCTCCTTCCCTGTAAAAAGGGATTGTGCAAGTGCACTAGGATGGATATATGTGTGTGTACGAAGGGGGACAAAATTGGGAGTGGGTACTAAATATATATCGGTGGTAAGAGTATAGGGGTCTGGGGGGGAGTAGGTTGGGTAGGGAAGGTCTGGGTGAGGGAGGCCATGTATGGGGAGGCTGTGTGGTAGGTGGCTGCATGGAAGGAGGCTGTGTGGTATGAGAGTCTTGGGTATCGGGGGTGGTGTCAGGACTCATTTGATAAGAAGCCCATTTCTTTAGTTTCACCATTTGCATAACACAAAAAAATAATTAGTGACAAAAAAAAATATAAATATATACTTTATATGAAAAACATGCATACAACTGAAAGCAATCAATAATGTTACCCTGAAATAATACTGACCGTGTAGAAGAAAAAAATTAATAGAACTATGTCAACAACCTATAACAAGAGTAAACAAATTATTATATCAGTATAAGAATGCTTTATGAGTAAATTTATATTATAGAAAGAAGGTTTGTAAATTATACCTTATATATCAATGTTTGTTGCATTTGGATCTAAATTTGGTTGTTGAAGTTTTTGATATGCTTTAGGTTCTAATTTAGGTTCCCCTTCCTTTTGAGAATTGTAATTTCTACGTGGCATTGTTCTAATGGGAATTACCTGTCCACTTTTGCTATTATAAGTCACGTAGAAGACTTGAGAGACTTGATAGGCTAAAGTTAATGGTTTAGTGTTCTGAAGAATTCGACGATTATTATTTAAACTTATATACTTGTGTTTCTTATCAACCTTAAACCCGATGCCTTTCTTTAAAACACCAAAACCATTCACACTTGAAGAGGACAAGTCTGCGATCGTATCTGAAGCTAATCTCAAGAATTTCATCAATATGTCCATAATAACCATCACACCCACCAGCTAATTCGCAAGGAACAACAACGCCAGCTTGCTGTGTAGCCTTTACATCAACAACAGATTTGATTATGTATCTGAAGCCATTTATGATGTACTTAGAATGGTAATATCCATAACTTAATGGACGATCGGATATTACGTCAAGATCTTCCACCCATTGTGGGTTATTATTTTCTTTCATTTTAGTAACACGCTACTTAAACCACCAAGGAAAGAATAGATCATGAACATTTGGATGTAACGATTGTTTAAATTCATCATAGCAAGGGGTGACTTCAGGAATTTGCTTTAATATATACAAGTGTGCCAATTGCCAATCTACTTTTGGAATCTCAAGAAATTTTGTGGGCTGAATCAACCTACCTGGAATTTCAAAAATAGAAAGACAATCTCCATCATGTTCATTATATCCCCATCATAATTTCTCTCGAAATGATTGAATTTGTGATCAATCTCACCCAAATACATGCTACAGAAGTTCATGGATTCATCAACTAAATATCCCTTGACAATTGACCCTTTCGACTTAGCTTTATTTAACACATAATCCTTTAGTTTCTTTAAATACCTCTCTATAGGATATATCCATCTATATTGAACTAACCCTGTGATCCTTGCTTCATTTGCCAAATGTATTGTTAAATGCACCATTATGTCGAAAAATGCTGGGGGAAAAATCCGTTCCATTTTACACAATGTGATGACAACTTGTTTGTCCTAGTAGCATAGCAATTCAGCATCTAAAGTCTTTGAACAGATAGCTTTGAAATATCGACTCATGTTTATAAAAACATCTACAACGGGGTCAAGTAAGACTCCAAGTATGGCCAATGGGAAAAACACTTGCATATAAACATGCGAGTCATGACTTTTTAACCTACTAAGTTTTTTTTGAGATTCATTAACACAGCGTGACAACTGTGATGAGTAGCTATCCAACATTCGTATCTCATTAAAAAATGAGAATATTTTCTGAATCTATTCATGCTTTAAGTTGTTTATAGTATCTGGGAATTCAACACTTCTTTTTATCAAGCTTTCGTCGAGTTTAAGGAAATGCGTTGTAGCATAATCGACAAATAGCTCTCAAACAAATAAATTTTATAACTCAAAATCTAAGGGAGTCCAAGGTTGAACACTAGGAGCAAATGTGGAATTCACAACATTAATTGCATTCAGAATCAATGAGCACAAATAATTGAGCATTCAAATAGATATTCAATGAATAATAACCTGTCACATTAGTTATTCAATGAAATCCAATGTATCTAGAGATAAAAAGAATGGAGAGAATATAAAAAGTGGTGATTTGAATCACTAGTTAAATCCTCTAATTAAGCATGCATTTAATTCAACCTTAACCATTGTACTTAAATAATGCAACAGTATCTCAAATAATGCCCAATTAGACAACAGATATATCAATCAAATGACTTAAGTGTATCAGGCACAAGGCTTCTTAAAGCCTTGTTCTTTATTTATATTCTTCTTCTTTTCTTCTCTTTTCAACTTCTCTTCTCTTCTTCTTCTTCTTCTTCTTCTTTAGACCTTCTGCATGAGCCTTCTCTTTTCCTTAAGGCTTTCTCTAAGCCTTCTTTCCTTCCTTCACAGAGCCTAAGTGTTAGGCGTTTTAGCACAAGGCACACACCTGGAGCAGAACCACAGAGAGCAAAACCCTACCCCTCTCTCTCACAAGTTCCCTCCTCTTCTCTTTCACAAACCCAGCATAATCGGATCCATATTCGGGTAAACGGGTCTCGAATAGTGTCCAGGGTCACCAACATGGGTGGTGACAGAGGAGTGGCAAAGGTCGGGTAAGCGAGTATGTGCGGGGGTAGTGAGGGACCCAACCCCTCGTGTGCTGGGCGATAAGCGCTATGCACAAAAATAATTTAAGTGTAGCTGCGCGTTCTTCCTTCACTGATGTGGGACTAATCCCACTGCTCTTTTCCTCTCGTGAGGTCGCAGCATCTTGCTGAAGGAGATATCTCCAATTGGCGAATTTGCTGAGGCCTTGAGTCTCAATTGAGGCTGCAGGTGGATGCACAAGTGTTGAGCGAGACGAATCTACGCTAACGTGTTTGGTTTTGGAAAAACCCGTCGTTGTAGTTCGAAAGCGAAGGATTCGTGTTCAACAAATAAAATTTATACCGAAATAAGAATTCCGGGTCGAACACAGGGAGGCGAACGTTGGATTTAAAAACTCCGCGTTTCTTTTTATTTTGTCACAAAGAAATTCAATTTAAACTATCTAAGTATCTACAACAAATAAAAGAGAGAGAGGGAGTAAGAGAGAGCGAAGGAATACTATACACGGAAATCAAAATGAGATGTAGAATAGACAAGGAATTTATCATAAAAGAGTTCTTTCATTACAACTAGAAAACATAAAACAATTACTCTAGAAGGCATTAAAAGAATGGAGGGAGAAATGTCCTCCTCGACGATCGCTCGGAGGACGAATAGACTACTCTAGAAAGCAGTAAATCTATACTAGAAAGCAGTAAAAAGAATAGGGAGAGAGAAATCCTCCTCGACGGTTGCTTGGAGGACGAGCCGGACGGGACGACGCCTGGACGAAGGAGAACGAAGCGGGACGAAGGAGGACGAAGCAGAAGAACGGGAACGAAGCAGCACGCCGTCGTCGTCGCGGGATCCACTTCCGAAGGGGGACGAAAATTTGGACTTTATCTCGCGAGAAGCATCCCGGGTGTGGGATAAGCTTCTCTTGAGCTTTGGAGAGGTAGAGAGGAGAAGGAAGGGATGAAAATTTCGTATGGAGGGGGTCTCCTTTTATAGTTGCAAGGAGTGGGGGCAAAATGGACATTACATCTTCAAAATAATAAATAAGGGGTCTTTAGTGACGGATAAAACCGTCGCTAAAGCCCCGCCGTCGCCGTCGCCGCCGCACCCACGCGCGCCCGCTCGGCTGGCCTGCGCGCGTAACGCAGACGCACGTCCGCGTCGTCTCAGCCGTCCGATCGCGAGATCGGACGGCTTAGATCGCGCCCGCGCCCGCTGCGTAGCGCGCCGCCCGCGTGCGATCGCGCGCCCACCAGGGCGTCCAATTGCGCGTCGGCGCTATCGGGCCCGCGCGGCCATTGGATCTTCATCCGATGCTCGTGCGCGCCCGCTCGCCCGCGCCTTCGACCCCCTCTCCGCGGCTCGAACCCGCGACCTCCGCTTCGCCCGCAGCTGCGTCGCCGCTGCGCTACGCGGGCGAAATGGTCGCGCGGACGTTTTTAAACGCGCGCGACCGCAGCCGTTGGATCGAGATCCAACGGCGGAGAGGAGACGTTGCGCGGACTTCACAGGACTCCTGCGGCCGATTGGGCGGCTGGGATGGCGCCACGTGGCGCCATCTTGGCCGTCCATCTTCTGGAAGTTGTAGATGGTGCCACGGATGTCGGATTGACTCGATTTTTGTGTCGTTCGACTGCGATCGTCGATCCGAATTCATCCGTGTGGTCGGATTTTCCATCTGAAGTGCGGATTTACACCATCCTGGCCCTTGATCTTCTAGGGTTCCCCGGTCTCTGTCTGATGCTACGGATGCCTGATTAGGGCGATCTTGGAGTCGTTGAACTCCAATCGTCGCCCTGATCATATCCATACGGTTGGATCTTTGATCCGAGGCCCCGATAAAATATTTGCCCTGTCCAAGCACATAAAAGGAGACAATTAACCTCCATTTTATTCAAACTACTCTAAATGCAAGATGATGCATGTAATGCAATATTTATATCATGAAATGCAATCCTATGCTTAAGAACATGCATAAATAGACATTTTAAGTAGTGTAAATGTGTTTACATCATACCCCCATGCCTATCTTTTGCTAGTCCCTAGCAAAAACTATATGTTATTTATAAAAGAATTAGGTTAGATTATTTGGACCTGAGTTATTTTCAATCATTAAGAAATTGTCTACTTAAGAACTGAACTTTCAAAGACACAACAGTGCCCGGGTATCAGCCAAAATGCAGACCGCCTCAAGCCTCGCCTTATTCAAAGAAAAATTTCTTTTTCTGTTTTTACTCTCTTTTTTTAGATTTTCAAATTTTAGGGTTTAAGAGTGGCTTTCTACGGTCATTCAACTCACCCAAGATTTGATGAGAACCCTAAGTTTTAAGCATCTTATTGTGATGTGATAGACTCGTTGACCGGCAATTAAAACGGACTTCGGATTTCTACGCCTCTAGGTGACCTCAAAAAGAATTCTGCCTAAAGGTGTATCTTTACAACCGGTAGCTTTCTCCCTACTTTTATTTTTTAACGGGGTCAACACAAGGGTGAATCCAGTGTATATCTCCCCGGTTTATTCTACTTCTTCGCTTCTTCCTAAGTGTTTTGGGAATTTTTAGTGCATTTTTTGAGCTGGGTTCTGGACAACCGGTCGATGAGCTGTTACCACCGACAACTTGCCAGCCATACTCGTGCGGCGAAGTGTGGCTTATTTCTTTTTGTTCTTTTCTCCTTTTTAATTTTTTTTTTTTTTAAGTAGGTGGCTTCCCTGGTCTAAGATTTACCTAAAGGCAGCAAAAAGAGAAAGGTCAGTGACTGGGCTCTGGACAACCTACCTATGGGCTGTTACCCACGATAACTTGCCAGCCATATCACCCTAGAAGGTTCATTAGCTACCCAATTTCCGTTAAAATCGCCAAACAACGAGTCAGTGCAAAGAAAGTGTGTAGATGCTTAAGACTCAAAATTCCCTCACATCAGAGGGCGGGTTGATAAGTCGTGTACTTATCACCCAAACTTATTTACTCCAATTATAATAAAATTCAGGTTGGCGAGAACTCGAAAAACAAATCCACATTTTAGTGGATACATAGGCTGATTAAGTCCAAAGACCTGAAGGGTCTTTGTGTTCAAACCATAATATAGTATTTCTTAAGATCGAAAATTTTCTTAAACCCAAATTCTCTTTCCTAATTTCGATTTTTTTTTTTTTTTTTAATAATAAAACAAATCTACGGAGCTGACGAATGAATTCAAAGATAAATATCCACCCCCCCCATGCCTATCTAATGCAATGTCCTCATTGTATTGAAAAGACATAAAACAGAGTGGAAAAGCGTAGAAAGCACCTGAATTGCGTGGATATCGGGTCCGCTCCGAGATGAAAATGAAAAAGAACTGTATATGTGCTGAGTTTAGTGCCTTCAGCTAGGCACACTATACAAAGAAAAGAAATGAAGAATTCACATGTGCAGGTCAGAATTAGAATAAACAGAAGAATCCTCTGACCTGTCAGCAGAGGTCCACAGATGTGGACCAGATTGTGGTGCAGACCCACACCCCATAATTGAGAATATCTTAGGTTCTGGATAAAAATTACCCAAAACCTAAAATCAAAATGCAAGCGGGGTCGGGCCTGCGATTCGTGAGGATGCAACCCAAGGCCAAAATGTCGGGTTACAGAGAATTGAAGCTCAAAAGGATAATCGTTAAATGTGTGCTTGAGTTTGACATCCTCGAAACAAATGTCGTAAGGGTTCTGATTTGATGGTTTCAGCTTAAAAGGAACCCTTCGACTCAATCTTCCATTTCCTCCAAAATTAACTTCCCAAATTAGAACTTCCCCGCTCCTATCCTCCTCATTAAGTGTATCAAATTCCAGGACATCTTGTATATTCATCACCCCGTCTGGAATCTCCAAGTGTAAATGATGTGGCAGAATCAAAATTGACTTGGGTCTAATTATCTCAGAATTAAAATCATCAATAAGCTCAACAGGGTGTAACTGATAATCAGGGCATTGAATTGATTCCTCCAGAAAATGCGATTCTGGATCTGTATCGTGTGCCCTAATAAGATCAGTTTCCTTAGTTATTGGGCTATCAAATGATCTATCAGATTCCTCAGGCCCAATCGTCTCACAAAAATCGTGATTTGAAAACTCGTGTGAGACTTCGCAACTTGAATCTTCACCATCAAAGAAATCAGGATCCGTATCAATGTATGTCCCAAAATCAGTTGTCACTTTGTGTTCCCAGGAGACATACGTTTTCTCGTAACCCGGCTCAGGGATCTCAGGTGAAGAAATCAGATCATCCTTAATTGGTTGCTTTAATTCAATCTGGTCAGCTTCGTAACACGTGTCCCCCCCAACAGGTGCCTGAGCGGGTTCTGTCATTGGCTTTCCTGAAGAGAGTTCATCCTGGGAATTATTCCAAGATTGAATCAAAGCAACCATGAATCTCATCCTCAATTTCGCTAATTTCCCAAGTAGAAACTCACCCGGGTTCTTATCCTTAACATCCTGGAGCCAATCCAACAAAGACTTGTTTAAATCATCAATCATTTCAATCAGGGGCTCCAATCTCTCAATGCAAGGTATTGGCTGAACTTCTAAAGATTGAATGATATTCCTCAAGTTAGCCAGAACCTTATCTTGAACCTGATTAACCTGAACCAAATGAGTTGGTTCAGGGTTGGGCGGGTTTGACATCAATGTAGAGGAATTAACGAATTGAGATTCGTTATACCCATCCTGATAATAGGTCATTTCAGATTGTTCAAAAGATGGAGATGACCTAAAGGCAGTGAAATCAGAGGATGGGTAAGGATCAGTGTATCCTTCTTGATTGTAGATCGCATTAGGTTGTTCATGAAAGAAGGACGATCTATAATCGATGCAACTCTGAGAAGGATAGAATTGAGAATCAAAGTGTTCAGGGTTAGACCCTAAACACGGGGGTCCGGAATTGTATCCCCAATCTGAATTATCCCAACTAACTGATAGTCTATTACAATACGAATTGGGATAATCGTCATGTTGAGGATAATTTACAACAGGAGGGAAAGAGCGGGAATGCGTGAAATATGTGGAAGGATTCATGAGATACGGGAGGAAGAAAGGTGCCCTGCAATACAAACAATCAAACCTGTCCTTAAATGGGTTAGCCTACAGACCTACAGACTCTCAAAACCCGTCTTGAGATAAAGGAACGATTTGATCTACTTCTGTCTGTTCAATCCAACCAGTTAGAAGGAGGGACTGGGGAGAAGGTTCTTCCTTCGGCTTGCGCCTCCGGTTCCTAGTGTACCCCCCAGCCGCGATCGTTTGACTCTGCTCCCCTAGCTAGACATCAGATTGAACAGTAGAAATAGACTAATCGAAAATAATCTCGTTCTGAGTTCTGAAGAGCGAGTCCAATCCTTAAGGCCAACGTCTACTCTGTTTTATTTAGGGCTAGGTTTGAATGTGCTTTGGAATGTGATGGGCCCTTTAAATGGGTTGTGCCCTTAATGATTGATTGCTTTGTGTGTGCGTGCACAACCAGTGGTTTTCAAGCAAGATTATTTTTGATGTGGTGAATTTTAAGGTTCAAATCTTGCTTAGTAGCTTTTAGGATTCAACTTTAAGTGTTTTCAATCAAGTTTCATTGGCACACCAGGTTTTGCAAGCACAGGTGAAGATATTTTCCTTTAAAGTTTAAAAAGAATGTGGAGTGCCTGGTAGATCCCTAAGAGTTGAACCTAATTGGCAGCTACTTGATGAGTTGATTTTATTTGAAGTGGTGCGGCCCAATCAACTCAAACAATTGGCCTCAAATGCACCACTAAGTTAGGCACACAAAGATGGTTAACTTAGAATGATTTCTACTCTTTTATGTGTTGCTTTATGTGTACTGGTCCCACAGATCAGAACCCAGTTGAGTAGAAACAAATCAATTTGGTTAAGTGCCTTTAAATGTGGGTGTACATTGTGTATTTGTTGAAAATTACCCCACAAAATTATCTTTTTACTTTTTTTTTTTTTTATAAATGAAGGTGGAATGAATGTGAGTGAGAATCCAAACAACCAAACTATTCCTAGGATTTATGCAAACACCTAGGTTAATTGGAATTTGGATTCAATGTGGCGAATGAAATCTATGGAGGGGGAAAGAATGGGTGATAACTTACAAAACCCTTCACAGCACTTTACTCCAATCTACCGCTTTTGCTTGCCTCAAAAGAGTACCTGCAATTACAATAAGAAAGGAGAAAAGTGAGGTAAATGATTTGTAAGTTACAAAACGTGAAGAGAAATCAAAGATCGTTGCCTCCCCGGCAACGGCGCCAAAATGTTGAGCGAGACGAATCTACGCTAACGTGTTTGGTTTTGGAAAAACCCGTCGTTGTAGTTCGAAAGCGAAGGATTCGTGTTCAACAAATAAAATTTATACCGAAATAAGAATTCCGGGTCGAACACAGGGAGGCGAACGTTTGATTTAAAAACTCCGCGTTTCTTTTTATTTTGTCACAAAGAAATTCAATTTAAACTATCTAAGTATCTACAACAAATAAAAGAGAGAGAGGGAGTAAGAGAGAGCGAAGGAATACTATACATGGAAATCAAAATGAGATGTAGAATAGACAAGGAATTTATCATAAAAGAGTTCTTTCATTACAACTAGAAAACATAAAACAATTACTCTAGAAGGCATTAAAAGAATGGAGGGAGAAATGTCCTCCTCGACGATCGCTCGGAGGACGAATAGACTACTCTAGAAAGCAGTAAATCTATACTAGAAAGCAGTAAAAAGAATAGGGAGAGAGAAATCCTCCTCGACGGTTGCTTGGAGGACGAGCCGGACGGGACGACGCCTGGACGAAGGAGAACGAAGCGGGACGAAGGAGGACGAAGCAGAAGAACGGGAACGAAGCAGCACGCCGTCGTCGTCGCGGGATCCACTTCCGAAGGGGGACGAAAATTTGGACTTTATCTCGCGAGAAGCATCCCGGGTGTGGGACAAGCTTCTCTTGAGCTTTGGAGAGGTAGAGAGGAGAAGGAAGGGATGAAAATTTCGTATGGAGGGGGTCTCCTTTTATAGTTGCAAGGAGTGGGGGCAAAATGGACATTACATCTTCAAAATAATAAATAAGGGGTCTTTAGTGACGGATAAAACCGTCGCTAAAGCCCCGCCGTCGCCGTCGCCGCCGCACCCACGCGCGCCCGCTCGGCTGGCCTGCGCGCGTAACGCAGACGCACGTCCGCGTCGTCTCAGCCGTCCGATCGCGAGATCGGACGGCTTAGATCGCGCCCGCGCCCGCTGCGTAGCGCGCCGCCCGCGTGCGATCGCGCGTCCACCAGGGCGTCCAATTGCGCGTCGGCGCTATCGGGCCCGCGCGGCCGTTGGATCTTCATCCGATGCTCGTGCGCGCCCGCTCGCCCGCGCCTTCGACCCCCTCTCCGCGGCTCGAACCCGCGACCTCCGCTTCGCCCGCAGCTGCGTCGCCGCTGCGCTACGCGGGCGAAATGGTCGCGCGGACGTTTTTAAACGCGCGCGACCGCAGCCGTTGGATCGAGATCCAACGGCGGAGAGGAGACGTTGCGCGGACTTCACAGGACTCCTGCGGCCGATTGGGCGGCTGGGATGGCGCCACGTGGAGCCATCTTGGCCGTCCATCTTCTGGAAGTTGTAGATGGTGCCACGGATGTCGGATTGACTCGATTTTTGTGTCGTTCGACTGCGATCGTCGATCCGAATTCATCTGTGTGGTCGGATTTTCCATCTGAAGTGCGGATTTACACCATCCTGGCCCTTGATCTTCTAGGGTTCCCCGGTCTCTGTCTGATGCTACGGATGCCTGATTAGGGCGATCTTGGAGTCGTTGAACTCCAATCGTCGCCCTGATCATATCCATACGGTTGGATCTTTGATCCGAGGCCCCGATAAAATATTTGCCCTGTCCAAGCACATAAAAGGAGACAATTAACCTCCATTTTATTCAAACTACTCTAAATGCAAGATGATGCATGTAATGCAATATTTATATCATGAAATGCAATCCTATGCTTAAGAACATGCATAAATAGACATTTTAAGTAGTGTAAATGTGTTTACATCAACAAGCATCGTTCGCGTCACCTGGAGGTGAAATCACGGGCTATTGTGGCTGTAGGGAGGCGAACATTGACGGAAATGATGGCGGTGGTGGTGGATAATGGCGAACACCTGAAATCACAAGAATGGCCTCACGACCACATTAAAAGTGCTCAGGAGAATCGCCTGGGCTTGGCAAAGGTGACGGTGGCGATTTTGTGGCGTGAGGTCTGTGGAGGTTGGGCCAAGTCGAGAAGGTGGTGTGGCGGCGGTTGTGTTAGGTGGAGCGATTGAATGGGTGGAATGGTGAATAAGTAGAGGGGTTTGGTTCTAGTGGATGAGGCAAAGGTTATGGACTTGATGGCGAGTTGTTTGTTGGATTGTGGGGGTGTACAGGACTCGCCGGAGGAGTGGCTGGTCGAGGAGACGATGATGGGTGAACAGCATATCGGCGGTCGAATTGGTTGATGGAGAGGGAAAAGCACTAAAGGGAAAAGGGAACCTAATTAACATAAGCTAATAGAGGAATGGGGGGAAATGTCCTTGCTGGGGGTATGCTGGACTTGGAGAAGACGAAGCCTTCGGTGGGGGAGAAGCGGCGAGGAAGATGAGAAAAGTGACGCCTGTTGGTATTGCAAGGCGTGGAAGAACTTGGGGAATAAGAACTAGTCAAATATGGTCTATGGTGGCTGGTGAAGAGGGCAGACGGAGAAGCTCGCTGGAGCTTGCAGAGAGTTTGGCTGGAGAGAGAGGAAGAAGGGGAGATTCTAGCCAAAACCAAGTTAAGGAGGTGAGGTAGTCCATGAAGGTCTTTTATAGGGCATTAAACGAGTTTCTAAGCTTGGAAACAAGCTTGAAAGCTCAAGAAATCAGGGATTGGGACTTGGTGATTTCCAAGAGTTCGGATGAACATCTCGGCTCAAATCTAAGATCGAGATTGCATTCATATGGAAGAAAAGGTCTCAAGATCCTCCATTCCAATTTTGGAAGGGATTGCCATGAAATCAGGGAGATCTTCCTGATTGAAGGTCAGCACATGGTGGGTTTTAGGATTCTGCATACATGAAGGTGGCGGGGACCTGTTGGTGAAGAAGGCAATGAAGTTAGGGGGTCCTTGTAATTATTTCAAAAGTTAAGGGGCTAATTTGAGAGAAAAAGAATCAGACTGGATTAAAATGCAAACTAGGTCAAGATGATCTCTGATTGGGACCAAATTTTGGTACAAACCTAATTTGGATCCAAATAATATAATGGTGAAGTTGGATTTTGATTTTGACCAGGTTTGACTGGGTAATTTACGTAGAAACCCAAATTAGGGTGACTTCCTATCTGAGACTCTATTTTAGGTCAAAATAGGTTTAGATGATCAAATCAAAGATATCAAATCTTATGAAATATTTTTATATGATTTTTAGAAGATTTAGATAGAATTTATATTATCCAGAACCTTTGTTATTCAAACAGGTCAGAAATTAGGGTTTCGGGTGCTGTTTTGGCTCTCGAAATGCGCAAAAAACTCGTTTTTGTCTGTACGGACCCTCTTATTAGTCATTAATGAACATTTGACCTTCATTTAACCCCTCGGAAACCCCATGATTATTCTACATTCATGATATTCTGTTAAAACTGTAGATTTAACCCTGTTTTAATGCATTCTTCATAAAAAGGATATGCAATGAATTATGACTCTTTAGCGATTATGTAGGAGCATTTATCTATTGATTCTGATTAATTAAAGCTAGTTATAGCTGATGATGATGTTATCATCAACTTCCATCATCCTTCTTTGTCATATGTAGCTTTGATGAATGCCCAAAATCTCCATGTCTTTTCATGTTTTTATTGTCTTTTGGACTATCTGTTAAATTTAGGACATTTAACATATTGTCCATGATATTTTTCTCTATGTGCATCACATCCAAATTGTGCCGGACTGTCAGATCTTTCTAATGTGGGAGTTGCATGAAGAAAATGCTTTTTTCCTTAAAGCCTAAATGCTTTAATGCAGTAAGGTCTTTTTTAAAAAGATGTCCCAATCTTATGTTTCCAAGTTCTTGCAATTTTTGTATTATTGTTACTCCTGACAACATAACAAAATCTATGCTTAGCTTATTTTTTGGATTCCTAGAGGAATATCGACAAGATTTGTCGTCAAATTTGTCTTTGAATTATGTTGTTCGCCATCTGTGATCAATTGGAAGGAATCTGCGGTGACTCAAGTAACATAACTTGTTGCTTTCAGGCAATCAAAGATGATGTGTGTCATCCATGCAAATTAGACATGCCAATTTTCCTTTTGTACTCCATCCAGACAACTTTGCATATGCTAGAAAGTCATTGATAGTCCACAGTAATGCAGCATACATCATAAACAATTCTTTCTTTCCTGTGGCGTATGCCTGAATGCCGTTAGTTTCAATTCATCCACTAATGGTTGCAAGTATATATCTATAGCATTTCTTGGTTGCTTTAGGCCTAGGATTAACAATGTTAGAAACATAAACAAT
Organism: Thalassia testudinum; assembly: GCA_037157565.1. Classification (NCBI taxonomy): domain Eukaryota; kingdom Viridiplantae; phylum Streptophyta; class Magnoliopsida; order Alismatales; family Hydrocharitaceae; genus Thalassia; species Thalassia testudinum. The sequence goes on along the minus strand of JAZHRO010000036.1, from coordinate 136,435,916 downwards.
GATTGCATACACAACCAAGGAGGTAGGTTGTAAGTTTCCATCATCACTAGCCATATTGAATATGACGGATACATATTCTTAAATAGATTAAATCTGACGTTTGAAAGACCTAGTCCTATGTTACGTGATTCCTGTGTAAATGATACATGTATGTTATCAAATTTTATCCACTCATCAGAATCAACGGGGTGACGAATGCAGCCATCTCGTGATTTGTTCTGCTTATGCCATTCCATCAATTTTGCAGTCTTGATATAAAACGCTTTGAAGCCTAGGAATCATTGAAAAGTATCATAGGAACTTCTCTACCTATTTCTTGCCATATTGATTCCTAGATTTTCCAACCTTATATCTTGACGCACTACACTCCGGACAAGTATCAAGACCAGCATATTCACCTTTGAACAATACGCAATTGTTCGGATAAGCATCAATCTTTTTGCAATTCAAGCCTAGTGCCCTAATCTGTTTCTTCGCATTATACCATGATTCCAGATAACCATTAGGCTTAGATAGGAGCTCTCCGATAAATTCAAGTACCTCGGACATTAATTTACACTACTAGAAAAATAGGATATGTCGTCGGCTACTTGTCGTCGATTTCTAAAATCGAAGGAAAAGTTATTTTTACCATCGTTTATTCAAATAAGTGATGGTGAAGGCATGTACTCGACCTACCATCAATTGAAAAAAAGCGATGGGTGCACGGTGGTCATTAATATTTACCGTCGATTTATAAAGAGATGAAAAATATATATTTTTCGTCGGTTAGTATAATAAGTGACGGTGAAAAGATGGTTAAAATTAGCCCCTAAACTTGGGTCACTTAGCGGTTTATTTTTGACTTTTTCCATCGGTTAGTGAAATAAGCGATGGAAAAAAGTAGGTTAAAATTAGCAGCCAAAATTTGGGTGTGATCGAGGAGGGATTTAATTCATCCTTTGCTGTCGATTATTGATTAAACTGACGGTGTATCTCACTTTATCTATCACGTGCGGGCGACCTCCCATCACTATTCATCTTCCCTAAATTGAACCCCAAACCCAAACCCTTTTGCAGTGCTAACCTCCTTCTCGTTGTCGACCTCCCCATCATAGCTCACTGCCTCTCCTCGCCATCTCAGGTGAGACCCTCCTCTGTTCCTCCTCCCTAGCCCCTCTGCCTCTCCTCCTCGACCATCTCCTCCCCACCCCCTCTGGCTCTCCTCCTCGTCCTCCTCCTTCGGTCGCTGCCTCTCCTTCTCCTCCTGCGATCCACCCCCTCCCCCTCCTCCACATCCGCTAGCACCCCCTCCTCCTCTCCACCCCCTCTGCCTCTCCTCCTCCTCTTCTTCTTCCTGGCCTCCTCCTTCTCCTCCTCCTCTTCCTTCGCACCTCCTCCTCCTGCGAGTCCTCCTCCCCTTCCCCCCTCTTCCCTTCCTCCACCTCTTTCTCCTTGCCTCCTCCTCCTCCTTCACACCTTCCTTAAATTAAGTACTTAAGCTATTAAAACCATAATTGGTAGGGAGGGAAAAAGGGAAGAGTTTGGATGGCTCGAGGGTTTGGGAGGGACGATGGCGGCGGCGGAGGGGCTGACGAAGGATGGCAAACATGGAGATCCAGGAGATGGCGATGCAGGGATTCTAGCAGGAAAACCTTCGGTGCACCCTCCAGTAGGATGTGGGCAGAGGGTAGGAATGGGAGATGGAATCAGAAGAATGGAGATGTTGTTTGCTATAGATGTAGAAGGTGAGGGCACATGGCAGCCATTTGTAGGGATCCGATCCTTTGCCTTGCGTGCGGTGGCTTGGGGCATAGGAGGGATTCATGTGGTAAGAGTAAGACAATGAAACCCTACAGAGATAAGGTGCCCTGCAACCAGGTTTGGGGGAGAACCCGTTCGCCCCCCCTAAGGTTCTGGACCAGGTGATGGATGTGGAGGTGCCTTATGCTGATGATGTCGCTACTGCTGAGTTAGTGCTACGGGGCACCCTATTTGGGGAGATCACGATGGAGTCTGCGAGTCTTGATTAAATCTGTAGATTGGTGAGTTCTCTGTCCCTTTCCTCCTCTAATTGGAAGATCTCGACGTTGGGTAAATTGAGATTTATTTTATTTGGGATGGGAATGGTGGATGTGGAGAAACTTCGATTCAACACGAGCTGTTTAGATTGTTTAATAATAATTTGGCAACTGGTCTCGCCTTTTGATGGCGCCTCACAGGAGAGGCCCCCTCAGCGTGCAGAGGTTAGGATGGGGAGACTGGAGATCTGGGGCCTACCTCGACATTTGAGGACGCGAGGTGTTGTTGAGAAGGTAACTGCGGGGTTTGCGACTCTTGAAGAGGGCGTTGAGGTGGGACTGTAAGAAGGGGATGAAAGATCTATAGTGGTGGAGGTTTGAGTGATTAGAGGGGGGTTTGTGCCGGAGAAAATTATTCTTCAATATAGGGGAAGTTCATTGATGCTCCGTCTAAAAATAATGTTTGTCGAAGTGCAAGTTACTAAGTAGCGGGATGGAAGATCCTTTGTAGAGGTTGTCTGTGGTAGGAGCAGACCTGAATATCGTAATAACGTACAGGCTGACTGTCCAGAGCCTAAGAAAAGGAAGGAACACCATGAATTTGAGGATATGGAAGATGAGGCCGTAGCTGCTGACCAACCTATCAGGGTGATGGCTGAATGTAGTGATGTGGGAGTAGCAGTGCAATGGAGGGAATACAAGGGAGAGAGCTGGAGGAAGGGTAGGATGGGAAGGTTGTGATGGTGCTTAATCCTACTACTGTGGGGAATTTAAAGTTTGGTGTAGGATCTTCCTACAAAATGAAGGCTGTCAGGTCTCCCTATAAGTTGAGGGGGCGCACGATGGGAGGTGGGAAGGGAATGATGAGAAGGCCATTGCGACCATTTTGTAGGTGGAACGCTTCCCAAAAGGAAAGATGGGTGATAATCAGGTGAAGGAATGAAGATCCTCACTTGGAACGTGCGTGGGTTGCGCGATGGCATTTGGAAGGCATCTCTGGTATGTTACTTGTGGGAGTGGGAAGTGGATTGTGCACTCTTACAGGGGACACATCTCAAAGAAGGGGATTCCTTTGTTTCGTCCTCATTGCTACAGAATGGACAGGCAGAGGTGCGATCTTTAGATGCGGTGGGAAGATCTGGTGGCTTGGCTATCTGGCGGAAGCGATCTTGTCTAATACTAATGGACTCATGGAAGGAGACTCACCAATTGATCTACAGGTTTAGAACGAGCTGTAGTGAACATGAATTTTTTGTTACATGTATATACGGTCCATGTGCAGCTAGCTAGAGATCTGGATTGTGGGATGGACTTTCTCATGTGGTAGTAAGGATATCTGGGAGGCCATGGTTGGTGGGGGGTGATTTCAACTGCACATTGTCTAAGGTAGATAGGGCGAGCAGGAGGGTTGATCAAGAGTTGACTGGGTTTCATTTGGCCATGGCAGAGCTGGGTCTAAATGAATATCCATCCATCGGAGTTGAATATACATGGAGGAATGGTAATGGGCAAATGTCCAAGTTGGATCGCTTCTTTGGGAACTCTGAATTGCTGGAGAGGTTCCAATTATCATCGGTGGTAGGCCTAGTTTGTCCTTTTTCAGATCATACTCCGCTCATGTGGGATTGTGGTGAAGGTGCCTCGTGTGGTGCCTATTTTAAATTTAGGAAGTCATGGCTCAAGGAGGAAGGCTGTAGGGAGATGATTTCTCATTAGTGGAACTCAAAGCTAGTGGCTGGCTTTGCAACCGTTAGGTTAACCACTAAACTGATGGAGTTGCATAATGTTTTGAGGGAATTCAGATGCACCTCTGAGATTCTGAGAGGTCAACGACGATTCGAGGCTCTAGAGATGGTGAAGAGTTTGGATATCAGAGAAGATATGGGCCTACTGTTAGAGGTGGAAAGGTGCCAGCATATCCATTGGTAATCGGTGGTGGCTGAGGAGGACTTGAAGAGAGAAATCGACTGGAAAGAGAAATCTTGACAGTTATGGCTGAAAGAAGGGGACACGAACACTAAGTTTTTCCACTTAGCAGCCAATTCAAGACGGAGTCACAATCTCATAGTTACATTGAGAGTGGGGGATCAAGTCCTCACGACTATGGATGAAATCAAAAGAGAAACAATCAAGTTTTTCAAGAATTCCACTAGATCCGTGGGGAGGGGGCAGTGGAAGATGAAATCTTTAGATATGCCAAGAGTTGGAAATGAGGAGGGGGAATAGTTGATAGCACCTATCTCTGAGTAGGAGGTGGTAGAAGCCATGCAAGATCTGAATGCTGAAGCGTCTCCAAGCCCAAATGGATTCGAGATTTTTTCTACAAGGAATTTTGGCCAACCGTAAAGGCTGATGTGTTGGAGGTCATAAGAGAGTTTCAGGCTAGGAACTCTGGAGTTGAGAGATTTAATAGATCCTATCTATTCTTGTTACCAAAGAAGTCGGGGGCAGAGAGTCTGTCAAAGTTTAGACCGATTGCCTTGTCCAACTCGATTAATCTAATTATTAGGAAAATTTTGGCCAATAGATTGAAGTGGGTACTGAATGACTTGATCAGCCCAGTGCAATCTGCCTTTCTTCCTGATAGGTGTTTGTAGGAATCTTTCATTGTTGCATAGGAAGTTGTGATGGGGTGGCGTAGAAGGTGTAAGGCCTATATGTGGAAGGTGGACTTTAGACGAGCGTACGATTCAGTATCTTGGCATTATCTTTGGGAAATTTTTAAGCGAAGGGGATTCCCTTCTATTTGGATCCAATGGATGAAGATATGCAGCACAACAACATCCTGTTCTCCATTGATCAATGGGAAACCGTGTGGTAATTTGATTCAGCCGCAATGTGGAGTTCGACAGGGATGCCCCTTGGCTCCCTTGGTCTTCAACTTGGCCGTGGATACCCTTGCCAGGTTTGCTTGCAAGTTATCAAGTGTGGGCATGGTGAGAGGGTATTCGATGTCAAACTCCCGATCCTTGGCACTGATTCTCCACTACGCTGACGATACAGTCCTTTTTGTGGAGGGTGGTGTAAGGGAAGCTAAGGTGCTGTTTAGCATGGTATCTATTTTTGGGGAAATTTCTGGCTTGAAGCTCAATGGTGACAAGTCTTCCTTGATTTGCTTCGGAATGGAGGGGCAGGAGAGCACCACGATTTCTAAAATTTTGCACACTCCAATCACAACCCTGCCCATGAAATACTTGGGGTTGCCACTGAAAGACTCAAAACTGAAAAAAAGTGATTGGAACATCCTCTTCGACAAATTGCTGCGAAGCTTGAGAACTGGAGTAGTCGATTTCTATTGAATGGTGGGAGACTGATCCTTCTTAATACCGTCATCACCTCCATTTCGGTGTTTTATTTCTCCATGTTCAGATCTTCGAAATCTGTATGGAAGAGGTTGGATGTGATGTGCAAACGGTTCTTTTGGAAAGGGGTTAAGTCTGAAGGAAATTTCCTCCAACCGGTGAAATGGCGTGGGATGTGCAAACCAAAGAAGGAGGGTGGTATGGGGATACGATCACTGAAGGAAATCAATGATTCCTTACTGCTGAAATGGGCAATTAAACTTCTTGGTGGTGGCAGCAACTTGTGGACTGAATTGATCATGGATTCTTATGGAGTTTCACACATGGAGCAGTCAAGATTAAAACCATGCAGACCTTTACCTTTCTAGAAATCAGTGGCCAAGGCTATACAAGGGAATTGACATCACTTCAAGCTGCTGCTTGGCGATGGTGCAGACTTTATGTTCTGGATTGACCGGTGGTCTTAGAGGGGGCTGTTGAATGAGATGTATCGACGAGCATTTGATGCAACAGCAGATAAGGCAGTGTTAGTGGTCAGTTGTTGGGATGCAGACCGCATGCTTTGGGCGCTAGCTGGGTGTAACCTACGTGAAGGTGGCAGAGCAAGGGAAGAGATGGATAGATTGCTTCATGATCTGGAAAGCCTCGTGCTAAAGGGTGGAGTGGACGGTTTGAATGGTCCCATGGAAGATTTACGTTTGCTGCAGCATACAGTGTTTTATCGCTTGCAAATATCCAACCGACATGGAGGAGATTGATAGACAAATTGCAGGTTTATGGAAGCTATGCATACCCCTTAAAGTGCAAATTTTCCTTTGGCTATGTAGAAGAGGACTTGTCATGGGAGAGCTACGACACAAAAGGATGGGAAACCAACTACAACATTGCCCCCTATGTAATTTCCCCACTAATAGTGCAAGACATTTATTCTCGTCATGTTTGGTGATTGACCAAATATGGAGATTCGTGTGTGGATATCCCTTGCCAATGTGGGAAGGCCTTTGGAGGGATTTTCAAATGCATGGGAAATCACAAGTAACTATGGTAGCAGTGCTTTGGAGTGTGTGTAGGGTTAGAAATGAGAAGTTATTTAAGGGGTTGTCGGTGTGTATGGGGAAAATTATTTGGAGTTGTGACTCTTGTTCAGGCGTGGAGTGATTCTTTGTAAATTCTTATAGTTGATTTTTTAATAGAATAATTCCCGATTTTTTATCCTTTTCGATAGCATTCCTTTCAATCTCAAAAAAAAAACCATAATAGGTAGGTATTTAATTAATTTTTTGTTATTGAAATTGCAAGAAGTTGACGACGATCACTCTTGGATGTTTCAGAGATATATTTTCAATTTTTAAATATTATTTTCATGATATTTTAGGATCATGTTAGATGTGGGGTGTGCCCACATATTGTCTTTTATGTATTTTTGTTAAATTGATGGTGGGGTGTGCCCACTTTTACTTGTGTTTTGAATGACAATTTAAGATTTTAATAGACGTGGGGTGTGCCCACATATTTTCTTTTATGTGTTTTTGTATCTATTTATGCATTTTATTTGTTGCACTTTTAAGGTGGGTTGTGCCCACTTTTATTAGGTGGTGTGATGTTTCGAAATGCACTTTTTATGTGAGAAATGAAATATTTAAGGCAAAACTCTGTCAAAAATTTTTAAAATTTATTAATGTTCAATATATTAGTTGGTTGGGGTTTTATTAGGTTAGGGTTTAGGGTTGACTTGGGTTAGGGTTTGGATGATTGGTTTGGGTTAAGGTTTAGGGTTTAGGATTTGACTTGGGCTAGGGTTTGGACGGTTGCATTGTGTTAGGGTCTAGAAATATGATTGGGTTAGTTATGATTTTAGTTATTTAATTTTTGTGTAATTAAAGTGATATTTTAATTTTTTTGTAATTAAAGTGATATTTATTATAATTGTTAGATACTTACACTTGCATAAGTTTGGAATGAAGGTTTGCTTTAGAAATTTGGTTCGAAACTAAAATAGGAGGGAAACACATAAACAATTTTGAAATAGATTGTGGGTTTGTTTTTTTTTTTTAATCTTTGTTGATTAATAGTATGATTAACATAGGATAAGGATTTGGTGATGCGATTTCACCTAAATGGATGTGCATTTGGGGATGATATATATGATCACCTGTAAATTTTTACTAAGTCCTTAGAATAAGAATATATTTGTTATTAACATTTATGATTATATTATGTTTTTAATTAATTTTTCTTTTGAAATTGCAGATTATCAGTGTCGGGTACACTCGGAGGCTTGAGTAGTTGGAGGTATATGTACATTCAACATTTTTAATTTAATTGAATGATATTTTAGTTTTTTGGTGAATTTCTTTAAGGTTCAAATTAATTATTGTTTATTATTTAGATACATACACTTTCTAAGGAAGATATATGTTAGTTCAACCCCTCATAAATAATATTTTAATGATTTTACAAAATAAAGAAAAAGAAATAAAACATAGATATAGCAGATTTTTTCCTTAATGACATAATTGCAGGTTTTATGGACAGATGATTAGAAGCGTGAAGACACAGATTGTAATAGGTCTTAGGTCATAGGCATTTTTTTTGTATACTTTCAAAGATTGTAATCTTATTTTTATTGAGTCTAGAGATGTTGTAAAGAGCCCTCAAATATAACATATACATAGCTATGTTATACTCTCTACACTTAGGAAAAATTAGAAAGAAAAATCTAATACTAAACACATATCAGATGTCCAACACTAATGACAAACGTCTGATTTTCAACTTTAAGACGCTTGATAATTGTTTCAGATGTTTGATCACCTATAGTCATGCCTTTGCACTCTTAACACTTAGACTCTAGACGTTGCAATCTTAAATCAGCTGTCCATAGCCTTACCTAGACATCCAATACGTACCTCAGACGTCTTTAAACTTATCGTTAGACTCCATTGCCTATTTCCTTCATTATTGTGCATGTCTAACGGGCAAATACACTTTTAGACATCTGGTGACATGATGGACGATTGCCCATTTATTTTGCACACACTTATTAGAAACCAAAGTTCGGCTCTTAGATTACCAAGGCAAGTCACTAATCTCTTTCCAGATGTCTAGAAAACTTGGCAGACGCCCACACTGACATCTGTTCCTTAAAATCTAGAACCTTGTTTGGATTTGGTCAAAACAGGAATGAAGCCACTTATAATTAGACGTACAATATTTGTATCAGACGTCTTATATGAACATATCAGACGTCCTCGTTTTGATCCAATGAAAACAGTAAGCCTGACTAATAGAATTAGACGTCCAAAATTGTATTCAGATGTCATATAAGACGTTTGACCCAAAAATCAGACATCTGATATTGCTGTCAGGATTATAATTGCCTTCATTTGTGTTGGATTTTGTCCCAATCTCTTGGGACTTGCCTCCAACGGCTAGGAGACCTCTCCAAGCCTTCTTGAAGGTTCTAAACTTGCCTATAAATAGACTACAACCCTTCTTAGGAAAAACACACCTCTTGAGATACAATTCACCTAGAAAATCATTTGCTCACTACTCATTGCTTTCTCTTGTCCTTCTGTTCTGCCATCACTCTAATCAAAGGGCAATCCAACACTCTCGATGTACTGCATTCTTCTAATCTTTAGGGAGTTCCTTTTAGCCTTAGTAGATAAACAAATTATTTATATTTTAGGGTGCTCTTTAGGTTACATTTCATTTTTACTTCATTGTTGTAATTGGGTATCCGACTTGTCGGATCCCTATCTCTTCATAGTAAAGGGAGAAACCTCCATTTAGGGATTGGAGGTGGGATTTATATTTGAGGTACACTACCCTTATTAAAGTAGTGTGGTTAGTGAATTGATCACTTTGTGATCATAAATCCTAAGTCAAGGGATTGGCTTAGGTGGTGGCTTTCACTCGATTTGAGTTTCCACCTAAAAATCTTGTGCCTCCTTATTGTGATTATGTTTTTATCTTGCAATTATTTTTAAATTCACTATTTACCCCCTCTCTAGTGCAATTTCAATATATGCATGCGAGGCCAAACATTAGGTATTCTAACCCCTAGGATAAAAGTCATTCGAGTCAAATTGTGTCCAAATTACTCCCCTGTCGAGACTTATGATCATATTTTATGGATAATGCAAGAAGTGTATGTATACCTCACTTACATGCATGATGTATTGCCTTTTTAGCATGCCATAAGACTCGATCGACTTTAGTTCGGTGAAGTACCAAACTAAAGAAGGTCCTTAAGGATTTGATCACAACTTAGTTTTGCTCGTTACATGTAACCTTGTGCGGTGAAATTTTTGTTGTTTCTTCCTATTCTTCTCTGGTATACCAACTAATATTATTTAGTTTTCTATGGTGCCCTTAATTGGGTGTTAAAGGAAATCTAGCTAAGGTTAGTATTAGAAGGTATACTAGAGAAGTGCGGGGAGATGCTGCCGAAATTTGACCGCACTAAGGTTACATGTAACGAGCAAACATAAGGAGCAAACCTAAGTTGTGATCAAATCTTTGAGGATGGGCTATAAAGTAAAAATTTTAATCAAGATACACATCATTCAGTCCTTTCCCTTCCTAATAAGTGATTTATTTACATTAAATTTTAGGTTACAATGGATAAATCTTGGATTGGATTGCGGGGTTAAGATTACACCAAATATAAGGATGGAGTAATTTCATTTCTGGAATGAGCCTTTGATGACGATAGGAAGATATTTAGGCGAGGAGGTCAACTTGATAATATTTTCTACCCATGCAGAAGATGTTTGAATGGTTCCTTGCATGATCGTAATACTATACTCGAGCACTTGATTTGTAATGGTTGGTGGCAGCATTACACTACTTGGGTGGTTCATGGAGATGAGTTGACTGAGAAAGTTGATGCAAAAATATGTGTGATTTGTAATTAGGGTTTTCAAATTATTGTAACATGCAAATTCGCAAATGCTTTTAAATTTGTAACCTAGATAGTGGTGGTATCTAGGATCGTCCAAGGAGGTAAATTCTTCCAAATATAATTCTCTCACTTGAAAATGCGGAAATCACCTTTCTTTTTGTAATTTTTGAATATATAATTTTTGTGGTTTTTGAATAACAAGACAATGTGAAATTGATGGCAAAAAAAAACTATACCTAATTTAGCAACTAAGTGGAAAAAATTTCCTCTTCCCAAACTCACCCTAGGCACATGAAGGCCTAGGATAATTGGGAAGAGGGAGTGAAAGTGCTAAAACTAAAACAAGAAAGAAGATGCACTAAATTGAAAAGGCAACTTGATACAAAATGGATTTTTATTTTACAATTGTAGAGGAAAGCTTCTACTGCAAAATTAAAATTGAAAAAGCAAATAAAATAAAAATCCTGGATGATGTTGGTGAAGAGGAAGAAGCTCTTGCTCCAACTACGGCTACTCCTGTAGTTGAAAAGAACTCCTTGATTTGCTCCTCCAAGATGTATCTTTCTCCTGGCAAGTCCTAGGGGTGGCGTGCCTTGGCTCCTCCAAGGTGGATGATTCCACCTTTGTTTCTCCCCCAAAGGGTGGGTGTGCACCACCCTAGTTTCTCCTCCAATGCCTGGCCATCCTCCTTGATGTAGAGAGTCAACTCCCCTTGGCATGGCACAAGAAGAAGAGTGGGGAGGAAGATGGCACCAAGGAGGCAAGGGATAGCCTCCTTAATGTTCTTCCTTCCTCCTTCTTGGCCGTAGGTTATAGGTGGTCTAGGGTGGAATTAACACTAAGGGAGGATGATCATTTGGTGGTGGTTAGGAGGGTTTTTATAGAGGTAGAGAAGGGTGGTTGGCGTGGGGATTAGGTGTAGGGCTAGCAATGGATTTAGGAGGTAGTTAGATGATCCTATGGTGGAGGGTAGTTGGTGCCAACCAAGGGGATGATATGGGGGTAGTTATGGTGGCTAAGGGGTGCATGCAGTTGGCGCCAACCATGGAGGGATGCCATGGTTTGGCACCAATTAGAGAGGGTTCTAGAAGGGGGGTTAGGTGGATGGTGGAGATGGATTTAAGGAGAGATGTGTGGTGGAGATGCATGGGATTTTGGAGGGAAAAAGTGGCTCCAATTAAGGGGTAGTTATAGCTGGTTTTGGCACCACTTTTTGGTGTATTTTGGAGGTGGTGGTTAGGTTAGGTTGGCTCCAAGGTGAGGTGGAAGTAAAGTTAGCTTATGTGGAGCATAGATGGGCTTACTTGGTGGAGCTAGTTAGGTGGGAATTAGGGCTAGGTAGGGTGGATGGCCAAGGAGTTGTATAGCTAAGCTAAGCTAGCTTAGCTAGTAGATGAGTAGGGTAGGGAGCAGAAGGAGCTAGGGTTTTGAGAATAGGAGTTGAAGGAGAGCTATCTGGAGCTGCATAGGAGCTGGTGGCTGCTGAAGAGAATATCAAGGAGTTACTTTAGCTAGCTTAGCTTTCTAGTTCTTTGCTAGCTGCTAAGCCAGGGTAAAGTAAGCTGGTTTCTGCTAAGATGGGCTGAGGTGAGCTAGGTCAAATCTTCCCGGGGAGGACCTAGCTAGCTGAAGTAGCTAAGATAGCTTAGCTCAACTAAGTTGAGCTAAGAGGAGTCCCTAAGAGTTGGACTTGAGCTGGCCTGAGCTAGTGTGAAGTCATCTTCAGCTGGCTTGAGTTGAGTAGAGCTGGAGGTAGCTGGACTTGAGCTGAGGTGGACTCCAGTCAACTTAGCTGAGCTAGCTAGAGCTCCCTGTGAACTGATGGGAGCTGAGATGAGCTAGACTCAACTAAGTTGAGTTGGATCTGAGTTGACTTAAGCTAGGGTGAGCTAAGATGAGCTATCTTGAGCTACCATTTAGTTGAGATGAGCTGAATGGAGCTAGGATGAGCTAACCCTAGTTCAAGTGAGCTAGTATCCAACTATGATGAGCTGGATTAGGCTGAGTCTCAGCTGGTTTGAGCTTCTTCTTCACCAGTTGCTTTCCTGAGTGCTAGGATTCTAGGGATTTGACTATCTGCTTATCCCTAACACTCAAATAAACATATCAAAAAGACAACAAAATGTGTAATGCATGCCTAACCTAATTTATGCCCAAATGCAGCCCAAAACCCATTTTTGGAGTTAAAATCGTAAGAGCTAGATCTATTTTAGGGCATAAGAATGATGATAAACTGGCATTTATCAAAAATCATAAATACTGAGAACCCTATTGACGAAGAGATCAACGAGGAAATTGCTGATGGTGGAGGGGAAGAAATACAAGAAATGTTGAACTAGATGAGAGTAGGAGAGGATATAAATACAAATGTGGAAGATTCATTTAGTTGTGATCTATTCTATGATACTGTTAAGGTGGCTGAGGATCCTATTGCTCCCAGTGCTACGTAAATGTCAAGGTTGTCATTTTTGTTGAAGATGTTTCAACTAAAAGTTATGAATAGAGCTAGTGCTAAATTCAAGTCAGAAATACTTCAATTTATTGCTGGACTGTTGAATAACCTTAAGGGTTTTCCGACTTCATGGTATGAGGCAAGGAAACAGATTCGTATGCTTGGTTTGGACTATCAGAAGATCGATGCATGTCCGAATGACTGCATTCTTTTCAGAAATGAATTCACAAACTTGAGTAACTGTCTCGAATGTGGACTTGAGAGATATAAGGAAGGAAAAAATGAAAGTAAGAGGAAACAACCTCATAAGGTTCTTCGTTACTTCCCATTGATACCTAGGCTTCAACACCTTTTTATATCAACTAAAACTGCATGATGAATGACATGGCACCAGGATTGTAAATCTCAAGATGGAAGAATACGTCATGCTATTGATTCAGAGGAGTGGAAGAGATTTGATGAAAGAAATAATTCATTCACTTTATAAGCAAGGAACGTGCGGTTGGGTCATGCAAGCGATGGATCAATCCATTTAAGAATATGTACCCGTCGTACTCTATATGGTCAGTAGTAATGGTCACTTATAACTTAACTCCCGAGTTGTGTATGAGATCGTCATTCATGATGCTGACCCTATTAATCCCCGGTCTAAAACAACCAGGAAATGCAATAGAAGTTTATCTCTAGCCATTAATCGATGAACTAAAATAGTTGTGTTACATCGGCATGAAGATGTATGATGCAGAAAAGAAAGAATTTTAGAATATATATGTTGCATTATTGTGGACCATAAATGACTTCTCGACATACGCAAATTTGTCAGGTTGGAGCACTAAAGGAAATCTTACTTGCCTAGTCTATATGGAAGACACTTATCACCTACGACTATTGGAAAGTAAGAAATTTTGTTATTTAGGATATCATAGATTTCTACCTATTGAACATAGATGGCAAATGTTACAGTTCAGGAGAAAATTTGATGGCAAGACATGTCGATATTCAAAGAAAAATCCAAAAAATAAACTTAGTACATATTCTATCAAGTTGTCAGGTCAGGTTATAATGGAGAGATTACAAGAAATGGGTGAGATACGGTTGGGTTGACCATTCAAACAAGATCAGATAGCCTCGAGGAATTCTAGATTTCGAAAGAAAAGCATTTTCATTAAGAATCTGCCATATTAGAAAGATCTTACAATATATAATAATTTAGATGTTATGCACATCGAAAAGAATGTGATGGATAAAATTTTCGACGTATTAAATCTGACTGATGATCCAAAGGATACGGTGAAAACAAGAAAAGAAATGAAGAGTTTAAGGATACGTGACGTGCGCTTGTGCGTGTGTGTTAAGAAGTGTCATTATAGTCGCACTTGCAATGTCGGTTTTAAAGTAAAGAAACGAAGGTGGGTCCGAGTGTCGGTCTCAGGGAGGCGTGAAAATCGGATTTTTCTTATCACTTGTTGTCATGGAAAGCATAGAGTTTTGCTTGCGAAAGGTGCAGTTTTGAAAAGTGAGAGAGAGATAGAGAGAGAGAGATTATGGTTAGAGTCGTTTCTTTGCTTGATCATGCAACTTAAACAGGAAATCAAGTAAACATTGAATGGAAAGTAACTTCATTAATCATGTAGCTTTAGTTCACAGCTTACAACATTAAATACATGCTTAAACAAAAGTAAGGGAAAACTTAAAAGAGAGGAAGAGAGAGAGAGGGGGAGAGCAGCGAGGCAGCCTTGGCGGTGGAGGAGGCTCCATCGGCAGCTCGCCTCCGGCGATTACAAGAGGGCTTAAAGCTAGCTAGGAGAGGGGTAGAGTAGTTGCAAGGGAAGTGAATGCCTTGAATGAGTGGTTGGAGGGCGTTTAAATAGAGAGAAGGGCTTTCTAAAAGAAGAAGGGGCTTTAGCGACGTCCGAGAAGTCGCTAAAACCATTCCAAAAGCATCGGTGAAGCCCTCCAGCCCGCCGGTCAACCGCCTGTGCCATTCTTCTTCGCGCTCGATCCGCGGCCGCTGCATGAGAGCCATCCGATCGAAGATTGGACGGCTGAGATCTTCCCTTGGATGCGCTCGGATCGAGCCTCGGGCGCGCGTGTGTGCGGGTGTCATTGCCCAGCGTGCGGGTGTCATTGCCCGGCGTGCGCGTGCATGTGGGCGCTCGCGATCTGAGGGCACACCGCGTGGCGCAATCTCGGTCGCCCACTGCTGATCGGGTGGCCCAATTTCACCGCGTGCTCCTTCGTATTCAATTTCTCTACACCGCGTGGCTCGAACCTGCGTCGCGTGCGTGCAGGTGTGCGCGTTAACCGTTGTGCCACTCCCGTGCTTTGTCGCGGCGACTGCGGGCAGGCGCGTGGTTCTCGGTCGTCCGATCGAAGATCGACGGTCGAGATTTGATCTCAGCTGAAGGAAGACTGGCGTGTGGTGGAGTGGGGGCGACGTGGCGCAATGAGGGCTGTTGATCACCAGATCAACGGTCAGAACTTCTTGGGCCCATTGTAGGAGCTCCGGATGTCGGATTTGGCCGATCTTGAGTCCGTTGGACTCCGTTCGTCATTCTGAATCCATCCGTGTGGTTCGATTGCTCATCTGAGGCCTGCTTTGACAAGTGCTTACACAAATGGCCATTAATATAGTTTTATAAGCAATCTTGGTATATGATGCATGCAATGCTCTCATTCTACTTTTGTTGTGCCTTTTATTCTTAAGATGAGCCCTATTTAACAGAATTATCCCCCCCATGTGCAGTGTTATCAATATGTCCGGAGCTGCATATTCATGAGGATGATGGATACTTCCCACCTGCTATTTACAGCTTGAATCAGGACCAAAAGAATAGTTTGTTCTCCTTCTTAAAGGAAATTAGGGTGCTAGATGGGTTTTCCTTGTAGCTTTCTCGTTATGTCAATGAAGCACAGAAAAAGATATCTGGCTTGAAAAGTCATGACTCCTACGTTTATATGCAAGTATTGTTTCCACTATCGATACGGGTGATAGCGAAAATATGTGTTTTAGTCGTTGTAACGAGTAAATCCACTTTCGCTTTTAAAATTTATAACCTAGATAATGGGGGTATCTAGGGTCGTCCAAGGAGGCTAAATTGTTTGCAAATCAAATCCCTTGCTTAGAAAATGGAAATCAGCTTTCTTTTTGGTGTTTTTAAATTTATATTTTTTTATGTTTTGAAATAACGACGAATACGCGAGTTGTTGGCAGGAAAACAACTAACACCTACAATCACTAAGCTAAAACCTAAGTGACAATTAATTCCTCTCTCTAAGCTCACCCTAGGCACATGGAGGCGTGGAGTAATTAGGGAGAGGGAGTGAAGGGTGGTAGAGAGAAAGAAAACAAATGCGACAAAAGAATTGTAAAGAAAGCAACTTTATTTAATAATGAAGATTGTTTACACAAGAATCCTAATGGAGGAATGCTTTTTACTACTATAAAAACTACAAAAATGACAAAAGCACCAATCCTTCTGTAATGATAGTGAAGATGAGAGGCTCCTTGCTCCAAGCTTAGTGGCTCCTGGGCTTGAAAAGGGGCTTTCCAACTCCTTCCTTGCAAAGCTCCACCAAGATGATGTCCTCCAAGGCAAGTCCTAAAGGGGGGGCGTGCCTATGCTTCTCCCAGGGGTGGACGTGCACCACCCTTCCTCCAATTGCTTGGCCATCCTTCTAGTGGAATGATCCTCCTCCTTAGTGTGGCACAAGAAGAAGAGAGAAGGGGAAGAAGGCACCAAGGGGGCGAGTAGGATGCCCCCTTATTCTTCTTCTTGGCCATGAGATGTAGGTGGATATAGGGTAGAAAATATACTAATGGAGGATGAGTTTTTAGTGGTGGTTAGGAGGGTTTTTATAGAGGTGGAGATGGGCGGTTGGCGTATCCTTTGGATGGGTGGCTAGGATTGGATTTGAGATGGTGGTTAAGGATCCCATGGTGGAGATCATTTGGCACCAACTCAAGGGACTTGTAGGGGGTAGTTATGGTGGCTAAGGGATGCAAGGTGTTGGCGCTAACCATGAAGGGGAGCCTAGATTTGGTGCCAAAGGGAAGGCTTCTAGAATGGGGGTGAGGTGGATGGTGGATATGGCTTGGAGGGGGTAGGTGTTAGGTGTAGATGGGGGATGAAGTTAGCACTAAAAGGGAGGTGGTTAGGGTTAGGTTTGGTGCCAACTTTTGGTGTCTTTTGGTGGTTGGTTGAGGGGTGAAGAGGTGGCTATGTTGGTGCCAACTTAGGGTGGACAAGGTAGAGCTTAGGTGGACTTAGGTTGGGTTACTTGGTGGAGCTAGTTAGGTAGGGTTTTAGGGTGGTGGATGGCCAAGGGAGCTGGAGCATAGCTAAGCTAGCTTAGCTTAGTAGTAGGGTAGAGGAGTAGGCAAATGGAGCTAGGGTTTGAGGAGAGGAGCTTGACAGAAGAAGTTTGGAGTTGAACTAGAGCTGGTGGCTGTTGAAGAGGGTGGCATGGAGCTACTTTAGCTAGCTTAGCTTGCTAGTTCTTTGCTAGCTGCTAAGCCAAGCTAAAGTAAGCTAGCTTCTACCAAAAGGAGCTGAGGTGAGCTGGGTCTGGTTCTCTCGGGGAGGATCAAGCTGGTTGAGGTAGCTAAGGTAGCTTAGCTCAACTAGGTTGAGCTAAGTTGAGTCCTTGGGAGCTAGACTTGAGCTTCCTGAGCTAAGATGAAGTCATCTTCAAATGGTTGGAGTTGAGTGGAGTAGGATGTAGCTAGACCTGAGCTGGGGTGGACTTCAGTCAACTCAGCTGAGTTATCTAAAGCGCCCTATGAATTAATGGGAGATGAGATGAGCTAGACTCACTTAAGTTGAGCTGGATCTGAGCTGACTTGAGCTAGGGTGTGCTAAGATGAGCTCTCTTGAGCTGCCATTTAGCTGAAATGAGTTGAATGGAGCTAGGATGAGCTAACCCTAGTTCAAGTGAGCTGGATTCCAACTACGGTGAGTTGGATAAAGTTGAGTTCCAACTAGTTTGGGATTCTCCTTCACCAATTGCCTTCCTAAGTGCTACGGTTCTAGGGATCTGATAATTTGTTTATCCCCAACACTCACAAAAGCATGTCAAAAAGACAATAAAAAGTAAAATGCATGCTTAACTTAATTTATGCCTAAATGCAACCCAAAAACCCGTTTGCGGAGCAAAAACCTAATAGCTAGGTTTGTTTTAATGCATAAGAATGATGATAAACTGGCATTTATCAATGGGGGATACTGTTAGAACCGGTTGTTGATTCACTCACAGAGACGAGCAGATTTTTTAAAGCTGCTTGTTAAAAGACGCTACAAAATGACACGCTAGATTACTGGGATAAACAAATAGTCATTACCTCTGTAAGATGGAATAGATTTTTCCCCCAGCCTTCTTCGATGTAATGGTTCATTGCATGTTGCATCTTGCAAATGAAGCGAGAATCGATGGACCTATACAATTTAGATGGATGTATCTTGTGGAGCCATTTTTGAAAAAGCTTAAAGATTATGTTCTGAATAAGGCAAAGTTGAAAGGATCAATTATAGAAGGCTATCTTGTGGAGGAGTGTATAAATTTTACTTCCATGTACATGAATGAAATAGACAATCGCTTTAATAAACTTCAAAGGAATTATGAGGGGAAATACAATGATAGTGATGAAGAATGCTTGTCAATTTTTGATATCAGAGGAAGGTTGATTCTTCATACAGAGTACAAGGCTATTTTAGCAAATGACAGACGTTGCACACATCTATATATTTTAAAACAAATTCCTAAAATTGATCCATTTTACGAGGAATTCGAACGACTACCTCTTTCAAGGACAACCAAATTTGGCTTCTTAGATTGGTTTAAAGACCGAGTTAATCAATTGAAAGAGGATAAGGACCCACGATGGGTACTGGA
Organism: Thalassia testudinum; assembly: GCA_037157565.1. Lineage (NCBI taxonomy): Eukaryota > Viridiplantae > Streptophyta > Magnoliopsida > Alismatales > Hydrocharitaceae > Thalassia > Thalassia testudinum. Next base: position 136,417,361 of record JAZHRO010000036.1, on the reverse strand, counting down.
CTTTGATGTAATTGTTGATTCACCATTACATTATGCACATTACTACTCTGGGTATATAATAAATAGGTTCAAATTTAGAATAAAAGAAATTGATGATAGAAAGGTTACACAGCAGGCTGAAGTTGATCTTTCCACCGATCTAGATGAATACTATGGTGAAATCAAAGAAATTGTGGAGATCAGCTTCAGATATGATCGCAGAGTTGTCCTATTTAAATGTCATTGATTTGATGTTTTTAAAGAAGGCATTGGTTTCAAAATTGACACGAAACATAATTTTTTGAGTTTAAATCCTAATCATCAAATTCTTTAGTCTGATGAATCATTCACATTGGCTTGTCAAGCGGCACAAGTTTTTTATGTCCCCAATAATTGTCAAAGGGGATGGATTATACTAATAAGAACAGTACCATGCAATCATTTTGATGCACAGTTTGAAGCATACCAAGAATCAATGGAAGAAGATCATATAGATTCAAATGTAGTAGATGTGGACATCTAAGGCTAATAACAATTTCTTTACTTTGTTTCATTTCTGTTTATATCAAATTTATATTCAAATTTAAGAAACGTAAACTTTTATTGGCATTTTTGTTACATTATAAGTACCAAAACTTAAACCAATCACACACACATATTCAAAATATGTTACTCTTACTCTATTGGCATTTTAATTACTTTTATTTTTCAAATTATAGGTTATCAGTGACCGGCATACATGGAGTCTGTTGTACTTAGAGGTATAATTTCAATGTTTTAAATTTGATTGGATGAAATTATAGGTTTTTAATAGATGTGGGGTGTGCCCACATATTATTTTTTATTTCATTGAATAGATGTGAGGTGTACCCACTTGTGTTGCATGTTTTATTTGGATGGATGTGGGGTGTACCCAATTGTTTATTTTATATTTCGTTAATTTGATTGGATGTAGGGTGTACTCACTTATGTGCTATGCAGGTTTATAGAAAAACTTCTCATTTTAAGGGAAAATTCTGCCAAAATTTTTTAAATGACATTGCCACATCACCTATAGGTAGAACCTAGATGGGAGAACCTAACTATTAGAATGGAGGTAGAACCTAACTTTTTTAATCAAGTTAGCCAACTTCCATTTGAATAACTTGCAAGTCCTTGTGGTTTGTCTTTGCACTTTTTTTTGATGTGGGGTGTGCCCACTTTAATTTTAATATGCAGGTTTATAGAGAAACCTCCAAATTTAAGGGAAAACTCTGCTGAAATTTTTAAATATTTTTTTTGTCTGGCAAGCTTTTTTCATTAATGATTTATATATTAATGATTTTCAACTATATTAATTATTGCATTTTCTACTTGTTATAGATGAAATTGTTTAGGGAAAATTCCAAAAGAAAGGGTCCTCCTGAGACACAGCCATCCACCCAGCCCGATTCGTCTCCTCAGGCTTAGCCACCCCCTAACAGCAGGTTTAACCACCCCCAGCACTAGGCTCCCCCCCAGTCACTTTTCATACGACACGGGGAAATGACATGTTTACTACATGCAGGGGGGAAGGGAAAGGGGAAGGAGATTGCTCATACCTTGCCAGAGCGAGTAGAGGATGATCTAGATTACGGAGCATCAGATGAGGAGGGGGATGAGGTGGGAGAGGAGGGAGAGGAGGAAGGGGTGGAGGCAGAGGATGAGATGGTGGGGAGTACATCCCTAGTTCATGTGGACCCCTTAGTAGGGGGAACAAGTTTTGGTAAGAACTCATATACCTTTAAGTCATAAATTACTTATATATTTTAAAGTTTTTTATAACTTCAGAAATATATAATGAATATGATTAATGTTTACGCAGATAAAGTAAGAAGAGGACTGGGGAAGACAAAGAATCTAGACTTCCAGCGTGTCTAATGATAACAGCATCATGAGCCATAACTAGCTTTAATTAGTCAGGATTAATTGACAAATGCTCTTACATAATCGCCTGAGAGTCGTAATTCCCTACACATCCATTCTGAGAGGAATACACTAAAACATGATTAATCCTGTAGTTTTAACATCATATCAAGAAAGCAGAATAACCGTGGGATTTTCTAGGGGTTAATTTAAGGTCTAATGAGCATTAAAGTCTAATAAGAGGGTCCTTACGGACAAAAGCAGGGTTTTACGCATTTCGAGAATTGATACAACAACCAAAACCCTAATTTCAGACCTACTTTAATTACTGAGGTTTTGCTCAAGATAAAATTTATCTAAACCTTCTCAAATTCATATAAAAATATTTCATGAGTTTTGGCGTTCTTGATTTGACCTTTGGAACCCATTTTGACCTTAAATAAAGTCATAGACAATCCTACCCTAATTTGGGTTTTTACGTAAATTGCCTAGTCAAACTTGGTCAAAACTCAAATCCAACTTCACCATTATATTCCCTAGGTCCAAATTAGGTTTGTAGCATAATTTAGGCCCAATTAGAGTCCATGTTGACCTAGTTTGCATTTTAGTCCAGTTAGACTCTTTCTCTTTCATCTAGGCCCTTAACTTTTGAAATCTCTACAAAAATGCCCCCCAAATTTGTTGTCTTCTTCACAACTAGCCCCCTACTGCCATTGAGGTCAACACGACCTCCAAGCAAGGTCTGACCTCCACAAATCCTATTCAAATCAACACCAAATCCCATCAAACTTTGTGGGATTGATGTTCACACATAGGAGAATCATTTGGGATCAATTTTGAGCCCCAAATCTTTGTTGATTGCTTATGCGAACGCATGAGAATTAGGGGTCTTATTCCTGCATTCCCAAGCCATGAAAACCTTCCTTCCTGATCTAAAGCTCGCCTTGGAGCTCTATAAAGCTTCCTCGTGCAATTTCGCTCTTCCTTAGCTCAGTTTTGGCCGCAAATCTTCACCAAATGTCCCTCTTCGGCCACCTCGACTGCAGCTTCGACGACCCCTCTCCAACCTCCTTCACTCGCTGCCACATACCATAGGTAGCAGGAACACCTTCATCTCCTTCCTCTGCTCCTCCCAATACCAGCGAGAGCACCCCAGGCCCCCTTGTTGTCGTCGACCCTTCCAATGGAGGTCTTCATCCCTTCTGCGACTGGCCAATCACAGCCGTTGCACTTCTCTCTCTCTCTTCGTCCATAAATAGGTCCAATATCTTCCTCTACCTCTATAGATCCTTATCAACCCCTCTACCTCTTATTTTGACCATCGACGCCGTTATTCTCCCTTCGTCTTCTCTAAGTCCGGCCATGCTCCGGCATAGCCTCCTGCTCGCTACAAACCATCAAATGACTCGCTGCACCTCCACGAGCTTCACCGTGCCACCCTCATCAAAAGCTTTCTCCCTATTTGCTCGAGCAACCACCAAAAGCCTACACCGAACTCCCTCGCCTGCACACGCCTTCTCTGAGGTTGCCAGACCTCCACATCTACTATTACGCTTTGCCACCACCATTGTTACACTCGTCGACGTTCGGCGAACCTTTTAAGCTATTCTAATGTGACCGTGAGGCCTTATTTCTCATTTTAGGTGATTGCCCTCCTTTGCCACCGCCTTTGTCTTCTCTGGCTCTGCCAGCTATCTTCAAGCTGTGTTCTTTAGCACTGGCTGCTCTAGGTGCTGCGGATGACTCCCAAGAAGTGCTCTAGACTTCCAATTGAAGTAGCAGGTGCTTCCCTTGACCTCAATCAGAGAAGTCTTCAACTGCTGCCACACAAGGAGGACTGGGGACATATAGTCCCACATTGTTAGATGCGGAGCAACTGCAGACACTTAAGAGGATTTCGTGCTTCTGCCTTATCGCCCAGCACACGAGGGGTTGGGTCCCTTCACACACTCACCCGCCTACCCGATTACCTGCCTATGCTCACTCCTTGCCTGTGACATACTCGCAAGCTTAGTCCTTGTACATGCCCGAATCCCGACCGGTTACCCAACTGCACCGGGTCTTTGAGAGAGAAGAGGAAGGATCTTTGAGAGAGAGGGGGGAGGTTTTGCTGCGCTATCCTTGTGCCCCTATGTGACCCTTACCCTTTGAAGAGAGGTTGTGCTCTGTGCTTGAAGCCCTTGAGAAGGAAGGAAGGCTTGTGAAGAAGAAGAAAAGAAGAAGGCTTAGAAGAGAAAAGCCTTGTGCCTTCTGTAAGGCACTGTGGTTTGTTAACACTTAAGACGTCTGATGGTGCTGATGCTGAACATTGTCGAATGATTTAAGAACCTAAGTTTACATTCAATTCTAATTGAAGATTACTATTGAATAATTTGAATATAAGATGCATGCTTAATTAGAGGACCTAATTGGTGATCTAAATCACCACTTTTTAGCTTCTCTTCATTTTTTTCATCTCATCATCATTTGAATTACAATTTGACAAGTTGTATTCATTGAATATATATTTTAATGCTCAATTAATTATGCTCATTGATTCTGAATAAAGATTAACATGTGAATTCCATATTTGCTTCCTGCGAACGACCTCGAACTCCTTTTAGATTCTGAGTTTATAAATTTAAGTATCTTGCTGTGAGATTTAGGAGTGTTCTACAATGAATGCATCTTTAAAACTCCTATTTTTTCCATCAATAGTGTCCCTGAGAGCCTGAGAATAATGATCAGGCTTAGAACCACAGGAGAGGCGGAGAATTACCCAGGCTTCATCAGTCGAGTGGGCACAATTGTTAAGTCCATTATGCCCATTTGCTACTTCGACTGGAGGAAGGTGCCTGCAGAGCTTAAGAGGCAGTCCCTCCGTTAGTTGGAGGTAATTTCATTTATCAATGTTATTTCTTTTATAACTTTATCTTAAAATTATTATAAAATAAGATTGACATATATATATTTTTAAATTAATGTAGGCAAATTACGATTGGGGTGATGACCCCAATGCCTCTTGATATATCCTTAAGCATGCTGCCAAAATCCACAGAGATTGGAGGACGGAGACCAAGAGAAATGTAATATTTTTTAAACATTTACATTTTTATTATATACATAATTTCATATATTATTTCTAACAATTTATATTTGGTATTTAGTTTTTCTCGAACTGCAGTTCACCCGAGGAGGCAATGGAGAATTATCCTCCTGATATCATGCCTAACGATTGGAAGAAGGTATGCGAGCATTCGCTGGATCCGAAGATGGAGGTTAGTAAATGATTAAAAAATATTTTATTAATTTCATATATCTTAAATTCATAAAAAATATTATTGTATATCTCCACAGGAGCAAGAAAAAAAAATTAAGGCCAATAGGACTAAAGCTCCATCATCAGATCAATGGCCCACAAGCAGCCACGTCACCACTCCATCGCACCCTCACCCAGGAGCATGCCCTTGCCTCATTGCGCAAAGCATTTTAAGCCGTCCGATCGTCAAGCCACCAGCATCGGCCGCACCTTTTCTTTAGCACACTCGCCTGCACGATCTCGACCGCACATCTTCCATCTAATGGCTGAGGAGCAATGGCCAAGACTTCCGTGTTGCGACAAACCAGGGCACATAGTGCATTGGTCTGTGCCTCACCTGAGTGCTCACGAGCGCCTGTTTGAGCTGCGGCGGGAGCCAATTGCAGCGGATTCATGCGCGGACGAAATTCGGCCGCTGATGCAGAAGCCGACGGCAGGGATCGCGCCATGCGACGCAGCGGATGCACCCGGATGCACCTGGGCAAGATGATGCGCGATCCTCAGCGTGCGTGCCCATGCAACTCTCAACCATCCGATCTTCGATCGGATGGCTCACAGAGCGGTTACGCGGATCGTGGGAGAAGAAGCACGCGTGCCTACGACGAACCGACAGGAGGAGGGGCTTCACCGACCTTTTTGGCATGGGGTTAGCGATGTCCTGGACGTCGCTAAAACCCTTACTTAGTTTGGAAACCCCTTTTCCCTATATAAATCCCTTCAACTATCCCATTGAGAGGCATTGAATACACACACACCTTCCACCATACTCCTAGCTCCTTCCTAGCTTCACCAGGCATACTTCACACTTGCCAGAGTTGTGAAGCCACCGATGGAGCCCTCCTCCACCGTCGTGGCCGCCTTGCCTTATCCTCTCTCTCTCTCTTTACCCTACTTTCATATTGCTTTTGTTTAAGCTTTTAGTTATTATTGTATTTGCAAACAAACTCAAGCTACATGCTAAATATTAATGTTGATGTTGTTTCTTATATAGCTCTCATTTTGTGCAAATGAATGTCATGATTCAAAGAAAATTTCTAACCCTACTCTTTTTCTCTCTCTCTCTCTCTCATTTTCTCACAAGCAAACCAACCTTCATGTGACAACTAAAAGCAACAAAATAATATGATTTTATGCCTCCCTGTGTTCGACACTTAGACTCACCAAATCCACATTCTAAATTAAAACTAACGTTGTGAACGCATGCTATAATGACACAATTAAACAACCGTGTCCCACGTGAGTCAAACAACGTTGAAATATCCAATTCGTTCGATAGTCAAACATTATTTTGGCATCGAATGTGCCTTCTAACCGATGGCAAAATGAAACAGTGACGATAATAATGGTGTCGCTTATTTCTGTCAGTTATTTTTGTTAAGGAAAGTATGTTGTAGTGTTAGATGTGGCTCTAGTGATAACCTTCATCCGAAATAATTTCAATAGAAATGTCAACCTTGACATAGAGCTCACTTTAAGAGCAATCAGTTCATCGGTTGCCTTAATAGTATCATAAAAGTTGTTACAACTTCATAACATGTCACTATTGTCTATGATGTTATCTGCTACTCTAAGTTCATCCAATATCTCCTCAATCCCATCAACTTCAATATTATCAGTAGGCTCCTCATCAACATTCATTGAATCAATTTCATAAGTTTCTATGACGAATTCTCCATGAGCAATCCATTTGGTGTAATGTTGCCACTAACCATTATAGATTACGTGCTCTAAAACAATGTTACGATCATGTAATTCTCCATTTAAGCACCTTTGACGAGGATAGAAAATCAACTGTAGAAGATCCCCTTGCCTGAATGATTTCCTATCATCATGTAAAGCGCAATACAAGAACTCCCTCACTCCATTCATATATCGAATGTAATCTGAATTTCTCAAACTAATTCGATACTTGTCCATAATGACCAAAATAATTATTAATAGATGTAAAGCTCTCAAGTTAATGTCATATTATGAAAAAAAGGCTACTCTTACATGTACTTAAATCATCCACGAATTATGAATAAACATTGAAATGTTATATACATATTTGTATTTTGATTATGATTTTCACTTTAATAGCCTATCCTTGAAGATTTGATCACAACATTACTTATTACATGTAACCGATGTCTGGAGAAATTTCGGCAGCATCTCCTCGCACTTCTCTAGTATATCCCCCAAGACTAACCTTAACTACATTCCCAATAACTCTCATTTAAGGGTGCTTTAGGAATGTAGATAAGATCAGTTAGTATACCAAAGAAGAGTGAAAAGAAACTATTGAAATTCCTCCAGGCATCGATTCCATGTAACAAGTAACCTAAGTTGTGATCAAATCTTCAAGGACCTCCTTTTGTTCAAAACTTCTCTGAACAAAGGATAACAACTGTTATGGCACGCTATAAAGATAAAATTTCGTGTATGTAAGTGAGGGATACACATTCTGCATTGTCCATATAATATGATCATAAGTGTTGACGAGCAAGTATTTTGACATGATTATCCCCCCTCAAAACTTGTAACCTAGGGGTTAGAATACCTATTGTTTGGCATTAAGTGTATCTAGATTTATGCAAGTGTGTTTATCTATAAATTCATAAAACACACAATTAATTATATGAACATTTACAAATTAAGTTGATACATCACATTCATTCACAAACGAAAACAACTAAACATTCATAATTATGTGAGTAAATCTCACATATATTCATTCACAAAAATAATATAATTTCACATAATCAAGTGGGTACACCCCACAATCATCAAATACATGCACATAAAATTTCACATCATTAAGTGGGTATGCCCCACAATCATTTACATTCACAACATAATTAATCCACAAATTTTACATTCATACCTCGATAAAAACATGAGAATTAACGATGGTGTATCTGATGATGGTGTAACCTAAATTGAATGTTACAAATGAAACATAATTAATATCAAATTTTAATAAATATAAATCTTAAAAAATTAAAAAAAATGAATGGAAAGGGTTTGTTAGGGGAGGTGGCGGATGCTTGGGGAGGAGGAGGAGGGGTGGGGGTAGTGGAGGGGGGGAGAGTGCAGGGGTGGTGGGTGGGCATGGAGCACGAGAGACGTAGGGTCGGCTGTAGGAGGTGATGTAAAGCAGCGTGAGGGGGCGGCGGCGAGGGGCGGGTAGGGAATGGGGGGCAGCCGCGATGGGCTGTGGAGGAGGGGAGGGTGCAGGGGTGGGGGAGGGGCGCTGGGGAGGGATTGGTACCTCAGGGAGGAGGGGCGGTTGGCTAGGGAGGGGGGTGGCTCACTGGAGAGAGGGTGAGTGGACGGTGGGCTAGGGAGAGGTGGGGAAGGGGGTGGCTTGCGCAAGGAAGGAGAAGTGTTTCGAGGGAGGGGGAGGGGGAAGGGATGCGGGCGAGGACTTATATTCACCTTTGGCGATGGTTGATCCGATCAACCGTCGCCAATGTGACTATAGATATCTTCTTGGTGGCTCACATTAGCAACGATTGATCTCATCAATCGTCGTGAAATGTGAGTAAAGCACCTTTTCCCAGCTCACGCAGGAATACATTTTTTTAGCTTCCGCTAACATTTTGCGACAGTTGATCGCATCAACTGTTGTAAAATGTGAGTAAAGAACCTTTTCCCACCTTGCGTACGAATTCATTTTTTTACCTGCTACTATCATTTTGTGACGGTTTATAAAACCGTCATAAATGTTCATTTGTGACGATTTTATGATTAGCCATCGTGAATGTGAAAATGATAACTCTCGCCCAACATGGGAGTAGATATTTTTGCATGGCGACACGCATTTGCGACGATTGATATGACAACCGTCGCCAATTGCTAGTTAGCATTCGTTTGACAGATAGAGATGATTTATAGCAACATTTGGACATATAACCATCACTAATGTGCAACTATTGGTGACAGTTTCACAATCGTCGCAAGTTTAATGTCACCAATAGTGACTTTTCTTGTACTAGCAGACTTTCCCGTATCCTTTAGATTATTGGCTTCCAATTGGGAACTTTTCCATTTACTTACCTTGGTTATCCCATTTTTCTGAGGAGATCTAAAATTTCCTACTTCCATCCTATTATTGAGAAAGTGTAGGCAAAACTTGCTTCTTGGAAGGCCAACCTCCCATCTGCTTCAGCAAGACTTCTTTTGATCAAGCATGTTCTTTCACCCATTCCCATCCATATCCTTTTTGTCCTTGAAGTCCCTAAAGCAGTGTATCGCAAGTTGGAAACTCTCTTTGTGAACTTTTTTTAGGGTTTTGGAGTTCATGACAACAAACATCATTGGGTTAGTTGGAAATGTATTTCGTGCCCTTGTCACTCTGCTCTCTCTCTTTATCAACTCTCTTAGAATGAAACGCACCTAGAATATTCTCTTTCATGATACCCCTTATAGTATCTTGATCAAGTAGCTTTATGGTACCTGTCTGATGGGATCCCTTCCCCATAGGATTAAGGTTCTGAGGGATTCCTTTATTCATATGAAACCTTTTATTCGATGGGAGATTCATGAGGGTCACATTGACTTTTGGACTGATTTGTGGATTGGTGACCATCCGCTTAAGGACTTTCTCCCCTCTTTTACTGATACTCCCCCTACCTTGGTCAAAGATGTCCTCTCTAATGAGTATAGCTCTTCCCTGCTTCTTATGATTCTGAGTCATATCCGTTCCATCATATCTAATTCTTCCTTAAAGAATCTCCCTAATAATCCCATTTGGAAGTTAGCCCCATCTGGATCCTTTATGGTCGCTTCTGCCTATGAGAGCCATTTCCCCACCCATACTATTGATCGATCTTGGAATCTCTTTTGGAAACTCAAGTTCCCTTTGCAAATTATTCCTTGTACCTGGTGTATCCTTCATAATAGTTTGCCTACGGATGATAATATTAAGAAGCTCTATATTCCCTAGGTTTCCAAATGTGTCTACTACTTTATTCCTTGTTGTAAGATAGGCACTCATTTATTTCAGGAGAGTCTGCTTGTTAACAATGTTGCTTCTTGGGTATTCGATCAAGTTCACCATGCCCGTATTCCCCCTACTTGATTTGTTGACATCCTACATTCTTCGAGTAGCTCTTCTTCTTGCCAGATCAACAAAGGATTAATTTGCTTTATTTGGACTAACATCTGGCTTATTTGGAATTGCATTACCCATGATAATTTCCCCCTGAACAACTTCTCCTATATTCTTTGGCATCATTGGGATGATTTCAACCTTCACACCTGGTTCCATTCCCAAAACCCCCCCTCTTGCGTTGTCTTAGATTATTCCCACTTCTGGTTTTAAGCTTAATGCTGATATCACCTATGGTATAACATTATCTATGGTGGTTGGGCTGTTAGGAACTACAATGGTGATTTTGTTAAGGGTGATTGATGAGATCCTCATCATGAGCCATAACTAGCTCTTTTTGACATGATAAAGAGAATAAAAGCTCCTACATAACCTAGAAGAGGGCTTAATTGGAGAAATAAGTGTTCTGAGAAGAAAACATGAAATAAAGGTTAAAACTGTAATTTTACCATTGCAGTACATAAACTGGATTTCTCAAAGGCAAAACATAGGTCAAAAGGTCTAAATGAAATAAAAAGTGGGTTGAATCAATCAGAAATGGGTTCATGTGCAATCTAGGAATTAAATGACATTTGGTAGCCCTAAAACAGACCCGCTTAATTCAAAAAGGTTCTGGTCAGGATAAAAATAAAGTAAACTCTCTAAAAATCATGGAAAAATATCCTCTAGGGTTTAGAACATTCAATTTGGCCTTTGGAACCCAGTGTAACTTAGATTAGGGTCCTAGTTCATCAATTAACCTAATTTGGGTTTTTATGTAAAATGTTCAGTCAAATGTAGTCAAACCTAAAATCCAACTTCACCATTGGATTCCTTAGGTCAAAATTAGGTTTTTACCAAAATTTGGACCTAAGGGGAGGTCATCTTGACCTACTTTGCAATTTAGTACACCCAAATCACAATTTGGTCCCTATCTTTTGAAATCATCGCAGAGGCTCTGCCTCACCTCCGGCGAGTCGCCCCCATCACCTAATTTGGACCCACAATTAGGTTAGAACTATTATCCTCTATCCCCTCTTTCATTCCCCTCACCTTATTTCATCAATCGACCCTTGACCGTCGCTGACCACCGCCATCTTCCATCCCTCCGGCCAACCTCCGGCGAGTCGCCCCCATCGCTCCACACTTCCGCACGACTTGCCGACCAACTCAGAGGCTCTGCCTCACCTCACCGAACAACCTTCGCCCATCCACCATCTCTCTACGCCTCCACCACAGCCCCCCGAACACACCCACACCTCCGGTCACAAGACGACCTAGGCACGCATGCCTAGGCCGTCCCTCGGCCTGCTGCATGGCTCACCACCTTCGCCGTGCCACGGCGAAGGTCTGCAGGTGGTTTAATTAGGCCGATAGGCCGTATTCATGCATGACAGGATCGGAGCTGCTGCCGCCATTGACGGTGACGCGAAGAAGCTCCAAGCTTGCTCCAGGCTTCAGGACGTCCAGGCTTCAGGTGTAGCGGACTCCGGCAAGCAGTGCGAAGTCATCTGATCCAGCAAGGAATGTAGCGAAGCCCACAGCCTTGGCAATCGAAGAAGGTCTTCTGCTGGTGCGTGCGAGAGCAAGGCGGGACTAATAGTCCCACATCGTTAAGTTACAAGCGGCTGAAGAGGTATAAAGTGATTTTGTGTTATTAGCTCTTCGCCTCCGAACGCACAGGGGTGAGGTCCCTCACCTAATGCACACTTTCCTCGTTCGTGGTTTCACCTTGCGGATCTGGTGGGCTCCGACCCGACCCATTCTGAGCACACCTCGCGCATCACCCTCACGCCGGTGCACCTGGTCCCGGGTGCGAAATCCGACCCGATTACCCACGGCTCTGGGAGAGCGTCATTTGAGTGAATTATAGAGAGAGAGTGACGTGCGGGTAGACGGAAAGGGGTAGGTTTTTCTCTCTGTGCAGGCAGGCCGGGCGTTGAAGAGAAGAAACTTAGCCAAAGAAGAAAAAAGAAGCAAAAGAGAAAGAGGTTGAGTGAGGCAGAGATCTGAAGGAAGAAGAGAGACTATAGAGAAAAAAGAAGCAAAGGCAGGAAGAAGAGAAGAGACCAAGGAAGAAGAAGCCTTCGCAGAAAAGAGAAGAGAAGAAGAAGCCTTCGCAGAAGAGAGAAGAGAAGGACGGAAGAGAGACTGCAGAGAAAGAAGAAGAAAGGCAAAGTGAAGACTGCAGAAGAAAGAAAGCAAAAGAAAAAGGGAAAACACTTTTAAGACGTCTGATCTTGTGATCAGACGTCCAATTTCACTATTTTGTCATAATTACTTTTTAACCGCATACATTCATATTTGAATTCAAGTTTTGAGTAAATTAGAGTGTTCAATCACATTTGAGATTAGTAGTAAATTCCGATTGCTCCCTGTGTTTGACCTCGGATACTTCGGTTTTCGAGTAATAAAAACTTTTATTTGTTGATGACGCTTGATCACCTATACTACGACGCAATAACTGTTAAAACACGATCGAGCGAGGTCACTTCAACAGTGATGCCTGTAAGATGCATTCTACTCATCATGATTGTGTTGTTCTTCATATTCTCTGGAATCCACTCTCCTGCTCTGCTATTTCTTTTTGAATTTTCAGGTTGAAACTGACTCATCCATGCTGTATTACTGGTGGAATGGCAAACTAGATATCTCGTGGTACGCCAAGTCTAATTTTCAGCTTCTTACTGGCCAAAAGCAATGCATTAATTCACTGTGAGGTCAACTCCTTGGCTTGTCATATTGCGGATCTTGGTGATGAAGGTTGGGTTTATTTTGATAATGTCGACTCGCTTCCCAAGAAGATTCAGAGTATTCTCTTCCTCGACAAGGTGCAATTACCTTATGTTGTCTAGCTTCTTCCCTTGTGGGGTTTTTGTTGCATACCCGTTGTTTGTTCTTGCTTCTGGTTCTGTAGTAAACCACAAGTCGTGGTTCCCTTTATTGTATTGACAGATTTTGGCTTAGTCCCCCTATCCTTTTGTCTACCTCCAGGGTTATTTAAACACTATATTTATACTAAAAAAAAAGAAAAAACAATAATAGTATGACTATTTGAATAAAACACTCTTTAAGAGTCAATTTTGGTATAGAAGCATATTTTGTAGATATTGATATATTCTATAAATAATGAATGTTTCCTTATGAATTTCTATCTTCCTTATTCAACTTTTAATGATTACAAATGATGATAGAGATGAAGCTGGAGTTGGAGTAGAAGGACAACCATTCACCTCTCCTCTTATGCCATTCTATCTTCCTTCAATTCTTGAACAATGACATCAATACTATGGCATGTAAGTAAACTTCTTTATGTCATAGTATTGATGCTATGACTTAAAGCATTGACTATGGTAGAACAATATTGATTTTGATGTTAGTATCAATTTTATGAAATAATTTGAAGATAAATTGCTTAGACATTTAACTAGCATTATACCATGCAATAAAATAGGTTTGGATTTGATACAAGATACTCCTTCCAAACTTTCAAGCTTAAATTCTCGAAGTGCAAGGATGATGTAACGGAGGAATTTAAGGCATCATTTGGATCAATACTTGTATGCAATTTCCCCAAGTTGCTGAAAGGAAAGGGCCTCCTACACGAGTTAGTCCTATGCTATCAACCTACATTTGAAGTATTCAAAATGGGACGAGGAGATGGATTTTTGGTGGTCAATCATGTATTGATGGTCATGGGAGTGTGAAGGAAGGAATAATGATCCATTTGAAGGGAGGAAAAAGGGTAAAAGGGAAGATATACATGAAAGAAATTTTATAAGTAAAAACCAAAAGGTGCTTGATTGTACACAGTTCTTAGATGTATTGTGAAAGACAAAGAAACTAAAAAGAAAATGAGAAAAAATTAGAATTATTAGACTCATTTCTATTGCCATATGGTGGTCATGCCATATGGCCAACAATATTCCACAATGTATATGACTTGAAGAGCCTAGGAACATATGTATAAGCAATGGTAGTATGTGAACTACTACATCAGGTGTTGGATGCCAAAGAGATCAGGAAAAGGGAGAAGGGACTATTTGCCTAGCTACTTGAAAGGCTATGTTATGATCCTTTTCATTTAGACTTTATGTTGATGCAGATAGGAGATCAAGAACCAAATCTTGAAAAAGGTGACTAAAGATATTTTTGATGAATCTACAGTTCAATGTTTGATACTTTCATGTATGAAGAGAGCAAAAAGTGGAGAAAAAAGAAGATGAACAAGGTAAAGAAAAAGGAGAAGAAAAGGAAGTAAATAAAGAAACAAATAAAGCCATGAAAAAGTTGAAGAATAAGAAAACTAAGGAAAAAGAAGAAAAGTGTCAACAAAAAACTAATGGAATATGAGTAAGAAATTGAGGATTGAAAAAAAGTAGCATGTATCTAGAAGAAAGCTTCAAGGGATGATAATTGAAGGGAAAGGAGGGAAAAAGATGGTGAATATGATGAAAATGATGAATAAGAAGACACAATAATTTTTAAACAAAATATATGAATTGCAAAAGAAAGTTCCAATTATAGAGTAATGGTCAAGGTGTGATATTTTTAAGTCATATATCCATTTATTTGCAAGAATGAGAAGAGGACGAGAAGAACAAGAAGATGGAAGAGACAAAAATGAGAAGACGAAAAAAGAAATGTCATAGTGCAAGAAGAGATAAATAACACAAACTTCCTACTTACGATACTAAAAATGGTAAAGTAATAGGTCATAACATTGACGCTATGTCAAAACATTCCATAATATTGATGCTTTTGATTATAAATTGATGCCATAAAGAGTAAAGCATGATACAACATAGTAGTAGCTCCTAAGATGCCACAACATAGATGGTAAGCTCATGGCATCGATCTAAGGTTGTGGCATTGATATTATGGGGAAGAGAGATGAGAGCTAACACCATAATATCGATGCTGTGGACATGACATTGATGCTATGAAGAGGCAACAATTCTCTAGCTAGCATTGATGTTTAGCATTGATTTTATGCTTTTGGAAAGCTCAACTACAAAAAAAATTGAAAATGTGCAAATGATTATAGCCACAAAAAAAGAACAACAGGAGTGGAAGGATGAGAATGATGAGAGTAGGAAAGAAGGAGAAAGAATGGAAGAAAGAAATGGCTCATAGCAACAGTAGATATGAAATCAAATCGACAAGTAACTAGTGGATTCTATGAATTAGGCAAAATTTATTTTATATAGAAGAATTCATGTGCATTATGATTTTCAAGAGGAAGGTCACATTGTGGACAAACAAAAAGGATTTCAAAGTGACACTTTAGCCGAAAAGAAGATAAATTACAAGAGTAATATTAATTCTCAGAACAACAAAAATCACACCAACACAAGGGGAACCATCACAACGACAACCACCTCTACCATCACAGCAACCTTCACTACCACCACACCCATTATCATTCCATCATCATAGTATCAATCAGCATCATCACACCAATCACCATCATTGCAACAATCACCAAGACTACCAACACACCAACTACCATTAGTACTGAATACTACAGTAACCATCACTAAACCCTAGCGTCACTACCATCACCACAGCCAACCATCATCATCTCCATTGTAAATAGACTATAGAAGTACACGAACACCATCAGTACAACAACAAAGCATCCATTAAGCTATATCTAATAGCTCCCGTGATGTGTCAAAGTTTGCTGTTTAAGTGTTAAGTCGGGCCCTCCCACCTCCGAATCCTCCTCCTCCCTCCGGACTACTACTATTCGTCCATCAGAGCTTCTCCTCGACATGCACCGCCTATCGCTGTTCGTGGAGGCCGATCATGGTCACGTCGGAGAAACGCGTTAAGTTAAATTGGTCGTTATAGCATGCGTTTGCAACATCAATTTTAAATAAAGATATGGATTAGGTGGGTCCAAGTGTCGAACATGAGGAGGCGTGAAATCAGATTAGTTTCTCTTTTGGGTGTCACAAAAATGTTTGTTTTGTTTACTTGCGAGAAAATGAGAGAGAGAGAGAGAGAGTAGGGTTAGAGACTTAAGATTATAGCATAGTGATTACTTGTGCATGCATGAAACATAATATGATGAAAAAATTGGAGATATATTGCATAAGTAGAGTCATTTCACAAGTATAATGTTAGAGGAAAGCTTTAAAACACATAAACATTAACTAGGGTAAAGAGGTGTGAAATGGAGAGGCGAGGCATTCACGGCAGTGGATGGGCTTTCGTCGACGGCTCGACACCTAGGCCGATTAAGCCTGATGACCTAAAAATTCTAAGTGCTCAGGTCCTTAACGTATTGTTTCTTATAGCTGACAAGCTCCTAATGCCTAAGTTTTCTTTTCCTAATTCTTCTCTCTCTCTCTTATTCTTTTCTTTTTCATAACATAATTCAAGCTGATAGTATGAACTCAGAAAATGCGAATTACCACCCCCCCCCCCCCCAATGCTTAAGTTGGACAATGTCCTCATTGGAAAATAAATGTATGCAAGGGAGTAAGTAAAGAAATCACTTGAGTTTCAACAGTTAATCTGGTCAGCTTGAATCCTCTGGGTTGCCTCCCAGGAAGCTCTGAGTTTAGTGCCTTCAGCTGGGCATAGTACACAGACAACAAAGGATCAATTAGTTGAATGGTCTAGGTCAGGAAGGGGAAGACAAAATCTGTTAGACCCAAAGTCAGAAGTCCGCAGATGCAGACTAGATTATGGTGGAGTCCCATCCCTAAGGGACAGGAACTCTGCAACTAGTGTAACATACATGCCCATGTCTGTTCCTTTCTTAATCTGCGGGCATGTAGAGAAGTTGATTTGGACAAGGGCAACCCAAATATGAAATGTCGGACACTAAAGACGTAGGTTTTGTAATCAGCTTGTGTCCATTTAAAGTTGTAATCCCTCAAAGGTATATCAATTCCAGTGAATTCGGGTTGCGGGATTTCTATTTTGATAGGGCATGTAACAAAATCAAGAGTTTCACTATCGACCCTAAGCATGAGGTCACTCTCCAAAGAAAAATCCATCCCTTCTTCAACTAAGGTATTATTACTTATACCCTCTAATTCCTTGACCCCTAGAATATTATCTTCACCCTCTTTTACATCAGCCTCCATTTCCAAGGTTGTAGTAGAGGTAGGTTCAATTTCATCATCTAACTCAGACTCAGATTCGTTCCTTTGGCCCTCCTCTAAACCTGTGATGGGAGTTTCAAATGATTCAAGACCAATTATTTCTTAATTCCATTCCCCATCTTCAATTTTGGATGTCTCTTTCACCAAATCCTTTTCCTCGAGGAGATTGGATTTGGATTCACAGACATCAACCCCTAAATTCTCAATTTTCCCTTGATTTTTGTTCTTAACCTTCCCTAAGGAATCCTTAATGACATTTTCTAATGAGTTGTCCAACAATGGGGTTGTATCAATGGCGTATTGAACCAATTTTGGGCAAATAGGTGTAGTCCAATCGATCATTATGGGGCCTTGCTTCATGAATTCTGTAAGAGGGGTTGCTTTCAACAATGTTCTTTGGCCCTCTTTGTCAAGTTGTTGGAACATATCAATCATGGCTTGTTACCCCTCAATCAATTCTTGATTTTGTCTATGTAACTCCAATTGAAGGCTATCAAGAATTGACTGAGTGTCATTAGGTTTCCCTTGGATTTCCTCCTTAGTATCAGGGTTGGGAGGGTATGGTTGAGGATGTGTATTGGCGTCTATACTAGGGTTTAGGTTCTTAGGTGGGTCCTCTATTCTATCATTTTCAAGGTCCAATTCCTTAAGAGGCACCATTTTTTGTTTAGTCCTACTCCAGAATAATTGAGGTTCTAGGTTCTCCTCCCAATCGGATTCTTCATCAGGGGTCCAAAGCAAGGGTTGATCATTCTTGGTTTGCCTAGGTTTCTCATAATTTGACTTCCATTTTTCTAACATCTCTTCCAATCCATAATTCAAGTAGGAGAAATCCTTGAATTCAGATGACCTTTCTTGGTTATGGTCCTAGGAAGAGTAGGGATCTTGGTGTTCTCCTAGAGTGTAGGTCCTATCAAAGTGGTTAATGAGTGGGTGGGAGCTAAATGAAGAGTTGTCATGAGGAGAATTGAGATAAGGATCCCCAAGGTTTGGATCGTACCCCTGGGTGGGTGGGTTGGATGTATCCCAATAGGAGGTTGGTGTGGGTTGGTTAAAATTGGGATAGTTGGGACAAGATGGGTATTCTGGGTTATATCCCCAACTAAGTGGCTGGTTATCCCAAGTAAGCTATGGATACGGTCTACTTGGGTTATAATACAAATCATGTTGGGGATAGTTTGGGTAAGATGGATAGGCATTGAAATCCATGGTTTGGAAGAAGTGGAGGGATGAGGGAAGAACAGATGAGAGAATTGTATGTGTACAACCAAGCAAACAAAACTAAGCCTTATGGAGTAGACCTAGGTGACCTAAAAGCCTTGGAAAGAGTAATCAAGTTTGCAAGCACTTAAACCTTCCTTCTCAAAGTTAATCCGGCTAGGTTGACTAGAGGGGATTGAGGGGAAGGTTCTTCTTTTGTCTCGTGCCGCCGGTTCCTTTGTATCCCACAACCGAGGTCATTTAACACTTCCCCACAGCCTAGACACCAGATTTCACGATGGGAACTAAGGCCAAGCACTCAACAAACCCAATCTACTCTTCCAGGACTTAGATTAGTCCTACCTATGGCATGCCTACTCCATTTTAATATGGGGCTAGGTTAGTGTTTGTGCTCAAGATATGTAATGAGACGTTGTTGCGGGTTGTGCCTCTTAGTTAATCCAATTGAGCGTGTGTGTGCACTCAACAAAACATGGTTTTCAAGCAAGGTTTTTAGGATGTGGTGTCTTTTAATGATTCGTCCTTGCTTTAGTGATTTTTAGGGTTGAAGTTTTTTAATGGATTCAGACAATGTTTAAGTAGGCACACAATTTTTGCACACAACGGATTGTAGTTGATTTCCTTTTGAGAGAATGACGTGGACCTAGAAAAACAACCCTAATGTATTCACCCTAAAGTTCATGCAATTCTACCAGGTGAATTGATTTTAGTTGAAGTGGTGCGACCAAATACTAAGCACGGGTGGCTTCACAAATACCACTTGAAAGGAAAAGAACACTTGTTCGATGCATAATTCATGTTTTAAAAGTTGTTTAGTTGTAGTATAGTGCGAAAACATTTCGACAAATAAATTTATAGAACTCTGGTGAGTACCGGGTCGTTCGCAGGGAGGCAATCTCAATTTTTAACGGAGGCTTTTCAGAAAACTAGTTCTAATAGGTATTTATATATGTATATATATAAAGAGCAGATATCAAGTATTCAGAATATCAGAATTTTATTGCATTCATAAACAGTTTTCAAAGTAGAAAGTACTATGCTAAAGAGAGAGAGAGTAGATAGATAGAAGGAGAGGGAGATAGAGAGAGATAGAAAGTGTAGAGAAATGACGCCGCTTGTGGGATGCTTGTGCGAGATGTGGCAGCACCTTAGATCCAAAGTGCTGGGATGAAGTTGCAGAGGGACGAAGAATTGCAGAGAAGACGATAGAAGGGATCTGGAGTTGATGGGAGAGACATTGTAAGTTCATGCCTTCAACGGGGGGCCCTGGGCCTTCTTTTATAGTTTTGATGGAGGGCAAAAAGGGTATTTTAACCCTTAATCTTGTGTAATGACCCTTTGGCTAATCAGATCCGTCGATCGGGAGATCAACGGCTATGATTCGGCCTCAAAATAGCCTTCAAGAAACCTTCTACGCTTGGATTTGCTCTGGTGGTGACACGTGGCAGCCGCTAGAGTGATGGATCGAAGATCGCACGGCCTCGCTTCCTCCTCACACGCCCTTCGTCTTTTCCTTCTCGTTGCTCAAGCCTTAATCCCACCTTAACGTTAGCCGTCCGAACGTAACAAGTGCCGTTGCCTTAGCATCGAGCAACTGCGTGAGATCACACGTACACGCTACGCTCTTTGATCGTGCCACGTCATCGCACTTCAGCGCATCCAATCGCGCGCAATTGCTCCCGTGGGCACTCGCTTCAATTTCGCGTAGTGCAGGGCTCAAACCTGTGCCCTGTGCATGCAAGCACGTGCGCGAGCCACTGCGCTATGCAAAGCCTTTGTTATGTATACTTGTTTATTTGTATTTATCCTTATCCAATCTAGGCGGGTGACGTGGCGTGCTCGTGGCCGTTGGATTGAAGATCCAACGGCCCACAGCATGCGGTGTGGCCTTCCCAGATGGGGCGGTGGTGAGGGAGCGGTTGTGATGGTGCCACGTGGTCGTGGTGCCATCATGGCCGTCCATCTTCTTTTCTTTGTATCTGGTGCTGTAGACCTCCGATCGGGTTGATTTTTATGTTGTTGACTATGATTGTCGATCCGGATTCATCCGTGTGGTTGGATTCTTCATCTGAGGCTCGGATCTTTGTCCTTTGGCTCCGTCATCTTCATTCTTCTCTGGACTACACACGATTCTTTGGTTGTCTGATCGGGACGATTTCGGAAGCGTTGGACTTCCATCGTCATTCTGATCAAATCTGTTTGGTCTGATCTAGCATCTGCAACTTCGAATTATCTGCGGTTAAAATCATCTCTCTTTTAGGCCATAAAATGATGATATTATCAATATGACTAATAAACTAACTAGTATGAGAATTACGATGCTTATGCATGCATTGACTCGAAGTTATGCTAGAATCTAGCTCAATTTAGGTGTTTTAGGTTGCATGATTGATGTGCAATCAACACTCCAAAAAGATTTTCTTCAAGAACATTAGAGTGTATTTTTTTGTTTGGGTGATGGATATGAGATGTGGGTCAAGTAATCATTCACCACGTCATTTTTTAAATATATATATATATATTTTGGATTTTTAAGCAAGCAAACAATGAACTAACTTGGGGTTTATGCATGACCCTAGATGCAATTTTTCTTTTTAGATAATGGAGAGATGGGACTATGCTAGGTCAAGTGGTACTTACAAAAGTTCTTCACCGCACTTTGCTCCGACTTTATCGATGTGGATCGCTCTCCTCTTGTCGCTGATTGATCGAGCGTGCTTCACGAATAAAATCGAGGTTCGAAGGACCCATCGTCGTAGCTCGCAAAATGCGTCTATCAGATAAAATTTATAACCGAAACTTGAAAAGTGAGTCCCAGGTTGAACATGGGGAGGAGAACGTTTGGTTTTATAAAAATCCGCGCTTCGCTTTTATTTGTTTTTTGTCATTTTTGTCTTTTCCAATTTTTTTGGTATTTTTAATAGGGCAAGAGATCAGGTTGATGAAATCTAGCTAATCTACTTGCAAAATAAAAAGGAAAGAGAGAGAGAGGAACAATCACATATATTTTTGAATCCAATGTTTTCTATAACTAAGAAAGTAGGAAAAACTACGCTAGAAAGTGATGAGTGGCTACTCATCATAGCTAAATAGCTAAAGTTAAGCTAGAAACTAGGTTAAATAATGTCAAATTAACACATAAAAAGGGTTAAGTGTGGGATCTAAAGAAAAAGACCTAAAACATTACTTCTGTGTTAAAATTGCATAATTAGGTCATTAAACGAGATATTCTTATGAAAAAGGTTAAATGGTTATCCAAGTGTAAATTAAACACACAAACAAGTTTAAAAAGTTAAATCAAAAGTATAATTAACTTCTTAAAAGTTCAATTAAGCTTATATAAAAACTTGAAGGCGTTTGGACATCATTAAGGCCTTGAAATCAAAGATTTACATTTAGGTCCTTTATCCATTACATTTTATTCATTAGAAAACCTCCTAGGACCTACTTGTAACACGCAGGGACCTCTTTGTAAGCCCTAAAGGACCACTCCGTGACCATTCTCTATTACTTATGGGCTCCTCTGCAATTTTTATACCCCTTCAGAGAAGGGCTTACCATGCAAATGTCCCAACAGATTTCAACGCTCCTGCAGCTCCCGCTCAGCACTATTCAAGCAATGAACACGGGCCATCTAGATCGTTGATCTCCCTTGCCTCTTGATCTGCGGCTCATTTTGATTCGAACCTTCACGTGAATCGGTGCGTGTGGTCAGCTCGTAACCCAGATCTCATCCTATCGTCAATTTTTCTTTTGGCAGTCTACGCACTCTCTCCTATCATCCTTGCCACCGGTGCCCTCGTCACCTAACCTCACTGGTGCGGTGCCTTGATTCACTGTGTGAGCTACCTAAGCACCTCAGTGGTCGCATACGCAAAGGATTGCCTCCTCTCCTACTTCCTTGAGAGCGGTCCATTCGTCCACTCCAACCACCTCTCCCCACCAATTCCCAAGTTTTCACAGCCACCGATTGTGAATACTCCAAATTCTCTCTGACTTTCCTCGTCGTTAAGGATGATGTACGCCTAAGGATGACCCTGAAGCTTCACTAGAAAGCTTTTCCCTCCACTGGAGCCCTCTTCCTCCTCCATTCTTCCTCCTTAGTTGTTGGCTAAGGACCCATAGATCCCATTCTTCCTGTTAGAGTAGATTTACTATTTTGTAGTTTAGCTGTAGAATTAGTTAGATAGATTAGCAGTATAATTAAAGTTAGAAGTAATTCTGATTTGCTGTGCGTGTTAGTTTAGCATTAGGAGTAGATTTAGATTAAAACCCACCCCTCACCTCCTCTAATCATTCCATATCAAAGGGGAAGATTTCCCCAATCACTGTTCATGATTTTCTTCCTCGACATGTTTTCAGATCGCTTCTAATTCCATCGATTTTATTCCGCAATTCACCCATTCATTAGATCTAATTTCAGATCTGAGTGGTTTCCAACCTCAGATCTGAAATTAGCATCAAAAATGCTTTTAGGGGCTTCTCATTCATCTCACTTAGTTCACAAAAGCCCCTGATCTGAGCTTTAAATAGAATCAGTTTGTCGGATGTTCTTGGATTTCAGATTACAAGATTTTTGATCATCTGAACTTTGAATAGTTTCTAATCGAGCAAACTAAGACACTCTTGTTTGATTCACTGTTTGGCTGGGAATCTGAGATGAATTCTGACATCAAAATCCATCTCAGATGAGCCATAATCTGATCTGAATTCTTGTGAGGATTTGAATGCTTTTAATGCATGGTTGAGCTAATGAAAATCAACTTTGTTGATTTGAAACTCTACCTTGTATTCATTAGTTGATTTTAAAGTGCAGTTCTGATTCTTAACCTAAGGAATTCTCAATATTCCTTAAGGTTTCAGAGTCCTGGGATTCAAGTTTTTTTGGATTTACTGTGTTGATTCTAACCCTTGCTACATGCTGTCTATAGCATTAGAAGGAGTTAGATCAGTAGTTTTTCTGATATGATTTGATGAGATTTTATCGACAAGGGATCTTGATTTTAAGTTGCATTCTCGAGTGATTTTTCTGTTATTTGTGAATTTAAACCCTTGTCAGATGGTGTTTATAGAATTTCTATTTTGTGTTTGTAAATCCCAGAGTCATAGTAAATTGATACAATTGCAGCTACATTCCCACTAAACCCAGCTAAGTAATTCTTGAATCAGTTATTTTGTATTCTTGATTAGGTTTTGTTGAATTTGATCTGGGGTATAAGTGACTGAATTAGGAGTTAAGTAGCTGAGTTTAGGTTCTTCCCTATTGCAGACTTAGTTTTCTTCCAAATGGATTAACTGTAGTAGCAATTAAGCCATTTGAAGAGGAATTTGGTCTACTGCAGTGATTGTGTTCAGCAGCTATTGCTGCTGTCTATGTTAATGATTGTTGGATGTGCAGTTTACTGAGAGTTTAGTGGCTACTTTGTTGTTGCATTTCCTACTGCGAGTTATCTGTTGCTGCTGCAGTAGTAGAGAAATCAATGGACAGTAGGTGTAGATTAAATTCTATAATTGGCTGATATGTAGCATATGGGCATTCAGTTGTAAACAAGCTTTCATGTAATTTTAATGTATCTTTAAACATCATTTGAATGCTTATAATCCTGTTAGAATTCTTTGTTAGCTAGTTGTCTTAATGCCTAACTATCCATTAAGTTTGATTAAATGAAATCCATGTGGAATTGCATGCTTAAATGTTTATATCTTTTCTATATATTGTGTTGAGACTGTTGAGGCAGTCTATTGCCTCTCAACCTACTTAAGTTCCATTCTTAGCCTTAGAACCCACTTAGAAAATTCTTTATAAGGCTTAGAATGTGTTCACTTTGGAATTAAATAAAAATAATATAAAAATTATAAAATAAAAATAAACATGTCTTGGTGAAGATAAGGTATTTTTCTAAGTATATACCAAGTTTTATGGTATTCCAAACCCTCGACTTGGTAGAACATATCAGCCAATAGTTCTATATACCATGGAACTTAATAAAAGAAACTAAGCATAGAAATACCTAAAACACTCTCTTTTCCTCATCTATTTCTTTCCATCTCATCTCTTACCTCCATAAAAGACCTAAAAATCATAAAAAGTGAAAAAACCCCAAAAATACCAAAAATCCATTGTATACTATATATATAAATGTAAATATAAGCTATTTAGTGAGTAGATATATATCTATAGTGTAAATTACACATATATAAGGTATAAATAAATTATGTATATATTGTAGTATGTAAACTAATTATTCAAGTTAGATTATACTGTATATATCTTAATTATATAACTATTTATTAATTAAACTAACTTATATGTACTAATAAGTTATATAAATTCATAAACTCTAAAAATAATGTTATTTAGTTATGATACTATACATACATATTTATATATATATTATAAACATATTTAACCCTGTACCATAATTTAATTATATATATAGAATAAATAAGTAATTTATTAAGTTACTAGTTAAGTTATTAAGTTAATTAAAATAAATTAGTAATTTAAGTTGAAATTAAGTTAACTTGTACTGTACATCTATATTAATGTATTTTAATTAAATTAACCTAATTTAATTATATTTATAATGTAAATACTATTTAAACTTAATTTATAAACAAAAAAGTCCAAAATAAACTAATCAAACGTAAATAAAATAGAAATAAAAATTGTAAAATATAATAAAAATATGTATTAAATACTTTAATTTATATACTAACTCTGTATAAGGTCAATTAGACCATATATTAACTAATTTATACGTAATTAAGGAATAAAACCTAAAATTAAGTGTATATAAAATGTATACTTTACCTAATTTATTTATATAGCAAATATAATTAAATTTCTAAATTAACTGTACAATTGTATAGTACTATGTAAATACTTTATTATCATATAATTTAATTTAATTTTATAATAAAATATAGCCCTCGAATTGAGGGCCAAAATCATGAAACCAACACCAGGCGCTGGATTTCCAACGCGGAATTGGCACACACAGTGCCACACATAAGCCACGGGCCATGCTATGTGCTATAAATTGAAAAAGTTAAGTGGGATGTTCAGTCGTCATGCACTCGACGCACAACAACTGAACATACCCATTACTTCTGACCCGATTATTGAGCATATTGTGACACTGTCTGGGCCGGGGGCCGAGTATTGTGCTAGGGCTTGTTTAAAACCAAATGTGAGCTTAAAACGTGATTAACCAGCCTAATTAAGAATTAGGGTGGCACGAAGTAGAGGTCTGGTTCCATCCAGTCCTTGGGTGCTATGTATCCCTCGAACGGTATTGCCCGCTAATTAAACACTAATTTTTGGATTATTGAGGGCTGTAGTGATTAAGAGAGGAGATGAAGTGCAACTAAGTGTCGTAAGAGTTAAGAAGAAGAATGCAGAAGAAGAAGAGAGAACTTAGAACAAAAGAAGAGAAGAAAGAAGTATACGTATATATCTGTATGTATAGTATAGTATATATATGTATATATAAATGAATAAGTATAACGTAAATAATAAGTATATGTATAGTATACATAAGTAGTATAGAAGTGATTGAGTTATATTTGTATATAAATAACTATGTAGCTTTAATGACAGAATAAACCACCACTATAGGTGAAATAAGTGTCGCTATAGACCCTAGTTTCTACTTTAGAATCTGTATATAGTTTTTATTGGGGTTTAGCGACATTTGCATCTGTCGCTGTAGCTCCTATATATGTTACTATATATGTTAGTACATTAAGTTAAGTATAGTATGTATTATTAGTTATTATTTTATATTTATATAAGTATTAGTAATATGACTTATAAATAGATATTATAGAGTATATTTATATAGTGTTTGATGCTTGTTTGTAATTAGCTTTTTGCAAGCATGTCAATAGATTCTTTATGTTTATAATTAAGCATTGATTCATTCATTTACACATAAAATTGATCTTTTTGGAATTAAGAGTAGTATTTGTTACGACTCAGTTCCCGAATCCCTACAGGACATGAGAATCAGACCGACTCGACTGATCCCAAGACCCATTCATCCAATGAGAAAGTAACCAAAAAGCAGTAAAATAAACCACATTCACCATGCAAGTAACTAACAGTAACAAAAGTACAGCAGTAAAGAAAAGAACTACTACAGTACATACCACCACAACAGTAGAGAATTCAAAACAAGTACAGAAATATGAAGTTTACAATAAAAGAGTACAAGGTGTAACAGAAATACTCACTACTGCAGAAAATGGGTACAACAAAAGTACAACTACTGGGCTCTACTAGGCCAAGCACCCTCTGCAGCTGTAGGCTCTCGCTGCTCAACACCTGGTCCTGAAAAAGGTGACAAATATGACACGTCAGTGAAACGCTGAGTAGAGTGGCAACCAGCTAGCTAGGAAAAATAGTAAAGGTGGACAAGTAGCTGTTGTTTTTAATTTCTTTCTTTATCTCTCTAGTTACTCTTTCTTGATTTATTTCTCAGGTCTTTCTCTTGATCTCGAATGTTCCTTGTGGGAACGATCTTGATTGCAGTCTTTTCCGAAAGGTAGAAGTAGCACGTGGTGCTCTCCTGTCTCGGAGAGTCCCCTGTGGTGGTCCTACCCTCAGTCAACCACCCCAAGGTCGTTGACAGACGCAATGGTGACTACGGCACGTGCGATAAACACACGGGTAACTACCCCGCACTGGCACGCGGTCAGTCATTTCCTTTAACGGGTGCGCCCAAAGCATAGCACGGAACCAATATAGGGCAGAGCCCTCTCAGTAACAGGGGTCTTGCCCCTTCACAGTAACCAAACAGGGGTCTTGCCCCTCCATAGTCCGCGCACCCTCGCCTGACTACCTTGATTTTCCCAGTGGGCCTAACAAGTCGGTGTAGGACGGCTAGTTGAACCCCGGGCCCCGTGCGGTGGCTAGCTCTCTCCCTACACTAGTAGCTCTCCCCGATACTGTGTACACGAGGGTCAAAAGTTGGTATAAAGTGGCTAGACCTAACCCTGGGTCCCTGGGGCGGCTAGCTCCGCTCTGCACTAAACAGGGGGACAGTCGCTCTCCTTGGTACTCCGTACTCAAGGGCCAACTCACTTCCCCATCCACTTTCCCAGTTCCATTCTATT
Source organism: Thalassia testudinum (assembly GCA_037157565.1). Taxonomy (NCBI): domain Eukaryota; kingdom Viridiplantae; phylum Streptophyta; class Magnoliopsida; order Alismatales; family Hydrocharitaceae; genus Thalassia; species Thalassia testudinum. The sequence goes on along the minus strand of JAZHRO010000036.1, from coordinate 136,389,667 downwards.
TATTTTTCAGGAGCTCTACTCCTAATTCCCTATAGGGTTCATGCTCATATTTCTCAGGCCAAGCCATACTAGGTTTCATCATTTCAGTTTTATTCGCATATTTCCCGCGTTTCTAATATTTAATATCCATTTATATACAAGCAGCTCGAATTTAGTTTCTAAACAACAGGAATTACATGTAGCAATTACTAGCAACAGTACTCTACATTTCATAGGCAGCTGTTATCCAATTACAGACAATTATCATTATTCTATCTACTTATCCAAGATTGCAATTCAGGCATTCAAGACATTTGTTTCAGTATTTCGGTTCCTAGGATTCATGCCACACCCTAGGATCTATCATTCAATCTAGTTTCCAGGTCCTAAGATTCATGCCATACCCTAGGATCTATCATTCAATCTAGTTTTCAAGTCCTAGGATTCATGCCATACCCTAGGATCTATCATTTATTTCAGAGATGCATTAATGTTTGTAATTAACTAAGGGGAGCCACTCTACCTGCAAAATCGGGAGTAATGGGGGCGTGATCGGTAGGTCCACGTGCCTCTGCAACCCCTAAAGCTGCAACAGAATGAGGTCCTAACACAAGGATCAATCACAAGGAACCACGCAGAACATGATACAAGTATTTTAAACAAGTAGAGGAACTAATTCTGAGAAGAGCAGAATCTTAAACGTGGAAATCGGGCCTCGAACGGACCCTAAACGGGTCAAAAACGACAACTCTGACTCAAATCAGAGATTTGGAACACCTTCCAAACATCTTAAAAAGTGGTCCAGGTCATACCTCACTCTGCGCTACTCCTCGGGCATCCAGGGATCCTGCTGAACGTCTGGACCCAGTTCCAGATGTCCGGCCACCTCTCCGGACGTTTGGAGACGCTCTCTGCCGTCTGGTGCCTTGCCCAAACGTCTGAACTGCGTGGGAGGGCGTGTCCCCGTGCCTTCCCGAAATGAATCCTGCACGCACGATGAAAACCTTCTCAACACGACACGTCTCAGAACCTCAGTGGAACAACCTGCATGGCCGTATTCGTAAAAGGAGGTATAGGAGGAAATACGTACCTCTCAGTCGTCTGGAGCTCCCTCCAGACATCGCCTACGTCGTCTGGATGTAGGTCCAGACGTTTGATTCTAGGAAAAATTCCCAGAATCAGAACCTCCTTTGTCTTATTCTCGTCGCGCGTGGTCGGGCCGTGCTCATCCACCCGCTGCCTGAGCTGCCGCAGCACCGGGGGAACCTCCCTAGCACTACGCTCCTCCATGCACCCGCCGGTCGGCCTCAATCTGCTCCAGCGAGCTCTCTCTCCCTCACGAAACGTGCACTCTCTCCTCTTCCTTCTCGCTACACCTCTCCTCTCCGCCACCGCACCCGGCAGCAGCGGCGGCTCGCACTCACTTTTGCTCTTGCGCTTGCACTGGAGGAAGGAGAAGACGGTGCGGTGGTGAACGAGGGAGAGGGGAGAGGAGGATATAAGTAGGGATGGGGGGGGAAGTGCTGCAGGTCGGCGGGTTTCAGTCTGCGCGCGACACACGCGCAGACTCGCGATTGTACACACACAAAAATTTATTTCCAGGCGTCTGGGAAGGAGTCTAGATGTCTGGACCAACTCCCAGACGTCTTAAAGAGTTTTTGATGCCTCAGGTATTAACAACATAACAAACTCAAAGGAAGTTTTATCCCCGAAACTTGCTCTAACTAGGGTGCGCAAAAAGAACAATATATGCATAACAAACTCAAAGAGGATCGAAGCCGGTCCGAAAAGACGTACCCTCAAAGAGCTCCGGGTATCGCTCCCGCATCGCCGCCTCAGGCTCCCAGGTAGCCTCCTCGTACCGTTGGCTCCTCCATAAGACCTTCACCAGGAGTACTTTCTTCCGTCTCAGACTTCGGACGGCTCTGTCGAGAATTTGCACTGGCTGCTCGGGGTAGGTCAAGTCGTCACCCACCTCGACGCTCTCATGGCTCAGAACTTGACTGAGATAGGCGACGTACCTCCTAAGGTTGGACACGTGGAACTCGTCGTGCAAACCAGAAGTTGGGGAGGAAGGGCAAGCCTGTAATCAACGGGTCCAACCCACTCCAGGACCTCAAAGGGTCCCACGAACCTCTACGCGAGCTTCCCTCTCACCCCAAACCACTGCAGGCCATTCATGGGCGAAACGCGAAGGAAGACGTGGTCCCCAATCTCAAACTGTACCTCTCTGCATTTCCGATCTGCATAGCTCTTTTGTTTGCTCCTGACAGTGCGGAGTCGCCTGTGAATCTGCTCGATTACCTCCTGACTCTGCCAGATCAGCCTAGGGCCAACCTCCCACTTGGTCCCCACCTCAACCCAACTCAAGGGTGCTGTACACCTCCGTCCGTACAGAGCCTTGTAGGGTGCCATACCGATGCTCGAGTGATGACCGTTATTATATGCAAACTCTGCCAGGGGCAAGTGTTCCTCCCAAGAGCCCCTCCAGTCCAGTACACAAGCACGCAAAAGGTCCTCAAGTGTCTGTATCGTGCGCTCAGACTGTCCGTCGGTCTGGGGGTGGTATGCTATACTGAACCTCAACCACGTCCCCAGGGCCTGCTGAAACTCAGCCCAAAACTTGGACGTAAAACGGGTATCCCGGTCGGATACAATCTCCTGCGGAACTCCATGTAGACGTACCACGTCGCGGATATACCTCTCTGCCAATTGTGATGGTCCCAAGGTGACTCGGATCGGCAAGAAACGTGCCATCTTCGTCAATCTGTCAACGATCACCCAGACTACGTCGTGTCCTCGCTGGGTAATGGGCAAGCCCACCAGCAAGTCCATGGTGAGCTCTCCCACTTCCACTCTAGCACTGGAAGTGGCTGCAACGGCCCTGCAGGCCTCTGATGCTCGGCCTTCACCTGCTGGCACACTAACACTGCTGTATGAATTCACCTACATCTCGCTTCATTCCCCTCCACCAAAAGTCGCGTCTCAAATCATGGTACATCTTTGTGCTTCCGGGATGTATGGTGAACCTGGAACCGTGTGCCTCAGTCAGGAGCTCTCTCAACAGCTCATCGTCCCTGGGAATGCACAAACGTCCCCTTATGCACAGTACCTGGTCTGTAAAAGAGAAGTCCCCAGGGTTTCCTGACAGTACCCTGTCACGCAATGACTGCAAGTATGAGTCGGCCATCTGTCCTGTGATGATGCAGTCTATTAGTTCTGGCCTCGTCTGTCGTGCACCAGTAACTCTAGGGGTCGCCAACTACCCATCTCCTCCATGAGGCTTCAACTCTACGCCCATAGACTGGCCAAGTGGGCGGGTGCCTTCCGGCTCAAGGCATCAGCCACCACAATGGCCTTTCCCGGGTGGTAGGAAATGCTGCAGCCATAGTCCTTCAGGAGCTCCAACCAACGTCTCTGTCTCATGTTGAGCTCCTTTTGATCAAACAAGTATCTGAGGCTCTTATGATCTGTGAAAATCTCAAAGGTCTCACCGTACAAGTAGTGCCTCCAAGTCTTCAGTGCGAAGACGACTGCTGCCAGTTCCAGGTCATGGGTAGGGTAGCTATGCTCATGGGGCTTTAGTTGCCGCGAAATGTAAGCGACAATGTGACCCCTCTGCATGAGTACACCCCATAACCCTTGCAAAGAGGTGTCTGTGTATACAACGAACCCGCCACTACTGTCTAGGATGGTGAGCACGGGAGCTGAAGTCAGCCTCTCCTTCAGCTCCTGAAAACATGCCTCACAAGCGTCTGTCCAAGAAAAGGGCATGTCCTTTCGGGTCAGTTGTGTCATAGGATGTGCAATCTGCGAGAAGCCCCTGATAAATCACCTATAGTAGCCTGCCAATCCCAAGAAACTGCGGATCTCAGTAATTGTACGCGGTCTCTCCCACCTAAGCACTGCCTCAACCTTGGCTGGGTCCATAGCCAAGCCATCCCCGGAGATCACATGACCCAAGAAGGTCACCTCCCTCAACCAGAACTCGCACTTGCTGTATTTGGCATACAGCCTACGTCGTCTCAGTGTATCCAAAACCATCCACAAGTGCTGTCCGTGCTGCGCCTGATCTCGAGAATAGATGAGCACATCATTAACGAATACCACCATGAACTGGTCCAAGTACAGTCTGAACACCCGGTTCATCAAGTCCATGAAGGCAGCAGGGGCATTGGTCAGCCCAAACGGCATGACCAAAAACTCGTAGTGTCTGTACCGGGTGCGGAAAGCTGTCTTGGAGACGTCCGCCTCCTTGATCCTCAACTATTGGTACCCAGACCTCAAGTCTATCTTGGAGAATACCGTGGCACCTCGCAGCTGGTCAAACAAGTCATCAATCCTTGGCAGCGGATACCTGTTCTTGATGGTAACCCTATTCAGCTGTCTGTAGTCCACACAAAGGCGTAGGGTACCATCCTTCTTCTTTACGAACAATACCGGGGCTCCCCACGGAGATGCACTGGGCCTCACAAAGCCCTTCTCCAGAAGATCCTGCAACTGAGACTTGAGCTCTCGCAGCTCAAGTGGTGCCATCCTGTAAGGTGCTGTAGAAATGGGGCTGGTCGCCGGTACCAGTGAGATCTCAAACTCGATCTCACGCTCGGGCGGTAGTCCTGGCAACTCATCTGGGAACACGTCGGGGTACTCTCTGACCACCAGATACTTTGGAAGTCTGCCACAGGGCTGGGCTCCGCCACCACACAAGCTAGGAAGCCCTCACACCCCTGGCCCAAAAGTCTCGCCGCCCAAAGTGTAGAAATGCACCTAAAGCCTCCGTCCACTGGCTGCCCGTGGAACTCGAAAGAAGGAAACTCCGGTATGGAGAAGACGATCTTCCTCTCAAAGCAATCCACCAAGGCATGGTAAGCGGACAGCCAGTCCATCCCCAGAATCACGCCAAAGTCCTCCATCTGTATCACAATCAAGTCAGCGGGAAGGCTGTGCCCCCCAACAATGACCTCACAAGCTGTGTACACCTCCTCAGCCACAAACAGCTGACCACTCGGACCTCTGATCGCGAACGGATCCTCTAACAACATACAGTCCTTCCCCAGGCTAACAGCAAAACTGGCAGCGACAAACGAGTGCGTGGCGCCATAATCGAAAAGAATGTAAACAAGTCTGCTGGAAACTGAAACCATACCTGCCACCACTGATCCTGAAGCTCTAGCATCCCTGTGTGCCTGGGCGTTGATACGCCCCTCAGCCCTAGGTGCGGACGAAGCAGCCACACGTTGAGTCGGACGGGTAGCCGCCGGCTAGTACCCTCCCAACGACTGCTGTCCTCCTCCTCGCGCCTGGAAACTACGGCCTCCTACTCATCCTCCAGTGCTCAGCGTGGGAAGCATCTGCTGACCTCCAGTCCTAGACGGGCAGTCCCTCCTGATGTGGCCCAGCTGGCCACACTGGTAGCAAAGGGGGACTCGACTCCTGCCCTCAGTGGGTCCCTGCTGACGATTGGGCGGGGGTCCGGTGCTAGTAGCTGGCCCCTGTCGGGGGCCCCCAAAGTCCACTGCTGGCCCTGCAAAGCGTGACGGCTCTCCCGCAGGCGCCACGTGCCTCCTTTCTCTTCGACCCTGTGAGAAGTCTGGCTAGTAGGGCCGCTTCCGCCCGCTGTCAGTGTCGCGTACGGATGGGTTGGTCTCTTCATACGTCATAGCTACCTCTGTTGGTGCTAGAGCACCACGATCATTTGTTTCGATGATAACAAAACACGTGTTATTTAACATTTGCAATTTGAGTCCTAGATTTCAGGTCAATTGCAAATGAGGACGTGTTTAGACGGAGTTCGAGCTCGCATCCAGGACCGATTGGAGGAGCTTGACGGAAAACAGAGGAGGTTCGCGTGGAGCGAAAGATTGGAGATGGAAGACAAGAAGAATAGGATAGATTCTTTTTTATCCTTTCATGTATCTCTTGTATTTATTTTCTTGCTCTTTTTGATTCCTTAGAACATTCTGTTAAAGAGCCTCAAAGTACCCTAAAAATAGTCCTAGGAACACCTGCACAACCATAGGATACTTAGGTTTTCTATAGAATACTTAGAAAACCAATATAGGGCTCCAACAGCACTTCCAGACGTCTAATTCCAAAATCGGACGTCTGATAAAGAATTTTAAGACGTCTGACTGTTGTTCAGACGTCTGATAACTGTTAGGCTGGACATAGTTAGTTCTGTCTGATGAAATCAGACGTCCAGACCTTAGACCAGACGTCTTAGGAGACGTCTGATGACTTTGCCAGACGTCCAATTAGTGGACCGTTGGCTAGCTTAGAAAACACTCAAGATTATGACCGTTAGAGCCTTATCAGACGTCCATAGGACTTACCAGACGTCTGATAAATGACCGTTTTGCCTCGGCTGACCCAAAATCTCTTCTCAGATATTTTCTAGCCGTTGCAACGTTTGGAAATAAATTCCCACAGTAAAAGTAGGTTTCCAGACGTCCAGACATAGTACCAGACGTCCTGTATGTCGTCTGATGGACTTGCACAAAAACCCTGTTTAGATCTGATTCAAGTCAGGGAGAAACCCGCATAGAATCAGACGTCTGACCTTGGAATCAGACGTCTTAAAGTGGCCTTCCAGACGTCTGATGCCAGAGTTAGACGTCTGATAACCCTATCAAATGCAATCATTGTCCTGATTTTGGCCTGATTCTCTTGGGCTTTGCACCCAACGGCTATGGAAGCTTTTCCAAGCCTTCCAAAGCCTTCCTAAGGCCTCTATAAATAGAGGGGAACCTTTGTAACACAAACACACAAGATATACACTTAGAAAAACACAAGACACACTTAAGCAACATACTTCCACTCTCTTGTGTCCAAGAAGCTCTTGCTCTCTAAGCTCAAGTTCTACATCTTGAGAGCATCCAACCGTTGCGCACCCGCTCTCCCGCCGTTGTCTACGAGAGCGAAGTTGCGCCGTCGCGTGGCTCACGCACCCGCGTCATCGTCGACGCACTCCTTGCAAAGGGGAGTTTCCTATTTCCTATAGAAGCTAGGTTTAATTATTTTGTTGGCTCTATAGGACTATTGTTTCTTTTATCTTTGTCTTTTGGTTGGGTATTCGCTTTGCGAATTCCCGTCTCCTTCGTGGGACAAAATCCTTCTCGTGGAGAGAAGGGGTTGAGGAACGCTACCCTCGTACTTGTAGCGTGGTTGTACTGAGGTTGAATCACTCTCGTTTAAAGTGATTCGGTTAGTGGATTTTGATCAACTTGGTTGATCGGAAAATCCTAACTCGAGAGGGTTAGGTGGTGGTTTTCACCCGGTTTGGGTTTCCACCTAAAAATACCTGTGTACATTGTGCGATTGATTTTTGTGAGATTGCTTTATATTTTTATTTCCGCATATTTTTACGTCACCCCTCCTAGTAGGGAACCTTCAATTGGTATCAGAGCAGGTTTTCCGCCGACAGGAGTAACATCCGCGGAAAGATCACATGGAGGGAAGCTGTTCCATAAGCAGGATTTCCGAGGGGCAGTCCACAACCCGTCCGCCCTACTTTGACGGGAACAACTACAGCTACTGGAAGCTGAGGATGAGGATGTGGCTTCAAGCCACGGACTTCGCTCTATGGGGATGTTGCGAAGCCTCATACGAGATCCCGGAGCGACCGGATGTAGGCTACTCGCAGCTGCAGATTCAAGATCTCTCACTCAACGTAAAGGCAATGAATGCCTTGTATTGCGCGTTGAGTCCGAAAGAATTCGAACGAATCCAAGAGTGCACCACCGCTCACGAGATATGGAGGAGGTTGGAAGGCACTCATGAGGAGACGAGTTCGGAAGATCTCGGAGAGAAGGAAACCACGTGCCTTGGTTTCATGGCAATCGGAGAAAGCGACATCGACAGCGAAAGCGACTCCGACAATGAGGTAAACCTGGATTTACAAGAAGCTTTTAATGAACTTTTTGAGATTAGTAAATCACTTAGGGTAGAAAATAAAGGCATTAAAAAGAACCTTAGTTTTCTTAGAAATGAAAATGATAGGTTAGAAATAAAACTTAAGGATCTAGAAGCTACTCCTAAAAATGATAACCTATTATTAGAAAATCAAAACCTCATCAATGAAAATAATAAATTGATTGAGGAAAATAATAGTCTAAAGTTAGAAATTTCTGATTTAAAGACTAAGATGGATATTATAGAAAAAGAAATCGCATGTCTTAGGGAAAACTCTAACAAATTAATCAATAAAGTAGATAATTTTTATAGCCCTAAGATTGAGAAAGGATCTCCATCAAGGAGACCTTCTAACAAATCCGGATCCAAGCCCACTTGGATACCGAAAAAAGAATTAGAATCTTGTTTTGTAGGGTTCAGGGATAATTACAACATAAGGGACTGGACCTACAAGCTCGAGGCTGGTCAACTCAAGTTAGGAGAACCAAGGAGTAGAGCAAGGAGGAGAACAAGAAGACCGACGAGACAGCGAACAAACGACGGACCCGCCGCACGTCGACCACCAGATTGGAGACCGGCGCCGATGCCCGGGCCTCCAAGCTACGGATGGGAGCCCCATCCGATGTGGCATCCACCACCACCATTCGGGCCATTTTATTAGCCATGGTAGGTGAGGTAAAATTTTTAACCCTATCTTTTTATAAGCATTTAGATAGGGGGAGTTAAAAATTAATGAGCTAATTGTCAATTTTTAAGGGGGAGATGTAAGGTAGCTAAATTTCCTTTAGAAAGGGGGAGAAAAATAATAGCTATCTCATTGTTACAAAAAGGGGGAGGATATTACCTTTGTTAAAAGAAACTCATAGAAGAGCATGTTTTAAGGGGGAGTTATAGGAAATGTAAAATCAATTAAACCTTTTTGATAATGTCAAAAAGGGGGAGAATTTTATGCATTATTATTTACGGTTTTGTCATCATCAAAAAGGGGGAGATTGTTGGTGCTAGAGCACCACGATCATTTGTTTTGATGATAACAAAACACGTGTTATTTAACATTTGCAATTTGAGTCCTAGATTTCAGGTCAATTGCAAATGAGGACGTGTTTAGACGGAGTTCGAGCTCGCATCCAGGACGGATTGGAGGAGCTTGACGGAAAACAGAGGAGGTTCGCGTGGAGCGAAAGATTGGAGATGGAAGACAAGAAGAATAGGATAGATTCTTTTTTATCCTTTCATGTATCTCTTGTATTTATTTTCTTTCTCTTTTTGATTCCTTAGAACATTATGTTAAAGAGCCTCAACGTACCCTAAAAATAGTCCTAGGAACACCTGCACAACCCTAGGATACTTAAGTTTTCTGTAGAATACTTAGAAAACCAATATAGGGCTCAAACAGCACTTCCAGACGTCTAATTCCAAAATCAGACGTCTGATAAAGAATTTTAAGACGTCTGACTGTTGTTTCAGACGTCTGATAACTGTTAGGCTGGACATAGTTAGTTCTGTCTGATGAAATCAGACGTCCAGACCTTAGACCAGACGTCTTAGGAGACGTCTGATGACTTTGCCAGACGTCCAATTAGTGGACTGTTGGCTAGCTTAGAAGACACTCAAGATTATGACCGTTAGAGCCTTATCAGACGTCCATAGGACTTACCAGACGTCTGATAAATGACCGTTTTGCCTCGGTTGACCCAAAATCTCTTCTCAGAGATTTTCTAGCCGTTGCAACGTTTGGAAATAAATTCCCACAGTAAAAGTAGGTTTCCAGACGTCCAGACATAGTATCAGACGTCCTGTATGTCGTCTGATGGACTTGCACAAAAACCCTGTTTAGATCTGATTCAAGTCAGGGAGAAACCCGCATAGAATCAGACGTCTGACCTTGGAATCAGACGTCTTAAAGTGGCCTTCCAGGCGTCTGATGCCAGAGTTAGACGTCTGATAACCCTGTCAAATGCAATCATTGTCCTAATTTCGGCCTGATTCTCTTGGGCTTTGCACCCAACGGCTATGGAAGCTTTTCCAAGCCTTCCAAAGCCTTCCTAAGGCCTCTATAAATAGAGGGGAACCTTTGTAACACAAACACACAAGATATACACTTAGAAAAACACAAGACACACTTAAGCAACATACTTCCACTCTCTTGTGTCCAAGAAGCTCTTGCTCTCTAAGCTCAAGTTCTACATCTTGAGAGCATCCAACCGTTGCGCACCCGCTCTCCCGCCGTTGTCTACGAGAGCGAAGTTGCGCCGTCGCGTGGCTCACGCACCCGCGTCATCGTCGACGCACTCCTTGCAAAGGGGAGTTTCCTATTTCCTATAGAAGCTAGGTTTAATTATTTTGTTGGCTCTATAGGACTATTGTTTCTTTTATCTTTGTCTTTTGGTTGGGTATTCGCTTTGCGAATTCCCGTCTCCTTCGTGGGACAAAATCCTTCTCGTGGAGAGAAGGGGTTGAGGAACGCTACCCTCGTACTTGTAGCGTGGTTGTACTGAGGTTGAATCACCCTCGTTTAAAGTGATTCGGTTAGTGGATTTTGATCAACTTGGTTGATCGGAAAATCCTAACTCGAGAGGGTTAGGTGGTGGTTTTCACCCGGTTTGGGTTTCCACCTAAAAATACCTGTGTACATTGTGCGATTGATTTTTGTGAGATTGCTTTATATTTTTATTTCCGCATATTTTTACGTCACCCCTCCTAGTAGGGAACCTTCAACCTCCACCACCCTCGAGAACGTAGGCAGCTTCAGGGGTTTGACATACCCTTGAATAGTATGCCGGAGCCCCTCGATGAACCTCCAAAGGTGCTCCTCCTCGGTAGCCATGGCTGTCGCTGCGAAATGAGATAGCTCTAGGAAACGCATGCGGTATGCGCTCACGGTCATCGTCCCCTGGTAGAGAGTGTGGAACTCCTGCCTCCTCTGGTCCTGCCACGTCTGGGGGAAGTACTGCTTGCAGAAGAGGGTGACGAGCTGGTCCCAAGTTGGCTCGTCCCTCTCCTGACCCTTGACCGCCCTCCACCACCTGTGTGCCGCGCTCTCCAGCTGATACGTGGCAAAGGCCACGTGGCACTCCACAGGGGGGCGAAGGGTGTCGAATACCTTCTCGATCTACTCGAGCCAGTCCTCTGCCTCGGTCGGGTCCTCATCCCCCTTGAAAGAGGGGGGCTTCAGCTTCCGGAACTATCCGAAAAGCTCGTAGTGGCGCTGAAGGGGAGACACTGGTACACCTCCCAGTAAAGAGGCCTCATGCTCAGAAGTGCCGGAGGAAGGTGGGGGTGGTGGAGGCCCACCCTCTCCCCCACGTCCAGCACCGTGTCCGTCTTGTGGTCCCACAGAGGACTCCCCCTCCGCAGCCCCAGGGAGAGGCGCTCGTGGACACGGGTGAAGCTCCTCTCGCACGATGTCCTGTATCAGCTGGGCGAGGTCCTAGGCCAAAATGCCCAGGAGCAGTGGCTGGTCCACTGAGGTGTCGGGCTCAACGCACCCACCCCTCTGACCTCATCCTCGATCGCGTCCGCAGCCTGCCTCGCTACCTCCTTGTCAAGGTATCTCTTGCAAGGAGACGCGAACACGGAACAGAAAAGACATCAATACTAATCGATATTCAACGAAGTAACCTTAAAACAGATGTCAAAAGGTACGTTGTGGTGGCTACTCTAGTTACAAGCACGTGAATTGGTTATTTTCCAGCCAGTTGGTTCACTTCTCGGGATGACCTTGCTCTGATACCAAGACCCAGTGTCCAATGAGAAAGTAACCAAAAAGCAGTAAAATAAACCACATTCACCATGCAAGTAACTAACAGTAACAAAAGTACAGCAGTAAAGAAAAGAACTACTACAGTACATACCACCACAACAGTAGAGAATTCAAAATAGGTATAGAAATATGAAGTTTACAATAAAAGAGTACAAGGTGTAACAGAAATACTCACTACTGCAGAAAATGGGTACAACAAAAGTACAACTACTGGGCTCTACTAGGCCAAGCACCCTCTGCAGCTGTAGGCTCTAGCTACTCAACACCTAGTCCTAAAAAAGGTGACAAATATGACACGTCAGTGAAACGCTGAGTAGAATGGCAACCAGCTAGCTAGGAAAAATAGTAAAGGTGGACAAGTGGCTGTTGTTTTTAATTTCTTTCTTTATCTCTCTAGTTACTCTTTCTTGATTTATTTCTCAGGTCTTTCTCTTGATCTCGAATGTTCCTTGTGGGAACGATCTTGATTGCAGTCTTTTCCAAAAGGTAGAAGTAGCACGTGGTGCTCTCCTGGCTGGGAGAGTCCCCCATGGTGGTCATACCCTCAGTCAACCACTGCAAGGTCGCTGATAGACGTAACGGTGACTATGGCACGTGCGATAAACGCATGGGTAGCTATCCCGCACTGGCATGCGGTTAGTCTTTCTGTTAACGGGTGCGCCCAAAGCACAGCACGGAACCAGTATAGGGAAGAGCCCTCTCAGTACAGGGGTCTAGCCCTTCCACAGTAACCAAACAGGGGTCTTGCCCCTCCACAGTCCGCGCACCCTCGCCTGACTACCCTGGTTTGCCCAGTGGGCCTAACAAGTCGATGTAGGATGGCTAGCTGAACCTCGGGCCCCGTGGGGTGGCTAGCTCTCTCCCTACACTAGTAGCTCTCCTCGGTATTGTGTATGCGAGGGCCAAAAGTCGGTACAAAGTGGCCAGACCTAACCCCGGGTCCCTAGGGTGGCTAGCTCCACTCTGCACTAAACAGGGGGACAGTCGCTCTCCTTGGTACTCCGTACTCAAGGGCCAGCTCACTTCCCTATCCACTTTCCCAGTTCTATTCTATTTATTTTTCAGGAGCTCTACTCCTAATTCCCCATCGGGTTTATGCTCATATTTCTTAGGCCAAGCCATAGCAGGTTTCATCATTTCAGTTTTATTCGCATATAGCCCGCGTTTCCAACATTTAATATCCATTTATATATAAGTAGCTCGAATTTAGTTTCCAAACAACAGGAATTACATGTAGCAACTGCTAGCAACAGTACTCTACATTTCACAGGCAGCTGTTGTTCAATTATAGGCAATTATTATTATTCTATCTACTTATCCAAGAATGCAATTCTGGCATTCAAGACATTCGTTTTAGTGTTTCTGTTCCTAGGATTCATGCCATACCCTAGGATCTATCATTCAATCTAGTTTCTAGGTCCTAGGATTCATGCCATACCCTAGGATCTATCATTCAATCTAGTTTTCAGGTCCTAGGATTCATGCCATAGCCTAGGATCTATCATTTATTTCAGAGATGCATTAATGTCTGTAATTAACTAAAGGGAACCACTCTACCCGCAAAATCGGGAGTAATGGGGGCATGATCGGCTGGTCCACGTGCCTCCGCAACCTCCAAAGCCACAACAGAATGAGGTCCTAACACAAGGATCAATCACAAGAACCACTCAGAACAGGATATAAGTATTTCAAATAAGTAGAGGAACTAATTCTGAGAAGAGTGGAATCTTAAACGCGGAAATCAGACCTCGAACGGACCCTAAACTGGTCAAAAACGATAACTCTGACTCAAATCAGACGTCTGGAACACCTTCCAAACGTCTTGAAAAGTGGTCCAAGTGATACCTCACTCTGTGCTGCTCCTCAGACATCCAGGGATCCTTCTGAACCGTCTGGACCAAGTTCCAGACGTCCGACCACCTTTTCGGACGTCTGGAGACGCTCTCCGTCGTCTGGTGCCTTGTCCAGATGTCTGAATTGCGTAGGAGGGCGTGTCCCAGCACCTTCTCGAAACGAATCCTGCATGTGCGACGAAAACCTTCTCAACACGACACGTCTCAGAACCTCGGCGGAACAGCTTGCATGGCCATATCCGCAAAAGGAGGTATAGGAGGAAATATGTACCTCTCAGTCGTCTGGAGCTCCCTCCAGACGTTGCCTACATCGTCTGGATGTAGGTCCAGACGTCTGATTTTAGGAAAAATTCTCAGAATCAAAACCTCCTTCGTCTTCTTCTCGCTGCGCGAGGCCGCGCTACGCTCGTCCGCCCGTTGCCTAAGCTGCAGCAGCACGGAGGGATCCTCCCCAGCACCACACTCCTCCGCGCGCCCGCTGGCCGGCCTCAATTTGCTCTAGCGAGCTCTCTCTCCCTCACGACACGTGCGCTCTCTCCTCTTCCTTCTCGCTGCACCTCTCCTCTCCGCCATCGCACTCGGCAACAGTGGCAGCTCGCTCTCACTCCCGCTCTCGCGCTTGCACTGGAGGAAGGAGAAGATGGTGGGGTGGTGAACGAGGGAGAAGGGAGAGGAGGATATAAGTAGGCACAGGGGGGGGGGAAGTGCTGCAGGTCGGCGTGTTTCAGTCTGCACGTGGCATGCGCGCAGACTCATGATTGTATGCACACAAAAATTTATTTCTAGACATCTGGAAGGCATCCAGATGTCTGACCAAATGTCTAGACCAACTCCCAGACATCTTAAAGTATTTTTGATGCCTCGGGTCTTAACAGTATTGGAGTTAGAGAGTGATGTATATCAATAACTACCTCCCAGTGAACGACCTGGAATAAACCAGTAAAAATTATATAAATTAAATAAAATGAATGAGAAAACAGTTTGTATTTGTGACACATACTACAACAACGATAATTTTTTCATACGGACCATGTACTTCACCAACAGAAAGCGGTAAAGATAGATGGAGGTGAGAAAATCTCCCTCAACGGTTGCTTGGAGGATGACTCACTTTTACGTTGCCTGGAGGAAGGTGGTGAGGAGCAGGATGAAGGAGGATGGAGGGTGGGGTAGGAGGCATCGCGGCGAGGATCTTCTTCTCGAAGGGTGGTGAGAGGACGGCCATGGGATTCTCCACGAATGGGGATGAGAGGTGGGAAAAATATTTGATTTTCTACTCTAGAGGAGCATCCTAGGCTTGGGACAAGCTCTCTCTAGAGCCTTGGAGGCGGTGAGAGGAAGAAAGGAAGAGATGAAGAAAAATGGGAGGAGTAGGGGTTCTTTTATAGTATAGGAAAGAATTAAATTTGTATACAAGACATTTAGTGACAGTTATAAACGTCGCTGAAGATCCGTCGCAAATGTTGCTAAAGACAGCCCATGCTCCCATCCACCTTGTGCTTGCGCGCGCCCGTGTTGCACGCCCGAGCTGCTGTACGTGTGCGGTGGCTCGTGTGTGTGCATGGGAGGCTTGGGTTGCACCACGTGACGCGATTTGGGCCATCGATCTTCTTTTCGTTGTAGGGGCTACTACAGAGGTCGGATTGAGTTGATTTTCACGCCGTTGGGCTGCGATCGTCAACCCAAATCCGTCCGCATAGTCGGATTTGTCATTTGAAGCTCCGAATAATGTCACCTAGTCCCTTGGTCGTTGATCTTCATCGAACTGCATATGGTGCTACGGGACTCCGATCGAGGCGATTTTGGAGGAGTTGGGCTCCGATCGTCATCTTAATCAGATTCGTATGGTCAGATCATCAATCTGAGGCTCTGAAATAAATATCCTTCTCTCCTGACCACAAAAAGGGTGCAATTAGCCTAAACTATATACAACTACTCTAAATGTAGAATGATGCATGCTATGCAATATTTTTAACATGAAATGCAAATCTAAGCCTAGGAACATGCATGAATAGGCATTTTACCCTCAATAATTGTGTCTACATCATACCCCCATACCTATCTTTTGCTAATCCCTAGCAAAATTAAACTACATGCTATCTATAAAAACAAAATTAGGATTCGATCGCTTAGGCCAAAGTCATTTATTAACAATAGAAAATTTCAACTAATGTCCTAAACAACGAAAACTCAACAGTACCCGGGTGCTTGCTAGAATGAAGACCGCCCAAGTCCTTACCTTATTTGAAAAGGGAAGATCACTTTTTTTATTTTTCTTCTTTTCTAATTTTTTTCTAATTTTGGAGTTTAAGAGTTCTAGGATAACTTTTTATGGCTACTCGACCCACCCAAGACTCGAAAAGAACTCTAAGTGCTAAGCATCTTGTGAAAAGAGTGAAAGACTCACTAGGCAGCTGTTGAAACGGACTTCGGGTTTCTACGACCCTAGGTGACCTTGCCTAAAGGTTTATCTTTTCGAACGGTAGCTTTCTCCCTACTTCTTTTATTTATGAGGTCAACACAAAGGTGAACCTAGTGTATATCTCCCCGGTTTATTCTACTTCCCCTCTTCTTCCCTAAGTGTTTTGAGAATTATTATGCATTTTTGTGTCCTGGGCTTTGAACAACCGACCAATGGGCTGTTACCCACGACAACTTATCGGCCATACTCGTGTGGTAAAATGTGATTTTATTTGTCTTTTTTTTATTTTCTCCTTTTTCTATTTTTTTTTCTTTTTCCTTATTTTAAGTAGGTGGCTTCCCTACTCTAAGATTTACCTAAAGGCAGTACAACGAAAGTGATCTTGTGGCTGGACTCTAGACAACCGGTCGATGAGCTATTACCACTGACGACTTGCCAGCCATACCACCCTAGATAGTTCATTAGCTACCCAATTTTCGAAGAAACTGCCGAAAAGTGAGTCAGTGTAAAAAGTGTGTAGATGCTTAGGCTTAAAGTCCCCCAAATTAGAGGGCTGGTTGATAAGTCGTATGCTTATCACCCCAATTTATTGATCAAATTAAAAATAAATTTGAATTGGCGAGGACTTGAGACTAAGTTCACATTCGAGTGGACACCTGGGCTAATTAAGCCCGAAGACCTGAAGAGTCAAAGTGTTCAAATCCTATCATAGTATTTTCTAAAGTTAATAACTTCCAAAAGCCTAAGTTATCTTCTCTTGATTCTTTTTTCTTTTTCAAAATTCTTTTTAAAAGAAAATAAAAGAAATTCTACAAAGCTAACGAAATAATTTCAGGATTAAGTATCCACCCCTTGCCTAAATGATGCAATGTCCTCATTGTAAAAATAAAGACATGAAAAGGGCGGAGTAAACATAATATCACCTAAATACCATGAGAAATCCGGTCTGCTCTGCAAATAACATGAAATATAAACACGTGCTAAATTTAATGCCTTCAGCTAGGCATAACATACATGTAAGGAAGAAATTGAGAATTCACAAGTGCGGATCAGAATCAAAATCAGAAGGTTGATCCTGAAACCCGTCAGTAGAAGATGTCCACAGATGTGGACCAAGTTATGATGCAGACCCATTCCCTAGGGTGGAGTGGTTCTAAGGTTTTGGATGAAAATCACCCAAAACTAAATATTGTTGTATTTATGGGGCCAGGCCTGTGGTTTGGTGGTATGCAACTTAAGACTAAAGTGTCGAACAAAAGGTAGATTTGATTTACAAGGTTCAGATGTCCACTTAACATTCAGCTTAGGAAAATAATCAATTATTTCGAGCTTGGGTTGCACGTGAAAGATATATTAAGGGTCCTGGTAGAAAGTAGGTGGTTTTAGGTCAACAGGAACCCTTAAATCCAAAATCAAAGTTCCCTCAAAATTAGCTTCCCAGATTTTTAATTCCAACTTCTTATCCTCCGAAATCAATGTTTCCGGGACCTCCAAATCATTGTACACCCCATCTAAAGTACCCAAGTCCAATAATTGTGGCTGAATCAGGATTGACTTGGGCATAATGATTTCTAAATCAAAATCAATCCCTTTCGGGTGTGGTTGAGGGATGGGGCTATTGATTGAATCTTCTAGTAAATAAGGATTCGAATCCTCCAAGTTAGCCCCAACCGAATCAAAACCTTCAATGACTGGGCTATCAAATGGTTCGTCATGCTCCTCGAGCCCATTTGTCTCACTAAAATCATCTTCCTTAAGCTCAAGTGAGACTTCACTAAGAGATTCCTCACCCTCAGAATTAAAGAATCCATGATCCTCATTTATATATATCTCAAAATCATGTCATTTCATGGTCCATGGAGACATATTTTTTGTCATTCCTTGGCTTTGGGATCTCGGGTGAGAAACTCGATTCATCCTCAAAGGGTTGCTCTAGACCAACCTGGTCATCTCCAATCTCAGAATATGTATCCCCCCCGATAGGTGCCTGAGCGGGTTCAGACATTGGCTCTCTTGAAGGGGGTTCATCTTGAGAATCATTCCAAGATTTGACAAGGGCAACCACAAATTTCATCCTCAACCTCGACAATTTACCAAAAAGAAACTCACCTAGGTCCCTATCCCTAACACTTTGGAGCAAATCCAATAGAGAACTATTAAGTTCATTAATCATTTTGATCATAGGTTCCAATGCTTCAGTTCTTGGTGTTGGTTGAGCTTCTAAAGATTGTATAGTGTTCCTCAAATTAGCCAACACCCTATCCTGGATCTGGTTCACTTGAACCGATTGGTTCGATTCAGGTTTGGGTGGGTTCGGGTTAAATCTAGGGGAGTCAAGATGTCGAGGTTCTCGGGTCCCTCCCTGATAATAAGTTATTTCAGGTTGTTCAAAGAATGATGATGACCTATTTTCAATGCGATACTGGGGAGGGTAGGTGTTATAATCAGCATATCCTTCCTGATTGTAGATTGGGTTGGTTTTGTCATCAAAGGATGGAGATCCATAATCATTGTAGGTTTGGGAAGAATAGCAATCACAATTTCGTTGTCCAGGGTTAGGCCCTGGACATTGAGGTCTGGATTCGTATCCCCAATCAAAGTTATCTCAGCTAGTTGATGGGTAATTACAAGTCAAGTCGGGATAGTAATCATCTTGGAGATAAGTGGTGGTGAGAGGATAGGATTGGAAATGTGTGTAAGATGTGGAAGGGTACATGGTGAAGGAGGAAAATCAAAAGAAAAAGGAGCCTTGCAATACAAACAATCAATCCTGTCCTTAGGTGGGTTAGCCTAAAGACCTATATGCTCCCAAGACCTGTCTTGGGATTATAAACGATTTGGTCTACTTTTATCCGATCAATCCAACCAGTTAGGAGGGACTTGGGAGAAGGTTCTTCCTTTGGCTTACGCCTCTGGTTCCTAGTGTACCCTCCAGTCGCGGTCATTTGATGCTATTCCCCTAGCTGGACATCAGATGGACCAGCAGAAGCAGATTAATCGAAAAGAATCTCAGTCTGAGCCCTGAAGAGCGAATCAATCCTTAAGTCTAACGTCTACTTAGTTTTAGTTAGGCTTAGGATGATCGTGCTCTTGGAATGTGATGGGCCCTTAAGATGGGTTGTGCCCTTAATGATTAGTTGAAATGTGTGTGTGTGCACAACCAGGGTTTGCAAACAAGGTTATTTGATGATGCGTCTTTTAGGGTTTAACGTTGTTTAGTAGCTTTTAGGACTTAATTCTTAGGTTGGTTCAATCAAGGTTTAGTAGAACACTCAAAGTTTTGAAAACATGGGTGATGATATGTTCCTTTAAAAATAAAAAATAATGTGAAGTGCCTAGTTCAGCCCTAAGAATCAACCCTAAGTGTCAAGCTACTTGAAGGATCAATTTTAGATTGAGTGGTGCGACCTAAACAGTTCAAGTAATTGGCCTATTGTACTACTTGATTAAGGCACACAAAAAGCTTAACCTAATCAGATTTCTACTCACTTATTTGTGTGTTGAATTAAGTGTACTGGATTTACAGGTCAGATCCCGATTAAGTGATAGAATCGATGTGACTGTGCGTCATAGGGTGAGAAGTTGTGGGTGTTAAGTGTGTACCTTTCATAAAATCCCACAAGAGAAGAGTATATATATATTTATATATAGCGGGGGTGAGACGAGTGGAGGTGGCAAACAAACAACCAAATCTATCCTAGGGTTTATAAAAAGCACCTAAGTTGATTTGGGTTTGAGTTATTAGTGTGGTGAAATGAACTAGTGGGTGGGGGT
This sequence comes from Thalassia testudinum, assembly GCA_037157565.1. Lineage (NCBI taxonomy): Eukaryota > Viridiplantae > Streptophyta > Magnoliopsida > Alismatales > Hydrocharitaceae > Thalassia > Thalassia testudinum. The sequence continues at coordinate 136,369,965 of JAZHRO010000036.1, read as the reverse complement.
GGTGGGGATAAACTTACAAAGCTTCCATCCACACTTTTCTCTGATCTAACCGCATTGGCCTACCTCAGAAGAGTACATGCAATCACAGTAAGATCAGAGAAAAAGTGAGATAAAAGTTAGGTAAGGCGGAAAAAACGCGAGAAAAAGCAAAGAGCGTTGCCTCCCCGGCAACGACGCCAAAATGATCGATGTGCACTTCGTGAATTAAATCGAGGTTCAGAGGACCCTTCATCGTAGCTCGCAAAACACGTCTATCAGATAAAATTTATAATCGAAGCTCGACAAGTGAGTCCCGAGTCGAATACGGGCAGGCGAACGTTTGGTTTTATAAAAATCCGTGCTTCACTTTTATTTGTTTTTGGTCGTTTTTGACTTTTCTAATTTTTTTGGTATTTTTAATAGGGCAAGAGATCAGGTCGATGAAATCTACCTAATCTACTTGCAAAATAAAAAGGAAAGAGAGAGAGGAACGATCACATATATTTCTGAATCCAATGTTTTCTACAACTAAGAAAATGGGAAAAACTACACTAGAAAGCCGTAAAGATAGATGAAGATGAGAAAATCCGCCTTAACGGTTACTCGGAGGACGACTCGCTTTGATGTCGCCTGGAGGAAGGTAGTGAGGAGAGGGACGACGGAAGACGGAGCCGGAGGACGACAGGTGGGGTAGGACGGCGTCGCGGCAAGGATCTTCTTCCCAAAGGGTGGTGAGACGATGACCACGGGATGCTCCACGAATGGGGATAAGAGGTGGGAAAAATATTTGGTTTCTACTCTAGAGGAGCATCTCGGGCTTGGGAAAAGCTCTCTCTAGAGCCTTGGAGGTGGTGAGAGGAAGAAAGGAGGAGATGAAGAAAAATGGTAGGGGTAGGGGTCCTTTAATAGTGGAGGAAAGAATCAAATTCGTATATAGGACATTTAGTGACGGTCATAAACGTCACTGAAGATCTGCCGCAAATGTCGCTAAAGACAACCCATGCGCCTAACCACCGTTGCGCTGGTGCGTGCTCCGCGCACCCATGTCACGTGCCTCCGCACACGTGCGCATGCCCATGCTGCTGTGCGCATGCGATGGCACGTTCGTCTGCATGGGCGGCCTGGGTTGCACCACGTGACGCAATCTGGGCCGTCCATCTTTTTTTCGTTGTAGGGGCTGCTACAGAAGTCGGATAGAGTCGATTTTCACGTCGTTGGGTTGCGATCATCGATCTGAATCCATCTGCGCGGTTGGATTTGTCATTTGAGGCTCTGAATAATGTCACTTAGTCCCTTGGCCGTTGATCTTCCTTGGACTGTATATGGTGCTATAGGACTTCGATCGAGGCGATTTCAGAGGCATTGGACTCCGATCGTCGTCTTGATTAGATCCGTATGGTTGGATCGTCAATCCGAAGCTCTGAAATAAATATCCTTCTCTCCTGACCACAAATGGATGAAATTAACTTAAATTATATACAACTACTCTAAATGCAGAATGATGCATGCTATGCAATATTTATAACATAAAATGCAAATCTAAGCCTAGGAACATGTATGAATAGGCATTTTACCCTCAATACTTGTGTCTACATCGCCGACGCATCGAGTTCCTACGACCAAAGAAAGAGAGAGAAAAGAGGTTAGAAAATGTGAATACCAATGCAAGGATAAAAGTGACAAAAAGATCCAATGCCTCCTCGGCAATGATGCCAAAAACTGACGTCGACGAAACGTGTTAAGTTAATTCGTTGTTATAACATGCATTTGCAACATCAATTTTAAATAAAGATATGGATTAGGTGAGTCTAAGTGTTGAACACGAGGAGGCGTGGAATCGGATTAGTTTGTTGCTTTAGGGTATCACAAAAATGTTTGTTTTGTTTGCTTGCGAGAAAACAAGAGAGAGTAGGGTTAGAGACTTGAGATTATAGCATGGTGATTACTTGTGCATGCATGAAACATAATATGTTGAAACAAATGGAAATATATTGCATAAGTAGAGTCATTTCACAAGTATAATGCTAGAGGAAAGCTTTAAAACACATAAAAATTAAACTAGGGTAAAGATTTGCGAAATGGAGAGGCGAGGTAGTCACGGTGGTGGATGGGCTTCCGTCGACGGCTCGGCAACTCCGAGAGAGTGTGAAGTGTGCTAGGTAGAGCTAAGGAGAAGCTAAAAAGGGGATGCTCCCAAATGGAGTGGTTGTGGGGGTTTTTTTATAGTGGAGAACGGGTTTCTAAATCAAGCAGGGGTTTTAGCGACGTCCAGGATGTCGCTAAAACCATTCCTCAAATGTCGAAGAAGCCCTTTACTCGCTGGTCCATCACCCGTGCGCGTGCTTCCTTTGCGTGATCCGTGTACGCACCATCATAGGCAGTCCGATCTTTAGATCGTGCCTTGTGTGAAGCCTCAGATCGTGCCTTGCGTGCTTGGGGCATGCATCATCTAATGTGTGTGTGACGGGTACGCGAGAGCGCGGTGCGTATTGCGTCTCTGGATCGCTTGATCATCGATTAGTGGTTCAATTTCAATCGCACGCACCCTCTGTTACTGATTTGAGCCTCATGAGGGCTCAAATGCACATCCGCTGCTCACGCATGAAGGTGTGGACCAATGTGCCATCCCTACGCCTTGGTTGCGTTCTGGTGCTGGCGTCCACGCACCCTCAGTCGTTTGATCGTGGATTGGACAGCTTAAAATGCTTGATGAGGAGGTGTTGGAGAGAAAGCGATGGCTGCGGATGTGTGGATGCATGACACGTGGTTGACTTTGGGTTGTTGATCATCATATCAACGGCCAGAACTTCCCGAGCTTGTTGTGGTAGCTACGGAGGTCGGATTGAGGTGATTTTGGGTGCATTGGACTCTGTTCGTTGATCTAGATCCATCCGTGCAATCCGATTACTCATATGAGGCCTATTTCAACATGCACTTGTATACATGGCCATTAAACATTGATTATAAGTAATCTCAACTCATTATGCATGCAATGCTCCCAAGCCCATTATGATATGTCATTAACGCACATATACCCTTAAGATTGACTTTAGTTGATGGAATTATCATCATTAGATGTAGAGTTATCACATGGAAGTTGAGGGCAATGTGGTTGCAGCATCTACTGTGGTCGCAGTTGTACATCTATCGTGGTCGGAGGTGGTGTGTTTGCTGGGGTTGCGTTGTGTTGCAGGTACGGTCGTGTGCTATCATACTGCGATCGAGGAATGGTCGAGGAGCGGTCTTCCATGGTAGTGCTGTGGTCGAGGCACGGTCGTGGCGCGATCTGCTGTAGTCGGCGGTTGGATGTCACAGCGGGCGATGCCAATTGTTGGAGTTGAATGGTCCTTCATTTTCTTTTTTTTTAGTGTAGTTTTAGTTTTGTTTGGGACCACATGTGACCTGTGCCCATTATGGTTGATATTTCTGACATGAGTCAAATGCCGATTCAATTTAATTTCTCGTTGGCATGGTTCTTCGAGATTTTATCTTGTTGGCGCTACCGCATCAATGAGCATGGGGTTGCTCTCCTTGTCTTGAAGGAGTCTGACTAGTTCCTGTACTCAGGAGGCTTGTTTTTATTTGTCCTTTGTTTCTTGTCCTTTTATTTCTGTGTTTTGGTCCTTCCCCCATTTTTATGGTAGTCATTTTCCCTCTTGTACTCATAACAGATCATGGAAGCTCCTTTGGAATCGTAAACTCCCTCTTAGAATTGCTCTCTGTACTTGGCGAATCCTTCATAATAGCTTACCTACAGATGATAGTATCAATTAGCTACGTAGTCCTTTGGCTTCTAAATGCGTCTGTTGTGCAGGATCTGTAAATCACAAGCACACTAGAAGGGGGATGAATAGTGTGGTAAAAAAAATTTGCAACACAAAGCAAACCACAAAATGCACAAGATATATAGTGGTTCCCCTCACTTGGGTACTCCACTACCTAAGTCTCTTGACTTAGGATTTTTAACCCAATTCTCTCAACCCGGAGGAATCAATTTACTAAAACCTGAGGTAATTAACGGGTTACCTCAACCCAATTACAAGATATAGAAAAGAAATAAAGATATAGGTGTAAGTAAAATACAAATAAGAGCATACAACTAATCCCTAAGTCTCCAACAATTATATAGCTTAATTATAGTATATAAATTGATCTAACGAGAAAATTGAGGTGTAAAACAAATGGATTTTTCAGAGAGCACGATTGCTTTGAAGACTTGTTGCAAGTGGAGAATGGGCTTGAGAGAATTTCAACAAGATAAGCTCTTTTGCAGCTAGAAATATGAGAAATGAAGGTTTAAGCAAAGATAGAATTTTTTTTGCTTCTTAGGGATGTGCAAAAAAACTCAAGGAGTGCTTATATAACCCACAAAGCACCTTCCCTACGTTTACTAGCCGTTAGGGGTAATTTGAGAAGCTTAAGGATAGGTTTAATTGCAAAATAGCCGTTCAGGTTGGTCACAACGGTTATTTGGTACCTGTACTAAACTTTTGGCACCGGTACTGATTGCTTACAGTCAGCCCAACTAAGTCATCAGGTACCGATACTCATGATGAGTACCGATACTTGTGACTCAGAGATTTGGGTCTAGTGACCTACATGTATCGGTACTAATGATTAATACCGGTACTTGTAAGGTCTAGGCAAAAACCAAGTGCACAAACTGTGACCACTTGGTACCGGTACTCATGATGAGTACTGGTACTTGTTGCTCACAGTTTGAGACTTAGGCTCAAATCTGTGCCTAGCATGTACTAGTACTTATGACCAGTACCGGTACCTGCTACAAGTACCACATTTTGTAAGTTTTAAGTAAGTTTTTAGAGAAATCCAATTTACTCTAAACGATATGATTTTGAAAAAAATCAATTTTGAGTTTTAAAATGAGTGAATGAATAATTTTTTGAACCCTAATTATCTTTACTTTGTTTTTAACTTTTAGATTTTGTTTTATTTGTTAGGAGATGTACAAAGATTCTACAAAAATAATAAATACAATAAAACAGGTCTTCTAATCTTCTTCCATATGCAATCTTGTTGCTTGCCTCCATAGGTTCTTTTGACTTGTAATGCTTCATAAACACATTAGATTTTACCATGATTTTGTTAACACCAAAACACAGAAGAGAAATGGAACTAGGTTCTAACATGTTGCAGTGTTCCTTTTTGTGAGACTGCACATCATTTATTTTAGAAGAGTCTGCTTGCCATCTATGTATTTGATTGGGTTTTTGATCAGGCACACCGGCCCCGTATCTCCCCTTCCCGGTTTGCTGATATCCTGAATTCCACGAGCGATTCCACATCCTCTCAAATCAACAAAGGTCTAATTTGTTTCATATGGACTAATATCTGGCTCATCCGGAATTGCATTATACATGACTCCTTTCCTCTCAAGAATTTTGCCTCTATCCTTAGGTGCCATTGGGATGAATTCAATCTTCATTCTTGGCTTTGCTCACATTACTCCCCCCCTGTCAAATTGTCTTGGGTCATTCCGACAACTGGGTTCAAACTCAACGTCGGTATTTCCTTTGGGGTTGGCATTATCTTTGGTGGCTGGGTGGTTAGAAATTGCAAGGGCAATTTTATTCAGGGTATTGCTGGTAGTATGCATGCTATTAATTCTGATTGTGCTATCCTCCATATTCTTTGAAATGTAGTTTCTTGCTCTGCTATTTCTTTGATGAATTTTCAGGTCGAGACTAATTCTTTTATGCTATATTATTGGTGGAATGGGAAGGTGGATGTTCCGTGGTATGCCAAGTCAGTTTTCCAACTTATTCAAGGCCATTAGCATCGCATTGACTCGCTAGATTTTGTGCATCATATGGTCAACTCTTTGGTTCGCCATATTGCGGATCTTGGTGTTATAGATTGGATTTATTTTGATAATGTCTACTCGCTTTCTTTGAAGATTTAGGGTATTCTCTTTCTCGACAAGGTGCAGCTCCCCTATGTTATTTAGTTTTCCCTTGTGGGGTTTTGGTTGTGCAATTGTTTCTGTTGATTTTGTACTAAACCACGAGTCGTGGTTCTCTTTATTGTACTGACATGTTTTGGTCTAGTCCCCCTATCTTTTTTGGCCTCTAGGGAGTGGAGGATGAATAAAATTAGCTCCTGGTTTTATTTAAAAAAAAGAAAGAAAAAGCATTCCCCTTTTGAGGGTGTTAGGCTTCTTCCTCTCTCCCTTCCCTATGGGAGTGCATCCTTAAATATTGGGTTCCTCCCTTTTTAATGGAATGTTTATACCCCTAAAAAAAAAATGGTCTAATCTCTATGAGCATACTGGCTAAGGCATCTTGTTAATTTCTGAGATAAATTCTGAGGAATAAATTTTGTAAAAGGTGAAATTCAGACATAAGTAAATGATAAATTGATTTTGATATTTAAGGAAGGTATAGGTTAAATCATGAGATAACTAAGAGTATTTAGAGGAATAGGTGAGGGTGATGTCTCACTGGAGAAAAGACAAATGTATTCCAACCCCTTCCCCTACCCCCAAAATAAATTTATCTTGAGATAACTTTACCCTTAGATAAAGTTCATCAAATAAAAAATAAATGGTTATATCCTACGAAATGAACAGTACCTGGGGGTCTTCTTACTTAAAAGGTTAAGTTATACCTCGGCTAAAACTTAATTATATGATGGACAGAGGGCTGAAAATCTTGTCAAGTTTGACACTCACAAGTAGTAAGGTTGTTCCAAGTCCCAGACCCTGATTTGGTAAATGAAACACAAGTTGAATTAAAATCTCACTATGACAGAGTGACAGAACCTTTCATCTCTTTTATGAAATTGGGTTGAGATGTAGGAAAATCTTGCATCATTGATGTCCCTAAAAGGCTTAAATAATGCTTGTTCTTGTCACTCTCCCATCTCTTGAGTTTTTCTCTAAGCCATTTTATTTAGGAAGTATATTGAACTTTTTTCTTGTTCTTTTGAATTGAGTACTACACTCAATTTAAAATTGTCATTGCATTTTGACATTTCATGGGAGTTAGCAAATGATGCTTTGTGAATGTTCTTGGACCTCAGATCGTTCTTACATTGTTGGAATGGAGGTTTTGGTAATATTTTAAAGATCAGATCGGATCGGCTAGTTGAACTGGTTGGATCGGAAATTGGTAGCAAAATGGTTGAGATTACCTAATTTTTAATATAGGAGACAAACGATGAAGAATCGATGTGAACCCAATTCGATCGACTCCAAATCATTGGGTCAGTTGCATAAGGAACAAACAAAAATTTTGAAAGCTAATGGAAAAATCCACTTCACAGATCTCTCCTCCTCTTGCGCTCAAACTCGACCCCCTTCTTTCACAAGAGCCCTTTGAGAAGGCCAAACCTCCCCTCTCATTAGGCATTGCCCTGCTCTCGTTAGAGTTCTAGTCTCACTTCTCTCCTCATCGTACATCATCACATCGTCCTCGAGATCAACCATCACCTCCCCCTTCTCTTCCTCCTCCACTCATTAGATGCCCCCTTCCTCCTCCTCTGCCAGCCATCCACTTGCCCCTCCCTCCCTCCACCACCACCCCAACACTTGCTCCAAGCCTTTTTGACCACCACCTAAGGTCTCACCTCCTCCCTCCTCTTCTCCTCCACTCAGCCCCCATCAATTAACCTCCACAAGGCCCACCTCCTCCATCTTTTCTCCTCCACCACTGCATCTCCTCTCATTGGTCTCCACCCAGTCTCCCACCTCCTCCCTGCTCCTCTTTCCCTCTTAGGCTTAATCTTGGGTTTTGTTTCTAGCATGTACTTTATCCTTATAGCCAACTCTGTTACTTTCGAACTCATTCATTATGGTATTTATGCGATGGTTGATCCCATAAGTAGCATTAGTTGTTCATCCAAAATAATGATGAATGTTGATCGATAGAAGTACATATTAGATGCAAATTCCAAGATCATTATATACGTTTGTACCGACCAGTATCTTTTTAATCATTCAAAGCTATTGAATTGATCTCTCGTCAGAGCTATCTTGATTTTGTATATAACATATGAACCAGTAGGAGAGGAGCTTAGTTCTATCATGGTAATTTTCTCGGAGAGCGGATGAGATACTTTGATTTCATCGATTGTTTTCTATAAAATTGCACATTCAGATGTTCTATGGATTGTGGATATTACAAGAGGAATCATATGATATGTTCCATTGGTTGTACATTCAGATCTTAGTGGACGGCGATAAAAGTTTTTTCCAACCAAATTGATTCAAAATTGATCCTTAGATGTAGATATATTTAATTTTTTATGAGTTAAACCTTGATTCAAATTGATTTAACATAGTTGAGTCAATGCAAAGCAAACTAGAGCCTCATTCAAATTTTTTCAACTTAGTTCAAATGATGGTGCCATCATAGATTCAACCACTTTAAATCATTGGTTGAGCCACTAAAAACTAAAGGTGGAGCTTGACCCATTCAATGGCCACTTTGATTATTAAATCATTGGGTAGAAAAGAAGGAAAGGCTTTTTACATAATATCTTTTAAAATTACACTCATATCTTTATATTTTCCATATTTACGTAGAAACTCACAAAAATATCAATTAATTTACATGCTATACCCCGTTGTCAACAAATCAATAACCTTTAATGAACTTCTAATTAAAATTGTATACTTTTATAAAAAGACCACTACAATCTTTTTATTTATTCTCCTAATTCTTCTTTTTTTTTACGTTTTTACTCCTCCTCAAGGTCCAAAGTATTTCCTCTCTCCTCAACCTCCAAACATCCATGCCCTTCACACCCCTTGGGCTCTCCCTTGGACAGTTGGACTCGTAATTTTCTCTAGATCTCCACTTTCACCAAGAGAGTCCCTCCACGGCATGGACAACATGGATGGAAAGGAAGGAAGGAGGCTGAAGAGGGAGACGGAGGTGGCATGGAGGTAGAAGAAGAAAGAGTATATTTTAATTCAATGTTGATAGGGGGTACGATTTATAAATTATCCAATATTTCTGAGACACCTATTTAGATATGAAAAAGATAAGGTTGGAGGTGTAATTTTAAAAAATTATAGAAACATTTACGTATGTATTTTTGGATAGCCGATAAGTTGGTAGGATAATTGACTTAGATGAAAAAGATGAATAATATAATAAATAACGATGAGATAGTATTTTTAATAGATTAAAGTGTATATAAGGATATAATTGAAGGTACCATCCATCCACGTACGTGAGGCAACATAAACAGTTTCACCAGCCGTCCCTTTCCGTTGTTAAATTGTAAGAGCGTACACGAAAAGGATGAGTCGTACGTGGCGTTACACTCTCAACGAAGGTACAAGAGAGAAAAGAATGGTGCACAGTACCAAGAGCAATGCACTCTTTCCCGTCCCGAACTGATTGGCGTTGGATGGCGGCGGGGCGCTCTCGTCGTCCGACGGGGGAGTATAAGGAACGTTAAATGAATCTCCTCCCTTAATACTGCTCTTCATTTTTACTCCATTTGGGTTCTGACCTGAAAATATGAAATCATCGACCAAGTTAAGTTAATTAATTGAAGACGGAAATCTAACATTAGATCCAAATCTACCTGTCAGTCTTTCTATATATCTACCTGTCTATGGTAATAATTATCAGTGAATTATACAAAGTCCCGCTGCAGATCAAGTTAAACCTAGACCATGCGTGACTTGGGAGTAGTTTTAACTAGAGTTAGGGTTAACCTCCGTTTACCTGAAGGGTTAATCCGTAAAATCTTAACACTTATTTTGAAAGGTAAACGCATATTCTGCTAACATCAATTTTAAGAGGTGTTACCAAAACACTTGTTAACTTCGTAACTCCCCCGCGTCTAAATTTCACCCTTCGGAAATTGATGTTAACATTAATTCAAGTAAATACTAAAAATATTAACAACACTACTTAACACTCTCTAATTTTTAATTACAGATCTTGTATTACAAATATTTACTATATTAAAAAGTGTAAAAACTTGTATTACAAGTGAAAACATATTTGTAGATATACAATGAACTTGTTTTACAATTATTTATTTTAATGAAAATGTAAGAATTTATATTACAAGTAAAAAATTAAATTATAATATATGAGAAATTTTGTAATACAAATTTATTTTAGTTAGGAAAAGAATTATGATACGATTAAGTATTAAAATGATATGTTTATTTTTCAATAATAATGTAATATTTAATTAATTGTATTCCAAATACGATTTATGAATAGAGTTGTAATATAATTCGACATTAATGTATAAAGATATTTTTTTAAAATAATATAATTATTAATTGAGTACATTGTATATATATATATAAAATAATTCTTTAAATCACTTTTTTGACATGTACAATAGTTTTCGTAAAAAAAAAAAAAAAAAAAATCAACCCCAACGATGAACTTTTTCGTAAATTTATAAATATAATATTAAATAGATACTTTTCCTATACACATCAATCTCACCACTCACTTCTGCGCCGGAAATAATATGATGCGGAGCATTGCAGATTGCGTTGACCACTCCTGAAACTTTAGGGCATGTGATGCACGTTGCAAACCATCAACGAGTGGCAATCGAGATCCCAAGGACGTGAGGTGGGTTCCATCAAACCCTAACATGGTGGGTGTTTTCCACTTCTATTCGTCCTTTTTTATTTATTTGATTAGTTGATTTGGTAGTGAATTTAGAAAAAGAAAAGAAGGATAAAGCGGGGAAAGATGAGAAGAAAAATAAAAAAAGAAGGAAAGAGTTAAAAAGATAATAAAAAAAAGGAGTGGAGGATATACAAAGGAATCTTGGTTGAGAAAAAGAAGGTAGCCGATGGATAAAAAGGTTGGAGTTCAGAACAAGGGGAGAACAGGAAGATGGCGTCAGTCATTTTTGCTTTGAAGTATTTTGAAAAGGTAAAAGTTAAAAAAGGGATAGTTGAGAAACAAAAGGACAAAAGAAAAGGATGTTGATTTCTTTTCCATGATATTGGAGAAATAGGAATACCCTAGAGTTTTATCTCTTTGGCCGTCTCCACCTTAATTATTTGGCTTAGGTTAGAAAGTGAAAGATTTTGTTGTTGAGCCATTTTGTTAAGTGTTTCAACTTATGAAAGTTTCGGGTTCAATTATGATGTTTAGGACTCATGCAATAACGTGGAGAACATTAAATTGATGATCATCATTTGACCGGTATTCAAGTGTATTTGGTGCTACAATTTGAGCATTATATGTTTCAAGCATTACATTATCAACTTAAGGGAGGATTTTGGAAGATATATGTGTGTTGAGAGTATTGGATCTTGTGATGGTCCTATGTGAGTCATGTATAGCCTCACCTCATTTATTTTAGTGTGCCAAGAGGTAGAGTGAACCTACATAAATGTGTCCATGTAATCCGTTATTTCTTGAAGAGGACTAATAGAACATCTATCCGATAGGGTTCCTTCCGTAATTTTCTCTCCTCTCCTTGTGTGAAAAGAGTTTCTATGTAAGCTCACTCTTTCTTTGTGATACTTTAACATTAATTCTTGTTTATTTTATTTCATTTTTGCTTCAACCGATAGCGAGCTAGATCTAATCAGATATGAAGAAATTTAAAGGGGTGCATGCTACTCACAATCATATTCGATCTTTATTTGTCTACATAATAAGAACTACTTTGTTCGAGCACTAAGTGATACAAAGGGGTACCTACATGCTACACACAACCACGTTCTTCTTTTATCCAAATGATGAGAACTGCATTATCCAAAATACGAAGGAATTTAAAGAGGTGGGTGCTACTACTCACAATTATAAGATTCATCCATCCAGCTAATTGTGTTCTCTTCGAGATCGTATGACATGATTTTATTTGTAATCGTAGACCCTGCATAGAGGAGAAGATGAGAATGAAAACAATTGCAAATAGAGCTTGCGTGTGTACGTGTGTGTAGGTGTTGGGAAAAGAAAAAAGAGAGTAACCCTTTGAAAAATTCAACCACTGCCACTTACCGCTCAAGACGTATCTGTCACCCCTAAAGGCTGACAAGCACGTAACCTTATCCTGCGAGAGAATAGGAAAAAGGAAAATTGGTTGAGGAGTAAAAGGGCATTGATGACTTGGTTAATTATCAAGGCATTGGATGCTATCTCTATAGCAAACTAATGCTCAACAATATGGTCTTAAGTAGGCAAATACTGCATCTCGTTGCAGTATGAGCTATTGGAATGGGCAATCGCAAAGTTGAAGAGATAAAATCATAAAAGATGTCAACCAGTACCATGTCTCTACCCTTACATATTATTACTTGAAATTCTCTTTAGCTTTCCATGTAGTACTTTCTTTTGGAAGACATTGAGGTGTTTAGACGTTGCTTACTTCAAGCTCGAGTTAACCATATCAAGCTACCTACACAATGGCCTTATTGAGTCCAAAATCAGGCTATGATAGCCTTATCAAGTCCCAATCTAGCTAAATTTTGTTCATTGAGCTTGATAGACCAAACCCTAGATACAAGTGGTAGTTTGAGTAAAGGAGATGGGTTTAGATCTATCCAACGTTGTACTTAATTGTTGAGGAATGATACTTTTTCCCATGATTCCATCTATTAATTATGCGATATTCCTTATATTGTAGGGATATCTTGCAACTTAATTGGATGTGCTTGAAAACACTTCGCAAATAACGACCTTAGCAAAGGGGATGCTTCTTTTAGTGCAGAATGTAAGGTATATTATATGTGCAATAAGAATCCTATAGGTACACAACTTTAGCTGAAGTTGATTTAAAAACAAAAAGAAAAAATGACAATTTAATTTCGACCTAGTGTTGGAATTCTTATAACTGGTCTTCTAAATCGGAAATGAGAATGCAGTTATGACCTAAATTCAAAATTCTTGAAGCTGGTCTTTTAAATTATCTAATAATAAAAAGTCATAAAAAAATGTATTGAGATGTAGAATAGGCTTGAATATCCAGTCAAAGAGCTAAATTAAGCTTGGCCAAGTTTCAACTAGGTTCATGCTCTGCCTTGAGCTCGACCATTCTCAAATATTGTGTTGGCTAGAGTTTGATTCACTTGGTTCACACTTGGCTCATAAGCTAAATGCACTCATCTATATATTCTCACCACTTAAATGAGTCATACTCAAATCATAATTAGCAAAAAAATAGCCAAAAAAATGGCACGTACAAATAAATAGGTCATGAAATCAATTATAAAAAATCGCATGTAAATGATCATCAACTCGACTTATTTGCATCTGCGGACTCTACTAGATTTAACAAGGAATATCTTAACGTAACATGATGAAATCTATATATAAGGAAATTGTTGGGGAACTTAGGAGAGTTTGGATAGAACTTTATGGTTAGGCCAAAGTTCCCATGGATTTCTTGTTTAGCTTACATGTATTAAATATATTAGATAAAAGCAAAATTAATGAGCCAAGGTTTAAGCCATCTGATCAGTGAGCTCAGCTTAGTTTCATGATCTCAGCTCCACAACGTAAACAAGCTAAAAATTGGCCTCGAGCTCAGCTCAAATACTCACTCACTATGTGCCGATGAGTTCATACGGAGCCAATTAAATCGACTCAAAACTAGATGCCCACGCGAAGTAGGGGAACAAAAAGCTGAGAGACAGTAACTAACCTCGTGCTAATGACGAATTAATTAATGTGATGCGAAATAAAAAAATTCATGAGATGATATTACTACTCACATCTTCTTCGGGTTGGAAGAGATAATCCTTCGGAGTCACAGTCCATCTAGCTTTTGGCTCGAGTATAAACGTGAAATCTGGAAATTGGCTATACAGAGGTTCCAAGCTGCAAGAATAGCAACAGGGTGATTAGGGGAACGTAGAAATTTAATATATATCATACATTTAAGTATGTGGGCATCCGTTTTGGCCCCAAGTGATTGGCCATAATGCAACTAAAGGTAATATTGCTTAGCATTTGAAGTTCATCAAATGGATTCGATTCAGTGCCTTCTAAGGAAAAAGAGATGCAAATAGACATTGACCATTCATATGACGCTTCCCTAACTTCACAAATTATTTAATTAACAATTTTGCTTACTACATGTACGATTCGTTTATGGAGATTTTCATCGCTAGCTTTTGGCGAGCATTTTTCAGTAAGGTCATCTCCTTCCAGTGCATGGTCTCATAGTTAATGCATGCATGGGAAAATATGCATGAAAGCATAGCTAAGATTTCCTTAATTTGGACAGGTCTCTTCTTCACTCTACTGACACATGTTCGTATGATTTACAAATGGATCAAGTTGAAGATGTCGATAAAACTTAGATATTGATTCATGTATGTAATCTTCCTTGATTCCATTATTCGATTTAATTAGATAAAGAAATGTGTAGTACAAAATGACATTCATTTCTTCTAGTTACACATGTCGATTAGATGGCAGGAAACCATTTCAAATCGAGTGATTTCAATTCTCAAGTGAGGAAAAGTGGTGTATACGTTTTCGCCGAACTCGAAGAAGCTTCGTGTATGAGAGGTGGATAAAGGAGGTCTTGGCAGCATTGAAGTACTCGTGAGATGATGCTTCAATTAAAATTAAAAATGCCCTTAATTTATTAGATAGCACTTAATAATTGTCTTAAATATCAAATGTTTAGTATTAAGCATACGAGCTCGGATGTGTACAAAACCTCTTCCAGGGTAATTCACATGATCCATGCATCTCTTGCAACTCTAGAACGTGACTGATTGGTCATTTCCTTGCCAGATGGAGATGACTTTTCTTCACTTCTTTTGGACATTGTATGAAATTCATTCTCAAATTTTTAAACTTTACGAGATTTCTCACGTAATTGATGCTCTGCAAATGTATAGGAATAGTCCCAAGCACTCACTCTTGCTAGGAAATCTCCTAATATCCTTGGAGAAGATGAAGAAAAGAAAATTCAAAGGTTGGTCAAAACACGAGCTTTATCGCAAGTTGGTCACGTCGTTTTAGTGGCATCTTCAGTTGTCTCGACCCCAGAGAATATGCCGTAGTTATCTCATGCATGTGAATCCTCCCATCCGGAACTATTTGATTAAAGGCAAAGACAAGGGATTCCAATTATATTGAAATGTATAGATAGCAACATGAATGGATTAACCATATAGCAAGCGGCGGAAATTGACAAAATATATTACTTTGCATCTTGATTAATTAGAATAGAAGATAACTTTACATCATCTATTTTTTTATATTTGTTTGGTAAGGAGAATAAATTTATATAATAAATAAAAAAATACGAAAAAATATAATAAATAATAAAATAAATGAATTAATTTATTTAGATATTTTGATAAATTAAAATTATTTTATAAAAAATAAAATAATTTTAACTTAAATTAAATCTAATTAATTCAAAGTAAAGGAAAGATAGATGAAATAATAAATTAAATATATAACTCCATATAAATTCACTTAACTGACCACCCAAACAAACTCTCAAAATTTATCAAAGTGTGTTGCCAAAGCCCGGTAGCGTACCTGCCAGAATATGTAAAACAAACATAGCCGCTTTCATCAAATGATTCGTATCCGGTACCATTAATGACCTGTAGAGGAGAATGGCGGAAGGTTATAGCAAAAGAACAGGGCGAGTACGAGATCCACATGTGGAGTGAGAGATTAATATAACAAGAAGGAACGAGAACTGCGTACCGCCTGCATCACGTGCTCGAAATCAGAGTCTTGTATATACAAAACTGATGCAGCAATATCAATGTCAATCTCTCTGGGTTGTTCTGTACCTTCCTTGCTCCAATCAAAACGACTTTTTCCACCAATATCTATTCCTTTTATTTTCATTGTATACCCTGACCTGCGGTGGTAATCATCGTCAGAATACATCAAATTATTTGACCCCATAAAAATCTAGGGCAATTAAAACTGGGCGAAAAAAAATCATGTAAAGGAAAACGCATCTAAAATAACATTCCAAATAAACAAAAGACGAGAACTTTGAGAGCTTCGGAAATCATTTATATAAGGATCATTAGATAGATGTCTTAGTAAAAGGAAAATTTCACGCTGTGACACTTGGGTGAGAAAATTATGAGTACTCTTAGAAGAAGAGGATTACTCCAACAATCAAAGCATTGGTGAGTTAAAGTTCTATGAGCACCACATCCTTGGCTTGGGGCGACAAAACATTGGATTAAGAGCAACTTGGGCTAGTTCACTAAGATCTGTAGGGGCTTCCTCAAGTTCCATCCAAAGATCTATGGTGAGAGATACATGCTAACCTTCATTGATAACTGCTTAAGGAATGTCTGGATTTATTATGTGACTAAATCAAAGGATGATGTGTTTCAACACTTCATAGTAGAAGGCACTATTATAGAGAAGTAGACTAGAAAGAAAATCAAGTGGCTTTAGACAAACAATGGATCGGAATTTTGTTCTACAAAGTTCAATGGATATTGCAAGAACAAGGTTTTATCGGGCACCGTACTATCTGGCGCACACACACCATAATAGAATGGAGTGACGGAGCACATGAATAGAAGACTGATGAAGAGTGCTCGACTCATGTTGCTAAATGTGGGTATGTCGAAGGACCTCTATGTTGAAGCAACCAATGCAGTTCTTTCAGCATTAGAGAGAAATACCCCAAAAGAGTTGACACCCTAACGAAATTCCTTAGTTCCACAAGGTTTCATGTTCTTCGAGCCAAACTTCAATTCTCATGAAAGAAACCCTCAAATTTGACGGGCAGCTTTAAGATGCATGATATTCGTATAACTACAATGTACTTAATGCGCTATACTCGATGGCGTTAGGGTTGCCATTGATGTATTGTGAAAAAGATCATAGCCCCTGTATTGAGAGAGGCCATTAAAGCCTTTGTACAAATTTGTTACAGCTCCTTGATACATATAGCAATGACAGAGGGTTCTAATATTGCCACCACAAACCAAGTACTTCTTCCACCTTTATTCTATTAATTGTTGATAGAAGGTACGGTTGAAGGTAATACAAACAGATTAACTAGTTAAGGAAAAGATAAAGGACCAACTTCTAGTAGATATGCCTTGCTTTTTTGGTTGGAAAAAGCCATCATCGACCATTATTAATTCATAAAATAATGTAGGTAAGACTACTCCTTGAATAAGCAAAAGAAGAACGTGCCTTTTAGGGTTAAATGCTGCACTCTGCTTTTTGAAGAGGTCAATATCTATTTGTCCAACAACGAAGATCCCACCTTCATCTTTTTCATTGGTGAGGCAATGACTGAACATCTTCTTTATGTTTGAAGATGCTGCTAACTGTGGTACAAAGGAAGAATTATCATGTCCAAGCCCCAAAATGCCATCAACTGCTTGCTCATTTCCTAGTAAAGTGCCTGTCTGTGTGACACCACACCTGCAAGGACATCATTCCTCTTACTCCCATGCATCTCCAAAATGGAAATAGGTGCAACAAAAATAGAACCTTAACCATAAAAGCACTTCCCTATCAGTAGTGTGTGTGTATATATATATATATATATATATATATATATATATATATATATATATATATATATATATATATATGGTAATTTGATCTCTCTCTATATATATATCATCATAAAAACATGGTTCATTTGCAAAGCCACTAATCCTAATTAAGCTAAAGCTGCTTTCCATATGGATCCACACTTACCCGACCACCAAGGGTATAGTTTGTTCAACCTTTGCCCCATCATCATTAAAATGGTCCAGTAACAAAGTATCATTCACAAAGTAACCATAAGATGTACCACCTCCATCATCTATGATAAATTTATAACGACACACGTCCTCGCCTCCCATGCACATGCTATCCTTGTCTTTGAAGATGTCCCTGCAAAATGAGTTACCACATCTCACACGTTTTGATACGTCTCCTGGCTTGTAAACTGTTAACTGCACCTGCAAGGAAGAAGAAGAAAGAAAATAGAACCACGCAAAAACAAGACAAGGTAGGCACGTACAGCAGGGAACTATATATATATATATATATATATATATATATGGTCATTACCATATATATATATATATATATATATAGTAGTAGAAACATCAATGGCATGCAGTCTAGCTAAATTACTACACACATGGTACAACATTGTTAATGGTGAACCATGATCAATGAGTATATACATACCCCCCCTAATTCAGACTCGGTTGGGCATGCAGTGCAGCCATCGCAGTTAAGCCACAACAACTCGGACATGGTATCAATCTGAGGATGATACGTTCTAGGTGGGTTCCCTAGCTTGAGTTCTGCAAAGAGAGTGCTGAAGGGCAAATTTATATCAGCACCTACATAAGCTAGAGGGGAAGAGAGGACCAAATAGAGAAAGGGCAAAACCAATATATATCCGGAGAGTTAGGATTGCTTACTTGAATTTGACTAAGAAAAATCACATTTTCATAGGAATATCAAGTCTTATTTACATTGTGGTTCAAAATAAAATTTTTAATTTAACAGTGGGATGAAGTTAATTGAGCTATAATTAACCCTCTTTTTGTTTTTTTTGTTTTTACTGCATTTAAAGATTCTTTAATCTTTATGTTAAAATTTATAAAGAAATTAACTAAAATCTATATTTGGCTCAAATGTTTATTATATGTTGAAAAGTTTTTGATGGAATTTTAATTTAGATCAGCTGCGCCACTTTGATGCATGGAATACTTTGCAACGTCAAAAATATTCTTTACACATGTTAATATTTTAAAAACAAAGTCAAACACTTAGGTATGTAAATCAAGATTTATAAGTTAATAGAAATTAATAAAGACACAAATTTTCCTTACTATGTAATGATTACACTGGATTAAAATAATTGCACAAGCCCTACGATGGATTCTTAATTATTTATATTATGTATAGAGAAGAATGAATTGCAGTCCATGGGTTAGTTGGTATTTCATCCTCTCTTCCACCCATATAAAGGAGGATAGGCTTATGTGTATTCATAGTTTCTTTCTTTGATTCTTCTCCCCCTCTCCCCTCGCTTTTCCTTTTTAGATACAGATGATGGGAATACACATATGTGTACATCAAAGAGAGGGATAATGCAATCTACTAGGACTCAAGAAAAGTCCTGCCTTTTGTGAACTAAGCTCAATATTTAATCACGTTATTCAACTTACAAGAAATCGTTAGCCTTTTCGTTTCAACTAATTCTCAATTACTTTTTAACATCGGCAGTTACGCTCAATCATTATTCTTGTACTTGACTGGCCTTATAATTAAGAAAACACAATATATATCTTTGATCTCTCAAGGAACCCACTCACCTCATTTCATTCGTTCCAGATCACAATTATCCTTTTTCACATTTGGGTGATCCGACGCCTCCCCTCCCTCCATCTCCGATCATGTTATAAGATGCGAATAACCTAATCCAACAATCTCATGCTAAAAGCCCCCCTTTCCTCGTAATAATTACCTTATTTTTTCACGTGCCATTCTCTAACCGGGTCAAAAGCATATATTCATAAAAATATAAAAGATGGTGTATTTTACGACGTGTTAAGTTGACGTGTAAGTATAAAACGATTGAAATTGATCACTTTACAAAATTAATTCTAATTATTTTATATTTATGTAAAATTATCTAAAATTATAAAAATTATTAATTATTTTATATTAATCTACATTAATATATCACGTTGATGCGTTACAAAAAAATGTTAGAGAGAGAAAGAGCAAGAGAGGTGAAGGAACAATTCTTACGTTGCTACGCTTCCTTTTAGATCAATTTTATCAGCATCTAACAACTGGCGAGTGTGGCGTTGCTTGGTCGAGTGGTCCCTCCTATGCAACTTGAGCGTGAGATTTGCATGGGCGACCTTCATCAAGTAGGTTGCTAGCAAGAGCACAAGGAGGAAGGCGAGGAGGTGGGCATGAAGGGGAGACGAAGGATGGGCTCCCGGAGCCATGGGTGATGCTCCGGGATGGGATGGGAAAGAGAAGGGGGAAAGGGAGAGGGTTGGCTTAGCCCAACCAAAGTCTACGTAGCACCCTTTTGTAGGTGCACGGAGGGACCGAAGCATGCGCTTCTCCTCTCCTTATATTGGAAAAAGATGGATGTGGTTAGCCGACAAAGTCAGCACACTCTCTTCCCGGTTATATATGTATCACGTACCAAAGGAAACAAGCAGGTAAACCCCCCATAATACGAATATTCGTTTGGCTTTCTTAAACATTAAAAATAGGTGTCGGACATTTGGCAATGTATGATATCCAGGTCGAGAAGTGATACTTCGTGTATATATATATATATATATATATATATATATATATATATATATATATATATATATAAAAGCTTTATCTTTAGTATTTAAAAATTAATAAATGAGTATCATATGAGAATTATTACATAAAAATCATACGATCAAAATTAATATCATCTAACATAATGAAGTTGGTTTTATAATATATACATATCAGTGGAACTTGAAAAAATAAATATGTACAAATCATTGGTATAATAAATTATTTTTAAAAAATAGAATGCAGTAGCAGCTAATTCAAATATACATTCTAAAAGTAGATAGTAAATTAATTAGTAATATGATAATATTATTAGTAATACAAAAATAATATATAATAATTATTAATTGTCAAACTTAAATGCTATATATTCCAAAAATACTAAATATATCTAAAAAGTTTCTACATTCGAATGTTTAAATTATTGAAAAAGTATTGTAATAACAAAGAACCATCATTGTAATGCGACATAAATACGTTTGTAATGCATAAACATGTAGATTGTAATAAATGTTAGATATTTTGTAATAAGATAGTAAACATGATGTAACAACAGGCATTGAATTTGCATTACACATAATGAAAATAAAAACCATAATTAAAATTATACAAATGTTTTATATTTGTAGCATGAATAATTAGTGTTTAACAGTAATGACATTTAATATGAATTGTATTACTAATTAGATATTGTATTATAAATATTTATCATAAAAAAAGTATAAAAACTTTATTACAAGTGAAAATAGATCTGTATATATATGATGAACTTATATTACAATTATTTATTTTAATGAAAGTGAAAGAATTTGTATTACAAGTGAAAAATTGAAATGTAATACATAAGAAATGTTGTAATAAAAATTCGTTTAGATTAAGAAAAGAGTTATAATACAATTAAGCATTAAGATATATGGTTACTTTCCAATAATAATGTAATATTTTATTAATTATATTTCAAATACGATTTATAAATAAAGACATGATACAACTCGACATTAATATGCAAAGATATTTTCTAGAAATAACATCA
This sequence comes from Thalassia testudinum, assembly GCA_037157565.1. Classification (NCBI taxonomy): domain Eukaryota; kingdom Viridiplantae; phylum Streptophyta; class Magnoliopsida; order Alismatales; family Hydrocharitaceae; genus Thalassia; species Thalassia testudinum. The sequence goes on along the minus strand of JAZHRO010000036.1, from coordinate 136,348,719 downwards.
TTATTGATTGAGTGCATTCTATATATAAAAGGTGATTTTATAAACTAACTTTTGATAAGTGTAATGATTTTTGCCGACAGAAAATATCATTCGGTGCTTTACAAAATATAAAAGTCAATCTTATTCATTTCACTTTTTTTTTTTTTTTGGAGGCAATCAAAAAGAGGCATAGCAAAAGAGATGACAGCTTGTAACCTAGTACAATAAATAAAAGCACAACAAGAAAACAAAAGCATCACTCACTACCTTACAAAATATATGGGAATTGAAGTTTGTCCAGCCATAAAACCCCTCAAGCTCTACGGGTAAGTTGAGATGTTTCCTCAAAAATACGCCATCCATCCTTACCGTGGGTAGCAACATGTCGAGTAAGGGTGTTAGACTACCGCTAAATGCACAAAATCCACGGCAAGAGGCCTCGCTTTTTTTTTTTTCTCCTGTAAGAGGCAAAAGTCCCTCTTCGCAAACCATGCCGCAGGGATCTTTCCCTTCCAGCAGTAACACAACAGCTAGCGTGGAGTCCGATTCAACCTGAAATGAAAAGGAAGAAACAGAGGCGAAACAAATTAAGCGCAAGGAATATCGTTTGCAGCAAACACACTTCATCCTTAGTCTGAGAAAATTTAGCCGAAGCACCAAAGCAAAAATCCCCAAGAACATTTCCGGGCACCCAGCCATCGTAGGTATTAGATCCATCCGAGAAGGCCACGATATTCAACTTAAAGCCCGACGTTGGACGAACCCAACTTAAAGCACGAGTGGATGAGCGTTGGGACCTTAACCAAAAAATAAGGGATTTGATCGAAGTTCATCCCCACGTGAATAAAGCGATTTCGTATCCTGCAAGCATTGCTCCAGATAAAACAGATGAGGCCCTTAAATTTCTCACCTCTGTAGGCTCGACAAGGTCTACTCATAATTTCAAAAAAGGAGTCCGGACTAACGAGTGCGAGATAAACCTTTCATAGCGGGATTGATCGTAGCTCTAGAGAAGTTACAATCATAAGCCGAGGCAACAGAGAATTCCCCAGAGGTATTGGGCATCCATGTTGGCCGATCTTTCTGACCACAAAGGGTAATAGCCTCAATTGTTGAACAGCTGTGGCCCGGTAAGGCGATATTGATAGGGTTGTTCGGAGCATTTTTAAGAGTGACCGAAGGAGGCTTGACATCCTGCTGTAGTAAGTCCTTTAAGGGGTATTCACCAACCCACAGATCCATCCAAAAGTCCAAATTGCCTTCATGCACCTTCCATCGGATATAGGACCTCATTTCCGAAAAAGCCCCGCGCAGAACTCTGATCCTTGCTGGGAGAATACACTGGAGTTTGGAACCATGGAGGCTTCTAGCCAGGACACTAAAAGTAGAGTCTACCAAGAAAATATTTCAGACACTTTTCATTCGAAGAGCCTTAATAAAGAGAGATATATCGAAGATTCCCAAACCCCCAGAATTCGCTGGACGAGAGATTTTCTTCTAGGCAATCCAATGGTGCCGGTAGTGGCTATCAGAGGATCCCCAGAAAAAAATTGAGAAAAGGGACAAGATGATTCTATAGAGTGACTTTGGAACCTCCAGAATAAAAAGGATGTGTATTGGAATGGATGTGACGACATGCTTAATTAGTAGGAGTCAGGTAAAGGAAAAAAGCATATTAACTTTCCATTCAACAAATTTGTTCCTAATTTTATCAATAATAGTATTGAAGTAGTAGATTTTAGCATGGCTCAGAAAAAATGGAACACCCGAGGTATGTGAACGGTAAAGAGCCCAACTAGCATCCAGTGATTTGGAGGAGGCGGGTAAGTCCACCCAAAGGGAAGTATTTCCCCCACAAAATAAGAGCTCTTGAGCAATTTAACCTTATGATTGAAAGAAGTCACAAAGTTCTTTATGAACAGAGACAAATTCTAAATGGAATTTAAATTCCTGTTGATGAATACGACAATACTGATGGTAACACCATCATCGTCCATATCTAGTTCAATTTGGCTAAATTTCAAAGTTAAATTTATTTAATTAATCATTAAAAGGGTATAATTTAATTTTGATTGAATCAAGAGGAAGTAAATCAAAATAGGTTAATTCTGCTATTTTAACGGACAAATATAAGTGCAGATTAATCAAGGGGTAAACCTAAAATTAATTTAAGGTTAAATAAGCTTAAAATTGAAATAAGTGGGCTTGCATTAATTTATTTAAGGATTTTATGAAATAAAAGGTAGTTGTAATTAATAAAATCTTGATTTCAGCCTCATTGTAATTCAAAGTGTTCTAATTAAAATCAATGTAATTTAAACCTCCTAAAGATCATTAAAAAATATTTTATAAGGCTTAGAATATTTAATTTTATAAAATGAACCTATCTTGACCTAAAATAAAGACCTAGGTGAATATTCAATATATTTTAGGTTAAAACGTAAATTTACAAATCAAACTTCATCAAATCCAAAATTGAAGTCACCACTAGATTCCTTTCTAAAATAGGTCATCCTAAAAATATGAGACTAATTGGATATCATCTTGACCTACTTTGCATATTGGCCCTTAATTTTCAAATTCCTTTCATTTCAATCCAAAACCCCTTCTTTTAGGTCCCTCTCTGACGTCATGATGACGTTAGCGTCTTCTTCCTCCAGTAGCAAAGGAGTTTCACAGCCGTGAGTTCGGCCGTGGATTGCGCTTAATCCCCGCAGTGGATTTCCACCAAATTTGGAAAGAAGATTACCCTATCATATCTTTTTGATTTTGAGCTTTTTCCAGCCATTCTTGCCAACTATGGAGGTCGCGAATTGTGCCTGAAGTTGTCACCGGAGTGCATTCAAACCGCACCCATCTTGTCCTTGATTAGGCCACGAATAAGCTACGAATTGGCTGCAATCACCTCCACCGCTCTCCTATAAAGAATGGCCAAGCTCTTGCGACTCTTCTTGTCAAGTTTTGGTGTGCACAAGCCCCTCCTCCCTCTTAAAATGCCACCATTACAATGACATTGGAGCTTCTCCGTTTTTCCTCGTCATCGAGCCTTGCTGCCAACCGAGGGCATGGTTGCCTTCGCTTATTCGTCGCTGAGCTTCTTGCCATAGGGTCGGCCACTTCTTCTCCTTCATCGCTCCAAATGACCTCGCTGGATTTCTTCATCTCCTCCACGTTCGACCGGCTATGCTGGGCATCCTCCTCCCCTCTTCGTCCAACTTTAGGTACCTCATCCACTTTCCCTCTCTCAATGGCATGGTTTAAACATTTTAAACCCAGGAATCAACAACCACCTCCACCGGTGCTATCATCGTCATCCCCACATCCGGCCATTCGTTGGCGATGCCTTCCTCCTCTCTCCACACAACCATGCCACTCACCAACCACCTCGAGACATTCATCACATCTCCGCACAAAAGCCCCATGTTATTGGGTCGATTGCTTGTCGGACATCCATGCCCAACTCCGTTGTTGTCTTCCTCGACTGTGTCCATCCACCTTCAACTTCCCCACAACAAATTACCACCACCATCACCTTCGTCAACCTCAAGCGAAGCTCCATGACCACTTGCCTAAGTCGACGACCACTTTCACGCCAAGACCATGTTGGCCTCCGCTCGCCGTCTCCGACGTCGACAGACTGCCATCGCCCTTCCTAAGCCATGAAGCTTCACAAGAAGCTTTGCTAAAGCATGAGGAACGCATAGCAACATTTGGTGAGTAGTTTCACACCTCAACGAACTCCCATGACGCTTGCCGGAGCTGCCACCTTTGCCACCATCTGCCTCCTTCGACCCTTCTTGTAGCGGTTAAGAAGACGAGAAGCTTCGTTACACTCCAAGGAAGCTTCTCAATTTCTCTGCACGGCCAAAGACAACCTGAAGCATTCCAGTACCTCGCCAGAGTCACCTCTTGCATTCTTCATTGACGAAGAGGAGGAACTTGTGCCCTTGCTTGCTGGGTGTTGATAGCGGAAAACTATGCGATCGGAGTTGGATTTAAAAACCTGTTGTTGTAGTTCGATTTGTGAAGCAATCCATCAACAGATAAAATTTTACTGAAATTCGTAAAGAAATTCCAGTTCTAATATAGGGAGGTAGACGTTTGATTCAAAACCATGTTTATTTAATCGTCACGAAGCAGATTAGCTAGTCGAATTGAATCTAAACTAACTATCTACTTAAAGAATAAAGAATAGAAGATAGAGAGAGAATATTACAAATAAAGACAAAAGAGAGGTAGAATAAACATGGATTTCATCATCAAATGCTGATTACACTAATCATTACAACTAAAAAGTAGGAAATCTAAGCTAAAAAGCAGTAAATCTACTCTAGAGTGGTAAAGAGAATGGAGAGAGAAGTATCCTCCTCGACGATTGCTTGGAGGATGAGCTGGACGGGGCAACGCCTGGAAGATGGAGGATGGAGCAGGAAGGAGGACGAAGCGGGAGGAACTGGGGGCAAGATAGGATGTCATCGTCGTCGCGGGATCCGCTTCCCGAATGGAGTGAGAGGACAACTGCGGGTGCTCCATGAAGGGGGGAGAAGTTGAAAAAAAATTCTAATTTTTACTCTAAAGGAGCATCCTGGGTTTGGGACAAGCTCTTAGAGCTTTGGAGGGGGTGAGAGAAGAGAGGAAGGGATGAAGAAAGTGTGGGGGTCGTAGGGCCTTTTATAGGTGAAGATTGGAGGGGGCAAATAGGTCTTTACACTTAAAAATATTAAATTAGGGGTCTTTAGTGACGGATAAAACTGTCACTAAAGCCTAGATCGTGGGCATAGCTACCGTGCACGCCCAACTCTTCCTCTTCCCGCGCCTCAACGTACGCACACATACGCGCATTCTCAGCCATCCAATTGCGAGATTGGATGGCTTAAACATGCCGCTCCCAATCTCGCTCAACACCTACTAAGAGGTGACATGGCCTCCTGTTGGAGCGATAAATCGATGTTTTAAAATTGTTTCTTTGTAATATAGCCAAAATAGTGCCCAAACAAATAAATTTATTACTCGAATGAAAAGTCCGAGGTTGAACACAGAGAGTAATATGGCAATTTAAAACTCAAGATCACAATTTGAATCAAAGAGATAAAAGATTGCAATAATAATAATGTCAAGTATCAATGTACAAAAAGAATGGTGTAAAATGGTAATTTGAATCATCAATTACTCCTCACAGTAATAGCAACTTAAATCAACAGTATTAATCAAGGAAATAAAGCCTCAAATGTATGCAATCAGATGATCTAGGCTTGTATGAGATGGCTTAAACAGTTGGTTGCTACAGTACTTCCAAGAGACTCAAGGGTCTCTTTTCTCTGCTACTCTTTTTCTCTTCTTTCTTCTTCTTCAAAACTCTTTTCTTCTTTTCCTTTCTGCTACTCAAGGTTCTTCTTCTTCCTTCTGCTTCTCTTCTTCTCCTTTCTGTCTCTGCTCTTCTACTTTTCTTCTTCACGCAGAGGGGGAAAGATCCTCAATTTTGGCTAGGTATCAGCCAATCCTTCTCAGAGCAAAACCCCCTGCCCCTGCGCACTATTCTCTCTTTCTCTCCTTGGGTCACGCTCTCCCAGAGCCTTCAACAGTACTGGGTTATCGGGTTTTCGGGCCTAGAGCGCACCCGGGTCCAGGGCTACGGGCGTGGGTCGCAGCTGAGGAGTAGGCGAGCATAGGAGGGTTAACGGGTCGGAGCCAAGCCCGCGTGGTGGTGCCATCGGCGAGGAGAGTGGGTAAGGAGGACCTCAAACTCGTGTGTTAGGAGGCGATAAGCCACTAACACCTTTCCCTCTTATTGCACTGTAGATGCTCTTTAGCTTTTGAGGTGGGACTAATCCCACCTCTCTTCTTCTGCGTACGCTACATTGCTGCTTCTTCGCATGATTGCGGTCAAAGACAGTCAAAGAGCCAAATTGGCTCCTGGGTTGCTTTCTTGGGTAGGTTCCGCTACGCCTGGGGTTGTCTGGAGCCTGCAGGTGCTGGAGTGAGCTTCAAGCTTCGCTCAAAGCTTCGTTAATGGCGACCGAGGCAGTGAAGACCTGAAAACACGAATATGGCCTTGCGGCCAAGTTAAATAGGTTCAGGAGCTTCGTAGGGATTGGGCAATGGTGTGGGTGGTGGTGGCAAGCTACAAAAGTGGTCATAGGTGACTGGAGAAGGCAGAAGTGAAGGTCTGGAGGTGGGTTTTTCGGCGGATGGTTTGGAGGCATAATAGAGTGAAGTAGGATGGGGGTTTTGAAGAGGATGGTGTGGCGAAGGTCGTGAGGTAGTTGGCGAGGCGTTTGGAGTAGTGGGATGAGCGGGGAGCCTCACCGGAGGTTTGGTCGGAGAGGACGAAGATGAAGGTGGTCAGTGTGATACGGCAGTCGAAATGAAGTGCGGTTGGTATGTAAAGGGTGTAGAGGAGCTAGGGAGCTTATCTAGGTGATTGGCGGATGAAGAGGGATAGAAGCAAGGTCGGTTGTAGTATGGTCGATGCCGGAGACGAAGGTGACTCTGGTGAGAAGGAAACGGTGAGGAAGATGGAGGGAGAGACGCTCGCTGGTATGGCGTGACGCAGAGGATGATGAGGAAAATGAATCTGCCGCTGGTATTGCGGATGGACGATGAGGGAGGTTGGAGGGGATCGCCGGAGCTCAAGGAGCCTTTTGGCTGGATTAGGAGAGAGGAATTTAGGGTAGATCCAGTCGAGATCAAACTTGAGGAGAACGGTTTAATTTAGAGGTCTTTTTATAGGCCTTTAGAGGAGGTTTTGGGCTTGGAGCTTCGCCGAAGTTGGAAATTTTTTGATACCCTAATCTCTCATGCATTCGCATGAGAGATTGGAAAGGTTTTGGGGCATGGGAATTAGCTCAAAAGGAAGGGAATTCCTTGACGAACTTCCCTTTTAAATTTGAAAGGGATTCGTCAAGGAATCAAGGAGATCTTGCCAATTTTAGGTCATCTGAGCTTGTAGGAATAGGATTAATGGTGAAAGGGCCTATTTTTGAAAATGATGATAAAGTTAGGGGTCTTTTTGTAAAGATTTTGAAAGTTAAGGGCATAAATGTAATCAGACAGAACCAAGTTGCAAACTAGGTCGAGACAGTTTTAACTTGAGTCCAAATTTTGGTACAAATCTAATTTAGACCTAAGGAATACAATGGTGAAGTTGGATTTTGGTTTTGATCACGTTTGATTGGGTAATTTATGCAAAAACCTAAATCAGGGTAAATGTTTGTCTGAGACTTTATTTTGGGCCAAAATGGGTTCTGATGGTTAATTTGAAGGTACCAAATCCTAGAGAATATTTTTTTATGAATTTTAGAGGGTTTAGGTGAGTTTTATCCTGACTAGAACCTCAGTTAATTAACTGAGCCTTTTTTAGGGTTTCAAAAGTCATTTAATTCTCAAAACACGCGAAAATCCTTTTCTGTCTGTTCTAACCCACTTGTGACCCTTAGTTAACCCCTGAGAAAACCCGTGGTTATATTATGTTCAATTTATGATGGTAAAATTAAAGTTTTAACCCTGATTTCTTACCTTTCTCTCAGAATGTTAATGCAATGAATTGTAATCCTCTTATGGTGATGTAGGAGCATTTAATGACCTAATCAGATTAAATTGAGCTAGTTATGGCTCATGATTGTGTTCCCATCATACCCCCATTACTAGCTTTTGCTAGTCCCTTAGCAAAATTTCAAGGGATTTACTCAAATTCTAGACTAGAAGTCTTTTTATGCTTAGAACTGGGTTGTGTGCTTTCTTTTGTAGATGAGGTCAGAATGTTGATAATATGCATAGAGGTACCCAAGTACCAACCAAGGTCCGGACCTGACCAGCTCTACCCTCAGTCTGCCATGAAGGTTTCTAAGGCCCACAGGAACCTAAGGTTCGTTGAACTCCACGGTTAAAACACCCGTGCTTTAATATGTTTTAGCCTAGGTTCAGTTTGCAGTGCATTTTTGTAAGAGAGAGGCAGAGGAATTTTTTCTTGATTTTTTGGAGAGTTTTCTCTCTCTTTTCTTTTTATTTCTAATTTCGGATTAACTTTACAACACAGTCTGTATCGGATTCCTAGTCCCCACCATCAATCCTCACAGGGTCCCTAGCAATCGATGCTTCTAGATCGCACCGCTCATGGCAACCCCCAGAACCCTGACTTTCGAGATTTTGAGATAGTCCCACCCATGGCGTTCTATAGCTAAATTCTGACCCTAGCAATTGATATTTCGTGATAATGCAGCCCATGGTATCTGAACCAGCATAAGTTGCTTACATGCCCCTGGTAGGATATTTAGATATCCTAGGAGATAAGCATCGAGGAGACAATATGTTATTGTGCATTTTTGAGGGAAATTTCCCACCTTTTCGCACTGGAAACTCATCCAAATCAACTTGTGTTGATCAGCCCTCCTATTCTAGGTAACTTTTTCAAAACAGATTTAACGCATTTGCATGATTTTGATAATTAAGCTCACTGAACTAGACTGTATGTGGATTGGGGTGCTTAGGTTATCGAGTCCTGCAAACCAAAGGTCAGTTAATGAGGTTGAATAATCCCTGAGCCTTTGACCTAATACTTAGGCTTCGCATTTTCCCAAACCTCTTGAGGACTATCCAGATCTTAATGGGTACTTGAACTTTTAAGCTTAGAATTACAGCCCAAGAGGCCTAAGATCAGCATTCATATTAATCTCTTTTTGTCTCTTAGCACTTTTTGTGTTTCATTTTCTTCCTTTTTAATTTGGTCTAGACCTAAGTCAATTCCTTAATCTTTTACTAATGACTATCTCCTTTTCCTTTTCAAATTGTGCTCCTTTTTGACATTTTTATCTCCTACACTTTTTCTCCTAAAAAATGATATGCAATCAATTCATTCAAAATTTCCTCCCTTCTCCTATTTTTGTTCTTTTTTAAAATATTTTATTTTTTTGGTTTTTGGAATATATGCTTTATTTTTTATGAAACCCTTTCTTGTGAAGTGATTCTCACAGCATTTTACACTTTAATACCCCCCCATGCCTGCGATTTGCAATGTCCTCGTTGTAAATTAGGTGGGTTCAAGTTCTGTTTAGATCGTACATTAGAATAGGTTTTGGGTGAGTGGATGGGTCAGGGTGACTGTTGCAGACGATTTCAAGCTCGGGTATGGGTACCAGAGGTGGAGTTGGCTGTTCTAATAGACGAACCCTAAAGTACAATATGAGTTCAGCATAAGATGTGTCAAGAAGGGTTCCGGGTTTTTTCAAAATGACAGATTGCCTCCTGTTAAGTGCTGAGTTTAACGCCATCAGCCAGGTGCAATGAGCTTAGGGAGAATGGATATCAAAAGATACCTCAGCCCTATTTATATTGGTGAGTTTAATGAACGGCTCAAGTTGCTGATCGTTCACAACAAAGGGTTCTGAATCAAGGTTGGGTTGGCTGATTTCAACGGCTCTATTTCCAAAGATTAGTTTGATAAGATATGGTCCAATCCATTTTGATCTGAGTTTTCCTAGGAACAATTTGAGTTTGGCCTCAAAGAGTAGGACTTTCTAACCAGGGTGAAACATCTTTCTGGATATGTGTTTGTCATGAAAAGCCTTAACTCGCTCTTTGTAAATTCGTGACTTCTCATATGCATCATTGAGTAGTTCATCGATCTCGCTCATTTGAAGCTTTCTGTGGGTTCCTGCCTTAGAAAGATTTAGATTACACTTCTGTACAACCTAATAGGCTTTGCACTTTGTTAACGCAGCGAAATTGAGTTTAAAATAAAGCGTTGTAATATAGTCGAAATCACTTTGAAAATAAATAGATTTTTATTACTCGAAAAGATTCCGAGGTCGAACACAGGGAGCAAGATGGAATTCAGAAATCAAGATCACAATTTAAAGTAAAAGAAATTGCAATAATAACAATATCAATGTGCAAAAAGATGGGAGTAAAATGGTGATTTAAATCACAAAATACTCCTACAATATCAACTAAGGAACTCAATGTATATGTATGAAATGAAAGATCAAATCTGTCGTCTGATTTGGAAATCAGACGGCTTAAAGTCGTCTGTTGATGTGCTGCTTTGTGCTACAACTCTTTTTCTTCTTCTACTCTTTCTTTCTCTGACTCTGTCTTTCCTCTTCAGCTTCTTCTCTTTCTTAGCTACGACTTTCATCTTCTTTTTCTCCAAGCCTTCACCTCTTCTTCTTCTGTAATTCCTCCTCTTCTTTGGCCCTTCTTTTTTTCTTCTTTAGAATTTGGCTAAGTGTCAGGGTCAAGCTTCTCAGGGCAAAAACCTCCTGCCCTTGTGCAACTCTTCTCTCTTCTCTTTCTATTTTAGTCTCGCTCTCCCAGAGCCACAGTCGGGTAATCGGACCTAGCACGTACCCGGGTCTAGGCTCACCGGCATGCGGTGGTGAGTAAGGAGTGTAGGTTGGGTTATCTGGTCGAATTAGGTCCGTGGGTATGTGTCATGGATGAGGCTGGGTGAGGGGGACCTCACCCCATGAACTAAGGCGAACAACTTATGCAACTTTTTCAATTTATTCGCTTTAGTACACTTTGCAGCTGATGATGTGGGACTATCCGCATCCCTTTCCTTCCTGCGTCTTGCAGCGGCTCGTCTCCTTTCAATTGCCTCAGCTGATGAGGTTAATCTGTCCAATTGGTTGCTAGGTTGCGTGCGCGAAAGGCTTCTGCACAACTTGGAGCTTTGACCTGGGCGTAGCAGGACCTGGAGTGAGCTTCAAGCAAGCTCGAAGCTTGCTCGTCAATGGCAGATAGGGCAAGTTCCTGAAATCAACAAACGGCCTTTCAGCCACATCAGAATGCTTAGGGAGGGTCGCCGGACAACGGCGAGTGCGATGGTGAGGGTTATGTGGCGTGTGGATGTCTGTGGGTTGTGGCGAGGTCGAACTGCGTGTGTGTGAGTGGGTGTGTTCGGGGGTGCGTGTGAGTGAGTGAAATGATGAATAAAGAGAGGGGAAATGATCGGGGAGGTGTGGCGATGGTTGTAGGGTGGTTGGTGAGAGATTTGGTGGTCTGTGGAGGTGAGATGGTCTCGCCAGAGGGGATGGCCGGAGATGGAAGAGATGAGGTCGTGGAGGGTCATCGGTGTTGATTTGAAGTGGAGCGGATGTGAAAATAAAGTGCAGGAGATAAGGAACTTGGCGAGGAGGTAGGTGGACGAAGTGAGGCAGGGATGGCGTCGGATGTGGTGTTGCAGATGCCAGAGACGAAGGTGGCTCTGGTGAGGTAGAAATGGTGAGGGCGAAGGGAATCAGGGCGTCAGTTGGTATGGCTCGACGCGGAAAGAAGCGGGCAAGAGAAATTCGCCATTGGTATTGTGGAAGGATGATGAAGAAGAACAGAGGCCACTGGACGTCGAGGAGCCTTCAACTGTGAAAGAGAGAGAGGAATTATGGGAAATCGCGGCCGATGTCAAGCATGAAGTGTTCAGGGAGATCTGGAAGCCCTTTTATAAGGATCTAGAGGCAAGGAAAGCTTGGAAATCAAGCTTTCCAAGCTTGGAAACCCTCGCCAGATTTGGGAGTTTCTTAAGACCAAAATCTCTCATGCATTCGCATTAGAGATTGGGAAAGATTCGGTGCACAATGATGGGTTTAGATTGGAGATAAATTCTCAAGGAGTTTCATTTCTAATTTTGGAAGAGATTAACTAAGAAATCAAGGAGAAATCTCCTATCAAAGATCGCCGGAGTAGGCTTCCTCCGCAATAATGGTGGGGGGACCTAATTATGAATACAACGAGGAAGTTAGAGGAATAAATGTAAGGATTTTTGAAAGTTGAGGGTATAAATGTAATCAGATAGGATAATTTTGCAAACTAGGTCAAGACAAGCTCATCTTGGGTCCAAATTTTGGCAAAAACCTAATTTGGACCTAAGGAATCCAATGATGAAGTTGGATTTTGGTTTTGACCACGTTTGACTGGGTAATTTATGTAAAAATATAAATTAGGGTAAATATCTGTCTGAGACTTCATTTTGGGTCAAGATGGGTTCTGATGGTTAAATTGAAGGTACTGAACCCTAGAAAATATTTTTCTATGATTTTTAGAGAGTTTATGTAAATTTTATCCTGACCAAAACCTTGGTTAATTAAGTAGTACAATTTTTAGGTTTCAAAAGTCATTTAATTATTTAAACATACGTAAACCCTTTTCTATCTGATCTAATCCACTTGTTATCCTATTAAGACCATTTGACCTTTATTCAACCCTTGAGAAAACCCGTGGTTGCATTGCATTCATGATAAGCTGGTAAAATTACAGTTTTAACCCTAGTTTCTTATTTTTCTTTCAGAATGGTTGTACAGTGAGTTATGATTCTCTAGCAGTTATGTAGGAGCATTTATTGACTCAATTAGGTCAAAATGAGCTAGTTATGGCTCATGATGGTATTCCCATCATGCTCCAACTTGACGGGGAGGTGACATGCCTTCCCTTACACCAATTTGAAAGGAGACATGCCCAGTTGGGTTTTGTGGGTGGTCCTATAGGCCCACAAGGCTTCCGGAGGTCAGGACAACCAATCCTTTCTGTCAGGTCAGATTGTGACATGAAGGATTTTCTTGATCTCCTGATTTGATAATTCAGCTAGACTGTTGGTTTAGGGGTGATAAGGAGTAGAGATTCGGTGCGACATCCTGTATTTGGTCATCAGTGATATGAACTGAGCATTAGTGAAGTGGATCCCTCCACTAGAGATAGTGGCACACGGAATCTCGAACTGAGAAAAGATGTTCTGATGAATGAATTTGATTACCACCTTATGGTCGTTGGTTCGAGTCAGAATGGCTTCGATCCATTTGGACACGTAGTTAATAGTGAGAAGAATGTATTCGAAGCCATTTGAAACAGGAAAGGGTCCCATGAAATTAATCCCCCAGATGTCGAAGATTTCGCATACGAGAATCGGTTGTAAAGGCATCATATCGCGGTGGCTCATGTTGCCCAAGGTTTGGCAACGAGTGCATGCCTTACAATGATCATATGCATCTTTGAAAATCGTGGGCCAATAAAAGCCGCACTGGAGGACTTTTGTTGCGATTTTATGTCCGTAAAAGTGTTTGCCACAGGCTTGGTCATGGCAGAAGGATAAAATGTCCTGAATTTTATCTTCCGGGATGCACTGTCTGTTGATCTGATTAGCACCAATGTGGAAGAGGTACGGATCTTCCCACATGTAGTACTTGGCATCGGAAAGCAATTTGTCTTTCTTGGCCTTCGGCCAATCGGACGAGATCTAATGTGATTTCAAGTAGTTCACTAAATTAACAAACCATGGAAGTCCTGCACTAATAGTCAAGAGGTGCTCATCGGGAAAATGTTTTGTGATGGGTTTGGAAGGGTCGATGCTATCAGAAGGAAGGCAGGATAAGTGGTCAACTATCACATTCTACTTTCCCGCTTTATTACGAATCTTGAGATCAAATTCTTGCAATAACAAGATCCAGCGGATTAGTCATGGTTTCGCATCCTTCTTTGCAAGGAGGTGCCTTACTGCAGTGTGATCTGAGTATATGATAACACGGGAACCCAAAAGATATGATCTAAATTTTTCCAGGGCAAATACTATGGCTAGCAACTCTTTCTTAGTAACTGTATAGTTACGCTGAGCCTCGTCAAGTGTCTTGCTAGCGTAGTAGATGACCACGGGTTTCCCATCTATTTTCTGCCTAAGTACCACTCCTATAGCATAATCAAATGCATCGCACATGATATCAAAGGGTTGAGACCAATTAGGGGACTGCAAGATAGGTGCTTGGGTAACTCGATCATGCAGGATCTCAAATGCCTGAGTGCACTCCTTGGAGATTTCAAAAGGGACATCCTTAGATAGAAGATTAGTCAAGGGGCGCGTGATTTTCGAAAAATCAGGAATGAATCGACGATAAAAATCGACATGCCCCAGAAAGGATTGGATGTCTTTGACCGAACTAGGCATAGGGAGTTTGGAAATTAGATTCACCTTGGCTCAATCAACCTGGATCCTTTCTCAGAGATGAGATGTCCCAGGACAATTCCCTTAGGTACCATGAAGTGGCTCTTTTCCCAGGAAAGAACCAAGTTCACGTCGATGCACCGCCTGAGGATTTAGACCAAGTGCAGGAGGCAATCATCAAGTGATTCACCAAATACCAAGAAGTCATTGATGGGAACACCATCATGAGCCCTAACTAGCTCATTTTGACCCAATGAAGAGAATAAAAGCTCCTACATAACCAACTGGAGGTCATAATTCACTGAATAACCTTTCTGAGAGAAAAATAAGAAATAAGGGGTAAAACTATAATTTTACCATTGCAATACAACAACGGATTTTTTCAAGGGCCAAACAAAGGTCAAAAGGTCTTAACAAGATAAAAAGTGCGTTGGATTTGACGAAAAAGGGTTTGTGTGTACCCTGTGAATTAAATGACTTCTTGAAATCCTAAAATAGACCTACTTGATTAACCATGGTTCTGGTCAGGACAAAATTCACCTAAACCCTCTAAAAGTCATAGAAAAATATTCTCTAAGATTTAGAACCTTCAATTTGGCCATTAGAACCTATCTTGACCTAGAATGAGGTCTCAGACAAATATTTACCCTAAATTGGGTTTTTGCATAAATTTTCTAGTCAAGCGTGGTCAAAACCAACATACAACTTCACCATTGGATTACTTAGGTCCAAATTAGGTTTGTACCAAAATTTGGACCTACGGAGAACTCATCTTGACCCACTTTAGAAAAAGGTCCAGTCTGATTACATTTGAACCCCTATCTTCCAAAAACCCTTACAAAATGCCCCCTATCTTCATCATTTTTGCAATTAGGTTCCTCCACCATTATAGCAGAGGAATCCTACTCCGGTGAGCTTTGGAAGGTGGTTTCTCCTTGATTGCTCAGAGGATCTCTTCAAAAATTGGAAGGGAGATTCTCTGAGAAATCCCTCCAATCTGAACCCATCAATGATCCAAGATTCTTTTCCAATCTCTCATGCGAATGCATGAGAGACATGGGTATCCCAACAGATTCCAACTTCGGCATGCCTTCCTTTCTTGGGAAGCTTTCTTCCCAAGCCCTAATCGATCTCCAAGGCTCTATTTAAAGGAGCCCAGTTCACCCCGATTCCTCTAAGCTTGAATTCGACCTGAATCCCCCTCAAATTCTTCTCTCCTCCTCCGGCCGGTTCGTTCATCAAGCTTCGACGACCTTCCCTGATCTCCCTCATCGCCTGACCAGAATACTAGTGGCAGGTTCTTCCTCCTTGTGTTCGTCTGCGTCATGTAGCACCCACCGACGCCCTTATCTCCCCTTCATCCTCGTCAACTGTCTCTCTCTGAGCGCCTTTGTCTCCGGCATCGGCAGTATGTGCCCAATGCCATCTTCATCTCCCCTTCATCTCCTAATATCCTAGATAAGTCCCCTTCACCCTCTACTTTCTTCTCCACTTTTTATTTCCCCAAACCGACCACTGTCGCCCTCCATCACCCTCATCTCCTTCATCTCCGGCCACCACCTCCAGCGAGATCGCTCCACCACCACAGACCACCCCCCTCCTCACCAACAAGTCCATAAACATCCCCTTACTCCACTAAATATTTCCCCCCACTTCACACACCACTCCATTCACTCACACACCTCACCGAACACACCCACAAATACACACACAGTGTGCCCTAGGCACGCTCGCACAGGCATCCCCACACCACGCCAACCATCGCAGCACATAACCGTGCCTCGATGAAGCTTCCTGAGCAATTTGATGTGGCCGTCTTGGTGATTTCAGGTACAGGCATCTTCCATCATTGGCGCAGAGCTTGAAGCAAGCTTGAAGCAAGCTCCAGGCCTTTCCAGCTCCAAGTCTCTGTCCCAGGTTGCGTGGAACACCTTGCACACAACTCTAGGCGCTTAATTCCAGTCGAAGGCCATAGCAATTGAGGCAATTGGAGGACCACCTCTACTGCAGGCGCGCGAGAAGAAGGGCGCCCATTTAGTCCCACATCAGTGGCTGCAAGGTGAGTGAAGCTGCATAAGTTGAATTCCTGCCAGTAGTTGTTCACCTCCAAATCACAGGGTGAGGTCCCTCTCACCTGACTGACCCGGCCTCGTCCGCGCTCACGCCCCGCGGACCTGGCCTGACTCGACCCGACTGTACTCCTTACCCACCACCGCACGCCGGTGGGCCTGGTCCTAGGTACGTACCCGACTCGATTCCTAAATTTGTGTGGCTTTGGGAGAGTGGAACCTTAGAGAGAAAAGAGAGAAGAGTGCGTGCGGGTAGGGGGTAGGTTTTGCTGCAGGCTGAAGAGGAGGAGAAGCTAAGGAAGAAGAAGGAGAAAGCTAAGGGCCATGACAGAGAAAGGTAGAGAAGGAAGAAGCTGAAGGAAGAAGAAGGAGAAGCTAAGGAAGAAGGAAGATCGAGGTCACAGAAGAAGAGAAATAAAGAGAAGAGGCAGTTGATAGAGAAAGGCAAAGGAAGAAGGAAAAAGGTAGAAGAAGACATAAGCCAAAGGTAAAGAAAAGCCAAAGAAGAAATCAGAGAGCACTGTAGCATCATCAGTTTAAGTCATTTGATTTACAAATCAGATGTCCATTTTGAGTTTAATTCATATACATTGAGTTCTTTAGTATTTTGTACTCTACATTTACTCCTATATTTTTGCACTTTGATACTGATATTATTGCATATTCTTTTGAATTCTGAATTGTGATCTTGATTTCTAAACACCAATTTTCTCCCTGTGTTCGACCTCGAACTTCAAATTTTGAGTAATAAAATTGTATTTGTTTTGAAGGCTTTTTCGGCTATATTACAACGCGATACTCTTAAAATCGGATCCAGCGTCCACGAACATTGTGGAGCCATTACCAGAAAGCAACGGACGATTTAGAATTCTTGATTACAATTCCTGATTTGGCACTAACTTGCTATATCTCTTTGTCGTGATTAGTTTCAGGGAGAAGATTCAAAGAAAAGATAGCCGCACATCAAACACTTTGGGGGTAGGTAATTTCTAAGTACTTTTTCTTAAGACCCTCATTTTGAAAAAAAAAAAAAGATAAAATCAATTAGAGCCACTTCCTTTACATTCTTAGCTAAATTCATCAAGTTGCTTGATTTGATTTCAACAACAAAATCTGATTTGTGCACCCATTTAAGGTAACTAGGGCTACCACTTTCTTATTTGAGCCCTAGATACCACATTTGGCAAACTAAATTGGACCAAGATTAGAGCCAAATTAAGGATTTCAATTTAGGGTTTGAGAGACACACTTTCATAAGCAAGAATCAACTCTCCAAAAAGATGTGTGCCTAAGCCTTGGTTGAAGTGATTTATTCAAGCAAACCCTAAAATTTAGGCTCTTAATCTCACTTGAATCCTAAAAGAAGGGACCTAAAACTTCTCAAAGGACAAATAGGTGAAGTTTACCCACCTTGTTGGGTCAACCAACCTTGAAACTAGGTCACTTTTTCCACTCAATACATCTAAAGTTCAAGTGAAATCTTAAGCACCCTTGCTCTTTAATAAAACTGATAGATTTAAGAGGTCATGTCCCTATTCTGGTCTACCTGGAACATCATTCATAAGAGAGGTCGGGTGGGGGAAACCTTGTAACTTCTGGGGACACTCTACCGTGTAGGGGTCTTTGCGGGACTCTTCCTCTCTGGTTGCCCAGGTATTTCTTAGGTGGATGGCTTTCTGACTAAGGGGTATCATTCGCCCCGAACCTTTATAGTCATCTAAAGTTTTTGGGTGTCTTGATTGGGTCATCACATTCTACTGTTATCCAGACCATCAGTGCATATTCGGTAGGAGATCCTTAAGACCATCCTTGAGGCCTCCTTTAGTTATTCACTCCCGTCGAGGCCAAGCCTCGACTTTCGTGTTTGTGTAGCAACCCCATCACATAGACATCTCCTCTGATTCATCTGAACCCAATTCTTCTTCTTCCATCAACATGGCACAACCCGTAGAAGAAGAGAATAACCTTGGGAACCAACTCCAGCGCCTTAATGATTTATTCCAAGCCTCTGTGAATCCGCCGTAGTGCCCTATGATGAGAGATCACTACAATCCCACTGCGGTGGTGTTTATGCAGCTAGATCGTGTTTTAAAAGATGTCTCGTTGTAATATAGATGAAATATTCGCGAAAACAAATAAGAATTTATAACTCGAAAATCAGAGTATCCGAGGTCGAACATAGGGAGCAATTGGGTATTCCAAAACTTAAGAACACAACTTTCAATGAAAAGTAATAACTAATTCAACCAAAATTTAAGAGTAATGTTATGGAGAAATAATGCTCAAAAAGAATTGGACGTCTGATATTTTATCAGACGTCTTAAAAATTCTGACTATAGTGCTTTGAATTGTTGTCCATCTGTGTCTTCTCTCTCTCTTCTTTTGCTTTGCTTTGCGACTATGCTTCTTTTGGCTTCTTCTTCTTCTTTTCTTCTTCAACTACCTTCTTCTTCTTCTTCTGCTTGCTTTCTCTCTTCTTTCTCTTCTTTTTCTTCCTACGGCTAAGTCCCAGCCTCTCTTCTTTTCTTCTTGAGCTACCTTCTTCCTCTTCTAAGTCCTTCAGCCACTTCCTTCTTCCTTTTCTTCTCTTGCTGTGCCTATTCCATAGCTTCTTCTTCTTGCACAACACCACGTAGCAAAACCTACCCCCTACCCTCCCCGCGTCTCTCTCTCTATTTCTCTCTTCGGTACGCTCTCCCAGAGTCGGGTAGTTGAGTCGGGTGCACGCCCAGGTCCAGGCGCACCGACGTGGGTGTGATGCGCGAGGAGTGTTAGGTTAGGTAGTCGGGTCGAGTGTCAGGTCTGCTGGGGCAGGTCGTCCACGAGGCATGGGCGAGTGAGGGCGAGGGATTTCACCCCTGTGTTCTTGAGGCAAACATCACAAATCACAAAATCAATTTAAACTATGTACCTCACTCGTGCATTTCCGAGGTGGAACTAAAAGTCCCACCCGCTTCTGCTGGCACCTGCAGGAGGATACCTTCACGCAATTGATGCAGCTGAAGGTCTCACAGTGACTGCTCTTAGGCTGGATTCGCTTGCACACTCAACCCGTGCAACCTAGGGTCTTGAAACCTAGAGCGCGCGACCTGGAGCTCGAAAGCAAGCAAGCTTGTATGCCTGTTAATGGCGGACAGGGGCTCTACCCTGCACGACACAAGAATAGCCTTGCGGCTCTATCAAACAACAGGAGAACCTTCGCTGTATCACGGCGAAGGTGAGGTAGGGGTTGGCGTGGCTCAGAACGGCCTAGGCGTGCGTGCCTAGGTAGGATTGTGATCGTGTGAGTGGGTTTGTTTGGTTGAAGTGTGGAGCATGTGTGGCAGGCAGTGAGCGAGTGGAAAGTGGACAGTGGATGGAGGCGGAGCTTGTGAGGTGGTTGGCGAGGTGTGTGGATGCGTGGGGTGATGGATGCGCCTTGCCAGAGGTCTGCTAGAGATGAGGAAGATGAGGGTAGATAGTGGCAGTCGAGGGGTGGTTTGTGAAATAAAAGGAGGGAAAATAGAGAGTAAGAGAAGAGGAACTTATCTAGGGTACTTGGAGCAAAGGGGAGGTAGAGGAGATGAACGGCACGTATGTGTTGTTGTCGGAGAAGACAGCCCTGAGGTGGAGATAATGGTGACGAGGAGGAGGTCAGGGAGGCATGCGTTGGTGCAGCGCGACGCGGAAGAACGAGGCAAAGCGAACCCTGCCACTGGTATGGTGGCAGAGCGACGAGAGGAGGCAGGGAGAGTCGCCGGAGCTTGTAGGCTACTTGGCCAAAGAGGGGAAAGAGGAATTCTGGGGGATTCTTCGGCCAAATCAAGCTTGGGGGATTTGCAGAGGACCGGGGGACCTTTTATAGTCGCTGGCCAAGCTTCTGGTGCTTGGAGGGCAAGCCTTCCAGTGCAAACTCCTCGTTGGAGAAGGAAGGCGATTAGGATACCCAAATCTCTCAAGCGTTGGCACGAGAGATTGGGCATAAATTTGATCTTTAGATCGTGTTTAATCGATGGAGAAATCCTCAAAGAATCTCCCTTCCAAATCTGGGAGGAGATCTCTGAGGATTCGAGGAGATATCAGTCTCGAATCCCCATCGGAGTGGGATTCCTCTACTGTAATGGCGAAGAGACCTAGATGCAAGGGTGGAGAGGAAGTTAGGGGCTCTACGTAAGGGTTTTTTCAAAAGTTAGTGGCCAGAATGTAATTAGGTGGACCATTTTGCAAAGTAGGTCAAGATGACCTTCCCTTAAGCCTAAATTTTGGTATAAACCTAATTTGGACCTAAGGAATCCAATGGTGAAGTTGGATTTTAGGTTTGACCACGTTTGACTAGATATTTTGCATAAAAACCTAAATTAGGTTAAATACTGAGCTAGGACCCCAATCTATGTCAAAATAGGTTCCAAAGGATAAATTGAAGGTTTTAAACCCTAAGGGATATTTTTCCATGAATTTTAGAGGGTTTAGTTGATTTTTATCCTGACCAGAACCTTGTTGAATTAAGCAGGTCTGTTTTAGGGTTACAGAATGTCATTTAATTCTTGGATTGCACAATAACCCATTTCTGACTGAACCAACCCACTCTTTATCTTATTCAGACCATTTGACCTATGTTTTGCCTCTGAGAAATCCAGTTTATGTACTGCAATGGTGAAATTATAGTTTTTACCCTTTAGTTCATGTTTCCTTCTTAGAATAGAAAACCCTTGACTTAAGTCTTCCTTGAGGTTATGCAAGAGCTTTTGTTTACTTTCTCAGGTCAAAATGAGCTAGTTAGGGCTCATAATGAGGCTCTCATCATACCCCCATGCCTAGCTTTTGCCAGTTCCTTAGAAAAATTTTAAGATTTTAACCTCTGTTCTAGACCATGAGTTTCTTCTACTAGTTGTGACAAGTGCTTTTTCTTTTTCTTTTGTGATTAGTTCATAATGCTGACAATAGGCCTAGAGGTACTCACGTACCAACCAAAATCCAAACCTGACCCGCTTTAGCCTCAGTTTTCCACAAAGGTTTTTAAGGCCCGCAGAAACTATAGCAGGGTTTGTTGGACTCCACGGTTAAAGCACCCGTGCTTGAGACATTTTTAGCCTAGGTTCAGTTTGCAGTGCATTTTTGTAAGAGAGAGACAGGATTTATTTGTTTGGAGAGCTTTCTCTCTCTTTTCTTTTTATTTCTAGCTTCGGATTGGCTTTTCAACACGGTCTGTATCGGATTCCTCATCCCCATCATCAATCCTCAAGGGTTCCTGGCAATCGATGCTTCGTGATAGAACTGCCCATGGTAACCCCCAGAACCTTGGCTTTCGAGATTTCGAGATAATCCCACCCATGGCGTTCCGTGGACTAATTTAGACCCTGGCAATCGACATTTCGTGATAATGTCGCCCATGGTATCTGAACCAGCAGAGTGCTTACATGCCCCTGGTAGGATATTTAAATATCCTAAGAGACAAGCACAGAGGAGACGATATGTTGTTATGCATCTTCGAGAGAAATTTCATGCCTCTCCATGCCGGGGACTCGTTCAAATCAACTTGTGTTGATCGGCCGTTCCTAATCTAGGCAACTTTTTTAGAACATTGAAATGCTTTTTGCGTGATTTTGATATTTATGCGCATTGAACAAGACTGTGTGTGAATTGGGGTGCTTAGGTTACCGAATCTTGCAAACTAAAGGTCAGTTAATGAGGCCGAATACTCCCTAAGCCTTAGACCTAATGCTTAAGCTTCGCATTTTCCCTAACCTCTTGAGGAGTATCCAAATTTTAGCGGGTACTTGAATTTTTAAACCTAAGAGTCTAGCCGAAAAGGCCTAAGATCAGCGTTCCTGCTAATTTCTTTTGTATCCCTTTAGCACTTTTTATTTTTTCTTCTTTTCTTGATGTGGTCTAGAACTTTAGTTAATTCCTTAATCTTTTACTAATGACCATTCTTTTTTTTTCTTTTTCATTTTGTGCTCCTTTTTGGCATTTTGCTCTTTTCCTCCTCCCATTTTGTATAGCCCAAAAAATTCTCTCCCCCCTCAGTTTTTTTCTTCTTTTTCAAGATTTTTCAAATTTTTTGCCTTTTTTTTTGTGATCTATGATGTTTTATTGAAACCTTTTCTTGATATGAGTTTTCCTGACACTTTGTACTTTCATACCCCCCCATGCCTACGATTTGCAATGTCCCCATTGTAAATTAGGTGGGTTCGAATTTAGCTTAGTTCATTTATTAGGACAGGTGTTGGGTGGGCGAACGGGTCGAAGTGACTGTTGCAAACGATTTCTATTCTCGGGTAGGGGTACCTGAGGTGGAGTCGGCTGTTCTAATGGATGAACCCTAAAGTGCAATATGAATTCAGTGTAGAAATGTCAGAAAAGGTTTCGGGTTTTTCAAAGAATGACGGGTTTTCTCCTATTAAGCGTTGAGTTTTACGTCATCGGCTGGGCTCAATGAGCTCAAGGAGAATGGAGGATAAAGGATGACTTAGCCAAATTTGTATTGGTCATGTCAATGAACAGTTTGAGTCTCTTACCATTCACGACAAAGGGTTCGGAATCGTGGCTGAGTGGGCTGATCTCAATGGCTCCATTTCCAAAGAGTTGTTGGACTAGGTAGGGTCCGATCCACTTAGATCTTAGCTTTCCTGGGAATAATTTGAGTCGGGCATCAAAGAGTAGAACCTTTTGACTAAGATGAAAGATCTTTCTAGAAATGTGTTTGTCATGAAAAGCTTTAACCCGTTCTTTGTAAATTTGTGAGTTCTCATATGCGTCGTGGCGTAATTCATCGATCTCGCTCATTTGAAACCTTCTATGGGTTCCAGCCTTAGAAAGATCTAAGTTGCAATTCCATACTGCCCAATAGGCTTTATGCTCCAATTCGACAGTGAGGTGACATGCCTTTCCATACACCAGTCTGAAGGGAAACATACCTAATTAGGTCTTGTGGGCGGTCCTATAGGCCCACAATGCTTCTGGAAGCCTAGATGACCATTCCTTCTTGTCAGGTCGAACAACAACCTGGAGGATTTTCTTGATCTCTCGGTTTGATAACTCAGTTAGACCATTAGTTTGGGGATGGTAAGGAGTAGAGATTCGATGCGACACCCCGTATTTGGTCATCAGTGACTTTAACTGAACGTTTGTGAAATGGGTCCATCCGTTGGAAGTTATTGCTCGTGGAATCTCGAACCTTGAGAAGATGTTTTGATGAATGAATCTGATAACAACCTTATGATCATTGGTTCGAGTCGGAATGGCTTTTATCCACTTAGACACGTAGTCAACGGTGAGTAAGATGTATTCGAAGCCATCCGAGATAGGGAAGGGTCCCATAAAATCAATCCCCCATATGTCAAAAATCTCGCATACCAAGATCGGCTGTAAAGGCATCATGTCTCGGTGGCTCATGTTGCCTAAGGTCTGGCAATGGGTACATGCCTTACAGTGATCGTAAGCATCCTTGGAAATTGTGGGCCAGTAGAATCCACACTGGAGGACTTTTGATGTGATTTTGTGTCCTGAGAAATGTCCACCGCATGCTTGGTCATGGCAGAAGGAGAGTATGTCTTTGATTTCTACTTCCGCGACACATCGTCGAATTATTTGATCAGTACCAATGCGGAATAGATACGGGTTTTCCCACAGGTAATACTTGGCGTCAAAACACAACTTATCCTTCTTGGCCTTCGACCAATCGGATGGGATCTGATGTGATGCTAAGTAGTTCACTATGTCTGCGAACCATGGAAGCCCTATATTGATAGTCAGGAGGTGCTCATTAGGAACGTGTTCTGTGATGGGTCTGGAAGGGTCAATTATTTCAGAAGGAAGGCAGGATAAGTGATCAGCTACCACATTTTGCTTTCCCGCTTTGTTGCGAATCTCGAGGTCAACTTCTTGCAACAGCAAAATCCATCGGATTAACCAAGGTTTCGCATCCTTCTTTGCAAGGAGATGTCTCACAGCTGTGTGATCCGAGTAGATGATAACATGGGAACCCAGGAGGTATGATCTGATTTTTTCTAGGGCAAATACTACATCCAGCAACTCTTTTTCAGTAACAATGTAGTTACACTGAGCCTCGTCTAGTGTTTTGCTAGCGTAGTAAATGACCACGGGTTTCCCGTCAATTTTCTACCCAAAACTGCTCCTACAGCAAAGTTAGATGCATCGCACATGATCTCAAAGGGTTGAGACCAATCAAGGGACTGTAGGATCGGGGCTTAGGTGACTCGATCATGAAGGATCTCAAATGCTTGAGTGCATTCCTTGGAGATTTCAAAAGGCACATCCTTGGAGAGAAGAGTGGTCAGGGGGCGTGCGATTTTTGAAAAATCAAGGATAAATCGATGGTAAAAATCGATGTGCCCCAAAAAAGATCGGATGTCCTTGATCGAGCTAGGCATAGGGAGTTTGAAAATTAAGTTAACCTTGGCTCGATCGACTTAGATGCCTTTCTCCGAGATTAGATGTTCCAGGACGATATCCTCAGGCACCATGAAATGGCTCTTTTCCCAGGAAAGAACCAAACTCACATCGATGCACCACCTGAGTATTTGTACCAAGTCCTAGAGGCAATCGTCAAATGATGCTCTGAAAACTGAAAAGTCATCCATGAAGACTTCCAGATAATCACCTACCATAGAATATGGCAAGCATGCACCACTGAAAGGTTGTGGGTGCATTGTAGAGACCGAAAGGCATCCTTTGAAACGCGTACGTCCCGAAGGGGCAGGTGAACGTGGTCTTTTCTTGGTCCTCTGGATGGATTGCCACATGGTTATAATCGGAGTACCCATCAAGAAAGCAGAAGAACCTATTTCCCGCTAGTTTCTCGAGAATCTAATCAATAAACGGTAGTGGAAAATGGTCCTTCTTTGTGGAGGAATTGAGTCTACTGTAATCAATGCAGACTCTCCACGAGTTAGCTATTCGGGTAGGTATGACCTCTCCGGTTTCAGTCGTGATGATGGTGAGTCTGACCTTCTTAGGCATAACCTGGATTGGACTCACCCAACGACTGTCGGAGATCGGGTAGATAATCCCTGCATCTAACCACTTGATAATCTCCTTTTTCACAACCTCCTGCAGGTTAGGGTTTAAATGTCTCTGCATCTCTCGTGAAGGTCGTGTGCCCTTTTCTGTGTAGATTTGATGTGTGCAACACGAGGGGCTTATGCCAGTCAAGTCATCGAGAGTCCATCCAATGGCTCTACGATGTTGCTGGAGAGCCGTAATCAAACAAGATTCTTGGTCAGGTGTGAGTCGAGAGTTGATAATCACAGGAAATGTTTGATTGGAACCCAAAAAGACATACTTTAGATGCTCGGGAAGGAGCTTGAGATTCATAACAGGATTATCAGTAGCAGCAGGCGGTTCGGGGTCTGTATCAGGAACAACGGTTGGAGTTATGGGTGTGTCTAGATCAGGTTCATTCTCCTCTAATTGCGGATTTTGATCTTCTAGTGGTTGATCGGGGATAATCATGTTGTCCTCAACATGCGATTCATCAACCACGGCTTCGATATCACATATTTTCTCTATAACCCCACAATTAATCCCTTGTTGGGCCTTAAAGATGTCAATCTTCAGAGTTTGATTCCCAAATTTTAATTCTATGTGGCCCTCTTCACAGTTTATGTTGGCCCTAGCAATGGCCAAAAAAGGTCTCCCTAATATAATTGGTGTGTCCCTTGGGTTCTCAGGTGTGTCCATATCCAGAACTATGAAATCCACCGGGAAGTAGAAATCCCGTACCCTAACAATGACATTCTCGAGTATTCCTTTAGGTGACTTGATGGATCAATCAGTTAACTGCAACGTCACCTCAGTCGGTTTAGGTTCGGACTCTTCAAGGTGGTCAAGGAGGGATGTAAGTATTAGATTTATGGAGGCACCTAGGTCTAGCAAGGCTCTATCAAATTGGGTTTCACCAATTTTACATGAAATCAGGAGAGTTCTTGGGTCTTTAGCCTTGGGTGGGAGTTTACTCAAGATTACAGAGCTGGCTTTCTCTGACAGTACGATCAGATTCCCACTTTTGGTTCGTGGCATATGCTTAGGTGTACATACGTCTTTCAGGAATCTTGCATAAGCCTATACATGGAGGATTGCATCCATTAAGGGGATGTTTATCTGGACCTGTTCAAAGAGCTTGACCAGATCCTCCTCGGGAGTTACGGGTTTGGTTATCCTTTTTCCTTTGGTTAAGGCCTCAGGAAATGGAATCCTAGTTGGTTCTTCTAGAATAGGTCCAGGTTCTTGATCTTGGATAGGGGTATCCTGGATAACTATCCTAGGGTTTTGGCTACTACCAGGCTTGGAGTGGTTTGGATAATGTGGGTCTTGGGTTGCTTTACCACTATGAGTTGTTACGGAGTTTAATCCTACTTGGTTTTGGTTTAGGTTTGGTAAGAGGGGTGGCTGCTACTGAAATCCCGCATAAGATGTCGAAGCTTCCATCCCTTCTGGTGATGGAGTAGTAGGGGCCTGATAAATCATATGTGCGTGGCTTGAATTTGGGTTCATAACGCGCCTCTGGGTCAGCACGTTTTTGGGTTTGGCCGAGGTTGCAAAGGGAGAGTGCCAGGTTGGTAGGAATTTGCCATCTGGGCTAGTTGATTGTGAACCTCTGTGATCTCGTCCTTGTGCTATTTTTGCATTGCCTCATTCGTCTTTTGAATGTCAGCCAGTGCTTGAAGGATAAGAGTCATTTGATCCTGGTTTGTCCCATATTGATAGGTGAGATTGGGCCGAGGTTGAGGTGGCTGATATGGACGAGGAGCTTGTGGACAGGGCTGATAAGGTGGTCTTTGAGTCTGAGAATTTCTGTCCATTGAAAGTTGGGATGATTTTGCCATCTAGGGTTGTAGGTATTGGAAAATGGGTCATTTTGGATGGCATTGAGGTCCTCACAGGTCTGAGGAGCATCGGGAAAGTCAGAATACGAGGGTTCAAAGTTCCCCCAACTAGAATAGAGTGGATCGGAGGTCCCTCTGGTTCGAGAGTCAGACGGGGGTGGATACAGGTCCATCCCCTGAGAAGATTGGTGATAGATGTTCTGCACAGTTTCCCTCGCCAGAGGTGGCCGTGCAAAAGAGTTCTGTGCAGAGGTGGCTCGCTGCAGATGCCGAGTCAACTCGTCCACCTTCTTCTCTTTGATAGAAACCTTGTCCAACTGACTGGCCATCAGTTCCAAGTCGACGGATGTGGACAGGTCATGCGTCTCATGTGCTCCCCTAAGATTAGTCGATGCGCGGGCATTCATCCGGTCAAATAAGCCCATGGAGTCATTATTGATGGAGTTCTCACACATGTTTTTGAGAATCTCCCACACCGTGTCTTCATGTTGACCCATGATGTTTCCTTCGCAAGTTGCATTGATGAATAATCGAATGTCTTCATGGAGTCCCTGGTAAAAGGATTGGACTTGTTCCCATTTAGGAACTCTGTGATGGGGGCACTTTCACATGAGATCTAAGAATCGGTCCCATGCTTCATGAAGAGGTTCTCCCATTTGTTGGGTGAAATGAGTGATCTGGTGGTGCAAGGCATTTGTCTGGCCAATGGGAAAGAACTTCAAAAATTTGGACTGAAGTTCATCCCATGTGTTGATCGGACGAGTTTGAGTTTGATACCAATGAGCAGCTTTGTCCATGAGGGAGAAAGAAAACATTTTCATGAGGAGAATATCCCAATTTTGCGCATCTGACCCAAAGGTCTGGGCCAGATGCTTGAGCTGTTTAATGTGCTGGAATGGATCCTCGGAGTTATGCTCATGGAATTTTGGTATGGCATGAATCATATTGAGCTTGAGTTCAGAATTAGGACCTTCAGCTGGGATTCGGACTCGAGGCTCGATTGCCACCACAGCAGGATTATAGTGATCTCGCATCATTGGACGCTGCGGTGGGTTTACAAAGTTTTGGAAGAGATCATTTAGGTGCTGAAGTTGGTGCTCAAGGTTGTTCTCTTCTTCAATGGGTTGTGTCATGATGAAAGAAGAAGGAGAACTTGGTTCTGAATCAAAGGAAAGGTCTATGTGGTGAGGTTGCTGCACAAACAAGGGTGTCGAGGCTTGTCCTCGGTGAGAATGAATTTCTAAAGGAGGTCTTAAGGATGGTCTTAAGGACCTCCTACCAAACATGCACTGATAGATGTGATGAGATTAGAAGGTGCTGGACCCAATCGAGACACCCAAAAATTGTTGGGTGACTGTAAAGGTTCGGGGTGGATGATACCCCTTAGTCAGAAAGGTCGTCCACTTGAGAAGTACCTGGGCAGCCAAAGAGAGAGAATCCCGTAAAGACCCCTACACGGTAGAGCGTCTCCATGAGTTACAAGGTTTCCCCCACCCGACCTCTCTTGTCACTGAAATTTCAGGTAGACCATAATGGGGACCTTAACCTCTTAAGTCTACCTTTTTTTTAAATTAAGATCAAGATGCTTAGGGTTCCACTTGAACTTTAGGCCTTTTGAGTGTAAAAAAAGTGACCTAATTTTAAGGTTGGTTGACCCAAAAGATCAACTTCATCTCTTGTTCCTTTGAGAGCTTTTAGGTCCTTTCTTTTAGGGTTCAAATGGATTAAGAGCCTGATTTGCTTAGGGTTTCTCTTGTATAGATCTTTTCAAACAAGGCTTAGGCACACCTCTTTTTGAAATTTTTGCTTCTTTGTTTAAGAGAAGATGTGTCTCTAAAAACCCTAGCTTTGCAATCCTTAGGTTGGCTCTAGTTGGTCCAATTTAGTTGCCTCAAAAATTGGTATCTGGGGCTCAATCAAGAAAGTTTTAGCCCTAGTTACCTTAATTGGATGTGCAATTCAAGATGTGTTGAAATGAAAATCAGACAACTTTGATGAATTACTAAGTACGGAAACAGGTAGCCCTAGGTTGATTTTTCTTTGTTTTTTTCCTTTTCAGACTTTGAGGGGATTAAGAGAAAGGGCTAATGAAAGTTACCTATTCCTTGGTGTGGTTGTTGTGCAGCTGCTTATCTCAGCTTTCCCTGAGATAAGCACAACACAAGAGAGAAATTAAGTTAGTATTGAATCATAAGTTATGATCAAAAGCTTCGAAAATGCCCGCTGCTCCCCGGCAACGGCGCCAAAATATTTACTCGGCTAGATCGTGTTTTAAAAGATGTCTCTTTGTAATATAGATGAAATCTCCGCGAAAACAAATAAGAATTTATAACTTGAAAATTAGAGTATCCAAGGTCGAACACACAAAGCAATTGGGTATTCCAAAACTTAAGAACACAACTTTCAATAAAAAGCAATAACTAATTCAACCAAAATTGAAGAGTAATGTTATGGAGAAATAATGCTAAAAAAGAATTGGACGTCTGATATTTTATCAGACATCTTAAAAATTCTGACTACAGTGCTTTGAATTGTTGTCCTTCTGTGTCTTCTCTCTCTCTTCTTTTGCTTTGCTCTGCCGCTATGCTTCTTTTGGCTTCTTCTTCTTCTTTTCTTCTTCAGCTACCTTCTTCTTCTTCTACTACTTGCATTCTCTCTTCTTTCTCTTCTTTGTCTTCCTACGGCTAAGTCCCGGCCTCTCTTCTTTTCTTCTTGAGCTACCTTCATCCTCTTCTAAGTCCTTCAGCCACTTCTTCCTTTTCTTCTCTTGCTCCGCCTCTTCCTTCCTTAGCTTCTTCTTCCTGCACAACACCACGCAGCAAAACCTACCCCCTACCCTCCCCGTGTCTCTCTCTCTCTATTTCTCTCTTCGGTACGCTCTCCCAGAGCCGGGTAGTCGGGTCGGGTGCGCGCCTGGGTCCAGGTGCACCGGCGTGGGTGTGGTGCGTGAGGAGTGCTAGGTTAGGTAGTCGGGTCAGGTGCTAGGTCCGCAGGGGCAGGTCACGGACAAGGCGTGAGCGAGTGAGGCGAGGGACCTCACCCCTGTGTTCTCGAGGCAAACAGCACAAATCACAAAATCAATTTGAACTACGTACCTCACTCCTACGTTTCTGTGGTGGGACTAAAAGTCCCACCCGCTTCTGCTAGCACCTGCAGGAGGATACCTTCACGCAATTGATGTAGTTGAAGGTCTCGCAGCGACTGCTCTCAGGCTGGATTCGCTTGCACACTCAACCCGCGTAGCCTGGGGTCCTGAAACCTGGAGCACGCGGCCTAGAGCTCGGAAGCAAGCAAGCTTGTATGCTTGTTAATGGCAGACGGGGGCTTTACCCTACACGACACAAGAATAGCCTTGTGTCTCTATCAAACAACAGGAGAACCTTCGCTGTATCACGGCGAAGGTGTGGCGGGGGTTGGTGTGGCTCAAAACGGCCTAGGCGTGCATGCCTAGGTTGGACTGTGACTGTGTGAGTGGGTTTGTTTAGTGGAAGTGTGGAGCATGTGTGGCGGGCAATGAGTGGGCGGAAAGTTGACAGTGGATGGAGGTGGAGCTTGTGAGGTGGTTGGCAAGGCATGCGGATGCGTGGAGTGACGGATGTGCCTCACCGGAGGTCAGCCGGATATGAGGAAGATGAGGGTGGACAGTGGCAGTCGAGGGGTGGTTTGTGAAATAAAAGGAGGGAAAATTGTTACGACCCAGTTCCCGAATCCCTACAGGACACGAGATCGGACCGACTGATCCCAAGACCTAGTTGTCCAACGAGGAAGTAACCAAAAAGCAGTAAAAATAAACCACATTCACCAAGCAAGCAACTAACAGTAACAAAAGTACAGCAGTAAAGAAGTAAACTGCTACAGTACACACCACCACAACAGTATAGAATTTAAAAAGGGTACAGGAATATAAAATTTACAATAAACGAGTATAGAAGTGTAATAAAAATACTCACTACAACAGAACGGTACAACAAAAAGGAACACTACTGGGCTCTACTGGGCCCATCACCCTCTGCAGCCGTAGGCTCTGGTTGCTCAACACCTGGACCTGAAAAAGGTTGTAAGTACAACACGTCAGCGAAATGCTGAGTAGAGTGGCAACCAGCTAACCAAGAGAAACAGTAAAGGTGGATAGGTAGCTGTTGTTTTCAATTTCTTTATTTATTCAACAAATTATTCTTTCCTTCATCACTTGGTTTATTTATCAGGTCTTTCTCTTGATCTCGAATGTTCCTCATGGGAACGATCTTGATTGTAGTCTTTTCCAAAGAGTAGAAGTAGCATGTGGTGCTCTCCTGGCTGGGGGAATCCCCCGTGGTGGTCCTACCCTCAGTCAACCACCCTGAGGTCACTAACAGACATAACGGTGACTACGGCACGTCCGATAAACGCATGTGTAGCTATCCTGCACTGGCACGCGATCAGTCGTTTCCGTTAACGGGTGCACCCAAAGCACAACACTTAACCAGTATAGGGCAGAGCCCTCTCAGTAACAGGGGTCTAGCCCCTAAGAACCAAATAAGGGTCTCGTCCCTCCACATTCCACGCACCCTCGCCTGACTACCCTGGTTTGCCCAGTGGGCCTAATAAGTCGGTGTAGGATGGCTA
Organism: Thalassia testudinum; assembly: GCA_037157565.1. Taxonomy (NCBI): domain Eukaryota; kingdom Viridiplantae; phylum Streptophyta; class Magnoliopsida; order Alismatales; family Hydrocharitaceae; genus Thalassia; species Thalassia testudinum. Next base: position 136,317,319 of record JAZHRO010000036.1, on the reverse strand, counting down.
GCTGAACCCCGGGCCCTGTGGGGTGGCTAGCTCTCTCCCTAGACTAGCAACTCTCCCCGGTATTGTGTACGCAAGGGCCAGAAAAGTCGGTGCAAAGTGGCCAAACTCACCCCGGGTCTCGACCTGAGGGCGGCAAGCTCCCCTCTACACTAAGAGGTAATATGTGCTCCCCTTGGTACCACATACCTAAGAGACAACACACTTTCCCATTCACATTTCCAGTTCTGTTCCATTTATTTCCAGGAGCTCTACTCCTAATTCCCCGTAAGGTTCATGTTCATGTTTCTCAGGCCAAGCCATACTAGTTTTCATCATTTCAGGTTTATTCATAGGTAACTCGTGTTTCCAACATTCAATCTTTCTTTTCCAATTTATATTTACAGGAAGCTCGTATTTAATTTCAAACAACAGGAATTACATGTAACAGTTACTAACAACAGTACTCTACATTTCACAGGCAGCTGTTATCCAATTACAGGAAATTGTTATTATTCTATTTACTCATTCACGACTGTAATTCAGGCATTCAATACAATCGTTCCAGTGTTTCTAGTCCTAGGATTCATGCCATATCCTAGGATCTATCATTAAATCTAGTGTTTTTGGTCCTAGGATTCATGTCATACCCTAGGATCTATCATTTACTCTCGATATGCATTATATTTGTAATTAACTAAGGGAAGCCACTCTACCCGCAAAATCGAGAGTAATGGGGACTTGATCGGCAGGTCCACGTGCGTTCGCAACCCCCAAATTCGCGACAGAACGAGGTCCTAACACAAGGATCAACCACAAGAAACCACTTAGAACATGATAAAAAGCATTCCAACAAGTATAGGAACTTATACAAAGAAGAACGGAATCTTAAACGGGGAAATCGGACCTCAAACGGACCCCTAATGGGTCAAAAACGATAATCCTGACTCAAATTAGACGTCTGGAACACCTTCCAGACGTCTTAAAAGGAACCCAGAACCATACCTCACTCTACGTTGTTCCTCGGACGTCCAGGGATCCTATTGAATCGTGTGGACCTAGTTCCAGACGTTCGACCTCCTCTCTGGATGTCTGGAGACGCTCTCCGCCATCTGATGCCTCACCAAGACATCTGAACCGCGTGGGGGGGCATGCCCCGCGCCTTCCCGAAGCGAATCCTGCACGCGCATGCAAAATCTACTTATCACGGCATGCAACAGAGCCTCGGCGGAACGGCCTGCATGGCTGTATTCGCAAAAGAAATGCATAGGGTGCAGGATGTACCTCTCAGCCATCTGGAGCCTTCTCCAGACGTCGCCCACGTCGTCTGGATGTAGGTCCAGATGTCTAATTTTGGGAAAAATCCCAGAATCAGAAGCTCCTTCGTCTTCTTCCTGTTGCGCGTGGCCATGCCACGCTCGCTCGTCCGCTACTCTAGCTGCAGCAGCGTCGAGAGAACCTCCCTGGCGCAACACTCCTCCTCGTGCACACCCGACCGACCGCGAGCTTCTCCGACGAGCTCCCTCACGGCTAGCGCGCTCTCCTCTCTTCCCTTCTCTCGCTGCCCCTCTCCTCTCCGCCGCTGCACTCAGCAGTAACTCGCCGTGCTCGTTCTCGCTCTCGCTGGAGGAAGGAGAAGATGGATGGGAGTGGGGTGGCGTGAGAGAGAGGAGGAGGGTATATGTAGGTGTGGGGGGGAAAAGGGCTCTGAGATTCGGTGAGGGAAAGAAAGAGAAGGAATGTGGCTGCACAGTCTGCGCGTGGCACGTGCGTATACTTGAGGACGTACGCACACAAAAATTGATTTCCAGACGTCTGGGAAGGTGTCCAGACGTCTGACCAAACGTCTAACCCAAGTCCCAGACATCTTAAAGAGCTTTGATGGCACGGGTCTTAACAACATAACAAACTCAAAGGAAGTTTCATCCTAAAAACTTGCGCTAAGTAGGGTGTGAAAAAAGAACAACATACGCATAACAAACTCAAAGAGGACCGAAGCCGGTCCGAAAGGACGTACCTGCAAAGAGCTCCGGGTACCACTCTCGCATCACCGCCTCAGGCTCCCAGGTAGCCTCATCGTACCGCTGGCTCCTCCATAAGACCTTCACCAAGGGTACCTGCTTCCGTCTTAGACTCCGGACAGCTCTATCGAGTATCTGCACTGGCCGCTCGGGGTAGGTTAGGTCGTCACCCACCTCGATGCTCTCGTGGCTCAGAATGTGACTGGGATTGGCAACGTACTTCCTGAGGTTGGACACGTGGAACACGTCGTGCACACTAGAAAGCTAGGGAGGAAGGGCAAGCCTGTAAGCAACAGGTTCAACTCGCTCTAGGACCTCAAAGGGTCCCACAAACCTCAGCGCGAGCTTCCCTCTCACCCCAAACCACTGTAGGCCCTTCATGGGTGAAACGCGAAGGAAGACGTGGTCCCCAACCTCAAACTGCACCTCTCTGCATTTCCGATCTGCATAGCTTTTCTGTCTACTCCTAACAGTGCAGAGTCGCCTGTGAATCTACTCAATCACCTCCTGACTCTGCCGGATCAGCCTGGGGCCAACCTCCCACTTGGTCCCCACCTCAACCCAACTCAAGGGTGCTGTACACCTCCGTCCGTACAGAGCCTCGTAGGGTGCCATGCCGATGCTCGAGTGATAGCTATTATTACATGCAAACTCCGCCAGGGGCAAGTGCTCCTCCCAAGAGCCCCTCCAGTCCAGTACACAAGCCGCAAAAGGTTCTCAAGTGTCTGTATCGTGCACTCTGACTGTCCGTCCGTCTGGGGGTAGTATGCTGTACTGAACTTCAACCGTGTCCCCAAGGCCTGCTGAAACTCAGCCCAAAATTGGGACGTAAAATGAGTATCCCGATCGGATACAATCTCTCATGGAACTCCGTGTAGATGTACCACGTCGTGGATATACCTCTTTGCTAACTGTGCTGGTCCCAAAGTGACTTGAATCGGCAAGAAACGTGCCATTTTCGTCAATCTGTCTACGATCCCCCAGACTGTGTCGTGTCCTCGCTGGGTAACGGGCAAGCCCACCACCAAGTCCATGGTGATGCTCTCCTACTTCCACTCTGGCACTGGAAGCGGCTGCAACGGCCTTGCAGGCCTCTGATGCTCGGCCTTCACCTGCTGGCACACTAAACACTGCTGTACGAATTCACCTACATCCCACTTCATTCCCCTCCACCAAAAGTCGTGTCTTAAATCATGATACATCTTTGTGTTTTTGGGATGTATGGTGAACCTAGAACCATGTGCCTCAGTCAGGAGCTCTCTCAACAGCTCCTCATCCCTGGGAATGCACAACCATCCCCTCTTGCGTAGCACCTCGTCTGTAAAGGAGAAGTCCCTAGGGTCTCCTGACAGTACTCTGTCACGCAACGACTGCAAGTACGGGTTGGCCATCTGTCTTGTGATGATGCGGTCTACCAGCTCTGGCCTCATCTGTCGTGTCACGGTCACTGCCCCACAGTGCCCAGTAACTCTAGGGGTCGCCAACTGCCCATCTCCTCCATGAGGCTCCAACTCTGCGGTTGTAAACTGGCCAAGTGGGCGGGCGCCTTCTGGCTCAAGGCGTCAGCCACCACGTTGGCCTTCCTTGGATGGTAGGAAATGCCACAGTCATAGTCCTTCAAGAGCTCTAACCAACGTCTCTGTCTCATGTTGAGCTCATTCTGATCAAACAAGTATCTGAGGCTCTTATGATTTGTGAAAATCTCAAAGGTCTCACCATACAAGTAGTGCCTCCAAGTCTTCAGCGCGAAGACGACAGCTGCCAGCTCCAGGTCATGAGTAGGGTAGCTATGCTCATGGGGCTTCAGTTTCCGCGAAGCATAAGCGACAACATGACCCTCTGCATGAGCACACCTCCTAACCCCTGCAAAGAGGTGTCCGTGTACACAACGAACCCGCCACTGTTGTCTGGGATGGTGAGCACGGGTGTCGAAGTCAGTCTCTCCTTCAGCTCCTGAAAACACGCCTCACAAGCATCTATCCAAGAAAAGGGCACGTCCTTCCGGGTCAGCTGTGTCATAGGACGTGTAATCTACGAGGGCCCCCGATAAACCGCCGGTAGTAGCCTGCCAGTCCCAAGAAACTACGGATTTTTGTAACAGTACGCGCTCTCCCACCTGAGCACTGCCTCAACCTTGGTTGGGTCCACAGCCAAGCCATCCCCGGAGATCACATGGTCCAAGAAGGTCACCTCCCTCAACTAGAACTCGTACTTGCTGTATTTAGCGTACAGCCTACGTCGTCTCAGTATGTCCAAAACCATTCGCAAGTGCTGTCCGTGCTGCGTCTGATCTCGAGAGTAGATGAGCACATCATCAATAAATACCACCACGAACTGGTCCAAGTACGGTCTGAACACCCGGTTCATCAAATCCATGAAGGCAGTGGAGGCGTTGGTCAGCCTAAACGGCATGACCAAAAAAACTCGTAGTGTCTGTATCGGGTGCGGAAAGCTATCTTGGAGACGTCTGTCTCCCTGATCCTCAACTGGTGGTATCCAGACCTCAAGTCTATCTTGGAGAATACCGTGGCACCTCGCAACTTGTCAAACAAGTCGTCAATCCTCAGTAGCGGATATCTGTTCTTGATGATAACCCTATTCATCTGTCTGTAGTCCACACAAAGGCGTAGAGTACCATCCTTCTTCACAAACAATACCGGGGCTCCCCACGGAGACTCGTTGGGCCTTACAAAGCCCTTCTCCAGACGGTCCTGTGACTGGGACTTGAGCTCTCGCAGCTCAAGTGGTAACATCCTGTAAGGCGCTGTAGAATGGGGCAGGTCCCCGGTACCAGTGAGATCTCAAACTCGATCTCACGCTTGTGTGGTAGTCCTGGCAACTCATCTGGGAACACGTTGGGGTACTCTCTGACCACCGGGATTCTCTGAAAGTCTGCCACAGGCCTGGGCTCTGCCACCACACAAGCCAGGAAGCCCTCACTGCCCAACATGCAAAAATGCACCTGAAGCCTCCGTCCACTGGCTGCCCGTGAAACTTGAAGAAAGCAACTCTGGTATGGAGAAAACGATCTTCCTCTCAAAGCAGTCCACCAAGGCGTGGTAAGTGGACAGCCAATCCATCCCTAGAATCACTCCAAAGTCCTCCATTTGTATCACAATCAGGTCAGCAGGACGGCTGTGCCCCCCAACACTGACCTCACAACCCATATTACCTCCCCAGCTACAAATAGTTGACTGCCTAAGTCTCTGATTACAACTAATCCCCTAATGGAGTGCTATCGGACTCCAAAGTAGTGAACAACTTGTGGAGCAAGAAGGTACATCGTACTTGAAGCAGGAATTACGTACTCCAAAAAGACCAAACATTGCAACCATACCTGTCACCGTACAAACTGAAGCTATGATGTCTTCGTGAGTCACGATGTCGCAACAATCCTCAGTACTAGGAGCGGACAAAATAGCTAGGCCCGAGGCGGAGCTAGTGACAGTTGGCCGGTATCCTCCCCGTGGCGGCTGTCCTCCCTCATGCACTTAGAATCCACGACCACCCGCCTGGCCTTCAGCGCTCGGAGCGGTGAGAGTCTACTGTGCTCTAGCCCTAGACGGGTAGTCCCTTCTGAAGTGGCTCGACTGGCCACACTGGTAGCAGAGGGGGACTCTACTCCCTCTCTCGGTAGGTCCCTGCTGGCAGTTGGGCGGGGGTCTGGTGTTGGCAGCTGGCCACTGATGGCCCCGCAAAGTGTGATGGCTCTCCTACGGGTGTCACATGCCTCCCTTGAGCTCTCTTAACTCCCCTAGTGTGACGGCGGAAATCTCGTTCCACGATAAACTCCCCTGCCTTACCCTCGGAAGAGAGATGAGGGGGTGGCGGATTGGGTGGAAGCTGAAATTCTTCTCGAACCACCTCACGGATTAGATGGACGAGGTCCGGAGATAATATCCTCAGGAGAAGAGAAGGGGTAGCATGTACTCCAAGCTCGACACATCTGCCCCTCTGATCTCGACCTCGGCTGCGCCCGTAGCCCACCCTTCTGGTTCCACGTCGAGGCATCTCCTACAAGGAGATGCAAACACAAAACAGGAAGACGTCGAATCTAACCGACACTCAGCAAAAGAACCTCAGAACGGATGTCAAAAGGTACGTTGTGGTGGTTACTCTAGTTACAAGCACGTGAATTGGTTATTTTTCAGCTAGTTGGTTCACTTCTCGGGACGACCTTGCTCTGATACCATCTTGTTACGACTCGGTTCTCGAATCCCTACAAGACATGAGATCGGACCGACTCGACTGATCCCAAAACCCAGTCGTCCAACGAGGAAGTAACCAAAAAGCAGTAAAAATAAACCACATTCACCATGCAAGCAACTAACAGTAACAAAAGTACAGCAGTAAAGAAGTAAACTACTACAATACACACCACCACATCAGTATAGAATTTAAAAAGGGTATAGGAATATAAAATTTACAATAAACGAGAATAGAAGTGTAACAAAAATACTCACTACAACAGAACGGTACAACAAAAAGGAACACTACTGGGTCTACTGGGCCTAGAACCCTCTGTAGCCGTAGGCTCTGGCTGTTCAACACCTGCACCTGAAAATGGTTGTAAGTACAACATGTCAGCGAAACACTGAGTAGAGTGGCAACCAGCTAACTAAGAGAAACAGTAAAGGTGGACAGGTAGCTGTTGTTTTCAATTTCTTTCTTTATTCAACTAATTATTCTTTCTTTCATCACTTGGTTTATTTATCAGGTCTTTTTCTTGATCTCGAATGTTCCTCGTGGTAACGATCTTGATTGCAGTCTTTTCCGAAGAGTAGAAGTAGCACGTGGTGCTCTCCTGGTCGGGAGAGTTCCCCGTGGTGGTCCTACCCTCAGTCAACCACCCCAAGGTCACTGACAGACATAACGGTGACTACGACACACGCGATAAACGCACGGGTAGCTACCCTGCACTGGCACGCGGTCAGTCATTTCCGTTAATAGGTATGCCCAAAGCACAGCACAGAACTAGTATAGGGCAAAGCCCACTCAGTAGCAAGGGTCTAGCCCCTAAGAACCAAACAGGGGTCTCACCCCTCCAGAGTCCGCGCGCCCTCGCCTGACTACCTTGATTTGCCCAGTGGGCCTAACAAGTCAGTGTAGGATGGCTAACTGAACCTCGGGCCCTGTGGGGTGGCTAGCTCTCTCCCTACACTAGCAGCTCTCCCCGGTATTACGTACGCGAGGGCCAGAAAAATCGGTGCAAAGTGGCCAAACTCACCCCGGGTCTCGACTTGAGGGTGGCAAGCTCCCCTCTACACTAAGAGGTAATATGTGCTCCCCTTGGTACCACGTACCTAAGAGACAACACACTTTCCCATTCACATTTCTAGTTCTGTTCCATTTATTTCCAGGAGCTCTACTCCTAATTCCCCGTAGGGTTCATGCTCATGTTTCTCAGGCCAAGCCATACTAGTTTTCATCATTTCAGGTTTATTCGCAGGTAACTCGTGTTTCCAACATTCAATCTTTCTTTTCCAATTTATATATACAGGCAGCTCGTATTTAATTTCAAACAACAGGAATTACATGTAACAGTTACTAACAACAGTACTCTACATTTCACAGGTAGCTGTTATCCAATTACAGGCAATTGTTATCATTCTATTTACTCATCCATGACTGTAATTCAGGCATTCAATATAATCGTTCTAGTGTTTCTAGTCCTAGGATTCATGCCATACCCTAGGATCTATCATCAAATCTAGTGTTTTTGGTCCTAGGATTCATGCCATACCCTAGGATCTATCATTTACTCCAGATATGCATTATGTTTGTAATTAACTAAGGGAAGCCACTTTTCTCGCAAAATCGGGAGTAATGGGGGCTTGATTGGCAGGTCCACATGCCTCCGCAACCCCCAAATCCGCAATAGAACGAGGTCCTAACACAAGGATCAACAACAAGAAACCACTCGGAACATGATAAAAAGCATTCCAACAAGTAGAGGAACTTATACGAAGAAGAACAGAATCTTAAACGTGGAAATCAAACCTCAAGCGGATCCTAAACGGGTCAAAAATGACAATCTTGACTCAAATCAGACGTCTGGAACACCTTCCAGACGTCTTAAAAGGAACCCAGAACCATACCTTACTCTACACTGTTCCTCAGATGTCCAGGGATCCTATTGAACCATCTGGACCTAGTTCCAGATGTCCGACCTCCTCTCCGGATGTCTAGAGATGCTCTCTGCCATCTGGTGCCTCGCCCAGATGTCTGAACCGCGTGGGAGGGTGTGCCCCGTGCCTTCCCGAAATGAATCCTACACGCGCACGCAAAATCTACTTATCACGGCACGTAGAGCCTCGGCGGAACGGCCTGCATGGCCGTATCTGCAAAAGAAATGCATAGGGCGCAGGATGTACCTCTCAGCCGTATGGAGCCTTCTCCAAACGTCACCCACGTCGTCTGGATGTAGGTCCAGACGTCTGATTTTAGGAAAAATCCCAGAATCAGAAGCTCCTTCGTCTTCTTCCTGCTGCGCGCGGCCGCGCAGTGCTCGCTCGTCCGCTGCTCTAGCTACAGCAGCGTCGGGGGAGCCACCCTGGCGCAACACTCCACCTCACGCACGGCCGATCGGCCGCGAGCTTCTCCGGTGAGCTCCCTCACGGCTAGCGCACTCTCCTCTCTTCCCTTCTCTCGCTACCCCTCTCCTCTCCCCGCTGCACTCGGCGGCAACTAGCCGCGCTCGCTCTCGCTCTCGCTGGAGGATGGAGAAGATGGTTGGGAGTAGGGTGGCGTGAGGGAGAGGAGGAGGGTATATGTAGGCATGGGGGGGAAAAGGGCTCTGAGATTCGGCTAGGGGAAAAAAATAGAAGGAATGTGGCTGCACAGTTTGCGCGCGGCACATGCACAGACTCGAGGACGTACGCACACAAAATTTGATTTCCAAACATCTGGAAAGGTGTCCAGACGTCTGACCCAAGTCCCGGACGTCTTAAAGAGCTTTGATGGCATAGGTCTTAACAAAAATATAGAGTAGGAGAAGAGGAACTTATCTTGGGTACTTGGAGTGAAGGGGAGGCAGAGGAGACGAATGGCACGTATGTGCCATTGTCAGAGAAGACGGCCCTGAGGTGGAGACAACGGTGACGAGGAGGAGGTCAGAGAGGCATGCGCTGGTGCAGCGCAACACGGAAGAACAAGGTGAAGCAAACCCTGCCACTGGTATGGTGGCAGAGCGATGAGAGGAGGGAGGGAGAGTCACCGGAGCTTGTGGGATACTTGGCTGGAGAGGGGAAAGAGGAATTCTTGGGGATTCTTCGGCCAAATCAAGCTTGGGGGATTCGCAGTGGACCAGGGGTCCTTTTATAGTTGCTGGTCGAGCTTTTGGTGCTTGGAGGGAAAGCCTTCTAGCACAAACTCCTCGTCAGAGAAGGAAGGTGGTTAGGATACCCAAATCTCTCGAGCGTTTGCATGAGAGATTGGGTGTAAATTTGATCTGGAGATCGCATTCAATCGATGGAGAAATCCTCAGAGAATCTCCCTTCCAAATCTGGGAGGAGATCTCTGAGGATTTGAGGAGATATCAGCCTTGAATCCTCGCCGGAGTGTGATTCCTCCACTGTAATGGCGGAGGGACCTGAATGCAAGGGTGGCGAGGAAGATAGGGGGCTCTGGGCAAGGGTTTTTTCAAAAGTTAGGGCCCAGAATGTAATTTGGTAGACCATTTCATAAAGTAGGTCAAGATGACCTTTCCTTAGGCCCAAATTTTGGTATAAACCTAATTTGGACCTAAGGAATCCAATGGTGAAGTTGGATTTTAGGTTTGACCATGTTTGACTGGATATTTTGCATAAAAACTCATATTAGGTTAAATACTGAGCTAGGACCCTAATCTAGGTCAAAATAGGTTCCAAAGGCCAAATTGAAGGTTTTAAACCCTAAGGGATATTTTTCCATGAATTTTAGAGGGTTTAGTTCATTTTTATTCTGACTAGAACCTTGTTGAATTAAGCGGGTCTGTTTTAGGGTTACAGAATGTCATTTAATTCTTGGATTGCATAATAACCCATTTCTGACTAAACCAACCCACTCTTTGTCTTATTCTGACCATTTGACCTATGTTTTGCCTCTGAGAAATCCCATTTATGTATTGCAATGGTGAAATTGCAATTTTTACCCTTTAGTTCATGTTTCCTTCTTAGAATGGTAAACCCTTGACTTAAGTCTGCCTTGAGGTTATGCAGGAGCTTTTGTTTACTTTCTCAAGTCAAAATGAGCTAACTAGGGCTCATGATGAGGCTCTCATCAGGTGGCAATTGAACCTCGAGTCCAAATCTTGACTGGAGGTCCTGATTCTGAACTCAAGCCCAACATGATTCATGCTATTCCAAGATCCTTTCCAGCACATCAAGCAACTCAAGCATCTAGCCCAGACCTTCGGGTTAGATGTCCAAAATCAGGATATTCTTCTCATGAAGATGTTCTCCTTCTCTCTCATGTACAAAGCAGCTCACTGGTATCAGACTCAAACGTATCTAATGAACACATGAGTTGAACTACAATCCGAGTTTCTGGAAAAGTTCTTTCCAGTTGGTCTGATGAATGCCTTACGACACCAGATCACACACTTCACCTAGCAGCCTAGAGAACCACTCCATGAAGCATGGGACCGTTTCCTGGATCTTATGTGAAAGTACCCCCATCACAGAGTTCCTAAATGGGAACAAGTCCAGTCTTTTTACCAGGGACTCCGTGAAGATATCCGTTTATTCGTCAATGCAACCTGCGGAGGAAATATCATGGGTCAACACGAAGACATTGTATGGGAGATTCTTGAGAATATGTGCGAGAATTCCATCAATAATACTCCATGGGCTTATTAGACTGGACGAATGCCCGCGCATTGACGAATCCAAGGGGAGCACATGAGACTTAGGGCCTGTTCGCATCTGTTGACTTGGAATTGATGGCCAGTCATTTGGACAAGGTCTTTATCATTGAGAAGAAGGTGGATGGGCTAACTCGACATTTGCAGCAAGCCGCCTCTGTGCAAAACCCGTTTGCATAGTTGCCCACTGGGAGGGAGGCTGTGCATAACATCTATCACTGATCTTCTCAAGGGATGGACCTATATCCACCCCTGTTTGACTCTAGGACAGGAGGAAACTCTGATCCTACCTACTCTACTTGGGGGAACTCTGAACCCTCATACTCTGATTTCTCTGAGGTTCCTCAGACCTACGAAGACCTCAACGCCCTCCAGAATGACACATTCTCTAATACCTATAACCCTGGATGGCGGAATCATCCCAATTTTTTGTGGGAGGGAAATAATCATAATCAGAGACCACCATATCAACCTTGTTCACAAGCCCCTCGTCCATTTCAGCTGCCTCAGCCTTGGCCCAACCCGACCTATCAATCTGGGCCAACTTAGACAGATCAAATGACTCTTATCCTTCAGACTCTGGCTGACAATCAAAAGATGAATGTGGCTATGCAGAAACAGCACAAAGATAAGATTACAGAGGTTTGCAATCAACTCACCTAGATGGCAAATTCCCACCAACCTGTCACACTCCCTTTGTAACCTCTACTAAATCCGAATAACGTGCCGAACCAGAGGCGCGTTATGAACCCAAATCCAGGCCAAGCCTATATGATTTATCAGGCCCCTTCTATTCCATCACCTGATGGGATGGAAGCTTCAACATCATATTCGGGATTTCAGCAGCAACCACCTATTTTACCGACACCAAACCAGAACCAAGTAGGACTAAATTCAGTAACAACCCATAGTGGCATAGCAACACAAGACCCACCTTACCCAAGCCACTTTCAGCCTAGTAGTAACCCAAGCCCTAGGATAGTTATCCTGGATACCCCTATCCTAGAGTAAGAACCTAGACCTATTCTAGAGGAACCATCAAGGGTTTCATTTCCTGAGGCCTTGACCAAGGGAAAGAGGACAAACAAACCCGTGGCACCTGAGGAGGATCTGGTCAAGCTCTTTGAACAGGTCCAGATAAACATCCCCTTGATGGATGCGATCCACCATGTACCGACTTATGCACAATTTCTGAAAGACGTTTGTACACCCAAGCATAAGCCACGAACCAAAAGTGGGAGCCCAATCGTATTGTCAGAGCAAGCCAGCTCTGTAATTTTGAGCAAACTCCCACCGAAGGCAAAAGACCCAGGTACTCCCCTAATTTCCTGTACAATTTGTGATATCCAATTTGATAGAGCTTTATTGGATCTAGGAGCCTCCATAAACCTAATACTTACATCCCTACTTGACCATCTTGAGGAATCTGAGCTCAAACCGACAGAGGTGACACTACAGTTGGAAGATTGATCTATTAAGTCACCTAAAGGAATTCTTGAGGATGTCATTGTTAGGGTTAGGGATTTCTATTTCCCGGTGGACTTTGTAGTCTTGGATATGGATGCTCTAGAAAACCCGAGGAATACACCGATTATACTAGGGAGACCCTTTCTAGCCACTGCTAGGGCCAACATAAATTGTGACGAGGGCTAAATTGAACTGAAATTTGGGAACCAAACATTAAAGATCGACATCTATAAGGCCCAACAAGGGATTAATTGTGGAGTTATAGAATAGATATGTGACATCAAGGGTGTGGTTGATGATCCGTATATTGAGGAAAACCTGACTATTTCTAATCAACCACAAGAGGATCAAAACCCGCAATCAGAGGAGTCCGAACTTGACCTAGACACACCCATAACTCCCTCCCTTGCTCCTAACACACACCCTGAACTGCCCGCTACTGCTGATAACCCTGTTTTGGAACTCAAGCCTCTTCCCGATCATCTTAAGTACGTCTTTTTGGATTTCAATTAGACGTTCCCTATGATTATCAACTTCAGACTCACACCTGATCAGGAATCCCATCTGAGTATTGTTCTCCAGCAACATCGAAGAGCCATTGGATGGACTCTCGATGATTTGACTAGCATTAGCCCCTATTACTACACACACCGTATCTATACTGAAGAGGGTACATGACCTTCCCATGAAATGCAGAGATGTTTGAATCTTAATCTACAGGAGGTCGTGAAAAAGGAGAGCATGAAGTGGTTAGATGCTGGGATCATCTACTCGATCTCCGACAGTCAGTGGGTGAGTCCAATCCAAGTTGTGCCTAAAAGGGTAGGACTCACCGTGATCACTACTGAAATCGGAGAAATGATACCGACTCGTCTGGTGAATCGTGGAGAGTCTGCATTGATTATAGAAAACTCAATACCTCCACAAAGAAGGATCATTTCCCACTACCGTTTATTGATCAGATCCTTGAGAAACTGGCGAGAAATAGGTTCTTTTGCTTTTTGGACGGGTACTCCGATTATAACCAGGTAGCAATCCATCCTGAGGACCAAGAAAAGACCACTTTCACCTGCCCCTTCGAGACGTACACGTTCCGAAGGATGCCATTCGGTCTCTGTAATGCATCCGCTACTTTTTAGTGGTGCATGCTTGCCATATTCTCAGACATGGTAGGTGATTATCTAGAAGTCTTCATGGATGACTTTTCAGTATTTGGTGAATCATTTGATGATTGCCTCTTGCACTTGGTCTAGATCCTCAGGCGGTGCATTGACGTGAATTTGGTTCTTTCCTGGGAAAAGAGCCATTTCATGGTGCCTGAAGGAATTGTCCTGGGACATCTTATATCAAAAAAAGACATCCAGGTTGGTCGAGCCAAGGTAAATCTAATTTCCAAACTCCCTATGCCTAGCTCGATCAAGGACATTCGATCTTTTCTGGGTCATGTCGATTTTTACGGTTGATTCATTCCTGATTTCTTAAAGATCGCGTGCCCCCTGACCACTCTACTATCTAAGGATGTTCCTTTCGAAATCTCCAAGGAATGCACTCAAGCATTTGAAATCCTACATGATCGAGTTACCCAAGCTCCGATCCTACAGTCCCCTGATTGGTCTCAACCCTTTGAGATCATGTGCGATGCATCTAACTTCGCTGTAGGAGCGGTACTTGGGCAGAAAATTGACAGGAAACCCGTGGTCATCTACTACGCTAGCAAGACACTTGACGAGGCTTATCGTAATTACACAGTTACTGAGAATGAGCTGCTAGTCGTAGTATTTGCCCTGGAAAAGTTTAGATCATATCTTCTGGGTTTCCGTGTCATCATTTACTCTGATCACACAACTCTGAGGCATCTCCTTGCAAAGAAGGATGCGAAACCTTGATTAATATGCTGGATCTTTGTTTTGCATGAGTTTGACCTCGAGATTCACGACAAAGCAGGCAAACAGAACGTGGTAGCTGATCACTTGTCCCACCTTCGTTTTGATATTATCGACCCTTCCGGGCCCATTATGGAACATTTTCCTAATGAGCACCTCCTGACTATCAGTACAGGGCTTCCATGGTTTGTTGATCTAGTAAACTACCTGGCATCACATCAGATCCCATCCGATTGGATGAAGGCCAAGAAGGACAAATTACTTTCCAATGCCAAGTATTACTTCTGGGAAGACCCATATCTTTTCTGCATCAATGCTAATCAAATCATTCGACGATGTGTCTCGGGAGCGGAAATTCAGGACATATTGTCCTGCCGTGGCCAGGTGATGAGTCCATTTTAATGGACTAATATTACGCCTAAGTAACTTTAATCGTACTATTTAGGTGTGTTAATAACTACAATTAAGTTGTAGAATATTTGTATCCATCATGATTTAAGTTTATAACATTCTATAGCTTAATATTTAATGATTTTGTTGTTTTTATGATTGCAGGATTAATATTCAAAAAGAACAAGGGTGGGGGGATAAATTTCCCCAACACATATCTCCGCAACTCCCCCCGCACATTGGGTTAATCTTCCGCCGCCCTTCCTCAACAAATAAGGCCAGAAATAGTTAAGGGATTTGAAAATCCCTTAACTCACACACGTGCAAAGGAGAGGAGTTAAAAGAAGAGGCAGGGAAAGAGGAGAGGAGGAGGGAGGAAAAGAAGAACGGGCACCATCTTCTCCAGCGTGCACTGTGGTCCATATCCCCTCTGGTGGGGAAAAACTCCACCGCATGCACTGTGCACCCGCACCGCTCCTTCACCACCGCCTCCAAGCCTGCACCGTGCGCCTCTCTCCCTAGCACCACCTGGCACCCGCATCTGTAGACCGCACAGCACCCACGCCCATCTCCCTGCAAGCACCTTCAGCAGTGCCCCTATGCTCGCAAGCACGCACAAGCCACCTCAAGCTCCAGCCAATCCTCTTTCCCGATCGTGCACCGCTCCCGCACCTCACCAAGCAGCCGCCTCATCCGCCTCATCCGCCTTCGCCACCAGCACCCGCTAGTGTTGACGCCACCCATCTACAGCTCCTCTACTTGCAAGCGTGCGCACGCCCATCGGCAGGCATAGCACCGCTCGCCCACGCACCAAGCCCACAGGCGCTACCGCACCCTCAGGCGCCACCTGCAGACCGCCTTGCCCGCACGCCTACCTTCGCGCCCACCTGTAGACTGCATCACCCGCACGCTTGCCTTCGTGCCCACCTGCAGACCGCATCACCCGCACGCCTGCTGGCGAGACGGTGGCAGCAACTAGCCTTTCTTAAGTCGTTGTAGTACAGATAGTTATTGCCATCATTTGCTAATATATAATTTTTTTACTCAAAAAATTAAGAGTTCCCGAGATCGAACTCAGGGAGCAAGTTGTATTCTAGAGATATACATGTTCTATTACAAAAATAAAGAGAGAGAGAGAGATGAAGGTTTGGCTTCTTCTTCTTTTCTTCTTTCTTTCTCTTTGTCTTCTCTTTAGCTTTTGTTCTTCCTGTTCTTCTTTTCTTGCTTCAGATCTGCCTTCCGTGCTCTTCTTCTTCTTTTCTTCTTGCTTCTCTTCTTCTTCTTCTGCTTGGCTGCTCCGCCTCTCTTCTTTTCTTCTTTCTTTCTCTTTGTCTTCTCTTTAGCTTTTGTTCTTCCTGTTCTTCTTTTCTTGCTTCAGATCTCCCTTCCGTGCTCTTCTTCTTCTTTTCTTCTTGCTTCTCTTCTTCTTCTGCTTGGCTGCTCCGTCTCTCTTCTTTTCTTCTTTCTTCACCTGTCTTCAGGACGTCGTCTGATTTTCCAATCAGACGACTTAACCCGCGGATGCTACAGTGTTGCTTCAGTTCTTCTTCCTCTTCTTCCGCAGTCCTTTGCTTCGGCCAACCCTGGCTGCTCTTCTTCCTTCAGTCTTCTTCTCCTTCTCTGTTCAGCGGCCGTCCTTCTTCTTCTTCTCTGCCTGCACACTTGCACAGCTTGATCAGAGGGGCAAAACCTAATTCTACCCTCTCCCCCGCGTTTCTCTCTCACGGAAGCCGCTCTTAGGAAAGCTCTCCCAGAGTTGCCGGGTATTCGGGTACGGGTCGTGCCCGGGTCCAGGCCCACCGGCGTGCGTGGTGGGAGAGGAGTGCAGGTCGGGCTTAGTCGGGTCGGGCCAGGTCCACGGGGCGTGGTCGTGGACGAGGCCAGGTCGAGCGGGTAAGTGAGAGGGACCTCACCCCGTGCTCAGGAGGCAATGAACCTAAGGCACTTTTTGCCTTTATGCGGGCGCGCTCCTCTGAAGATTTCCGAGGTGGGACTAAATGTCCCACCCCAATTGGACGCCCGCAGCTGAAGACGCTGCAGGAGTTCGCAGTTGCACGCGAGGCCTTTGCCCCTACTGCAAGCCTGGGACGCTTCGCGGAGGTGCCCCGCGCAGCCTGGGAGTCGACCTGGGCGAATCACACCTAGAGCTGCAGGTTGAAGGTGCTCCTTCCACGCAGCAATGGCGACGGCGGTCGAGATACCTGTCCACAGAGGAACGGCCTCTCGGCCTAATCAGATACGCGGAGAACCTTCGCCGTGGCACGGCGAAGGTGGTGGGGGATTTGGCAGGCGGCGGAGCAGAGCGTGAGGGTCGCTCTAGGTCAAACTGCGGGCGGAGAAGTGGGTTTGTTCGGGGGGTCTGCAGAGGGCGAGTGGCGGGAAGTGGAAGGGCGGAGGTTGATCAGGGTGAGGAGGCAGAGGTTCTGTGAGGGTCGGCGAGGCGTATGGGGCGGTGGAGCGATGGGGGCGTCTCGCCGGAGTTTGGCCGGAGACGAAGGGGGTGACGGTGGACAGGAGCGGTCGAGGGTTTAATCAAATAAAAGACAGTGAGGAAAAGAAAGAGGGGGAGATGGGGAGAAGTTCTGACCTAGCTACGGAGGCGAAAGGGGCTGGAGCAAGGCGGCAGTCGTATCGACTGTCGCCAGAGAAGAAGATGCCCAGGGGATGGGGCGGCGGCGAGGAGAGGGCCGGAGAGGCGCCAGCTGGGTGCGGCGTGGCGCGGGAAGAGCGAGGGAGGGCAACCCTGCAGCTGGTAGTGCGGCAGAGCGACGAGGAGGAAGAGGGGAGGCCTTCGGAGCTGGAGGGCTTCCTGTCGGAGTGGGAAGAGAGGAAGTGGGGGTCTTTCTCCGTCAGGACCGAGCTGCCCAGAACGGCGGAGCGACGGGGGATATTTATAGGGGCCGAAACAGAGAGGAGGGCGGAGGGAGACGACGTGTCTCCCTCGCCGGAGGACGCCGGAGATGGAGACCCATACCGTCCGTGCATTCGCACGGCCGGTATGGTGGGTTGCGGCGACCACGGGGTGTTCCTGCGACGGCTGACGACGCAGGGCACCCCCGGTTGTCTTGCCAGACCCTCCCCCTTACCCTGCGCGGCGCCATGCTCCGCCCAAGGTCGCCGGAGCATGGTGCTGGTCAGGTTTTGGCAGGAGGGACCTGAATGCAAAGAACGAAGGAGAGTTAGGGGCATAAATGTGAGGGTTCAAAAGTTGAGGGCCAAAAAGTAAATAAATGAGGACCAAAGTGTAAAGTTGGTCAAGAAGGTTTCCTCTTAGGCTCAAGTTTTTATACATGACTAATTTGGACCTAAGGATTATGATGGTGAATTTTATTTCTAGATTAAACCTTGTTTGAATGGTCAATTTACGCAAAAACCCAAATTCTCCCTTTCTCTCGCGACGAGAGAGCAAAAATGCTCTGTTTTTACACCAATTAGTATTTACATTCATTGCCATTGCCACATAATTTGATTTTTATTTATTATTATTATATTATGACAGAATTGCGCATGAACACTCATATTTCATTATAATTGCATGTTATTGATATTCATTAGTTTTAAGATTGATTTTTGGGCTTAACCTGAGTGCTAATTTTCTCTAGTACACGTCATGTGAAAATTGCATAAATTCTTCATAAATTTTTTGAAGATTTTAGTGAAGGAAAATTATACATATACCCTTATCTTTTTAAGTTATTGCGAATCTTCTTCATATTTTATGTCTGATTTGAATAGGGATTTCGCACTTATCCGAAATAATATAAAATAATTAAGAATTTATTACATAATTGCCTCCCTGTGGACACGACCCGCTCTTCTATGAGTGGTTATTATTATTTTTGATTAGTCGATTTTTCCACCACTTAACTACTATAACGCAAAGCGAAAAGTCATCTTTCACCAGGCATGCGGTGGACACTTCTTTGGTCATAAAACCACAACTAAAGTCCTCCATTGTGGCTTCTATTGGCCCACGATTTTCAAAGACACATACAATCACTGTAGGTTATGCACTCGTTGCCAAACCTTAGGCAACATGAGCCATCGTGGTATGATGCCCTTACAGCCGATTCTTGTATGCGAAATCTTCGACGTCTGGGAGATTGATTTTATAGGACCCTTTCCTATTTTGGATGGCTTCGAGTACATTCTACTCGCTGTTGACTACGTGTCCAAATGGATCGAAGCCATTCCGACCTGAACCAATGATCATAAGGTAGTTATCAAATTCATTCATCAGAACATCTTTTCACGGTTTAGGATTCCACGTGCTATAATCTTTGATGGAGGGACCCATTTCACTAATGCTCAGTTCAGGTCACTAATGACCAAATACGGGATGTCACATCGAATCTCTACTCCTTACCACCCCCAAACTAATGGTCTAGCTGAGCTATCAAATCGGGAGATCAAGAAAATCCTCCAGGTTATTGTTCGACTTGACAGGAAAGACTGGTCATCCCGACTTCCGAAAGCTTTGTTGGCTTATAGGAATGCCCACAAAACTCAATTAGGTATGTCTCCCTTTAGACTGGTGTACGGGAAGGCATGTCACCTCCCCGTTGAGCTGGAGCATAAAGCCTATTAGGTAGTACGGACCTGCAACCTAGATCTTTCTAAGGTAGGAACCCACATAATTCTTCAAATGAGAGAGATCGATGAATTACACCATGATGCGTATGTGAACTCATGAATTTACAAAGTGCAGGTTAAGGCCTTTTACAACAAGCACATATCCAGAAAGATCTTTCACCCTGGTCAAAAAGTCCTACCCTTTGATGCCAAGCTTAAACTGTTCCCAGGAAAACTAATATCAAAATGGATCGAACCTTACCTTGGCCAATGAATCTTTGGAAATGGAGCCATCGAGATCAGTCCACTTATCCACGATTTAGAACCTTTCATCGTGAATGGTCAGAGACTCAAACCGTTCATTGACCTTACCAATACAAATTTGGCTGAGACATCCTTTACCCTCCATTCTCCCTAAGCTCATTGCGCCCAACTAATGGCATAAAACTCAGCGCTTAACAGGAGGCAACCCGTCATTTTTGAAAAAACCCGAAACCTATTCTAATGAATGATCTGAGCTGAACTCGAACCCACTTAATTTACAATGGGGACATTGCAAATCATCGGCATGGGGGTATGAAAGTGAAAAACGTCGTGAAAATAATCTCACAAGAAAAGTTTTCATTAAAAAAATCACATATTCCAAAAATACCAAAAAATGAAAAAATTCTTGAAAAAGAACAAAAAAATTGAGAGGAAAGGAAAATTTTAAGGCCATACAAATCTTGAGGAGAAAAAGGGGAAAAATGAAAAATGTTAGAAAGGAGCACAAGTGCACAGAAGAGATAGTCATTAGTAAGAAATTAAGTAATGTAAACACATTTACACTACTTAAGATGTCTATTTATGCATGTTCTTAAGCATAGGATTGCATTGCATGATATAAATATTGCACAACATGCATCATCTTGCATTTAGAGTAGTTTGAAAAAAATGGAGGTTAATTGTCTCCTTTTATGTGCTTGGACAGGGCAAACTTTTTATCAGGGCCTCGGATCGAAGATCCAATCGTACAGATGTGATCAGGGCGACGATTGGAGTTCAACGACTCCAAGATCGCCCTAATCAGGCATCTGTAGCATCAAATAGTGACAGGGGAACCCTAGAAGATCAAGGGCCAGAATGGTGTAAATCCAAACTTCAAATGACAAATCTGATCACATGGATGAATTCGGATCGATGATCGCAGCTTAACGACGCAAAAATCGAGTCAATCCGACACCCGTGGCACCATCTACAACATCCAGAAGATGGACGGCCAAGATGGCGCCACGTGGTGCCATCTCGGCCACCCAAATGCCTGCATGCAACCGCTAAAGCCTCCGCATCCGCCCTCTTCACCGTTGGATCTATCCAACGGCTGTGAACGGCTGTGCCTCAAATCATCGTGCGACAATCCGTGCTCCGCAGTGTAGTGGGTGAGGGCGTTATCGCGAGCAGCGGACGCGGGTTCGAGCCGCAGTGAGAAGGCGAAGGGCGCGAGCGTGCGTCAGATCTTGATCGGGCAGTCATCCGCGCTCAAAAGTGTTGACGCACTATTGCACGCCCGCGCCTCACGCGGCATCGCACGTGTTGGGGCGGGCGCGTAGTGAGCGTGCGAAGGTGCAATCACAGCCGTCCGATCTTGCAATCGGACTGCTGTGGACGGCTAAACGTGCGGCAGGAGTTGAGAGCGAGCAGCCGAGTAGGCGTGCATGGGGAGCGGCCACTACGCCCACGTTGGGGCTTTAGCGACAGTTTTATCCGTCACTAAAGACCCCTTATTTAATGTTTAAAGATGTAATGACCAATTTGCCCCCACTCCTTGCAACTATAAAAGGAGACCCCCTCCACATGAAATTCTCATCCCTTCCTTCTCTTCTCTACCTCTCAAAAGCTCAAGAGAAGCTTGTCCCACACCCGGGATGCTCCTCGCAAGATAAAGTCCAAATTTTTGTCCCCCTTAGGAAGTGGATCCCGCGACGACGACGACGTGCTGCTCCATTCCCGTTCTTCTGCTTCTTCCTCCTTCATCCTGCTCCGTCCTCCTTCGTCCAGGCGTCGTCCTGTCCGGCTCGTCCTCCAAGAGATCGTCGAGGAGGATAACTTCTCTCTCCCATTCTTCTTTACAGCTTTTTCTAGTGTAGAATTTTCCTACTTTCTAGTGTAGCTGATTTCCCTCTTTCTAGTGTAATTTTTATTTGGTTTGATTGTATAAACATTTTGAAATATTGAATGCATGTTCTCTTTCTCTCTCTCTTTCTATCTCTCTCTCTCTCTTCCTTTTAGTTTGATAGCTTCATTGTAATTATATCGCCTCACTTTTCAAAAATTCTAAAAAATATAATTACGAATATAGATTGACGTAGCCTCCCTGTGTTCAACTCGGAATTCAAATTTCGGTATAAATTTTATTTGTTGAACACAAATTCTTCACTTTCAAGCTACAACGACAAGGTTTTGAGACCAAAAACGTTAGCGTAGCAATTCGTACGTTCAACATTTTGGCGTCGTTGCCGGAGAGGCACTGATTTTCGATCTTCTTTTCGCATTTCTTGCACTTTATTATTTTCTAACTTGCTTTCTCTTGTGTCTATTGTTTTGCAGAGACCTCAATCAAGGAATCAACAAGCGGTAGACTAGAGTAAAGTGCAGTTGAAGACAACTGTAAGTGCTCCCCATTCTTCCCCCCTCCATAGATTTCATTCGCTACATTAAATCTAAATTCCAATTAACCTAGGTGTTTGCATAAATCCTAGGAATAGTTTGGTTGTTTGGATTTTCACTCACATTCATTCCACCCTCATTTATAAAAAAAACAACAAAAAGATAATCTTGTGGGGTAATTTTCAACAAACACACAACATACACCCACATTCAAGGCACTTAATCAAATTGATTTATTTCTACTCAACCGGGTTCTGATCTGTGGAACCGGTACACACAAAGCAACACATAAAAGAGTAGAAATCATTCTAGGTTAACCATCTTTGAGTGCCTAACTTAGTGGTGCATTTGTGGCCAATTGTTTGAGTTGTTTGGGCCGCACCACTCTATTTAAAACCAACTCATCAAGTAGCTCCACCTTAGGGTTTTCAATCTAGGTCTATTCCAGGCACTCCACTTTCTTTCTGGTTTTAAAGGAAAACAATCTTCACCCGTGTTTTACAACTTAGTTTTCCTAGAAACTTGATTGCAATCCACCTAATTTGAAACCCTAAAAGCTACTTAAGTAAGATTTGAACATTAAAATTCACGCATCACAAATAATCTTGCTTGAAAACCCTGGTTGTGCACGCACTTACACAAATATCAATCAATCATTAAGGGCACAACCCATTTTAAGGGCCCATCACATTCCATAAGCACCACAATCCCAGGCCTTAATAAAATTGAGTAGACGTTGGCCTTAAGGTATGATTTGCTCTTCAGGGCCTAGTCTGAGATTGTTTTTGATTAACCTACTTGTACTGATTAATCTGATGTCTAGCTAGGGGAGTAGCGTCAAACGATCATGGCTAGGGGGCACACTAGGAACCGGAGGCGAAAGCCAAAGGAAGAACCTTCTCCCCAGTCCCTCCTTCTAACTGGTTGGATTAAACAGACACAAGTAGAGTAAATCATTTAGAGTCTTAAGGCCGATTTTGGGAGTCAGTAGATCGTTAGGCCACCCCACTTAAGGACAACCTTGTTTTGTTGTGCTGCAGGGTCCCTATCCCTAGTCTTTTCGACCTTCTCCTAGTTTATGCTGGGAAGACAATCATTGAATCCTCGATTGGAAGGACCATTAGAACATTCTAGGAGGAGCAAATTGGATTTTGGTCAATTTGATCCCATGGCCGAACAACAGCCTCCTCTGCTTGGAAATCCACAGGAAGAATTTCGAAGGCAGCTGGAACAAATGCAGAGAATGCAGGAATGGTTCCAGAGAATGCAGGGTGCTCAGCCCTTGAAGGATTTTTATGATCCTTCAAATTACGGGGAACATTCCGACGTCCAGATTCCAGCCGGTGATGTAGAAATCAAGCCCCAGGTGTTAAGCTTGATTAAACATTATCATGGCCTTGGCTCCGAAGATCCGTTTCAGCACTTGGAGGACTTGACCACTTTGGTCTAGACCACCAAGGCTCGAAACGTAATCGAGGATCAAATGATCATGAGGCTCTTCCCCCACTCTCTTAGGGATAAGGCCGCGCATTGGTATAGGACAATAGGAAGACCAATTACAACTTGGAATGAGTTGAAATCAGCCTTTCTGAAGAAATTCTTTCCAGTCGGATGTACCAATGCTTTGAGATGGGCAATCGCTACTTTTACCTAGTGGTCGAGGGAGCAGTTTCATGTGGCCTGGGAGCGATTCCAAGACTTATTGCAGAGGTGTCCACACCACGAGGTGCCAAAATGGCAACTCGTGCAGATCTTCTATCATGGATTGACTGAGCAACTCAGAAATCATGTAGATGCTTCTTGCGGAGGCAATTTCCTTAATAAAGATGCAGATAGTGCACATGATTTATTTGAGGAAATGAGTGAGAATTCAATTAATTATGCCTCCATGGATACTTTTAACCGGTCCCAGCAGCTGAGATCAAATGTCAATGAAGTCCATGACTCTCATTCATTTGATATGGAATTGATTTGTAACAAACTTGATAAGGTGGACTTGGTTGGTAAAAGAATGGAAGAGTAGATGGCTGGCAATTCTATGAACAACTCTCGATCCACTCAATCCCAAAATTTGGGATTCCATTCCTCACAAGCTCCTTTTGGACAGGAGTTCATGAATCAACTCGATGTGGCTCAACCTGTGACTCAGCATTTTTTGGAGCCCCACGAGTTCCAAATTGGGGCCTTTGATCCCAGTTTTTCTGATCCTTCCCTTTCTTTCTCTCCATCCTCACCCTATGAGGATGTCGGTGCTGTACAAGAGAATGTTAGATCCAACCCCTACTCGAATGCCTATAATCCAGGTTGGAGAAACCACCCTAACTTCTCTTGGAAAAATCTGGGGCAACTAACCCAATTCCGACCCGGGAACTATGCTCCGCAACAACCAATGGGTCAGGGTAAGTATATACTCAGTTGCCTTCGAATCAGGTCAATCAGCTAGCTTGGAATGCCCGTCAACCCACAGGGTAGACTGATTTGAACTGTCAAATGGTAGAGATGCAAGGATCCATGCTCCAGCTCATGCAACAAATGAAAAACTCGCTAGACAACTTGTAATCTGGGCTCATTGCTAACTCTCGTCAACCCGGATCTCTACTATCCCAACCCGTACCCAACCCGCGAAATATTATGAATTCGGGCAATCAAGCTCATGGGTACGGAAATCAGAGGGACCCACACGCACATGCTCAGGTGGTTGAGCAGGGTTCCTCGTCTTCTTCTTCTACTACAAATCAATAATTCATGGTTAATCAAGCCCCTCCAATCTTTCCTAACCCTCCCCAAGACCTAAATTCTTATGCATCTGCAAATTATGTCACTTTGAGGAGTGGTAAGAAGACTCAGGATCCACAACCACACTATTTTGATCTTTTGAATCCTGTAGAACCTGAGGAGAGAGAGGAGAATCCTGAAGGAGGAATCAAGGCTCAGGAACCTGATTCCAAAGATCTGACTCATGTTCCTTTTCCTGAAGCCTTAACCAAACCAAAGAAGAAGAAGTCTGTTGATAGCAATGAGGAGCTTTTGAATCTATTTAAGAATGTTGAGATCAATATCCCGCTCCTTGATGCTATCAAGCACATACCGGCTTACGCAAGATTTTTAAAGAAATTATGTACACAAAAGCGTAAGTCGAGAGAATCTATTCCGAGGAAGGTGGTACTCTCCGAGCAGGCTAGTTCTGCTATCCTACACTACCTCCCTCAGAAAAAGAGAGATCTTGGTGCTCCATTGATTTCTTGCGTTATCGGAGATTACACATTTGATAGAGCACTTTTTGATCTGAGTGCATCCATCAACCTAATTCCGACTTCTCTCTACGAGAAGTTTGGGTTAGGTGAACTTCGGCCAACTTCAGTAACGCTACAGTTAGCGGACTGTTCGATCACAAACCCACGAGGCGTTATTGAAGATGTTATAGTTAAGGTCAAGGATTTCTATTTTCCTGTAGATTTCCTTATCCTTGACATGGATGTACCTAATAATCTGAGGAACACGCCCATCATTCTGGGGCATCCATTCCTAGCTACCGCAGAGGCCAACATTAATTGTGAAAGCGATAGCATGGAAATCGCCTTTGGGGACCAATGAATGAAATTGGATATTTTTAAGGCGATCAACAAATTTGAGGGTTGTGGATTTATTGAGGAACTTGATGAGGATAATGATAATATTGAAACTTGTTTGACAGTTTCTTCACTTGAAAGTTACTCTTTGGATGATGAAATTGACCCACAACCCTCTATGGCTGACCTGCCATCTTCAGAAGAGGTTATTGATTTTATTCACTCACAACCTCTTCCTCTTGTTGAATCTTCAGCATCTACCCTACCATCAATTATCAACCCACCCCAGCTTGAATTGAAACCATTGCCCGAGAATTTGAAATATCAATTTTTAGGACCTCAGAATATGCTCCCTGTGATTATCAGTGCTAAATTGACAAAGGAGCAAGAGATTAAATTGATCAAGGTCCTAAAGGAACATAAGAAGGCAATTGGTTGGACCATTCATGACCTCAGGGGGATCGAGCCATCTTACTGCAATCATAGAATATTCTTGGAAGATGGATCCCACCCTTCTCGCCAGATGCAGAGGAGATTGAATGCAAATATGCAAGAAGTGGTCAAAAAGGAAATCATCAAGTGGCTCGATGCAGGAATTATTTATCCAATCTCTGATAGTCCCTAGGTAAGTCCCGTTCAGATTATTCCGAAGAAAGCCAAGATTACTGTTGTGACTAACGAGAGAGGAGAATCTGTCACAACTCGTTCAGCTTCCTCTTGGAGAGTTTGTATTGATTACAGGAAGCTGAACATAGCCACTAAAAAGGATCATTTTCCCCTGCCCTTCATTGATCAAATCTTGGAAAAATTAGCTGGGCAGAAGTACTTCTGTTTTCTTGATGGCTACTCGGGATACAACCAAGTTCCTATCCATCCTGAGGATCAGGAAAAAACTACTTTCACTTGTCCCTACGGAACCTTTGCTTTTCGTAGGATGCCTTTCGGGTTATGCAATGCACCTACGACTTTTCAAAGGTGTATGCTAGCCATAATTTCTGACATGGTGGGAGAGTTTATGGAAGTCTTCATGGATGATTTCTCTATTTTCGGAGAATCATTTGACTCTTGTTTGGCTAATTTGGAAATGATTCTTAAGCGATGTATCAAAACACGATTGGTCCTTAGCTGGGAAAAGAGTCATTTCATGACCCAAGAGGGCATCGTTTTGAGTCATGTAATCTCTGAATGAGGAATTGAAGTGGATAAAGCTAAGGT
The DNA here is from genome assembly GCA_037157565.1 of Thalassia testudinum. Classification (NCBI taxonomy): domain Eukaryota; kingdom Viridiplantae; phylum Streptophyta; class Magnoliopsida; order Alismatales; family Hydrocharitaceae; genus Thalassia; species Thalassia testudinum. The sequence continues at coordinate 136,290,738 of JAZHRO010000036.1, read as the reverse complement.
TGATGCTATCGCTAAACTTCCTCCTCCCATATCTGTTAAACAAATCCGATCATTTCTTGGCCATGTGGGATTTTATCGAAGATTCATCAAGGATTTCTCGAAGGTTGCTCGTCCTTTGAGCAATCTTCTTGCCAAAGAAACGCCGTTTGTTTTTGACGAATCATGCCGAAAGGCATTTGATTTCCTGAAAACGGTAGTCACCTATGCGCCAATTTTGCAACCACCAATTTGGATTGCCCCTTTTGAGACCATGACCAACGCTTCTGGTTATGCGGTTGGGGCTGTCCTGAGTCAGAAAATTGATTGAAAGCCTCTGTCATCTACTACGCTAGTAAAACTCTGGATGAAGCCCAGAGGAATTACACTGTTACAGAAAAGGAATTACTAGCTGTAGTGTTTGCTTTGGAAAAATCCAGGGCTTATCTCTTAGGGTCTCATGTTATCATCTATACCGACCACTCGGCCTTGAGACATCTCTTGGCTAAAAAGGATGCTAAACCCCGGCTTATTCGTTGGATTCTTCTTCTTCAAGAATTTGATCTTGAAATCAAGGATAAAATCGGGGTACAAAATGTGGTAGCGGATCATTTGTCGAGACTCCTAGGTGATTCTTCTTGTTCGGACATTCCGATTGCTGACACTTTTCCGGACGAAACTATTCTTACAGTTTTAGGTGTCCACACCCCATGGTTTGCTGACATTGTTAACTATTTGGTCGTTGGTCAAATCCCCCAGGATTGGACCAAGCAACAATGGGATAGACTCAAATTTAAGGCCAAATACTACTTTTGGGAGGACCCTGAACTGTATCGCATCGGCTTTGATTAGATTATTTGCCGATGTATACCGGAGAATGAATTTAACAGTATACTCGATTTCTGCCATGCATCTGGGTGTGGTGGACATTTCTCCAGGAAAAAGACGGCTGCAAAAATCTTGCAATCTAGCTTCTATTGGCTGTCTTTATTCAAGGATGCTCAGGATTTCTCAAGGTCATGTTCTCGATGTCAAGCACTCGGGAGCATAACTAAGAGAGACATGATGCCTCTAAACCCTATTCTTCCTGTCGAAATTTTTATGTTTGGGGCATCGATTTCATGGGACCCTTTATCCCTTCATTTGGACATCAATACATTCTTGTTGCTGTTGATTATGTGTCCAAATGGATTGAGGCAATTCCCACCCGAACCAATGACCACAAGGTGGTCATTAATTTTGTTAAGAAAAATATCTTCAGTAGGTTCGGGATTCTGAGGGCTATCATCAGTGATGGTGGCACTCATTTTACTAATGCCTAATTCCAGAATTTATTGGCCAAATACGGGGTTAATCATCGAATTTCCACACCTTACCATCCCCAGACGAATGGATAAGCCGAGATCTCTAATTAAGAGATCAAGAACATTATGCAAAAAACGGTTAGGCCTGATCGCAAGGATTGGACTCAAAAGCTTGAGGATGCTCTTTAGGCCTACCGTACGGCGTATAAAATGCCCATCGGCATGTCTCCATTCCGTTTGGTGTATGGAAAGGCATGCCATCTAACATAGGGCATTCTGGGCAATAAAACAATGCAATTTAGATTTGAATCTAGCTGGGCAATAAAACTCCAACTATCTGAGTTGGAGGAGCTTAGAAATGATGCTTATGAGAATGCCAAGATCTACAAGGCTCGAACCAAAGCTCTACATGATCAACTGATTTCCTGCAAGAGCTTTGAGCCAAACCAGAAGGGCTGGTTATTCGATTCTAAACTTAAGCTCTTTCCTGGCAAACTTAGATCTAAATGGAATGGCCCATTCATAATTGACCAGATTTTTCCAAATGGAGCCGTTCAGATTTCTAACCCAAAGATGGGTAACACATTTAAAGTCAATGGTCAACGTCTGAAGCCTGTTGTTGACCGTATTCTTCCAGAACCCGTCTCAGACTCAGTTGCTCTAGCCATTCTGTGACTTCTTTGGCTGGACTTCGCCTAGCTGACGGCATTAAACTCAGCAGTTGTACATAGACACAAGGCTGATACGAGCTTCATATTCAGGTGACATCTTTCATATTCTACCCTTTCTTTCATGTCTCTTTTTCAATGAGGACATTGCATCAGCTAGGCATGGGGGGGTGGATTCATTTTTGAATCATTTGGTCAGCTTTGTGGAATTCATGTAAATTATTTTTCTCTTCTTATTTATATAAAAAAAATCAAAATTAGGAAGGATTAGTTGGACATTAGGACTTTTCAATCCTAAGAAATTTTACATTAAGATCTGAACACAAAGACCCTTCAGGTCTTTGGACTTAATTAGCCTGTGTATCCACTAAAATGTGGATTTGTCTTTCGAGTCATTACCATCCTAATTCTATCGTAATTGGGATAAATAAGTTTGGGTGATAAGTACACGACTTATCAACCTACCCTCTGATTTGAGGGAATTTTTGAGTTTTAAGCATCTACACACTTTCTTTGCACTGACTTGTTGTTCGGCGATTCTAATGGAAATTGGGTAGCTAATGAACCTTCTAGGGTGATATGGCTGGAAGTTATCGTGGGTAACAGCCCATAGGTCGGTTGTCCAGAGCCCAGTCACTGGACCTTTCTTTTTTTGCTGCCTTTAGGTAAATTTTAGACCAGGGAAGCCACCTACTTAAAAAAAAAGAAGAAAAAAAAATCAAAAAGAAAAGGACAAAAGAAAAAAAAAGAAATAAGCCACACTTCGCCGCACAAGTATGGTTGGCAAGTTGTCGGTGGTAACAGCTCATCGACCGGTTGTCCAGAACCCAGCTCGGTAAATGCACTAAAAAATTTCCAAAACACTTAGGAAGAAGCGGAAAAGTAGAATAAACCAGGGAGATATACACTGGATTCACCCTTGTGTTGATCCCGTAAAAAAAAAATAAAAGTAGGGAGAAAGCTACCGGTTGTAAAGATACACCTTTAGGTAGAATTCTTTTTAGGTCACCTAGAGGCGTAGAAATCCGAAGTCTATTTTAATTGCCGATCAACGAGTCTATCACTTCACAATAAGATGGTTAAAACTTAGGGTTCTCATCAAATCTTGGGTGAGTTGAATGGCTGTAGAAAGCCACTCTTAAACCCTAAAATTTGAAAATCCAAAAAATTTAAAAAGAGGAAAAAGAAAAAAAAAATTTTCTTTGAATAAGGCGAGGGTTTGAGGCAGTCTGCATTTTGGCAGATACTCAGGCACTATTGTGTCTTTGAAAGTTCAGATCCTAAGTAGACAATTTCTTTATGATTGAAAATAACTCATGCCCAAATAATCCAACCTAATTCTTTTATAAATAGCATATAGTTTTTGCTAGGGACTAGCAAAAGATAGGCATGGGGGTATGATGTAAACACATTTACACTACTTAAGATGTCTATTTATGCATGTTCTTAAGCATAGGATTGCATTGCATGATATAAATATTGCACAACATGCATCATCTTGCATTTAGAGTAGTTTGAATAAAATGGAGGTTAATTGTCTCCTTTTATGTGCTTGAACAATGCAAACTTTTTATTAGGACCTCGGATCGAAGATCCAACCGTACAGATGTGATCGGAGCGACGATTGGAGTTCAACGACTCTAAGATTGCCCTAATCAGGCATTTGTAGCATAAAATAGTGATTGGGGAACCCTAGAAGATCAAGGGCCAGGATGGTGTAAATCCGTACTTCAAATGACAAATTCGACCACATGGATGAATTCGGATGGATGATCGCAGCTTAACAATGCAAAAATAGAGTCAATCTGACACTTGTGGCACCATCTACAACATCCAGAAGATGGACGGCCAAGATGGCGCCACGTGGTGCCATCTTGACAGCCCAAACGCCCGTATGCAACCGCTAAAGCCTCCGCATTCGCCCCTCTTCGCCGTTGGATCTCGATCCAATGGCTGTGAATGGCTGTGCCTCAAATCGTTCGCGCAACAATCTGCACTCTACAACGCAGTGGGCAAGGGCATTATCGCGAGCAGCGGACTCGGGTTCGAGCCGCAGCGAGGAGGCGAAGGGCGCGGGCGAGTTGGCGCGGGCATGCATCAGATCTTGATCGAGCGGTTGTCCGTGCTCAATAGCGTTGACGCACTATTGGACGCCCGCGCCTCACGCGGCATCGCATGCGTTGGGGCGGGCACGTAGTGAGTGGGCGAAGGCGCAATCACAGCCGTCCGATCTCGCGATCGGACGGCTGTGGACGACTGAACGTGCTGCAGGAGTTGAGAACGAGTAGCTGAGTAGGCGCACGTGGGGAGCGGCCACTACACCCATGTTGGAGCTTTAGCAACGGTTTTATCCGTCACTAAAGACCCCTTATTTAATGTTTTGAAGATGTAATGACCAATTTGCCCCCACTCCTTGCAACTATAAAAGGAGACCCACTCCACATGAAATTCTCATCCCTTCCTTCTCTTCTCTACCTCTCTAAAGCTCAAGAGAAGCTTGTCCCACACCTGGGATGCTCGTCGTGAGACAAAGTCCAAATTTTAGTCCCCCTTCGGAAGTGGATCTCGCGACGACGATGACGTGCTGCTCTGTTCCCGTTCTTCTGCTTCGTCCTCCTTCGTCCTTCTCCATCCTGCTTCGTCCAGGCGTCGTCCCGTCCGGCTCGTCCTCCAAGCGATCGTCGAGGAGGATAACTTCTCTCTCCCATTCTTCTTTACAGCTTTTTCTAGTGTAGAATTTTCCTACTTTCTAGTGTAGCTGATTTCCTGCTTTCTAGTGTAATTTTTATTTGGTTTGATTGTCTGAACATTTTGAAATATTGAATGCATGTTCTCTTTCTCTCTCTCTTTCTCTCTTTCTATCTCTCTCTCTCTTCCTTTTAGTCCAATAGCTTCATTGTAATTATATCACCTCGCTTTTCAAAAATTCTAAAAAATATAATTGCGAATATAGATCGACATAGCCTCCCTGTGTTCGACCTGAAAATAAAATTTCGGTATAAATTTTATTTGTTGAATATGAATTCTTCGCTTTCAAGCTACAACAATAAGGTTTTGAAACCAAATACATTAGTGTAGCAATTCGTACGTTCAACATTAAGGAACTAACTGAGTTCTAGGCCATATCAAAAGAAAATGAAAGAAGTAAAAAGTGCTAATGAAACACAGAAGAGATTAGTAGGAACGCTGATCTTAGGCCTCTTGGGTTATACTCCTAGGCTTAAAAATTCAAGTATTCGCTAAGATCTGGATAGTCCTCAAGAGGTTGGGGAAAATGAGAAGCTCAAGTATTAAGTCTAAGACTTTGGGAGTATTCAGCCTCGTTAACTGACCTTTGGTTTGCAAGACTCGATAACCTAAGCACCCCAATCCACACACAGTATGGTTTAGTGCACATAAGTATCAAAATCACGCAAATGCGTTTAAATTGTTATGAAAAAGTCACCTAGATTAGGAGCGGCCGATCAACACAAGTTGATTTGGATGAGTTCCCGACGCAGAGAGGTGAGAAATTCCCCTCGAATGTGCGCAATAACATATCGTCTCCTCGGTGCTTATCTCCTAGGATGTTTACATATCCTACCGGGGGCATGTAAGCACCTTGTGTTGGTTCAGATGCCATGGGCGACATTATCACGAAATATCGATTGCCAGGGTTTGGATTTAGCTACAGAATGCCATGGGTGAGATTATCTCAAAATCTCAAAAGTTAGGGTTTTTGGGGTTGCCATGTGCAATGCTATCACGAAGCATCGATTTCCAAGGACCCTTCGAGGATTGATGATGGGGACTTGGAATCCGATACAGATCGTGTTGAGAAGCCAATCCGAAGCTAGAAATAAAAAGAAAAGAGAGAGAAAACTCTCCAAATAAGGAAAATTCCTCTGTCTCTCTCTTACAAAAATGCACTGCAAACTAAACTAAGGCTAAAATATGTTACAAGCACGAGTGCTTTAACTGCGGAGTCCAATGAACCTTAGGATAGTTCCTGCTGGCCTTAAAAACCTTCGCGGTAGACTGAGGCTAGAGCCGGTCAGGTCCAGATCTTGGTTGGTACTTGAATACCTCTAGGCCTACTATTGACATTCTAACCTAATCTACAAAAGAAAGCACACATCACAATTCTGAACATCAAAAAGATTATATGGTCTAGAATCAAAGTTAATACCTCAAAATTTTGCTAAGGGACTAGCAAAAGCTAGGCATGGGGGTATGATAGGAACACCATCATGAGCCCTAACTAGCTCATTTTGACCCAATGAAGAGGATAAAAGCTCCTACATAACAAATTGGAGGTCATAATTCACTGAATAACCTTTCTGAGAGAAAAATAAGAAACAAGGGGTAAAACTGTAATTTTACCATTGCAGTATAACAATGGATTTTCTCAAGAGCTAAACAAAGGTCAAAAGATCTTAACAAGATAAAAAGTGGGTTGGATTTGACAAAAAAGGGTTTGTGTGTACCCTGTGAATTAAATAACTTCTTGAAACCCTAAAACAAATGCACTTGATTAACCAAGGTTCTGGTCAAGATAAAATTCACCTAAATCCTCTAAAAATCATATAAAAATATTCTCTAGGGTTTATAACCTTCAAATTATCCATTGGAACCCATCTTGACCTAGAATGGGGTCTTAGACAAATATTTACCCTAAATTAGGTTTTTACATAAATTTTCCAGTCAAACATGGTCAAACCCAAAATCCAACTTCACCATTGAATTCCTTAGATCCAAATTAGGTTTGTATCAAAATTTGAACCTTAGGGGAACTCATCTTGACCAACTTTGCAAGAAGATCCAGTCTGATTACATTTGAACCCCTATCTTTCAAAAACCCTTACAAAATGCCCCTTATCTTCTTCATCAATTTTGCAATTAGGTCCCTCCACCATTATAGTGGAGGAATCCTACTCCGGTGAGCTTTGGAAGGTGGTTTCTCCTTGATTGCTCAGAGGATCTCCTCAAAACTTGGAAGGGAGATTCTCTGAGAAAATCCCTCCAATCTGAACCCATCAATGATCCAAGATTCTTTCCCAATCTCTCATGTAAATGCATGAGAGACATGGGTATCCCAACGGATTCCAACTTCGGCGAGCCTTCCTTGCTTGGGAAGCTTTCTTCCCAAGCCCTAATCGATCTCCAGGGCTCTATTTAAAGGAGCCCAATTCACCCTGATTCCTCTAAGCTTGAATTTGACTGAAATCCCCCTTAAATTCTTCTCTCCTCCTCCGACCGATTTTCTCATCAAGCTCCGGCGACCTTCCCTAATCTCCCTCGTCGCTTGACCGGAATACTAATGGCAGGTTCTTCCTCCTTGCATTCGTCTGCATCGCGCAGCACCCGCCGACGCCCTTGTCTCCACTTCATCCTCACTGACTGTCTCTCTCTGAGCACCTTCATCTCTGGCGTTGGTAGTACGCACCCGATGCCATCTTCATCTCCCCTTTTTCTCCTAATACCCTAGATAAGTCCCCTTCACTGTCTACTTTGTTCACTTTTTATTTCCCCAAACCGACCATTGTCACCCTCCATCACCCTCATCTCCTTCATCTTCGGCCACCACCTCCGGCGAGATCGCTCCACCACCACAGACCACCCCCCTCCTCACCGACAAGTCCATAAGCATCCCCTCACTTCACTGAATATTTCCCCCCACTTCACACACCACTACACTCACTCACGCACCTCACTGAACATACCCACACATAAGCACAAAGTGTGCCCTAGGCATGCTCGCACAGGCGTCCCCACGCCACGCCAACCACCGCAGCACATTCGCCGTGCCTCAGCGAAGCTTCCTGAGCAATTTGACGTGGCCGCAAGGCCATCTTGGTGATTTCAAGTACAGGCATCTTTCGCCATTGGCATAGAGCTTGTTGCAAGCTTGAAGCAAGCTCCAGGCCTTGCTAGCTCTAGGTCTCTGTCCCAGGTTGCGTGGAACATCCTCACACACAACTCCAGGTGCCCAATTCCAGTCGAAGGCCGTAGCAATTGAGGCAATTGGAGGACCACCTCTACTGCGGGCACGTGAGAAGAAGGGCACACGTTTAGTCCCACATCGGCAGCTGCAAAGCTAGTGAAGTCGCATAAGTTGAATTCCTACCAGTAGCTATTTGCCTCCAAATCACGGGGTGAGGTCCCTCTCAGTCGACTGACCCGGCCTCGTCTGCGCTCACGACCCGCGGACTTGGCCTGACCCGACCTGACTACACTCCTCGCCCACCACCGCACGCCGGTAGGCCTAGTCCCGGGTACGTAACCGACCCGATTACCCGAATACGTGTGGCTCTGGAAGAGCGGAACCTAAGAGAGAAAAGAGAGAAGAGTGCGCATGAGTAGGGGGTAGTTTTTGCTACAGACTAAAGAGGAGGAGAAGCTAAGAAAGAAGAAGGAGAAAGCTAGGGCCACTACAGAGAAAGGCAGAGAAGGAAGAAGTTGAAGGAAGAAGAAGGAGAACATAAGGAGAAAGGAAGAACAAGGCCAAAGAAGAAGAGAAAGATAGAGAAAGGCAAAGGAAGAAGGAAGGCAAAAGGCAGAAGAAGACATAAGCCAAAGGTAAAGAGAAAGAAGAGAAGGAGAGAAGGCAGAAGAAAAGCCAAAGAAGAAAAGACAGAGAAAGATCGTAGAGAAAGAAGAAATCAGGGAGCACTGTAGCATCATCAGTTTAAGTCGTTTGATTTACAAATCAGACGTCCATTTTGAGTTTAATTCATATACATGGAGTTCTTTAGTATTTTGTGCTCTACATTTACTCCTATATTTTTGCACTTTGATACTAATATTATTGCATATTCTTTTGAATTCTGAATTGTGATCTTGATTTCTAAACACCAATTTGTTCCCTGTGTTTGACCTCCGACTTCAAATTTCGAGTAATAAAATTGTATTTGTTTTGAATGCTTTTTCAGCTATATTACAACGCGATACTCTTAAAACCCGATCCAGCGTCCACGAACAGTCATCCGTAAAGACTTCATGGTATTCACCTATCATATCTGAGAATATGGCAAGCATGCATCGGTGAAAAGTAGCGGGTGCATTATAGAGATTGAACGGCATCCTTCGGAATGCGTATGTTCCGAAGGGGCAGGTGAAGGTGGTCTTCTCTTGGTCCTCAGGATGGATTGCAACCTGACTATAACCGGAGTACCCGTCCAAAAAGTAGAAGAATCGATTTCCCGCTAGTTTCTTGAGAATTTGATCAATGAATGGTAGTGGGAAATGATCCTTCTTCATGGAGGAGTTGAGTCTTTTGTAATTAATGTAGACTCTCCACGAATTTGCTATACGGGTCGGTATGGTTTCTCCGATTTCAGTCCTAATTACGGTGAGCCCTACCTTCTTAGGCACAACTTGGATTGGACTCACCCACCGATTGTCGGAGATCGGGTAGATGATCCCTGCATCTAACCACTTGATGATCTCCTTTTTCATGACATCCTGTAGATTTGGATTTAGGCGTCTCTACATTTCATGGGATGGTCGTGAGCCCTGATCGAGCGGCTTACTGAACTCAGTAATTAAGTTAATTTCACTTAATTAAGAGTAGAAGAAGTCACTTAGGTTAACTCGAAGTTGTGTCGGTTGTGTAGTATAGGGTTGAATTAACCTAATATTTTAGAAATTTTTACTAGTTGAGTCCAAGTTGTTCACTGGGAGGTATAATAATTTTCTCCAAATTCATCAATTTTCTTTTATTTCTCTATAAATTTAGGAGGTATAACTAAGTTGATTTTTAAAACATGAATTTTTCCAAAATATTTAAACTATAAAGAATATACAAAATTCCATATGCAAAACATATTTACTCAAATGATGTTTGTTTTCCAATTTTATTTCAAAGGAAATTCCATATGCAAAACATATTTACTCAAATGATGTTTGTTTTCCAATTTTATTTCAAAAGAAATTAAGGCAATAGAAGTTGTTCTATTAAAACATGCCTTTTTACAATTAAGAAGAAAAAGTAATTAAAATGATGGAAGAAAAGATTTTCTTCATTTATTTTCTTCAGCCTCTCTCTTCTCCTTTCCTTTCTTTTATTTTCTTTTCTCTCTCGAACTTTCTTTTCTTACCTTTCTTCTATTCTGTTCCTGCCTTATCTTCTTCCCTTAGTCTTCTCCTTTTGTTCCTTAGTCTCTTCCTTCCTTAGTTTGTTCCTTAGTAGTGCTTGTGCTCCTTTGTTCACCCAGCCTGCAGCTTCAACACTTACCATTTTAACCATCAGCTCTTCTTTTCCTTAATTCCCTTAGACTTTCAGCTGAATCGAGTTTTTTTTTTTACTTTTTAAACAAAAGTTATTTTTTTTGCGGTGAGGTCCTTTCGGGGATACACAGCACCCTGAGACCAAGGTGGGACCAGACCCTACTCGGTCCTCGCCTTATCTCAATTAGGTTCATTTTTTATTTTATTTCATTTCGCTTCATAGTCTCGAGCCAATTCGGCTCAACTCAGCCTCCCAGGCCTCTCGCCCTCCCAGGGCACATTCGCTCACGCCCCCAAGGGTGCACACCCGCAAGCACACAAGCCTGCACACACACACATCACATGTTCAGAATGTTCAGAATGCTTAGATCAGATCGGTAACCGGTGCGCCGAGCGTTGACGACTGAAGAAGGCATGCAACAAATTTGTTTTATCCTTAGGTGCATGCTCGTGAACTAGCGATGTGGGACTAACCTACCCCTTCCAGACCCAACTTCAAATGATCATAACTTTCTACCCAGAGCTCCAAATCGAGTGATTTCAAGTTTGTTAGAAAGCTCTAAGGTTGATATATACAATTGCAGGGTCAATTTAAGGTTTTGAAGATGTTTTCCTCTTCAATTTGAAAGATGAAATCTGGGGTTCCTACGGGTTATTACTAGCTTGGAAAATGAAATTATATCTACAGAGTCCTCAGATGGACTTTTCTCTTTTATTTAAAGGTTTTTTCAAGTTATACAAGTAATTCTGGATATGTTAGAGTAGTCTTTAAGCTCTTAAGACCTTCAAGAATAGTAGAGAAGCTCTTCACTTCTCTGAAAGCTTCAGAGTTCAGATCTTCAGACTTCATTATGTGCAACAGAACGTAAGAATACTTCTAATCAATTTAAACTAATTCTAAGGGTTATAATTAACTCATCTGGGCAGGATTTAAGTTTAAATTTCAACAAAATGCTTCTCCTGTTAGTTTGGGTTCGAAAGTACCCCAAATTGACAGGATTCAAATTCTCAAACATTTATTCACCTGAGCTCACTTAATTCTCTCTAAAACCATCAAACAAGTTCTCAGAAATAGCTTAATTGCATCAATTCCTCAGATTGAGCTCAGAAACAAAGTTTCCTCCTCAGGTTTGACTATAAAGGCACAAAAGTTGACTTTCTATTAAAAGCCTTCTCCCAAGAAATCAAAGCCTCAATTAGAGTCTCCTTAACATCAGAAACTTATTCAAATCTTCAGATAGGTGTTCTGACCTTAATTTCTAGGATTTCAGGCTCGCCGCCTGAACTTGAAAAGGTGTGTGTTCGACAGAGCCAATGGAAGGTTGTTATAGTGGAATGAGGTCATGAACAGCTTTAGTGCATCGCACTGAAGCTTTTAGGATCATTAAATGCTTCTTAAATCTCTTTATCAGACTTCTCCAACTTTGCCGGAGTTGGAGAAGATGAAGTCAAATCTACAGCTCCAGTGGTTAAATCCTCAAATAAACATCCTTAAAACAATCAGTGATCCATTTAATATCATTCTAGAGCTTCTCAACAAATTCTGGAGGTTGAAATACAAATTTGGCTTGCCGGAGCTCGCCGGAGCTCCGATGAGTCCAGAAAATGTAAAAAGTATGTACAGATTGTGAAAACTTACCATTTTTGATTCAGAAAAGATCCTGAGGTTGGAAGGAACCTCAGTATCACATTTAATTCTTCATTTGTCCATTAAAATTAAGATTTGACAGTGAAATCATTTCTTTAAAAATTTGATTTGAGATAAGCTCAGGACTTGTTTAACCACTTGATTGAGAGGTTAAAACAAGTCAACAGATGTTTATATTCATAAATATATATTTAATTTAAGATTTGAACTATTCCTCAGCTGCCATGGACAGCGAGCTCCGGAACTAAATTATATTTGGGTATTTAATTTATATGTGATATTCATAGGTATTATAGTGTCGATTAGGGTTCATAAGTGGTGAATAGTTGATGAAGAACCCAGTGGAGGTGGAATTCGGTCGATTACTATCACCATGGACAGTGATAGTAGTCGGTGGACGTGAAATGTGAATTAGGCGATTAGGTGATCAATTAAATGATTAAGTGATTTAGAAATGATCATTTTTTTTTTTGAAACAGTGAGGACTGCTATCGTAGACCGATAGCAATCAATTTAGAAATGATCATGGAAGATAAAGGAAGGTGGACAGTGATTTCAAAAGATAAGATTAAAGCTTTGGCGAGCTCAAGGAGCTCGTCGAAGTCGGAGAAGATGAAACTGAAATTCTAAAATTACTCTAATCTAAGTACCTAAACTAATTAACTAACCTAGCCTACTCCTACTCCTACTCTTAATCTATTGTTACCTGGACGAAGGGGTCAATAGGGTTCCACCAAAGTCTCATGGCGGATGACGAAATCAGAGGGTGGAAGAAAGATCTCCGGCGGGCGGATTTGAGGTGGAGCAGAGGATTCCTTGGGTCGGCGCCTGTGTCAGAGATGCGGCAGACCACGGCGGATCTCCTTGGCTGATCAAGATGAATGGAGGAAGTCAGAAAATGGAATGGAAAGTCGCCAGAGTTTTGGATGAATACCCTATTGGGTCGGCTGCAGTGTTAGAAGAGGGAAGGGAGCCAACTTGAGTAAAATCTAAGGGGTGAGGGGGTATTTATAGTAGTTGGCAGCGAAGAGAATGGTAGGGTCTAGCCGAAGAAGGAGCTTGAGGAGCTTAACCTCCGTCATCATCTTCGACTATAGTGAGGTTATCTCCCACTAAAAAATAGGATTCCCGGTTAATCCAGACCGGTGGATGAAGTGGAGGTGGTGAGCGCAAGTTCAAGAGCTTGGACAAAGAAGGATGATGTCGGCAGGGCAGTAATCGCGCGGTGGGGTGACTCTCTACCACCAGCAGTTCATTCGGCTGAAGAAGAAGAAGAGGGAAAGGGACTTAAATGAAATAAAACTTAAGGACCTGTGTGAGAAATAAGGACCCAACTGTAATGAATTTTAAGGACCAAAATGTAAACTCAGGTTTTGAAGGTTTATTTTAACTTAGATCTTTTTCAACTTTTTATATATGTTAGTAAATAAGGTAAATATTATGTTTTCACCTTGAATTTACATTTTTGACCTTTTTAGGTTAATTTATTAGATTAAGTAAAATCACTTAAGTTATTACATACTTAGGTTTACATTAAGTTTAAGTTACTTATCTTATTAATTAAGAGAATGATTAATAGGATTTCGAGTCAAATTATTAACTATATTATTAATAATGTTAATTGAATGATAAAATGTCATTTTTAACTTATTTTAAGGTCCTTGATTAAATATCCCTTATTTTATAATTAACCCTTATATGTTCATAACCTTAGCTAATTAATTAGGAAGACTAGTTAATTAGTGGTAATTAGAGATCATGATGAGTGTCTCATCAAGCCCTCTTCAGTGTAGATGTGATGTGTGCAGTATGAAGGGCTAACTCCAATCAGATCATCGGGAGTCCATCCAATGGCTCTTCGATGCTGCTGGAGAATAGAAATCAAGCATGTTTCCTGATCAGGCGTGAGTCGAGGGTTGATAATCACAGGAAATGTCTGATTAGAACTCAAAAAGAAATACTTTAGATGATCGGGAAGAGGCTTTAATTCCATAACTAGGTTATCAGCAACAGCAGGTGGTTCAGGGTGGATGTTGGGTGCAAAGGAAGGAGCTATGTGTGTGTCTAGGTTGGGTTCAGTCTCCTCTAATTGTAGGTTTTAACTTTCTTGTGGTTGATTGGAAATGGTCGAGTTTTCCTCGATACATAAGTTGTCAACCACAGCCTCGATGTTGCAAATCTATTCTATAACTTCGCAATTAATTCATTGTTGAGCCTTAAAGATGTCGATCTTTAGTGTCTTGCTCCCAAATTTTAATTTAATTTGGCCCTCCTCACAATTGATATTGGCCCTAGCATGGACAGAAAGGGCCTCCCTAGTATGATCGGTGTATTCTTCACATTCTTAGGAGCATCCATGTCTAAGATAATAAAATACATTGGAAAATAGAAATCATGTACCCTAACTATGACATCCTCGAGCATTCCTTTTGGTGTCTTAATGGATCGATCTGCTAGCTGCAAAGTCATTTCTATCAATTTAAGCTCAGATTCCTTGAAGTAGTCTACTAGGGATGTAGGTATCAAATTTATGGAGGCTCCTAAGTCCAATAAAGCTCGGTCGAATTGCATATCACCGATTGCACAAGAGATCAAAGGGGTGCCTGGGTCTTTTTCCTTAGATGGGAGTTTGCTCAAAATGATGGAGCTGGCTTGCTCCGACAGTACGATTGGGTTCTTGCCTTTGGTTTGCGGCTTACGCTTAAGTGTACACACGTCTTTAAGAAATCATGCGTAAGCCAGTACATGGCGTATCGCATCCATCAAGGTGATGTTTATATGGACCTGCTCAAAGAGCTTAACCAGGTCCTTCTCAGGTGTCACGGGTTTGGTTGTCCTTTTTCCTTTGGTCAAGGCCTCGGGAAATGGAACCTTAGACGGTTCCTCTAGAATTGGCTCAGGCTCTTGATCTGGGATGGGTGTGTCGTGGATGACTAATCTAGGGTTAGGGTTTGTATTACTAGGCTGGGAGTGGCTTGTATAAAGTGGGTTTTGTGTTGCTTTGCCACTACGGATAGTAACAGAATTCAATCCCACTTGGTTCTGGTTTGGGTTGGGCAAAATAGGTGTTTGCTACTGAAATCCTGAGTATGAAGTTGAAGCATCCATCCCATCAGGTGATGGGGCAGAAGGGGCCAGATAAACAAAGTGAGCTTGGCCCTGATTTGGGTTCATAACGTGCCTCTGGTTCGGCATGTTATTTGGATTAGGAAGAGGCTGAGAGGGAAGTGCACCAGGCTAGCGAGCACTTATAAGCTGGGCCAGTTGATTTCGTAACTCAGAGATCTCTTCTTTGTGTTGTTTTCGCATGTCAACCAAGGTCTAGAGAATTAGAGATGTATGATCTTCTTTAGGTGGTCCAGATTGGAAGTTTTGAGTGGGCCTTGGTTGGGTGGGCTGATAAGGACGTGGAGCCTGTGGTTGGGGTTGGAATTGAGGTCTTAGATTCGGGTTATTTCCTGACCACGAAAAGTTAGGATGACTACGCCATCTAGAGTTGTAAGTGTTGGAGAAAGGATTATTTTGGATGGCGTGAAGATCCTCGTAGGTCTGAGGAGCTCCGAGATAATCAGGGTATGGGGGTTCAGAGTTCCCCCAACTAAGGTGCCCTGACTCGGAGTTGCCTCCGAAGCCATAATCAGACTGAGGTGGATATGTATCCATCCCCAGGAAGTGGTAGATGTTGTGTGTAGCCTCCCTTCCCGTGGGTGGGTGTGTGAATGTGCCTTGAGGTGCAGAGGTGGATTTGTGTAGATGATGAGTGATGTCGTCCACCTTCTTCTCGATAATGGAGACCTTGTCCAATTGACTGGCTACCAACTCTAGATCAACAGATGCGAAAAGGCCTCGAGATTCGTGTACCCCTCGATTATTTGTCAATGAGTGGGTGGACGTCTAGTCGTACGCACCCAATGACTCATTTTTCAGGGAGTTCTCGCACATGTTTTTGAGAATTTCCCAGATTGTGTCATCATGTTGATCCATGTTGCTACCACCACAGGTTGCATTGACAAAGTGCTTGATATCCTCACGGAGTCCGTGGTAAAAGGATTAGACTTATTCCCACTTCGAAACTCCATGATGGGGGCACTTATGCATGAGATCCAAAAAGTGATCCCATGCTTCATGTAGAGATTCTCCCGCTCTTTGGGAGAAGTGCGTGATTTGGTGCCGCATTGTGTTGGTATGACCAATGGGGTAGAATTTTTGCATAAAGGCAGTTTGAAGTTCTCCCCATGTGTTGATCATGTGTGGTTGAGTCTAAAACCAGTGAGCAGCTTTGTCAACCAAGGAGAATGAGAAGAGCTTTAAGAGTAACCCATCTTGATTCTGTACATCTACCCCAAAGGTGTGGGCCAGATGTTTTAGGTTCTTGATGTGCTGGAAAGGATCCTCGGAGTTCAAGCCATGAAATTTTGGAGTCATATGAAGCATGCTAGGCTTGAGATCTACCTCGGGTCCTCCCATGGGAATGTTGATTCAAGGTTCGATCTCCACCGCTGTGGGATTGTAGTGATCTCGCATTTGAGGACGCGGCGGTGGGTTGATGATGGCATTGATTCGATTTTGGAAATCATGGAATTGTTGCTCAAGATTAGGCTGTTCTTCTTGGTGATCCATAGCTGATGAAGGGGAAGTGCGTTCTGAATCAGAGGATATGTCAATGTGATCAGGTTGTTGCACAAACACGGAAGTCGAGGCTCGACCTCGATGAGAGTGAATATCTAATGGAGGCCTTAAGGATGGTCTTAAGGACCTCCTCCTAAACATGCACTGATGGATTAGATGAGAGAAAGAATGTGATGGACCCAATCAAGACACCCAAAAATTTTGGATGACTATAGAGGTTCGGGGCGGATGATACCCCTTAGTTAGAAAGCCGTCCACCTGAGAATTACCTGGGCAGCCAGAGAGGGAGAGTCTCGCAAAGACCCCTACACGGTAGAGCATCCCTACAAGTTATAGGGTTTCCCCCACCCGACCTCTCTTGTCACTGATAACCAGGTAGACTAGAATGGGGACTTGACCTCTTAAGTCTACCAGTTTTCATAAAGAGCAAGGGCGCTTATGATTTCGCTTGAACTTTTTAAGATGTTTTTGTGAAAAGTGACCTAATTTGAAGATTGGTTAACCCAACAAGGTAGGTCAACTTGACCTGCATTGTACTTTTGAGAAATTTAGGTCCCTCTTTTAGTGTTCAAATGAATTTAAGAGCCTGATTTTAGGATTTTGCTCAAATAGATCAATTCAATAAAGGCTTAGGCACACATTGTTTGGAAAGATCAATTCTTGATTATGCAAGTGTGCCTTTAAAACCCTAAACTGAAATCCTTAATTGGCTCTGATTTGGTCCAATTTAATTTGTAAAAATGTGGTACATAGGGCTCAAACAAGAAGGTGATAGCCCTATGTTGAACGTATACGAATCGCTACGCTAACATGTTCGGTTTTGGAAAACCTGCCGTAGTTCGAAAGCGAAGAATTCATGTTCAACAAATAAAATTTATACCGAAATTAAAATTCCGGGTTGAACACAGGGAGGCGGATGTTTGATTTAAAAACTACGTGTTTCTTTTTATTTGTCACAGAATAATTCAATTTAAAACTATCTAATTATTTACAATAAATAGAAGGGAGAGAGAGAGTAAGAGAGAAAGAGAATATTACACAGAGAAATCAAAATGAGATGTAGAATAAACAAGGAATTTTTCATTGAGGAGATTGTTCATTACAACTAGAAAGCATAAAACAATTACTCTAGAAAGCATTAAAAGAATGGAGGGAGAAATGTCCTCCTCGACGATTGCTTAGAGGACGAACAAAACTACACTAGAAAGCAATAAATTCATACTAGAAGCAGTAAAAAGAATAGGGAGAGAGAAATCCTCCTCGACTGTTGCTTGGAGGACGAGCCGGATGGGACGACGCCTGGACGAAGGAGAACGAAGGAGGACGAAGGAGGACGAAGCAGAAGAACGGGAACGGAGCAGCACGCCGTCGTCGTCGAGGGATCCACTTTCTAAGGGGAACGAAAATTGGACTTTATCTCGTGAGAAGCATCCCGGGTGTGGGACAAGCTTCTATTGAGCTTTGGAGGGGTAGAGAGAAGAAAGAAGGGATGAAAATTTCGTATGGAGGTGGTCTCCTTTTATAGTTGCAAGGAGTGGGGGCAAAATGGACATTACAAGTTCAAAATAATAAATGAGGGTCTTTAGTGACGGATAAATTCGTCACTAAAGCCTCCTTCGTGGGCATTGTGGGCGGCTCACGCGCGCCTCCTCGCTTGCTCGCGCGCTCAACGGCTTGCGCACGTTTGTCGATTTGAGCCGTCCGATCGTGAGATCGGATGGCTTAGATTGCGTCTTTGCCCGCTCGTTGTGCGCCCGCCTGGCGCGTGCGATCGTGCATCCATGCCACACGTTCAATCACGCTCCACGCGCCTCAATTGATCGCGCCTTCCAACCCCTCGTCGCAGCTCGAACCCGCGCCTGACGCTCACGAAAGCGTGCTCAACCACTGTGCTATGGGGCGTGGATGGTCGAGCAGACGCTTTTAAGCGCGAGCGACCACAGCCGTTGGATTAAGATCCAACGGCGGAGAGCGATCGGGCGCGGGGCCTTCACAAGATGCAAGCGGCCGTTTGGGTGGCTGAGATGGTGCCACGTGGCACCATCTTGGCCGTCCATCTTCTGGAAGTTGTAGATGGTGCCACGGATGTCGGATTGACTCGATTTTTGTGTCGTTGGGCTACGATCGTTGATCCGAATTCATCCGTGCAGTTGGATTTGTTATCTGAAGTGCAGATTTACACCATCCTGGCCCTTGACCTTCTAGGGTTCCTAGGTCACTATCTGATGCTACGGATGTCTGATTAGGGCGATCTTGGAGTCGTTGAACTCCAATCGTCTCCCTAATCACATCCATACGGTTGGATCTTTGATCTGAGGTCCCGAAAAAATGTTTGCCCTGTCCAAGCACATAAAAGGAGACAATTAACCTCCATTTTATTCAAACTACGCTAAATGCAAGATGATGCATGTTATGCAATATTTATATCATGAAATGCAATCCTATGCTTAAGAACATGCATAAATAGACATTTTAAGTAGTGTAAATGTGTTTACATCACCCTAGATACCTTAAGCTTTAAGTAGGTGCACAAATTAGGGTTTTAATGTTGTTTAAATAGAATGTATCAAATTAGGCAACTTGATGATTAATCTAAGAATATAATGCAAGTAGCCCTAATTGATTTTTTTCCTTTTTTAGCTTTTTCAGACTTAGGAGCTTAGAAGAAGGTAGATGGAGTTTACTTGCCCCTGGAGTGGTTGATGTGTGGCTAATCTTCCTTTAAAGAGTCTCTGAAACAGATCACAATCAAAAGAGATGTAGCAAGTTAGAATCCAATCTGAAATTGCAATCAAGAGATCTGAATTGTGTGTTACTCCCCGGCAATGACGCCAAAATGTTCGAGCGATAAATCGGTGTTTTAAAATTACTTCGTTGTAATATAGCCAAATTTGTGTTCAAACAAATAAATTTATTACTCGAATGAAAAGTTCGAGGTCGAACACAGGGAGCAATATAGCAATTTAAAACTCAAGATCACAATTTGAATCAAAGAGATAAAATATTGCAATAATAATAATGTCAAGTATCAATGTGCAAAAAGAATGCAGCAAATTGGTGATTTGAATCGTCAATTACGCCTCATAGTAATAGCAACTTAAATCAACAGTATTAATCAAGGAAATAAAGTCTCAAATGTATGCAATCCAATGATTTATGCTTGTATCAGATGGCTTAAACAGCCAGTTGCTATAGTGTTTCCAAGAGACCTAAGGGTCTCTTTTCTTTGCTTCTCTCTTTCTCTTCTTTAGAACTCTTTTCTTCTTGGCCTTTCTACGGCTCAAGGTTCTTCTTCTTCCTTCTACTTCTCTTCTTTTTTCTGTCTCTGCTCTTTTACTTCCCTTCACGCAGAGGGGGAAGGATCCTCAAATTTGGCTAAGTGTCAGCCAATCCTTCTCCGAGCAAAACCCCCTACCCCCGCACACTATTCTCTCTTTCTCTCCTTGGGTCACGCTCTCTCAGTGCCTTCAACAGTACTAGGTTTTTGGGTTTTTGGGCCTAGAGCACATTCAGGTCTAGGGCTGTGGGCGTGGGTCGCAGCCGAGGAGTGCGCGGGCATAGGTGGGTTAATGGGTTAGAGCCAAGCCCACGTGGTGGTGCCACGGGTGAGGCGAGTGGGTAAGGAGGACGTCACCCTCGTGTGTTAGGAGGTGATAAGTGACTAACACTTTTTCCTCTTATTGCACTGCAGATGCTCTTCAGCTTCCGAGGTGGGACTAATCCCGCCTCCCTTCTTTTGCGTACGCTACCCATGTGATTGAGGTCAAAGACATAGTAAAACAGCCAAATTGGCTCCTAGGTTGTATTCCTGGGTAGGTTCCGCTGTGCCTAGGGTTTTGTCTAGAGCCTGCAGGTGCTGGAGTGAGCTTTGAGCTTCGCTCGAAGCTTCGTTATTGGTGGCCGAGGTAGCGAAGACCTGAAAACATGAATACGGCCTTGCGGCCAAGTTAAATAGGTTCAGGAGCTTCGCAGGGATGCGGCAAGGGTGTGGGTGGCAGTGGCAAGCTGCGAAAGTGGTTGTAGGCAGTTGGCAAAGGCAAAAGTGGAGGTTTGGAGGTGGGTTGTTAGATAGATGGTTTGGAGGCGTAATAGAGTGAAGTGGGAAGGGGGTTTTGAATAGGATGGTGTGGCGAAGGTCATGAGGTAGCTGGGGAGGCCTTTGGAGTAGTGGGATGAGCGGGGAGCCTCGCTGGAGGTCTGGTCAGAGCGGACGAAGGTGAAGGTGGTCAATGTGATACAGCGGTCAAAATGAAGTGTGGTTGGTGTGTAAAGGGTGTAGAGGAGATAGGGAACTTATCTAGGTGATTGGTGAATGAAGAGGGGTAGAAGAGACTTTGGTTGTGGTATGGTCGATGTTGGAGACGAAGGAGACTCCAGTGAGAAGGAAACAGCGAGGAAACTGAGGGAGAGATGCCCGCTGGTATGGCGTGACGCGGAGGAAGACAAGGAAAATGAATCCGCCGCTGGTATTGCGGATGGACGACGAGGGAGGTCGGAGGGGATCATCGGAGCTCAAGGAGCCTTTCGGCCATATTAGGAGAGAGGAATTTAGGGTAGATCCGCTTGAGATCAAGCTTGAGGAGAATGGTTTGATCTAGAGGTCTTTTTATAGGCCTTTAAAGGAGGTTTTGGGCTTGGGAAGCTTAAAGGAAGTTTTGAGCTTGGGAAGCAAGCTTCACCAGAGTTGGAAATTTTTGGATACCCTAATCTCTCATGCTTTCGCATGAGAGATTGGGAAGGTTTTGGGGCGTGGGAATTGGCTCAAAAGGAAGAGAATTCCTTGACGAACTTCCCTTTTAAATTTGAAAGGGATTCGTCAAGGAATCAAGGAGATCTTGCCAATTTTAGGTCGCTGGAGCTTATATGAATAGGATTAATGGTGGTAGGGACCTATTTATGAAAATGATGACAAAGTTAGGGGTATTTTTGTAAATATTTTGAAAGTTAAGGGCATAAATGTAATCAGACATGACCAAGTTGCAAACTAGGTCAAGACAATTTCAGCTTGGATTCAAATTTTGATACAAACCTAATTTAGACATAAGGAATCCAATGGTGAAGTTGGATTTTGGTTTTGACTACATTTGACTGGTTAATTTATGCAAAAACCTAAATTAGGGTAAATGTCTGTATGAGACTATTTTGGGCCAAAACAGGTTCTGACGGTCAATTTGAAGGTACCAAACCCTAAAGAATATTTTTCTGTAAATTTTAAAGGGTTTAGGTGAATTTTATCCTAACTAGAACCTCAGTTAATTAAGTGGGTCTATTTTTAGGATTTTTAAAAGTCATTTAATTCTCAAAACACACAAAAACCTTTTTCTATCTATTCTAACTCACTTGTTAGCCTTTTAGGACCATTTGACCCTTAGTTAACCCCTGAGAAAATCCATGGTTGTACTATATTCAAGTTATGATGGTAAAATTATAGTTCTAACCCTGGTTTCTTGTCTTTCTCTCAGAATGTTAATGCAATGAATTGCAATCCTCTGGTGGTGATGTAGGAGCATTTAATGACCTAATCAGAATAAATTGAGCTAGTTATGGCTCATGATGGTGTTTCCATCACTTCCGTCATCGTCGTTGGATCGAAGATCAATGGCTCAAGACGCATGCTCGCCCCCTTCACAAGAGCACGTCTGATGGCTTGTTTGCGCTCCTCGCATCTGGGCGAGCCACGTTGCCCACATTTGCGTCGTCCGCTTGCCATCCAACGACCTGATTTCACCACTCCCATGCCTGATTTGAGGTGCAGTGGGGATAGAACCCACACCTCATGCTCGTAAAAGAGTGCTCGACCGCTGCGCTGTGGCTGCTGCTTTGTTGTGCTTATGTTTTAAGCACGCGCGCCTGTGGCTGTTGGATCGCCCACGCCTTCAGAGGTTGAGAAGTGGTGTTGCGACCGGTTTAGGTGGCTGTGATGGCATCACATGGCACCATCATGGCCATCCGTTTTCTGTGAGTTGCAGATGGTGCCACGGATGTTGAATTGGACCGATTTTTACACCGTTGGGTTGTGATCGTCGATCCGAATCTATCTGTACGATCGGATTTGTCATCTGAAGTTTGGATTTACACCATCTTGGCCCTTGATCTCTAACCTTCCTGGATTATATCTGATGCTATGGAAGTTCGATCAGGACGATCTTGGAGTCATTGAACTCTAATCTTCCCCCTGATCAGATCCATACGGTTGGATCTTTGATCCGAGACCCCAATTAAAAATTGCCCTATTACTTGACCACAAAAAGGGAAAATTAACCTAAAATTTACACAACCTAATCTAAATGCAAGATGATGCATGTTATGCAATATTTATAATATATGATGGAATTATAATACTAAGAACATGCATAAATAGACATTTTAGGCTATTCAGATGCATATGCATTACACCCCCATGCCTATCTTTTGCTAGTCCCTAGCAAAAACTACATGCTATTTATAAAAGAATTAGGATTAGATTACTCGGCCAAAAGTCATTTTCAACATTAAGAAATTTTTACTTAGGACCTGAACTTCAAAGACACAACAGCACCCGGGTATCTGCCAAAATGCAGACCACCTCAAGCCCTCACCTTATTCAAAGAAGGATCTCTTTTTCTCTTTTTCTTCTTTTCTAATTTTTTTTTGGATTTTTGAGTTTAGGGCTTCAAAGTGGCTTTCTATGGCCACTCAACCCACCCAAGACTTGATGAGAACCCTAAGTTCTAAGCATCTTTTTGTGAATATGATAGACTCGTTGATAAAAAATCAGAACGAACTTCTAGTTTTTACGCCCCTAGGTAACCTTAAAAAGAATTCTGCTTAAAGGTGTATCTATACGACTGGTAGCTTTCTCCCTACTTTTATTTTTATGGGGTCAATACAAGGGTGAATCTAATGTATATCTCCCCGGCTTATTCTACTTCTCCGCTTCTTCCTAAGTGTTTTAGGAATTAAACGTGCATTTCTTGAGCTGGGATTTGGACAACCTACCAATGGGATGTTACCCATGATAACTTGCCAGCCATGCTTGTGCGATGAAGTGTGGCTTATTTCTTTTTCTTTTTTCTTTTTTTTTCTTTTCTTTTTGGACTTTCATTTTCTTTCTTTGTTTAAGTAGGTGGCTTCCCTTGTCTAAGATTTACCTAAAGGTAGCAGGAAAAGAATGGTCGTGTGACTGGGCTCTGGACAACCTACCTATGGGTTGTTACCCACGATAACTTGCCAACCACACCACCCTAGAAGGTTCATTAGCTACCTAATTTCCATTAAAACTGCCGAACAATGAGTCAGTGCGAATAGTGTGTATATGCTTAGACTTAAAGTTCCCTCAAATCAGAGGGCGGGTTGATAAGTCGTGTACTTATCACCCCAACTTATTTAATCAAATTGAAATAGAATTCAGGTTGACGAGGACTTGATAAACAAATCTACAGTTTAGTGGATACCCGGGCTGATTAAGCCTAAAGACCTGAAGGGTCTTAGTGTTCAGATCATATTGTATTATTTCCTAAGATTGAAAAGTTCTAATGCCCAAATATTCTTTCCTAATTCAATTTTTTTTCTTTTTTTTTCAAAAATAAAGAGAAAATAAAAAGAATCAATGGAGCTAACAAGATGATTCAGAAATAAATATCCACCCCCCATGCCTATCTAATTCAATGTCTTCATTGTATTAAAAGACATGAAACAGAGTGGAATAGAGTAAAGAGCACCTGAATTGCACGAATAGCAGGTTGGCTTCGATATGAAAAGAACCTGTATATGTGCTGAAGTTCGTGCCTTTAGCTAGGCACACTATTCAAATAAAAAAGAAACAAAGAATTCACAGGTGCAGGTCAGAATCAGAATAAAAAGATTCACGTCAAGACCTACTAGCAGATGTCCACAGATGTGGACTATATTGTGGTGCAGACCCATACCCCATGGTCGAGTATATCTAAGGTTCTAGATAAAAATTACCCAGAACCTGAGATTAGTATGCAAGCAGGGTCAAGCCTACGATTTGTGAGGATGCAACCCAGGACCAAAAAGTCGGGCTATAGAGAAATCAAGCTTAAAAAGATAATCAAAGAATGTGTGCTTGGGTTGGACATCCTCTGATTCAAAGATGTCATAAGGGTCCTGGTAGAAGGTTGGGAGTTTTAGACAAATTGGAACCCTTAGACTTGATTTTTTGCTTCCTCCAAAATTGACTTCCCATATCAATATTTCCCATCTCCTATCCTCTTCATTCAGACTTTCAAATTCTGGGACCTCGTGCATGTTAATCACTCCATTTGAATTTTCCAAGTCTAAAAGATGTGACCGAATCAAAATGGACTTGGGTTTAGTGATTTCAAAATCTTCAGTAAGCACAAAGGGGTGTAACTGAGAAATGGGACTTTGAATTAAATCCTTTATGAAATCAGGATCTGAATCCACGATGCGAGCCCCAACAGGATCCAGTTCCTTAATTTTAGGGCCATCAAATGGTTTATCGAATTCCTCAGGCCCAGTTGTCTCACTAAAATTGTGTTATGTAAACTCATGTGAGACTTCGCATAATGATTCTTTACCTTCAGAATCAAAGAAATCTGAATCTGCATTAATGTGTGTCTCAAAATCATCAATCACTTTCTGATCCATGGAGACATACGTTTCCTCATACCCCGTCATAGGGATCTCAGGTGAAGTAATCAATTCATCCTTAATTGGTTGCTCTAGACCAATTTGGTCAATCCCGATCTCGTAACACGTGTCCCCCCCAATAGGTGCCTGAGCGGGTTCTGACATTGGCTCTCCTATCAGGGGTTCATCTTGGGAATCCTCTCAATATTGGACTAGAGCAATCACAAATCTTATCCTCAATTTAGATAACTTCCCAAGTAAAAACTCACACGGGCCCTTATCCTTAATATCCTGGATCCAATCTAACAAATACTTATTTAGATCATCAATCATTTCAATCAAGGGCTCCAATTCTTCAGTGCAAGGTGTTGGCTGAGCTTCTAAAGATTGTATAGTATTCCTTAAGTTAGCCAACACCTTCTCTTGGACCTGATTAACTTGAACCAAATGGTTTGGTTTAGGGTTGGGTGGGTTTGGGTTCAGTGCAGGGGAATCAACGAATTGAGGATCTTGATGCTCTCCCTGATAATAGGTCATTTCAAGTTGTTCGTAAGGTGGTGATGACCTAAAGGCAGTGTATTCAAGGGAGGGGTAAGGATCAGTGTATCCTTCTTGATTCTAGATCATATTTGGTTATCCAAATGAGGGTGATGATCTATAATCAGTGTAGCTCAGAGAAGGATAAGAATAAATATCATGGTGTCCAGGGTTAAATCCTGAACACGGAGGTCCGAAACTATATTCCCAATTAGGATTATCCCAACTAGTAGATGGATGAGAATAAGTCTAGTTGGAATAATAATCATTTTGGATATAAGTAGTAGTAGAAGGGTAGGAGTGAAAGTGGGAATAAGATGTGGAAGGATTCATGATAGAACAAGAGGAAGAAAGGTGCCCTGCAATACAAATAAACAAACCTGTCCTTAAGTGGGCTAGCCTTAAGACCACAGACTCCCAGAACCCGTCTTGAGATTAATAAATGATTTGATCTACTTCTTTCCGATCAATCCAACCAGTTAGAGGGAGGGACTAGGGAGAAGGTTCTTCCTTTGGCTTACGCCTCAGGTTACTAGTGTACCCCCCAGCTGCGATCATTTGATTTTGCTCCCCTAGCTAGACATCAGATTGAATGGTAGAAACAGACTAATCAAAAATAATCTCAATCTGGGCTCTGAAGAGAGAATCCAATCCTTAGAGCCAACGTCTACTCTATTTTAATTAGGGTTAGGTTTGAATGTGCTTTGGAATATGATGGGCCCTTTATCTAGGTTGTGCCCTTAATGATTGATTGATATGTGTGTGTTCACAACCAATGATTTTCAAGTAAGATTATTTTTAGATGTTGTGAATTTTATGGTTCAAATCTTGCTTAGTAGCTTTTAGGATTCAACTTTAGGTATATTTAATCAAGTTTAGTTGGCACACCAGGTTTTGAAGGCACAAGTGAAGACGTTTTCCTTTGAAACTTAAAAGAATGTAGAGTGCCTGGTAAATCCATAAAAGTTGAACCTATGTGGCAGCTACTTGATAAGTTGATTTTAATTGATGTGGTGCGGCCCAAACAACTCAAACAATTGGCCTGATGCACCACTTAATTAGGCACACAAGTGATTACTTATTCCGATTTCTACTCGATTATGTGTTTAGGTGTGTGTACCGGTTCTAAAGATCGGTTTACCGGTTGAGTTTGAAAATCAGAAGAGGTTGTGTACCTCTGTGAATTTTTTCTTTTATATGTGGAGGGTGAGGTAGGTGGAGGTGACAATGAAATAATCAAAACTAACCTTAGGGTTTAAGAGAACTCCTACGTTAATTAGGGTTTGTGTTATTAAGTGATGGAATGAAATCTAGTAGGTGGGGAGGTGGGGGTAAACTTACAAATCCTTCAACTGCACTTTACTCCAATCTATCGCTTTTTCCCATCTCGTGAGAGTACCTACAATCACAATAAGAAAGAAAAGAAGTGAGGTAAAAGATAAGTAAGGTGAAAAAACGTGAAAAATCAAAGATCATTGCCTCCTCGACAACGACGCCAAAATGTTGTATGCAAAAAACTATGCGATGGGAGTTGGATTTAAAAACCCGTCATTGTAGTTTAATTTGTGAAGCAATTTGCCAACAGATAAAATTTTACTGAAATTCGTAAAGAAATTTCGGGTTGAACATAGGGAGATGGACGTTTGATTCAAAATCTCATTTGTTTAATTGTCACGAAGTAGATTAGCTAGTCGAATTGAATCTAAACTAACTATCTACTTAAAGAATAAAGAATAAAAGACAGAGAGAATATTACAAATAAAGACAAAAGAGAGGTAGAATAAACATGGATTTCATCATCAAATGATGTTCATTACACTAATCATTACAACTAGAAAGCAGGAAATCTACATTTGAAAGCAGTAAATCTACTCTAGAAAGCGGTAAAGAGAATGGAGAGAGAAGTATCCTCTTCGACGATTGCTTGTAGGACAAGCTGGATGGGGCAACGCTTGGAAGACGGAGGACAGAGCAGGAAGAAGGAAGACGAAGTGGGAGGAACTGGGGGCGAGCCAGGATGTTGTCGTCATCGTGGGATCCGCTTCCCGAATGGAGTGAGAGGACAACCGCGGGATGCTCCACGAAGGGGGAGAAGTTGAAAAAAAATTCTAATTTTTACTCTAGAGGAGCATCTAGGGTTTGGGACAAGCTCTTAGAGCTTTGGAGGGGGTGAGAGAAGAGAGGAAGGGATGAAGAAAGTGTGGGGGTCGTAGGTCCTCTTA
Source organism: Thalassia testudinum (assembly GCA_037157565.1). NCBI lineage: Eukaryota > Viridiplantae > Streptophyta > Magnoliopsida > Alismatales > Hydrocharitaceae > Thalassia > Thalassia testudinum. The sequence continues at coordinate 136,262,951 of JAZHRO010000036.1, read as the reverse complement.
TAGGTGAAGATTGGAGGGGACAAATAGGTCTTTACACTTAAAAATATTAAATTAGGGGTCTTTAGTGACGGATAAAACTGTCACTAAAGCCCAGATCGTGGGCACAACTACCGTGCACGCCTACCTCTTCCTCTTACTACACCTCAAAGCACACATATGCACGTGCATTCTTAATTGTCCGATTGTGAGATCGAACGGCTTAAACGTGCTGCACCCAATCCCGTTCAATGCTTGCTAAGAGGCGACGTGACCTCCTTCACGCATGCTCGCCTGCCTTCACAAGAATGCGTCTAATGGCACATTCGCGCTCCTCGCATCTGGGTGTGCCACGTCGCCCACATCCACATCGTCCGCTCGCCATCCAACGACCTGATTTCACTGCTCCTACTCCCGTGCCTGATTCGAGGAGTAGGGGGGATCGAACCCATGCCTCGCACTAGCAAAAGAGTGCTCGACCGCTGTGCTGCGGCTACTGCTTTGTCTCACTTATGTTTTAGGCACGCGCGCTTGTGGCCGTTGGATCAAGATCCAACGGCCAAGATCTTGTCTCACCCACGCCTTCAGAGGTTGAGAAGCAGTGCTGTGGCTAGTTTGGGTGGCTATAATGGCGCCACGTGGTGCCATCGTGGTCGTTCATCTTCTGTGAGTTGTAGATGGTGCCACGAATGTCAGATTGGATCGATTTTCACATCGTTGGGTTGCGATCGTTGATCCGAATCTATCCGTGCAGTCTGATTTGTCATTTGAAGTGTGGATTTATACCATCTTGGCCCTTGATCTCTGACCTTCCTCAGATTATATTTGATGCTACGGAAGTCCGATCAGGGCATTCTTGGAGTTGTTGAACTCGAATCATCGCCCTATCAAATCCGTACGATTGGATCTTCGATTGGAGGCCTCGATTAAAAATCACCCTGTTACCTGACCACAAAATGGGAAAATTAACCTATAATTTTCACAACCTAACCTAAATGCAAGATGATGCATGTTATGAAATATTTATAATGTATGATGCAATTATAATACTAAGAACATGCATAAATAGACATTTTAGGCTATTCAAATGTATACGCATCACTGGGAGGGGCCTAATTGCGAAGAAAACAAAATTATAGGGACCGATTAGTGAATTCGTAGGGACTAGATTATGAAGGAAGTTCTATTCCAAGGGGCTAATTTGTGGTTTTGCCTAATTAATTAATAATTTGATTTTATTACTGGATATCTAGAGGTCTAATTTCAATATTCAAACATTATTGACTTGATACATTTATTTAGTGCTTAATTATATTATTCCTTGAATATTTTCAAGTAAGCACGAATTAATATACAATTTCCTCAACTGTAGCATTAAATTGAGAATCCGTACATTGTTGAGCTAGATTTTGCACATAGAAATTCAAACTAATCGTATCTAATTCCCGAGCTAAATTTTACAAAATTTTGATAGTGAGAAGTTGTGTGCTGAATTTGCTCCCAGCGAACAACTTTGGAATACTCTTTATTTCGATAAAATTACAAATTTCAAAAATTGATTTGCACGATTCAACTATACTACGATGTGTGTTTTAACAAACATCATTTCGCACTTGTCAAATATCATCAGCGTAAAGTAATGCAATTGGAGCCTTCACTCCACATTTAACCAAAAAAGAAACAACCTTACCATTAAAAACTAGTTGTTTGAGTTCTTTAATGAATGGTTCCATAAATATATCGAAGAGGAATGAAGATATAGGATCTCCTTGATAAAGGCGGCCACGTGAGACATTGAAAAATGAGGTAGAGATCCCATCAACAAGAATAAAGGAACCTGCATGTTCCACATAGGCTTTAATGAGCTGTATACACTTCATAGAGAAACCAAAATGGTTGAAGATCTTATACAATGCTTTCCATTCCACCTGATTGTAGGCTTTTTCAAGGTCGAGTTGAAGGATAATGTTGGATCCAAAGAGTTTTCAATTGATTCTTCGAGTAAGTTCAAATGTTCAAGCAACATGATCAAAATAGAACTCCCTTTAATAAAATTAGCCTATTTAGTAGCGATCAATTTTGGGAGAAGGCAACTCAAACGTTTTCAAGGATGCTAGAACAGAGAGTGAAACAAACATTACATAGGTTGATGGGCCTAAAAGCAGAAAGCTCCTAAATAATCAAAATTTTAGCAATGAGTGAGATAAAGGTATTGTTGAAAGCCCACGGGGCCTTACGATTAGAGAAGAAATAAGAAATAGCAGCGGTGAGGCCATTCTTGATAATATCCTAAAAATTTGTGTAAAACTCTGAATTTAAGCCATTAAGACCCAGGGTATGATTGGGGGGCATCAGGAAAAGAACATTATGGACTTCATTTTCAAAGGGGGGTTATGAAAGGAACCTTGAGTCATCGAGGGAGATCAAAGAAGGAATACCTCAAGGAAATTATCAATATGGGTCTCCCCATCAAAAGTAAAAGGGATTCAAAGTTGCTAGTAGCAATAGCAATAGCCTGAGCCCAAGAACCATCACCAAAAAGAGAGGTGAGCGAGGTTTGAGCGCATTTGGCGAATCAATTTTTGATAGTAGTGAAGAAGAACTTGTTATTGCCCTCCTCTTCCCTAATCCACTTGACCTTAGCTTTCTACTGCAAGAAGTCATTCATCTTCCTCAGTGAGTCATCAAGATCAATATGGGTATTACTAAGATCAGCAACTATGCTCTCATTCTAGTGGGTTGAAAGTCTCTTATCTAGGTTATCATAGTTGGCCTCCAAGTTAGCAACCACCAAATGGGTGCTTCCAAAAGTCGACTAATTCGATGATTTAAGAGCCTTTTTTAGAATGGATATTTTAGAGCAAAGGCAGGAGATAGGGTTGAAGGAAGAGGACGAGCGGTCAATAGGAGATTGTCCCCAAATCTAAGCTACAAGATCATGGAGCCTCTGATCCTAGAGCCACATATTTTGGAAAAAATTTGGACCATTTCTCAATTTATGCGTTTCATCCTTCCATAGGGACCATGCTAATCTTCACTGTATTATTCATAGGTTGGTCATCCACTTTGGGCATGACAAAGGAGTTCATCATTAACTCTTTTTTATTACTAAATATCACTTAAATCGTTGCCTAACTACTTTACTTTCTATGGTTATAGTAAAGGCAGGGCTGATAGGTATAAGGGGATACCTAAGGCCATGGATGCAAAATTGTGTAATCGTCGAAATGGATAAATCCTTCCCTTCCTTACCTACCTCATGCTTTTGCTTTGATAGAGTAGCACATTAAGGAATGGGATTCTAGTGCAATTCAAGTGAGTGAAAGGAGTGCCCATGCTTGCTATTTATTTATAAAGGCTATGTGCGTACACCCATTCATTCAAATAACTTCCAACATGGCATCAAGAGGCATAACACCCTTTAATGGGCATGGTTCCAATATTCTCCAACTTAGCCCATGAATTGGTGCTATACGACAGTTCCTTTATGAATTCCTAGCTCACACATAGAAATCAAAGACATGAATCATGGCGATACATGTTCCTACAGCAAGCACTCTGTTCCATGTATTACAATATCATCAATCAATATGACGAAGCTAATACTTTATGTAATAACCACCAAGGGTTAATATGAGCCCAAACTTTATGTTTGCCATTGCCTTTATCCATACACATGCCTTAATGGAAATAACAAACTCTTACCAGAACCATCATTTCAAAACTTTAATGATATCAAACATTGACGTATTAATCATCACATTAATCATAAAGAACTTATATGACCCATATTACATACATGTTCTTCAACTACATTAGGCGGCAATCCCTTAGTGAAGGGAGATGCTAACATGTACTTTATTCTTTTTTTTTAAGAAAATTGGGAGTTAATCTTATTCATCCCCCACTCCTGGAGGCAATCAAAAGGTAGCAAGGGGACCATACCAATACCTGCCAAAAAAAGGACCACGACTCATGGCCTAGAACATATACTTTGTTCTTATATGTTCAATTGACACTAAATGATCCCTAATCTTCTTTCTTACAACAAAATATTTTATGTCAATCCTCATACCTACTTGGCTATATTTGTTGCGTTGGAGAAGAATATAGTAGCTGAATTATCATAGTATATCTTTAATGGCTTTTCATATGGAATCAATCACCATAAGTCTTGTAATGAAATTCTTTAGCCAAAGTGCCAATGTAGTGGCCTCATGAGAAGAAACAAACTCAACACTACTAGAAAAATGGGATATATCGTCGGTTACTTGCCGTCGATTTAAGAAAGCGATGGCAAAAATATTTTTCTCGTCGCTTATTTAAATAAGCGACAGTGAATGAGTGTACTCGACCCATCATCAATTGAAAAAAAGTGATGGGTGCATGCTGGTCATTCATATTTATTGTCGGTTGATTAAGCAATGGCAAATATATTTCTGTCGTCAGTTAGTGTAAGAAGCGATGGTGAAAAAATGGTTAAAATTAGCGCCTGAAATTTGGGCGGGTGTAGGGGTTTAATTTAGACTTTTGCCGTCGGTTAATCTCATAAGCGATGGTGAAAAGTAGGTTAAAATTAGCGGCCAAAATTTGGGTGTGATGAGGGATTTAATTTATCATTTTACCATTAGTTTCTAATATAAGCGACGACAAATGTTTGCTCGTCGAAGAAGCGAGGCATTTGTGAAGTGACATCTGCCGTCACTTATTGATTAAACTGGTGACGTAGCTCGCTTCATCTATTATGCACAGCACCGAACTCCCATCACTCCATCTTCCCCAAACCTAACCCAAACCCAAACCCTCCCATAGAGCCCCCTCCACACCGGCTTGATGAGAGACTCATCATGATTTTTAATTACCCCTAATTAACTAGTCTTCCTAGTTAATTAGCTAAGGATATGAATATATAAGGGTTAATTATAAAATAAGGGATATTTAGTAAAGGACCTTAAAATAAGTTAAAAATGATATTTTATCTGTCAATTAATATTATTAACAATTTAATTAATAATTAGACTCAAGATCTTATTAATCATTTCCTTAATTAATAAGTTAAGTAACTTAAACATAATGTATACATAAGTATATAATAACTTAAGTAATTTTACTTAATTTAATAAATTAATTTAAAAAGGTAAAAAATGTAAATTCAAGGTGGAAACATAATAGTTACCTTATTTACTAACATATATAAAAAGTTGAGAAAGATCTAAGTTAAAATAAATCTTTAAAACCTGGGTTTACATTTAGGTCCTTGCTATTCATTACGGTCGGGTCCTTAATTTTCATATAGTTCCTTAAGTTTCACTACACTTAGGACCCTTTCGTCTTCTTCTTCTTCTCCAGTCGATTGAACGGCTGACGACGGAGAGACTCCAACGCACGATCACTGCCCTGTCGACATCATTCTTCCTTTTCCAAGCTCCTGGAGCTTATGCTCACCACCCCATCTTCATCCATCGGTCGGACTACTCTGAAATCCTAATTTTTGGTGGGAGTTAACCTCACCGTCGTCGGAGACGATGTTGGAGGTTAACCTCCCCAAGCTTCTTCGTCTAGACCTCGCCACCTTCTTCGTCTCCATTCACTATAAATATCCCCTCACCCCTTTGATTTCTCTCAAGTTAGCTCCCTTCCTTCTTCTAACACTGAGCCGACTTCGATAGGCTATTCTCTCCGCAACTCTGGCAACTCCCCATTTCATATTCCAACTTCCTCCATCCATCTTGATTAGCTGAGGAGATCCACCGAGGTCAGCCGCATCTCTGGACAAAGGTGATGACCAAGGAGATCCTCTGCTTCACCTCACATCTGCCACCGAAGATTCTTCTTATACCTTATGATTTCGTCTTCCGCTATGAGCCATCGACGAAATCCCATTGACCCCTTCGTCCAGGTAACAATAGCTAGGAGTAGATTAGGAGTAGGAGTAGGAGTAGTTTAGGTAGTTAAGTAGTTAGTTAGCTTAGTTAATTGCAAATTACAGGCTTCATCTTCTTTCACTTCGGCGAGTTCCTTAAGCTCGCCAGAGTCCTAATTTTGTCTTTTAAAGTCATTGATCACCTTCCTTTTACCCTCACGACCACTTCTAATTCATTAAAACACAAATTTAATCACTATTTCGCCTAATTCACCTTCACCTTCAATAGACACTATCGCTGTCCATGGCGACAGTATCTAAGCTTAGATCCACATCCATAGGGTTTTCCACAACCTAAGGACCCTGTTGTACACTTTAATTTGTATAATTACCACCTATAATCTAAACGCCTAATTTTTAAACAAGCTCCTGAGCTCGCTGTCAATGGCAGCTCAGGAGTAGTTGAAACTCTTAATTAATTATGTAATTATGATCGCAATTACTTTTTGATTTGTCTCAACCACTTTTCTGAGTGGGAGAATAAGTCCTGTGCTTCAATCTATTAAAAATACATTCAAACTGAATTCACTGCTAATTCTGAATTCTAATGATCAATTAAGGAATTTATTGAGTTCCTGAGGTTCCTTGCAACCTCAAGAACCTTTTCAAATAAAAATGGCATAATTCTTTATTCTGAACACATTCTTCATCTTTTTCTAGACTCACCGGAGCTCTGGCGAGCTTCGGCAAGTGAAATTCGATCTTCAGCCTATAGAAGATGGTAGGAAGCTCTAGAATGACTTAATTTTGATTTCTGATTTTTTTGAGGTTGTTTATTTGGGATTTTATCACCTGGAGCTTAGATTAGTGATTCATCTTCCCCAACTCCGGTGGAGTTGGAGAAGCTTGTACAGAAGCTTAAGAACCACATTTAAGAGGTCTAGAAGCTTCAGTGCAGTGCACTAAAGCTATCTATGTCTTCAGATTAGTGTAGCAATCTTCTAACCCTTCTGTCGAATAGACCACATTTGGAGCTCAGGCGATGAGCCTGGAACCCTAGCATCTTAGGTCAAATCATCCGATTAGAGGTCTGAGAGAGTTCCTGGGGTTGAGAAGATGTTAATCTAGGCTTTAATTCCTTGTAAAAAGGCTTACATCAGAAAGTCAATTTTCAAGCCTAACAGTCAACCCTGAGGAGGAAACTCTGATGCTGAGCTCAATCTAAGAAATTGAGGAGTTAGAATCATTTCTGAGAATCTGTTGGATGATTTTATAATGACTTTATTGATCTCAGATGAGTTATTTTAGTTGAAATTCAAATCTTCTAGTTTGGGTTGTTTTTGAACCCAAACTGACGACAGTAAGTTTCTGATGAATTTTGAAGTTAAATTCTGCCCAGATGAGCTTGTTACATTCGTTAGAGTCTGTTTGAATCAATTAGAAATGTCCTTAACTGTTTGTTGCATCTTTCTTCATCTGAATTCCTTTCTCTGAAGCTTTCAGTGAAGCTTTGAGCTTCTTTGTGCTTCCTGAAGCTCTTGAGAGCTTAAAACCACTCAAACAGCTGCAGAATCATTTGAAGGATCTATTCAGACCCTTAGATAAGGTAGAAAGTCCATCCTATAGACACAGTAAGCTAATTTCACTTTCCAGGCATATTAAACCCGTAGGAACCCCCTAATTTCACTTATCGAATTGAAGAGGAAATCATCCTCTAAACCTCAAATTGACCCTGGAATCCTGTAGAGACACCTTAGAGCTCTCCATCAAGCTTTATTTCGCTTGATTTGGAGCTTTGAGTAGGGAGAAATCTTTGATTGAAGTTGGGTCTGGAGGGGGAATTCTTAGTCCCACATCGAAAGATTCAGAGAGTGCGCCTTAGTATAAAAGTGTTTTGTGTTACAGCTGATTCAGTCGTCATTGCTCGGCGCGAAAAGAAAACCCTAACCATCTGAGCATTGCATGTGTATGTGTGGGCGAGTGCACCTACAGGTGTGTGCTCAAGTGGGCGTGTGTGTGCGATTGGCCCTGGGAGGGTGAGGTCTAGGAGGCGTTGAGCCGGTTCGGCTCGAGAGAGGGCTGGTTTGGCTTAAGAAAAAAAATAAAAAATAAACCCTAATGAAATTAGGCGAGGACCGAGTAGGGTCTGGTCCCACCCTGATTTCAGGGTGCTATATATCCTCGAAAGGACCTCGCCGCAAATCTCAAACAAATTTTTGGTTGAAGAGAAAATTAATTGATTCAACAGAAGGTTAAGAAAGGAAGAAGAGTTAAGTGCTGGAGGCTTTGATGGCTAAGTATCGAAGGAAGTGAGAGCTGAAAAAGGAAGGCTGAGGAGGAAGAGGAAGAACTCGCTAAGGAAAAGAAGGAAGGCATAAGGAAATACTTAAGAAGAGAAAGAAGAGAAGGGCAGGAATAGAAGCATAAGAGAAGAAAGAAAGAGATCGAGAGAAAAAGAGAATAAGAGGAAAATAGAAAGAGAAAGAAAGAAAGAACAAAGGATTAAGAAATAAAAGAAAAAGAAGATAAAGAGAAGAAGAGAAAGAAGAAAGGCAGGCTGAAGCATAAGGAAAAGAAGTTAATTTTCTTGTTATATTTTAATTTCTTTTTGTTCTTAATTGCTGTATTAAGGCATGTATTGACTAAATAAACTCTTCTTTGCCTTAAATTATTTGAAATGAATAGAGAATTTACATGTTCTTAAATGTTGAAAATGAGAGTTCATATGGGATTTTGCATGTTATTTCATTTAAATCAATTTTTGGTAAAATTCATGTTTCCATAATTAACTTAGATTTACCTCCTATACTTGTAATGAGAAATAAAAGATTACTAGTGAATTTAAAATGAATTATACCTCCCAGCGAACGACCTGGACTCAACTAGTAAAAATTTTCGAAAATGTTAGGTTAATTTGACCCTATACTACTAATCGACACAACTTCGAGTTAACCTAAGTGACTTTTCTCTGCTCATAATTAAGTAAAATTAACTTAATTGACTGAGTTGAGGTAAGAAACCACCACGGCTCTCCTCCTCCTTACTGACTCTCCATGTCGCATCATCCTTATCATCGCGTCGCTCCCTCCTCCATAGGTGAATCCCCTCGTCCTCCTCTTCCCTGTGGTGGTCGTCGACCCCTGCCCCCCTCCTCCATTCCTCCGGCTGTTCCTCCTCCCCATCCTCCATGGTGCCTCCACTCCTCCTGTTGCTCGACGGCCCTCCTCCTCCTCTACCCCATCCCCATGCTCCTCCTCCTCGCTATCCTCGTGCTACTCCTCCTCCTCGACACCCTCCCGCTGCCCTCCTCCTCCTCCCCCTCTTGTAGCCCCCCTCCTTCCCCTCGACCACCTTGTTGAAGCTGCGAGTTACTACGCTATTGTATTTGATTTCAAAAAAACTTGTCGTAGTTTGAAAGCGAAGAACTCGTGTTCAACAAATAAAATTTATACTGAAATAGAAATCCCGAGTCGAACTCAGGGAGGCAGACGTTTGATCAAAAATACGCATTTTATTTATTTGTCACGAAGTAGAATAATTGATTAGAAATTATCTATCTATTTACAATAAATAGAAGAGAGAGAGAGAATATTACAAACAAAAATCAAAAAGAGATGTAGAATGAACATGAAATTCATTATCAAAGAGATTGTTCGCTACACTACTCATTACAACTAGAAAGCAGAAAATGATTACTCTAGAAAGCAGTAAATCTACTCTAGAAAGCATTAAAAATAATGGAGAGAGAAATATCCTCCTCGACGGTCGCTTAGAGGACGAGCCAGACGGGATGACTCCTGGAAGATGGGGAATGGAGCAAGACGAAGGAGGATGAAGTGGGAAGAATGGGAATGGGGTAGCACATCGCCATCGTCGCGGGATCCACTTCCGAAATGGGGGCAAAAATTTGACTTTATCTCTTGAGAAGCATCCCAGGTGTGGGACAAGCTTCTCTTGAGCTTTGGAGAGGGAGAGAAAAGAAAGAAGGGATGAAAATTTTGTTTGGAGGAGGTCTCCTTTTGTAGTTGCAAGGAGTGAGGGCAAATTGTTCTTTTAAATTTGAAAAAATTAATTCAGGACCTTTAGTGACGGATAAATCCGTCGCTAAAGGTTCGAACGTGGGCGTAGTGGGGGTGGCACGTGTGTGCCTGCTCGCCTCCTCAAGCGCACCTCTCAATCACATTCCTGAAATCTTAGCCGTTCGATCATGAGATCAAATGACTGAGATGCATCCTCGTCGTGCCTCCTCATCGTGCGCTTGCCGCATGTGATCTCGCGTTATGCACGAGCATGTAATAGCGCATGGGCGCTATCAGGCGCTCGTAGCCACTTGATCGTGATCGAGCGCTCAATAGCGTCCACTCGCTGCACCTCAGCAGCCGCTCCTCAAGGCTCGAACGCGCGCCTCCTGTTCGCGCAAGCACGTTCGACTAAGGCGCTATAAGTGTGTTTGTGTCGTGCTTGTGATTTGTGCACGTGCATCCATAGCCATTGGATGATGATCCAACGGCGAAGATGCAGTGCTCAGATTGAAGAAGAGAAGGAGCGGCGGGTGCAATGGTCGGTTGGGTGGCTGAGATGGCACCACGTGGCGCCATCTTAGCCGTCCATCTTCTGGATGATGTAGATGGTGCCATGGTTGTCGGATTGAGTCGATTTTCACGTTGTTAGGCTGCGATCATCCTTCTGAATCCATCCGTGTGGTTAGATTTGTCTTCTGAAGTGTGAATTCACACCATCTTGGCCCTTGATCTTCTAGGGTTCCTAGATCTCTATCTGATGCTACAAATGTTTGATTAGGGTGATCTTGGAGTCGTTGAACTCCAATCGTCGTCCTGATCAAATCTGTATGGTTGGATCTTCGATCTGAGGCCATGATAAAAATTTGCTCTATCCCTGAACATAAAAGGAGACAATTAACCTCCACTTTATTCAAACTAATTTAAATGCAAGATGATAAATGAAATGCAATATTTATAGCATGTAATGCAATTGTATGCTTAAGAACATGCATAAATAGACATTTTATGTAATATAAACATGTTTACATCACACCTCCTCCTCCTCCCCATCCTGCTGCCACCTTGTCCTGCTCTTACTCCTCCTCCTCTCCCTTTTGCCATCCTCCTCCTCCCCCCTGACCCCCTCCTGCTGCCCTCCTCCTCCTCCCCTCTGCCCCCTCCTCCCTTCCTCCTCCTCCTTTTGCTCCCTCTCTCTATCCCCTCCTCGTCCTCCTCCTCCTCCCCTCCGCACTTGACATTGCCACTTTTGCTTCAACCACTTCATGGTACAATTGTTATAGGGTTAGCATTGGTTCTACAAGGTTGTGTAACATTAATTCCATGAAGTTACATTGCATGGTGATATAGTATTACATAGCATTACTATCATGATACTATAAAATATACCATTGGTCCTTTAAAAAATATATATATTACCATTGTTGCTATGATATTCTTGCACTTCTCATTAGTATTATAATGCTATATATATAATGTTGATGTTATAACATTCATGCACATAGGAGTGCTATGACATTAAATAACATTAATGTGATATCACTCATGAGTGAATTAATGCTACAAATTAGTTTAATATAGTATTTTAGCTTTGGTGTCAACGAGAACTAAGACCAAAATATTTGTTTGAAGAAAAAGAATAAAATGTTGTAGTCTTCATCCACTTCCTCCATATGGTCCTTGCAAGTGAGTTAAGAGAACTCAACTTTTCACTCACCTTTGCCCCCTCTTGCCACCTTATTCACTCCTTTATCATTTAACTCTTACCCTCCTCCTCCTCCTCCTTGGTTCCTCCCCCCTCCTCCTCCTCTTGACTACACCTCTCCTCCTCCACCGGCGCCCCTCTGCCTCATCCTTTTGGCCCCCTCCCCCATCCTAATCGTCGGCACCGTCCTCCTCCTCCTCCTCCTCCTCTTCCTCATGACCGTCCCCTCCTCCTCTTCGGCTCCCCCCTCCTGCTCCTCCTCCTCCTGACCACCCCTCTCATCATGCCCTCCTTCCTCTCCTCTCCTCTCCTCCTACCCATCCCCCTCCTCCCATCCTACATCACTAATCAAATAAACAATTGAACTAACTTAATTTACTCAATTGATTCTATTTAATTTTTGTCATGCTTGATAGTTTGATTCAATTGATTCTATTTCTGAAATTACAGGTTATCGTTGATAGGCATTCTTGGAGGTTGTACTACTTAGAGGTATAGTTTTAATGTTTTTTATTTATTTAAATGATAATATATGTTTTTATTATATGTGGGGTGTGCCCACACAGTGTTGTTAATTTCATTAAATGAATGTGGAGTGTGCCCACTTTGCTGGCGAGTATTTATTTTACTATGCAGATTTATAGAGAACTTCAAAATATAAGGGGAAACTCTGTCAAATTTTTTTCAAAATTATTTTAATGGTTAGTAGGGTTTGAAGTTTTAAGGTTCAGGATTTAGGCGGCAAACCTGGAACATTGCGTTCCAGTGATCAATCTCCCTTCTTTTTGAGTTTAATGAGTTCTTGAGATCGTAAAAGGTCTATCTAGGTCATTAATTTGATGGGAACTACTAAGGATCTAAAAGTCAATTTTAGGTTTAATTTTGAAGTTACCTATGTCTGTTAGCAATTTATGTTTTATTTTGGTTCATATGCTTGTAGTTGAGCTCCTTTGAGCTCAGGTTGAAATTCGAAGCTCTACAGAGCTTATTTGAATCATGTTATGATAAAATAACATTTTTGTACATTTCTTTTCAGCATTCAATGAAAATAATTTTATTTACTATTAGATGATTGCTTATGTTTAATGTTAATTTCATTTCAATTATGAGTATTATTTTAGATACACACACTTGTTAAAGAAGATATATGCACGCGAGGCCAAACATTAGGTATTCTAACCTCTAAGGTAAAAGTCCTCTGAATCAAATTGTATCCAAATTACTCGCCTGTCGAGAGTTATGATCATGTTATATGGATAATGCAGGAAGTGTATATATATCTCACTTACATGCATGATGTGTCATCATTGTAGCATGCCATAAGACTCGATTGACTTTAGTTTGGCAAAGTATCAAACTAAAGAAGGTCCTTAAAGATTTGATCACAACTTAGTTTTGCTTGTTACATGTAACCTTGTGTGGTGAAATTTCGATTGCTTCTTTCTGCTCTTTCCCGGTATACCATCTAATCTTATCTAGTTTCCTACGATACCCTTAAATGAGTGTTAAAGGAAATCTAGCTAAGGTTATTATTGGGAGGTGTACTGGAGAAGTGCCGAAAGATGCTACCAAAATTTCACCACACTAAGATTACATGTAACGAGCAAACCTAAGTTTTGATCAACTAAGATGGGATATAAAGTGAAAATCTTAATCAAGATATACATCATTTAATCCTTTCTCTTCCTAATAAGTGATTTGTTTACATTAAATTTTAGGTTATAATGGATAAATCTTGGATTGGATTGTGGGGTTCAGATTACTCTAGATATAAAGATGGAGTAATTTCATTCCTGGATTGGGATTTTGATGATGATAAGAAGATATTTAGGCGAGGAAATCAACTTGATAATATCTTCTGCCCATGCAGAAGATGTTTGAATGGTTCCTTACATGATCGTAATACTGTGCTCGAGCACTTAATTTGTAATGAGTGGTGACAGCATTACAATACTTGGGTAGCTCATGGAGAGGAGTTGACTGAGAAAGTCATAAACAATGAGAACACTGTTGATGAAGAGATTGATGAGGAAATTGCTGATAGTGGAGGTGAAGAAATGCAAGATATGTTGAATGAGATGAGAGCAGGAGAGGATATAAATACAGATGTGGAAGATCCGTTTAGTTGTGATCTGTTCTATGATGTTGTTAAGGTAGCTGAGGATCCTATTGCTCCTAGTGTTACGAAAATGTCAAAGTTGTTTTTATTGAAGATGTTTCAACTGAAGGTTATGAACAAAGCTAGTGTTAAATTTATGTCAGAAATACTTCAGTTTATCGCTGAGTTGTTGAATAACCTTAATGGTTTTCTAGCTTTATGGTTCGAGGCAAGGAAACAGATTTGCAAGCTTAGTTTGGACTGTTAGAAGATCGATGCATGTCTGAATGACTCCATTCTTTTCAGAAATGAATTCGCAAATTTGAGTAATTGTACCAAATGTGGACATGAGAGATATAAAGAAGGTAAAAATGAAAGTAAGAGGAAACAATCTCAGAAGGCTCTTTGTTACTTCCCACTGACACGTAGGCTTCAACACCTTTTCATATCAATTAAAACTGCACGGTGGATGATATGGCACTAGGATTGTAAATCTCAAGATAGAAGAGTACGTCATCCTACTAATTTAGAAGAGTGGAAGTAATCTGATGAAAGAAATAATTCATTTGCTTTAAAAGCAAGAAACGTGTGTTTGGGTCTTACAACTGATAGATTCAATCTATTTAAGAGAATGTACTCGTCGTACTCTATATGGTTAGTGGTAATGGTCACTTATAACTTACCTCTCTGGTTGTGTATGAGATCGCCATTCATGATGCTCACCCTATTAATCCCTGGTCCAAAACAACCAGGAAATACAATAGATGCTTTCTCCAGCCATTAATCGATGAACTAAAATAGTCGTGGTACATCAGCGTGAAGACGTATGATGCAGAAAAGAAAAAATTTTACAATATGCATGCAGCATTGTTGTGGACCATAAATGACTTCCCAACGTATGCAAATTTGTCAGGTTGGAGCACTAAAGGAAAGCTTGCTTACCTAGTCTGTATGGAAGGCACTCATCACCTACGACTGTCGGAAAGTAAGAAATTCTGTTACTTAGTACATCACAGATTTCTACCTATTGAACATAAATGGTGAACATAATAGTTCATGAGTAAATTTAATGGTAGGATGTGTTGGTATTCAAAGAAAAATCCAAAAAATAAACTTAGTACAGATTCTATCAGGTTGCTAAGTCAGGTTATAATGTAGAGATTACAAGAAATGAGTGAGATATGGTTGGGTTGACCATTGAAACAAGACCAAACAGCCTCGAGGAATTCTAGATTTTGAAAAAAAAAATTTTCTTTATGGAACTGTCATAATGGAAAGATCTTACAATACGTTATAATTTAGATGTTATCTACATCGAAAAGAATGTGATGGATAACATCTTAGACGTATTAAATCTAATCGATGATCCGAAGGACACGATGAAAATAAGAAAATACATGAAGAGTTTAGGGATACGTTTGGAGCTACATATTCATGAGGATGATGGCTAGTTTCCATCTTCTATTTACAGCTTGAATTAGGACTAGAAGAGTAGACTGTTCTCCTTCTTAAAGGAAATTTGGGTGCCAGATGGGTTTTTGTCGCAGCTTTCTCATTGTGTAAATGAAGCGTAGAGAAAGATATCTGGCTTGAAAAGTCATGACTTCCACATTTATATGCAGGTATTGTTTCCATTGGCGATACAGGGGATATTGCTTGAGCTAGTTGTTGATTCCTTCACAAAGATGACCAAAATTTTCAAAGCTATTTGTTCGAAGACACTACAAAATGATACACTGGATTACTGGGATAAACAAATAGTTATTGCTCTCTATAAGATAGAACAGATTCTTCCTCCAACCTTCTTCGATGTAATGGTTCATCTCATGTTGTATCTTGCAAATGAAGCGAGAATTGGTGGACCTATACAATTCAGATGGATGTATCCTGTGGAGTAATTTTTGAAAAAGCTTAAAGATTATATTTTGAACAAGGCAAAGCTAGAAGGTTTAATTGTAGAGGGTTATCTCGTGGAGGAGTCTATAAATTTTACCTCCATGTACATGAATGAAACTGACAACTGCTTTAATAAACTTCAAAGGAACTATGAGGGGGAATACAATGACAATGATGAAGAATGTTTATCAATTTTTCATATCAGAAGAAGGTTGATTCTTTATACAGAGTTCAAGGCAATTTCAGAAAATAACAGACGTTTGGCACATCTATATATTTTAAAACAAATTCTTCAAATTGATCCATTTTACGAGGAATTCGAGTGATTACCTCATTCAAGGACATTCGAATTTGGCTTCTTAGATTGGTTTAAAGATTGAGTTAATCAATTGCAAGATGGTAAAGACTCACGATGGATACCAAATTTTGATGTAATTGTTGATACATCATTACATTATGCATATTACCACTCTGGGTATATAACAAATTGGTTCAGATTTAGAATAAAAGAAATTGATGATAGAAAGTTTACACAACAAGCCGGAGTTGTTGATTCAGATCTTTCCACCAGTCCAGATTGATACTATGGTGAAATCGAAGAAATTGTGGAGATAAGCTTCAGATACAATCATAGAGTTGTCCTATTTAAATGTCATTGGTTTGATGATTTTAAAGAGGGCATTGGTTTCAAAATTGACAAGAAATGTAATTTCTTAAGTGTAAATTGTAACCATCAAATTCTTCAGTCTGATGAACCATTCACATTGGCACGTCAAGTGGCACAAGTTTTCTATGTCCCCAATAATTACCAAAGGGGATGGGTTATACCAGTAAGAACAGTACCACGCAATCATTTTGACACACGCCTGAAGCATATCAAGAATTAACGGAAGGTCATATAAATTTAAATGCTGTAGATGTGGACATTTAAGGTAAGTAATAATTTCTTTGCTTTGTTTCATTTCTATTTAAATCAAATTCATATTAAAATTGAAGAAACCTAAAGTTCCATTGGCATTTTCTATACACTAGAAATACCAAAACTTAAACCAATCACACACATATGTTCAAAATATGTTACTCTTAATCACTGCACTTTTTATTTATTTATTTTCTATACATGACATTTATAATTTTTTATTTAATTACTTTTATTTTCCAAATTACAGGTTATCGATGACGGGTATACTCGGAGGCTATTGTACTTATAGGTATAATTTCAATGTCTTAAATTTAATTGGATGAAATTATAGGTTTTTGCTAGATGTGGGTTGTGCCCACATATTATTTTTTATTTCATTGAATAGATATGGGGTATACCCACTTGTGTTGCATGTTTTATTTAGATGGATATGAGGTGTACCCACTTGTTTGCATGTTTTATGTAGATGTGGGGTGTACCCACTTGTTTACTTTATATTTCGTTAATTTGAATGGATGTTGGGTGTACCTCCTCATTAGACATTCCCTTCTGAATGAAATCATACTTCACATAATTAATCCTTAAACCCAAAGCATCTACAAGATATTCCAGTAGCTATCTAAATTGCCTCACCTTATCCACTAACCCCTTTCGTAACCAATATTGTCGGCATGCCAAAAGAATAGGAACCAATAAGGCAGACTAGATTTCTATTTTCTTTTTTGGTGGAAAGAGTGGCAAGCTATGGATTTGGGTAAAAACTAGTCAATAAGCTCCTCAAATAGGTAAAGGAAGTGCATCTTCCTAAAGGATCTATACCACAACAAATAGCATAGGTGCAAGTGAGCATCCTTATCCAAATCTTTTCAAAATTAGGTCCAAACTTTTACTAGATTCCCATTCAAAAAAAGAGAAAATGAAGTAGTTGTGACACATTGTTTTTTAAGTAATCCGCCAATCTAGAAATCTTTTTTAAGCAAACTACCAATCTTACTAAGAGATAACTAGGTAAAGGGCTAATCTGTAGAATCATAGGCTGTCAAAAAATTCACCTGGTACTTAGAAGCCTTCTTGCAATTAACTTGCATTTGCTTCTTCTACCAATTACTTAGATTTAGAATTATCTTTGAATAACTTGCATTTGCTTTGAGTTGTAAATATGTGATTGCACAGCAATCATAGGTCTTAATTGACCTAGATTAGGCTAGAACTAAGCATAAGTTAGGGAAATTCATGCACGCATAAGCATTATCTGCATCTTTACTGCTTTACTTTAGCTATGAATAAAATAATGTTATAATGTGCTGATTAAGTGCATTATGTTGATTGCAGGCAATAAGCAGATCTGAAGTTGGATCTAGAATAACGGGAGTTGTAGCAGAGCTGGAGCAGAAGGCTTAGTTTAGATATAAGAACAATAATGTATGGGGGTTAAAGGTTTTCTATTCTATTAAGTAAGAATAAAGCAGTAAAATGTGAAGAGCTTAGGTCCATCCTAGTCCTAGGATAGCCTAGAGACTTCCCCAAGCCTTAGCCACCCTTAGATTAGGTCACAACACCCTAGGAAGCCCTAAAACCCTAGTTCCAACCCTTATTTGGATGTCCAGATAAGTTATAGGACATCCAGGACCCTTAGCCATCTCTCGCACACCTTAAACCCACTTCTGCAGTGTTATTGGACATCCAGACACTTTGTCAGACATCCAATTTCTGCAGAATACCCAAAACAGAACCTTGATTTCCCCCTGACTCAGATTGGACATCCAGAACTGAAGTCTAGACTTCTGATTTTTGAGTATAAGTCATCTTCTCACATTATTGGATGTCTGGTATTGGTCTTCAGTCCCTATTTTGAGATTGAAGTCTTGATCTTGGATCTCCAGCTCCCTAGACCTAATCCCAACCCCATAGGAACCTAAATTAAGGTGTCCTAACCCTAGTACATCACTTCTAGACCTACCTAAGGACCTAATTAGGTCATCACCAAACCCAATTGACTTAGATCAAAGTCAATTACCTTCACCCAAGTCAATTGGACTCATTGAGTCCAATTGAGCTTAGATCTCAACCCACACAAGTTCAATTGGACTTAGTGAGAGTCCAATTAATTTAAACCCAACCCAATTGAGTTATTTCACTCTCAATTAGGTTCACACTCATTCAATTAAACTTAGGTTAATTTTAATTGCATTTTCCCCTTAGCAATTAGGGTTTATAACCCTAATTCAAGACCTACACCTACCCAAACCCCTTAGGACCTAACCTAAGCCACCTAGCCACATAGAGCATGACCACACACACACACACACACACACACACACACACCCATTCACGCACACACACTTCTCTAGAGTTCTCTAGAACTCTCTTTGAAGTGGCGCTAGCTCTTGGTTGCCAAAATTAACAACCAAGAGGCATTCAAAATGAGATCTATAATTTTTGGATCTCATAACCTCTTGGCCGGCCACTCTTGGACTCTCTCTAGAGAGTTCCAGACCTCTCTAGAGGGAAGCCATTGGCTCTATAAAAAGACCCCATGGGCGGCCA
The DNA here is from genome assembly GCA_037157565.1 of Thalassia testudinum. NCBI lineage: Eukaryota > Viridiplantae > Streptophyta > Magnoliopsida > Alismatales > Hydrocharitaceae > Thalassia > Thalassia testudinum. The sequence continues at coordinate 136,243,925 of JAZHRO010000036.1, read as the reverse complement.
AGTGACCCCATTCACATCCCTTGGCTTCATTGGCATCACTCACCTTATTAGCTCCATACATGCCCACCTTCACTTAGGTTAGCTACTCCACCTCCACGAGCTCACCACCATCATGGAGGACATCATGCCGGGATGCTGGATCAATCCTCCCTCTCTCCAAGGGTCGGCCTAAGCTACATTGGTCGCCTCTCATTCTCCTCCCGACCACTCCAAGGCCATCGGGGACCACCCCTGAATGCCCTTTATTCTGCTAGATTTATTTTACGCTCTCCATAATTTTTACTACTTTATTTACTGCTTAGTAGCATAGTCTTAACTTCTCCCACAATGATGCATGCAAAATCCCCCCATTGATTCTTGTATGCAGTCATTTTCTGGTAGCTAGATTTCCGTTTCAAGCATTTATGTACAAGCTTTCCTCTAAAGTTCTTGTTGCAAACAACTCTCCAATGGAATGAATGAAAATGCATTTATATAAATATATATATATATCTCTACATGTTTGAAATTACCATGAGCTTAATTATTGTCACTCTTTTTGCGTATTCAAGTTGCCTGTTTTTCAATTGTTTATCTATTCGCAACAAGCATGTCGTTTCCCGAGGATATTGAAACTCTAACAATAGATGCTTTCTCTATAAACAGTCACCACCTCACCAGAATCGTGCGCACAGAAACTTACACGTTCACCTTCGTAATTTACTTGACGCACGTGCACGTAATCCGAGTTAATAACAGAAGTGGTGAAGTTTTGTTAGGAGATTGGAAACCGACGTGTGTTTCTAAACGAAGTAGAGCAGCAAAAAGATCGATTTCAAAAGTAAAGGCAAATGCCTCCCAGAGACGAACGACCGGGACTCAAGTCTCGTAATTTTTACAAACTTATTTTTGATTAACATTTTTGTGCAACTATACTACGATTTTCGATGACTTTCAAATGCACGAGAACGACTTTCCGTCAATATGCAAGTCCTTGTGGTTTGTCTTTGCAATTTTTTTTTAATGTGGGGGTGTGCCCACTTTCATTTTAATATGCAAGTTTATAGAGAAACCTCCAAATTTAAGGGGAAACATTATCAAAATTTTTAAATATTTTTTTTATATTTGCCAAAGTTTTTTCATGAATGATTTATAAATTAATGATTTTCAACTGTATAATTACATTTTTTCCTTATTATAGATGAAGTTTAAGAAAATACCCAAAAGAAAAAGTCCTCTTGAGACACAACCATCCACCTAGCTCGATTCGTCTCCTCAGGCTCAACCACCCCCCCCGACAATAGGTTCAACCACCCCCTAGCACCAGGGTCCCCCCAGTCACGTTTTGTACGACTTGGGGAAATGGTACGTTTACTACATGTGGGGGGGAAGGGAAAGGGGAAGGAGATTGCTTAGACCTTGTCAGAACGAGTAGAGGATGATCCATATTATGGGGCATCAGATCAGGAGGAGGGGGAGGAGGAGGGGGAGGAGGTAGGAGAGGAGGGAGAGGAAGAGGATGAGATGGTGGGGAGTACGTCCCTAGTTCATGTGGACCCCTTAGCGGCAGACACAAGTTTTGGTAAGAACTCATATACATTTAAGAAGTAAATTACTTATATATTTTAAAGTTTATTAAAACTTCAGAAATATATAATGAATATGATTAATGTTTAAGCAGGTAAACTAAGAAGAGGATAGGGGAAGACAAAGAATCTAGACCTCCACTGTGTCCCCGAGGACTTGAGAATAACAATCAAGCTTAGAACCATACGGGAGGTGGAGAATTACCTGGGATTCATCAGTCGAGTAGGCACAATGGTTAAGTCCATTATGCCCATTTGCTACTTCGACTGGAGGAAGGTGCCTGCAGAGCTGAAGAGGCAGCTCCTTCGACAGTTGGAGGTAATTTCCTTTATCAAAGTTATTTCTTTTATAACTTTATCTTAAAATTATTATAAAGTAAGATTGACATATATATTTTTTAAATTAATGTAGGCAAATTACAATTGGGGTGACAACCCTAATGCCTCCCAATATATCCTTAAGCACGCTGCCAAAATCCATAAAGATTGGAGGATGGAGACCAAGAAAAATGTAATAATTTTTAAACATTTAAATTTTTATTATGTACATAATTTCATATATTATTTCTAATAATTTTTATTTGGTATTTAGTTTTTCTCGAACTGCAGTTCACCTGAGGAGGCAATGGAGAATTATGTTGGATTTGAGAGCCTAATTGCATCAATTGAGATGAAATTGTTATATGGTGATGTGGGAATTCATGTTGAAATCAGTGAGAATTGAGAGAGGTTTTTAGTCCTATACTGGAAGTGGATAAACCTCTTGGTGGATGTAAAAGGCTTCTGTCTCCTATGGCTTATGTAGCAAAGAGTGAGAGGTGGGGCTGGGGACCACGCATGCACGTGTATGCATCCCACCCTGCCCTGGTTTGGGCTAGAGCTTGGGCTCGGGTTCAGGTGAGAATCAATTTGGAACTTGAAACTTAGACTCATTTTGCTACGGATTTTTAATCTCACGATTTTGACTTGAATTAGCCGATCAAAATGTAAAATTGGTCGACCAATTATTTTGGTCGATCAATAAATTTAGTTTGGTTGATCAATTGATTTGGTCGACCAATTAGTGAAGTTTGATCGACCAAATGGTTTTAGTCGATCAATGAACTTAATTGGTCGATCCATTGCCGTGTTTCCATAAAATGGAAATTTCCTTCAATGTCTGATCGTGGGTTCTATATAAGGGTCATGAGGGGGCTCTCATTTGACACACAATAAGAGTAGAAAAGCTCTCTCCACTCTCTCCCTCTCTCTCTCTTGTTCTCATCTCTCTTTCTTGGTGCATTCGTTCAATGTGAGATTGGTAGAAAAATCTCCAATCACTTTTGTTGATCTTGCACAAGGAGATTGAGAGATCCATGGGAAGTTTTTTGGTTGATCAAACCATTCAGTTGGTAGATCAATCAGGAATTTGGTTGGAAACCAAATTGCCTCGGGTTCGTTCTCCTAAGGTGGTTTTTGAGGACATCCAAGATTGGAGTGTGCCAAATCTTGGAGGTGGATCATCGTATCTTGGGAGGAATTCATCAGACCCTGATGCATCAATATTGTGGGAGGCAATACATTCTCTAAGGGAAGTCCTTAATAAGCTCTTCGATTGGAGTAAAATCTAATCCTTTCACATTTTATTTATTTGTGCTATTGTATGTTATTTGTTCTTTATTTTATGCTGGATCTTGTCAAATCATGTTTGACCTGCTTGATTTAATGTTTTTGATCGATGAGAAAACGTTAGAAATACATATGTTTTTATTTATTTATTTCTTATATGCATTAATTTCAATAATGTTAGAGAAGATATCGCTTAGATCTAAAATATTTGGGATGTCGGAAATGACTTTCAAATCACGTGTAGACTTGTCTGCTACGCTCGAGAAATTTGGTGGACAAAATTTCAAGCGTTGGCAACAATGCATGAGAATTTGGCTGACTACCATTGGTTTGATCTCAACGTTGGAAATCGATTGCCCAATTTTGGATAAGGAAAGACCCACTCCTGAAGGCCATAAAGCGGTGGATGTGTGTAATGATTCAACTGTATTTATCATGGTTGCATCTTATTGGCATTATCCAATGTGCTATTTGATGTATATAGCACATCCACATCCACTGTGAAGGGGCTATGGGAGGAGTTGGATAAGAAGTATAATACTAAGTACCTTGGTATTGAAGAATACTCTATCGCAAAATTCCTTAAATTCCAAATGGCTAAGGGTAAATTAGTATCGGAGTAGGCACACAAATTTTTGCTATTGCTCCATGGTTTAACAGAGGCTGAAATGAAGCTTCTTGAGAAGTTTCAAGTTATGTCTATCATTGAGAAATTCCCTAAATATTTAGAGGACTTCAGGATGACTCTCAAGCATAGGAAGGGAAAGATTTCTCCTGACTTGATGATAGCCATTGCTATTGAGGAAGAGCATAGAAAATAGAAACTTGTAATGCTGTGGAGTCTAACGTGAATGTTATGACATCTAACGGCAAGGAAAATAAAAATAAGAACAATAAAAACAAAACGAAAGCCAAATCCAAGATCTAGAAGAAATCCAAGAACAAACCATGCTGGTACTATGGGCAAGTTGGGCATTGGAAGAAGGATTGTCCTAATAAAGCTCAGCAGAAGACCACAGACGAGAATCTTCAGCTGAATGTGTTTACCGAGGAGGCCAGGGCTAGAGATGGGTATGTCTTAATAAAAGCCGAACTATATGTTATTCACGATCCTACTGAATGGATCATGGATACTGAAGCCAATGTACATATTTGTATTGATAGATTATTCTTTTCTTCCTATCAGACCTGCAATGGCGGGACTGTGAAGATGGTGAACAACTCTATAGCCAAGGTGCTGGGATTCGGACGAGCAGACTTGAGGTTTTCCTCAGGACGAGTCTAGACACTGTGTAGGGTGTTGCACGTTCCTGCTGTGAAAAGGAATGTTCTTTCCAGTTCTTTTTTAGTTAAAGAGGATTTTGAGTTAAACTTTAAATGTAATAAAGTTATTATGTTGAGACATGGAATATTTTATGGAAAGGGATATTTGGTAGATTTTGATCTATTATTTAGAGTGAGATGTGATGTGGATGTATCATCTAAAAATGCTCTAAATAATGTTAGTTTTCATTCGATTCAATCTGTTTGTAGTAATATTAAATCTTGTGATATATGGCATGGTAGATTGGGTCATGTAAATTTCAATTCTTTAAACAGAATGACAAAATTAAATATGATTCCTGAACATACCATAAATAAAATTAACAAATGCGAGATATGTGTGCAGGCTAAATAAACTAGGAAGCCTTTTCACTCTATTACTAGAGATACTGAGGTTCTAGATTTGATGCACATGGATGTCTGTGAGTTTAACAATGTGTTGACTAAGGACAATAAAAAGTATTTTATCACCTTTATAGATGACAGTAGTAGATACTGCTATGTGTATTTGCTTAAGTCTAAGGATGAGGCATTAAGTAAATTCCTCATCTTTAAGAAAGAAACAGAAACACAAACTGAGAAAACTCTTGAGAGACTGAGGTCAGATAGAGGAGGGGAATATACGTCCAATTTATTTGATGAACAGTGCTAAGCTTTTGGTATAGTTCATCAAGTGACAGCTCCATATTCCCCTCAATCTAATGGGATAGCAGAGCGAAGGAATAGGATCCTAATTGACATGGTCAACGCTTTCTTGCAAAGCTCAGATTACCTACTTACATGTGGGGGGAAGCTTTGAATACGGCATGCCATATTTTGAATAGAGTTACCCTCAAGTATAAGCAAAATAGTCCATTTGAGATTTGGAGAAATAGGAAACCAAGTTTGAAATACCTTAAAGTGTGGGCCTGCCTTGCAAAAGTGGTTGTCCCAAAATCTTGGACCTAAGACAGTTGACGCGATCTTTCTGGGTTATATTGATAATATCTATGCCTATATATTTTTGGTTATAAAATCTGAGATTTCATGCATAGATGTCAACACTATTGTTGAGCTTCACGATGGTACATTTTTTGAGGATGTCTTCTCTATGAAGACTGGATTACATCAAAATGTGACTTCAGATGATCTAGCCACCACATCTGGTTCTATTCCTGATCAAGTGAAAAGGATGTCTAATGTGGGGGCTAGATTTGGGAAGTGATTTTATTACTTACCAAATTGAAGTCAATCCCTCACTGGATTTGAGAGCTTAATTGCATCAATTAGGATGCAATAGTTATACGGTGACGTGGTAATTCATGTTGAAATTAGTGAGATTTGAGAGAGGTTTTTAGTCCCATGCTGGAAGTGGATAAACCTTTTGGTGGGTGTAAAAGGCTTCTACCTCCCATGGCTTATGTAGCAAAGAGTGCGAGGTAGGGTTGGGGACCACGCATGCATGTGCGCGAGCCTCTCCCCGCCTCGGCCTAGCTCGGGCTCGGGTGAGAATCAATTTGGAACTTGAAACTTGGACTCCTTTTGCTATGGATTTTTAATCTCACGATTTTGACCTGGATTGGTTGATCAAAATGTAAAATTGGTCAACCAATTATTTTGGTTGATCAATAAATTTAGTTTGGTCGATCAATTGGTTTGGTCGACTAATTAGTGAAGTTTGATCGACCAAATGATTTTGGTCGATCAATGAACTTAATCGGTCGATCAATTGCCGTGTTTCCATAAAATAGAATTTCCTTATACGTCTGGTAGTGGGTTCTATATAAGGGTCACAAGAGGGCTCTCATTTGACACACAACAAGAGCAAAAAATCTCTCTCCACTCTCTCCCTCTCTCTCTCATTCTTGTCTCTCTTTCTTGGTGCATTCATTCGATGTGAGATTGGTAGAAAAATATCCAATCACTTTTATCGATATTGCACAAGGAGATTGAGAAATCCACGAGAAGTTTTTTGCTTGATCAAACCATTCAGTTGGTAGATCAATCAGGAATTTGGTTGGAAACCAAATTGTCTCAGCTTCGTTCTCTTGAGGTGGTTTTCGAGGATGTCCAAGATCGGAGTGCACCAAATCTTAGAGGTGGATCGTCGTATCCTGGGAGGAGTTTGCAAAACTCTGATGCATTGGTATTGTGGGGGCGATACCTTCTCTAAGGGAAGTCCTTAATGGGCACTTCGATTGTAGTAAAATCTAATCCCTTCTTATTTTATTTATTTGTGCTATTGTATGTTATTTGTTCTTCATTTTATTTTGGATCTTGCCAAATCATGTTTGACTTGCTTGATTTAATATTTTTGATCTATGTGAAAACGTTGGAAATGCATATATATAATTTTATTTATTTCCTATATGTGTTAATTTCAACAAATTATCCTCCTGATGTCATCCTTGAAGTTTGGAAGAAGGCATGTGAGCATTGGCTGGATCCCGAGACGGAAGTTAATAAACGATTAAAAATTATTCTATTAATTTCATATATCTTAAATTCATAAAAAATATTATTGTGTATATCTATAGGAGCAAGCAAGAAAAAATAAGGCCAATAGGGCCAAAGCTCCACCACAGACCCATTGGTTGGGTCGAAGGAGCATTGAGATGGTCAGGAGTCCTTACGTAAGTGTTGGAACTACTTTTCAGTTGAATATTACTTAATTTTTAAGTTATCTTAATATAATTGTATTGTTTTTATATTTTCAGTCCTCTGCACATGATGGGATAGAAATGAGTAGGATGGATACCTATGAGGTCACCCACAGTAAGGTTGCAGCTGAGGGTATTTGTAAGAGGATTCATGAGTCATAACAAGAGAAACATGTAAGTTTCCTAAACTCAAAAAATTTATAACTTTGTATATATATATTATAATAATATTTTTTAATACATGTAGGAGCAAATGGTACACTTAATACATCATCCCACTAATGAGACCTCCGACAGCATCCACCAGCCTTTGGATCTAGAGGAGGCATTTAGGAGAGTGATGCCACCGGACCACGGTGATTTTGTTTGTAGTGCGAGGAGGACACACACGTTATCCATCTGGTATGGGAGGAAAGGTGTCATCTCATCTAGTGTCGTCGATTAGCTACATCAAAAGATCAACACACTATAGAGACGAGAGGAGGAGAAGGAGAAGAGAGAGGTAGAGAGGGAAAAGAGCGAGGTAGAGATGAAGAATAAGATGAATGCCATGGATGATAAGATTCAGAATCTTCTATCCATTTTTTTGAAGAAGGGATAGTGATGTGCATAAATCTGAATAGCCAAAAATGTCTATTAATGCATGTTCTTAGTATCATATAAGCATCATGCATTGTAAATATTGCATAACACGCATCATCATGCATTTAGATCAAATTGAACAAATTGTATAGTAATTCTTCTTCTTGGTGGCCAGGGACAGGGCAACATTTTATCAGGGCCTCAGATTGAAGATCCAACCATACAGATTTGATCAGGGTGATGATCGAAGTTCAACAACTCCAATATTGCCCTGATCGGACTTCTATAGCATCATATATAATCCGAGGAAGATAAAATATCAAGGGCCAAGATGGTGTAAATCTGCACTTTAGATGACAAATCCGACCATAAGGATGGGTTCGGATCGACGATCGTAGTGCAACGGCGTAAAAATTTGTCCAATCGGACATTCGTGACACCATCTACAAGACATAGAAGATGGACGGCCATGATGGCACCACGTGGTGCCATCACAACCACCCAAACCAGTCGTAGCATCTTGTCTCAACTTTTGAAGGTGCGAGCGAGGCATGATCTCAGCCATTGGATCTTGATCCAATGGTTGAGATGGTGCAACGGTTGAATCATCTCCGCGCCAATCCACGGAGATAGCGTAGTGGTAAATGCCTCTACGTGCAACCCCTCGACTTGCGTTCGAGCCCCCGCGTGCCTCAAATCGAGGGCGCAAGCAGGCGCGGTCAAATTGGGCCTTACTACAAAGCACAGGTGGCATAGATGCAAGCGACGTGGCACGAGGGATGGCTGCATATTGCATACGTGTGCGATGATGCACGTTTGCACGCGCGATCGTACACACATGCATTGAGCGTTGAAGAGGAAGCGGGCGTGAGCTTTTCTCGGTCGTCTGATCTCGTGATCAGATGGTTGAGATCATCTGATCGTGGGAAGGCATTGAAGTGCGAGGTGAGGAGGAGGAGCAGGTGTGCATGCACGTTCAGCGACATGGTGCCTTTAGTGACATTTATATTCGTCACTAAAGACTCCCCATTTAATGTTTTTAACTTAAAAGGAACTTTTTGTCCCTAACCTCTACACCTATAAAAAGGCCTATGGCCCCCACATTTCAGTCATCCCTTCCTTCACCTCTCTCCCTCTCCAAAGCTCTAAAGAAGCTTGTCCTAAACTTGGGATGCCCCTTTAGAGTTAAAATCAAAGTTTTTCTCACCCCCATTCTGGAAGTGGATCCCATGACGATGACGCCCTGCCTCGTCCTCGGTTCTTCCCACTTCATTCTTCGTCTTCCATCTTCGCCCTCTATTTTCTAGGCGTCGCCCCGTCCAGCTCATCCTCCAAGCAGCCATCGAGGAGGATAACTTCTTACCTCCTTTCTCTTTACTGCTTTCTAGAGTAAATTTTACTACTTTCTAGTTGTAATATTTCCCGCTTTCTAGTTGTAAAAACATTATCCATTTTATAAAGTTTTTATTCTCTCTTTCTCTCTCTTTCTTATTGTTAATATCAAATTTATTGTAATTATCTCGCTTTCTAAACAAAAACAACAAAAAAAATATAATCGCAGATTTCAAATCAACGTAGCCTACCTGTGTTCGACTCGAAATTCTTTTCGAGTTTCGGTAAAATTATTTGTTGACGGATTTCTTCGCAAATCATACTACAACGACGAGTTTTCAAAACTCAACCTTTTTGCGATGATTTTCTGCTTCAACAGATAGTTAGAGCATTCGTATCATCAGATCCTAGCATCTACAGACGAGACTCAATGACGACATGGGCGGTGCAGGTGGTACTGGTGGCATCGGGGTAGCTACATTTTGATGTTTATCCATCTTCTTTTTTTATGTTTTTCATGTTACCCTTTCATGTAAATATCTCATTTTCAAACTTTTTATGTATTAGACTTTATATTTATAAAATATAAACTTCTCTTCATTTTCATTAGTTGTTTTTGTATAAAAGCAAGTCTTTTAAGTAGGTTTAGTAGGTAGTTCTTATCATTTTGTAATTTTTTTCTAAAAACCCATACATTTGCCGTCGCTTATTTGAATAAGCGATGGCATAGAGGTGATGGTAAAAATATTTTTGTCATCACTTCTCATAATAAGTGACGGCATATAAGGTTCAAGAGAACCACACCTCCTCTTTTATGCTGTCGCTTATTATGACAAGTGATGGTAAAAATATTTTTAGCGTCACATCTATTCTGTCAATTATTACGAAAAGTGACGTTAAAAATATTTTTGCCGTCACCTCTATGTCGTCGCTTGTAGGGAAAAGGGGCCACAAAAATATTTTTGCCGTCATTTATATAAGCGATGGCAAGTTTACTTAACGACGATAGAACTTAAGAAAGAGCATGTAAAGGCGGGAAAAAGTGACATATAAATGTCATCGCTTATGAAATAAGTGACTACAAATACAATTCCCGTTGGTTTTAAAATGACGTCGAAACATCCAATCTGTCCAGTGGTCAAACACTATTTTGACGTCGGATGTGCCCTCTAACTAATGGGAAAATGAAATAGTGACGCTAATAACAGCGTTGCTTAATGGCGTCGGTTATATGGGTTTTGCCATCGGTTTCCAACTGACGGGAAAGGTAGAGTATGTTGTAGTGCAACCTCCATGGTGCTGGAAGTGACAATGCTCTACTTCACACTTCCCCATGAGATGGCACCTCCAACTGGTAGAAAGACAAAACCAAAAGTTGATTTTCTATCTTTGTTACTCCCAACATAATCAAAATCTAAGTATCTAGCAACTTGCGAGGAATTAGATATCCTACAAGTGAGCATCAAATCATTGGTTCCTTACAGATACTGCAATACCTTCTTCACTGCCACCTAATGGTCCATGCCCGAATTGCTTTCTTACCTACCCAAAAATCGAATAATAAAGCATATATCAAACTCCCTACTAAAGATGCATATGGGATTCCTTTCATATGTTCCTTCTCAAGATCATTCATAAGGGTTTGAGCTTTATAAATCTTATCCCCTTTAGTTACTAGTGCTAGAGTTGGTGAATAATATTTCATGCCAAATCTTTCCAATTCCTTCTCAATGTAGGCCTTTTGAGATAGTCCAAGCATACCTAGGGGACTACCTCTATGAATCTTAATGCCTATCGCATATGAGGTTTCACCCATATCTTTCATTTGAATGTTCTTAGAAAGGAATGCCTTAGCTTCATGCAACATTATTTCTAGCAAGCAATATATTATCTACATATATGACTAAAAATGTATAAGTGCTTCCACTAACCTTTATCAACAATGTTCTCAACGAATCAACAATGTATGAGGTAATGACATTGTTGAACTTGATATACCATTGACGTAAAGATTGTTTTAGTCCTTATATAGATTTTTTTAATTTGCATACTGGCTTGTCTCCTTTATTCGAGATGAAACCTTCAGGCTTTTGAATAAATATCTCATCATCCACATCACCACTAAGAAAGGTCATTTTCACTTCCATTTGATGTAGCTCTAATTCAAAATGAAATATCATTGCCACTATAATCTTTAATGAGTCCTTCCTAGAAACAAGATCAAAGGTCTCATGATAGTCAATGCCTTCCATTTGAGTGAATCCTTTAGCTATTAATTAATCTTGCGTTATACCTTTCGATATTAGCAAGGGCATCCTTCATGGTCTTATAGGCCCATTTACAACCTATATCCTTAGCACCCTTAAGTACCTAGCACACCCATTCCACAATTTATTAATAATGTCGTAGTGAAAAATGGGTGTCAACATAAAGTTTTTATTATCGAACTACATACTAGGTGAGTCAAAGTCGTTTCACTGGGAGGACTTATTTATATTTTTAATTAGGCTAACCTATTTTACATCAATTAAATTTAACTAATTGTTGAATGTAATTTCAACCCTAAAAGTTTGAGTTTGAAAACATGTCATTGTAGTTGCGTAAAAATCCGTCAATCAAATAATTTTTACTAAAACTCAACGTGAGTGCTAGGTCGAACATGGGGAGGCGAATGTTTAATTAAAAATTGCATTGAAATTATTGTCATGAAAGTAGATTAGCTGGTTGAAATTAATCTATTAGCTATTCTACTTAAAGAATAATTAATGGAAGAGAGAGAAAAAATAATACAAATAAAGAGAAAATAGGGAGAGAATAAACAAATGCTTCATAACCATAACATCATGTTCATTACATCTAATTGCTACAACTAGAAAGCAGGAAATCTACATTAGAAAGTGATAAAAAGAGAAGGGGGTGAGAAGTTATCCTCCTCGACGACTGCTTGGAGGATGAGCCACATTGACGGAGCGCCCGGATGATGGAGATAAGATGCTGGATGAAGGAGAATGGAGTTGGAGGACGGAGGACAGAACAAGGCGACGTTGCAGCGGGATCCGCTTCCCAATCGACGGTGAGAGGACAATCGCAGGATGCTTAACGAAGGGAGTGAGAAGATGGAAAATTATTTTACTCTCGCTCTAATGGAGCATCCCGGGTATAAGACCAGCTTGTAGAGCTTTAGAGGGGGTGAGAGAAGAAGAGAAGGGATGCTGAGAATGAGAGGTGTAGTGTCCCTTTTATAGGCAAGGGGAAAGGGATTGAATGGTCTTTTTAAGGCCTTGAATTTAATATAGGGGTCTTTAGTGACGGATACAGCCGTTGCTGTAGCTAAGCGTTGGTGAAGTTGTGCACACCATCTCCGCCCTTCATCTCTGATCTGAGCGCCCACAATAGGACACGTCCACACCTCCTCTTCAGCTAATAATGCATGCAGCCCAAGCATCGTGCTACTACAGTTGTCCAATCGATGGATCGGATGGCTTAAAAGACATCCCATCCACAACGCCTTAGCGACACATCAGATCTGGCGTGAGAAGCCGCACCAAATCACGTGTGCAACCTCATCTCCATCCAGCGCTGCCACATAGCTGCATCCGAGCCGCTCATCGAGCATCGGGTGGTCCAATTTCGCGCTCAATCCTCGCATGGCTGATTTGAGGCGAGCGGTGCTCGAACCGACACCCCCCCTTTTCGCAAAGGATTTCTCGCTTGCTGTGCTGAGGTCGTTCTTTGTCGAGTTTATGATTTAACGCTCAAGCATCCTCAGTTATTGGATCAAGATCGAACAGTTGAGAACACAGCTTCTTTAATGAGGAGGAGTGCCTAGTAGCTATGGATGATGTTTGGCAGCAATGATGGTGCCACGTGGTGCCATCATGATTGTCCATCTTCTTTGCTTTGTAGGTGGTGCCACGGTTGTCAGATTGGACCAATTTCACGCCGTTGGGCTTCCTTCGCCTATCCGAACGCATCCGTGCGGTTGGATTTGTTATCTGATGTACGGATTTATACCACCTTACCCCTTTTCCTCTAATCTTTCTTAGACTATATCTGATGTTATGGAAATCCGATCGGGGCGATCTCGGAGTCGTTGAACTCTGATCGTCGCCTTGATTAGATCTGTATGGTTAGATCTTCAATCTAAGGCCCCAATAAATATTGCCCTGTCCTTGGCCACAAAAGGAGCAGATTAACCTAAAATTTGTACAAACTAATCTAAATGCAAAATGATGCATGCTATGCAATATTTATAATGATGAATGTAATTATACCCCTAAGAACATGCAAAAATAGGCAGTTTATGTGAAATAGATGTGTCTACATCACACCCCCATGCTTATCATTTGCTAGTCCTTACCAAAACTACATGCTATTTATAAATAGAGTTAGGATCAAATTAGTTGTGCAATAGTTATTTTTCAACACTGAGAAATTTCTACTAAGACTTGAACTATAAAGACTCAACAGCGCCTGGGTGTCTGCCAAAATGCTGACCGCCAAAGCCCTCACCTTATTCAAAAGCAAAAGCATTTTTTCATTTTTCTTCTTTTCTAAATTTTTGGATTTTTGAGTTTAGAGTTTCGGGGTAGCTTTCTATGGCTACCCCACCCACCCAATACTCAAAAGGAACTCTAAGTGCTGAGCATCCTTTTGTGACTATGATAGACTCATCGATCGGCAATCAGAGCGAACTTCGGATTTCTACGCCCTTAGGTGACCTTGAAAAGAAGTTCTACCTAAAGCTGTATCTATCTAATCAGTAGCTTTCTCCTTACTTTTTATTTTTATGGGGTCAACACAAGGACAAACCGAGTATATATCTCCCCAGCTTATTCTACTTCCCCACTTCTTCCTAAGTGTTTGGAGTTAAACATGCATTTCATGAGCTGGGTTATGGATAATCGACCAATGAGTTGTTATCACTGACAATTTTCCAACCATACTCGTGTGGTGAAGTATGGCTTATTTCTTTTTTTTTCTTCTTTTCTATTTCTCCTTTTTTTTGGATATTTTTCTTTTTTTTTCTCTTTTTTTTTTTTAAGAAGGTGGCTTCCCTTATCTAAGATTTACCTAAAGGCAGTAGGAAGGGAATGGTCGTGTGGCCAGGCTTTGGACAACCAGCCAATGAGTTGTTACCATCGATAACTTGCCAACCATACCACCCTAAAAGGTTCATTAGCTATCCAATTTCTGTTAAAACTGCCAAAAAGTGAGTCAGTGTAAAGAGTGTGTAGATGCTTAGGCTTAAAGTCCCCTCAAATAAGACAAGGAGCTGATAAGTCGCTTACTTATCACCCCAACTTATTAACCACTTAGAAATGAATTCAGAATGGCAAGAACTCGAGAAACAAATCCACATTTTAGTGGACACCCAGGCTGATTAAGCCCAAAGACATGAAGTGTCTAAGTGTTCAGGTCCTAACATATTATTTCCTATGGTTGACAAATTTCTAAAGCCCAAGTTTTCTTTTCCTAATTCAAATTTTTTTCCAAATAGAAAATAAAAAGAATCTACGAAGCCAACCCCCCCATGCCTATCTAATACAATGTCCTCATTGTATTAAAAAGACATGAAAAAGAGTGGAGTAGAGTAGTGTTTTTGCGAGGTGAGATCAATGTAAAATCAATGTGTCATAGTATAGTTGAAATCGCTCGAGAACAAATGAATTTTATTACTCAAAATTGTAAATCCGAGGTTGAACACAGGGAGCAAATTGGGGTCTAAAAATCAAGAACACAACTTTAAGATTGAATATAATATGCAATGAAAACCAAAGTATAGTGCAAAAACACAATGTTAATGTATAAGAGAGAAGCACAAAAAATATGGACGCCTGATTTTGAAAATCAGACGTCTTATGAAATTGCTACAGTGCTTCTTAGTTATCTATCTCTGATCTCCTTTCTTTTCTTTCTTCTATTCTCTATCTCTGATGGCCTTCCTTCTTCTTGGCTTCTTCTTCTTCTTCCTTCTGTGATTTCTTCTTTGCTCAGGCCCTTGTCTTCTTCTTCCTCTTCTTTCTCCTTTCCTTCTCTTCTGCCTTCAGCTCCTCTTTAGCTTTGCCTTCTCCTTCCTTAGCTTCTTTGGCTATAGCCCTCTCCTTCCTTAGCTTTTTCTTCTTCTCCTGAGAGCAAAACCTACTCCTATCCTCCCCCACGATCTCTCTTCTTCCCTCTCTCTTTGGCTCTCTCTCCTAGAGCCTTCTTGGGTTATTGGGTCAGGTATGTGCACCCAGGATCAGGCCCACCGGCATGTGTGGTGGGCGATGAGTGCAGGCTAATCGGGTATATGGGTCAGGGCCAAGTTCGCGGGCAGTGGGGTCACGGACGAGGCAGTGAGGGTGAGTGGGACCTCACCCCGTGGTCAGGAGGCGATAAGCCTCTGTGACTTTTTCAACTTATATCATTGCACCCGCTCACGATCTTTCGAGGTGGGACTATGTTGTCCCACCTTCCTTCGCAAATGCCAGCAGTAGACGTTCTCCGCTAATTGCAGCAGCTACGTGGGCGTCGATGCCAATTGCCGGGCTGAAGATGTGTGCGAAAGGAATCCGCATGACCTGGGACTTCTTGCTTGGAGCGAGGAGTCCTGGATGAAGCTTCCAAGCAAGCTTCGCGCTTCATCAATGGCGGTGAAGGCCTCGAACCCTGTCAACAAGAAAACGACCTTACGGCCTCATCAGAACATGTAGGGAGCTTCACCTGAACACAGCGAAGGTGGTACGGTGGTCGACATGGCATGGGGTGGCCTGAGCACGCGTGCCTAGGTCTCCTCGTGGGTGTGAAGGTGGGTGTGTTCAGGGGAAGTGCTGCGGGCTTGGCACGGTGAGTGGAGTGAGGGGTTAGGGTCAGTGAGGTGTGGCAGTGCTCGTGAGGTAGTTGGCAAGGTGGATGGAGGCATGGAGCGGTGGAAACACCTCACCGGAGGTCTGACTGGAGGTGAAGGTGGTGGTGGTTTGCGAGTGTCGAGGCATTTTTGCAGAAATAGATGATAGAAAAATGATGAGAAGAGGGAGAGTACCTAACTGAATGTGGATGGACGAAGGGGGATGCATAGGAGGTGACCGACTCGTATTGCCGTCGCCAAAGACGAATGACCCAGTGGGAGGAGGACGGCGACGACGAGGGGGTTGTAGAGCCATCGGCTGGTGCGAAGTGACGCGGACGAAGAGCATAAAGGGAACCCTGCCATTGGTTTTGTGGCAGAGAGACAAGAGAGAGATAGAAGAGTTTTCGGAGTTTGCTGGGTGGTTGACTGGAGGGGGAAGAGAAGAATTAGGGGTATCTCAGGCCAATTTCCAGCTTAGGAGGTGTGGAATGATCTGGGCAGGCTTTTATAGGCCCTGACATGACCGTGCTTGTCGCCGGAGATGGAAACTCAGGGAGACCCAAATCTCTCATGCATTTGCATGAGAGATTGGGTAGGAGTTAGGGCTTGATAATGGGTTCACATGAGAGGAGATTTCTCCGAGAATCTTCGTTTCAATTTTGAAAGGGATTCTCTGAGGAATTAGGGAGTTCTTTCCCTTGATACCTCGTCGGAGTAGGATTCCCTCCGCTGTAATGGTGGAGGGACCTAATTGAAAAGAATGATGAGGAAGTTAGGGGGGTTTCTGCAGAAGTTTTCAAAAGTTAGGGGTAGAAATGTAATTGGGCTGGACTTATTTGTAAAGTAGGTCAAGGTGAATTCCCCTTAGGTCCAAATTTTGGTACAAACCTAATTTAGACCTAAGGAATTCAATGGTGAAGTTGGATTTTAGGTTTGACCACTTTTGAATGGATAATTTACACAAAAATCCAATTTAGGGCAAACATTTGATTGAGATCCCAATTTAGGTCAAAATAGGTTCTAAGGGCCAAATTGAAGGTTATAAACCATAGAGAATATTTTTCAATGATTTTTAGAGGGTTTAGGTGAATTTTATCCTGATCATAACCTTATTAAATTAAGTGGATCTATTTTAGGGTTACAAGAAGTTATTTAATTCCTAGAATTTACATGAACCCTTTTCTGTTTGAACCAACCAACTTTTTATCTTGTTAAGACCATTTGACCTGTGTTTAGCCCATGAGAAATCCCGTTGTTGCATTGCAATGGTAAAATTGTAGTTTTACCCCATGTTTCTTGCTTTTCTTTCAGAAGGGTTATTCATTGAGTTAGGACCTCCATTTGGTTATGTAGGAGCTTTTGTTCTCTTTTCTGGGTCAAGATGTGCTAGTTAGAGCTCATGATGGTGTTCCCATCAAGTAGAAAGCACTTGAATTTCATGAGTATAAGTCAGCTCTGAGATAAAAATAGACTATATACATGCTGAATTTAGTGCCTTCAGCTAGGCACACTATACAAACAAAGGGAAGAAATCAGGAATTCACAAGTATAGGTTAGAATTAGAATAAAAAGATCAATTCTTGCACCCGTATGGAGAAGTCCACTGATGTGGATAAGGTTGCGATGCAAACTCATGTCCTAGGGTCGAGTGTATCTAAGGTTCTGGATAAAAATTACCCAGAATCGGAGATCAGTACGCAAGGGGGGCCAGGCCTATGATTTATGAGGATGAAATCTAAGTCTAAAAAGTTGGATAATAGGAAAATTCATATCAAAAAGATAATCAATGAATTTGTGCTTGGGTTGCACATCCTCAGAATAAAACATGTCATAAGGGTCCTGGTAAAAGGATGGTGGTTTTAGGAAAATAGGAACCCTTAGACTCAGATTTCTAATTCCCCCGAAATTGGCTTCCCAAATCTTCATTTCCTAGCTCCTATCCTCCATAATCAGGATTTCAGATTTCGGGACCTCCTGCATGTTATGCACCCCATCTAAAGTATCCAAGTCGAAGATTTGTGGCTGAATCATAATTGACTTGGGTCCGATGATCTCAAAAATAGAATCATCATTATACTCAACGAGGTGTGTGTGAGGAATGGGGCTACTAATTGAATCATTCATGAAGTTAGGATTTGAACCTTCCGAGCTAGCCCTAGTAGGATCAATTTCCTCAATTACTGGGTTATTAAATGATTCATTGAATTCCTTAAGCCCAGTTGTCTCACTAAAATCATTTTCCTCAAATTCATGTGAGACTTCACATAACGATTCTTTACCTTCAGAATCAAAGAATTCTGGATCCACATTTATATATGTCTCAAAATTATTGATCATTTCCTTGTCCATAGAGACATACTTTTCCTAATACCTTAGTTTAGGGATCTCGGGTGAAGAAATCAATTCATCCTCAACTGGTTGCTCTAGATCGACCTGGTCAACCCCGATCTCGTAAAATGTGTCCCCCTACAAGTGCTTGAGCGAGTTCTGACAATGGCTCTCCCGAAGGGGATTTGTTCTGGGAATCATCTCAAGATTGGACTAGAGCAACTATAAATCTCATCCTTAGTTTAGACAACTTCCCAAGTAAAAACTCACCCGGGTCCTTATCCTTAACATCTTGGAGGCAATATAATAAATATTTGTTAAGATCATCAATCATTTGAATCAGAGGCTCCAATTCTTCAGTGTAGGGTGTTGGCTGAGCTTCTAAAGATTGAATGGTGTTCCTTAAGTTAGCCAACACCCTATCTTGGACCTGGTTGACCTGAACCAAATAGTTTGATTCAAGGTTGGGTGGGTTTGGGTTCAGTGCAAGGGAGTCAAGGAATTGAGGTTTTTGGTGCCCTCTTTGATAATAGGTCACTTCGGGTTGTTCAAAGAGGGGTGGTGACCCATATGTAGTGTAATCTGGGGGAGGGTAAGAATTGTAATAAGGATATCCTTCTTGATTGTAGATCGGGTTAAGTTGATCATCAAATGGTGGAGATCTATAATCAGTGTAGCTCAAAGAAGGATAGAAATCACCATCATGATGTCCAAGGTTAAACCTTGAACACGAAGGTTCGAAATTATATCCCCAATAAAAGTTATCCCGAGTAATGGATGAATGATTACAACATGGGTCGAGATAATAATAATCATATTTGGGATAAGAAATGTCAGGAGGGTAGGAGTGGAAATGTATGTAGGATGTGGAAGGATCCATGACAAAATGGGAGGAAGAAAGGTGCTTGCAATACAAACACTCAAACCTGTCCTTAGGTGGGATAGCCTAAAGATCTAGACTCCCAAAACCCATCTTGAGATGGAAAGAATGATTTGGTCTACTTCTTTCCGGTCAATCCAACCAGTTAGAGAGAGGGATTAGGGAGAAGGTTCTTCCCTTGGCTTTCGCCTCAGGTTCCTTTGATGCCCCCCAATCATAGTCGTTTGACACTACTCCCCAAGCTAGACATCAGATTGAATAGTAGAAGCAGATTAATAAAAAATAATCTTGATCTGGGCCTCGAAGAGTAAGTCCAATCTTTAAGGATAATGTCTACTCTGTTTTAATTAGGCTTAGGTTTGAATGTGCTTTGGAATGTGATGGGCCCTTTATCTGGGTTGTGCCCTTAATAATTGATTGAGATGTGTGAGTGAGTGCACAACCAGGGTTTTCAAGCAAGATTATTTGAATGAATGATTTTAGAGTTCAAATCTTTCTTAAATAGCTTTTAGGGTTTAAGTTAAGGTTGATTCAATCAAATTTAGGAGGCACACTAGGATTTGCAAACATGGGTGAAGATGTTTTCCTTTGAAATCAAAATAAGGTGGAGTGCTTGGTACGAACCTTAAATGTTAACCCTAATGAGCAAGCTACTTGATCAGTTGTTTTTAGATGAAGTGGTGCGACCTAAACAACTCAAACAATTGGCTTGATGCACCACTGAATTAAGCACACAAGTGGTTGCCTAGTCTGATTTCTACTCAATTATGTGTTTGTTTGCATGTACCAGTTCCAAAGATCGAGTTATCGGTTGAGTATGAAAAATCAGAAGAGGTCGTGTACCTCTGTGGGATTATATATATATATGTATATATGGAGGGTGAGGTGGGTGGAGGTGGCAACCAAACAACCAAACTAAGCCTAAGGTTTATGCAAGCTCCTAGGTTAATTAAGGATTGTGTTATTTATGTGATGGAATGAAATCTAGGGGGTGGAAGGTGTAGGGGTGAACTTACAGACCCATCACCAACACTTTACTCCAATATACCACTTTTGTTCATCTTGAGAGAGAGTACCTGCACTCACAGTAAGAAAAGAGAAAAGTGAGGTAAAAGATAAGTAGGGTGGAAAAGACGGGAAATCAAAGGGCATTGCCTCCCCGGCAACGACGCCAAAATGTTGAAAAATGTTGAACGTAATTCTATGCTAAAAGTTTGAGTTTGAAAATCCATCGTTGTAGTTGGGTAAAAATTCGTCAATCAAATAATTTTTACCGAAACTTAAGGTGAGTCCTGGGTCGAACACAGGGAGGTGAACATTTGATTAAAAACTACGTTGAAGTTATTGTCACGAAAGCAGATTAGTTGGTTGAAATTAATCTACTAGCTATTCTACTTAAAGAATAATTAATAGAAGAGAGAAAAAGAATAATACGAATAAAGAAAAATTAGGGAAAGAATAAATACGTGCTTCATAACGATAATATCATGTTCATTACATCTAATTGCTACAACTAAAAAGTGGAAAATCTACACTAGAAAGTGGTAAAAAGAGAAGGGGTTGAGAAGTTATCCTCCTTGACGGCTGCTTGGAGGATGAGCCACGTTGATGGAGCACCTGGACGATGGAGATGAGATGCTAGACGAAGGAGAATGGAGTTGGAGGACGGAACAAGGCGCCGTCACAGCGGGATCCGCTTCCCAAACGGCGATGACAGGACAACTGCAGGATGCTCCACGAAGGGGGTGAGAAGATGGAAAATTATTTTACTTTAGCTTTAATAGAGCATCCCAAGTATGGGACCAGCTCGTAGAGCTTTGATGGGGTGAGAGAAGAAGAGAAGGGATGCTGCAAATGAGGGGTATAGTGTCCCTTTTATAGGCAAGGGGAAAGGAGTAGAATGGTCTTTTTAAGGGCTTGAATTTAATATAAGGGTCTTTAGTGATGGATGCAGCTGTTGCTGTAGCTAAGCGTTGGTGAAGTTGCATGCTCGATCTCTAGCCTTCACCTCTGATTCGAGCGCAAACAAGAGGCCACGTCCGTGCCTCCTCATTTTCAACTGATAATGCATGCAGCCCAAGTGCCGCGCCACTACAACCGTCTAATCAGTGGATCAGACGGCTTAAAAGCCATCCCATCAATAGCGCCTCTGTGGCGTGTCAGATCTGGCAGGAGAAGTTGTGTCAAATCGTGCATGCAGCCTCGCCTCCATCTAGCACTGCCACGTAGCCGCATCCAAGCTGCTCATCGCACATCGAGTGGTCCAATTTCATGCTCAATCCTTGCACGACTAATTTGAGGCGAGCGGGGTTAGAACCAACGCCCCCTCTTCTCGAAGGAGCTCTTGCCCGCTGCACTGAGGCTGTTCTTTGTCGAGTTTATGATTTAACGCTTAAGCATCCTCAGCCGTTGGATCAAGATCTAACGGCTGAGAACAAAGCTTCTTTGATGAGGAGGAGCACTAGGTAGCTGTGGACGATGTTGGGCGACTGTGATGGCGCCACGTGGTGCCATCATGGCCGTCCATCTTCTTTGTTTTGTAGGTGGTGCTATGGTTGTTGGATTGGATAGATTTTCTCACCATTGGGCTACATTCGTCGATCTGAATCCATCCATGATGTTGGATTTATCATTTGACATATGGATTTACACCACCTTGTCTCTTGTCCTCTAATCTTTCTCGGACTGTATTTGATACTACGGAAATCCGATCAAGGTGATCTCGTAGTCGTTGAACTCTAATCATCGCCCTGATCAGATCCATATGGTTGGCTATTCAATCCAAGGCCCCGATAAAAAATGCCCTATCCCTGGCCACAAAAGGGAAAATTAACCTAAAATTTGTACAAACTAATCTAAATGTAGCATGATGCATGCTATGCAATATTCATAATGATGAATGCAATTATACACCTAAGAACATGTAAAAATAGATAGTTTATTTGAAATAGATGTGTCTACATCACTAATCCTAACCTAAGTTAGCTAAGTCCTAGGATTTGTGCTTGGGAAATTAAAGATACGCTTCAAATAGAATTTTCATATTGTATAAACTAAAGAGAAATTCAATGAAAAATATTTTAGAGGACTAAAACTTCTTGTAATAAAAATCCTTCAGTAACCAAACATAATTAATTAGAGATCCATGAAGACATTTTACAAAAATATTAAATATAAAAGGCTAACTAAATTTTATAATTTATCTAAACTTAATTCAAGCAAAAATGATACTACCCTAATTAAAAATCGAAAAAAATTATTTTTAAGGTGAAAATTTCTAACTAAAATATATATTAAACTAAATTCAAAAAGGAAATAAACCATGCAATGTTCATGAAAATTTGATTCTTAATCTACAAATTATAAGTAAAACTTTCTAGCCTAACTAAACTGGATTATAGAATGCAATACCAACTTTAGGGAATTGTCGTAAGCAAAGAACACAACTTCTCTCTATAAAATTTGATAAGTAGATTAATTCAACACGATAAAAACTATCATAGGGAATATTTTTCAATTTTTTGGTTTTTTAAGTATGGGATACAAATGAGAAAAATACATGATAATGTACAGTATTAGTCGAAATGAAGATAGATAATTAAAAAAAGAATTTTATAGGACAGAATCTTGATAAAAAATGTACATAAAGCCAAATAAAAGCTAATGAAAGTAGAAAAGGATAAAAAATTATTTCATTATTTCAAAGGTCTACACTATAAGATCGCAAATTTTAAAAAGATACCTAACAACCAATCTAAATCTACATTACATGAAACTAATCAAACAAGTATAGAACTTCTAAAAATTGAACACAACATAGGGATTACATGAAACCTAAAACCTTAAAAATACAAATAAGAAAACATGGTCATACTCTTATTAGTACAGGAATAGAAATACAACTACACTGATGAGAATTCTAAGCAGGATAAAGGAGGGAAACCTTAGCGATTGGGGGTTGTCAAAGTCACCGAAGCCAATTGCAAAATTGTCGAAGTGAAACTCACCCTTGTGCATATAAGAGAAGTCCAGGTTATGCTTGTATCTGCCACAGATCCACGTAGTGTCTGCTGAGATAGTGTGATGCCAAAGAAGGTTGAAGTCGTCAAAGTCTCCACCATTGTCCATAAAGAGATATAGAAATCTTTAGAGAAGAGAGGGAGAGAGGTGGCATATAAGAGAGAGGAGAAAGACGATATGGGGATGAAGAGGAGGATATGGTGGTTGCGGTGGGCGATTATAGATGGAGGTGAGGAAGGGATGGCTAGGGTAGTGGTGGAGGATTAAAAGGGTGGACAGCCATGGGAGAGGAAGAAGGTGGAGAGGAGGAAGGAAGAAGAGATGGAGAGGAAGGGGAGAAGGGAGGTTCACCCCCTAAATCAAAATGGGGGAGAGACCCATTTGCATTTGGCTTGTGTGGGCTTTTGTGTGTCAAGGCATGTGGGGGTATATGGTGGGTAGTTATTAGGAAAGTGAAGTAATGGGTAGGTGATAGGTTTAATTCAGATTTTTTTTAAAGAAGGAAATAGTAAGGTGGGATTTTTTTTGAATTGAGATGTAGGTTTGGCCTAATGAAGAGGAGGAGGAAGAGATGTTGCACACAAGAATTTCTAGAGGAGGAGGCTAGGTGGCATGAAGGGAAGAGAGAGGAGAGAGGAGATGGCAAGGAGGCAAAAGGAGAGGAAGAGAAAGAGTAGATTTCTAAATATATTAAATAGGTTTTAATTTAGATAATTTTTTTAAAACACCAAACCCCATAGGCTGATGCCATGTGGCATCTAATTAGGCTTAGATAATAGTTGATTAGGCTAAATTTAACTAGGAACCCAATTGAGCTACTAATAGGTTTAGCTAGCCTAATTCTCAACCAATTAGCTCTATGTGAGCTCAATTAAAGAATTGACCTAAGCTTAGTGAAATTGACCTAATGGAGACCTAATTGACTTTAGTTTATGTCTAATTGGGGTTGAGAAAAGAAGATCAGGGATTATGAGAAGATTTCTCTCTCTTTATCTTTGTCTTCAATTAGGGTTTTAGCTCAATCTGATTTCACCACAATTTCCTATAAAATCAAGATAGCTAATAATTGATTATAAAAGCACAAATATTAAACTTAATTTGACTCTTCAACTAAAAATGACCTAGCATGCATCTTAATTATATGTTCATCCATTTTAATACATACTAAGCTATGAAACTACATGAAAGTACTGTAATGTGATAGATGCAGTTTCATCACACCCCCCAACTAGTGTTTTGCTAGTCCATAGCAAAACTTCAAGATTAAAAACAAAAACAAAAGTAGAAGAAAGGAAGAAACTGTTGGTGCATATGCAATTAGGGACCACATTAGCCTTTAATGATGGTTTTGATGATAACAAGCATATCAAGTGATTGAGATTAAAATTATATGTTATGCATAATTGTTGCAAGATTAATTTCAGGTTGAAGCTCTCTTGACGAATTATGAAGCTAAGAAGATGGAGATCAAGCGTAGCTCTCATTGTAATTTTAGGGATTGAGTTGTAATTTCATATTTCTTAGAATGTAAGGAAAGCCCTAATAAGATTAACATTAATCTACAATATTAGGGAACCACTTGCATAAGTCAAATTTGGTCACAAATATGATAAAACATATCCTTAGGGGTTAATAGACCACCCCAGAACCCCACAGGATCAACATATTTGGTTTGGACAGTTGGAGGACTTTTTGTAGTCCATGTAATGTTAGGTATAAGTTACCTAACGTTAGGTAGTTGGCCTGAGCTCAACTTGAGAATTCTAGGAGATAGCGAACTTTGCGTTGAACTGAGCATTTAATGTTAGGTAATTGACCTAACATTAGACAAAGTATACTTAACATTAGGTAGTGTACTTTAAGCCTTCTAAGAAAGTTCTTAGAGATAGCGAGCTTTGTACCTAATTGAGTACCTAACGTTAGATAGTTCATCTAACGTTATGTCACTTTTAACTAACGCTAGGTAAAGTACATTTTGACCAACTTAATTACCCATTGGCAAATCAAATTGGGAAACAATTGAGCCATTGAATAGGGGTCTCTTGCACCCTAAAATAGTCTAAACACCCCTCTATATATATGTGATGGTTTCCCACTCTTATAGGGGTAGAGAACTCTCAAAAATTCACTCTAAAGCTCTTCCAAGCCTACATTCAACAAAATCTTACACTTGGTGTACATTGGAAGTGTTTTGAGCTCTTGTTCTTGAAGGCCACCTTCCTTGGAGCTCAACCACCTCAACTCCCTGCTATGTCACCTTCATACATTCACCAAGGGAGTTCTTTTAGTCTCCTAGATATCTAGTTCATATAATTAATTGCATATCTTATTGGGGCTATCCATAGGAGCTAAATTGTATTTTAATTATGTTTTATTCTTTTATTCTACTTCTAATTTGAGGGCCCGGATTGTGGGTTCCTCTCCTCTTGAGTAAGAGGGGTTGCCCTTGATTAGGGAATCAAGAGGGTTTGTAAAAGGATTTGGTACCCCATAAGTACCAGTTAGTTTTCCGAGTTCGACTCGAGGCAAAATCTTAGATTGGGAGATCTAGGTAGTGTTTTTTACTCGAATTTGGGTTTCCACTATAAATACTTATGTTGTGGTTGTTGTTATATGTGTGGATTGTTTGAGCATATTTTGAATTTGCATTAACTTGAATTAGTTGTTTATTTACCGCCATTAACACTAATCACCCCTCTCTAGTGCTTTCATTTGGTATCGGAGCTTAGGTTGGTGTAATTTGGAGTAACTTCCTCGCACTAACGATAATGGAGGAATCAAGCAACATGAGAATCGAGGGGTTGTCGACCCACTGACCTCCCTACTATGATGGAAATGGCTACACTCATTGGAAGTGGAAGATGGCAATTTACCTCAAATCAGCCACCGAAGAACTCTCATTGTGGAAAATGGTAGAGAAGAAATTTAAGGTGCCAGAAGTAGATGCCACCACTGAAGACTATAAGTCGGAAGATGAGAAGAAGATATCAATCAATTGTAAGGCTATGAGCATACTATATTGTGCCCTCTCTAATGATGAGTTTAATAGAATTTCGTAGCTAGAGACGGCACATGAAATTTGAAACTGTCTTGAAGTGACTCATGAAGGAACTTCAAGGGTGAAGGAGACAAAAATTGGTCTCTTAACCCAATAGTATGAGATGTTCAAAATGCAGTCGGGCGAAAGCATAAAAGAACATGATTTACCAAATTTTCTTGGGGGCTTGGGAAGAGTTATCCCTCAAATGAGATGGTGCCAAAATTCTTGAGGGCTCTAACCAAGGAATGGGAGACAAAAGTCACCGCAATTGAGGAAGCAAAGGATTTGAAGAACATTAGCATGGATGAGATACTTGGAAGTATAATGGTTCATGAAGTAAAGCTTGAGCTATCCAAGAAGAAGAGCTTCGCATTCAAAGCCAAAATTGAGAGTGATTCCGATCTCGACGACGAAGATAAAAATGAAGAGGATGAAGAGATGGCCATGTTCTCTAGAAGATTCGAGAGGCACGTGATAATGAGGAAGCAATTAAAAAATAGGAGAGATGATGAGACTCTCACTTGCTATGGATGCAAAAAGAAAGGTCATATAAGGAAGGATTGTCCTCTACTCAATGAGGATAAGAAAGATAAGAAGGAAAGAAAGGAAAGGAAAGAAAAGGAGAGAAGGACGAATGACAAATCAAGAAGGAAGTTCTTCAAGAAGAAGAAGGCATTCACAGCAACTTGGGATGACACAGATCAAAGTACAAGTGATGAGCCCATATTTGTGAGCTAATTAGTTATTTAAATGCATAGACATTAAGTTAATTTTAACATGCATTTAGCATGCATTAGGATATAAAGAGATTAATTATAGATTTGTTGCATGCATCGCATTTTTATGTAAATTAGGTCTTAGCATGCATGGTTTTTAATTTAGTTTGCATTTAGTGGGAATTATACATAATACATGCAATTAGATATTTTATAAGGATTTCTCTATAAATAAGCCAATGTTTATTATATTTCTCATCTTTTTTTTCTTAGGAATGGCTTCGCCTCTCCTCCAGCTATACCTCCTTAATGGCCGTGAGAAGCGGATCTACTCTCACCTCTCCATTTCAAATCCATGCACACTGCTACAAGAGAGGGGCAGCTGCTACCGTGCTCGGGGAGACACTGCCCCACTCCACCACCGTGTAGTCCACTCCACCACCATGGTCTCCAAGGCCGAGCTCCGCCACATCATGGGTCGGCGAGGTGACAACTCGCCGTGCCAAGCCGGTGGACTCATGCCATCACCGTGCACGTGCGTATCAGATAGCCACGCAACCATCACTGTGCAACCACCAGATCATCTTCTCTATCCACGCACCACCAACACCATCTTCTTCTTCTTCTTTCTTCTTCTTCCTCTGTTTCATTTCACCAAAAAGAACCCAAGCTGTCATCACCATCTCCACCACCTCACCGTGCGCATACCCTTCTCTTCGCACGCACCTACAGAGCCACTGTGCGACAGAGCCACCCTCTCATCCGCGGCCAAGCAGGGCCAGTGTCCCCCTCACCAACTCACTGTGCAGCTGCGTGCATGCATGCGTGCCTACTATGCTCACAGCAGAAGCATGAGTGCACGACTCTCTACGCCTCCTCGCCTCAACTGCGCACTCGCACTCCTTCGAGTGTATCTCCACACGTGCCGCTACCTCCTTCACCACTTGCTCGGCCATCCGTGCGCACATGCACCAGTGGGGTTGTTGCATGCACTGACCTCCACTTTCCAGCTCCTCGCTGCACACCCAGCACCTAGCGCACACCCACCAATGCCCCTCAGGCACACCCACTTGTCCCCGCATGCCCGTACCCCTTGCAGCGCGTCGTCGCCGCACTCCCAGCACCGCTCGCAACAACTCCAAGTCGTTGCTCCAACAACAACAGAGACGCCCCCCACCAGCCCTCGCCTCTAGCTTACACGTGTAGAGCGCACGCTACTCCAGTAGCTCTACCTACGCGCAGAGCGCACGTCCTCTAGCAGCCACCGCCCTCCTCTCCATACGCATCACGCACGGCCAGCAGACCTCCCGTGCCTCTCACTTGGAGCTCTTCCCAGTAGCAGTAGCCACCGGAACCCATCTCCTTGGCTGCTCCATCCGACCACCTCTGGCCACCTCGCGACTCACCGCCGCCATCACCACGAAGCCCTCGGCTTACTCATCTCCTCCACCAAATCTTGCCTCCAGCCAAGCCCTCCTCAATGCGTGAGATCCTCACAATAAAATCCTCTGTTTTGCTTGTAATTAAAATTTACATTTTTTTCCATTAAGGAGGAAGGGATTTTTAGTTAATAATATTCTATTCGGTTGATTTTATGAGCACCTCCCTCTTATTTTGCATAACTACAATATCAGCATGATAATGTCTTATTACCTCAATTGGAAAGCGATTTTGATCCGATTTCTTGACGAAACTAATCGTGAACATATGTTTTAACTGGTGCAAGTTAAATGGGTCATTGCCTCCCTGTGGATACGACCCACTCCTCATTGAATGGTTATTTTAATTACTTTGATTAGTCGATTTTCCACCACTTAGAAATACAAAAAATCATCTTAATCATCATCTTCGAAAACGAAAATCGACTCGTCAAATGGCGCCGTTGCCGGGGAGGCAACGAGCCTGTTAAACTCGCATTTATTTATTTATTGATTCACACATTTTATTTGAGGTACATTTCAATTCAACTATTTGTTTGGTGTGAGGTACGCGTATTTGGAGACATCTTGTCGCACCAGCCTCAAAGATCAGGTGATCCTTGACATCGCTAGCAAAGTCGCAACATTAGGAGAAGGAGAATCACATTTGCCTCTGCAACTCCTTGGTGGACCTTGTTTCCACCACTAGAGGAGATATCTGGAGGACCACATCCTCATTTCATTCTTTCAGTTGTAGATAGATTTTTATTTTTCTTTCTTCTCTTTATTTCATTCATTCATTTGGAAGACCCTTGTTCTAGGGTACATTTTAGGGGTTTGTTCCCCAACTTTCTTCTAGGCCCATGTTGGGTAACTTTTCAGGGGCATGTTCCCTTTTCTTTAGATCTAGGTTTTCTTTTGTGGGTTATTTATCCTTTATTTGTTTGTGCATAAGTAGCTAAAAAAAAAAAGATAAACTACCTGCTAGAAGCTGCATGCCCCTAGGTCGAACCATATAGGTGACAGCATCTAGATTTCATTTTGCATTGCTGATTGCTGGAGGGAAGGTACATCCTCTTTCTTTCCATTCTATATTGTTCATGCATATGTATCTGGATTTAATTGCAAGACCACCTAATTGAATCGAATAGATCTAACAAGTGGTCATATTTAATTTTTTGAAAAAGGACTAATTAAAGGAAGGACATTTAAAAACCAAGGACTTGAATTTCAAACTTGGCGTGTGATTCAAAATTCAAAATCTTTTATGGTGTATGCACACTTATATCTCTTACACCACGGCACACATCTAGACACTCCTTAGGTTTAGAACTGCTAGGACTAGAGCCTCCTATTACTAAGGTCTAAAGTGACCCAAACTTTAGTTTAGAGGTGAAGTTGCCTCCAAACATTGTAGATTGAGGGTAGTTAAGAAGAACCACGAAAGCAATGCTTCAAAGGAAGGGCTTGACCCTACTTGCATCCCTCTTCGCCGTGTTTGGTGGTGACTAAACTTTTTGGGCTTTAGGAAGGATCCCTAAGTCCCAGTTAGGTCTTCTTAGGTGTATCGTAGGTCGACAAGTAGGCGTGTAACTGTTTAGATAACTTGATTTTTCACTTACAAGTGGACTTAAATCTCAAATGCCTAACTGATTAAAGACCTAAAAAGTCCTCTGATTTGTGTTTGCTTGGGGAATCGGATTGTGGTGTGAGTTAGAATGGACCACGTTGATTTCATCCTTTCACATCTTGCACACACCCTTACCCCCACTCTGCAAACTTTGATCCCATACACCGCGATGGTCCATCCTTTGATTGACATAATGGTAATCATTGGGATCCCTTTTACTCCTATTATAGGAGTGTTGGCCTGGTTAAGCCCCAAATCAGTGAGCAGAACCTAGGAGCGGGATTTGCCTTGCCCAATATCCCACACACCATAGAAATACCCAACCCACCCTCCCTAAATGATTATAATGGTTGGACAAAAACTCCTAGGTACTATAAGCCTGAGCCTGACTTCTCTCCTGATAGAAATGATAACCTCGCCTCCTTGAAGATGCAAATACAGAAAATGCAAGATGAAATGATTAAATTGTTAGGAGAATCTTCGAGAACAGGCCAACAAGAAAAAGAAGAAATTAGCCACCTAATCTACCGCATTGAGGATGAAATGCACCCCTCTACGCTAGATGCATCTCCTGTGGCAGAGCCACACCTAAAGTTGGAGGGAAATTTTAGGGATTATGTAAGGGAGAATAGCTACTTTTCGAGGATTGATTTTGAAACCTCCCCGCTCGATGACACTTCCTTGAGAGGTCCACGGCTTAAGTGGGAGAAGGATATGTATGAAAGTAGCTATACATGGGATGAAGAAAGGTGGCAACCCGAGGAAGATGATGATCAAGTTGAGTATCCACTTGAATTATATTAGAGTCAAAAGAAGGGAATGATAGTACCATTGGAAAACCTCGACCCAGATGATAGTATTTTCGTCACATTTGATGAAGTGGGTTGAAGTCAAGTTGTTAATCCCACCCTCCCTTTTGATCACGAGATGGAACTCAAGCCCACCCTTAGGGAACCTAACCCTCAAGAAATTCACTTATCTGAGGAGTCCAAAGTTACCAGTGTAAACCATGTACCCCAGATAGAGTGCCCTAGGGGATTTGCTGAGATTTTAGATGATTCTAGACCACGGGTACAAGATGAATCATATGATGAGGAGAAGGACGAATTATATGAGGAACCTACATTTAAGATTTGGAGTGACACTAAGGGTGATTATGTCTTATTTGAAGAATTAGCCCCAAGGATGTCACAAAGTTGACCAAATTAGGTTTCCTTAGCACACCCATTGATGATATCTCTCATCATGATAAAATAATGAAAAATTTGGAAGCAACTTCTGAGATTAATGTGGATTCACATATATACTCCGGAGAGGATTTGAGTAAAGAACAAGAACCAGGGGATTACATTGATAGGATAATCCTTAGATTTGTTGCTTCCAACCTACCTTCATTTGATTCGGAGTCACCCTCTGATTCGCCTATGTCTGAAGGTGAAATTTTGACTCCATACCTTGAAATGATCACTGATGAAGTGCAGGAAGATACTTGTGATAGTACAAGGGATGCTAGGGATGCGATTGAGGAATTAGGAAGGTTGTTAGGAATGGACACTAAGTCGATTAGACCCAACCTTAATTTTATGGCCATCCCACAACCTCAGAACTTAGACACCCTAGACAATCCCTGGCTTAAAGACATGCTCACTACTATTTTGACTGGGGGGCTTAATTGACCAATATCTCTTGTAATGGAGTACCGGGTATGGATTGTTGCTTTCTATGGTCAGTCCATCACCCTAGGGGTTATCTCTGCACCATTCCTTCCCCATTTCTTTTGAAGGATCCTTGTCATCCTCCCCCTACCCCCTTTGGAGGTTGTTATGCCAGTTTATCCTTTAGAACCTCCTCTTGTGACCTGGGATGATTTCATTCCCATCCTGGTTCGGCGAGCATTTGCTATTGGGATTCATCATCAGCTCGCCAACATCCTAGGTTACCTATTTTCTAGGCCAGCATTACTTTGCTCATTTTTAGGTCCTATTTCTGCGATCCTTGAACCTAATTTGCAGATTCTTTGGCTACTCGACTGCCAACAAAATAATGGTAGCCCATCTATGACCCAGGTAATATCCTTCTATGCAATGGGGACATTACAGATTTTAGGAATGGGGGGTTGTACTTGGGGTATACATAGCATTTATATATAGTGCATTCATGCATTTAGTTGAAGCATTTTGCATTGCATACATTTGCATTGATTTTGAAAAAAAAAAAAAGTTGTTATGCTTAACTGGCTAGGCCTTGCATTCTTAGGCATAAGACTAGAACTTTAGGTTAGACTAAGTCGACTCTAAGTGTCAGACTTTAGAAGCTAAGTTGAGCTACTAGCTTTAGACCTTTAGGGTCCTTTGTGGACTTGAAAACTTAAGTAGGAGTTAAGTTGCAGACCATTCCTCAAGAGGTTGAGGAAGGAAAGCTAGGATTGAGTTAAAGGCTAGGTAGTATCTAGTGTCTTTTTCTACCTTTTGGTTTACAAGTCCTCGTAACCTAAGCATCCACATTTCACACACACTTGGTCTTGTGTAAATAGTGATCACCCTAATCCGCTTCTTGAAGAAAATCAGGTTCTCTTAGTTTTGACTTAGGAGAAGCTTGAAAACACAATTTGATTGGAAGAGTTCCTGTTGCAGGAGAGGTGGAGTACATACTCACCTAGAGGATGAGATGATAACATGTCACCTCCTTGGTGCTTGTTTCTTAGGATATCCATCCTACTGGGGGCATGTAAGTTCATTGTGCGGTTCAGGTACCATGGGCGGCCCTATCTCGAAGTGTCGATTGCCACAAGCCTGAATTCACTTAAGAAATCCATGGGGGATACTATCTCGAAGTGTCGATTGCCAGGAGTTCTTGGGGTCGTTATGGGCGGTGTTATCTCGAAGAATCGAAAGCTAGGCACCGTTCGAGGTTCGGTGATGGGGACAATGAATTTGACATAGACGTGTTGATAGCTAATCCAAGGTTAGACTTAGAGGAATCAAACAAATATATATATATATATGTATATATATATATGTATATATATATATATATATGTGTATATATATATATATATGTATATATATATATGTATATATATATATATATATATATATATATATTGCAAAAAACAAAGAAAAAAAATCCTTTTTCCTCTCTAGGTTGGCAATCATACCAACCTCAAATAACTCAGACCAATGCACATGCAAAGATGCTTTAATCTTTGGGACCAATAAACCTTAGGGTAGAATTAGAAATCAGGGAAGCCTGTGCTTGCAACACGTCTTTAGCCAACCTAGTATGTAACTTCACAACTATTTGGGAACCTTAGTTCTAAAGTCTGAACTTAACATGTTTCTTAAGGAAGACCGATTGGGTTGGCTAGTTCACTTGGAGAGCTGAGTTATTGCTTGAATTTGCTAGGGACTAGCAAAAACTAGGCATGGGGCATTTGATGAGCCCATATTTGTGGGCTAATTAGTTATTTAAATGCCTAGACATTAAGTTAATTTTAATATGCATTTAG
The DNA here is from genome assembly GCA_037157565.1 of Thalassia testudinum. Taxonomy (NCBI): domain Eukaryota; kingdom Viridiplantae; phylum Streptophyta; class Magnoliopsida; order Alismatales; family Hydrocharitaceae; genus Thalassia; species Thalassia testudinum. The sequence continues at coordinate 136,210,504 of JAZHRO010000036.1, read as the reverse complement.
CATGCATTAGGATATAAATAGATTAATTATAGATTTGTTGCATGCATCGCATTTTTATGTAAATTAGGTCTTAGCATGCATGGTGTTTAATTTAGTCTGCATTTAGTGGGAATTATACATAATACATGCAATTAGATATTTTATAAGGATTTCTCTATAAATAAGCCAATTTTTAATTATACTTCTCATCTTCTTTTCCGCAAGAACGGCTTTGCCTCTCCTCCAGCTATACCTCCTTAATGACCGTGAGAAGCGGATCTGCTCCCACCTCTCCATTTCAAATCCATGCACACTGTTACAAGAGAGGGGAAACTGCTACCGTGCTTGGGGAGACACTACCCCACTCCACCACCGTGGTCTCCAAGGCCGAGCTCCACCATATCGTCGGCCGACGAGGTGACAGTTCGCCGTGCCAAGCCGGTGGACTCGTGTCATCACTGTGCACGTGCGTCTCCGATGGTCATGCAACTATCATCATGCAACCACCAGATCATCTTCCATGTCCACGCACCACCAACACCTTCTTCTTCTTTCTTCTTCTTCCTGTGTTTCTTTTCACCAAAAAGAACCCAAACTGTCATCACCATCTCCACCACCTCATCGTGTGCATATCTTTCTCTCTGCGCACACCTGCAGAGCCACCACGTGATGGAGCCACCCTTGCATCCGCGCCCAAGCAAGGCCGGTGTCCCCCTCGCCAACTCACTGTGCAGCTACAGTCACGCACGCATGGCTGTTGTGCGCACAGCAGAAGCGCGGGTGCACGACTCTCCGCACCTCCTCGCCTCAACTATGCGTGCACACTTCTTCGAGTGCATCTCTACGCGTGCTGCTACCTCCTTCACCGCCTGCTTGGCCATTCGTGCACACATGCACCAGTGGGTTTGCTGCGTGCATCGACCTCCTCGCTCCAGCTCCTCGTTGCACGCCCAGTGCTTAGCACACGCCCACCAGCACCCCTCAGGTGCACCCACTTATCCCTGTGCGGCTGCACCCCCTGCAGCGCACCGTTGCCGCACTCCCAGCACCGCTCGCAACCACTCCAAGGTGCTGCTCCAGCAGCAACATAGCATGCCCCCCACTGGCCCTCGCCTCCAGCCCACGCGCGTAGGGCGTGCTACTCCAATAGCTCCACCTGCCTGTAGAGTGCGCATCCTCCAGCAACCACCACCCTCCTCTCCATGCGCATCACACACGGCTAGCAGACCTCCCGCGTCACTCGCTTGGAGCTCTTCCCAGTAGCAGCAGCCACTGGAACCCATCTCCTTGGTCACTCCATCCGACCACCTCCAGCTATCTCGCGACTTGCCTCCGCCACTGTTGCGAAGCCCTCGACTCACTCATCTCCTCCAAATCTTGCCTCCAGCCAAGCCCTCCTCAATGCGTGAGATTCTCGCAACAAAATCCTCTGTTTTGCTTGTAATTAAAATTTACATTTTTTGCCATTGAAGGGGAAGGGATTTTTAGTTAATAATATTCTATTTGGTTTATTTTATGAGCACCTCCCTCTTATTTTGCATAACTACAATATCGGCATGATAATGTCTTATTATCTCAATTGAAAAGTGATTTTGATCTGATTTCTTGACGAAACTAATCGTGAATGTATGTTTTTAACCGGTGCGAGTTAAATAGGTCATTACCTCCCTGTGGATACGACCACTCCTCATTGAGTGGTTATTTTAATTACTTTGATTAGTCGATTTTCCACCACTTAGAAATATGGCAAATCATCTTAATCATCATCTTCGAAAGTGAAAATCGACTCATCAACAATTGATAGCACCGACTTTGTTTCCAACTCTGACTCAAGCAAGGAAGAAGTTGCACGTGTGTGATGGGGGCTCATTTCACGAATTCAAATTAGGGTTCGGAGAACCCGTCGTTGTAGCTTGCAAAATGCATCTATCTGATAAAATTTATAATCGAAACTCAAAAAATGAGTCCTGGGTCGAACACAGGGAGGAGAACATTTGATTTTATAAAAATCCGTGTTTCACTTTATTTCTATTTTTCATTTTTATCTTTTCTAAATTTTTTTGGTATTTTTATCAGGCAAGAGATTAGGTCGATGAAAACTTTATCTACTTGCAAAAATATAAGAGAGAGAGGGAGAGAGAGAGAGAGAAACAATCATCTATTTATAAAGAATTGTTTGTTACAACTACAAAAGCGAAAAATCTATACTACGAAAGCAAAAAAGATAGAAAGAGGTGAGAGAAATCCCCCTCGACGGTTGCTCGGAAGATGACTCACTCTGACATCACCTGGAGGAAGGTTGTGAGGAGCAGGATGGAGGACGTAGCCAGAGGACAGAGGATGGGGCAGGACGGTGTTGTGGTGAGGATCTTCTTCCCGAAGGGCGGTGAGAGGATGACCATGAGATGCTCCATGAATGGGGATGAGAGGTGGGAAAACTATTTTCTTTTCTACTCTAAAGGAGCATCCCGGGCTTGGGACAAGCTCTCTCTATAGCCTTGGAGGTGGTGAGAGGAAGAAAGGAAGAGATGAAGAAAAATGGGAGGGGTAGGGGTCCTTTTATAGTGGAGGAAAGAATCAAATTCATATGCAGGACATTTAGTGACGGTCATAAACGTTGCTAAAGATCTGCTGCAAACATCACTGAAGATCCCGCTCACGCGCCCCTACTGTGGCACCGCTCCTTGCGTTGCACGCACCCTTGTCGCACACGCACATGCGATACGCACCGCTGCTGCTGCCACTGCCCCCGCACCTGCGCTGTTGCTACACGTGCACTCTTGCACTTGCGACCTGGGTCATCCATCTTCATTCCTTTGTAGGGGATGCTATAGAGGTCAGATAGAGTCAATTTTTGCGCCGTTGGGCTTCAATCATTGACCCAAATCCATCCGTGTGGTCAGATTTATCGTTTGATGCTCTAGATTGCGTCATGTAGTCCCTCGGCCGTTGATCTTCCTTGGATTACATATAGTGCTATGAGACTCTGATCGAGGCGATTTCGGAGGCGTTGGACTCCAATCGTCGTCTTGATTAGATCCGTATGGTTGGATCATCAATTCGAGGCTTCGAAATAAATATCCTTCTCTCCTGACCACAAAAAGGATGCAATTAACCTAAATTATATACAACTACTCTAAATGCATAATGATGCATGCTATGTAATATTTATAACATGAAATGAAAATCTAAGCCTAGGAACATGCATGAAGAGGCATTTTACCCTCAATAATTGTGGCTACATCAGTGTGTCTCATGGCAAATGAGATCGAGGTACAGTACTCTACTTCTTTTGATAAGCTACTTGATGCATATGATAAGTTTTTTGATGAATGTAAGAAAATAAAACATGAAAATAAAGCCTTGAAAAAGCTTAAAGTAGAAGAAAATGACTTGCAAAATAAATATGAGCTTCTTGTAAATGCAAAATTGGATCTAGAAAAGGAAAACACAGATCTGAAAATTGAATGTTTGAACTTAACTAGATTAAATGAAAATCTTATTGCTTTTAACACTAGCCTACTTATTGAAAAAGACATATTGATGGAAGAGACTATTGAATTAAAAAATAAAATTGGTTGCTTAGAGAAACATGTGATGAGCTTAGAATAAACACAAATAGATTGATAAATGACTTGGCTAAGTTTACTAATGGTAGTAAGAACCTACAAAAAATGCTTGCAAGTCAATTACCATCAACCTCTAGGCATGGTACTGGTTATGTTAAATCTTCATTTACAACTAAGAAGCCAATGAATTTTGTGAAGCCCAAAGGAAAAAACACCTTTGTGCCACCTAAGACTCAAAAACCAATCCATCATGCATACTTGTATAGCCATAAGGCTTAAAAACAATTTTACAATGCACATGCTTTTAGGCATAAGGCTCAAAAGTAATCTTATAATGCATATGCTTTCAGTCATAAGACTGAAAGACAACCTTATCATGCATATGTTTTCAACCAAAAGGTCAATAACAAATGGATTCCTAAAAGAAATTATTTCTAGGAAAGCTATTCTAACACTCAAGGACCCCAGAAGGCATGGGTACCTAAAAATATTCTCAACTCTTGTTTTATATGCCTCAAAGAAGACGAACAAGTGGATTATGGACAGTGGATGTTCAAGGCACATGACGGGAGACTCCACGCAATTTTTAAAGCTCAAGAAAATCAACGAAGGACACATGGCTATGGGAAATAACCCAAAATGTTGTATCATTGGTAAGGGTATGGTAGGTAATCCATTTATCCAAGTTAGAAATGTCACTTTAGTTGATGGCTTAAAACATAACCCTTTTAGTGTTAACCAAATATGTGATAGAGGATGCAAGGTTGTATTTGATAAGGATGGTTTTGAAATTATTGATAAAGAAACTTTAGAAGTTCTTTTGATAGGAAAGGAAAAAGAGAAAAAGATATCTATGTTCTTGAATTTGATAAGGAAGACATAGTTGATTGCTTGTTTGCCTCTAATGAAGAAAATAATTTATGGCATAGAAGATTAGGTCATGTCAATACGAAACTCATTGATAAAATTTATAAAAAGCATCATATTTGTGATACTTGTGAAAATAGAAAACTAAGGCCTCTTTTAAGAGTAAGGGAGTTGTGTCAACTACTAGACCACTTGAATTGCTCCATTTAGACTTGTTTGGACCAACTAGACATGAAAGTCCGAATGGTTGTCATTTTTGTTTTGTTATTGTCGATGATTTCTTGCATTTTACGTGGGTGATTTTTCTTAGGTCTAAGGATCAAGCTTTTCTAGAATTCTCTAGCTTAGCCAAGAGATTACAAACCGACTAGAGTGTTTGTATCTCTTGGATTACGAGAGATCTTGGTGGAGAATTTGAGAATGAGAGTTTTACTGAGTTTTGTGAGTTTTTCGGGATCCACCATGAATTCGCATTTACAAAAGCGGCTCAGCAAAATGAAGTTGTTGAGTGTAAAAACCACACTCCAATAATTCGCTCGAATAATGTTAATAGAATTGGGACTTCCTAAATATTTCTGGGCAGAAGCAGTTAACACAGCTTACTATGTGTTAAATCGTGTGCTCATTAGACCCATTCTTAAGAAAATCCCGTTTGAGTTGTTTTATTATCGTGTTCCTAAGATTTCATATTTTAGAGTTTTTGGTTGCCCTTGCTTCATCCTTAACACTAAGGACAACTTGGATAAGTTTGATCCTAAGTGTGATGATGGAGTTTTTGTTGGGTATTCCTTATGTAGCAAGGCATACTGGGTTTTCAATAAGAAGACATCAACCGTAGAAGAGACATTACATGTGTCTTTTGACGAATCATTCACATCAATTTCTTCTTCCATAATTGATGATGATGAGGCACCCTCTTCTATTGCTGCTTCAAACATTCCAAACACCTGGAATGTTCATGACTTACCAAAGGATTGGACATTTCAAAGAGATCATCCCAAAGATCTCATTTTAGGTGATGTATCAACGGGTGTTCAAACAAGATCGAATTTTAGGGGTTTGTTTGTTTTTGATGCCTTTGTTTCTTAGTTAGAACCTAGGTCTATTGAAAAGGCCTATGGTGATGAGTCTTGGATTCTAGCTATGCAAGAAGAACTCAACCAATTTGAGAAGAATGAGGTTTGGGATATGGTTCCTAAGCCTAAAGGCTACACCATTATTAGTACAAAATGGGTCTTTCGAAATTAATTGGATGTGTCCAGAAAGGTATTTAGAAACAAAGCTAGACTCATTGCTCAAGGTTATAACCAAGAGGAGGGTATAAACTTTGATAAGACCTATGCTCCAGTTGCTAGGCTCGAATCAATTAGAATGCTTCTGGCTTTTGCCTCTTTTCTAGATTTTAGGCTCTTCCAAATGGATGTGAAGAGTGCCTTCTTAAATGGGGTTCTTAAAGAAGAGGTGTTTATGAGGCAACCACCCTAATTTGAGCGTCTAGAGCATTCAGACTATGTCTATAAACTCAAGAAGGCTATTTATGGTCTTAAGCAAGCTCCTCGAGCTTGGTATGAGAAATTAAGAACCTTCTTATTGGATTCTAAGTTTAAGGTTGGTCAAGTTGATCCCACTCTCTTCATTAAAGGAAAAAATTCAAACATACTTGTGCAAATCTATGTGGATGCCATAATTTTTTGTTCTACTAAACAAACTTTGTGCGAGAATTTTGTCAAGTCAATGCGGGAGAACTTTGAGATGAGCATGATGGGAGAACTCAAATATTTCTTGGGTCTCCAAATTGCTCAATTAGATGAAGGAATTTTCTTGAGCCAACACAAATACACAAGAGAGAGGCTTAAGAAATTCGGAATGGAAGGATCAAAAGGGAAAAATACACTAATGAGTACCACTACTCAATTGGACAGAGATGAAAATGATAAGAGTATCGATCAAAATAAATACCAAGGTATGATCGGCTCTCTTTTGTATTTAACGGCAAGTAGTCTGGATATTTTATTATCCACATGTCTTTGTGCTAGATTTCAATCATGTCCTAAAGAATCACATTTAAATGTTGTTAAAAGAATCTTTAGATATCTAGTTGATACATGTGATGTTGGGTTATTTTACCCCAAATCTGTAAGCTTGGATCTCACATACTATAGTGATGTAGATTATGTGGGCTCTAAAATAGATTGTAAGAGTACTAGTGGCACTTGTCAGTTCTTAGGTGATTTACTAGTCTCTTGGTTTTCCAAGAAACAAAATTGTGTAGCCCTATCAACTACCAAGGCAGAATATATGGCCACCGCTTGGCTTGTTCACAAGTACTTTGGATGAAACAAACACTTAAAGATTTTGATTTAAACTTAGATTGCACGACCATTAATTGTGATAATACAAGTGCAATAAACCTTTCTAAGAATCCTATAAATCATTCTAAAACAAATCAAATTGATGTAAGGGACCATTTTCTTAGAGATAATGTGCTTAAAAATCAAGTTAAATTAGAATTTATCTCTATGGAATATCAATTAGCAAATATATTCACTAAACCACTCAATTATGAAATATTTGGTGAAATTGGAATAAAATTGGGTCTATGCAAGATTGGTGACATCAAGGCCTAATAGGATTGCATTTAACTTAGAAATATAATTTAAATAGGACCATTAGGCATAAGTTGGAGATATGGCTCCTTGGTCTTGTTACAATTGATTTTGAGATTCGTTGAGCATGTGGTTGCAAATGTTTTAGTATATCATTTTTTATTCCCTCTTAACCTTTGCAACCCAATCTTCCCATCTCACTTTACCTTCATTTTTCACCTTTCACCAAAGAGAGAACCCAAAAGAGAAGCTAAGAGCTCCTCCATGTTCTCCCTCTCCTCTCCATCTTTGAAGGTGCAGATCTTGCTGTTGGAGGTGATGTAACGTTCGATCTCACTCCTTCAAGAAGGGATCTCAAGGTATAATCTCTATGTCCAACCTTCTTGTGAAATCTCTTATGAATTGATCAAGATCTAGGTTAAAAATTAGGGCTTTTGTGTGGATTGATGCTTAGATATGTTTGGAATGGCACTTGTGATGTTTCTTGTAGGTTTGCATCTTCATTTCATTATCAATCTTTGATTTGGCCCTTAAAACCCTTGTTTTCCAGTTGTGACCTACAATCTGCCCTTTAGCTAACGTTAGGTCTTGTCTACCTAATGTTACGTCCCACCTGTTCTGCCAGATTGCAACAGTCATTAGAGCTAATGTTAATTAGTTTGTTTTGACCCTTTCACAGCATACTCCACTTAATTCTTGACCCACGGGTGTTGCTACTCATTCCTATGTCACCCAAATCCTGAAAGGGCAAGGGGAGGGGACCGTCATCCTCTAGTGATGCGCCCTCCTACTCGTTCCAATTGGAGCTCCTCAGGTATGCCCACTCTGATGAGGTAAAGGAGTGTCTCACTAAATTTGATGCTTTTATTGCCTATCCAATTCAGTCCATTATCTGGGATGATTTTAAAAAATTTGATTTAAAATCATTGTTTGACGTGAACGGCTTCTCAACTCTACTTTGACTATAACCAAAATGTCATTCACTACCCTTTCTTGACAAAAATTTGGTATGCCAACATGACCTAGTCTAACCATCTCTCTACTGGAAAAATTGTTAAGACCAATCTTTTTGGCAAAAATATTGTGCTTGACTCAATTAAACTTTCAGGGATTTTTGGGGTCCCTCACTCTAGTTCTACCATTCAATCTATCACCCATGAACTTGGTTACCATGGCATCTGACGGAAAGCCATTTTCACACATTTGAAAGTCGTTGGAAATCGTAATATAGTTGCACAAAAACATTCATCAAAAATAAGTTTGTAAAGATTACGAGACTTGAGTCCTAGTCGTTTGTCTCTGGGAGGCGTTTGCTTTTACTTTTGAAATTGATCTTTTTACCGGTCTACTTCATTTAAAAATGCACGCCGATTTCCAATCTTCTAATTAAAACTTCACCACTTCTGTTATTAACTCGGATTACGTGCGCATGCATCAAATAAATTACGGAGGTGAACGTATGAGTTTCTGTGCGCACGATTCTAGTGAGGTGGTATCTATTTACGGAGAAAGCATCTATTGTTAAGTTTTCAATATCCTCAGGAAATGACATGCTTGCTGCGAGTAGATAAACAATTGAAGATAGGCAACTTGAATCACGCAAAAAGAATGCCAATTATTAAGCTCATGGTGATTTCAAACATATAGAGAGATATATATGTATAAAAGTGCATTTTCATTCATTTCATTGGAGAGTTGTTTGCACAAGAAATTTAGAGGAAAGCTTGTACATAAATGCTTGAAACGGAAATCTAGCTACTAGAAAATGACTGCATACAAGAATCAATGGGGGGATTTCGCATGCATCATTGGGGGAGAAGTTAAGACTGCGCTACTAAGAATTAATAAAAGCAGTAAAAATTATGGAGAGCATAAACTAAATCTAGTAGAAGAGAGATGTTCAGGGGTGGTCCCCGATTGCCTTGGATTGGTCGGGAGGAGAATGAGGGGCGGCTAATGTAGCTTAGGCCAATCCTTGGGGAGAGGGAGGAATGATCCAGCATCCTGGCATGATGTCCTCCATGATGGTGGTGAGCTCGTGGAGGTGGAGTAGCTGACCTAAGTGAAGGTGGGCGTGCATGGAGCTAATGAGGTGAGTGGTGCTAATGGAAGCCAAGGATGTGAATGGGGTCACTTGGCCACCCATGGGGTCTTTATAGACCCAATGGCTTCCCTCTAGAGAGGTGTGGAACTCTCTAGAGAGAGTCCAAGAGTGACCGGCCAAGAGGTTATGAAATCCAAAAATTATGGATCTCATTTTGAATGCCTCTTGGTTGCTAATTTTGGCAACCAAGAGGTGGCGCCACTTCAAAGAGAGTTCTAGAGAACTCTAGAGAAGTGTGTGTGTGAATGAGTGTGTGTGTGTGTGTGGTCGTGCTCTATGTGGCTAGGAGGCTTAGGTTAGGTCCTAAGGGGTTTGGGTAGGTGTAGGTCTTGAATTAGGATTGCAAACACTAATTGCTAAGGGGAAAATGCAATTAAACTTAACCTAAGTTTAATTGAATGAGTGTGAACCTAATTGAGAATGAAATAACTCAATTAGGTTGGGTTTAGGTCAATTTAACTCTCACTAAGTCCAATTGAACTTATGTTGGTTGAGATCTAAGCTCAATTGGACTCAATGAGTCCAATTGACTTAGGTGAAGGTAATTGACTTTGATCTAAGTCAATTGGGTTTTGTGAGGACCTAATTAGGTCCTTAGGTAGGTCTAGAGGTGATGTAATAGGGTTAGGACACCTTAATTTAGGTTATTATGGGGTTGGGATTAGGTCTAGGGAGCTAGAGATCCAAGATCAAGACTTGAATCTCAAAACAGGGACTGGAGACCAGTACCAGACATCCAATAATGTGATCAGACGACTTATACTCAAAAATCAGAAGTCCAGACTTCAGTTTTGGACGTCCAATCTGAGCAGGGGAAAATCAAGGTTCTGTTTTGGGTATTCTGCAAAAGTTGGACGTCTGACAAAGTGTCTGGACATCCAATAACACTACAGAAGTGGGTTTGAGGTGTGCGGGAGATGGCTAAGGGTCCTGGACATCCTACAACTTATCTGGACATCCAGATAAAGGTTGGAACTAGGGTTTTAGGGCTTCCCAGGGTGTTGTGACCTAATCTAAGGGTGGCTAAGGCTTGGGGAAGTCTCTAAGCTATCCTAGGGCTAGGGTGGACCTAAGCTCTTCACATTTTACTGCTTTATTTCTACTTAATAGAATAGCAAACCTTTAATCCCCTTACATTATTATTCCTATATCTAAACTAAGCCTTCTGCTCCAGCTCTGCTACAACTCCCGTTATTCCTGATCCAGCTCCAGATCAGCTTATTGCCTACAATCTACATAATGCACTTAATCAGCACATTATAACATTATTTTCTGCATAGCTAAAGGAAAGCAGTAAAGATGCAGATAATGCTTATGCATGCATGAATAACCCTAGCTTATGCTAAGTTCTAGCCTAACCTAGGTCAATTATGACCTATGATTGCTACGCAATCATACCCCCATGCCTAAATCTTGCTAGTCCCTAGCAAATGCAGGACTAAATTATTTATATCAAGGGTCCCTAAGGGACTGATTAGTTTATCAAGTGTATGCATAGAGATTTTTCTCCTTTTTGTTTTCATCCTATGCTCTAGAAATCCAGACAATCGTGAAAGTGCGGCTATGTAGCTTTTTCAACGGATTCGAGTGAAAACTAATACACCTCTAAAGCCTATACTTGATCCCTAGTGAAAATTCTAGTGAAATAGGCAGACTTCTTCCCTCGAGGTATTCAAAATATTCTATGAATTCCACCCCGACTTTAGGCTTAAGTAGAGAATCTCTAAGGGAACATATTATATAATTGGTGGCTCACTCTCCCTTGGTGCTATGTAGAGACTAGTACTACAGAATCTAGATTCCCAGACTACTAAGTAACTCAACTCAGAGAAAGACGAGAAAAACTATGCTCCCTTCTGATTCCTTTGTATTCATTCTCTCTTGCTCTTTTCTTTTTAGAGCTCACAATCTCACCAGATTCACATATACGATCTGTATTTGGTGGTCTCACTTGGCATTAACACTTTAATCGAGTTTCCATAACCCTAACACTAAGTTGGAATTCTTCAGCCAGTATTCGGGTGGTCAGAAATACAAGAAAGATAGGTTAAGGCCATATTTGGTGGATCTTAGATTTATTTGGTGGTACTGCCTCAATGTAACTGAACTAAGTATCCACTCTTTTTTCTTTGCTTTTTCTTCTTTTTCTAAATTTTTTTTTCAATTTTTCCTTTTCTTTTTTCAACATAATACAACTAGCACACAGTCATGAACTTTATTGAAGAGGCATTATTAGGGATTGGTGGTAGTCAAGAGACATTGGGTGGCATATTTGGTGGAAGTGTCTACTCACAGCACCAGGAGAGATGGATAGGACGGTGTATTTCTGACCTTGGCATCAATACCCTCCTTCAGTCGAGGATTTCGTCAAGAACGGTCATAACCATCCACCTTAGCCCTAGTTTTATGAAAACTCACTCTCTGCGTATTTGCCTTGTTTGGTGGCTCTCAGTATTTCACACAAAAATGTATACACAGGAACGGAGAGTGGAAACTATGCCTAATATCTGAGTATCGTCACCTAATTATCTAAGATTCCAGATTCCTTGCACTATCTTATAGCACCAGTACACTCTACTCTCATCTCACACTATTTGGTGGATTTTTGGAAGAAAAATCTGCCTAACTCCCAAAACACTGTCCAGGGGTTTAGGAGAAGAAGCACTACTTCTTCTCGACAGACTGAAGACGTTTATCAGCCTTCACCGTGGATCCATTGCAAATTCTACGTGTGTGTGAGAAGTTGTACTGGATTCCAAATTACTGGAATCATCTAGAGGGTAAAATCCCTAATGCATTCCCTTAATAAAATAATCTTATTCATGAATGCAATACGTATATATGCTATGAACAATTAACCTCGTATAATTTGTACTTCGTGAAATTCTCGTATCGAGTTACAATCAGCTTGACCCTAAATTTAGAACAAATGGTGAGCGGGTGAGTCGGAAATGGCTGTTGCGGACGATTTCTAGCTCCAATGTGAGCATTGGAGGTGGAGTCGGTTCTTTTATTTAGGGTCCTAAAGTACGTTTTACATGCAACTCCGAGGTTTTTCCTAAATGTTGGCATAAAAATTTTTCAGTTTTGTTGTATCTACCCCCCATGCCTAAGTTCTTGCATGTCCTCATGCATGAATATAAAAGAAATTAAATCTGACAGAGGATAAGTGGGTAGAAGTCACCTGGAATTGCTCCTGAAAATATATATTTAGCACCGGCCAACCTGTCAGCATGCATTATGTAGAAAGAAAATATGCTAAAAGAAAAGTATGCTATGTATAAAAATGGTTATATATAAATGATGGTATCTATATGTGCTGAGTTTAACGCCTCCAGCTGGGCGAGCACTCAATCACACGTCCTCACTAAGATGAACAGTCTCATCAGGTGGAGGAGGTTCCCGGGCCAAGAATGGCTTGAGGTGCTGGCCATTTACCGTGAATATATGCCCAGATTTTGGGTCCTTGATCTGGACTACCCCGTTAGGATATGCATGGGTCACAACATACGGGCCAGTCCATTTGGACTTGAGCTTCCCCGCGAATAGTTTCAGCTCTGAATCAAACAACCAGACTTGTTGGTTGGGCGTAAATACTTTCCTCCGGTTGTGGCGGTCATGAAAGGCCTTGGTCTTGTCCTTCTATATCAATGCATTCTCATAGGCCTCCCGCCGGATCTTCTCTAATTCCCTGAGCTGGAGTTTTCATTCTCTACCTCTTGCATCGAGGTCAAGGTTTCATTTTCTCACCGCCTAAAAGGCACAGTGTTCCAGCTCTACAGGAAGGTGACAGGCCTTGCCATATACCATGCGATATGGTGACATTTCGAGTGGGGCCTTGTATGCGGTCCGATATGCCCAGAGTGCATCGATTAATTTGTTGGACCAGTCCTTCCTGTCTGGTCTAACCATCTTCTGGAGAATCAGCTTGATTTGACGGTTAGACACTTCAACCTGCCCGTTGGTTTGCGGATGATACGGGGTGGCTATGCGGTGATGTACCCCGTATTTCTTTAATAACGATCTGAAATGGGCGTGAATGAAGTGGCTTCCCCCGTCGCTAATCAGAGCGTGGGGTATTCTGAATCTTGTGAAGATATTTTGCCGTACAAAAGAAATGGCGGTCTTATGGTCAGCCCGTCTCGTAGGGATGGCCTCAACCCACTTCGAGACATAGTCGACGACTAGTAATATGTACTCGAAGCCATGCGAGTTCAGAAAAGGGCCCATGAAATCGATGCACCAGACATCGAACACTTCTACAGCCATGATGGGTTGGAGTGGCATCATGTCTCTCCTGGTCATAGAACCGACCGACTGACATCCTTTGTAGTGTTGGGTGTAATTGTGTATATCTCTGAAGATGATTCGCCAGAAAAATCCCGACTGCAAAATTTTTGCAGCGATTTTCCGTCCCGAGAAATGGCCAGCACACGCATCACTGTGGTAGAAAGATAACACACTAGGGATCTCCGAGTCTGAGATGCATCTTCGGATAATCTGGTCCGCTCCAATGCGGAAGAGCAGTGGGTCATCCTAGAGGTAGTATTTGGCCTCTGCAATGAATTTGAGTTTCTGGTCCTTAGATAGGTTCGCGGGAATTTTGCCTGCGGTAAGGTAGTTCACGAAATCCGCATACCAGGGGAACTCAACAAAATGAACAGCCAAAAGAGATTCATCCGGAAATTATTTGTAGATAGGTAGGGAATAAGGAATGTGATCTGGGTCCAATCTTGATAGGTGATCCGCCACAACATTCTATTTTCCAGCTTTGTCACGGATTTCGATATCAAATTCTTGCAATATAAGGATCCATCTAATGAGCCATGGTTTGGCATCTTTCTTTGCCAACAAATGCCAGAGGGTAGAGTGGTCAGTGAAGATGATGACCTTGGACCCTCATAAATATGATCTGAATTTCTCCAACCCAAATACTACTGCTAGTAGTTCTTTTTCGGTGATAGTGTAATTGTGCTGAGCCTCATTCAACTTCTTGCTAGCATCGTATATGACAAAGGGTTGTTTCTCCCGATGCTGGCCTAAAATAGCATCGACAGCAAAATCAGAAGCGTCGCACATCATTTCGAAATCAAGCGACCAGTCAGGTGGTTGCAGAATCGGTGAATCAGAGACGGCGTTTCGCAAAGTCTCGAAGGCGCTGAGACACGAGGTATCAAATTCAAATGGGACATCGGTAACCAGGAGATTCGTCAAAGGCTGCGCAATTTTTGAGAAATCGCGTATAAATCTCCGATAGAAGCTGACGTGACCCAAGAATGATCTTACCTGCTTGGCCGAGCTAGGTGGCGGTAAGTGGGAGATAATCTCTGATTTAGCCTGATCGACCTCGAGTCCATTTTTGGAGATCCTGTGCCCTAGTGCTATGCCATCCCTCACCATGAAATGGATTTTCTCCTAGGATAGTACTAGGTTTACCTCAATACACTGTTTCAGGATCTTGGTGAGGTTATCAAGACAAGATTCGAAATCATCTCAGAAAATGGAGAAGTCATCCATGAATACCTCCACATAATCCCTAATCATGTCAGAGAAGATGGCCATCATACAACGCTGAAATGTCGCTGGTGCGTTGCAGAGGCCAAAGGGCATCCACTTGAAAGCGAATGTCCCAAAGGGGCATGTGAATGTGGTCATGTCTTGATCTTCCGGGCTAATTGCTACCTGATTATACCCGGAGTATCCATGCAGAAAGCAAAAGAAACTGCGTCCGGTTAACCGTTCCAAGATCTGATCAATGAACAGCAAAGGAAAGTAATCCTTCTGGGTAGCCGTGTTTAGTTTCCTGTAGTCAATGCAGATCCACCAAGATGTCGTAGTGCGGGTCGAGATGGATTTGCCCTTATCATTTTTTATGATAGTGAGTCCTGCTTTCTTAGGCACTATCTAAATCGGACTCACCCACTGGCTGTCTGAGATTGGATATACAATGCCTGCATCCCGCCATTTGATGATCTCCTTCTTAACAACCTCTAGCATATTCGGGTTAAGCCGTCTTTGAGGTTGTCTCGAAGGTTTCATCCCCTCATCCATGTAAATGTGATGAGTGTAATACGAGGGGCGAATACCGCGAAGATCGGCAATACTCCACCCGATAGCAGCCCTATGGTCTCGAAGCGTAGAAATCAATTGATGCTCCTGTTCTTGGGTTAAGTGGGCATTGATAATAATTGGGTATGTCTCACTTTCACCTAAGAACACATACTTGAGTGAATCAGGTAAGGACTTCAATTCAATCACGGGTGGGTCAGAATCAGAACTGAGAGTGGGAGGAGTAGAATCGAGGGTGGGAATCAGCTAATCCATGTGCATGTGAATTCCCGTTGAGTTGCTCCCTGTGAAATCGGTTGTGACTGCATTAACGGGAAACCCGTTAGCTGTAGTCACTTCTTCCTGCATTGACAGGGGCGATTAAGTAATGTATGGATCAGGATAGCTAGATTTAGGGGTGTAGTGGTCAGAAGCACACCCTAAATAGTTAGATCCTCGGGGAGATATGTGTAATGCAGTGGTTTCAACCCTGTGTGGATCGAGGTCCGAGAACCCTGATAGTGTAGACAAATGAGACATTGGATCGTCACAAAGGAGCCTAATGTTACCACAGTATGCCGAATCTTCATCTTCACCATCCTCCTCTATTTGATCACAGTTGAAGTTCTTTACTGCCCTGAATATATCTAGTCGAAGTCGCTCGCTACCTGGGGCAATCTCCATACACCCGGATGCACAATCAATGTTCGCTCGGGTTGTCGCCAGAAATGGGCGACCCAAAATAATTGGTGCATCTCGGAGATTAGGAGGAACTTCCATATCGAGAACGAAAAAATCTACGGGAAAACAGAACCCGCGGACTTTCACGATCATGTTCTCAACCACCCCGCTCGGTGTTTTGACTGATCTGTCAGAGCTGAATCGTGACCGAGGTGGTTTCAACTCCCCAAATCAAAATCGATCAAATACAACAGTGGGAGTTAGGTTGATGGATGAACCCAAATCTAGAAGGGCCTAATTAAATGGAGAATCCTGTAAAAAGCAGGGTATGAGTGGGGTACCAGGGTCTTTCTTCTTCGGCGGCAAGTCGGCTAGAATCACGGTGCTAGCCTCTTTCAACAGTACTGCCTGTCGTCCAATTCTCGGCTGTCGCTTTAGGGTACCATAGTCTTTGAAGAACCTAGCGACAGCGGGAATGTGATCGATTGCCTCGAGGAGGGGGACCTGAATATGTACTTCCTTGAACATCGATTTCAGGTCCTCAAAATTCCGCGTGTCCTTTTTCCATACTACATTTCGTGTCAGAGCCTCAAGAAAAGGGACGGGAATCTCAGGGTTAAGTGGCCTCTTACCCTTATCTACCGCAGGTGGCTCCTGAGATGGAGTCGAACCCGCCTGCGGCAAAGGGTGGGAAAAGTCAGAACCCGCTTGCTTAAGTGGTGGGTCGAATGTCTTCCTTTCGCTCCGCAAAGAGACAGCGTGTGCACCGGCTTGCTGTCCATGAGGTGGTGGGGGAGCGGAAGGAGCAGAATACACTGGATTCTGCAAAGGCGGCTGGCCTTGCGCGTAACCGGATGGTGTAGGAGGCACTTGTAGTATGGCATGTGCCTATACCTGTGGTACCTGAAACCTAGGCAGGGCGCCCTGGTTCTGCACATATCGAGGATTCGGGACGGGTTGGAGGGCAAGGCTCCCTGAGTCCTATGCTCCTGCAACAGCTGGTTCTACGTGTTCTGTATGGTCTGAATTTGATCGCCATCACCTTCATAATCTGCAAGCTATCTTGTGTAGACTTCCTCATCGATTCTTGCAGCTCCTCTTTCAGCGCCTCCAAAGGGTCAGCCTGCTTTGGAGGGTTGTTGGCAGCTTGGTGCAACGGCTGGTATAATGAGCGTGGTTGCTGCTACTGAGACGGGAATGGCTACTGCCTAGGATACATGTTTTGAGCATTCCCGTATTGCTTGGTCTGGTAGTGTGGATCTTGATGTGGTCTCTGTGAATTACCAGACCAAGAGAAGTTCGGATGCTGGCGCCAACCAAGGTTATACGTCTCTGAATATGGGTTATTACGCCCGTATCCTTGGATAGCACTGACGTCCTTGTAGGACGAAGATGTCTTAGACGTAAATCCATCAAGGGGATACGCATTATAATCTGCGGGTGGTGCGTAACCCTTATTGTAGGGTGCTAGATCTGGATTATTTACGAGATCCTGATATGCAGGATCTCGTAAATATGAAGAAGCTACATTCCAAGTGAGTAGATTAACTTGAGTAGGTGGGGCTCAGGGTGCATAGGAGGGTCGTGAGGTAGCAGAGCTCAAGTCAGATTGACCCTGACTAATCTGGTCAATCTTCTTCTTGATTAAGTTTATTCTAACCAGCTGCTTGACGATGATATCCATGTCGGCTCGAATAGACTCGGTGTGAGCCTCGTGGACACCAACCCGCTGCTGACCAGGCCGCTAGAACTGGTTCATAGATGCGGCATTCATCGAGTTCTCTGCTAATGATTTGAACAGCTCAAATGCGATGTTCTCATCTTTTACAAAGAAATTCCTGCTACTAGATGCATCGGCCAGATACCGATGTGTGTCATCCAGCCCATGGTAAAAAATCTACGCTAAGTGCCATCTGGGTATACCACGATGCGGGCATTTTCGAAGAAGGTCGTGAAATCTGTCCCACGCTTCGTGTAACTTCTCCCCAGCTCCCTAGGAGAAAGTCGTGATCGCGCGTCGTATTGTGTTTGTTCGACCGATTGGGAAGAACTTTTGCAGGAATTCACGTCGTAATTCCGACCAGGTTCCAATTGGTTTCCCAATAGTCTTGAACCAGTATGAAGCTTTGTCCCTCAGTGAGAATGGGAAAAGCTTCATCAGAACAATCTCGAGATCGATATTCCTGGGTCAAATCGTTTCAGCGAGTCGACTCAGCTCCTCCAAGTGCTGGAACAGATCTTCGCTTGAGTTCCCATAGAAATGAGTGCTGATCAACCCAATTACATTTGGCTTGAGCTCAAACGCGTCTCCGCCTGTGGGAATTCTGACTAGCTGTGCGACAATAGGTACAGCTGGGTCATAGAAATTCTGCAGTTGTTCTCCTCACGGTGGGTGCTGCATCCTGTCAAGCACGGTCAGAATGCGATCCATGCTCTGCTGATGCTGCTCCTCAAATTTAGCGAGCCAGGCTTCCAGACGAGCCATCGGATCCAGATTCTCAATATCCTGACCCGATCTAGGTCCAGGTCCAGGATTTGCCATGGTGGCTCTTAGAGTAGAAGAAGTGGTGGGAGAGGATGGTCCGGGCAAGGTGACTCGCCTCCTTGGGAGTAGCTCCCAAGCTCCAACCAAGTGAGGATGAAGTGACCTCCTTCCTTGCATACACCACCCAACCCCTAGGTTGGTGTAGCCAAGCAGGACAAGGCTAAGGCCCTGTCAATAAAATGGTCCTTATGGATCAGGTGACCAGATTTTTCGTTAGAGGTTTGAATTCCTGAAGAGAAGTTCTTCGTTCAACCGACTGAAGGTGATTCCCACCTCTCAAGTTAACCTAGCCAGTCTGGTTACGATGGGACTAAGGGGAAGGTTCTTCCTTTGGCTTACGCCTCTAGTTCCATTGACCCCCGAACTGCAGTCATTTGACACTACCCCGCAGACTTAGTCACCAGGTTTAGGAAGAGAGGTTAAAAACACTTAATAGTATGACAACGAACTCGAGTTGATTTCATGTTTTAAATTTAATTTTAACCCGTTTTCTTCAGTGGGGTTTGTGGTGGGTGGCCCACAAGGTGACCAAGTTCACCGGCTAACTAGACTTGATTAAGCATAGGCTAGCCCAAAGTGTGGTCTCTAGTTATAACCCTAAAGATTCAACCTAAGTTTCATGCACTTCTAGGGTTTTTCTATTTCTGTTTCAGCAGACCACAAAAGTAATGTTCTCTCTGATAGTAATTGGAATCCAATTAATTTAAAATTTTACGAGTAGATTCCTTTCTTAATTTTCTTTCCTAAGAATATTTTTTTGGAATTTTTTCTATTTCAACCAAATTTTTATCGAATTTTGAATATCAGGGGGTTAGATATGGAATTTTGACCCTTGGTCGATTTTTCGCTTTGAAACAGTATCAAATGACCTTCAAAAA
The DNA here is from genome assembly GCA_037157565.1 of Thalassia testudinum. Classification (NCBI taxonomy): domain Eukaryota; kingdom Viridiplantae; phylum Streptophyta; class Magnoliopsida; order Alismatales; family Hydrocharitaceae; genus Thalassia; species Thalassia testudinum. Next base: position 136,191,227 of record JAZHRO010000036.1, on the reverse strand, counting down.
TTCAGAAAAAATATGGACAATAAAGAAAATGAGATCCTCTTTCAAACCCCACCATTTTTTGTCAAAACAGATTCGCAGATTACTCAGAATCGCTTTTTGAAATTTGAAAAATTTTGAATCTAGGTTAGTTTGACCCCCTTGCACTTTACGAATTTTTAAAAATTGTATAGTTGGAATTTTTAAAAATAATAGTGGCGTTTGAAAGGTGGTTTGAAAATGAAGGTTTAGCCTGAATTTCAGAATTTTTCGCTTACAATTTTTTTGGTAATTAAATTTTTAAATCAAGCTTGAAATCTGATCGAAAATCAGAAGATGGTGGAAAAGCTTTTTGAAGGGTTTGAATTTGAAATCTAAGCTTTCCACCATAAATGCCCTTTTTTTATCAAAACTTTTGAACGATTTTTTTTTTCAAAAAGAAATTTTGAAAAGATTCAAAGAAAATATCTTTTTTTTTTTCTTTTTTTTCCTTTTTTCAAACTAACCTAGATTCGAAAGGAAACCTAATCTAGATTTTTTTTTTCAAAATTTTTCTTTTGATTTTTTTTTCATGAAAATGAGTAAAATCTCTCTTTTTTTCTTTCTACAAAGGATTTTTTTTCAAAGCAAATTGCAGAAAGTAGAACTACGCCTAGGGTTCAGGAGAAAAACTAATCCAAGAAGAGATGATGTGCACCTGACTTTTTCTTTGCTGCGCTCGATGTGTGCGCAGATCCCGTTTTTCATTTCGTTTTGTCCTGAACATCAAAAACAAAGTAGATATAGATCTGTCAATGATAGTATAAAAGATCAAAATCACAGAAAATGATGTTGCCTCCCGGCAACGGTGCCATTTGACGGAAAGCCATTTTCGTGCATTTGAAAGTCGTTGGAAATTGTAGTATAGTTGCACAAAAACGTTCGTCAAAAATAAGTTTGTAAGGGTTACGAGACTTGAGTCCCGGTCGTTCATATCTGGGAGGCGTTTGCTTTTACTTTTGAAATTGATCTTTTTACTGCTCTACTTTGTTTAAAAATGCATGCCGATTTCCAATCTCCTAATTAAAACTTCACCACTTCTGTTATTAACTCGGATTACGTGCGCATGCGTCTAATAAATTACGAAGGTGAACGTATGAGTTTCTGTGTGCACGATTCTAGTGAGGTGGTGGCTATTTACGGCGAAAGCATCTATTGTTAGATTTTCAATATCCTCAGGAAATGACATGCTTGTTGCGAGTAGATAAACAATTGAAGACAGGCAACTTGGATCACGCAAAAAGAATGCCAATTATTAAGCTCACGGTGATTTCAAACATATAGAGAGATATATATGTATAAAAGTGCATTTTCATTCATTTCATTGGAGAGTTGTTTGCACAAGAAATTTAGAGGAAAGCTTGTACATAAATGCTTGAAACAGAAATCTAGCAACCAGAAAATGACTGCATACAAGAATCAATGGTGGGATTTCGCATGCATCATTGGGGGAGAAGTTAAGACTATGCTACTAAGCAGTAATAAAAGCAGTAAAAATTATGGAGAGCATAAACTAAATCTAGCAGAAGAGAGGCGTTCAGGGGTGGTCCCCGATGGCCTTGGATTGGTCGGGAGGAGAATGAGGGGCAGCCAATGTAGCTTAGGCCGATCCTTGGAGAGAGGGAGGATTGATCCAACATCCCGGCATGATGTCCTCCATGATGGTGGTGAGCTCGTGGAGGTGGAGTAGCTGACCTAAGTGAAGGTGGGCGTGCATGGAGCTAATGATGTGAGTGGTGCCAATGGAAGCCAAGGATGTAAATGGGGTCACTTGGCCGCCCATGGGGTCTTTTATAGACCCAATGACTTCTCTCTAGAGAGGTGTGGAACTCTCTAGAGAGAGTCCAAGAGTGGCTGGCCAAGAGGTTATGATATCCAAAAATTATAGATCTCATTTTGAATGCCTCTTGGTTGCTAATTTTGGCAACCAAGAGGTGGCGCCACTTCAAAGAGAGTTCTAGAGAACTCTAGAGAAGTGTGTGTACGTGAATGGGTGTGTGTGTGTGTGTGTGTGTGGTCGTGCTTTATGTGGCTAGGAGGCTTAGGTTAGGTCATAAGGGGTTTGGGTAGGTGTAGGTCTTGAATTAGGATTGCAAACCCTAATTGCAAAGGGAAAAATGCAATTAAACTTAACCTAAGTTTAATTGAATGAGTGTGAACCTAATTGAGAGTGAAATAACTCAATTAGGTTGGGTTTAGGTCAATTGGACTCTCACTAAGTCCAATTGAACTTATGTGGGTTGAGATCTAAGCTCAATTGGACTCAATGAGTCCAATTGACGTACGTGAAGGTAATTGACTTTGATCTAAGTCAATTGGGTTTGGTGATGACCTAATTAGGTCCTTAGGTAGGTCTAGTGGTGATGTACTAGGGTTAGGACACCTTAATTTAGGTTCCTATGGGGTTGGGATTAGGTCTAGGGAGCTAGAGATCCAAGATCAAGACTTGAATCTCAAAACAAGGACTGGAGACCAATACCCGATGTCCAATAATGTGATCAGACGACTTATACTCAAAAATCAGAAGTCCAGACTTCAGTTCTGGACGTCCAATCTGAGTCATGGGGAAATCAAGATTCTATTTTGGGTATTCTGTAGAAATTGGACGTCTGACAAAGTGTCTGGACGTCCAATAACACTACAAAAGTGGGTTTGAGGTGTGTGGGAGATGGCTAAGGGTCCTGGACGTCCTATAACTTATCTGGACGTCCAGATAAAGGTTGGAACTAGGGCTTTAGGGCTTCCTAGGGTGTTGTGACCTAATCTAAGGGTGGCTAAGGCTTGGGAAAGTCTCTAAGCTATCCTAGGGCTAGGGTGGACCTAAGCTCTTCACATTTTACTGCTTTATTTCTACTTAATAGAATAACAAACCTTTAATCCCCTTACATTATTGTTCCTATATCTAAACTAAGTCTTTTGCTCCAACTCTGCTACAACTCCCGTTATTCCTGATCCAGCTTCTGGTCCAGCTCCACATCAGCTTATTGCCTGCAATCGACATAATGCACTTAATCAGCACATTATAACATTATTTTCTGCATAGCTAAATGAAAGCAGTAAAGATGCAGATAATGCTTATGCATGCACGAATAACCCTAGCTTATGCTAAGTTTTAGCCTAATTTAGGTCAATTAAGACCTATGATTGCTGCGCAATCAGCATCCTAAGGGACTTAGGACCCTTAGAAAGTGCTATTGTAGGTAACTAACGCTTGGCACCTAACATTATGTATCCTCTCCCAAAGTTGATTACTAAGATTCTTTACTATAGTGTCTTTCCTAAAAGGCAATCAAGCGAGTTTAATCACATCTCCTCTAACTTAGCCTTTGTTGCCTATGCTGTCCTCACAAAGAAATCTTTTTATTGGGCTAAGATTGTTCTTGATGAAATGATCAAGGAATTGGTCAATTTCCTACCCTTCTCCAACATCATAGCGCACATTGCCTTGCACTATGGTGTTCGCCTTGAGTCCCTTCAATGCATCAAGATCTGGAATCATGATTGCTTCAATGTCACCACAGTAAGGAAAATGCAAATCATGGATGATGATGATGATGAGGAGGAGGAGGAGGAGGAGGATGATAACGATGATGACATGGATGAAGATGATCAAGGAGAGGTAGGTGGGAGCTCTCATGAGCCATCCTACCTATATGATTATTATCCGAAGGACATCCCATGCCCCCAACCTTAAGGGTGGGTTGAGACACATCCACACACACACACGGACTATGACAACTACACTGTGCAGGACACCATCGCTAGAATAAATTACTTGGCCAACTTTATTGAGAGCATGCACCTTCAGAATGAGGTGTACAACTACTTTGTGAATGCTCATCACCGATTTACTCATTATTTGTCTGAAGTACGTCATGACATTTCCTAAATCAAGGAGGATATTCGCACCTTGTCCAAGGGAAAAGGCAAAGGGAAGCGTCGTGCTCGTGCGCTAAATTGGTGTTTTAAGATTGTCACGTTGCAGTATAGCCAAAATAGCGCTCAAACAAATAAATTTTATTACTCGAATCTGAAAGTCTGAGGTCGAACATAGGGAGCAAATAGGAATTCACACACTAATCTCAATAATTAATGTAAATGAGCAAAATTAATTACTCAAAATCTAATTTGCAATGTAGAATATGAGTATATGAAGAGTAAAAAGGAATTCTAGATAAAATAATGGTGATTTGGATCACCAATTATAAGCCTAACACAGAATAATTACTCAAATCTTAATCAATGGCAGGAATATGTGATCAGACATCTGATTTTGCAATCAGACATCTTAAAAGATGTTGCTACAGTATCCCTTTATGATTTTTTTCTGTTTCTTCTTGCTTTCCTTCTTCTTCTTCACACTGTCCAGACCTTGTTCCTTCCTTCTTATTGGTTCAGGTCTTCTCTTCTTCTTGCCTTGGCCTTCCTTCTTCTGCTTCTTTTCTTTCTCTTCTCTACTTCTCTGCTCTTCACGCAGAGGGGGAAGGTTCCTTAATTTTGTCCAAGTGTCAGCTAAATCCTCTCAGAGCAAAACCCCCCTGCCCGCGTGCTCTTTCCTTCTCTGGGTTTCCACTTTTCTTCCTTCACAAAGCCATGCACAGTACTGGGTTATCAAGTAATCGATCTAGAGTGCTCTCAGGACCAGGGCTACCAGAGTGGGGTAGCAGTCGAGGTGTGCACGGGTAATGTAAACACATTTATTTAGGTTAACATGCCTATTCATGCATGTTCCTAGGCTTAGATTTGCATTTCATGTTATAAATATTGCATAACATGCATCATTTTTCATTTAGAATAGTTGAATATATTTTAGGTTAACTAGGTCCTTTTTTTGGTCAGGGGAGAAGAAGACTTATTTCAGGGCCACGGATGGATGATCAGACCGTACGGATCTAATTAAGACGACAATCAGAGTCTAATGCCTCTGAAATCGTCTAGATCGGAGAATCATAGCATTGTACGAAATCCGACGAAGATCAACGGCTAGGGGCAATGCAACATCCATACGGGTTTTGAATGGAAACTCCAACCGTATAGATGGATCTGAAGCTTTGATTACAGTCCGACAACGTAGAAATCACCTTGATTCGAGCACCGTGGCATCCTCTGAAAGAAATAATGTGTGGATGGTCTAGATGGTGCCATGTGGCACCATCTGGCGCACCCAACGTCACCCGCCACTTCTCCAAAGGCCGATCATCAAGTGATCTCAGTCGTTGGATGAGAATCCAATGGCTGAGAGCTCGCCCTCACCATGCAGCTGTGGCTCTTCCTCATGACGCATTGGCGGACTTGGCGCAATGGTGGGAGTGGCGATTCTCTAGGGAAGGGCGCGGGTTCAAATCCCCACGACCCCCCTCAATCTCAATTCAGCACCGCATGCAAGCAGCAATGGCAACGCAGCGCCTGCGTGCTCACCAGCGCGCACACCAACAGGATGCCACGCGATCAGCACGCGTGATGGTCGACAGTGCAACGCGGGCGCGGGCACGTTTGGTGCCAACTTTCAGTGACAGCTTGGTTGACCTACAGCGACGCTTACAGCCATCTCTACTTCATTGCAAGCCAGCAAATCTAGCTAAGGGCGTGAGCAGATGTGAGCTATCTACAGGGATGCTTCTAGCGACAACCTGAAGATCACTAAAGGTCCCATGCCTATTTTTGCCTCTTCTCCTCGACTATAAAAGGACCTACACCCTCTCCCTTCCAAGCCATCTCAACCTACTCTACTCCCACCTACTCCCAAGCTCTAGCAAGCCTACCAATGCTCTGTTAGAGCTTGCTCTCAAGCTCCTAAGGCACCTATTAATCTAGCGAACCTCTACCCCACCAAATACTCCTCCAACTTCCCATCCCCATTCATAGGTTTCCTTGGAGCCATCCTCCCACCTCCATTCTGGTAGCAGATCACACCCGTCTTCTCACCTCCATTCTGGAGCCACGCAGAAGCTTTCCTCAACCCGACGTCCTCCTACATCTCACCTCCTTCGTCTGAGCTTCCGCAAGGCACCGTCGTCTCGTCGAACAGCCGATTCGGGAGATTTCCTCTCACCCCCCTCTCTTTTATGCTTTCATAGTAGATTGTAATAGACATTGAAGTGATATCTATACCATTTTCGTTCCATCTCTATCTTGTGATTGCTTGTCTTTTATTTCAAAAACACAAAAAAAAAACAAAAACCTAAAATACCAAAAAGAAACAAATCGAAGTGCGATTTTCAATTAAAGTAAACGTTACCTCCTTGTGTTCGACCTGGGACTCACTTTTCGAGTTTCGGTCTAAATTTTATATGATCTACGTGTTTTGCAACTACGACGATGGGTTACTCGTAACCCTGATTTTTGACATGTGAAACACGTGCGACCATTTTGGCACCGTTGCTGGGGAGGCAATAGAATTTACTTTATTGTTTATTGCGTTTCTTTGCATTTACAAAACACTAACCCCTCTTATCTCTGATCTATTGCCTTGCAGGTACCCTAGCATGGAGATCCAAGTGTGGTAGACCGGAGTAAAGTGCGGGTAGAGTGTTTTGTAAGTGTCCCCCACACCACCCCCACCTTAGTTTTCATTCCATAACCTAATAACCCAAACCCAAATCAACTTAGGTGCTTTGCATAAACCCTAGGGTAGATTTTGGTTGTTTGGTTGTCACTCCACTCATCTCACCCACCTACATATATAAAAAAATAAATAAATAAATATTCTTCTCTTATGGGGTTTAACTAAAGCTACGCACTTAACACCCACAATTTCTTATCATAAGGTGCACAATCACTTTGATTCTACCACTTAACCGGGATCTGACTTATGGACCCGACACACTTCAACTCAATACACATAAGTGAGTAGAAATCTGAATAGGTTAAACATTCTTGTGTGCCTTAACTAAGTGGTGCAACAGGCCAATTGATTGAGTTATTTGGGCCGCACCACTCAATCTAAAATTGATCCATCAAATAGCTTGCCACTTAGGGTTGATTCTTAGGGCTGAACCAGGCACTCTACATTATTTTTGATTTTAAAGGAACATATCATCACCCATGCTTTCAAAACTTGGAGTGTTCTACTAAACCTTAATTGAACCAACCTAAGAATTAAATCCTAAAAGCTACTAAACAAGGTTAAATCCTAAAAGACACATCATCAAATAACCTTGTTTGAGAACCCTGGTTGTGCACGCACACACATTTTAACTGATCATTAAGGGCACAACCCATCTTAAGGGCCCATCACATTCCAAGAGCACGATCATCCCAAGCCTAACTAAAACTGAGTAGACATTGACCTTAAGGATTAATTTTCTCTTTGGGACTCAGACTGAGATTTTTTTTCGATTAATCTACTTTTGTTGGTCCATCTGATGTCTAGTCAGGGGAGTACCGTCAAATGACCATGGCTGGGGGGTACACTAGGAATCAGAGGCGTAAGCTAAAGGAAGAACCTTCTCCCCAGTCCCTTCTTCTAATTGGTTGGATTGATTGGATAAAAGTAGACCAAATCATTTATAATCTCAAGACGGGTCCTAGGAGTCTGTAGGTCTATAGGCTACCCACATAAGGACAGGTTTGGTTGATTGTATTGCAGGGCACCTTTTCTCTTCTCCATTTTCCCTCTTCTACCATGTACCCTTCCACATCCTACACACATTTCACATCCTATCCTCCTACCACCACTTATCCCCAAGATGATTACTATCCCAACTTGACTTGTAATTACCCATCCACTAGCTGGGATGACTTTGATTGGGGATATGAATCCAGACCTCAGTGTCCAGGGCATAACCCTGGACAACAAGACTATGATTATTATCCTTCCTAAAGCTGCAATGATTATAGGATCTTCATCCTTTGATCACCAAACCAACCCGATCTACAATCAGGAAGGATATAATGATTATAACACCCATCCTCCCTAGTATTCTACTGAATATAGGTTGCCACCATCCTTTGAACAACCTAGAACGACGTACTTTCAGGGAGGGACCCGAGAACCTCGACATCTTGACTCCCCTAGATTTAGCCCAAACCTGCCCAAACCTGAATCGAACCAGTCGGTTCAGGTGGACTTGATCTAGGATAGGGTTTTGGCTAATTTAAGGAACACTATACAATCATTGGAAGCTCAACCAACACCATGCACTGAAGCACTGGAGCCTATGATCAAAATGATTGATGAGCTTAATAGTTCTCTATTGGATTTGCTCCAAAGTGTTATGGATAGGGACCTGGGTGAGTTTCTTCTTGGGAAATTATCGAGGTTGAGGATGAAATTTGTGGTTGCACTAGTCAAATCTTGGGATGATTCTCAAGATGAACCCTCTTCAAGAGAGCCAATATCTGAACCCGCTCAGGAGCCTATTAGGGGGGGATACATATTCTGATATTGGAGGTGATTAGGTTGGGCTAGAGCAACCCTTTGAGGATGAATCGAGTTTCTCACCTGAGATCCTAGAGCCAAGGAATGACGAAAAATATGTCTCCATGGACTATGAAATGACATATGATTTTAAGACATATATAAATGAGGATCATGGATTCTTTGACTCCGAGGGTGAAGAATCTTTTAGCAAAGTCTCATTTGAACTCAAGGAAGAGGATTCTAGTGAGACAATCGAGCTCGAGGAGTATGACGAACTATTTGATAGCTCAATCATTGAAGATTATGATCATGTTGGGGCTAACTTGGACGATTTGAATCCTGATGATTCAATCAGTAGCCCCATTCCTCAAACACACCCTAAAGAATTGAATGATATTTTTGAGATCACCAAACCCAAGTCAATCTTGATTCAGCCACAACTGTTGGACTTGGGTACTTTAGATGGGGTGTACAACAATTTGGAGGTCCCAGAAACATTGATTTCGGAGGATAGGAAGTCGGAAATAAAAATTTGGGAGGCTAATTCTAAGGGAACTTTGATTTTGGATCTAAGGGTACCTATTGACCTGAAACCACCTACTTTCTACCAGGACCCTTACGATATCTTTCACGTGCAACCCAAGCTCGAAATAACTGATTATTTTTCTGAGCTGGAGGTTAAGTGGACAACCGTACCTATTAAACCATCTTTACCCATTGTCTAACACTTTGGTCTTGGGTTGCACACCACTAAACCGCAGGCTCGGCCCCGCAAACACAACCTTCGATTCTGGGTGATTTTCATCCAGAACCTAAGAACCACTCGACCCTGGGGCATGGGTCTACACCATAATCTGGTCCACATCTATGGACATCTTCTGCAGATGGGTTTCATGATCAACCTTTTGATTTTGATTTTGACCTACACTTGTGAATTCTTAATTTCTTCTTTGTATATATGTTATGCCTAGCTAAAGGTATTAAACTTAGCGTGTGTGTATACACTCTTCTCTCTACGGAGTTGACCAAATTTTCAAGACACTCATGTGATATTCTGTTTACTCTGCCCTTTTCATGTCATTATTTTTACAATGAGGACATTGCATCATTTAAGCATGGGGGGGTGGACAATCAATTCCTAAAAGTTTTTTGTTAACTCCATAGAATTTCTTTTAGTTTCTTATAAAATTAAAAAAATTTGAAAATTTGAAAAAAGATAAAAAAAAAGAAAGAATTAGGAGAAGAAAACTTAGTCATTTGGAAGTTATTAACTTTAGGAAATGATACGATAGGACCTAAACAGTTAGACTCTTCAGGTCTTCAGGCTTAATTAGCCTAGGTGTCCACTCGAACATGGACATAGTCTCGAGTCCTCGCCAATTCAAATTCATTTTTAATTTGGCTAATAAATTGGGATAATAAGTATGTGACTTATCAACCTACCCTCTGATTTGGGGGGACTTTAAGCCTAGGCATCTACATACATTTTCTTTGCACTGACTCACGTTTCGGTGGTTTCTTTGGAAATTGGGTAGCTAATGAACTATCTACGGTGGTATGGCTGGTAAGTTGTCAATGGTAACAGCTCATCGGCCTGTTGTCCAGAGCCCAGTCACAAGACCATTTTCATTATACTGCCTTTAGGTAAATCTTAGATCAGGAAAGTCACCTACTTTAAAAAAAGAAAAGAAAATAAAATATAGAAAAAAATAGAAAAAGTAGAAAATAAAAAAAACAAATGAAACCATACTTCACTGCACAAGTATGGCTGGCAAGTTGTCGGCGGTAACAGCTCATCGGCCGATTGTCCAGAACTCAGCTAGCAAAAAAATGCACAATAATTCCGAAAACACTTAGGGAAGAAGCGGGGAAGTATAATAAATCGGGGAGATATACATTGGGTTTGCCCTTATGTTGACCTCATAAATAAAAGTAGGGAGAAAGCTATCGATCGAAAAGATAAACCTTTAGGCAAGGTCACCTAGGGTCGTAGATACCCAAAGTCCATTTTAACGGCCATCTAGTGAGTCTTTCACTATTTTCACAAGATGCTTAGCACTTAGAGTCCTTTCCGAGTATGGGTGGGTCGGGTAGCCATAAAAAGTTATCCTGGAATGCTCAAACTCTAAAAGTACAAAAAATTTAGAAAAGAAGAAAAATAAAAAAAATGTATCTTCCTTTTTCAAATAAGGTGAGGACTTGGGCGATTTGCATTTTGGCAGACACCCGAGTACAGTTGAGTCTTCATAGTTTAGGACCTTAGTTGAAAATTTCTATTATTAATAAATGACTTAGGCCTAAGCGATCTAATCCTAATTCTACTTTTATACATAGCATATAGTTTAATTTTGCTAGGGACTAGCAAAAGATAAGCTTGGGGGTACGATGTAAACACATTTATTTAGGTTAAAATGCCTATTCATGAATGTTCCTAGGCTTAGATTTGCATTTCATGTTATAAATATTGCATAACATGCATCATTTTGCATTTAGAATAGTTGTATATTTTAGGTTAACTAGGTCCTTTTTATGGTCAGGGGAGAAGACTTATTTCAGGGCCACGGATGGATGATCGAACTGCACAGATCCGATTAAGACGACGATCAGAGTCTAACACCTCTAAAATCGTCTAGATCGGAGAACCATAGCATCGTATGAAATTTGAGAAAGATCAATGGATAGGGGGCAATGCGACATCAATACGTGTTTCGAATGGAAAATCTGACCATACGGATGGATGCGGAGCGTCAATCGCAGTCCGAGAACGTAGAAATCACCTCGATCTGAGCACCGAGACATCTTCTGCAAGCAATAAAGTGTGGATGGTCCAGATGGTGCCATGTGGCACCATCTGGAGCACCCAACGCCACCCGCCACTTCTCCAAAGGTCGATCATCAAGAGATCTCAGCCGCTAGATGAGAATCCAACGACTGAGAGCTCACCCTCACCACACAGCTGCGACTCTTCCTCACGACGCATTCGCGGACTTGCTGCAATGGTGGGAGTGGCGGTTCTCAAGGGAAGGGTGAGGGTTCGAATCCCCGTGGCCCCCCCAATCTCAATTCAGCACCACACGCAAGTAGCAGCGGCAGTGCAATGTGCGCAGGCATAGTGCACACCAGCAAGATGCCACGCAATCTGCGTGCGTGATGGGCTGCAATGCAACGCTGGCACATGCGTGGTTGGTGCCAACTTTCAGTGACAGCTGGGTTTACCTACAGCGACGCTTACAGTCGTTGTTACTTCATTGCAAGCCAGCTAAGGACGTGAGCAAATGTGAGCTGTCTACAGCGACGGTCTGGAGGTCACTAAAGGTCCCATGCCTATTTTTGCCTTCTCCTCGGCCATAAAAGGACCTACACCCCCTCCATTCCAAGCCATCTCAACCTACTCTACTCCCACCTACTCCCAAGCTCTAGCAAGCCTACCAATGCTCTGTTAGAGCTTGCTCCCAAGCTCCCAAGGAGCCTATTAGTCTAGCGAACCTCTACCTCACCAAATACTCCTCCAACTTCTCATCCCCATTCATAGGTCACCTTGGAGCCATCCTCCCACCTCCATTCCGGTAGCATATCACCTCCATCTTCTCACCTCCATTCCGGAGCCGCGTAGAAGCTTTCCTCAACCCGACGTCCTCCTACATCTCACCTTTATCATTCTGCTTCTCACCTCCTTCATCCGAGCTTCCGCCAAGTGCCGTCGTCTCGTCGAACAGTCGATTTTGGAGATTTCCTCTCACCCCACTCTCTTTTTATGCTTTCATAGTAGATTGTAATAGACATTGAAGTGATATCTATACCATTTTCATTCCATCTCTATCTTGTGATTGCTTGTCTTTTATTTCAAAAACACAAAAAAAAATAGCAAAACCCTAAAAAACCAAAAAGAAACAAATTGAAGCGCGGTTTTCAGTTAAAGTAAAAGTCACCTCCCTGTGTTTGACTTGGGACTCACTTTTCGAGTTTCAGTATAAATTTTATGTGATCGATGTGTTTTGCAACTATGACGACGGGTTACTTGTAACCCCAATTTCTAACACGCGAAACACGTGCGACCAATGGGCATAGGGGGGTAAACGGGTCAAAGTTAGGCCCGCATGGAGGTGTCATAGGCGAGGTAGGTGAAGGGTGTGGCGGACCTCACCCCCCTTGTGTTGAGGCAATAAGCCCTCAACACTTTTGCAACTTATACGTTTGTACCTCTTCCAAATCCCACAATGTGGGACTATCTTGCCCACCTTCTTCGCATGCGCCTGCAGCAAGGAAATCTCCTCCAATTAGAGTAGCTGCTAAGGGTAGGGACCTAAATTGGCCACCTGGAAGTGGTCCTGGGGCTCTTCCGCACGGTCTGGAATGAAGACCTGGGGCTATCGTGGCCTTAAACATGAAGAACAACGTCGGAGGGATGACGCTGCGGCGGAGCTCCAACGTGATACCTGAAACACAAAGAACGGGTTAAAAGCCCTGGCTAAAAGGCTCAGGAGGATTGCCGTAGGGTGTGGAATGTGATGGCGGCATCCGTGGGAAGTTTTGTGCATGGATGAGGGCAGACGGCGACAGAAATGAAGGTGTGTAGGTGGGTTGGTCGACGGGGAGTTTGGGTGGATGACATGGAAAGATAAGAGAGGGGTTTTGAAGAGGGTGGAGAGGCGGAGCTTGTGGAAGTTTTGGCGAGGAGGATGGAGTTGTGTAGCAGTGAAGCTGCCTCACCGGAGGAGTGATCGGAGACGTGGAAGACGAAGGTGAGTGGCTGCATCGAAGGATATTTTTAGGTTTTTTGGGTACAAAACTAAACCTACGAGCTAAACTAACTAATCTAACCTAATCTAAATGGATGAAAGAGGAAGAACAACACCGACATTGGTAGGCCGTTGCTAAGGAAGAAGGTACTTCGGTGATGGGGACGGAGATGACAACGGAGGTAGAGGGGCTCCTGCTGGTACGGCCAAGAGCGAACAGGGCAGAGAAAGAGAATTCGGCCACTGGTTTTGTGGTCAAATGATGAGAGAGTCAGGAAGAGTCGTCGGAGCTTGTGTAGCTTCGCGACCGGAAGAGGAAGGAGGAAAAGGGGTTTTCATGACCGGAATTCAAGCTTGGGGAGTTCGACCTGGTCTGGGCTTTCTTTTATAGGTCATCAGAGGGTGATTAGAGCTTGGGAAGCAAGCTTCCCAAGCATGGAAGGCTTTTCGGATTGGGAAATCCCTTGAGACCCAAATCTCTCATGCGTTCGTGTGAGAGATTGGGTAAGTTTTAGAGAGTGGGATTGGGTTCAAAAGGAAGGGGATTTCTTGACGAACTTTCCTTTCAAATTTGAAAGGGATTCGTCAAGAAATCAGGGAGTTTGTTCCAAATTAAGGATGCCAGAGCAAGTAGGAATAGGTTTAATGGAGGTATGGACCTTTTTGTGAGAATGACGACAAAGTTAGGGGTTTGTTTGAAAAGATTTTGAAAGTTAAGGGCAGAAATGTAATCAGACAGAACCAAGTTGCAAACTAGGTCAAGAAAAACTCATCTTGGGTCCAAATTTTGGTAGAAACCTAATTTGGTCCTAAGGAATCCAATGGTGATTTTGGATTTTGGTTTTGACCACATTTGATTGGATAATTTATGTAGAAACCCAAATTAGGGCAAATGTATGTCTGTGACTCTGTTTTGGGTCAAAACAGGTTCTGATGGTTAAATTGAAGGTTTCAAATCCTAGAGAATATTTTCCTATGAATTTTAGAGGGTTTTGGTGAATTTTATCTTGATCAGAACCTCAGTTAATTATGCGAGTCTATTTTTAGGGTTTCAAAAAGTTATTTAATTCTCAAAACACGTGCAAACCCTTTTCTGATTATTTTAACCACTTAGCCTTCGAAGACCATTTAACCTTCATTCAACCCCTGAGAAAACCATGGTTGTACTGCATTCATGATATGCTGGAAAAATTATAGTTTTAACCCTAGTTTCTTATTTTTCCCTCAGAATGATTATGTAGTGACTTATGACTCTCTGGAAGTTATGTAGGAGCATTTACTAACTTAATTGGGTCAAAATGAGCTAGTTATGACTCATGATGGTGTTCCCATCATACCCCGATGCCTAGCTTTTGCTAGTCCTGTAGCAAAATTTCATGGTATTAACTTTGATTCTAGACCATATGTCTTTTGATGCTTAAAAGCTCTGATGTGTGCTTTCTTTTGTAGATTAGGTTAGAATGCCAATGGTAGACCTAGAGGTACTCAAGTACCAACCAAGATCTGGACCTGACCGGCTCTAGCCTTAGTCCACCACGAAGGTTTCTAAGGCCCATAGGAACTAACCTAAAGTTCATTGAACTCCGTGGTTAAAGCACCCATGCTTGTAACATGTTTTAGCCTAGGTTTAGTTTGTAGTGCATTTTTGTCAGAGAGAGATAGAGGAATTTTTCTTTGTTTTTGGAAAGTTTTCTCTCTCTTTTCTTTTTATTTCTAGCTTCGAATTAGCTTTACAACACGATCTGTATCGGATTCATAATTCCCACCATCAATCCTCGCAGGGTCCTTGGCAATCGATGCTTTGAGATAGCACTGCCCATGGCAACCCCCAGAATCCTAGCTTTCGAGATTTTGAGATAATCCCGCCCATGGCATTCTGTAGCTAAATTTAGACCCTGGCAATCGACATTTTGAGATAATGTCACCCATGGCATCTGAACCAGCATAAGGTGATTACATGCTCCCAATAGGATATTTAGATATCCTAGGAGACAAGCACCGAAGAGACGATATGTTATTGCGGATCTTCGACTGGAATTTCTCGCCTCTCCATGCTGGGAACTCATCCAAATCAACTTGTGTTGATCAGCCGCTCCTAATCTAGGTAACCTTTCTTTCATAACAGATTTAACGCATTTGCGTGATTTTGATACTTAGGTGCACTAAAGCAAACTGTGTGTGGATTGAGGTGCTTAGGTTACCGAGTCCTGCAAACCAGAGGTCAGTTAACGAGGTTGAATAATCCATAAGCCTTAGACCTAATACTTAAGCTTCGCATTTTCCCCAACCTCTTGAGGACTATCCAGATCTTAGCGGATACTTAAATTTTTAAGCCTAGGTTTACAGCCCAAGAGGCCTAAGATCAGCGTTCCTACTAATCTCTTTTTGTTTCTTTAGCACTTTTTGTCTTTCATTTTCTTTCTTTTGATTTGGTCTAGAGCTAAGTCAATTCCTTAATCTTTTACCAATGACTATCCCTTTTTCTTCTTTTCTTTTCAAATTGTGCTCCATTTTATCAATTTTATCTCCTTCCCCTTTCTCCTCAAATGATATGCAATCAATTCAAATTTTCCTCCCTTCTTCCATTTTTGTTCTTTTTTCAATTTTTTTATTTTTTTCTTGGTTTTTGGAATATGTGCTTTTTTTGTGACAATCCTTCCAAACTGTGAATTTTTTGTATGTTGCACTTTATCACCCCCCTAATGAGTGGCTATTCATCATAGCTAAAAAGCTAAAGTTAAGTTAGAAACTAGGTTAAACAATGTCAAATTAACACATAAAAGGGGTTAAGTGTGGGAATCAAAGAAAAATACTTAAAACATTAATTCTGTGTTAAGATTGCATAATTAGGTAATAAAATGAGATATTCTTAAGAAAAAGGTCAAATGGTGATCCAAATGTTAATTGAACACACAAACAAGTTTAAAAGTTTAAATCAAAAGTATATTTAACTTCTCAAAAGTTCAATTAAGCACATATAAAAACTTGAAGGCATTTGGACATCATTAAGGCCTTAAAATTGAAGATTTACATTTATGTCCTTTATGCATCGCATTTCCTTCATTAAAAAACTTCCTAGGACCTATTTGTAACCTGTAGGGACATTTTTGAAAGCCCTTAAGGACCACTATGTAACTACTTTCTACCACTTACGGGTTCATGTGCAGATCTTCTACGCCTTCGCAGAGGGGCCTCCCTGCAATTTACCCAAAAGAAACCCGGCACCTGCTACTTCCCATGCGTGCACTATAGCACGCGAAGAACCCGCACCATCTGGACCATCCGTTCTCTCATTAATCATGATCTGCGGCTCATTTTGATTTGAAGCTTCGTGCGAATTGGCACATGTGCTTACCATTACCCCCAGATCTCATCCTACAGTCAAATTTTGAGTTGGCAACCGCATGTGCTTGCTCACTTCATCCCCGCTGCTAGTGCCCTTATCGAGTAATCTCACTCGCGCGGTGCCTGGAATCACTGCAATCGCTACTTAAGCACCTCAGTGGTCACGTGTGTAATGGATCGCCTCCTTTCCTACTTCCTTGAGTGCGATCCTTTCTTCCCCTCCAATTCTCCTAATCTGTTCGAACACTACACCTGTGACAGAGATGTAGCTTTCCACTTCCTTTTCCTTCTCGTCGCTAAGGATGACGTACGCCTGAGGACGACCCAGAAGCTTCACTAGCAAGCTTTTCATTCGTTGGAGCTCCCCCTCCCTTCTTCCTCTCCATTCGCTGGGTGGAGACCCACAGGTCCCATTCGTCCAATTAAAGTAGTTTTACTACTTTGTAGGTTAGTTGTAGCTTTAGTTAGGCATATTAGAGTTGAATTAGAATTAGAATTAGCGATTGATCTACTGATCTGTTAGTTTAGCATTAGGAGTAGATTTAGATTAGAACACCCCCTCACCTCCTCTGATCATTCCAGATCAGAGGGGACGTTTTCACACAGTCATCATTGACCATTTTTCTCCCTCTACACATTTTCCATATCGCTTCTGATTCCCGTGATTTGTATCTCGCAATTCACCTCGTCATTAGATCTAATTTCAGATCTGATTGGTTTCTAACCTCGGATCTGAAATTAGCATCGAAAATCACATTAGGGGCTTCCCATTCATCTCATTTTTGTCACAAAAGCCCCTGATCTGAGCTTAAAAGAGAACTGGTTCCCTGGATTTGTGTTGAATTTGGATTGTAAAGATTTTTAACTAATTGAGCTTTGAATGCTTGGATCTAGCAAACTGAAATATTTTGATTGCGATTCACTGTTTGGCTAGAAATCTGAGGTGATTCTGAGATCAGAATTCAACTCAAATGAGCCATAATCTGATCTAGATTTTCGTGAGAAATTGAATGTCTTTAACGCATTATAGAGCCAATGAAAATCACTTAGTTTATTTGAGACTCTACCGTGCATCTTTTATTTGTTTTAGGGCAATTCAGATTTTCTAAGCTAAGGAATTCTCCATATTCCTTAAGGTTTTAGCATTCTGGGATTTTGAGTTAGTGTTTTAGGTGGACAGATTTAACTCTTTCTACATGCTGTCTATAGCATTAGAAAGAGTTAGATCAGCTTTTATTTTAATTTGATTTGATAAGATGTTACTGCCAAGGGATCTTGACTTGTATTTCTGATTGGTTTTTATATGAATTGAAACCCTTGTCAGATTGTTTTTGATAGAATTTGTGATTTCTGTTTTGTGTGTGCAAATCCCAGACTTATAGCAATTTGCTGCAAGTGCAGCTACATTTCCCCTAAAACCCATCTAAGTATTCCTGAAACAATCACTTTAAATTCGTGATCAGGTTGTCTATAGTCTGATCTAGAATTTGATTGGCTGATTCAAGCTATTAGGTAACTGGATTTAGGTTCTGTCCAATCCCTGCTGCAAGATTATACTCTGAAGACTATCTTAACTGCAGCAGCAATTAAGACTTCTGAAGAAGAGTCTAGCCGACTGCAGTGATTGGAGTCCAGTGTTAGTTCTGTTAATTTCCAGTAGGAGTTGTTCCAACAGCTGTCTTCTGCTCTGCTGTTGAGTTTCTGTTGCTGCAATTTTTGCTTGAGAGATCAGTGGACTGTAGGCATTGGTTGTAGTCTGTTAATAGCTGACTTGTGTGTAATGGTTGTATATGAGTTGTATACAAGCTTTCCTATATTGTAATTGATTTTTAACATCCTTTGAATGCTTGAAATATTTATTTAAATCCTTTCTCAGCTAACTATTAAGCCCAACTGTCCATTAAGTGTAATAATTGAAATATACATTGATTTGTGTGCTTAATTGCATACATCCCTTCCATGTATCATACTGAATTTGTTCAAGGCAGTTCACTGCCTGTCAAGACACCCTAGGTCCCATTCTAGCCTTTAGGACACACTAGACAACCCTTTAAAGGCTTAGGATGAGTGAAGTTCGGAATTAAATAAAAACTATATAAAAATTATAAAAAAATAAAATAAACCTGTTTGATTGAAGATTAAGTATTTCCCTAAATGCATACCAACTTTCATAGTATTCCGAACCCCCAGCTTGGTAGAACATACTAACCGATGGTTCTGTATACCATGGAACTTAATAAAAGAAACTATACATGAAAAGACCAAAAACATCTCCTTCTCATCTATTTCTTTCCCTCTCTTCTCCTACCTCCATAACATATATAAAACCCATAAAAAGCTAAAAAAAGCTCAAAAAACACCTAAAAATCCTTTATATACTATGTATATAGGTGTATATATAAGCTATATTGTAAAGCTTATTTATCTTTAATGTAAATTATACATATGTAGGGTATAAATAGCTTAGGTATATATTGTAGTATATAAATTAAGTATTTAAGTTAGATTAAACTATATATAACTAAATCATATAATTGCTTATTAATTAAACTAACACATATGTACTATTAGGCTATATAAATTAGTAAACACTATAAATAACCATATTAAGTTATAATACTGTATATACGTATTTATATGTATATTATAAACATATTAAACCCTGTACCTTAATTTAATTATATATCTAGAATAAATAATTTATTTATTATGTTACTAGTTAAGTTATTAGATTAAATTCAAATAAATTAGTAATTTAAGTTAAAACTAAGTTAACTGATACTGTATAGTTATACTATTGTATTTTAAGTAAATTAACCTAATTTAAGTATATTTATAATGTTTATACAATTTAAACTTAAATTACAAATAAAATAGTCTAAAATTATGCTATTTAAATGTAAATAAATTAGAAATAAAGTTTTTAAAATACAAAAAAAATATCTATTAAATACTTTAACATATTTACTAATTCGGTATAAGGTCAATTTGACCATATGAAAACTAATTTATATGTAATTAAGGAATAAAACCTAAAATTAAGTATGTATAAACTGTATACTTTGTCGAATTTATTTATATAATAAATATAATTAAATTTATAAATTAATTGTACAATTAAGTAGTATTATGTAAATACTTTATTATCCTATAATTTAATTTTATTTTATAATAAATTATGGCCCTCGAATTGAGGGCCAAAGACCTTAAATCAACACAGCAGAAGCTGAATTTCACCGCAGATGCGACGCTCAAATAACGCCCCATCATGAACTGAAAAGCACTCGTAGCGCTATAAATTGAATAAGTTACGTAGGAAGTTCAGTCGTCAAGCGCTCGACGAACAACAACTGAACATACCCTTACCTTTGATCCGATACTGAGCATGCATTGTGATGATATTTGAGATGCAGTGTGGGCTAGGGGCCCAACACTGTGCTAGGGCTTGATTAAGCCTAGTAATGAGCTGAAAACGTGATTAATCGGCCTAATTAAGAAACTAGGGTATATCTAGTAGAGGTCTGGTCCCACCCACCTCAGGTGTTGTGTATCCCTCGAAAGGTGTGCCTGCCAATTAAACAAATTTTTGCTAAGTAAAAGGGCCCTAATGACTTAAGAAGAAAACAGAGAAGACAGAGAGGTGTAACAGAGAAGAAGTATGTGTATATGTATATCCGTATGTATAGTATATGTAAATAATATGTATAAGTAAATAATAAGTCATATAGTATGTATAGGTAAGTAGTACAGCTATATATATATATGTATAAAAGTAACTTCATATTTTTACTGATAGAATAAACCATCGCTAAAGGTAAAATAAGTGTCGCTATAGACCCTAGTTTCTACTTTAGAACTTGTATATAGTTTTTTTTGGGTTTAGCAACGCTTGTATCTGTCGCTGTAGCTCCTATATATGTTATTATATATGTTAGTATATTAAGGTAAGTTAATATGATATGTATTATTACTTAGTATTGTACATATATGTAAGTATTAGTAATATAACTTATAAGTAGATAGTATAGAGTATATTTATGTAGTATTTGATGCTTGATTGTAATTAGGTTTTTGCAAGCATTTTAATTGATTCTTTTTGTACATAATTAAATTATTAATTCATTATTGATTCATTCATTTATTCAGTCTTTATTGTATATAAAACTTATCTTTTTGGAATTAAAGAATAATCTTGGACTTAGAGAGTGATGTATATTGATAACTGCCTCTCAGTGAATGACCTGGAATAAACCAGTAAAAATTATGTAAATTAAATAAAAAGCGATGCAATAACGGTTTATATTTATGACATATATTACAACAAGGACGAATTTTTGATACGAACCGTGGGTCGATTGATTGTTTCATTTCATTTTTTTAATGCCGTTGCTAGGGATTAAAACCCGACAACAATGTTTGTTTGTGAAGCGATTGATTGATTAACTTGACTAATTAACACATGTCGCAAAAGATTCTTATTACCCCCCATGCCTAAGTTTTGCAATGTCTTCATTGTAAACGAAGGGTGTGAAATAGTTTTGGGTTCAGGAATTAGAACAGGATTATCAGGTGGGCGAATGGGTCGGGAATGACTGTTGCAGACTATTTCAAGCCTTGGTATGAGTACCAAAGGTGGGATCAACTATTCTAAACTTGAACTAAGGGTGCAATAGACGTGAAGTACAGAAGGATAATCAGAAGGATCTCGTGTTTTTTGGAATGACGGGTTGCCTCCCGTTAAGTGCTAAATTCAATGCCTTCAGTCAAGCGGAAAATGGTATGGAGAAGGAGTGGTGAAATTAGACGAGTTTTGCAGAACAAACACCTTGATTAATAGCCTGGTTGGTCTAACCAGGTGCTTGTTCAGATCAGCAGGCTGATGATGCAGCCCAAACCCAATTAATCTGATAGGTTGATAGATATAGATCAAGAGATGTGGAAGTGTGAATCCAGGGTTTGGCTAAGTCGGATTAGCCTGGTCAGAGTAGGGATCCTCAAAGGAATCACTGGAAGATGTGAGATCCCTATGAGAGTGATCAGAGAAGGATGGGGCATGTTTTGTAGTTTGATCGAAGTTTGAAACTCGATTTGAATGTGGAGGAGAATCATCTACAACCGGATTTAGAGGAGAATTAGAGTAGAAATTGATTCCGGTTGTGGGTCGGGGTTGAGAACGGGTTTGGGCAGGTTCTGCATATATTGAAGAGGTGGCATTAATAAAAATTGTGTATGAGGGATCTTCTAGTGAGGATTCAAAAATGGGTTCATTTAGAGAGTCCTCATAATAGCCATCAAACTGAAAGGTAAATGCCTGAAGAGTGTTTATAGGATGAAGAAAGTCTGAGTCAAGAAAAGATTCGAACTTTGGGTTGTAGTCACTCTCGGCACTCTTTGTTTTTTATTCTTGAGGATCAAAAAGAAATGATTCCATCTTAATGGAACCTTATTTTGAATCAGTGATCTTGGGATCAGGGACCTCAGAGTCAGAGTCGAAGAATGGATCATGTATGCCGAGGTCGTAGATTGGCTCATAGTCTTCAGGAAACAATGGTTCTTCAGAATCATAGTAAGATTCGAAATCGTCAGAGAATTTGCGAGAATCAAGTTCTGAATTTGATTCGAGATTAGAGGTTCCACCACAAAATAAATCACAAGATGTAGACTCAGCAACCTGCCTTGGATCTAGCCTATTCTCAGATTCTAAGCACAAAAAGGTGTCCCTATTGGGTCTGGGCTCGGGTTTTTGGCTTGTAGGGAAGACCCAATCAAAACCCAACTCCTCCAACTCAGTTTCTGTATCGTAGATCGGCGTGACTTCCAAAAAACCAATCTGTATTTCTGAGGATGTTGGAGAGGTAAATTCATCAAATAAAGGCCTAGAATCATAATCCAAATTCAAACTCTGATTTTCGTCACATGGGGCCTTGTAATTATCCCAAGAAGGTTCAGATCCAGATTCTAGGCTAAGGGTGTGGGTTGGATCATTAGAATCTAGGTTGGGCTCTATAGGGATCTCAGAATTGCTCTCGAGGGTCACCTTATCAGAGTAAGGAGTAGAATTTACACCCTTGAGAGGTTCTGATTCAATCTCATTATCATAGGAGTCTAGGCATTCTATGCTTGGCGAACCAGGGTTTTGGTTTTCTAGGGCTGGCTCAAAATCGTGTTCTCCTACAATTGGATCCTCCCAACCCATCTCAAGGTCAGGCGTATCAATCTGTATATTAGGTTGATCATATTCCATTTGGGCTGGAGGTCCACAACAACCTTGATTCTTGAACCCGTGATTTAGAAAATCAGATGGATCCTCAGTATTATTAAATGTTCGAGGGATGTACGAGTATTTTTCATTGATAATCTACTTTAATAATTTTATCATCTCTTCCTGTTTTTTAAGATCATCTTGGTGTCTTTCCCAAAATATAGGATTTGTCATGTATTGGAGGTATTCAAAGTTATGTAATTTTTCTAACTCAATGTATCCTGTCATGAGAACATCCCGGGTGGATCCATTTGTTACTTGTGTTATAATTACTTGGGCACAGTTTATGATGAAGGTGGTTGTTATCGATATATTAACCGAAATGTCTTCAATTGGTTTTGAGGTTTTGTCATCAATCTCATAAAATCTAAGGGTATCCTCAACCATTCTATCTTTCATGGATATTTGAGATTTAGGTTTCTTAAATGGTTTCCCTAAGTAGGTAGGCTGCATTTTTGAATCAGATGGTGGAATCAAGATGTAGAATCAAAATTCAAGATTAGATCGAAATTGATTAGATCTGAAAAAGATTCCCAAGGAAATCTGTGTGTGTGCTCTAAATAGAAGGGATGAGGGAGTGGATGTGAGATTGACCCAATCAAAGCACCCAAAGATTTTGGGATGACTAAGGCAATTTCAAGGCAGATGATACCTCTGAATCAGAAATTCGCACACCTGAGAAGTACCTGGATAGCCAGGAAGGGAGAGCCCCGCAAAGACCCCTACACGGTAGAGCGTCCCAAGGGGTTACAGGGTTTCCCCTACCCGTCTTTCCTTGTCACTAAGGGTCCAGATAGACCAGATTGTACGAACTTAAGTCCTTAAGTCTACCAATTTTAGGTCCTAGTTTGTGCCTTGATTTTCACTTGATTTAGAAGTTAATTTGAACTTGTGACCAAATTTGGAGGTTGGTTGGCCTATAATGTAGACCAACTTCACCTGACCTGCCCTAAAGATGGCAGAATGAGATCTAGGTCAAGACCTAGAACTCACCCTGATTTGATTCCCAGATTATTAGGTCCAAGGATTTTTAGGGTTCAAGTGAATTAAAGCCTATTTTTAAGATTTTTCTTGATTAGATCTTTTCAATTTGAGGGTTTGGGTAGCACACAAATGTGAGAGGGTAACTTTCCTTTAATTCAAGCAAACATGTGTATTAGCACTTCAAAACCCTAATGCAGAAACCCTAATTGGCTTTATTTCCAAGTCCAATTGATCTTGATATATTCACTTTGGGCATCAAGCAAGAAGTGTGTTAGCCCAAAAGTGATTAGAAATTAAACGTAGTCCCTAATAGGCACAGGAAATTTAGGGTAGGATCTCTAAACAGAATCGCTTCAACTCAATGAGATCTGAAAAGAATTTCGCAAATCAGGAATTTGCCCTTTAAATGATGATTACTATGAAATAAGGCAGGTGTTTCCTAATTAATTGTTTCCTTTGTCTTCCCAAGATTAGGAGGTTAATTAGGGAAGAATGGAAAAGTTACCTACCCTAGTGTGGTTGTTTTGCGTGGAAGATCTCCTTGTGAAGTACCTCGCAAAATTACAAGAAAGCAAATAGGGCAAGTTAGTGCTCCAATATAATCAAATAATGTAGAGAATAGTGGTAAATTGCACGCTGCTCCCTGGTAACGGTGCCAAAAAATGCTCGTGCACTAAATCGATGTTTTAAGATTGTCGCATTACAGTATAGCCAAAATAGTGCTCAAACAAATATATTTTATTACTCGAATATGAAAGTCCGAGGTCGAACACACACTAATTTCAATAATTAATGTAAATGAGCACAATTAATTACTCAAAATCTAATTTGCAATGTAGAATATGAGTATATGAAGAGTAAAAAGGAATTCTAGACAAAATAATGGCGATTTGGATCACCAATTATAAGCCTAACACATAGAATAATTACTCAAATCTTTAATCAAAGGCAGGAATATGTGATTAGACGTCTGATTTTGCAATCAAACGTCTTAAAAGATGTTGCTACAGTACCCCTTTATGATTTTTTTCTATTTCTTCTTGCTTTCCTTCTTCTCCACACTATCCAAACCTTCTTCCTTCTTCTTGGCTCAGGTCTTCTCCTCTTCTTCTTGCCTTATCCTTCCTTCTTCTTCTGCTTCTTTTCTTTTTCTTCTTTGCTTCTCTACTCTTCACAGAGAGGGGGAAGGTTCCTTAATTTTGGCTAAGTGTCAGCCAAATCCTCTCAGAGCAAAACCCCCTGCCCGTGCACTCTCTCTCCTTCTCTGGGTTTCCACTTTTCTTCCTTCACAAAGCCATGCACAGTACCGGGTTTTCGGGTAATCAGTCTAGAGTGCTCCCGGGACCAGGGCTACCGGCGTGGGGTAGCAGCCAAGGTGTGCACGGGCATAGGCAGGTAATTGGGTCAGAGCCAGACCTACGTGGAGGTGTCACGGGTGAGGCAGGTGAAGGGTATGGGGGACCTCACCCCCTTGTGTTGAGTTAATAAGCCCTCAACACTTTTGCAACTTATGCGCTTGTACCGCTTCCAAATCCCATGATGTGGGACTATCCAGCCCACCTTCTTCGCATGTGCCTACAGCAAGGAAATCTCCTCCAATTGAAGTAGCTGCTAAGGTCAAGGACCTCAATTGGCCACCTGGAAGTGGTCCTGGGGCTCTTCCGCACGGTCTGGAATGAAGACCTGGGGCTACCATGTCCTTGAACACGAAGAACGACGTCAGAGGGATGACGCTGCAATGGAGCTCCGACGTGATACCTGAAACACAAAGAATGGGTTAAAATCCCCAGTTAAAAGGCTCAGGAGGATTGCCGTAGGGTGTGGAATGTGATGGCGGCGTCCGTGGGAAGTTTTGTGTGTGGATGAGGGTGGACGGTGATAGAAATGAAGTTGTGTAGGTGGGTTGGTCGACGGGGAGTTTGGGTGGATGACATGGCAAGATAAGAGAGGGGTTTTGAAGAGGGTGGAGAGGTAGAGCTTGTGGAAGTTTTGGCGAGGTAGATGGAGTTGTGTAGCAGTGGAGTCACCTCGTCGGAGGAGTGGTCGGAGACGGGGAAGACGGAGGTGAGTGGCGGCATCGAATGATATTTTCAAGGATATTTTCAGGTTTTTTGGTTACGAAACTAAACCTACAGGCCAAACTAACTAATCTAACGTAATATAAATGGATGAAAGGGGAAGAACAACACTGGAATTGGTAGGTCGGTGCTAGGGAAGAAGCTACTCCGGTGATGGGGACAGCGACGACGACGGAGGTAGAGAGGCTCCTACTGGTACGACCAAGAGCAGACGAGGGAGAGAAAGAGAATTTGGCCACTGGTTTTGTGGTCAGATGATGAGAGAGGTTAGGAGGAGTCAGTGGAGCTTCGCTGTCGAGAGAGGAAGGAGGAAAAGGGGTTTTCACGGCTGGAATTCAAGCTTAGGGAGTTCGGCCTGGTCTAGGCTTTCTTTTATAGGTCATCAAAGGAAAATTAGAGCTTGGGAAGCAAGCTTCCCAAGCTTGGAAGGCTTTCCGTATTGGGAAATCCCTTGAGACCCAAATCTCTCATGCGTTCGCATGAGAGATTGGGTTCAAAAGGAAGGGGATCTTATGACGAACTTCCCTTTCAAATTTAAAAGGGATTCATCAAGAAATCAGGCAATTTGTTCCAAATTAAGGTCGCCGGAGCAAGTAGGAATAGGTTTAATGGCGGTAGGGACCTTTTTGTTTGAACGACGAAAAAGTTAGGAGTCTTTTTGAAAAGATTTTGAAAGGTAAGGGTAGAAATGTAATCAAACAGGACCAAGTTGCAAACTAGGTCAAGACAAACTTATCTTGGATCGAAATTTTGGCAAAAACCTAATTTGAACATAAGGAATCTAATGGTGAAGTTGTATTTTGATTTTGACCATGTTTGACTAGGTAATTTATGCAGAAATCCAAATTAGGGCAAATGTATGTCTGTGACTCTGTTTTGGGTCAAAACAGGTTCTGATCGTCAAATTGAAGGTTCCAAACCCTAGAGAATATTTTTATATGAATTTTAGAGGGTTTAATTAAATTTTATCTTGATTAGAACCTCAGTTAATTAAGAGAGTCTATTTTTAGGGTTTCAAAAAGTCATTTAATTCACAGATAAGATGCAAACCCTTTTCTAATTGTTTTAACCCACTTGTTAGCTTTCTAAGATCATTTGACCTTCATTCAACCCCTGAGAAAACACATGGTTGTACTGCATTCGTGTTATGCTGGAAAAATTACAATTTTAACCCTAGTTTCTTATTTTTCCCTCAGAATGATTATGTAATGACTTATGACTCTTTGGTAGTTATGTAGGAGCATTTACTGACTTAATTAGGTTAAAATGAGCTAGTTATGGCTCATGATGGTGTTCCCATCACGTCATAACTAGCCTTGTTTTGCCATCTCCAATTTTAGTTTGGATTAGTCATGTATAGTCCTATTAACAATTTCATCTCATGTATTGCCAGGCCTTGGGCTACACAAACATCTGTAGTTAATTTCTATGGCTCGTAATAGCTAGTTTTCTTATTTCTTCAAAACTATTGCTTTTTCTTTTTTTATGATTCTTGTTGAACTTATGATGTTTTGTTAGCTATATGTGTGATCTTCATGTTGAATCATGCAAGTGTATGATTTGAGCTATAAACGTTTGGATTGTTACATGCTAAATCTCCCTCTATTTTTTAATGATGTCAAAAGGGGGAGAAATGAGTATGATATGAGGTTGAAATATGTGTATAGCATGTATCTTGCATTGCTTCTTTGACATGGCTTTCATTATTATATCTCTAAACTGTTTGAAAGAGAGCACTTAGTGAGGAGTTTTTCAACCTCTCCATTGAATGTTTGTCATCATCAAAAAGGGGGAGAATGTTGGTGCATAAGCAATTAGGCACCACATTAGCCTTTAATGATGGTTTTGATGATAACAAGCATATCAAGTGATTGAGATTAAAATTATATGTTATGCATAGTTGTTGCAAGATTAATTTCAGGTTGAAGCTCTCTTGATGAATTATGAAGCTAAGAAGATGGAGGAGATCAAGCTTAGCTCTCATTGTAATTTTAGGGATTGAGTTGTAATTTCATATTTCTTAGAATGTAAGGAAAGCCCCAATAAGTTTAACATTAATCTACACTATTAGGGCACCACTTGCGTAAGTCTAATTTGGTCACAGATATGATAAAACATATCCTTAGGGGTTAATAGACCACCCTAGAACCCCACAGGATCAACAAATTTGGTTTGGACAATTGGAAGACTTTTTACAGTCCATGTAACGTTAGGTATAAGTTACCTAACGTTAGGTAGTTGGGCTGAGATCAACTTGAGAATTCTAGGAGATAGCGAACTTTGCATTGAACTGAGCATCTAATGTTAGGTAATTGACCTAACATTAGACAAAGTATACTTAACGTTAGGTAGTGTACTTTAAGCCTTCTAAGAAAGTTCTCAGAGATAGCGAGCTTTGTACCTAACTGAGTACCTAACATTAGATAGTTCATCTAACGTTATGTCACTTTTAACTAACATTAGGTAAAGTACATTTTGACCAACTCAATTACCTATTGGAAAATCAAATTGGGAAACAATTGAGCCATTGAATAGGGGTCTCTTTCACCCTAAAATAGTCTAAACAGCCCTCTATATATATGTGATGGTTTCCCACTCTTAGAGGGGTAGAGAACACTCAAAAATTCATTCTAAAGCTCTTCCAAGCCTACATTCAGCAAAAGCTTACACTTGGTGTACATTGGAGGTGTTTTGAGCTCTTGTTCTTGAAGGCCACCTTTCTTGGAGCTCAACCACCTCAACTCCCTGCTATGTCACCTTCATACATTCACCAAGGGAGTTCTTTTAGTCTCCTAGATATCTAGTTCATATAATTAATTGCATATCTTATTGGGGCATCCATAGGAGTTAAATTGTATTTTAATTCTATTTTATTCTTTTATTCTACTTGTAATTTGAGGGCTCGAATTGTGGGTTCCTCTCCTCTTGAGTAAGAGGGGTTGCCCTTGATTAGGAAATCAAGATGGTTTGTAAAAGGGTTTGGTGCCCCATAAGTACCAGTTAGTTTTTCAAGTTTGACTCGAGGCAAAATCTTAGATTGGGAGATCTAGGTAGTGCTTTTTACCCGAATTTGGGTTTCCACTATAAATACTTGTGTTGTGGTTGTTTTTGTGGTTGTTGTTATATGTGTGGATTGTTTGAGCATATTTGGAATCTGCATTAACTTGAAGTAGTTGTTTATTTACCACCTTTAGTACTAATCACCCCCCTCTAGTGCATTAAGAAACATTGAAGTTAGGTCCCAAATCATTCAATTCTTACTACTAACTGATGTTGCACAACATTAAGATTAACTAATGGCTCAACAGCACCAGGGTGATAAATCAAGGTAGAGAGGTCTCATTGCTTATATTTTTAGGAGTTAAAAGTTGGTTTCCGTAAGACTAGCAATCAGCCAAAGTTTAGACAAAGCTGAAAGTAGCTAAGTATTTGTGCTCGTGAGCTAAATAAGCTTATAGGTCTAAATGGAAGGAATCTAAGCCCAAGAGTTTGGAATTTATTAGTCCAATTATTCTTCACTATCACCTTGGATTCTTTCCTACTACACTCCTACTAACTACTCATCACCTCCCAGCATATTCCAGGTTCATCAAGCTTTTTATGTGAGCTGTGTAGCGAGCATATATCTACAACTCCCAAACCAACTGCCTTTTGGGTATTGAGTGATGAAGCACTCCAAAGGACTTGTTGGTTTGAGTAACGTAAGCCTACGAACGACAAGACATGTATTAAGTTTATTTAATGATGTTGAGTATTGGATTGAGGTTAGAATCAGGATCTTCTTGCTTCTTACTCCCCTACTATTTTCTTAACGAGTATTTTTTTCTTTTCCAATATTTACCTCTCACGATGTATGGCATGAAAGAGAGGTTTAAGATTCAAATTCTTCTCAATATCTTTCTCTTTTCTCTATTCTTTTTTTTTTAACTTAGAAACTGATTCATCACCCAAGTCACACTCAAGTATTTTGATACAATTTTGTAAAAGGTAGATGAGAGCTTCCTAAGAGTGACTTGGGAACCCTCCTAAGTGAGGTAGAGAAAAAGTTTAAGGTTTCCAACTCTGTATTTAAGAATAGTCATGCATGCTTACTTATCAGAGTGAATGTGTAAAAAAGTGGAATAATTAGGCTTTAAACTCTTCTAAATGTAAGGATGAAAGATAGTCCTATATACTGTTCACTCTTGTACTTAATACCAGGTAGTAATAAGACTTGAATTTCTTACATGTGTAGGGATGCAAATGGGTTGGGTTTGGCTAAACTCATACCCATACCCATTTACAAAATCAATACCCCTACCCTACCCATTTACCTATCAGCTACAAAAATCCAAACCAATACCTATATCCATCTAGCCATCGAGTACCCATTTACCCATCTAGCAACCATTTATAAATTGATTTTACAATTAAATCATGCCAAATTAGAGTCAAGGAAGTAGAAAAACCTATAACATAATTCATTAATTTTTTATTTTTAAGAAGCTTTAAACATACGAGCTTAGGCTACTCTAATTTTATCGATATACACTAAAATTATTACAAAAAGAACCCTTCAAGGGGAATACATCAAATATAAAAATACAAAAATACAAAAAGAGACTAAATACAAGTACCTTTCAAATAAAAAATCCTCATCTCTGAAATAAATTTTTAGTGGAAGCTTCAGAAGTATCTCCAAAATAAATCATGCAGGGAATCATAAGGAAGATTAGGGTTGGGGGAATGAGGGACTTAGGGTATGACTTATATATCTTGGGTAAATGGGATTTTATTTGGGTATTCGGGTAGGGTAATCGGATATACATTCATACCCATACCCATACTCGAACTCGATCGGTTTTTTTGGATAAAACCCACACCTGAACCCGATCGGGTTCGAGTCGAGTTTTACCTATTCTTTTCGGGTCGAGTTGGGTCCAATTCAAGTCAGGTTTACAAAACTTGAATCCTTAGACATGTGTCAAAAATCCTAAACCTTAACCAATCACCTAGGTAGATTAAATCTAAGACCTAAAGAAACTAAAAGTTAAACCTAAGTGTACTCAAGTTAATAGCTCATGAATAATTAGGTATTTTTCATCATCCTTCCAAAAACAAAAACAAAGAGCAAAAAAAAGACAACAAAGACAAACCAACATTTTTTGAAAAGTTTTTTTAAAATTCAAATTTTGAAAAAAAAGACATTTTTGAAAAAAAAAATGTAGGCCTACACACACAAGTTGGAAACCAGACAAATCAAAATTGAAAATGCAATTTCCCATCCCTTAACTTAAAACACATTATCCTCAATAATGGAAAAAAAATGAAAGCAAGGGGGAATCAAATAGATGTGACCTAGTGGATTAGAGTGCCAACTTGATAGTACAGTAGTATTCTAACCTAAGCTACAAAAGTAAAAGATGGGTCAATGTACCTTATTTAAATACAAAATCTAAGGAAATCAAGGCTTTCGATTATTTGCATATTTGCATACCAAGAAAAAGAAAGCCTTTATAAGAAAACTCAACCCATGGTTTTACCATGATTAGGTCTCTTAACATCAGATCCTCAAGATGTAATGGAAGATCATGAGAAGTCTTGTAAAGCTACTCGTCTCTCGTGATAGAAACCTTGGTATAGTGACAAATTAACATCCTGAGACAACCTTACAAGGTCTCACAAAGCTACACACCTTAGACTAACTCAAATAATGCCAACGTAAGACTATTTACAAATAATAGCAGAGTATAGAGCTTCCCTGTGCTACACTCTATCACTAAGAGAAAACTAATAACTATATCAGACCTGAAGTCACTATACTAACTACCTAATAATGACATTGGATTGATACATAAGAATAGAGTCTAGCTGATAACTTAAATGTGGAGCTAATGATAATGTCAACATTAGCCATATCTAGCTTTAATTAGTCAAAATCCATTGATAAATACTCCTACATAAATGCCAAAGGACCATAATTCACTACACATCCTTTCTAAGAGTTTAACATGAAACTAGGGTTAAAATTACAGTTTTAACAGAATATCCTAATTGCAGAATAATCACGAGGTTTCCCAGAGATTTATTGAAGGTCAAATGGACATAAATGTCTAATTAGAGAGTTCATACAGATAGAAATAGGTTTTCACGCGTTTCGAGAATTAAATGACATCTGAAATCCTAAAAATAGACCCGCTTAATTAACTAAGGTTCTGGTTAGAATAAAATTCACCTAAACCCTCTAAAAATCATAGAAGAATATTCTCTAAGGTTTGGCATCCTTGATTTGCCATCAGAGCCCATTTTGACCTAAAATAAAGTCTCAGACAGACAATTGCTCCAATTTAGGTTTTTGCATAAATTACCTAGTTAAACTTGGTCAAAACCTAAATCTGACTTCATCATCAAGTTCCTTGGGTCCAAACTAGGTTTGTACCAAAATTTGGGCCCA
This sequence comes from Thalassia testudinum, assembly GCA_037157565.1. Lineage (NCBI taxonomy): Eukaryota > Viridiplantae > Streptophyta > Magnoliopsida > Alismatales > Hydrocharitaceae > Thalassia > Thalassia testudinum. The sequence continues at coordinate 136,159,009 of JAZHRO010000036.1, read as the reverse complement.
ATCAAAGATCATCTTGACCTAGTTTGCATTCCAGTCCAGTCTGACTTTTTTCTTACACACACCTAGCTTTTGAAATTCATTACAAATAGGTCCCTCCACTAATATCGAGGAGGAACTACAACTCCGATGACCTTCAATCAGAGATTTCTCTCTGATTCCTTGACGAAATCCTTCCAAAATTGGAAGGAGAACTCCCAAGAGAATCTCCTTCCATTTGAGCCATTCATTGGGCTCTGATTCCTTCCCAAAAGATCATGCCAATCCTTTGAAATTTAGGGTTCCTTTGTGCATAATAACCACGTGCTTCCAAGCTTGGAACGCCCTTGTAAGCCCTATATAAGATCCTCTGAAGCTTCGCCGATCTCCTTAGCTAGGTTTTGGCCCAAAAGCCCTCTTCAAACTCCTTCTCTGGCCACCTCCGCCCTAGCTCTGGTGAGCCCCATCCTCAGTCATCCTACGGCTCCCCAACGACCAAATTGGGAGTGGCTCCTTCCTCCTCAACTTCCTCCGCCACTTGACGGACAACTCAAAGGTTCCCTAGCCCCTTCTTCCTCGTCGTCTCCCTCGTTAGAGAATTCCTCGTCTCCGGCATCGGCAATCACACCGGCTCCAATTCCTTATCTCTTTCGTCCATAATTAGGTGCTATAACTCCCTCTCCCTCTCTACTTACTTTCTCTCTAACATCTTGATTCGACTCATGACCACTGGCCTCCCCCGTAGTCTTCTTTGACTCCGACGACTCTCCAGCAATGCCAATATGCCGCTACATCGTTCGACTCTCGCCACTCTCACCCCCATAAGCTCAACCACTTCGTAGAGGGTAAAAGCCTTCTATTTATTCCCTCGATTAGCCATTCCATCAGCCCTCCAAACACACCCACCGTCCTTCGACCGTTCTGACCTCACTCCACTTACACACACCACGCCACACCACACAGCCACCACCGCTGACTTCGCCTCACCAAGGTGATGCTTTGGAACTTTTTGAACAAGGTCGAGAGACCACATTTGTGCCTTTCAGGTTGTGAGCACGTAGCGCCATTAACGGAGGAGCTTCGAGCTTGCTTCCTAGCCAATAAGGTCCAAGTCTTGAGCCCAGACGAAGCGGATTTACTTCAGCAACGCATGCAGACGGTCAATTGGGGTTGTTGACCATCTTTTATACCATAATTCAATGAAGAAGCAGCTACAGCTCACATAGCCGTGTGCAAAGAATAGAGCTAGGACTTTAGTCCCACATCTGATATAGTAGAAGCACCCGAGTAGAATAAAGGGTTCTTGTGTAGGGACCCTATAGCCCAAGTCACCGGGGGTCAGGTCCCCACATCACACACTCCATGCTTGCATGCCTCGCCTGTGGTCACACACGCTGGTTTGGCCCCATTTAGAATCCAATTATCCGCTTAAAGATTCGATTAGTCGGGTCTAAGAGAGAAAGAAGAGGAGAAGAAAGAGAGAGGGGTAGGGGGTTTTTTCTCTTCAGGGTTCTTAACACTTGGTCGCTGGCAAGAAGTGGTTTCCCTTGTGTTGTGAAGGAAGAGAAGAGTTGAAGGCTTGAGAAGAAGATGAACAGTGCCTTTGCACTGTAGCATCTAAGTACTTAAGTCGCCTGATTAATAAACTTGTCGTCTGATTGAGCATTATCTATGTTACTTGTGCATTACTTAAGTACTATGGTTAAGGTTAAATTGAGGCATGCTTAAGTAGAGGATTTAAGTGGTGATTCAAATCACCATTATTTTTTTTATTCTCTTTTATTTTTGCCCTCATATTCTCAACATACATGAGAATTCATTGAATAGATAATGTGACAGGTTCCATCCATTTAATATCATTATTTTGCTCGATTCCTTGTGCTCATTTACATTTTATTCAAGATTAGCTCGTGAATTCCACATTTGTCCCTTGTGTTCGACCTTGGACTTCATTTCTAGATTTTCGAGTTATAATTTTATTTGTTGTTCGATTGATTGAGGATTTGAACTACGATGACGATAATATAAACCCTTGATAGATCGCTTCAACATTTTGGCGTCGTTGCCAGGGAGCAACGTGCAATTCACCACTATTCTTTGTTTTAATTGATTATATTTGAGCACCAACTTGCCCTGTTTGATTTCTTATGATTTTGCAAGGTACATCACGAGGTGATCTTTCGCACAAAACAACCACTCCCAAGGCAGGTAATCCCTCTTCTTCCCTAATCTCCTAATCTTAGGAAGATAAAAAGGAAACAATCAATTAGGAATTACCTGCCTTATTTTTATAGTAATTTTCATTAAAAAGGCAAGTTTCCTGATTTGCAAAAAAATTCTTCATATCTGATTGAAGCTTAAGGCAGCTCTGATTAGCTATTCCCCATCCTAATTTCCTATACCTATTAGGGACTACACTTAATTTCTAAAATCACCTTGGGATAACACACTTCTTGCTTGAAGCTCAAGGTGAACAATTGAAGATCAAATTGGACTTGGAATAGAATAGATTAGGGTTCCAACATTAGTGTTTGAAGTGTTAGTTCACATTTTCCTGCATTAAAAAGAATAAATCCTCCCACATTTGTGTGCTACACATACCCTTGCTTAAAAATATCTAATCAAGAAGAACACTAAAAATCAGGCTCTAATTTCACTTGAACCCTAAAATCTTGAACCTAATAAACTGAGTCATTCAGGGTGATTTCTAGGTCTTGACCTAGATTTCATTATGTCATCTTTAGGGTAGGTCAGGTGAGGTTGGTCTACTTTGTGGGCCAACCAACCTCCAAATTAGGTCACAAGTCAAATCAACTTCTACTCAAGTGAAATTCAAGGCACTAACTAGGCTAAACTTGGTAGAATTAAGGTCCTAAGTTCATACATTTCAGTCTACTTGGAACCGTAGTAATAAGGAAGGTCGGGTGGGGAAAACCCTATAACCCGTGGGGATGCTCTACCATATAGGGGTCTTTGCGAGGCTCTCCCTTCCTGGCTGCCCAGGTATTTCTCAGGTGTGCGGATTTTTGATTCAGAGATATCATCTACCTTGAAACTGCCTTAGTCATCCAAAAATCTTTGGGTGCCTTGATTGGGTCCAAATAAACATCCAGTCCCTCATCTTTTCACTAGAGCACACACAGGAAGGTCATTAGGTTTTTGATCTAAGAGACCTCATTAGATTTTCTTGGGAATTTCTTTTAGATCTAATCAAGTTCCAATCTGATCTTGAGTTTGATTCTACACCTTGATTCCACCACCTGAGTTTTACAACCTGCCAACTTGGGAAAAACCAATTAGGATACCTGAATCCAAAATGATCATAAAAGACAAAGTGATTGAGGCTGCCCTTAGATATTTTGAAGATTATCCAGCTAGCATGATTCAGGTTAATGTCCCAGAAACAACATAATTCATTATGAACCGTGTTAAACTATTGCTTACTCAACTAGGAAATGGTTCAACCTAGGAGACCCTCATACCAGAATTTAATGAAGTTTACGAATTACATAGAATAGAGGGTTTACATTACTTTGTAAATCCATCACTCTGGAAGCTACACCAAGATTGTTGGTGCCAGAGCACCACGATCATTTGTTTTGATGATAACAAACACGTGTCATTTAACATTTTCACTTGGAGTCTTAGATTTCAGGTCAAATTGCAAATGGAGACGTGATTAGAGGGAGTTCGAGCTCGCATCCATGATGGATTGGAGGAGCTTGATGGAGAACAGAGGACATTCGCGAGGAGCGATAGACTGAAGATGGAAGGACAAGAAGAATAGGATAGAAATCTGTTTATTTTTTTCTTGTACTTTTGTCTTTATTTCCTTGTTCCTTTTGTTCCTTAGAAAATCATGTTAAAGAGCCTCAAAGTACCCTAACAGTAGTCCTAGGAATACCAGCACAACCCTAGGATACTTAGGTTTTCTGTAGAGAACTTAGAAAACCAATATAGGGTTCAAACTGCTTTTTCAGATGTCTAATTCTAAAATCAGACATCTGATAATATATTTTAAGATGTTTGACTGTTGATTCATACGTCAGATAACATTTAGGCTGGACTTACTTAGCTCTGTCTGATGAAATCAGACGTCTAGACCTTAGTCTAGACATCTTATAAGACGTCTGATGGACTTGCCAGACGTTCAATTAGCAGACCATTGGCTGGATTAACAAACACTGGAGGATATGACCGTTAGAGCCTTATCAGACATCCTTAAGCCTTTCCAGACGTCTGATAAATGACAGTTTTGCCTCGGCTAACCCAAAATCTCTTCTCAAAGATTTTCTAGCCGTTACAACTCTCGGAAATCCATTCCCACAAAAAAATAGGTTTCCAGACGTCCTGTATGTTGTCTAATGGACTTGCACTAGAACCCTGTTTAGATCTGATTCAAGTCAGGAAGAAACCGGCCTAAAATCAGACGTCTTAAACTAATCTTCCAGACGTCTGATGCCAGGATCAGACGTCTGATAACCCTGTCAGTGCAATCATTGTTCCTGATTTCGGCCAGATTCTCTTGGGCTTTGCACCCAACGGTTATGGAAGCTTTCCAAAGCCTTCCAAAGCTTTCCTAAGGCCTTTATAAATAGAGAGGAACCTCTTGCACACAAATACACACCTAGATACACAAGACACACCCAAGCAACATACTTTCTACTCTTTTGTGTCCTAAAGAAAAGCTCTTGCTCTCCAAGCTCAAGTTCTACATCTTGAGAGCATCAAGCCTTCGCGCACCCGCTCTCCCACCATAGTGCACGAGAGTGACGTTGCGCCGTCGTGTGGCTCACGCACCCGCGTCATCGATTCGATGCACTCCTTGCAAAGGGGAGTTTCCTAATTCCTATAGAAGCTAGGTTTAAATCTTTGTTGGCTCTATAGGACTATATTTGTTATTTGGTTGGGTATTCGCTTTGCGAATTCCCGTCTCCTTTGTGGGACAAAATCCTTCTCGTGAAGAGAAGGGGTTGAGGAACGCTACCCTCGCACTTGTAGCGTGGTTGTAATTGAGGTTGAATCACCCTCGTTTAAGTGATTCATTTAGTGGATTTGATCAACTTGGTTGATCGGAAAATCCTAACTCGAGAGGGTTAGGTGGTGGTTTTCACCCGATTTGGGTTTCCACCTAAAAATAATTGTGTACCTTGTGTGATTGAATTTTTTGTGAGATTGTTTATTTTCAATTTCATAATTTTTTACGTCACCCCCTCGTGGTAGGGAAGAATTGACAATTGGTATCAGAGCAGGTCTCGCGTTATCGGCATTACAACCGGCGAGGATCCAAATATGGAGGGAAAAGCATTCATGTGCACCGAAGGCCACGATACCTTGCGACCACCATACTTTGCAGGTATAGATTTCGTTTATTGGAAAAATCATATGACTATGTGGTTGCAGGCCTACGACTTCTGGGTGTGGGAAAAAGCGAATCCGCATTTGTGATTCCCAAGAAAGCCGCAAGAGGTTACTCAGAAGATCAGGTTCGGAATCTCAACCTCAACGCAAAAGCAATGATGCCTTGTATTACGCGTTGAGTCTGAAGGAATTCGAATGAATTCAAGAGTGCACCACCGCCCACGAGATATGGAGGAGGTTGGAAGACACTCATGAGGAGACGAGCTCGGAAGAAGATCTTGAGAAGAAGGAAACCACGTGCCTTGGATTCATGGCCATCACGGATAATGACAGCGATGACAGCGACAATGAGGTAAACTCAGATTTACAAGATGCTTTTAATGAGTTGTATGAGCTTAGTAAATCACTAAAATCAGAAAACAAAAGCATGAAAAAGAATCTTAGTTTTCTTAAATCTGAAAATGAAAGGCTAGAAAATAAACTTAAGGATCTAGAAATAAGCCCTAGTTCTAACACTTCTGAAAATGAAAATTTGTTTCTAGAAAATAAAAGCCTAATTATGAAAATATTAAATTGATTGAAGAAAATGATAGTTTAAAGTTAGAAATTTCTTATTTATAGACTAAGATGCACATTATAGAAAAAGAAATTGCATGTCTTAGGGAAAACTCTAACAAATTAATCAACAAAGTGGATAATTTTTATAGCCCTAAGGTTGAGAAAGGATCTCCATCAAGGAGACCCGCTAACAGATCAGGATCCAAGCTCACTTGGATACCGAAGAAAGAATTGGAAATTGTTTTGTAGGTTTCAGGGATAACTACAACACGAAGGACTAGACCTACAAGCTCAAGGCTGGTCAACTCGAGTTGGGAGAACCAAGGAGTAGACCAAGGAGGAAAACAAGAAGACCAACGAGACGGTGAACAAACGATGGACCCGCCGCACGTCGACCACTAGACTGGAGACCAACGCCATTGCCCGGGCCTCCAAGATACAGATGGGAGCCCCATCCTATGTGGCATCCACCACCACCATTTGGGCCATTTTATTGGCCATGGTAGGTGAGGTAAAAATTCTTTACCCTATCTTTTTATCATAAGCATTTAGATAAGGGGAGTTTTAAAAAAAAATATGAGCTAATTGTCAATTTTTAAGGGGGAGATGCAACTTAGCTAAATTTCCTTTAGTAAGGGGGAGAAAAATAATAGCTATCTTGTTCTTAAAAAAAGGGGAGAACATTACTTTTGTTAAAAGAAATTCATAGAAGAGCATATTTTAAGGGGGAGTTATAGGAAATTTAAAATCAATCAAACCTTTTTGATAATGTCAAAAAAGGGGAGGATTTTTTGCATTATTATTTATGGTTTTGTCATCATCAAAAAGGGGGAGATTGTTGGTGCTAGAGCACCACGATCATTTGTTTTAATGATAAGAAAACACGTGTCATTTAACATTTACACTTGGAGTCTTAGATTTCAGGTCAAATTGCAAATGGAGACGTGACTAGACGGAGTTTGAGCTCGCATCCATGATGGATTGGAGGAGCATGATGGAGAATAGAGGAGATTCGTGAGGAGCGATAGATTGAAGATGGAAGGACAAGAAGAATAGGATAGAAATCTGTTTATTTCTTTCATGTACTTTTGTCTTTATTTCCTTGTTCTTTTTGTTCCTTAGAAAATCATGTTAAAGAGCCTCAAAGTACCCTAACAGTAGTCCTAGGAACACCAGCACAACCCTAGGATACTTAGGTTTTCTGTAGAGAACTTAGAAAATCAATATAGGGTTGAAACTGCTTTTTCAGACGTCTAATTCCAAAATCAGACGTATGATAATATATTTTAAGACGTCTGACTGTTGATTCAGACGTCTGATAACATTTAAGCTGGACTTACTTAGCTCTGTCTGATGAAATCAAACATCCAGACCTTAGTCCAGATGTCTTATAAGACGTCTGATGGACTTGCCAGATGTCCAATTAGTGGACCGTTGGCTGGCTTAACAAACACTGGAGGATATGACCGTTAGAGCCTTATCAGACGTCCTTAAGCCTTTCCAGACGTCTGATAAATGACCGTGTTGCCTCGGCTGACCCAAAATCTCTTCTCATAGATTTTCTAGCCGTTGCAACTTTTGTTAATCCATTCCCAGGAAAAAGTAGGTTTCCAGACGTCCAGACATAGTGCTAGACATCTGACATGCCTTCGTGCGTGTGTGTTAAGAGGTGTCGTTATAGTTGCACTTGATACGTCGGTTTTAAAAGAAGTAAACGGAGGTGAGTTTGAGTGTCGATCTCAGGGAGGCGTGGAAATCGGATTTTGTTTACCACTTGTTGTCACGAAAAAGGTGGAGTTTTGCTTGCGAAAGAGACGATTTTGAAAAGCGAGAGATAGAGAGAGTTTAGGGTTAGAAAGCTCTTGGTTTTGATCATGCACTTTAAACAGAAATTAAAATGGCAACTAAATGGAAAATAATTTCATTAAACATGCATTCATAGTTCATGGTTTACAATATTAAATACATGCTTCAACAAAAGTAAATGAAAGCTTAAAAGAGAGAGAGAGAGAGGTAGAGAGAGAGTGGAGAGCGACGAGGCAGCCACGGCGGTGGAGGAGGCTCCGTCGGCGGCTCGTCGTCTCCGACGATTACAAGAGTGCCTAATACTAGCTAGGAGAGGAGTGGAGTAGTTGCAAGTGGGAGAGGATGCCTTGAATGGTGGTAGAAGGGGGTTTAAATAGAGTTAAGGGCCTCCTAGAAGAAGAATGTGCTTTAGCGACATCCGGAACGTCGCTAAAACCGCTTCCATATACGTCGGTGAAGGCCTTCTGCCGCCGGTCAGCCGCCCGCCCCCTCTCTCTCTCCAAGCGCGATCCATGGATGATGAACGAGAGCTGTCCGATCGAAGATCGGACGGCTGAGAGCCTCCCGCTCCCGTGCTGAGATTGCGCTTCGGGCGCGCGTGCGCGCGCGAGTTTCCGCCCGGCGTGCGTGCGCACGTGGGCGCTCGGGCGCTGTCGTCGCGCCGCGTGGCGCAATCCTGATCGCCTGCTGCTGATCGGGCGGCTCAATTTCGCCGCGCCCTTCGCTCGCGCTTGATTTCCGCTCCGCGCGATTCGAACGCGCGTCGCTGCGACGCGGGCGTGCGCGCTAACCGTTGCGCCACGCCCGCGCTTTGTCGCGGCGACCGCGGGCGAGCGTGCGGATTTCGGCCATTCGATCGAAGATCAACGGTCGAGATTCGTTCTTGGCTGGCTTGAGGGCGAGAGAGCGGCGGGGGCAGGGCGACGTGGCGCGTTCTGGGCCGTTGATCTCCAGATCAACGGTCATGATTTCTTGGGCCCATTGTGGGAGCTCCGGATGTTGGATTTGGCTGATCTTGAGTCCGTTGGACTCCGTTCGTCGTCCTGAATCCATCCGTGCGGTCCGATTGCTCATCTGAGGCCTACTTTGACAAATACTTTACACAAATGGCCATTAATACGGTTTATAAGCAATCTTGGTACTTGATGCATGCAACGCTCCTATTCTACTTTATGTAGTGCCTTTTATTCTAAAGATGGGCCATGTTCAACCTAATTACCACCCCCTTGCGTGGTGTTATCAACATCCTGTATGTCGTCTGATGAACTTGCACTAGAACCCTGTTTAGATCTAATTCAAGTCAGGAAGAAACCTGCCTAAAATCAGACGTCTGACTTTGATCCCAGATGTCTTAAACTGATCTTCCAGACGTCTGATGCCAGGATCAGACGTCTGATAACCCTGTCAGTGCAATCATTGTTCCTGATTTCGGCCTGATTCTCTTGGGATTTGCACCCAACGGTTATGGAAGCTTTCCAAAGCCTTCCAAAGCTTTCCTAAGGCCTTTATAAATAGAGAGGAACCTCTTGCACACAAATACACACCTAGATACACAAGACACACCCAAGCAACATACTTTCTACCCTTTTGTGTCCTAAAGAAAAGCTCTTACTCTCCAAGCTCAAGTTCTGCATCTTGAGAGCATCAAGCCTTCGCGCCTCGCTCTCCCACCGTAGTTCACGAGAGCGACGTTGCACCGTCGCGTGGCTCACGCACCCGCGTCATCGATTTGATGCACTCCTTGCAAAGGGGAGTTTCCTAATTCCTATAGAAGCTAGGTTTAAATCTTTGTTGGCTCTATAGGACTATATTTGTTATTTTATCTTTGTTATTTGGTTGGGTATTCGCTTTGCGAATTCCCGTCTCCTTCATGGTACAAATGTTTCTCGTGAAGAGAAGGGGTTGAGGTACGCTACCCTCGCACTTGTAGCATGGTTGTAATTGAGGTTGAATCACCCTCGCTTAAGTGATTCGTTTAGTGGATTTGATCAACTTGGTTTATCGGAAAATCCTAACTCGAGAGGGTTAGGTGGTGGTTTTCACCCGGTTTGGGTTTCCACCTAAAAATAATTGTGTACCTTGTGTGATTGAATTTTTTGTGAGATTGTTTATTTTCAATTCCGCAATTTATTACGTCACCCCCTCCTGGTAGGGAAACGACAAAGATATCATTGAACAACATGTGGATGTTCTAAGTCTATTAAGAAAAGCCATTGATGAGACATCTTGGAGTGATTCTAAATCTTCTCCAGAGTTTGGGTTAGATGATCATAGTTTTTATGGACCCCCATCCCGAATGAATTCAGATTCAAATTTCATAGCAATTGACATTCCTGATCTTGATGAGGGTGGGGAAAATCAAATTGCAGGTGTTCCCGATTTCAAGCCAACCCTAGAAAATCAAGAGCCTAGTTCACCAAGCATAGATTTCCCCGACACCTGTGATGATGAGCTTAACACAGACATTCTCGAGAATGTAAATCCCGAGCCTTATCCTGTTAAGGTGATTCTCGAGAATGATTCTGACATCCCTGTAGAGCTCAGCCTAGATTCTAGTGATCCAATCCTTACCCTAAACCTAGAATCTGAATTTAGCCTACTTGGGATAATCATGAGGCCTAAAATGATGAAAGTTTGATTTTGAATTTGAATTATGATTGTGGGCCTGTATTTGATGAATACACCTCTCCAATTTCCTCTGAGACACAGATCAATTTTTCAGAAGTCAAGCCAATTTACGATACAAAAATCAAGGAGTTGGAAGAGTTGGGACTCAATTGGGTCTATCCTAGGAGCCAAGAACCTGAGCCCATGCCTAATATGGACACCTTTTTAAGCTCAGAATTTGAAACTAGGTTAGATCCAAGTCAGGTTGTTGATTCTACTTATCTTGACTCTTTCTGTGGTGGAACCTCTAATCTGGAATCAAGTGCAGAACATGATCTTCGCAAGTTCTCCGACGATTTCGAATCTTACTCTGATTTTGAAGAACTGTTATTTCCTAATGATTCCAAACCTATTTACGACCTCAGCGACTACAACCCATCCTTTGATTCTGACACTGAGGTCAATGATTTGAAAGAAACCACCTCTTCCACAGCACATACAGAACCTTCTCAAATCTAAACCCAACCTCGACCCGCAACTAGAATTAACTTCTACTCTGATTCTCTTCTTGATGATCTGGTCACACATGATTCTTATCCATCTTTTGATCGGGCTTCAGACATCGATCACACTACTAATCACATCCCATCCTTCTCTGATCACTCTTGTAGGGTTCCTACATCCTCCACAGACTTATGCATTCGAGGATCCCTACTTTGACCAGGCTGAATCAAATCAACCAAACCCTGGATTTTCATTTCCACATCATTCTGAGTCACAGAGTATCTAGTGGGCACCATATCTCTTGATCCATATCCATCAACCCACCTAACTGATTGGGTTTGGGCTACATCATCAGCCTGTTGATTTGAACAAGCATCTGGTTGGACTAACCAGGCTATTGATTAAGGTGCTTGTTCTATAAAACTCAGCTGATTTGACCACTCCTTCTCCTTGACCACTTCTTGGCTAAAGGCCTAGAATTTAGCCCTTAACGGGAGGCAACCCGTCATTCCAAAAAACCTGAGATCCTTCTTATTATCCTTTTGAGCTTCACGTCTACTACACTCTGAGTTCAGTTTTAGAATAACCGGCTCCACCTTTGGTATTCTTACCAGAGCTTGAAATCGTTCGCAATAGTCATCCCGACCCATTCGCCCGCCCATTGACCCTTTTCTAACCCATGAACCAAGCTGATTCCATACCCTCTGGTTTACAATGATGACATTGCAAAACTTAGGCATGGGGGGGTGTTAAAGTTCAAACACATAAAAATTTGGATTTCTGAAGGGTTCTCACAAAAAAATTACTCATTCAAAAAACCAAAAAAATAAAAATTGAAAAAGAACAAAAAATGGAGAAGGGGAAGAAATTTTGTGAGCTTAAAATTGCATATCATTCTTGAGGAGGAAATGGGGAGGTGATTTAAATGTCAGAAAGGAGCACAATTTGAAACAAAAAAGTGAGTCATTAGTAAATGATTATGGAATCTACTTAAGTTCTAGACTAAATCAAAAGAAAAAAATTAAGTCCTAGAATGACAAAGAGATTAGTATGAGTGCTGATCTTAGGCCTCTTAGGCTTGTTTTTAGGCTTAAAAATTCAAGTATCCATTAAGATCTAGATAATCCTCAAGAAGTTGACGAAAATGCGAAGCTTATGTATTAGGTCTAAGGCTTAAGGATTATTCGACCTCGTTAACTGACTTCTCATTTGCTGGACTCAGTAAGTTAAGCACACTAATCCACACACAGTCTAGTTCGATGCACTTAATAATCAAAATCACACAAAAGTGTTTGTTCTGTTCTGAAAAGCTACCTAGATTAGGAGTAGCTTATCAACACAAGTTGATTTGGATGAGTTTCCAACGCGGAGAGGTGGGAAATTCCCCTCAAAGATGCGCAATAACATACTGTCTCCTCAGTGCTTGTCTCTTAGGATATCTAAATATCCTACTGGGGGCATGTATGCACCTTGTGCTGGTTCATGTGCCATGGGTGAAATTATCCAGAAATGTCAATCGCTAGGGCCTAAATTTAGCTATAGAACACCATGGGCGACACTATCTCGAAGTGTCGAAAGCCAAGGTTCTGGGGCTTGCCATGGATGGTGCTATCTCGAAACATCGATAGCCAAGGACCCTACGAGGATTGATGGTGGGAGCAAGGAATCCGATACAGATCGTGTTTTTGAGCCAATCCAAAGCTAGAAATAAAGAAAAGAAAAATAGAGCTAAAGCTCTCCAAAAATGAAAAAAATTCTTCTATCCCCCTCTCTTGTAAAAATGCACTGCAAGCTAAACTTGAACTAACCATGTTACAAGCACGGGTGCTTTAACCACGGGGTTCAACAAACCTTTGGATAGTTTTTTGTGGGCCTTAGAAACCTTCATAGCAGACTGAGGCTAAAGCTGGTTAGGTCTGGATCTTGGTTGGTACTTGAGTACCTCTAGGCCTACTATTAGCATTCTGACCTAATTTCTAAAAAGAAGAAAGAATCAGGACTTTGAACATCGAGGCATGATCTAGAATTCGAGTTAAATTCATGAGATTTTGTTAAGGGACTAGCAAAAGTTAGGCATGGGGGTATGATGATAACGTCATCATCAAACATATCTAGCTTCAATTAGTCAAAATCCATTGATAAATGCTCCTACATAATTGCCAAACGACTATAATTCACTACACATCCTTTCTGAGAGTTTAACATGAAACCATGGTAAAAACTACAGTTTTAATAGAATATCTTAATTGCAGAACAATCATAGGGTTTCCCAGGGGTTTATTGAAGGTCAAATGGTCATAAATGTCTAATACAGAAATGAACAATAATAAGTGGGTTCATACAGACAGAAATAGGTTTTCATGCATTTCGAGAATTACTTCACATCTGAAATCCTAAAAACAGATCCACTTAATTAAATGAGGTTCTGGTCAGGATAAAATTTACTTAAATCCTCTAAAAATCATAGAAAAATATTCTCTAGGGTTTGGCATCCTTGATTTGATCATCAGAGCCCATTTTGACCTAAAATAGAGTTTCAGACAAACAATTACCCTAATTTAGATTTTTGCATAAATTACCTAGTCAAACTTGGTCAAAACCTAAATCTAACTTCACCATCAGATTTCTTGGGTCCAAATTAGGTTTGTATCAAAATTTGGGCCCAATCAAAGATCATCTTGACCTAGTTTGCATTCTAGTCTAGTCTGACTCTTTTTCTTGCACACACACCCCTAACTTTTGAAATTCATTGCAAATAGGTGCCTACTTTTGTCATCATCTTCACAAATAGGTCCCTCTACCATTATCATGGAGGAACTCTTACTCCGATGAGCTTCAATCAGAGATTTCTCTCTAATTCCTTGACAAAATCCTAAAATTGGAAGGAGAACTCCTGAGAGAATCTCCTTCCATTTGAGCCCTTAATTGGGCTCTGATTCCTTCCCAAAAGATCATGCGGATCCTTTGAAATTTAGGGTTCCTTTGTGCACAAGAACTACGTGCTTCCAAGTTTGGTTTCCAAGCTTGGAATGCCCATCTAAGCCTTATATAAGATCCTCTAAAGCTTCGTTGATCAACTTAGCTAGGTTTTGGCCCAACAACCCTCTTCAAACTCCCTCTTCGGCCACCTCCGCCCTAGCTCCGGAGAGCCTCCTCGTACATCATCCTACGGCCTCACAACAGCCAAATTGGGAGTGTCTCCTTCCTCCCCGACTTCCTCTGCCTCTCGACGGTCAACTCAGAGGCACCCTAGCCCCTTCTTCCTCGCCGTCTCCCTCGTCGGAGAATTTCTCATCTCTGGTGTCGACAATCACACCTGCACCAATTCCTCATTTCTTTTGTCCATAATTAGGTGCTATAACTCCCTCTCCCTCTCTACTTGCTTTGTCTATCTCTAACGTCTCGATTCGACTCACGACCACCAGCCTCCCCTGTCATCTTCTTCGACTCTGGTGATGCTCCGGTAACGCCAATACACTGCTACACCACTCGACTCTCGCTGCTCTCACCCCCATAAGCTTCGCCACTTCGCAGAGAGTAAAAGCCCTCTATTTATTCCCTTGATTGGCCATTCCATCGACCCTCTAAACACACCCACCGTCCTCTGACCATTCCGACCTCGCTCCACTTACACACACCATGCCACACCACGCAGCCACCACCGTTGACTTTGCCTCACCAAGGAGAAGCTTTGAACTTGTTTGATGAGGTCGAGAGACCATATTTGTGCCTTTCAGGTTGTGAGCCCATAGCGCCATTAACAGAGGAGCTTCGAGCAAGCTCAAAGCTTTCTTCCCAACCGATAAGCTCCAGGTCCTGAGCCCAGACAAAGTGGATTCACTTCAGCGACGCACACAGATGGTCAATTGGGGCTGTTGACTATCTTCCATGCCCCAATTCATCGAAGAAGTAGCTGCAGCTCACACAGCCGTGCGCGAAGAATATAACCAAGACTTTAGTCCCACATCAGATACAACAGAAGCACCTGCGTGGAATAAAGGGTTCTCGTGTAGGGACCCTGATGGGTCGGCCCAAATAGGTTGTTAATATGATATTTTTATCGTTGAAATGTGTATAGTGGTTAACCTAATTCAGACCTAACCATCTCTTTACAAAATTTTTAACCTGGCCTAATTGATTTTATCTTGTCACTTTTAGGCCCAGGGTCGAACTCAGGGAAGTGGGGTTCAAGTCGAATTTCTACGTTTTCCTTAAAACGCGTCTCTTCCGTTCGTTTATTCTGTTTTTGGTATTTTTCTTATTTAGGTTTTTTTCTGGTAATCCTTGTTCTTGAGGCACACCCTCAAAATTGTGTCCTTGGCTTTTAGCCAAAACAGAGTTTCAAAACACGTCTTGCTACTTGCAAGACGGGGGTACCTGCAAATCAAAGATTATCTTTTCACTTTTATACCCTTTTTTATCTTTTTACTAAGAAGGAAGCTAACAGATAGAAAGTAAATATAGTAGCTACAGATATATATTTATATGTAGTATATATATAAAGGGGTGGGGGTGGAGGTGACGATGGAGTGTAGCACTATGTCGAGTCAGTTGACGTCTAGAGAGACGCAACCAAGACGACTATGTGCCGCGTGGAGTGTGGATGGAGGATGGATGATGTATGGGACCACGCTTTTTTTGTACGCGTGTATCAGGGAATATCAGCAACTGGTGCAGATATCCCCGCGATATAGCGTATAATAAATAACATGAAAGTATATGTACATATGTATGTATATAAGTAAATATATCTATATATAGATATAAATGTATAGTTATATATGTATAGATATATATATATATAGATATATATGTGTATATATATGTATATAAGTATATATATATATGTATATATATATATATATATGTATATAAGTATATATGTATCTAGATATATATATATGTGTGTATATATATAAGTATATAGATATGTATATATATATATATATGTATATAAGTATATATGTATATATATATATATAAGTATATGTATAAGTATATAGATATATATATACGTGTATATATATATATATAGAGATATATTATATATATATGTATGTATACATAACTATATAGATATACTATGTATATAAGTATATATATATAATAGATATATGTATGTATATATATATATATGTATGTATATATATGTTACTATATATAACTATACGTATAGTGTAAGTGTGTGTGTGGGTGTGGGTGTGTGTCGGTGAAGATGTGTGTGTGTTGGTGTAGTGTGTGTCTGTGAGTGAGTGAAAAAGAGAGAGAGAGAGAGAGAGAGAGAGAGCGCCAGAGAGAGAAAGAGCGGGCAGGAGAGATCGCGAGCGCGGACGATGGTAGCGAGTTAAGGCATCTACTCGCGGCGGCGGACGTCTGACGCCGCGTCGTCTGAAGGCGGAGGCGGACGTCTGAAGACGGCGGGTGCGGGAGCGCCTTCGCGTAGGGTTCTGCAGGCCTGCGCGAAGTCGACGAGCGGACGATGGCGCGGAGGAGCGAGCGTGGAGGAGGTTCTGCGGTGGTCGCGGAGGGTCGCGGAGGGTCGCGGGGGTCGGCGCGAGGCCGTAGCCGGCCGCTGCAGTGCGCGCGGCGGCCGGTCGCGGGTGCAATGGCAGAGGCGACAGAGCAGAGGACGGAGCGGAGAAGTGCCCTGCAGGCGTGCGCGGAGAGCTGAGCGCCTGCGGGGAAGGTCGCGGAGGAGCGAGGGGAGGTTCTGCAGTGGTCGCGTAGGGTCGCGGAGGAGGGCAGGGGGCGATGCGAGGCCGTAGCCGGCCGCTGCAGTGCGCGAGGCGGCCGGCTACGGGTGCAACTGCGGGGTGGACAGAACGGAGACGGAGGAGGGGAACGGGCCTGCAGGCACGCGTGGAGGGTTGCGCGCCTGCGAGGAAGGTCGCGGAGGAGGCGGGGGGTGCTGCTGCTGCTGTTGCCGCGGTTTAGCTGCTGCTGCTGCTGCTTCGAGCTTCGGACCTTGAAGCGGCAGCAATGGCGTGGAGATGAAACCGAAAAGAAAAGAAGACACCACGCCCACCTGCTCGTTGAAGAGCTGGGCGGTGGTGTTCCCACTGTGGTGGTGAGCACCACAGTGGGTTCTCCTGCTCGCCGGGTGCCTCCTCGACGGAGGGCCGGCGTATGGGAGGGGAGAACGGTGGAGAGGAAGGTGGTGGACTGCAGGGTGGCGTTTTGCAGCAGCTCGCCCTCCTTTTTCCGTCGCGAGGAAGAGCTGCGGCTTTATAGAGGAGGAGAGCATGGCGTGGAGCATGCGGGGAATGGGGGAGAATGGCAGCTGCAGGGAGAGGTGAGGGAAGGACAGCAGGGAGAGGCGTTGCATGCAGCATGGCGTGGATGAAATTCAGCCGCGGGAAGTAGAAGAACCGCGAGAAGAAGAAAGAAAGATGAAAATAAAATATGGAGAGGGGACTTTTACAAAGAGACACTTGAAGAAAAATGTAAAAATGCAAGTCATTTATTCCATTCTCTTCTCCTCTCAATTAAAAACATGCATGCAAGCGTTTTTACAAATGCAACTACAGGATTATAATATACATAGTTAATGCTAGAAAATAGCACAAGAAGGCGTTATTATAGTCGTGTTTTGAGGTGCAAACATATACCCCCATGCCTATCTTTTGCTAGTCCCTAGCAAAATAGTATTTAGAAATAGTCTTAAGCTGAAGATTTTCTTCTGAGGTGATATAGGTGTGTTTTTTATCGAATATTGTGAGAACCAATTGTAAAGAAGACTACCAGTACTTTAAGTTTCACATGAGATAGATCATCTCTCAACTAACCAGGACTCTTGATATTTAAACCTTAAGTACGATTTCCAGGACCCAGGAGGTTTTTGCCATACTCGAGAGCTCAAGAGGTTATGGTTTGTGCATAGTGAAGGATCAAGACTGACCAGATGAACCTTAAGACTCACTCCCAGGGTTTCACGAATTTTTAAGTACAGGTTGGTCCCAGTTTCAGCTCATGTCTTCGAATTGACCCTTAAGATGATGACGGAAAACTCAACTCCCCCTTCTCTCTTTTTTTTTTTTTTTTGGCTCACCGAAAAATAAATTATACAGACATTTATGAGATATACTGACTCTTTTGCAACATCTTTTTTTTTTTTTTGAAACATATGTCAGTATCTCTTACAACACATTTTGAAAGAGCACACTTTTTTTTTTTTTTTTGTGGGAGAGTTTCTTTTTGGTGGAAAGAGTCACTCCTAAACATAAGACTAAAGCCTGGGATAAAAAGTCTACCTGCACGCACAGGTAAGGACTCCACCTTTCTTAATGAATACTAGGGTTGGATCTTATGTTCACCTGGTCTTTCCTGATATGTGTAGTGTGAACCAAGTTTACTTAAGCTCTCAAGAAAAAGCAAACCAACGAATCCTGTACTGGTGTCTCAGGTACAAGAAACGTTCTTAGTTAGGAGAGATTTTGATCTATTTCGTCAATGCTTTAAGTGAATTAAGCCGAGCCTGAGCGAATCAAGCTTTTGTGGCCTGGAAAGTCTTCAAAACAGAGGTTGAATTTCCATAAAAACTTATTGTATTTTTTTGTTTCAGCTTTTAGATCATTACTAAACACCATTTATTACTAATATATATATATATTTTTTTTTTATTTTCTTTTCTTTTTTCTTTTTCTTGCATATTTATAAATAGGTGGTAATTGTCTGATACCATAAAATACCCGGATCCTATGGATGCCTATCCACCCCCCCATGCCAAACAATGCTATGTCCTCATATGCATGCAGGGAAAGGCAGAGAACGGACGACAGATCGGGTAACAGGAGCTGAGGTTCAGGGTATAAATCAGGGTCGAAGGGTGGGTGGATGGTGGGTGGTGAAGAGAAAAGCGAAGTAATCGCGATAGAGGCGTGAAAAGTAATGGTGGATGGTGAGAGATTTGGCATTTTCTGGGACGAGAGTGTCCCAGGCGGATCAGAAAACAGATCAGGAAGAGGAAGTTGGCCCTTAGATTGGCCAAGAAGGGGGGCTTTTTGGATAGATGGATCCAAAAGGGAATAGCCCCGGCGAGTAAGATGTGGGCTCAAGGTCCCAGTGTGGATTTGCAAATCCGCCTGATTTAGCGGGAAAGAAAGGGCAATCCGGTCTTCCATAGTGTGGACCGGCGGTGAGCAGCCCGGCAATGACTCAGACCACGAGGTATGGGAAGCGAAGAAAACCTCGTCAGAAGTCTGGTCAGGAGAAGGTACAGGAATAGGGAGGGATTGGGGAACGTCACAGTTTGTGTTGGTCAGGCAGTCGTCAGGTAATTCGCAGCAGTCAGAATCGGCTCCAATTAGTTCGATACACGTACTGACAGTCACGTCCTCGTCAGACGTGTCATCCTTGATGTGATCACTATCAGCATAAGAGTGCGGTGCTGCAGTGGGATTAACCTGAAATCCCGAAGGAATACTCGGAGCTTGCAGAATTTGATGAACCTGTTCCTGAGAAGGTTGTACCTGTGGTTGCGGACCACAGGGTACAAAGTTTTGCGGGTTTGGAACAGGTTGGGCGGGAAAAGTGCCCTGAGATCGAGTCGCCATGCTTAGTTGATTGATCTCAGCATTCTGCTGCGCCAAATGCAGAAGAGAGGTCATGTTTTCTTTATGGCGCTTTGACATTTCCGTCATCATTCGCATCAATTTATCAAGAGGTTTTGATGCGTGTTTGGTTTTCTGTACACAAGGGCCTGATGGCAGATTTGCCATAGGATTAGACTGGGCCCTTGGGATGACGGGTGCGGACGATCGCATTGGTCCACCAGCGGGGTTTCGACGCTGCGGGTTGTTGGACCATGCAAAATTGGGATGATTGTGCCACCCTGGGTTATACGTGGCAGAAAACGGGTTATTCCCCAGGGTGCAGGCATCTTCTATACCAGAAGACGTGTCCGCATATGTGTCTGAGTACACGGAGGCTTGGTCCTCCGTGTTGAAATACTGGCTCGCAGAAGCCAATTCCGCATGACTTACCGAGTCGCTTGGCGCGACACTCGATAAGGAAGGTCTTGCAGGGTTTCTCGGGATAAGCCTGGTGTTGAAAGAATTGGAATTGTGACGAAGTGGTGAGGCAGGGGTGTGTGCCATGTTTGTGGAGGAGGAGGATGATTCGGCTCTTTTTCTAGATTTATCAGTCAATACAAGCAATTCAGGGTTTTGTGACCTCCTCCCAAACATGCACTACCGTAGGAAGAATTGGGGAGATGAGAAGGGAAAAGGGATGAGAGAAATGACGCCGCAAAGGTACACTTGATTACAAATCAATACAGTCAAGTTTCTAACCTCTACAGTGTGCCCTTAGACCTAAAGATCTAAGTTACCTACTATCACGAACTACGGAACCCAATGAGAGCACCGCGGAACCACCGGGCCAGATTGAAAGGCCGTTTGCCCCAGTCTTAGACACCCGATAGCACGCGGGAACTCTCACCAGCACGTAGTCGCTACACACAGGTAGTTAGACCTCCACTCCTTAGTAAGGGTCAAGTTACTACCAGTTTTAATTAGAGGCTTAGGGTCAAGTGCTTTTGGAATGTGAAGGGCGTTGTTTACGGGTAATGCCCAAGTGATTGATTTTAAGAGTGTGTAAGAACAAGCATGCAACGGGGAAATCTCCCCGAATTGAAGTTTTTATTGGCGAATGGTTTTTAGAGTTCAGCCTTAAGTAGTATGAATTTTAGGATTTTGCTGAATTACCAATTCAACCAATCTCCGGGTTTTGCAAGAATACAGGTTTTCTTTCTAAAGCCCAAGAAACCCTTCTTCAATTATTAGTTAGTTAATGCATGCTAAAATGCAATGGGCTACCCTAAATGGAGATTTCTATGTGTGGATGCGCGAATCAATTTTATACCAATGTGAAAGGGAGCCAAAGCACTTCAATTCAAGTGCTCCCAATCACCAGAAAGATATCCACACACAAGGCTTCAACCAACAGATAAAGAAACTAAAACTGTTGGGGTTGAAGTATTCAGGATCGAATCACAGGCAAGTTTGAAAAGTCGTGGTGGGGTTGGAATCAACTCAATTCCAAATCTCCCCACCAAAAATGTGATCCTGAATTAAAGATAATTGAGGCAAAAGAGGGATACAAGCAATCTTTTTCTTTGCCTCAAAGAATACTTCCCATGGCGAAAAATCTAAGAATCAAGATTCTAGAATTTTCGCTATGCGAAGTAAGGCGGGAAATCCCGGGGCAGTGGGAGTGAAGACAACCAATCAATCAAGTGAATTTTAATCCACTTGCCCTTAAGAAATCCCAAGAAGTTTTTCTAGTTTTTAGTTTTAAAATTTTTTTTTTTTTATTGTTGTGGTGGCAAGTTAACCCTAATTTGATGAGAAAAGAAAACCTACTTGTTCGGCAACGTGTGCGAAGCTCCAATGCGATGTCGACGTCTTCACGCTCTCGTTCCCGCCTTGGATCTGCTCACGTCCTCGACTTCATCTGCTTTCCTTCTCCTTCCACCAAGTTCACCTGCACACCAAAAACAACAATACCCGTGAAGAGAGAAGAGACAAATTTAAAGGAATTGGATAGAAACTTACTCGAAAGCGCACCTCCCCGGCAACGGCACCAGAAAAGTTATGATGGGTCGGCCCAAATAGGTTGTTAATATGATATTTTTATCGTTGAAATGTGTATAGTGGTTAACCTAATTCAGACCTAACCATCTCTTTACAAAATTTTTAACCTGGCCTAATTGATTTTATCTTGTCACTTTTAGGCCCAGGGTCGAACTCAGGGAAGTGGGGTTCAAGTCGAATTTCTACGTTTTCCTTAAAACGCGTCTCTTCCGTTCATTTATTCTGTTTTTGGTATTTTTCTTATTTAGGTTTTTTTTCTGGTAATCCTTGTTCTTGAGGCACACCCTCAAAATTGTGTCCTTGGCTTTTAGCCAAAACAGAGTTTCAAAATACGTCTTGCTACTTGCAAGACGGGGGTACCTGCAAATCAAAGATTATCTTTTCACTTTTATACCTTTTTTTATCTTTTTACTAAGAAGGAAGCTAACAGATAGAAAGTAAATATAGTAGCTATAGATATATATTTATATGTAGTATATATATAAAGGGGTGGGGGTGGAGGTGACGATGGAGTGTAGCACTATGTCGAGTCAGTTGACGTCTAGAGAGACTCAACCAAGACGACTATGTGCCGCGTGGAGTGTGGATGGAGGATGGATGATGTATGGGACCACGCTTTTTTTGTACGCGTGTATCAGGGAATATCAGCAACTGGTGCAGATATCCCCGCGATATAGCGTATAATAAATAACATGAAAGTATATGTACATATGTATGTATATAAGTAAATATATCTATATATAGATATAAATGTATAGTTATATATGTATAGATATATATATATAGATATATATGTGTATATATATGTATATAAGTATATATATATATATATATGTATATATATATATATATGTGTATAAGTATATATGTATCTAGATATATATATATATGTGTGTATATATATAAGTATATAGATATGTATATATATATATGTATATAAGTATATATGTATATATATATATAAGTATATGTATAAGTATATAGATATATATATACGTGTATATATATATATATAGAGATATATTATATATATATGTATGTATACATAACTATATAGATATACTATGTATATAAGTATATATATATAATAGATATATGTATGTATATATATGTTACTATATATAACTATACGTATAGTGTAAGTGTGTGTGTGGGTGTGTGTGTGTCTGTGAGTGAGTGAAAAAGAGAGAGAGAGAGAGAGAGAGAGAGAGCGCCAGAGAGAGAAAGAGCGGGCGGGAGAGATCGCGAGCGCGGACGATGGCAGCGAGTTAAGGCGTCTGCTCGCGGCGGCGGACGTCTGATGCCGCGTCGTCTGAAGGCGGAGGCGGACGTCTGAAGACAGCGGGTGCGGGAGCACCTTCGCGTAGGGTTCTGCAGGCCTGCGCGAAGTCGACGAGCGGGCGATGGCGTGGAGGAGCGAGCGTGGAGGAGGTTCTGCGGTGGTCGCGGAGGGTCGCGGAGGGTCGCGGGGGTCGGCGCGAGGCCGTAGCCGGCCGCTGCAGTGCGCGCGGCGGCCGGTCGCGGGTGCAATGGCAGAGGCGACAGAGCAGAGGACGGAGCGGAGAAGTGCCCTGCAGGCGTGCGCGGAGAGCTGAGCGCCTGCGGGGAAGGTCGCGGAGGAGTGAGGGGAGGTTCTGCAGTGGTCGCGTAGGGTCGCGGAGAAGGGCAGGGGGCGATGCGAGGCCGTAGCCGGCCGCTGCAGTGCGAGAGGCGGCCGGCTGCGGGTGCAACTGCGGGGTGGACAGAACGGAGACGGAGGCGGGGAACGGGCCTGCAGGCACGCGCGGAGGGTTGCGCACCTGCAGGGAAGGTCGCGGAGGAGGCGGGGGGTGCTGCTGCTGCTGCTGTTGCCGCGGTTTAGCTGCTGCTGCTGCTGCTGCTTCAAGCTTCGGACCTTGAAGCGGCAGCAATGGCGTGGAGATGAAACCGAAAAGAAAAGAAGACACCACGCCCACCTGCTCGTTGAAGAGCTGGGCGGTGGTGTTCCCACTGTGGTGGTGAGCACCACAGTGGGTTCTCCTGCTCGCCGGGTGCCTCCTCGACGGAGGGCCGGCGTATGGGAGGGGAGAACGGTGGAGAGGAAGGTGGTGGACTGCAGGGTGGCGTTTTGCAGCAGCTCGCCCTCCTTTTTCCGTCGCGAGGAAGAGCTGCGGCTTTATAGAGGAGGAGAGCATGGCGTGGAGCATGCGGGGAATGGGGGAGAATGGCAGCTGCAGGGAGAGGTGCGGGAAGGACAGCAGGGAGAGGCGTTGCATGCAGCATGGCGTGGACGAAATTCAGCCGCGGGAAGTAGAAGAACCGCGGGAAGAAGAAAGAAAGATGAAAATAAAATATGGAGAGGGGACTTTTGCAAAGAGACACTTGAAGAAAAATGTAAAAATGCAAGTCATTTATTCCATTCTCTTCTCCTCTCAATTAAAAACATGCATGCAAGCGTTTTTACAAATGCAACTACAGGATTATAATATACATAGTTAATTCTAGAAAATAGCACAAGAAGGCGTTATTATAGTCGTGTTTTGAGGTGCAAACAGACCCTATTGATTACGCAGCAATCATAGGTCTTAACTGACCTAGCTTAGGCTAGAACTTATCATAAGTTAGGGTAATTCATGCATGCATAAGCATTATCTACATCTTTACTACCTTACTTTAGCTTTGCATAAAATAATGTTATAATGTGCTGATTAAGTGTATTATGTCAATTGCAGGCAATAAGCTAATCTGGAACTGGACCAGGAATAATGGGAGATGCAGCAGAGGTGGAGTAGAAGACTTAGATTAGATGTAGGAATAATAATGTAAGGGAGTTAAAGGTTTTCTATTCTATTAAGTGGAAATAAAGCAGTAAAATGTGAAGAGCTTAGGTCCATCCTAGCCCTAGGATAGCCTAGAAACTTTCCCAAGCCTTAGCCACCCTTAGATTAGGTCACAACACCCTAGGAAGCCATAAAACCCTAGTTCCAACCCTTATCTGGACGTCCAGGATGCTTAGCCAACTCCCGCACACCTCAAACCCACTTCTGTAGTGTTATTGGACGTCCAGACACTTTTTCAGACATCCAATTTCTGCAGAATACCCAAAATAGAACCTTGATTTCCCCTTGACTCAGATTAGACGTCTAGAATTGAAGTCTGGACTTCTAATTTTTGAGTATAAGTCATCTGATCACATTTTTGGACATCTAGTACTGGTCTCCAGTCCCTGTTTTGAGATTCAAGCCTTGATCTTGGATCTCTAGCTCCCTAGACCTAATCCCAACCCCATAGGAACCTAAATTAAGGTATCCTAACCCTAGTATATCACCTCTGGACCTACCTAAGGACCTAATTAGGTCCTCACCAAATCCAATTGGCTTAGATCAAAGTCAATTACCTTCACCTAAGTCAATTGGACTCATTGAGGCTAATTGAGCATAGATCTCAACCCACACAAGTTCAATTAGATTTAGTGAGAGTCCAATTGACCTAAATCCAACCTAATTGAGTTATTTCACTCTAATTAGGTTCACACTCACCCAATTAAACTTAGGTTAAGTTTAATTACAAACTCCCCTTAGCAATTAGGGTTTGTAACCCTAATTCAAGACATACACCTACCTAAACCCCTTAGGACCTAACCTAAACCTCTTAGACACCTAGAGCACGACCACACACACACGCACACACACCCATTCACACACACACTTCTCTAGAGTTCTCTAGAACTCTCTTGAAGTGGCACCACCTCTTGGTTGCCAAATTTAGCAACCAAGAGGCATTCAAAATGAGATCCACATTTTTTGGATCTCATAACCATATGGTCGGCCACTCTTGGACTCTCTCTAGAGAGTTCCACACCTCTCTAGAGAGAATCCCTTGGGTCTATAAAAAGACCCAAGGGTGGCCATTTGCACCCTTTCACATTCTTGGCACCCATTCACTTCATTGGCTCCATTCACATCCACCTCCACTTAGGCTAGCCACCCCATCTCCACGAGTTCACCACCACCATGAAGGAAACCATGCCGAGATGCTGGATTACTTCTCTCTCTCTCCAAGGGTTGGCCTAAGTTCCATTGGCCTCCCCTCTTTCTCCTCCCGATCACTCCAAGGCCATCGAGGACCACCCTGAATGCCCTTTTGTTCTGCTAGATTTAGATTAGTAGTTTATGCTCTTCATAGTTTTGCTGCTTTTTATTACTGCTTAGTAGTGTAGTCTTTATTCTCCCCCAATGATGCATGCAAAATCCCCCAATAGATTCTTGTATGCAATCATTTTCTGGTAGCTAGATTTACATTCTAAGCATTTCTGTACAAGCTTTCCTCTACAGTTCTTGTTGCAAACAACTCTCGCATTGAATGAATGAAAAATGCCTATATATATATATATCTCCATGTCTTGAAATCACCATGAGCTTATTGATTGCTATCATGTTTGCATGATTCAAGTTGCCTGTTTTTCAATTGTTTATCTATTCCGCAACAAGCATGTCATTTCCCGAGAATATAGAAAATCTAACGATATACGCATTCTCTGTAAATAGTCACCACCTCACTGGAATCGTGTGCACAGAAACTCACATGTTCACCTTTGTGAAATATTAAACTCACGCGCACGTAATCAGAGGTCATAATAGAAGTGATGAAATCTTAATCAGGAGATTGAAAACCGACATGCGTTTTTAAACAAAGTAGAACAGCAAAAGATCGAACTCTAAAGTAAAACAAATGCCTCCCAGAGATGAACGATCGAGACTCAAGTCTCGTTATCTCTTTAGAAATTATTTTTGTTGATCGTATTTTGCAACTGTACTACGACACATTTTCTAATCAAATACGCAATCTACGATTAGAACACCTATCACCCAAGTCACCAGGGGTCGAATGCCCACATCACGTGCTTCGCACTTGCACACCTCACCTGCGGTCACACACGTGGGTCTAGCCCCATTTAGGATCCGATTATCTGCTTAAAGATCTGATTAGTTGGGTCTGAGAGAGAAAGAAGAGGAGGAGAGAGAGAAGGGTAGGGGGATTTTTGCTCTTTAGGGTTCTTAACACTTGGTTGTTGGAAAGAAGTGGTCCCCTTGTGCTGTGAAGGAAGAGAAGAGTTGAAGGCTTGAGAAGAAGATGAATAGTGCCTTTGCAGTGTAGCATCTAAGTACTTAAGTTGGCTAATTAATAAACTTGTCTGATTGAGCATTATCTATGCTACTAGTGCATTACTTAAGTACTATGGTTAAGTTTAAATTGAGGCATGCTTAAGTAGAGGATATAAGTGGTGATTCAAATCACCATTGTTTCTTTTATTCTCTTTTATTTTTGTCCTCATATTCTGAACATACATGAGGATTCATTGAATAGCTAATGTGACAAGTTCCCATCCATTGAATATCATTATTTGGCTTGATTCCTTTTGCTCATTTACATTTTATTCGAGATTAACGCGTGAATTCCATATTTTCCCCCTGTGTTCGACCTTGGACTTCATTTCTAGATTTTCGAGTTATAAATTTTATTTGTCGTTCGATTGATTGAGGATTTGAACTACGATGATGATAATATAAACCCTCGATAGATTGCTTCAACATGAGCATCACAATGCTATGTATCTTACATTCTTCTATCCAATAACACCTTAACTGCTTTTGGTGATCTTAGTGTGGAGTATTTCCCTACTACTCTTACCACATTGGTCTAAGAGTCATAATGCACTAAGGCACTATCTTTTGATCTGAGCCAAGATAGCTCTATACTCAAGCATCAACCCAAGATAGTTTAAATGTGACCTTGTGTGTAACAATACAAGAATTGAGATGAAAAGGTGCTAGACTACCTCCAATGTATGCTAAGTTTAGCACATTTAGCCAGGAGAAAACCCAATAAAAAGGAATAAATAAGGTATTCATCAAAACTCCTGAGAGTATGATAAGGAAGTGTTGCTCCAAAATAAGTGAGAGACATAAGATATTAGCTAATTGGTGATGGACACTAATGCCAAAAGGCTGCCAACATCAGTAAATCAAAAGATCATAGCACACTGGGGAATATGACTTTGAAATGTAGGCAACCTAATTAATTGCTATTTAAGACATTGGATTCAAATTATCAGGGTCATAAGGATCATTAAAGCTAGAGGATGGATGAAGAATAGGAATGTGAATGATAATAGGAATCCCTTGGGTGACAAAGTTGAAAATCTAACCATCAATCCACATCCACCAGCCAACATTCTTATGTGTTTATCTATTGTTCTCCTTGAGGAAAATCAAATTTAAAAGATGTCTTAGCCATTCATTAGGTAAAGAGTTTGAGTCTCTTCTCTACCTGTAAAAAGGGACGATATCTAATCTAAACTCCTTGATGATGTTGTGTTCTTTTGAATTCGCAATCACTTGAATTATTTTGTCAAATGTGTTTTCAGTACATCTACTATCATCAAGTTTAGTGATCATTATCTCAAGCAGCATAGAGGGTCTAAGGACATATTAAAGGACTCATGCAATTGATCCTCAACTTAATAGGTGAGATGACCCTGAAGTCTTCAAAAGCTAGCACTTCAAAAAATTTGGAGAAGTTACCCTCAATAGCATCACACATTTGTTTCTTGAGGTCTTAATTCATCTTCAATTCTAATTGTATTGCTTCATTCTCAAAAGTTGATTCACTTTCAAATTCATCTAAATTAGGATCATCTATGCTACTTTCAATTTCATATTCTTGATCAACCTGAACATGGGTTATTCTACATTCATCTGTAAAAATATGATTGACCATTACACTCTCTTTAGAATACATTGATTCTTGATTTAACTCTATGCAACCATCCTCACAAACTGGTTCAACATACATGTTTTGTGAATATACCCCTGTTCAGATTAGATTCTTTATGGACAATGTCTAAATGAGATTCATAATTCTTCTAATTACTGGAAGTGTTCACCTGATCCTTTTCATCTAAGGAATCTTCTTGAAATTGAATCATATCATCATCTAGACAACCACTAGGAGTTATGGATGTCTCAGTTAACTCAACCATAAAATGGCTAGAAAATTTTGAGTTGATGTCCAGGCTCTCTTAATCTATAGACTAGTCGGATGTATCTTTGATCTCAAGTTTGCCTCCAAATTGTTGGTAAAACTTTCCACTTAATTTCAAGAGATATTCGATCTTGTTCTCTCTTAATTTTTTCCTTCAAGAATATTGGACTTAATAATCCTCACTTCACTTGAATAGTCATCTCATCAATAGGCATCTCAAAGAAGGGATGTGAACTTTCCTTCATATTTTCCTTGGTTTCTTCTGGAAGTTCCTCCAATGGTTTTCTTTGCAATGATGTGTCATTTTTAGGCTTAGAACTAGGCTTAGTAGTTTGATTAGAACTTACAAAATGATTAGGCCCCATGATAAATTTAATTGTGTCATGTTTAGGTCTAACTCCTTGAGAGCATCTAATTTACCCATTACCTTACTCCAAAAGAGTTCAGATTCAAGTATCATCGGAATTTCGCATGATTGCTCAATAGGTGAATAAGCTTCTTCAGATTCTATAGACATTGTCTCAGTGTAACCTTGTAAGTAAGAGTAGGGAGACATGTTTGCTTGAGGTAAAGGTTAAAGTCCGATATCTTGATAGAGTTCAAGTTCAAGTATCATCTGAATTTCACATGATTGCTCAATTGGTGAATAAGCTTCTTTAAATTCTATAGACATTGTCTCAGTGTAACCTTGTAAATAAGAGTAAGGAGATATTTTGTTTGAGGTAAAGGTTAAAGTCCAATATCTTGATAGGGTTTGTGAGGATATTCAAACCATCCCCCATTTTGCTTATTTATCAAAAAATTATCATAATATGACAAATCTTGTGAGTTAGTCATGGTTTGAGTTGAGTATGGGTTGGAAGAACAATCTCCTTGACTATAATCATAGAGCACTTGAATTTGGTAAGATTCAAAATAGTCATAAGTATTTGAGTCAAACCTAGAGCAATTATTCCAATCTTGACCAAATGAGTCAATAGTGTTCTGACTTTGATTTGATGATACATAAAGGTAAGGGTCTAGATCTTGTTGATCTTGGACTTTCTCCATTTTCTTAGTCTCCTTGAATTTACCAATCAGATTTTTAAATATTTCATCTACTTGTTGTTGGATGCTAGTTATCTGATTGATAATTTGTTTCACCAAACCTGTGAAATTATTAATTGAACAATCAAAATCTCTATATATCATTTGAGGAGTCTTAATAGGTGTTTGTAAGGAACAAAAAAAGTAGAGAACCTTGACCCTCAATCAAATTATAAGGAGAAGAAAATAGAGTATCATGTCTCACAAAAAGTAATCCTAGATAATTTGAATGAAAGTACGCTTACCTAAGATCAGGTTGTCTTATATAAAAGTTTGGGTAAACCATTTCCATAAGGAATTTTCTAGAATCCTAATAAGCTAAGAGAATTTGAAGATGAATAATCACACTAGGCACACACTAAACAAACACAATGCAAACAAACAATGTGGTTATTTAAAAAAGGTAAGTTAATTAATCTAAATTAGGTAACGTGATAAAACAAATAATACAAATAGCATTCTCTTCCTTAAGACCTATGACATGCTTAAAAAGAACTAAATGTAGGGCTCTAATGCTCATATGTGTGTGCTCATGCTACTTGACATATACATGCCATTCACCACTTCGATTTGAAATTGCATACAATGCAGTTAATTTCATTTTTCAAATGATGAGGTGCCTTTTAAGGTCAAGCCTTTAGTTAATCAATTTTAAGAAGTTTCACTTACATTTTTTAGTTTGCAAACAAGGTGATATTCAATTTACTTTATTAAGTCCTAAGCAAGGAAGAAAGTAAAATGCATGAGCAAGTAATTAAGGGGGTTAAAGACACATACCTACCTCCAACGCTCTATAGGATTTTATGCAATTTTCACAAAAAAGTAAATTCTAAAGGTAGCTATGCAAACCTAATGTGATTGACCTTAAGGTTAGGAAAATTCTAGGGTTGATATCAAATTTTAAGTTTAAGTTTTTTATTTTAATTTAAAAGCACAAGGAAAATACACCTAACTAATCTTTTAATTAACCTAGGTAATTAATAATTCACTAACTAACTATTTAACTAACTAAGAGAAAGTTAAAGAGAAAAAATAAACGACCTTTCCAACACCAATAATAATTACTCTCCCTCACTTAAGTCATAAATATAGTAATTTTAGAAATTAAAAATAAAATCCCAAAGCTAACTCTAAAATCCTAAGTTTAAGCTACGTACACCATCCAAGACTTAGATTGCCTTTGCCTTTGCCTCAAATACACCAAAAAGACAAGCCATGGACCTATCACTTGAAAATTACTTTGAAAGAAATGGTGAAACCCACTCTGATACCAAATGTAATCGACATAAGAGGGGGTGATCTAGGCTAATAAAAATAAATAGCATATAAAAAATCACACCACAAAAATATAAGCCACAAATAACACCTGAATTTAGAGAGGAAACCCAACTAGGAAAAACCTTTACCTTGTTGTCCCTAACAAGGATTTTTAGCTTACTTCCAAGCAAGACAAACACTAAACCACACCACAAATCTGAGGGTAGTGTACCTGAAGTACATCAACTCCTTGAATGACCCTCAAGAAGGTATTTTGTTCCTCTCTTCAAGAAGAATGGGAATCTCACAATTTGAGAACCCAAAATTTTCAAAGAACAATAAAAATGGAAAATTACAACAAGTCCTATAGAGTCAAATAAATGTGCAAAGTATATGCAATTAGAACTTAATTAAAATGCTCCCATAAACTACCTTGAGTTGTAGATTTGAGATTAAATGCGAAGGAAGCAGAGTACGAAGGCTTTGTTGCAAAAATATGACTATAAGCAGTTGAAGAGAGCAAGAAATCTCAAAATCATTTTTGAATGTTAAGCACTTGAGAGAATTGTTGTATCTTGCTCAAAAGCCTTCATAATATATTTATAGAAACTACCAAAAAGTTGAATTCTAAAAGTTTTGATTCAAAATCAAACGTTCCAAATATGAAAAGATGCATCAATTCAAAAGGTCCTAACATTTAACATTTAATTTCTTCAAAACGTAGCTATCATTATAAACAACTCAGAAAATAAGTGTTTAATTTACAGAGTTAACCATTAATTTCTCTTTGTATAACATGTTAAATGTTTAACTGACAGATAGTAGCTCTTCGTTTGGATCTTGAATGTTTGATTTACAGAGGTAAACTTTTAATGACCTATGTAAAAGGTGTTAAATGTTTAATCTTAAATGTTTAATCGATGGTTATTGCATTTCAACATTTGAAAAGCATGTCTTTTGATCAACGGTTGCTACTTTAAAAAGTAACTACCCTTCTAACTAGGTAATAAATGTTACTAACTATTTAATTTTATTTTGTAATCAATTTTTGAACATTTATCTAAGTGTTTCAAAATCTTTAAGTCAAATAGATGTGATATAGAAGTGTAGTGCTTATGGCTCTTTTACAAAGATCTATAAAATGTAAAAATAAGCTCTTATCATCATGATCCACAATTGAAGCTCTTCAAATCACCATTATTTGAATTCCTTCATATTTTCCTGTAAGTAATAAGCCATCATCATCAACAACTCTTCTTTAGATTTTTGCAACTCATCAATTAAGCTCATCAAAATCAAGTTAATTAATGCCTAGCACTAATAGTGACCTCTAAAGATGCAACTTAAGATGCACAAATTCTAATTAAATGTTTCTCATCCAACTTGGCTCTCGACTTCCCTAAATCATTGCCATACCATTAGGAATAACCACTCAGAATGTTGGAGGAATAACACTTGTATGTGTCCACAAGACTTATTCCACACTCAACTACAAGGATCTCTACCTCTTTGAGGGAATTGCCTTGGACAGTTCTAGCTATTTCAGTAAGAAAGATGTTGCCTATTTTTCACATAGAATGCATTAACCTGAACAATGATATTAGCATCAAGAATTAAAATTGGGTCTTGGGAATGGCTACTATTAATCTCTGTTCTTAATTAAAGAATGAATGCTTAGCCATATGTCTTGTCAAATATCAACTAGATTGGGTTCAATGTATCTGTGCTTAGCTTTGCATTATACTAGCCAAGTTTGATGAAGAAGGTTGCATGCTACTATGAAAGATCTTCCCAAGCCAACTGAGTATAAACAAAAATTTATATCTGCATGTCAAGCTATTCCATTTTGACTCCAACCATAAACCATAAAGCACAAGTAAAGGAGCAATTAGCAAAAAGATGGGACTTAGACTCTAAGCTCTTGGAACAAAATGAGCAACAATTAGTTGGCAAGAATCTCTCTCACTAGCAATACGTTCTTCACAAAATGCCACATAAATATTTTAGCCCTTGGACCCAAGTGCTTGCTTTTCCATATTCTTTTGCAAACAAGATTTTCCTCTAAATGCTAATTGTCTCCTCCTTAATTCAACATTGTGCATGTTGTTTTAACAAAAAAATTCCCTTTTGTCTTCAACTTCTAAATCAATGCATCCTCTAGTTGCTAATGTATCTTAGTTTGAACAATCTTAGGTCGTATTGCGTCGTCAAAATATTCCTACAGATAGTCAGATCTCTAGATGCCATCCTCATTAATCAAATCAGCTACCCAAAAAGGAGTTTTGACATTTATGCAAAGTGGTTGAATGGGACCATCCCTTGGTTGAATCCAAGGATCTCTCTAAAATTTGAAGAAAATGTAGAGTCAACACAAGGAAGAAGCAAGGAGGAAAATGAATCACTATAGGCTGTTGTAGCCCTTTAACCATTGAAGCAAAGGAGCATCACTCAACACTAGCATGTGCACACAAGTAAGTTAGTCAAATAAATCGTAGAGAATG
Source organism: Thalassia testudinum (assembly GCA_037157565.1). Classification (NCBI taxonomy): domain Eukaryota; kingdom Viridiplantae; phylum Streptophyta; class Magnoliopsida; order Alismatales; family Hydrocharitaceae; genus Thalassia; species Thalassia testudinum. The sequence continues at coordinate 136,125,738 of JAZHRO010000036.1, read as the reverse complement.
AACATATCAACCATGCACCTATGTGGAGTACCAACTACTCATAATGGGGATGTCCAACATTCCACAACCCTTTGAAGTCTTAGCTTGGAAGAGATACACCCTTAAAGCTCAAACCAAATAAGCCAACTAGGCTCAAATAGTGAATGCACCTTTCAAGGGGCTAAAGTCCCCTTCAAAGAGGGAAGTCCCAAAAAGAGAATCCTTGCAAAGAAGGGCGAGATGCTCTAGAAGGAAGTAAGACTCCATGCAAAGATGAGAAAAAAGTAGAAGATATCTTGAAATTTAACTCCAAAGGAGATTAGAGTTTCAAATAGAATGCAGAACTTCACACTCCAACCCGCTACCTCTCCAAAAGCCTATGGTTGAAGCCATGGAACACTTAATTTTTAGCTAGATACTTTTATTTTGATAGAGATTACCTTCTTCATTTGTGATCATTCTTAAGTTTGTATCTGCAAATCTTTCTCAATTTTGATTTAAGCAATCTTCTTCAAATGTCAATGGGATTGATTAAACTCTAGCAATGGCTGGTGTACATATTCAAGTCGAGGCTACTGCGTACATGGGTATCATACTTGCTCTACATTGTGTGTTATGGTAGCTTTCCAAGGGCATATATGATCAGTATAGGTATCATATATTTGATAAGAATGCTAGGATTAGCAAAAGTGATTCTAAAAATTAGTTTCATCAAGAGAATTTGTGGTAAGAGAAACAAAAAGAGAGTTTCAAAATCAAAGTCTTCATTTTAGAGTTGAACTTCTCAGGGTTTCAAAGTGTGCTTTTTCTTTCTCAAAGATAATTTAGAATCAGACGATATTGAGTTTGGATTCTAATTCTTATAGTTGAAATATGTAAAAGAAATAACTCTATCCTATTTGAGAATATAACATTCAAGGCTTCTAAATTTAAGCTGATGATTACAGATTCTAGATCTTAGTCACAAGGCTAAGAAAGGTATCATAACACTGTTTCTATCAATACTTTCGCAATCATTGTATTATAGGTGGCTTCTCGAGGCAACCCCAATTCACCACCACAATTTTTTGAACAGCATACAAGATGCAATGCAAAGAAACATTTAGAGAAATGGACGGACTTCTACAATGCTCACGTCCATCAACAAACTATATGCATGGTCAATCGGTCGACAATGACCATGTGGGTTTCCATTACTAATGAACAAAACATATAGGACTTGCATGAAGGTGATCGAAGGGGATGCTTTCCTAGAACAACAAACAAGACCAACATGGAGAAGAGAACAGGGAGTGGTAGCACATGATGAGAGAAGAGGATTACATTCTAATCAAAAGCTGCAACAGGAAGGAATTGCAGACAGCTAAAACAAGGAGTCATAGATATATACATATTTCAAGGAAAAGTCTAGTGAGGGCGTGGACATAAATTAAGAAGTAGCTATATATAGATAGCAAGGCTTTTGGCAAAGGGGGCATGCGATGGGTTGTTATTTGAGAAAGGGGAGAGGAATCACATAAATTAACAAAAGGGGCAATAGGTCATTAGATGATCTTGCTAGTGACTTATCTCTAGCATTCATGCACCCATCAACTCTATCCTCCCCACTTCCCTCTATATATCCCCCCCCCACCCCACCCTTCATTTTCTTCCCCACACTCCTTTCTTACTCTCATTCTCTCTAATCTCTTCCTAATTACTCTCCTTAGTTTCTCCAATTCCCCAAACATTATACAATTGTTATGAACTAGCTCTCGCAATTCTTGCAGGGATCAGGTGACTTTATCCCCAATTAGTTACACTAATCATAAGCATTTTCTTTTTTGATATTTCATTTTGGCATTTCTTTAATAATACCATTTTGTATATGTAAGTTACCTTTATTTGTGTTTATCTTTCTTATTAATTTCGATTAATTTTTTTTCTATAATGTAATTTGTCTTCTATGTAAATTGTTTTAGCAATCGTGATTGTACGTGGCCATGATTGTGCAAATGGGTTTGTATTGTGCAGTTCATCACAAGATAGTGTGGATGTTTAACATTTGAGGTAAGTCTCATTTAATTATTTTTCAATAAGATTTAAAAAATGAGTATATGATTAAGTTTGAAAGTTGACTTGTTTGTGAATCAATTTTGATAATTGCTTTCTTAGATACCCCCTAAATTTAGAAATCACATGAAATAAAATTGTATGGATTTTTGTCAAACCATGTAGAGTACGATTGTGAAATCATGAATGATTAATTACTTTCTATTATGTTTTAATAATAATTTTTATATTTTATTAATATTTTCTTCATTAATAATAAATCAATCTTGACCAATACATAGTTTGATAAGTTAAGTGAAATAATCAGAATTAAATTATTATTTAATGAATAGATTAGATTATATGACATGTTGATTACATAAGAAAATGACACTTTAATATTGATTTCATAATATGATTAGATTATTAGAAATAAATATTAAAAAATTGATTTGATTATTAGATTAATTATTTTTGTAATGTCACAATTATTGGGTGTTGCTACTCAATTGAATTAAGTGATTTTGAGATTAGGTTCATTTTGTTTGAACGATTATATAGATAAGGCCAATGATGTTGTGAGAGTTGGAATTATTGAAGTGGTATAGTGAAATCTACTTATTATGATATTGATTATGATAGTGTATGTTCGATGGTTACATCGTTCAACCATTGTACATCATTTGACGATTTATTAGCTATTGTGCACCATATTGCAAGATATTCTAAAGCATATTACAACCTTCAACTAAAATGCAAGTAGCCAGAAGATGGAAGATTATTTCCATATAATATTGAGAATGAGAAATCAACACAAGTGATGCTTGAATTATTGGGCAACATCCAAACTACCATGGACTTATTTGTCATAGCAAATCCAAAATAAGGCTATCAATCGTAAGAATAGTCATAATTTATATTTTATAAATTTACGATTTAGGATAAAATTTATTAACATCAATATTTATATTATACAAATATACAATCAATGTTCCCTCCATATGAATGCATGCCTTCATCTTCAACCCAAGGCTAAACAAGTGACCCTTCTTCCTTATATTATAGAATGTTCACTTTATCGCAATATAATCCAATGATAGATGCAACATAAATACCAAAAGAACATTATAATCCAAAAGAAGCAATGAATGTAAGCACCAAAATATTGACCTTAATATTGAAGCTCGAGAGAGTAATGAAAATGAGAATAATAGGTCCAATGATCATGGCATATCAAATGTTATGAATGCCAAAGCTAATGAAGGGCTAATGAAGAGAACAACGAAGATGTGGAAAATAACAATGATAACGATGATAATGATAATCTGAAAAGTAATTGATAAACGCTAGTTTATCGTCATTCTTATACATTAAAACAAACCTAGCTCTTAGGATTTTACTCCGCAAACGGGTTTTTGGGCTGCATTTAGGCATAAATTAGGTTAGGCATGCATTGCATTCTTTTCCTGTCTTTTTGATATGTTTTTGTGAGTGTTAGGGATGTACAGATATATAGATTCCTAAAACCCTAGCACTCAAAAAGGCAAATGGTGAAGGAGAAGCCTAGACTAGCTGGAACTCAGCTTGATCCAGCTCACCACAGCTGGAACCTAGCTCACTTGAACTAGGGTTAGCTCATCCCAGCACCATTCAGCTAATCTAAGTTGAATGGTAGCTCAAGAGAGTTCATCTTAGCTCACCCTAGCTCAAGTCAGCTCAGATCCAGCTCAACCTAGCTGAGTCTAGCTCATCTCAGCTCCCACTAGTCCACAGGGAGCTCTAGCTAGCTCAGCTGAGTTGACAAGAGTTCACCCCAGCTCAGATCCAACTACATCCAGCTCCACTCAACTCCAGCCAGCTGAAGAATAACTCATCCCAGCTCAGGAAGCTCAAGTCCAGCTCCCGGGGACTTAGCTTAGCTCAACTCAGTTGAGCTAAGCTACCTTAGCTGCCTCAACCAGCTTGATTCTCCTCCGGAGCACCAGACCTAGCTCACCTCAGCTCATTATGGTAGAAGCTAGCTTACTTTAGCTTGGATTAGCAGCTAACAAAGAATTAGCAAGCTAAGCCAGCTAGAGTAGCTCCATGCCAGCCTCTTCAGCAGCAGCCAGCTCCCACTCCAGACTTCTCCTCCTCAGCTCCTCCCTCCAAACCCTAGCTCCAATACCTTCTCCTATACTCCACCTTTAGCTAAGCTAGCTTAGCTTAGCTTAGCTTAGCTAGCAACCAGCTCCTTGGCCATCCACCACCTTCAAAGACAACCCTAGCTAGCTCCACCAACTTAAGCCTACCTAAGCTAGCTACCCTACTCAAGTTGGCACCACCTCCTAGCCATCTCTTCACCCCATTATCACCACCAAAAGACACCTTAAGTTGGCGCCAAAAACTACCCCTAACCACCTCTATATTGGCGCCAACTTTCAGCCCTTAATCCACCCTACACCTACCCACATAAGCCATCCTAGCCATCCACCTACCCCTCCTTCTAGAATCCTTCTTGGCACCAACTTAGACCACCTTCTAGAACCCTTTTTGGCGCCAACTTCAAGGGGTGTCAACACCCATAACCACCCCCTTGGTGTCCCTTAAGGTGGCGCCAACTCACCTTGGCCATGGGATCTTTAACCACCTCCATCTCTTCGTCTTGGCCATTCATTTCAAGGGTCACCTTAGCCCCCTTCCTATTCTATAAAAACCCACCACCTACCACCATTTTGGGGCATCCTCCATTAGTGTATTTTGCTACCTATACCACCTATACCTACGGCCAAGAAGAAGGAGTAGAGAAGGAGATTAAAGGGGCACATCACCAGCCCTTTTGGTGCCTTCTTCTCCCCACTCTCTTCAACTTGGGCCACACCAAGGAGGAGGACTCTTCCACTTCAAGGAGGATGGCCAGGAAAGGGAGAAGGACCTAGGGTGGACGTCCACCCTTGGAGAGAAGCTTAGGGCACGCCCCCTTAGGGCTTGCCTTGGAGGACATCACCTTGGCGGAGCACAGCAAGGAAGGAGCTTGAGGATTCTTTTCAAGCTTGGGAGCCACCAACCTTGGAGCAAGAAGCCCTCTTCCTCACCATCTATCTAGAGGATTTGTATTTTCTTTTCTTTATTTTAATTTTTCTAGTAGTAGAAGCATTCCTCTAGTAGGCCTTTCTTGTAAAACACTTTTCATTTATCTAGTTGCCTTCTTTGCAGTTTCTGATTTGCATTTCTACTTGCTTGTTTTTATCATTCTTGACTCCCTTTCCCTAATTATTCTAGGCCTCCACTTGCCTAGAGTGAGCTTAGGGAGAGGTTCTACTTGCCACTTAGAGGTAGTATTTTAAATTGAAGTGTAATTCACCTTCCTGCCACCATTTCGCATGTTGTCTTAATTGAAAAACGAAAAAAAATGATATATTGAAAAATACCAAAAAGAAAGTTGAGATTTATTCCGAGCAAGAGAATCACTATTGCAAACATTTGGCCTCCTTGGATGACCCTAGATACTCCCTTATCTAGGTTAATAAATTTAAAAGCGTATGCGAATTCGCGTGTTACAACGACGTTAAAAACCCGCTTTTACAAATCACGCGTATTTCGCTACCAGTAATCCCATAGATGGAGCACCTTATTTTCTTAATAATGACAATTGGGCAAATCAGATGGTAGATCAAGATAAAACCTCATTTGTTTGTGATTAGCAAGAAGGTGATGACACTACTACAGTGGATTGGATGATGAGGACA